>OX439415.1:257859-2757859 GCA_949319885.1 Mecyna flavalis
CCTCTCAGTAACGCGAGATTGATATCGAATAAATCGGAAAATACGAAACTAATATCGAGTAAATCAGATACCGGGATACTTAAATCCTCGGGGAAAGGAAAAGGTTTTTTTTTCGTAATATGATATCTTAGGTAGGAGGATCTAATGATGAATTAATCCGATTAGATTTTTTATAAAATTATTACTCAGCGGTTATCTACTTCAAGATCGATGAGAGATCGGGAATCCACTAGATGTGGGTGGCGCAAGATCAATAGGCTTTTAAGATCCTTGGGGGAGGCCATGTTTAGTAGTGGATAGAGGACAGAAATGATGATGATAATAATCAAAATTGGGGCTAGAACAGTTAATCCTTATATTTAATTAACTCTTGATGACTGATGAATCATTCAGACTGGAACAGATAATAATCGTTGTAATCAACTAACTCTTGAAACTTGATCAGCCGGTTATTTAGAATTGAAATTGAAATTTGCCGCCATAATAGCTCTGGCTGTGTATAATAGCGCTTCCGGTAGTCTGGCAGCCAGCACATTGAGCGACGCTTACTGGTGAAGTGTCTCTCAATGGAATAGGCCGCAGTGGTCGCTTACCGTCAGGTGGGCTGCGCGACCGCGTCTGTCTGCCAACTGACTTAGTATAAAAAATACTACAAGGCTCGTCCTTTTCAGGTGTGAAGGGAAATCCGGGAGAGTTTAGGGGGTAGAATAACAGACGTCGTTAGGCCCATAACATCAACAATAGGCTATTTGACTACTGCTGGAAAATAGTTTTATATTATTTATTATTGCATAAAATGCAAACCGTTTTAATATTTCCTGGAGATTTGTCGTATATACGGAGAAAATCAATGTTAAAGTTTGAATTAAAAAATTACGCGCCAAAACGAAATTTTTGACAGATGACGTCACAAATAGATAAACAACAAAGGTCAACAAACTGTGAAATAGTTTTGAAATTTATTGCATAAATAATGGTTTATAAGTGGTGTGTTGTACCAAAATGTACAAGTACATCGATAAAGACTCCGGAAAAACTATTTGTACCAGTTCCGATAGATCCTGAGAGACGAAAAAAGTGGTTCAGTGTAGCTCGTCGAAACCCTGAAAGCATTGGACCTAATTCAAGTGTTTATATGTGTGAAGATCATTTTAACGTAAGTAATATTTGTATTGTTGCGTTAGTTTAGGTTACGTGACAAAAGTGCGTGACACCAAAGAAATGTAGGAGTTAACATAACCTAAAAGTTGAATGTCTTTGTACGAGTAATTGAAAATTGCTATCATAAATAAGTAGAAAATAGGTACTTACGTTGCCGTTTTTACATTTTTAAGTTCCGCTGCATAAAAATCTGGATTATTTCTGAAAAATTGTCCAACCATAGTCGCATCAACTTTGGGTAAGTTACTGCTGTCAGCTCGCACAAAATGTCTCTCCATTTTATGCACAGAACTTTAAATAAACAAAACTGTAATAGGACGGTTGGGAAATAACGTAAATGACACGTAGATCGCACGATCAATATAAAGAAAAACAGAAAGCATGCACTGAACTAATGTTTATATCTTTGTGACGTCATCAAAGTTGCAACCAATCACAGAGCGTTTTCAAACACGTGATTAAACCACAAAAAAAATTAAATTTCATTTATGTTTTTTATACAGAAAATGACCTTATTTTTTCAGAACATTCAATAAAATATGCTTTATACATTACATTTTATTAGGATGACAACAAATTGTTCCATATTTTAAACACAGTCAAATAGCCTATTGGCAACCGTGGTAATGCCAGTATCCAATACTGTGACCACAACTTGATTTCAATGACCATGACATACTGTTTTAATTAAATGATAAGTAACAAAGGTTACGTCTATTTCTGGACGAACAAGCAAAATCTGCGATTAAGACTTCTATTGTCCATTTGCCCAAGTCCAGCTTATTCGTTTGTAAATGGCATTGAACGAGCAAAGCGAGCGTTCAGACGACAATGTGGGGAGATTGCAACCTCCCTCGGAACAGACGTATGACAGAAATATCAGAGCGACGGCAAACTTTCCCGCGATGCACTTGTGATGTCGCGGGGACATTGTGAAGCCTGGTATTTTATGAATTCGTTGCAACTTTGAAAATGGTGTGGGACGAAGAAATGTGTAGCAATTGTGATGGCTTTAAAAGAGATTGAAATAAATAAATATAAATAAGTATCAGTATATAACAGTATAACATATTTGATAGAATGGAATAGATTTTTTTTACGTAAGATATGGTACACAAGCCATTTCTTAACCACATCATTTACGTCTTAAATTAACTGCTTTCTTCAATAATAATAAAAAATAAGTTGTCGTAGTTGTAATAATATTAGAAGTAAATTCCAAGTACAACCAGTTTTCACATTGTCCCTACGGCTTAATATACAGCTGGAAACGCTTCCGAAGTCCAAATCCACATTGCATTGTTCCGTCAAGACCGGCGCATGGCTTACAAAACAATTCCGCTACAGTTCACAGCTTCGTGACTCGAGTAGTGATAGCAACGTCAAAACAACGGTCCAATTTACGAATTTTATTTCTATAGACCCTGAACCAATAGTACGACTTAAACAAGGGAGAAATAGTCTGAAACGGGAACAAGACGAGAACAATACAAGTGCTTTTGAAGAAGATGAAGTGAAGTCTAATGATCCAATCAGAAAGAATATAAATAAAAACAAAAGTGAACCGAAATAAACTACTTATGAAGTTTTAGATGAATTTACCCCATGTATTGAAACAGATTTAAAAGAATATAATCTACCTGACAATACAAAACCCAACCATATCAATAAGCTTAAGTTTAGTTTTGTCAATTCTAATTTTGAAGAGCAATTTAGAGTAGAATGAAGTCATGATTTGACAAAGATTCGTCAAGTAAAGGCAAGAGGTGGTGATTAATGAATTCTAAATGATTGGTGCGAATATTCTTATGATAAATAGACGTTTATAACGTTTTTGGATTGAAAGGTTAACAACTTGAAAATATTGAAGGCGGTTTTTGTAATTACTGATTTGTAGAAAGTAAACAAAATCCCAATTGAATAGTTTTTGAATATGTGTAGTAAAAGTAGCAGTAGAATAGTTGGACACAAACGCACTCATAGTATAGTGAATCTGTGACTATCGAAGTGACATTTTAAATCGCTGCCAAATGATAACTGTGTTATAAAAACTCGTGACTTTTTTCTCAAACCCTACCGGACTTTACAAAATGTCGAGAGATTGAGCAAGACTTTCACACCTCGGCATGTGACGGCAATTTAGTTCTAACAATCACGACAACGGAAACAGCCTGCGAAAGAATTTTCTCGCTACTTAACCTGAAAAGCGTACTTTCAAGTGTAGTTTCAGAACAACTGTAATCCTATTATGAGTTGTGTTTACGCAACTTTGTGTTTTATGAGCTACAACGTAAGATACAAAACGGAACGATACCATTAGCAAATTTAACAATATTACTAGAAGTAGAGAACCTGAAACAAGGGATTATGTGTCTTAAGTGTTAAGTGTTATGTTACCAGACGTCTCAAACAAGTGTTATCGTACTGAATAAATCCCTTCATGCTATACTGTTGTTAAAAATGTACAAGTGTGACAGTGTCTAAAGTTCAAAGTGTACATTAACAATGTTAGAAAATGCTTTTCATTGTTGACAGTATGTCGACTTTCAAGTGATTCTGTGGCTAAGTGAACACGATTCTAAACGGCAGCCGACTGTAAAGTGTTTTTGTGTAAAGTGGTTTCGAGTGGTTGGCAACAATGAACGTGCCAATGAAAGGAGGCCCAGCCCCAACAGTGGCCGTGGTCGCGGTCCCGGAGAGCGAGATGGATGCTCTCCTCCTGGGCAGGACTGGGGTGAGGAACTTTGATCAGTACGTCAGAAATGTATGTATTGCTACTCTATACAATTACTTGCTTTGCTAGGTCACTCACAGTCATGATTCTTACATTTCCCTGTGGCATGTACTACCTCAGATTTTGTTTCCATATCGTTTATGCCTTTTTCTTCAACTAATGTTTTTAGGTTTTGCCACAAAAAGAATCATGAATAATCCCTAACACAATTTTAATGTGTCTCCTGAATTTCAAAAAAAGTTATCCAATACTAAATGTTATATTTTCATAAACACGATTCTCCCATCTTTCTTTGCTGCAACCAGCACTTCAAGTTTCTTTTTCAAATCATTAATGCCCTTTTTTAATGATCTACCTACTCAACAAAAACCTTATTCGCCTCATCACAAAAGAGTTATGAATAACACTGGATACAAATTAAGATAGTTTCTCAATAATATAATTGAAATTCAAGACTTCAAAATCAAAACTTAATATTACAAGTCTCACCTTCTTTTGAATAATTGTGTTCGCACTTCACTTGGTCCTTCGTACACATCACAAGTTTTATTTCTCACAAACATACAATTACATGCTTCGCTCTTAGATTAAGTTACTTTAATGTTAAGAAAAAATATCTTATTATATTTACTTAATTTCAAAGTAATTATGCTTTATGTGCTAAGATTCTTCTCTTTGAATGAATATAAAAATTCTAGGTAAACATCAGATTTCATGTTCTTTTGTTATATTATTATCGAGCAAGATTTTTTCTACGCAGTTTTCTAGTAAATTAACTCCTGGAATATTACAAAAATGTTATATTGCTTAGAAAACATCACAGATGTACCGAGAACCACCGTTTTTTGAAAGTCGTTTGAAAATACTTCTTTCAAAGAAATTTTTTCTTTGTCTTTCTTCCAAGGAACGTGTTTTGTTTCTGCCTCACATAGTAGTTTTAAATCAACAATCTGCATTCAGGCGGAATGCGTGGGTCACTTTTACGTCCCAATCTACTCAGATGTTTCTTTGTTTAGACCCGTGCGGTGTGTATTGCGCCCGGTGGATCTCTTCTTACAATTTTATGCCTTTCCATTTATCCGAAGCGAAATGAAATGGAGGGATGTTCGTTGATTGCTAAATTTATCTTTTTTATGATAGAGTATGTAGAAATAGTACGCTTTGGGGGATGGGAATGAACGGGTGAGCCGCTGGAGCTCCCTCGAGGCCTTATAATCAACATACTTGAATGACTTGTAACCGACACCAATTCCAAAAATAACATAACATTCAAAAGGCTTAATATTTTTTAATCTTCTAATGCATTTTTTGTTTGAAGTCGGTTCTTTTATCTGTCATATTTGTATTCCCGATGGAATCCACGTGTGGTATCCACGTGTCTCATCAATGGGGCTAATTCGCGTCTGACGTCATTCGCTCGTCGGCGTAGCTGTGTGTTGTTATAATAACGTTTTCCCGACTGAAGCGTAAAATTGTGAATTTAGACGTCATAAGGGATGTTTTTGCTTTTTACTTGGTTGCTGTTGTGTGAGGAATGAGTCAGTCTAAAAAGTTTCTGCAGTTTTATTTTTAAGCTTTTTTTAGTAACTAGCCCGCGATTGAAAACCTCTAAAGAATATTCAGGGGTACAATACAATCGTCCCAACACCAGACTTAAGATAGGCCCAGTTGCCCTATTAAATGAGAAAGAGTGGAAATGGTCTCCAGTCCCAGTTTTGGAATGAGACGATATGTCCCCTAACCCATTCTTATTTCTTTTTCAAAAGTGCGTTCACTAATATTCTTTTAAAAATAGCTACCTATTTAATATCAATACAAACATAAAACATCATTAGACGAAAACCTGCTAAGTGTCATATTTGAATTAAGCAACCATATTTTCACTATTGACTCAGTTTGCAACAATTAGTCAATTGCCATTAATGAGATGAATCTCATCTCGTATCACTTCTTAAATCAAGGTTTGGGGTTACTCCAAATACACTTACCACTTTATTTAATGACTTGTTCTAGACCGTGAAAAGGTATAAACTTAGGTCATTCCAGATCCAGAAACTAAATCAATCAAAGATCAAGGCTTTGTAAAGAATGTGAAAGTACCAAATTCCCCAACATTCTCGCAACATGCATGTTATAATCTAAACGGGCGTCCCTAATCTCGTTGTAGCAGTAAAACCGGGATGAAGTAATGTTCGGGAACGCTTCCGCTCCGTTCCCGAAAGCGCTCCGCAGTTATATAAAGTGTTATTTTTATTTCGCGACAGTAACAATACTCATAAACGGTTAGCGGTATACAGGGTTAAAATAAATGTAGGGAGTTATGGAAATACGCATGGTGTGTTCATGAAAGGAATAAATAATGTTGGTTATTACTCACACAGCGTTATCTAGTCCCAAACAAGCATAGCTTGTACAGTCAAAAGCACGTCAGACGTAACACTTTGGACTTTGTACCGCTCTTATGTCGGGGGCATAAGTGCTATTATCGAACTGCTAGTGCTTACCGTGATGTGCTGTTGACCGTACTATGAGAGCTATGTACAAAAAAAGTTATGTTTATCATAAACATAACTTTTTTTGTATATTTTCATGATTTTTAAAGGAAATATTTATGCGTATATCCAAAAAAGGCTGAAACGTGCACCAAAATAAACCAAAGGCACACCAAAGGTTAGGTTAGGTTAGCAATTAAATTTTTTTGGTGTACGCTTAAATACAAGCCATTTTTAAATTGCTGTTACAACACTAAATTGCTCCAATATTGTGATTTGTGGCCAAGTGGGTAGAGCGTCAGTACAGAGTACAGAGTTCTGGCGTTGCCGTAAAAAATCTAAGACAATAAAATTAAAAATAACATATATGTCCTGTGTCGGACAAAGATGTTTTCTGGGAAGACTTTGATGAGGTCCTACAAAATGTTCCACAGGATGAGCTTGTCCATATAGGCGCGGACATGAACGGTCATGTTGGAACTGACAATGAGGCACACGCTGATGTTCACGGTGGCTATGGATACGGTACACGTAACCAGGAAGGATTAAAATTACTAAATTTTGCTGCAAAGTACAATTTCAGGCTCATAAATACGTATTTCAAGAAAAAGGCTGAACATTTAATTACGTACAAAACCCCTAAATTCAGAACTCAAATAGACTACATCATTGCGACAGGCGCTATGAGAAAATACTATAAAGACTGTAAAGTGATACCGGGAGAGGCCATAACTTCCCAGCATAGACTACTGCTGGCCGTAATGGAATTGCCGAAGCCTATTAGGACGCATGTCGATAGAACTGAGCGTATAAAATGGAAAGAACTTCATAGAGAAAAAGGCACACAGCTACTTAATAAAATCAACATGTACCTGCAGGATGATGTGTACGCTGAAAAGTCTGCTGACAGAATGTGGTCTGATTTTGAGTGTTTCTGCCGAGACAGTTCACGCCTTATACTAGGAGTATCCCGTGGCGGCCTAGCAACAAGTAAAGACACCACTTGGTGGGACGGAGATGTCAAGGAGATCATCAACGCAAAACGTGACTCATTTAAGACCTATCAGAGGACTGGCCTCGACGACGACCACAACAAATATAAAGCCCTAAAATCTATTGCTAAGTCAGCAGTAGCACAGGCGAGAGCACGCTCGAGGCAGGACTTCTATGAGAAATTGGATAGTGCGCCAACGGAAAATGCAATATTTAAGATCGCAAAACAACGATACAAATCCACGCTTGACATAAAGTGCAATAAATACATCAAAGACGACCATGGTAAGCTCCTGACATCGAATGATGCTATAAACATGCGATGGAAGGCATACTATGAGCACCTGCTGAACGAAGAGTTTCCTAGCGAAGAACTGCCACCAATGCCACCTACAGAGGGTCCGCTAGAAAGCATTCAGCCCCTGGAAATAGCGAATGCATTACGTAAAATGGAATTCCACAAAGCTCTTGGTCCCGACGATGTCCCTGCTGATATATGGAAGTTACTGCGGGAGAATGCGCTACCATGGCTTACGGCATTATTTAATAAGATTCTCATTGATTTCCAAATACCAAACTCATGGCGCTCAAGCTTTCTCTGTCCGGTATATAAGAACAAAGGTGATGTTGCAAACTGTAATAACTACAGAGGGATCAAATTGACGTCACACACTCTAAAACTATGGGAACGAGTAATTAGTGCTCGCCTCACGTCACTGACTCAAGTGACTCAAAATCAGTTTGGTTTCACGACCGGCAGATCAACAACAGAGGCTATCCAAACAGTTCGCATTCTAATGGAAAAATGCCGAATAAATAAAGAAAACCTCTACTTCACGTTTATAGACCTGGAAAAAGCTTTTGACAGAGTCCCTAGAAAGCTGGTGTGGCAGGCAATGCGCGCGCAAAACATACCTGAGAACTATGTATCCCTGGTACGAGACATGTATGATGGAGCTACCACGCGAATCAGAAACCCCGCCGGTTTATCTAAACCATTTCACGTGGGAGTGGGCGTTCATCAGGGGTCAGTACTGAGTCCCCTACTCTTTAACTTGTGTATGGATTACATCACTAAAGACCTACAGTCTAGAATACCATGGTGTATGCTGTATGCAGACGACATCTCACTGATAGCGAAGTCAGCATCGGAACTGCAACAAACCTTTAACCAGTGGCTTGTACAACTTGAAAAGCACGGCCTGCGAATCAGTCGAACAAAGACGGAATATATGGAATGTGACCTGGGTGGGACTGAAAAGTTAAACTGCAACATACAGATCGAAAACACAATCCTTCCAAAAATCAACCGCTTTAAATACCTGGGATCTGTATTGACGTCTGATGCACGAATAGAGGATGATGTAAGCCACCGCGTAAACACAGCCTGGCTGAAGTGGCGATCATTGTCCGGAGTGCTGTGCGACACCAGAATGCCCATCAAAACCAAGGGTAAAATATACAAAACAGCCGTGAGACCTGCCATGCTGTACGGCGCGGAATGCTGGACTGCCCTTAAGAAGCACGAGCAACAGCTACATACAGCAGAAATGAAGATGCTAAGATGGGCGGGCGGTGTTACGCGCTTGGACAAAATACGTAATGAATACGTAAGAGGGTCATTTAAAGTGGCTCCAGTAGTGGACAAGCTTAGAGAGAGTAGACTCCGGTGGTATGGCCACATAATGCGCCGTGATGACGACTACTCCGTGAAAACCGTATTGAACATAAACACGCAACCTAGAGGGAGAGGAAGACCACCAGCCACATGGTGGTCAATTATCGAGCAAGACTTAAAAGCCCAGAAGATTTCACCAACGACAACCCAGGACAGAATTTCCTGGCGCAGACGCACAAGGAGGCCCGACCCCAGCTGAACTGGGATAAGGGCAGGAAGAAGAAGAAGTACAAAAAAAGTTATGTTTATCATAAACATAACTTTTTTTGTACATATAAAGATAATAAATACATAATAGAAACACCTAGACCGATACAAAAATATGTTATGTTCAATGAACATAACATATTTTATTATATGAACAATGTTCATGCACGCAAAATGTGTGTAGTTTGTGAGAATCGATTCTATAACCTCTGGCTCTAAGCCGACTGAATCTTTATACCAAGAGTCGTCATAAAATGTTGTTTATGTTCGACTAAAGACTATATGTTTGTACAGGCCCCGGCAAACTTCTTGACTATCGGGCGGGAATTGCGCAAAACAGGAATTTTGACACGCCTGCGCGCTATTGGTCAGAAGCATACCTCTGACCAATAGAGCGCGCGGGCGTTTGGGAGATTCGCGCGCGCTATTGGTCACGCGCAACTGCACATGCGCGAACTTTCCCCCTCTCCGAAGACCGATGTTCAACAAGTTTGCCGATAGCAATACCGTTAAAATAAAATATGATTTAAGCTTGAAAGCGTAATGGGCAGACAGACAAAGTTACAATCACATTTATAATGTTAAAATAGATGGTATTGAAATGCGATTGAATCCCATCGTAAAATCGGTCGTAAAAATTCTAAAAGTGATTTGAAGCAAATATCCCCCTAATTGAAACGTGTATAACAGGAAGTCTGATAAAATACCCTGTATAAATAAAATAGCGAACATTCTCGATATAGGGGATCCGGTAAATACAACCGGAGTTTTTATATTTTTCGCTTGTAGTGTTATGTTTTGCGTAATTATTTTTGACTAGCCTTCCGCCCGCGGGTTTACCCGCGCGTAATCTCTTTTTTCAAATATCCCCCCCTTCCCCCACATTTCCGGGATCAAAAGTACCCTATGTTCACCAGGGGTAGTGTAGCTTTCCAACAGTGAAAGGATTATTCAAATGGGTTCAGTAGTTTCAAAATTGTTATTCCCGCGGGAATGAGACATATCCTGTAGGAATTTTATAGCCTATGTCCTAATCCGGGTTATAATCTATGCGTGTGCCAAATTTCATCTAAATCCGTTCAGCCATTTAGGCGTGATTGAGTAACAAACATCCAAACATCTAAACATCCAAGCATTAATTTATAATATTAGTAGGATTAGTAGGATGCGAACAAAATTTCTTTTGAAGGGAAACGGGTGGAATTTCGTTGTGATTTAAAATCACTTTTATATTGGAGTTTTTAAAGGGTAAACAAAAATGTTGTTTATTTTAGCTTGGAAATATAAGGAACTTTCTGCCCTGTTTGTAGCAAAAGGATTGTCGGTCAGGATGTGTATGTTATTTTTAATTTTATTGTCTTAGATTTTTTACGGCAACGCCAGAACTCTGTACTCTGTACTGACGCTCTACCCACTTGGCCACAAATCACAATATTGGAGCAATTTAGTGTTGTAACAGCAATTTAAAAATGGCTTGTATTTAAGCGTACACCAAAAAAATTTAATTGCTAACCTAACCTAACCTTTGGTGTGCCTTTGGTTTATTTTGGTGCACGTTTCAGCCTTTTTTGGATATACGCATAAATATTTCCTTTAAAAATCATGAAAATATACCGATCGCAGAAAAAAAAGTATGTAGTTTCTACTGCCAACAACTCGGTTTCCCCAATTGAGCTCACCGTATAATAGAAACTAAGCACAACTACTTTAGTATATATTCTGTGGCACAACTGTTATGAAAAGCTGCTTTACAGTGGTTTAGGTTCTTCCCTAGACGAGCGGATCTCTTAAATCCATCCTACAGATGTATTAATTTAGTCGGAATCAGGTTATTATGATATCTTTATGCTTGTGCAATGAAAGGTTCGCATTTATTTCAATCTTTTACCGACTCAAACAAGATTAATATCGGTAAAGTTGGCAGCGATTTCAATCCGACGTTTTAATCAGGTTATTGTTTCATGAAGCTCATCAAGTATTAAGACTTGCTGCTTGTATTTTGTGTAAATATCTAAAGAGTTTTAATAAGAAGGTAAAAGCAAAGGGTTTTTAATGAAATGTTGTAGTAAAGTCACGAAGTAAACTTGAAGATTGCTTTTATAAAACGTACAGAAGATGATTCGTTCTTTGATACGTTTTATTATACTCCATAAAACGTAACATGATTCGAATGACAGCTGTCAAAGTGTTATGGCTCTCTAGCTCGCTTTTAATAAACCTCTATCGATGTGTCTCATCTCTGAGTTTTTTTTTTTTTTTGTAGAGTGAGACACATCGATGGAGGTTTATTGAGAGCGAGCGAGAGAGCCATAACACTTTGACAGCTGTCATTCTAATCACGTTACGTTTTATGGAGTATAAAAGCTATCCTTAAGTTTTAATTTTGATATAAGTACGTAAGGACGCCAGCTGATCAACCTACCCTAATCTGTCAAAAATTCTCAATTGAAAGAGAACTGTATGTGAAGTGAATAAAACTGAAAATTGGTTGTAGTAATTTGACAGATAAGTGTTGTCTCGTGTGCTGTTTTTTTTTTTTATAAATAAATAAATATCTCTGGACATTATTCACACAGCGCCATCTAGCCCCAAACTAAGCATTAGCTTGTGCTATGGGTGCTAGACAACGGATAAACATTATACTTTTGTTGACTGTACATTATAAATCGTACAATAATGAATACAGAATCTCCTTTAAGTTTAATCGTCATGACTGCAAGCTAGTGAGACCTACATTCTGTGTGTGGGACATGGGAATAAATAATGTTCGTGCTATGATGATGATGATTATCATCACTTCTATAATCCGCTTGACACTGAATATGAATAATGGTGATATCAGAAAAAAACAACTTGCCCAGGTGTCAGGCAGAGATGGAACCTGCGCCTGTTCGGTTGACTATCATTGCTCCTTCTGAAATCATTGAATGCAAAGGATAATTGCCGTGCAGTGCCAGATATTTTCCCGTGAAATAGAAGTGTGTAAAGCACTTCTGTGTTTCGGGGAAAGGGCACTGAAGCTAGTGAAATTACTGGGTATATGAGACCAAATAACTGTCGTCTAGATGTAGCGGGCGCAGGGCAGTGCCAGAAGGTAACTTCTTAGTTACTGTTTGGCTCTAAACTGTCTAAGGGCAGACGTGGCGCTTACCATCAACTGTACGATCTGCTCGTATTGTTACACATTGCAATAAAAAAAAAATTAAAATACTTTGGAACTGATATCAATCATTGTTTAATTGTCCTGAATTGCTACATAATTTTTGATATCATCATTTTGAGAAAATATTAAAGGCTTTTATACACTCGTTCATTTTAAATGTGTCAGGTTGTGAAGTAGACCTTTGGGTTTTATAAAATTTAAAAGCATTAAGAGTGTGACAAATAGGTAACAAAGTTGCGCGGCTGAAATATTAACCGCTCAGTCAGCTTATTTGGGGTCGCCGTGAAAAGGGTTGTTTTGTGCAAAACATTACAGTGTAGAGAGGAACAGTGCCACCATTTAAGGATTTGACACAATTACCTACTGGTCATTGAGATAAAAAAGTAAATATCTACCAAGTGGATACCTCAAAGTCCGTCCTCGCGGTAGACCCAAAAGGAGATAGCAAGATGAGCTTGACTCATTCGATGCCTACTGGCACACCATTACCCAAGGTCGCAAAATCCTTTAATTTCTGGAGATCACCGTTGGAGTTGCAGATGACGACATAGTGATGACTATCTTAGGATAAATTTTCATACTACTACTACTATCTAGACCCAAATATGGCTTAACTTGTACTATGAGTGCCAGAAAACAATTGATAATAAATTCACTATTTAAACTTTTCTTTGTCGAGCCATTTGGAGTAGGTAATGGTTGAGAATGTAATTAACTACAAGAAAAACGTTGGTACCTATATTATGTAATGTTTATCCATTGTCTGGCTTTTGCTTAGTTTGGGGCTAGATGGTGATGTATTTATTTAATAATGTTTTATTTATTTTGATTCATAAGTGCATGTTTGTAGCATTCAAAAATAAATAACATTTTTATTTCATTCGATGTCATACCACTGTTGTTGAATACATATTATCACCTTTGGGAATTGACTTACTGTTTGTTTTGCACCTGTGTCGCGGATTGTGTCCTCGTGGGGACGTAAGTTATTACGGATCACAATTTGCCGAGCACGCTTTTAAACGTAATGTTTCGTTTTATTGCGAATGGAGGTAAAGTGATTTCATTAGGATGCTCGTATATAGATAATTCTTTATCACCTTTATTAAAGTATAGTGGGAAATGTTCTGTGGCGTTATTTTTATTGACCTATTGGACCCAATTGACTGGCCCGATGGCAGTGGGCAGGACACATTGCAAGGAGGACTGACGGCCGTTGGGGCGGAAAGATCCTTTAGTGGTGGACGACGCACTCGTGGTAGGCCTCCCACAAGGAGGACTGATGATCTCATAAAGATCGCCGGAATGTGGCGCAGGACCGATCGGTTTGGAGATCCTTGGGGGAGGCCTATTTCCAACAGTGGACGTCGTTCGGCTGAAATGATGATGATGATGATGATGACTGGCCCGATGGCGTGTTTGGTAATGGCTCTGTAGTGTGCTCCACATGAATGTTTGTCCTAAGTGATGTTGCAGAAGTGTTATTCATTCTTGACTGCCTCCGTGGAACAGTGGCTCGCCCGGGTATAAAACCCGGAGGTCGTGAATTGTCTTGGGTCTGGTTGGTGGTAGGACATTTTCAAAGTCCCGACCTACCACCTCCACAGGTGTTATCTGCCGCCTTAACAGCACTGGCTCTGTTTCGGCAGTATTCATGTAGGAGCCAGTACACTTGCATTCAAAGGCTCGAAGATCAGATGAGCCTACGCTGTATGTATAGGCGCTTTCTCAAGTTACAATCAGGTGGCCTGCAAAAAAAAGGTTGTGAAATCTCATACACTATAAACGAAATCGTGCTACACAGTACCACCGTATTTTATAAATACATTACCAGATTGCCAATCAGAGATCGATCCCATCCAATAATCTCGTATAAGCTGTATGCCAATCGACTGGCATTAATCCAGGCATTCGGATCAGTCTATCTATTCTATCTATCCGACGTCACATTAGCCTAATCTAGGGGATAATTAGGTTTTCAGGAAGTTCGGAACTCGCAGTCGAGGTGTGGGGATTAAAAGTGATTTCATTTAGCAAGTTTAAGCCTTATTATTAACCGGCTTTCAGCTTCAGATATAGAAGTTTTTTGCAAAACTTTTTCACTTGGCTTCTCCATAATATAATAATGTTACGTTTTCTATAAGTTTTAATTTAATCTCGTACTTTATATTAAGTTTTTAGTTAATTATCTGAGGAACTTTTAACTTTCAATGATTTTTATCTGAAGTATTGCGAGGTAAGGGCCGCCATTCGCAACCGGTTGAAGGGGGGTAGTATAAAGTTGCTGTGCCCCCACTATACAACTATGGCCCCAGCCAGTCCACACTCTGGTCCGTATACCCAGTACTGGGGTCCAGCGGGCCTCCAGTGCGTACCTTTGGGTGCAAGGTGGAGGTTGCGGTGACAACCCAGGTTGGAGGGAGTCGGTACGTATCATCTTCGCAGTAACAAGAAATCAAAATGGCAAACTCCAGTGAAACTTACTCGCATTCGTAATACTAAATAGATACAATAGTGTTGCGTGTCGATTGACGCGTGACTATCAACAAACTATCCAGTGCAATGTTTGTTGATAGTGTTGTGCAGTCAGCGCGATGCGTCCCGCGCCCGATGCAGCGGCAAATAAACAGTGCGGCCCGATGCACACTGATACGTGGATTGCGTACTATGAGCGGACTCTGTACCATCAGCGGCAGAAGTATTCTTATTATATTATAAGCTATCCGAATAAAGGAATGGCTGTTTTTTGTTTAAATTGTAGCTTAGTGACGCTTTATAGTAAAGTGTTTCTTAATGGTATGGGCCTCAGTGTCTGCTTACCATCAGGTAGGCTGCGTGCCTGTCTGCAAAGTTATCTAGCATAAAATAAATATTGCTAGACAAGCTAAATACGTTTTAGTAAAGAAAAGTAAAGCAGGATATGTGTGGTGGACACGAAAACCTGTTCTAGAAGTTTCGCGATGAACAATACATAAAAGGATATTTTTGATTAAACTTTTGTACTCACCGGTACAAGCTCAGCGTGCCAGCAAACGCAACAGACAACTGCGAATAATATCCGCGATGCACGGACAGACAGGTTTACTCGCGCACCCGTTGCGAACGGCTTAACGAGACAGCCGCGCGAACAACGATGCTGCATGTGTCAGTCTGGTAACTGCAGTTATTTAGACGCTAGATTGTAGTGCTAGGTCAGAAAAAAATCTAATAGTGACAAGTGGTTTTAATCGCTAAATAAATATAAACGCCACTGCGGCGAGCATTGGAAGTAGTAAAATTCCCTTACAAATAAAAAAGTTTTTAATCTTCCATGCTAACTAGATGATGACAATGGGTTTGGGTTCAGCAAAAGTTTTTTATTATTGAAATTAATCCTCTTCTTAATCATAAAAAACTTTACTTAAAAAAAAGTGCACTCAAAAATATAAAATTATTTCTGGATTAACTCTTATCTAGAGGACACTTATTTTATATTACGATTAGAGCAGTAGGCAATATTTCTTATTGGCAGATTACAATGATGTTCTGTTAATATCGATCGATAAAAATTTCACTATCACGAACTTTGATTTCTCAGTGGTAAAACTGACCCTTAATTTTATAAAAAAATATAAATTAAAATCCGTTTGTCATACTTGCGCTTAGTTTGTATTCCAAGCCCGCCTTCGGAAGCGCAGTCTGACGGGTCTACTCTACGAGAGGTTTGCTATGTAAGTGTCAGCCTGATAAATGATGCAGCGAAGAGACCTCGGCAGATCATTTTGATGTCTTCATAATAAATTGTTCAGGAGTTTGCGACTGTCAAAGGGTTGACGGCTTGACAGATGTTAGTTGTTTGAGGTGCTAGTATAGTTGATGTTTATTCGGGCTTGTCTAACTTGACGGTGGGTGGGACAAGCGGGAATAATCTTTTAATTATTGCTGCTATACCAAATATAACAATATTGTTTTCTTCTGTACATGTTTGAGGTACCTACATACATGATGGTTTTTTTTTGTATGACACGTATTAATAATATTTAGTAATAAATATCCTTGGACATTACTCACACAGCGCCATCGAGCACCAAACTAATTGATTGTTTGTTTGTATTGAATGGGCTCCGAAACTAATGAACCGATTTGAAAAATTCTTTTACTGTTGGAAAGCTACACTATCCCCGGTGAACATAGGGTACTTTTGATCCCGAAAATGTAGGGGAAAGGGGGGTATATTTGAAAAAAAAAATTACGCGTGGGTGGAACCGCGGGCGGAAGGCTATATTATTATATTTTATTTTTATACCACTAGGGTTTCTATTAAGCCTGCAGCCTAGTGGTCAACTGTAACAGTACAACGCCAAAGATATCACTCGCACATCACCGACCCTGTAATTTTAAGGAAAAAAATAACTACGGTAGCAAAGAAAATAAGGTTTTCCTGTCCCCAATTGGGCTCTGGAGACCTTACTCACCGACAGAAACATAGCACAACAGTTATGAATAAGTGTTTGCGCCTAGTGCCCGTTCCCTTTCTCCCTCTATCCCTTTATCCACATTCACTCCATTCCTGGAACGTGAGTAGACCATAGATCATAGACCATAGATTGGATACGGTCTGAAAGCAGCGGCAGTTGACATTCCGCTGCAACTTCACTCGGCGAGTAACTCCCCACCTCGCCGCGGTGTGTCGCTTCGAGTTCGTTCGCAATATGGTTCGCTGTCGCACGCGCTAATTCGTTCATCAATTCTCGTTAAACCAAAAAACTCCGCGCCCCACTCGTAAAATAACCCTCAAAAGTGTTCCGTGTGCCGCATCTCCCCGGGGAAAGAAGAAGGAAGAAGGCAGGAAGCAGATCCACATAATCAAGGTTAGTCTATTCACGTGTTCCATCTCTTCCCGCCTGTTCCCGATTATCCCGGGTCCCAAAGGTCCTTCGAACTACCCTTATTGCTCACCCGCCACCATTTGGTCCTTCGAGCCGGATATTGAATCAGTATACCTAATAATTAAAATAAAATAGAACGCGCGCAGGGCTTTTGTAGGTTATTTTTTTGCATAACGGTCCGGTCACCCGATTAACCTAGTAGTTATTAGTTAGGTATTTCGCATCGCATTGTATGTTTTCGCTAGTTTATTTCGCATTTCCGCATCGCTTATTTCGTAAATATCAATCTCGCTTCATTTGGTTAACTACTTAAACAGGTTATTCGTTCGGGTACTAGGGCAAAGTTGTACGCACTCGTATTGTCGCAAAAATATCATTTACCGTTATCTAACATCGATTACTTGCTTGTTATTGTACCTAAGTTGTATTCATACGTGAATCAAATTGCATTCTAAATTGCATTACATTCCCTTCTCCAGCGAGCCAACGCACGGCACTTTTTCTCGTTCTACCGCCCATTGTTTTGTATCGTAGTCGTTCAAATAATATTACGCACATTTTAGGTTGCATTTTTTGTACGCTTTAATTGATAATATATATACTATACACTTTGTAGGTATAAGTTTAATATATTGATAACTCGCAACGCAAACTTGGTATTGTGTGTACTTTATTGCGTATACGCATTTACGAATCTATCATATGTTTGTATAGGTACATTTAGTTTGGAATATTTATTGCTTAGTTGTTTGATTTGAATTGAGTAAATTGGTAAACATGCCTCGCCATAACGCCCCGTCTGAAACTGAAGTTCAGTTAAAGTTATCAGAGTCGCTGCGGGATAGTTATTTTGCACGTATGGATAGCATTTATAATTTATGTTTAAAGGCTCAGGATAGCACCGCGATTGAAAAATTTTTGGCTCAGGCTCAAACTATAGACGAATTGCGTGCTGATTTTCGAGATACTTTAAAGGGAATAAACTTGTTGCAAATACAGCTGAACCCCGACTATACGCCCAATTTTCAAGCATTGTCCGCCTTTGAAGATATTTATTGCATAATTAAGCGGCGGCTTCAGCAATTGTCTCCTAGCTCCACTGATTCTAAGCCTGTAGTTGATTCGAAACCCAGTAGTGCATTCCCAAAGTTGCCGGCCATGACTATTCCGGAGTTTGACGGTAACATAAAAAATTGGTCCTTGTTTTACACTTCATTTTATAATAACGTCCATTGTAACACTACGCTTAATAATTCGGAGAAATTATACTATCTTATAGGTAAACTTACTGGGAAGGCTAAATCGGTTTTTGTAGGCTTGACGCCTAATGGTGAGAATTATGAGATAATTTTCAATTCACTCGTGTCTAGATTTGAAGATAAACGTTCGCTTGCATCGTCGTACTTGGAACAAATTTTCGATCAGAAGCCGATGTCTTCGCCCTCGGTTGATAGCCTTGAACGATTTTTGGATAATTTTGCATGTTCATTCGATGCACTTAGGAACCTTCAGTTCAAGGACCTCGCGGATTACATTGTTTTGTTTACTGCACTTCGTAAGTTGGATCCGGAGACCGCTAGGGCCTTCGAAACGGCAAATAATTCTGAAATACCTACATTTTCGGAGTTGGTTTCATTTGTTCGGAATCGTATTAAGGTATTGCAACGTTCACCTGATCCGATTAGTTCGTCACCTAAAAAATCAGATCGTCGTTCGGAGCATAAACCGGTTCTAAATAAACCTAAGTTCACGCACGCTTATGTAACCACCGGTAATAATACTCACTATAACTCGCCATTGGAAAGTTGTTTATGTTGTGATTCGAAATCCGCACATAGCTTGTTTCGCTGTTCGAAGTTTATTTCATTATCGCCTCGCGAGCGTTACGAGTATGTCAAGCGTAACGGTCATTGTATTAATTGTTTAGGTAACAGGCATAAGTTGATTGATTGTAAATCGTCATCATCTTGTCGAGAATGTCATAAGAGACATCATAGTTTGCTGCATTTTGGCGGTGGCCCCATGTCCCCGACACCACCGCCCGCGGCGGGTACCATCTCCCACGCCGTAGGCTGGGCGCCGGCGTCCACGCGCCACCCGCCAGCTCGCAACGCGCCCGCGCGGCCAGAAGCGCCCGCGGCCTCCGCGCCCGCGCCTTCTGAGCCCCCGCGGCCCGCGCGTCTCGAATCAGCTGACATCGCGCTTTGTAGTAATGTGGCCTCGTCCCCGCGCTCGCATCGAACGGACGCCTCTCGCCGCGACCATGCTCAGCCAACCACTGTGCTGCTGGCCACGGCCCGCGTTATCGTTCACGACGCTCGGGGAAACGCTTGTTATGTTAGATGTTTGTTGGATAGCGCATCGCAGAGTAACTTTATTACTAGCTCGTGTTTAAATAGACTCGGATTAAAGAAAAATCGTACTCGTTCGTTTGTTAGGGGCATTGGTGGTTCGTTGAAATGCATGGACGGTTCCGTGAAATTAACCTTTTGTTCGCGCTTTGATAGTAACGTCGCTTTTAATATAAATACTTTAGTTGTAGATAAAATAACTGAAAATTTACCAACAAGCTTGGTAAATATTTCTTCGCTTTCGGAATTCGCTGATCTCCCGCTCGCCGATGATACGTATGGAGTGCCCGGAGAAATCGACATGTTGATAGGGGCTTCGCTTTTCCCGCACTTGTTACTTCGTAACAAGGTTAGTTCTCGCACCGCTGGTTTTCCATGCGCGTTGGAAACGCTTTTGGGTTACATACTCGTTGGCAACGCTCCTGTATTTGATTCTTGCGCTCAAACTACCTGTTGTTGTTGTATCGACACGCATCCTAGTCTAGATAGCCGCGTTAACAGATCTTTTGAATTGGAGAAAGTTAACATACCTCGTGTGGTTAATAAAAAGGACCGCGAGTGCGAAGAAATTTATCTTCGTACTAAAATCCGCGAACCCGATGGTAGGTATGTCGCTGCCTTGCCATTTAGGGATGATGTCAATTCGTTTGGTGAATCATATCCCACAGTTAATAGACGATTCAAATGTTTGAAAAGAAAACTCATTGCTTCGCCAAGGATGAAATATGCCTACAACAATAAAATTATGGATTTATAGCACAATAGTTTTTTTTGTTCGTTCCTTCTGTCGCTAATATAGATTCCACTTCGCAAATTCGCTTATTTCGCTTAAACTTGTACAATTTGTTCTCGTTAAATGGATGAGTAATTCTGAAAAGGTTCTCAGCTCCATTCCGCTATCGCATCGCTTTGGTTTATTAAAATAATTAGCAACATTAAGTTAGTTATATAGGTTGTTTTATCGCATTTCAACGCTTGAACCTTTATTGATAACGATTCACTACCTGTCGGGGGTCGTCGCCGCACTTGCCGCTGTGATATGATAGTAAACATTATCGTTTACCCCGCAAGGGATTCTATCGTGGATCTTCTCGTTGATTATTATCATATCGCTCATTGTCACGCTGGTCCGGACTTATTAATGTCGATATTGCGACAGAAATACTGGATCCTCTCGGCTCGTAGAATCGTTCGCTCTCGTGTGTTTAAATGTTTACCATGTTTTCGTTTACGCCCTCGCAATGTGTCCCCAGAGATGTCATCGCATCGCGCTTGTAGAGTTACTGAAACTCTCAAGCCTTTTACTCACACCGGACTTGATTTCACAGGCCCCTTGCAAGCCACACCGGTTCGCAAGCGCGGCTCCCGCTCCGTTAAGGTTTACGTTTGCTTGTTTGTTTGTGTTACCACTCGCACGGTACACATCGAGTTGGCTACGAAATATCTACTGATAGTTTTATCGTCGTTTATTCGTATTTTGTCACGTAGAGGTCCTGTAGCTAAAATCTACTCCAATAATGGAAAGAACTTTATCGGCCAAGCGAAGACAAAACGAAACTCAAACGTTATTATTGTCGTATGATTTTCAACTAGATTTTAATAATATTCTCGCACAAAATCGCATTGAATGGATCTTAAATCCACCCTCAAATGTGGAGCTGCACATTTCGGTGGGAATTGGGAAGCTAACATTAAAAGTCTTAAAACTCATTTGTTTAGAGTGATAGGCGATCAATTGCTGTCTTTCGAGGAGATGACCACGGTACTTGCTCAAATAGAGGCTGTTATGAACACTCGTCCCCTTTGTAGAACGTTAGCTAGTGATCCCGCTGAGGGCTTGGCTCTCACGCCCGCGCATTTTTTAAATCTGACGCCCCTTAAGTACTTTCCCGCGTCCAATGTAGTCGAGGATAATGTAAACCTGATCTCCCGATACGAATTAGTTAACAAACTCGTAAATTCGTTTTGGTGTCGTTGGAGAAAGGAATACTTGCACACTTTGCAAATCCGCCAAAAATGGAATACTCCATGCAATCCGATTCGCGTTGGAACTGTAGTAATAGTGAATACGGAAAACGTTCCACCCTTGCATTGGCCGCTGGGCATCGTAGAGGATATTTATCCCGGAAAGGACGGCATTGTAAGGACAGTCAGGGTGCGCACTGCTGGCGGCACTTATTTGAGACCGGTCGTGCGACTTTGCCCTCTCCCAAATTGCCCTTAAAATAATTATAATTAATAAAATCAATTATATTTACCGCATTAGTCTTAGATCATATTAAAATTAGATTTAGTTCGTCTGCCTAGCAGATATCGCTTAGTTTATCGGTTCAACTCATCCGCTTTGTAATAGTTCAGAATAGTTATTTGGTTAGCCTATTGTTTCGCATTAGTTAACTTACGCTTAGTTTATCCGTTGGGTTAACCCGCTTTAGAATAATTAGATTAGTTGGCGACTATCGTCTCGCATTATTTATCTTGCTTTGCCGCGTTTTGATTGTTTGTTGAAGGGAATCCTTCAAGCGGGGGAGGATGTTTGCGCCTAGTGCCCGTTCCCTTTCTCCCTCTATCCCTTTATCCACATTCACTCCATTCCTGGAACGTGAGTAGACCATAGATCATAGACCATAGATTGGATACGGTCTGAAAGCAGCGGCAGTTGACATTCCGCTGCAACTTCACTCGGCGAGTAACTCCCCACCTCGCCGCGGTGTGTCGCTTCGAGTTCGTTCGCAATATGGTTCGCTGTCGCACGCGCTAATTCGTTCATCAATTCTCGTTAAACCAAAAAACTCCGCGCCCCACTCGTAAAATAACCCTCAAAAGTGTTCCGTGTGCCGCATCTCCCCGGGGAAAGAAGAAGGAAGAAGGCAGGAAGCAGATCCACATAATCAAGGTTAGTCTATTCACGTGTTCCATCTCTTCCCGCCTGTTCCCGATTATCCCGGGTCCCAAAGGTCCTTCGAACTACCCTTATTGCTCACCCGCCACCAATAAGTCTTCTGTAAAATGAAGATACATATAGGTAGAGGTTGCAGGTTCGATCCCCGCAAGGTACAAACATTTGTGTGCATTAACATGTCTGTTTGTATTTATCTGGGTGTTTCTATGTATAATATGTATGTATTTACAAAAAAAAAAGTATATTAGTAATGTTTATCCGTTGGCACCCATAGCACAAGCTAAAGGTACGGAGTTACGGACACACTAGGGAACATGTTGTACCGCAACATGACGCGCAACACTCGATCTACGTGACGCTGCGACGTTGCATTGAGGCCCGCAACATGTCCCTCAACATTTCAAAGAGCATTTACGTGACGTAGGACATCAAATCCCCGAGACGAGCGACATGTCCCGAAACATGTTGCTCTATTTGTCCCCTAGTGTATCCGTCACTTAATGCTTAGTGAGGGGCTAGATGGCGCTGTGTAAATAATTTATTTAATATCCACTGAGCTCCACCTCTTAGTTTCTGTGTCAAAGTTAAAACAAAAAATAACTATAAATAGATTTAAGCAGGAAAGCGGACCCCGGCACTAGGCTGGGAAATCGCTAGGACGAAGAGATTGGTTCTCATCGATACAAAAAAAATAACTATAAATTGATTGGGTCCCATCGATACAAGATGTCATAGTATTTTAACATCGAGAGCAATACCGTAGTTCAATTAAGGCGCTTCCAGATCCAATCGCGTTTTATTAGGCGAAGGATTTATGTCTTCGAGTAACGAGACTGCGTGGTGCCGGCACAGCGCGACAGCGATGCAGAAAGGAAGTTGGGGATCGGTCCAGCGTTATTTATCGCCGAGCTTGACTGTGTAAGAAAGTGTGAAATTATGGCTGATGGCGTCATACTTGTAAACAGGTGCCACCTTGGGGACTCGTCAGCTTCCGACTCAATCTATTCTCAAAATAATATATTTACAAGTCTTCAAATGAAGATTTTATAAAAAATGTGTAATTATTTTGGCGATTTAAATGAATATCAAGTTTTGCCTATTTATTAATTTTTTTGATACCGGTGGTAAAATCACTGTGTAGCATACATATTTGACGATGTTATTTCTGTTTACATCAACTTCCTGAACTTACAATGAAATGAAGGTGTTAAAAATTAAGTTAAGATAAATTCACAAGTAAGTACCTAGTCGTGCGGGGACGCTCAACCTTTCTCTATCTGTAGTTTTTTTTTCGAACTGAAAAGATCATTTTGTCTTCAGTTGTTTTACTGGCATTCGGTAAACTGCATCAGCGACGACAGCTGTTATTGCGTCGTATTTCACGCTAAATTAAAACTCGTTTAGATTTACTTACGTCATGGCTGGCTGCCCACTGTGACCCCAAAAGATAAGACCAGGATCCCATCTCTCTAGGATTCTCTCGTAGGATATTGTGTGGAAGATATTGATCTTCCACACAATATCCCACGTGTGAATCTACGAGTTTCGTGGTTGCCATGCCTACGCACAGGTCTAGAAGTGTAAGGTAAGAACATCGCTGTGAACTAAGAGCCCTGGGGGCCTAGACAAAGTAACATTTTGACAGCTAACTTCAAATTGTATGGATTTGTCAGGTGCCTTAGAAAAGTCACGTGGTCAATCTATATTGAAAGTACGGGTTTTGACATTAGCTAGGTATCACAAATTGAACGTCATAAGTGCCGCTTGTCTAGGGCCTCTGGGTACGATTCTTTTTTTAGTGCTACTTACTTAGGCTTTCATCTCCATTCTCTTATTAATAGCCCTTCCCCAGATGTACCTGGGTCCAGAACTATAACGAGTAAACCCGAGACAGTCTTTACTTGACTTCTTGGATCCGAGTGCCTTAGTCACTGGTACGAGGAGGTAGCCTGAGTTTTTGATCATCAAACAGCAATTAATAAGCGAGATGATTAAGCTTATAACCTGTCATTGTGTTATGTCTTCATTACAATTATGAATAGAAGCATACGCCTTCAGTGAGAGCTTAATAGGCTACTTAAGTATCTAATACCTCCATTTTAGTAGGCATCGTTCGGTCTTTAATGGCGTTGGGATATCGCCTATAAATTCGGCGATCTTTATCATAAAATGGTAATATTCTGATCGGCTTATTTTTGCTTCATTGACCGACACTGGAATTGAACTTATAGAAGTTCAATGGTCTGATACTCTTAGAAGTGTTCAAGTAACTTTGAGTTAAAACTTTTAATAACTAGCCGCCTGCGTCTGGTTTACACGGGTGAATACCTTGTCTTGACATTGACGAACTTAACAAGGAAAAAAATATTTAATGATGCAGTCTTTTTGCAAATTTTGGTCCCCGCACATTACAAATACATTTGTTTGTATTGTTGTGGGTGTTTTCTGTATAAAAGGTGGAAACTATTTAGAAAAAAGTATAAGTGCAATGTATATAAAACAGGAAAGTCATTTGTTGGAGCATTAAACTATTTAACAAAGTATCACAACGTCTTGTAGAATTACCTTTAAATAAATTTAAAGTCATTATTAAAGATTACCTTATGAGGAAAGGTTACTATAAAGTAGAAGATTACTTAAATGACAAGACTCTGTGGACATGGAACACATTTGCTTCTCTGCACATCTACTCTTATGCTTATTTATTGTACTTATTACATATATTATTATTAAGTTGACATTATATTGTTATTAATTTGACATTATATTATTATTAAGTTATTATTGTACAACACAAAATGATTTAAAAAAGGCTATCATATTATGTAACTGTTGAGTTTCTTGCGGCACTTCTTCTCAACAGCAGGCCATTCATTCACGTCGAAGTGCTGGTAGGAAAAAAAGTTTATGACGTGCAAAAGAATTTCTTGGTAAATCAAATTGCAAAATAAATACTTTGACTTTGACTTTGACTTTGACTTTGACTTTATAACTGTTGTCTGGCACCCATATTACAGGCATTGTTTAGTGTTTTGCAGTGCCGCCACCTTACAGCTGACCACTGTGAAGGTAGCATAAATTTAGCAAAGGGTGGGCGACGCGCGTGTGTTGCCTCTGGTTACAAGCATAAACACCATGCGGGCCGTACTTAGTGCTTGTTCACGTTGAACGCATGGGCGCGGTGGCGGGCGCGGGCGCGGTGCTCGCTACATAGACCGCGCGCGCGATTTCACGCGTGAACAATCGATACTATGCCATAATTATGTTTGATATTTCGCGACCGCGCCCGCTAGTTAACGTGAACAAGCACGTCGACTTAAGCGCCACACACTCGTGGTATACTCGTACAAAATAAGTTTTTTTTTCTCATCTATAAGTTTATCTTTGCAAACATAACATCTATCTGTGGTCGTATTCTCGGCTGAATATTCATAGATCTGCGGTGTGATGTGAGTACCAGTTGATTGACTGACGACTGCACTCGAACGTCAAAATGCAATTGCAGTTTTTAATATAGCATATTATTTTTGCATATTTTATGTCGACACGACATTGCAAGGAGGACTGACGGCCGTTGGGGCGGAAAGGTCCTCGAGTGGTGGCCACGTACCGGGAAACGCAGCCGTGGTAGGGACCGATGATCTCATAAAGATCTTTCATTGAGTCTGTACAGTTCTTATGGTAAATTACTTCAACTGTATATCGATACCTCCAATGAACACTACGCTAACTCAAAATTTGCCATTTTTCGTTTTTTATAGAAATCGACCCACTTTTTTACTAATATTATGCCCCCAAATTTTCATGACAATATCTTTAAAAACAAAAAAGTTTTGAGATTTACATAACGCCAAGTAAAGGTACTTTCTTCAATTACGGGGTGGACAAGCCGCTGTCTTAATATAGCGGTGTGTATTCGGCTAGCGCGACTGCCGGCCCGCGGGAGATACGCCGCCAACTAGGAGTTGGCGGGGTGTTGCGCGGGAAAGTATTTGTTCATGTGACAGTTAGCGGTGTGTGTCGCCCGTTGAATGCACTTTTATACAAATAATTATATAACGTAGTGTAAATCAGAGTTAAACATTACTAAGTTTAATAATTTTCACTAACTTGTAGTAAATTAAAATCGAAATTAGCTGCATGAAATGCTACAATTATAATACAAGAGTTTTGTTTTCTAGTATAAAACGAACCGCTTAGCCCTTCGTCCATATTGGTAACTAAGCTTATGTAACTAGTTACAAAATATTTTTTTGTTGCTTTTTGGTAACTACCTAGTTGTGGAAGAAGAATAATTTTTCCATTTTTGTAACTTTTTGCTATCTAATATGAACGTTAAATGTTTGTGACTGGCCACTTCTATCGGAAAATAATTATTAGTATAATGAGTTACAGTCATTTATAATGATTGTTTATTATACTATGTGTTGGGTGTCAAGGAAACCAAATATTAATAATTGTGAATTTTATTAGTTATGGAGGAAACGATTGTTTTTCATATTTTTATTGGCTGATTAAAATGACGTTAGAATTTTGACGAAAAAGTTGTTACTTGCACTTTTGATTTTTTTTACTTTACCATTCACAGCTAGATTGTTATTACCCAAAAATAGTACCATTGTTTTTTGCCATCCTCCAAAACCAAGACAAGAAAAAAAAATCCTTTACAAATAATCAAAACTAAATTTCCTCTCTGGAAACCACGTAAAATGCTTGTTGCTTTTGAAGATTTGCTTTTAATGGCATTCAGAAACCATATCCTCAAACAGATGTAAAAGATTGTTTTAACCACTTTAGTCAAAGTCTTTTTAAAAAAGCGGAACAGCTAAGTATCAAGCCAGCTCAGAGGCGGCATGTTGCAAGATGTGCAGGTTTGGCCCAATTGCTTATAAAATATATTAGCTGATCTAATAGCACAATTAAATTTTACTTCGATCGTAACTGGCTACAAGATTCATTAAAATCTGGTGTTGTGAAGGGGAACAGTTAAACAGTATTAAGGATGGCAGCCATTTGGAAGGATGGCATGCTAGAATTAATCGTTTTGTGGAAAATAATAACCCATCCATCGCATAAATGTTGGGCATTCTAATGAAGGAAACAAAAATTTAATAAATAAATTCAGCAGTTAAAAACGACAAAATACCAAATAATTATCATGATATTGACACAGAAATAAGTGCAATTATTCAGCAATTAAAATTTAAGATATTACAGTAGGCCACTGCCTAAAATTTTTCTAAGTATTAATAAATGATTTAAAAGTGTTTTGCATAGTACGTTTTAATTCAAATCAACTACACCGAGCCAGTTGTATATCACAACAATCCCACATCATATCGGGATTTTTTGCACAATGTCTCGGGTTACTATAATGGAAATAATTTAATCTACGAAGTGGAAAAATAATTCTTCCCTCACAACTACTTAAAACACCAACGAAAAAATAATATTTTTTGGAACTGGTTACATAAGCTTAGTTACCAATATGGACGAAAGGCCGCTAAGTTATGACACAGTTAAGATACTCTACGCTATTTATTTGTTAGCGGCTTGTATAACGGCTCAACGATTTTCGGCTTATCCTACTACAAAACGCTAACTTTTCTTTTTCATAAATTACGATCTTATTATAATAAAAACATTGTTTAAAATACTCTAAATTGGTAATGAATTCGATTTTAAATGTAATTATTAATTTTATTTTATGTAGTATACATTTAATTTATTATTTTGTAGCCTGTAATATTCCCGAATATATTCCGCTAACTTAGGATTGGCGGAGTGTATCCCGATCTAAAATTAGAGCTTTCTGCGTTACATCCCGCTAAGTGAGGCTAATTAAAAAACCCATAAGTTTTTTTAAATGTTACTATGCGGATCTTAAGCATCAGTAAATTAGTTACTCACACAAAAAATATCAAGAAAATAACTACAAAAATAAAGATTTTATCAACTTTTTCCTTTCAAGAGCGCCTCCTGTAAACCTGCACTTTTGAAGTTAGCGTAGTGTTCATTGGAGGTATCGATATGATTGTTAATGCACTTTAATGTCAACTGTTGTTCTGTATTTTAATATTGGGTAAAGGCTGTTCATTGATGTAATACTTGCACCTTTTTACTTTAGCGTAATTACTCCATTAATTTAAGTTTAAATATTAACTGAATTCAGTTTGTTCTTACTTTGATTTATCATTGACTTTGTTTTGTTAATTATTGTCAGTCTCAGCTTATGCTTAGTAATATTATTATATTCTGTGCATAAGCGTTCACAAAGCGAACGTCCGTCTAGGTACCTATCTATAATAATAAGTAATGTATATGGAAACCTATAATTAGCCTTACTTTATGTCTAAATTAATTATGTTTAATGTTATATTGTTACGCCGTTGGTTTTCTTAATAATAATAAAAAAAAAAAAGATGGCCGGAATCCACTGGATGCGGGTGGCGCAGGGCCGATCGGTTTGGAGATCCTAGGGGGAGGCCTATGTCCAGCAGAGGACGTCGTTTGGCTGAAATGATGATGATGATGATTTTATGTCGATTCTTTTTGGAGCCAATTGGATTTTTTTTAAAGTTAATCAAATCTTACTATAAATGTGGATATTTTACACGATAGCGGCAATTGTTACACAAATTATTTTATTCGAATTACTTAACCACTCAACGCCGAACCGGCACTCGGGTGCCGCATAACAATAGATTTTCTATTGTGTCTAGTAATCCGGGGCTAGAAGGATTAAATAATAATAGTTAATCTTTATTTGCCTTTAAGATAGATGCCATTGCTTGCCTGTTACTAAAAGCTCACACCAAAGTTGAACAATTAGCTATTGAAACGCAGAAATTCTTTTTACAGTCGTTACAAGGTTAGTGTTATCAGATGATCTCTTGGCAAATATCATTTGAGGTTTCATTTCGACTAAGCTTTTATTTCTATTGTCTGTTGTAAATCAGAAACGTCAGCAGTTATTCAGCAGTTTCTAACTTATTCATACTTCTATTTGCATATTTATATTGTTCTGCGTTTGCCTAAACAAAAGTTGTTAACAAGACGAAATAACAATCTAAATTCTTGTTAAAATAAAGAACTTTTTATTTAAGAATTATGTAATTAATAAAAAATGTAACTTAATCCTTTAATAATTTATCTCAATTCGCTTCTGCCTTGAAAAGGTCAATTTGTAATTTAGCACTACCAACTGCTCTCAAATTAATATGTATATTATTATGTACCATTTTACTAATAATGCGAATAAATGACTATGACTATGGCTTTGCCGGCAGATTTCACCTGTGGGGGTGGTAGCTAGCCAGTCGGACTCTGAAAAAGTCCTACCACCAACCAGACCCAAGGCGGGAATCGAACCCACGACCTCTGTAGGTAGTTGATAAGAAGGCATCCGCTGCTGACGCCCTAATGTCAAAGCGGCCTAAAACACAACGTAGCTAATAAAAGGTATCCATATCCCGAGCATCGGCTAGTTTTTCTGGAGCAAAAGGAACATTAGTTAGTTTTTGCGTGAGTTCTTAGCCTAAGTGGGCTTAGACATGCGGATCAAATGAACACGGCTATATATATATTCTCTTGACATACTCCGAGTTTCTGAAAGGGAATTTTTATTAGCTCTGCAGTTGTTGGGTTGATGGATGTGGAATTAGTTCTCGGAACGTCTCGTCTTGGAATTACTTACTACAAAAATGTTCACTGTGAGACTTCCTAGAATAGCTTTCTTTGTTAGGAAGTATACATATGAACTTATTTGTTCTGCAGTTACAAAACAAAGGAGCAAGTTTAGGACCGTTTTATAGAAGAGAGATTAGAAGATACTATGTCTATGTATAATTATGTACTTACATGTAACACCCAGACCGATACAAACAGACATGTTCACGCACACATATTTTTGTACCATGCGGGCTGAGATCGTTCTTGCAAGTGTCCATGGTCGGCATTGATCACACATACCATTAAGGCAAACATCTTATGTATTTACAAAAAAAATATGCTTACAAACATTACAGTTTATCCGTTGTCTGGTACCCATAGCACAAGCTAATGCTTAGTTTGGGGCTAAATGGCGCTGTGTGAATAATGTACAGAGATATTTATTTTATTTTATTTTAATTACTCAAAAACCTCAATTTAGTATACCAGTGGAAAAACATACGTCCGTCGGAGATGACTTTCATCCAATAGCAGTCGTGAGAGGCGCGGCGCTATCACACTAAATTGATTGATGGCCGCCCAGATGCGGTCAGAAAATAACCTGCACTAGTTACATGGTAATCAACCAATCCCTTTTTATGATCAATTATTTGACTGGCCCGTTGAGGCGTTCTTGGGTTAAATTCTTTGGTATGACAAAATTGATGTCAGATTTTCAGAAAACAGCTTGAGTTTGTGACGGCCTCCCTGGAACGGTGGCTAAGCCGCTCGGGTATAATAAAAACAGGGAGGTCGTGGGTTCGATTCTCGCCCTGTGTCTGGTTGGTGGGAGACCTTTTTCAGAGTCCGATTGGCTAGTTATAACCCCCACAGGTGAAACCTGCCGCCATAACAGCTGCTCTGGCTGTGTTTCGGCAATATTAAAGTGGGAGCCAGTACACTTGAAATCTAAGGCTCGAAGTTCAGATGAGCCTACAGTCTGGCAGCACATTGAGCGACGCTTCCTGGTAAAGTGTCGCTCAATGGAATAGGCCGCAGTGACCGCTTACGCCTGCTGGCGTGGCTGCGTGCCTGTCTGCCAACTGAAGTGGTATTAAAAAACCAATCTGAATTTTGCAAGCGTGGTGATTAAGCCAGTACATTGTTATGTCAATAACTTAATTTCAATGATTGAGGCTTAGCTATAGAGTGGGACATTAATAGACTGATATTATACTTGTTAAAGTTCATGAAAGAGGAGAGTGTCACTACGCGTTACCTTTAAAATTCTACAGAGTTGGTCGAAGAAGTTTATTCAAACAGCTTATCACTGACAATAAAGACGTACATTATGCTTTCTCTTCATCCTAATGATCGTGGTCTACGGTCACGAGAAAATACGACTAAGAAATAAATTAGAGCGTGGGAAAACTCCTTGCTCTTATTGTGTAGGGGAACGGCCTGTGTGCGGTCACAGCATTTTATGGGCTCATATACATAATGGCGGAGAGTTACCGGGTCGTCGGGTTTTGAGGGTACCTACCTTCCGCCTTCGCATGATTAACTCCTAGGGGAAAACCATCTGCGACGAAAAGCTCGCGTGGGACCGCTGGAGCCCCGCAGCGCCGGAGCCGTGACAGAAACAATGCATGCTGAACTTGAATTATTAGAATTTGTCTTTTGATTATATAGAAAACGATTTTATGGAAACTAAATCGTCTAAAATATGTATATTTATCAAAGATTGAGTGAGATTTAAAAACTTATAGATTTAAAAAAAATGATCATTTGAAAATTGTATTATCAGCTATATGTCAATAGTTTTTTCGGTAAAATGAAAATATGGAAAACAAAACTGTGACAAAACGATTTCGGTTTAATGAAATTCGTACTAAAAAAAAGGGGTTATGAAAGTCGGCTATTAGTTTTTCTGGAAAATGAAACATATGTAAAATAAATTTATTACATACAATATTATGTCAAAAAGTATATCTGGAATTCAAATCTGTGTTATAGAGTTTTCGATTTTTTTAAATTCGAACCTTAAAGTTTCGAAAATAAGATAGGTTACCCGCCGATCTACTCGACATCTCGGCGCCCGGGATGACGGCGCTCGGGTGACGGACGTGCGGTGGACAAACGGCTCTAGTAAATGTATGTACCGGTACCTCGGCGCCGACATCTCGCTCTCGGTGACGTGACGGTGACGGCGGCGGTGGACAAACAGCCTAAGACGATGTACTATATACGCACGATCGATGCCTAAAATTCAATTGACGCCATTTCACGAACGGGGTAACTGTATAATGTCGTCTGACTCTGAAGTCACATTTTTTTTTTTTTTACAGCACAAATAACACTTTGATTTGAGTAATACCTGCACAATTTACTGCCATTAACAGGAAAGCAATCACAAATACTATTTCACTGATTAGCTAAGTTAAAAGAACCAATTTCATAATCGGTCTCAATTTACATTTAAAATAATATTTTATTCTCCACACCTGCAATATATTGCAGGCTTTCCAATATCGGTATACTACTGATCTAAATATCGCCACATTTAAAACTGAACCTTAGGTTACAGATAGACGGCTGGTTTTCACTTGACTTGAGGTGTGAAGTCAGAGGAATAATCTAGAAACAATAGCTCTGGCTATCTCGTGACGTCACTGGATATTGAATGCTCCAGTGGAGTGTGTTATCTTGAGTCCTGACGTTGAGGGAAGGATTGTGCTGGGTTGTACGGTCGAGTAATCGATGGATATGCAATTGTGCATAGAAGTACAATTTACTATGGAAGCACTCTGTTTATCCGCTGTCTGCCTCGATTGGAATCAACGCAGCGATTGGACAAGTGATTTATGATGAGGTTTATCTGAAGAATTCTCAGTTCCACACGTCAAGACATTCCTTTGCTAGATTGAGGCTTGACGACTAAAATATCTACATATGTCTGCATGAACATGTCTGTTTGTATCGGTCTGGGTGTTTCTATGTATAATTTGTTTGTATTTAGAAAAAAAAGTATATAAGTAATGTTTATCCGTTGTCTGGCACCCATAGCACAAGCTAATGCTTAGTTTGGGGCTAGATGGCGCTGTGTGAATAATGTCCAGGGATATCCAGGGATATTTATTTATATACTAAATACAGCCGGGACCAACAGCTTAACGTGCCTTCCGAAACACGGAGACGCTTGAAATAATTAAATGTCATTAAATGTGGTCAGAATGGTCACCCATCCATTAACCGACCGCGGCTAACCGGCGCGGGTAGCTTGACATTCGTTATCTCTAACGAACCACTTTCACAGCTGCACCACGAGCGCCTCCTTACTCCTTCCTGCCTTATGAATAAATCTCGTTATTAGCTTTAGAAATTCCTATCCAAGTTAGTTTTATGAGCTAGCGTGAATGAGTAGTAACACAGTACATTTACTGCTTAATCGGCCTCTACATACCTTTTCACGCTTGAATATTTTGTATACAATCATTTTCAAGCCATTTTCTGTTTGGAAACTTTCGAACTTTATTTGTAGTGGTAGAGCCATGCTGCTTTACAGCACGAATGGACAAGCTCGTCCGGGGAAGTACCATCCTCTCACATAACACCAGCGTGAAATAATAGTGACTACTATTGTGTTTCGTCTGGTTTGTAAGATTGCCGGAGCCCCATACCCCCATAGGCCGGCAACGCATCAGCGATCCCTCTGGTGTTGCAGATGTCCATGGGCGGCGGTGAATGCTTACCATCAGGCGATCTGCTGGCTCATTTGCCTCCTCTGACATAAAAAAAAGAAAATAAAAAAAGGTTTAGGGCTTTTTTTTAAATAAAAATAAAGTTTTTAATTTGACTAAACCGGCCTTATACAGGGTGGCCCTGAAAATCGTGGATCAAACGAAACAGGGAGATAAAGGGGGTTATTACCGACATAAACCCCTCAACAGTATGACCTCACATCGACTCTACAAAAAATTAAAGCTATTTTTTGTTTTGAAAAAAATAATGCCTTATTTTGTAATCAAATGGCAAAATAATGAAAACAGATTGTTTTTTCTTTCTTTTTTTTATGTTCATTTATTGTCAAAGAAAGCATCTTTACATAAAAAGTATCTTTACCACTGTGGGGACACAAATTCGTGAGTAATGGCAACTTTCTTAAAAGAAATTAAGTTTTACGAAAAATCAATTCCAACTTCAAAACAGTACTGTGAAAAAAAAATGTATGACCGACAAGTGACCCTGTATCAAAAAAATTTGCCTGTTTTATCACCATTTAAATGAGGTATAACACTTGGCTATTTTGTAGTTAACTTATTTTACAAAACTTGTTTATTGGCGCCAAGTCTAACTTTCAATAAATTGAGCGATCAATAAAAATCGTTATTCGCGTTGATTATTTTCACTCTTAACAATCCTAGAGCTTTAACATTGGAATAAATACCCGGTATCTTTTGTCCTTTTCACACTCGGGTCGGGTACGTACCCGACTCGGGTCGTACATACGATCCATTGTTTTTTGGCTCAGGTACTTAGGTACCGCTTGCGCGTACGTTTGGCCCACCGCTCCCGCCGCGGCGGCGAATCAGTGACTCGCTACTGCTTGTTATTACGCACGTGTTCTGCCGGTTTGCTCTTCAACGTCTCCTGAACGGACTCGGATTTCTTGTCTAACTGTGATCGGACACTGATTGGAAAGCTTAGGTCAAAGTTTGGCAAGAAATCACACAGAGTCCGCATGGCAAGCTTAGGTCACAGTTTGGCAAGACTCACAGTCCGTATGGCAAGCTTAGATCACAGTTAGACAAGAAATCCGAGTCCGTTCAGGAGACGTTGAAGAGCAAACCGGCAGAACACGTGCGTAATAACAAGCGGTAGCGAGTCACAGATTCGCCGCCGCGGCGGGAGCGGTGGGCCAAAACGTACGCGCAAGCGGTACCTAAGTACCTGAGCCAAAAAACAATAGATCGTATGTACGACCCGAGTCGGGTACGTACCCGACCCGAGTGTGAAAAGGACAAAAGATACCGGGTATTTATTCCAATGTTAAAGCTCTAGGATTGTTAAGAGTGAAATAATCAACGCGAATAACGATTTTTATTGATCGCTCAATTTATTGAAAGTTAGACTTGGCGCCAATAAACAAGTTTTGTAAAATAAGTTAACTACAAAATAGCCAAGTGTTATACCTCATTTAAATGGTGATAAAACAGGCAAATTTTTTTGATACAGGGTCACTTGTCGGTCATACATTTTTTTTTCACAGTACTGTTTTGAAGTTGGAATTGATTTTTCGTAAAACTTAATTTCTTTTAAGAAAGTTGCCATTACTCACGAATTTGTGTCCCCACAGTGGTAAAGATACTTTTTATGTAAAGATGCTTTCTTTGACAATAAATGAACACAAAAAAAAAAAAGAAAAAACAATCTGTTTTCATTATTTTGCCATTTGATTACAAAATAAGGCATTATTTTTTTCAAAACAAAAAATAGCTTTAATTTTTTGTAGAGTCGATGTGAGGTCATACTGTTGAGGGGTTTATGTCGGTAATAACCCCCTTTATCTCCCTGTTTCGTTTGATCCACGATTTTCAGGGCCACCCTGTATATAGTTTTCTGTTCGTATCGTGTCTGGATAATCCTTGTAGCGAGAGGGATTGTTAATTAAACTACCTTCACTAAAGGCTTCAGTTCTTTAGTTTTCATCTTGATGTAAGTAGAGTAAGCTTTAAGTTTTGTAAAACCCCACTTGGATTTCTTTTACGCTACGGGTAAATACGTTTTTGTTTTGGAGGAATTGTGTTTTTTTTTGTAAATTTTATAATCAAAATCCATCAAAAGATTCTTTGTTCAAGTAAACTTTGAAAAAATTATTCTTGTTACTTCTTGTTATACATAGAAACACCCAAACTGATACAAACATAGGTACTCGTATAATTATGTTCATACATAATTATAAAGGGTCCCCTATATGAGTGCGAAAGTTGATAGTTCGATTTTCATTATAATATCGAACACGCTGTGTCGATAATTCATTAGTACGATGTTTTATTACATCGATGATTTGTTAGTGCGATGTAACGTTTAAATGTTTGTGCCGTGCAACCAACCCGCACCTCTTGTGTAATAGCCGACTTCTCAATCCAGAATGGAACGAACAAGTGGAATGAAATTTACTTCCCAGAATAAACTAAAATGACCTCTCTTCATGATGTTAATAAACCCTTGGGCATTATTGCCATTCTTGGTATACATAGCTTAAGTGCGTGACTAAATATTATCATTACTACGGCGTTCTATTGGCCATTAGACAGTCTCAACGGGATTATGAGCCAATTGCCGCGTGATGTTGGGACGACGTGACGAACTTACAAGCAGATTTTTATTTTATGGAGGAAAAAATGAGGGCCACCTAAGAAAAAGTGTCCAATTTATATAGACATTAATGAAAGTGCCCGCAAAAGCCGCTGCCATGATATAACAGAAGGTAAGTTACTCATAAAATAAAAATATGTGTCAAAATACATCTATACTAATAATATATTAACGCCTCGACGGTCTAGTGGTTTAAGTACCGGGCCGAGATCTCGGGGTCCTGGGTTGAATTCCCAGGTCGAGCTGTGTGTCGGTTTTTTCGGACACAGCTCGGGTTTGTGATCACCAATCCGCATTTGGCAAGCGTGGTGATTAAGCCAGTACCCATCATTGTAGCGATAACTTGATTTCAAGGATGGAGGCCTTTGCCCTGCAGTGGGACTTAATAGGCTGACTTTACTAATATTATAAAGACGAAAGATTTAATTGTTTGTTTGTTTGTATTGAATAGGCTCCGAAACTACTGAACCGATTTAAAAATTCTTTCGCTGTTGAAAAGCTACACTATCCCCGGGTGACATAGGGTACGTTTTATCCCGGAAAAGTGGGAGAAACGGGGGGATATTTGAAAAAAATTACGCGCGGGTGAAACCGTGGAGGCGGCCGCTAATTGACTAAATGAATCTAATCTAAATATAACTCAAAGGTGACTGACTGACGTGATCTATCAAAGCACAGCCCAAACCACTGGACGGATCGGGCTGAAATTTGGCATGCAGGCAGTTGTTATGACGTTGGCATCCGCTAAAAAGGATTTTGATCAATTCTACCCCCAAGGGGATAAAATAGGGGATGAAAGTTTGTACGAAACTTTGTCGATTTCAAACCGATCGGGCTGAGACTTTGCATGCATTAAGCTTAGTGATGAAACGACTCGAGTCCTTTAAGTCGTTTAAAGTAAGACTCGCCTTGAGTTGACGACTCACGACTAAGTCAGTCTTTTAGTCCCGAGTCGAAGTCGTATAACTAGTCTTTTAAGTCGAAGTCTTTTAACGTAAACAACTGAGTTGTTACTTAAACAGCTTAAAGGACTTAAAAGACTGCGCTGTTGCTTAAACAGCTTAAAGGACTTAAAAGACTCGACTCATCGCTTGGGGAGTCGAAACTCGTGGCGTGTATTTGATGCAACTATAAGTGTTCTCCCGTCAATGAAACAATAAAAGCACTTTTAATTATTGAAACACAATTTATTTTTCAATTTTTTCGTCACTGTTTAGTGACTGTACAGATTTACTAGTAGTTTAAAGTTAAAATATTTCATTAAAGTCTCGAAACGCAAAACAATAAAAGGAATCCTAACATTAACAACAGAATCTTCGCGACTATAAAGATATTAAAGTTTTCATATCTTTTTTTATTTTTTAACCGACTTCAAAAAAGGAGGAGGTTCTATGTTCGACTGTATGTATGTTTTTTTTTTACGTATGTCCGTCGATTTCTCCGTCAATTGTGGACCGATTTAAATAATTCTTTTTTATTTGAAAGTGCATAGTTCCGAGGTGGTCCCATTGTCACCATGTCAGGATCTGATGATGGGATCCCGGGAAAATCAAGGGAAAACCTCAAATTTCATAGGCGCACACTACGCGTTACTTGTTTTTTTCTGAAGCCATTCAAGTTTTTGCGTCCGTTAGACATCATTTTATGTTGATGAGCTGATGATGGAAGGTACAACTCCTTAACGGTTAGGAGTTAGGGGATAATTCTTTCAGTATTGTAGGAATATGTGGACCGTTAGTTGTATTTCATGTACTTTTGCAGCTAAGCTGATGATGGAAGGTACAACTCCTTAACGGTTAGGAGTTAGGGGATAATTCTTTCAGTATTGTAGGAATATGTGAACCGTTAGTTGTATTTCATGTACTTTTGCAGCTAAGCTGATGATGGAAGGTACAACTCCTTAACGGTTAGGAGTTAGGGGATAATTCTTTCAGTATTGTAGGAAGATGTGGACCGTTAGTTGTATTTCATGTAGGTACTTTTGCAGCTAAGCTGATGATGGAAGGTACAACTGTGATGATGGAAGCTACAGGGTACGACTTCTTAATTCTTATGTCCCTCTTGCGGGCTGCATCTTTAGTTGGGTTAGGGGGCAACTCGTCCCAGTCCGAACATGGCGCTGAACACAATTAATGAATACCTAATATTGTCAAATAATACAATTCTACTATTTTACTCGTATTTTCGCTATTATTATTATGAAAGAGTTTTACTCACACTATGTTCAAAAATGTGGTCCGACCAGACATTCTGAGATAAGCTAAGCAAGCGATGTATTTCGCTGTTCTGAACGCGTAAGTAAAACTCCGGCGTGACAATTTTATATAGTTACCGAGATATTTAAGTCCAAAGTCATAGGAATTTTTATATGTCGAAATCACAAAAATTAATATTTCTCAGAAAATTCTGATAAATTCTAATGGTTCACAGTTCAGGTGTGTTATGCGTTTAAGCCCACGTTTAATAGGCTTTTTCACATTACCAAAACACAAGCGTAATCCGAGAAAATTCAACATTTCATGAAAAGCGTTATCATTTTTTTTCTTGACTGTGTCGCGTTAGTAGCACCCAGAAACTATTTACATTTATTACTTATTATGTTCCCTATTGCTACAAAAAAAAACAGCTTCTAATTCCACGGAATATAACAGATAATCGTTTCTAAAAATTTTACCATCACCTGCCGTTTTTTTAAAGGCAATTATTTAAAACGGTTTTTCGTAAGGCGTCTCTTGATATTAATAAAACGAAATTAATGGTATATAACCCGTTGTTTAATATAGAATCGTATTTTAAATAGATTTTGGTATATCTTACTAATATTATGAATGTGAAAGTTTAGATGTTTGGATGTTTTATTAATTTTAAGAGACGCCTTACGAAAAACCGTTTTAAATAATTGCCTTTAAAAAAACGGTAGGTGATGGTAAACATTTTAGAAATGATTATCTGTTATACTCCATGGAACTAGAAGCTGGTTTTTTTTTGTAGCAATAGGGAACATAATAAGTAATAAATGTAAATAGTTTCTGGGTGCTACTAACGCAACACAATCAAGAAAAAAAATGATAACGCTTTTCATGAAATGTTGAATTTTCTCGGATTACGCTTGTGTTTTGGTGATGTGAAAAAGCCTATTAAACGTGGGCTTAAACGGATAATACACCTGAACTGTAAACCATTAGAATTTATCAGAATTTTTTGAGAAATATTAATTTTTGTGATTTCGACATATAAAAAATCCTATGACTTTGGACTTAAATATCTCGGTAACTATATAAAATTGTCACGCCGGAGTTTTACTTACGCGTTCAGAACAGCAAAATACATCGCTTGCTAAGCTTATCTCAGAATGTCTGGTCGGACCACATTTTTGAACATAGTATTAGTCTGAATAACACGTAGCTACGTGTTATTCAGACTAAAAACAGGTAAACAAACTTTAAAAAAAAATTAAACCGACTTAAAAAAAACAAAATAAAAACTACCTAAAAACACTGAAAAGCAAAAAATAATTTTAATAAGACATTCATCAAATGCGCTAATTGTCTAAGCCTATTAATAAAATGAAATTGTATTTTACGTGCTAGGTAGGTGCTACCTACCTACTAAATCTGTTTGAAGTCGATGCCAAGCCAAAGGTAATAATAAAAAATAATACTTAATAATCCGCGGACGTACGTAGTCTGGGTACCTACTATTTGGCTAATATGTAAAAATTAAGTAAACCCCTCCTGCAAACAACTTAAATCTTACAATCGCCAACAAAATTAGAACAGATAGAACGACTTTTGTCAAAAAAAATCCATAAACAAAAGTGTCTCTCATGCCTACAGTATTCGTTTTAATTAATATCGTGAAATATACATTTGCCGACAAGAAGCAACATTGCCTATAAAACCGCCTTCAAAAACTGTCCCGAAAGTAGTTAGCAACGGCGAGAGGTATGTTTAGGACGAAAATAATATCAACTCTAATTTCAATACATTCAAAAGTTGACCTTAATGCACAGGTATACGATCTCACTTTAAATGCAGGCGTCCGACAGTCCGAGAGTTAAGACATTTTAGGAATGTACGCAGGCAGCAAGCTCGTAATTTCACCCGCGCGTAATTTCCTTTTTCAACTATCCCCCCTTCCCCCCACTTTTCCGGGATAAAAAGTATCCTATGTTCTTATCCCGGTTATAAACTATACGTGTGCCAAATTTCATCTAAATCCGTTCATCCGTTTTTGAGTTATAAGTGTTGTAACAAACACGACTTTCTTTTATTTATATAGAAGATTATACATATAAATATAGATTACTAAGTTTCACCTTGTATAATAAAGATATAATTTAATTTAAGTCGGTTTAGTGCGTTTTTAGTAATACAAACTTATCGCTTATCTCAAACGCGAGTTCTTTTGTAAATAACTGCAGTCGTTTAAGTCTTTTAAGTCGTTTAAGTCTTTTAAGTCGTTTAAGCATTTTAGTCGTTTAAGTCGTTTGAGTCTTATACGTTAAACGACTGAGCTGTATAAGATAAGACTTAAAGCTGAGTCTTAATTTTAGAGTCGAGTCGTGTAAAACGAGTCGAGTCTTACTTTAAACGACTTAAAGGACTCGAGTCGTTTCATCACTAATTAAGCTACTATACTAAGCTAAAGTATCACATTCCCGCGGAATAACGTTGTGTAGTCCACGCGGGAGAAGCCGCGGGCGGAAAGCTAGCACAAGTACTTGCGCTACTTATTTTGGGGTCACATAAATGTTTGTGATGTTGTAAGATATTTATTTATTTATTATTTCTCGCGGATTGGTCTAACTATCTATAATGAGAGCGTCCTCTTCGCGATACAATCTCTCGTCGAGCGCCCTCCAGCGCGACTCTACAGAATGAAGCGCGTTTTTCCGACTTAAATAAGGCTTTATACGCACGAATTTTTAAATGTTCGTTCTAAATAAGAAACCATAACACTACAACCAGTGCTGATTTGGTCACTGACCATCATGTTAGCGAAACGCTTGAGAAATAGGTACTTAGGAAACATTTTCTAACAGGATTCTGTTTCTGAATTTCTTATTTAGGTACATACATATTTGTGGTATGTAGTGTTATTGTTTCTGATTCTCACTGGCACTCTCTGTGCTCAGGCTAGTTACTTTGGGGTCAGATAAACAGCCATTTAAATTAAGTGGAATTTGAAACGTCGTCAACGCGCGACTGATGCCTCTGGTGTCACAAGTGTCCATAGGCAACGGTAACTGCTTACCACCAAAAACATAAGAGAAATGCGTTCTCGTTTGCGCAAGGCTTTATGTCCGAATCACTTTGAGAGATAAGCCGGTCCGGAGCGCGACAGAGATTGTTAACTCGATCGCTTTTGCAAGCGGAAACGTTACCGCGCGGACAGCGGAATAAAATTACGAGGATTATTGATACGGGAAATATATCAGGAGGGACGAAAAATGTGCCAATTTATTTAAGAGGACTACTCTAGAACTCCGATTCGCTATCTATCGAGAAGAGTTGCCAAGAAACTCGATAGTAACTCTTTTCGATCACCAAACATTTTAAAAATACAATCTCCATTTGAATACTGACTTATTTATGGGTATATTTATTTATATATTTTAAGGTTGAGTACAGTCAACAGGTAAAGGTCAGCAAAAGTTGATGATCAAAGTCAATACTAATGAACGTAGTTCGCGTCAGAACTGTGTGGTGTCAAGATGATTTTAAATAAGTGATTGTATATTAAACCAAACATTAAATGCTAAATTATTCTGATGTGAATTTCGTTTACAACTTTAAGAATCAGCATTTGATCAGGCAAAGTTAATGTTTGGTATACTTTAAAATCAATTTGACACCACACATTTCTGACGCGGATTACGTTCATTAATATTGAATTTCTGACTTTAATCATCTACTTTTGCTGTTCACTGTACATAAAAATTCGTTTTGAAGATTCAGGAGTGTTTTCATATGCCTACATGATTCAATAATAATTTAGATTTTATTTAAGCGGATAACTATCACAAATACCTACGCCGAAGCATCTTCATAACAAACTGGTAGCACAAAGTTGGCCAATTTCGATGCAACCTCTAATTTAATTTTAATTAAGTTACAATGTGATACGATTTCGAAGGAATGTCAGTAAAAATAAAAGCACTGGCTATCTTCCGCCGTCGCTCCAGTGTAATACCAACTGAACGAGTGAACCCATTATTTAGTCAGTCACTCTCCGCTCCGTTCACTCGCGGGTGGACGTGACATCTCCTCAGATGTCACGTCCACCCGCGAGTCCTCACTCATTCAGTCGAAATTGACTGGCCCGATGGCGCATTTGGTAGTGACCCTGCCCTATGCGCCAGGGGTCGTGGGTTCGAATCCTACCCGGGACAAACACTTATGTGATGAACATATTTTGTATTGTTCTATGTCTAGCTGTGTATTTGTATTTAAGTATAATATTTGTGGTGCCTTCGTTGTTCTGACACACAAGTGCTTACGCTACTTACTTTGGAGTCAGATAAATGTATGTGATGTTGTCCAATATTTATGTTTATTTATATTATCGGTTTCCATTAAAAAATACTTGAAACACTAGACCTTTCATGGAATATGGATGTTAGAGTTTGAAGAAATTAGTATGAATTACAAAGAGTGATGTAAAGTGTGTTTCTGTTGTTTTTCACGTTCTCTGTTCGGCCCAATGCTGATTGGTAGATTATTCTATGAGGCATTAAGTCTGCCACTGAATAAAGTATTAGCCTCTGGCAGATTCAGGCTCAAGTCAGCCAGGATATGTAGAAAGATTTGGGGAAAACTGTAGGACGTGTTAAAAAAAAGTAGGTATCAACTTATTTAATATCCCATTGAAATCAAATTATTGTCAAAATGATGCCTTTTTCACCACTCTCAGAATTGAAGTCTTCTTAAATTTAAAAGTGTATAAAAAACTGGTTTATTCCGGAAATCCCCACCGACAAATCCTTACCAATGGGAATTGTTACTTTTTTTCCAAACAAACGTTTTGCATCAAAATTGAATTGAATAAGGTTTCAAATTACGCGTACCCAATAAATCCTACGTAAAATATGTGCAAAATCATTTATTGAATTCGGTGTCCGCTGTTCCCTTTTGTCCGTTCATTTAAACAGATGACAATAGCTATAGATGAAAATCCAGCCAATTTCCGATAAAACTAGTAGATGTATGATTGTAATTGGTTTTACACTTCAATTTGAATCAAATTCCTTTGTTCATTTTATTTCGTAAATTAATTAATTGATTACTAACACTAGACCTAAGATATTGTAACTACACTTATAAGGGCTTTGTCCGAAATAAATGATTTGATTTGATTAATAGTAACGAGAATATATGAAATACAAAAAAAGATAAACCTTGAAAAATTTGATATAATACCGTTTTTAACTGAACGTTTAAAAATATTTTTTTATTTTTTATTATTGCAATGTGTAACAAGACGAGATCGTACACCTGATAGTAAGCGCCACGTCTGCCCTTAGACAGTTCACTGCCAAGCCGAGTTTTCGGCTACGGCGTCCAATCTTTAGATCAGCCAACTACGCAGGATATTATTATAGTGCATAAGTGAGTGCGTAAGCGCAAACAGTAACTGGAAACGCCCTGCGCCCGCTACACTGAGACGACAGTTATTAGGTCTCATGTACCCAGTAATTTCACTAGATGTAATTAGTATTTGTATGTTCGTTGTTCCTACAGGGGTTTTGGTAGCCAAATGAAATTAAAACGACCCAACAATGTGCTACCCGTAGGGTATAAAATGATAACAATAAATAAATATGTAAACTGAAGTATCCCCTTGAGTTTAAAATAAACGTAATTAAAATTAATGACAGTTATTTTCAAATATTATCAGATAATCTCTCGGTCTAATTATAGATATACTTAATTAATGTATACTCCGTAATTGCTTCGTGTGAAAGCTATAATTTAACTTTGATTTCGAAAAAAAGTAATTTGGCTTCTTTTTTTAGGGTTCCGTAGCCAATTGGCAAAAAACGGAACCTTTATGCATTCGTCATGTCTGTGTGTCTGTCTGTTCGTCCGTATGTCACAAGTAAGTAATACACAAAATAAGTAATCTGGCTTCTTTTTTTTTTATACTAGGTCAGTTGGCAGCCAGGCACCCAGCCCACCTGATGGTACGGTCACTGCGGCCTATTCCATTGAGAGACACTTCGCCTGGAAGCGTCGCTCAATGTGCTGCCAGACTGTAGGCTCATCTGATCTTAGAGCGTCTGATTTTCAAGTGTACTCGCTCTCACATTAACATTGCCGGAGCACAGCCCAGAGCTGTTATGGTGGCAGATTTTACCTGGGGAGTAATAGCTAGCCAGTCACACTCTGAAAAAGCCCTACCACCAACCAGACCCAAGGCAGGAATCGAACCCACTACGTCCGTGTTTTTTTTTATACCTGAGCGGCTTAGCCACCGTTCCATGGAGGCGGTCACAAACATAAGCTGCGTTCTGAAAATCCGACATAAATTTTGTCAGACCGAAATTAACCCGAGTAGCCTTTCCAAGGAGGCGGTCAATTCAATATTTGGTATTTTTTTTATATTCTGCTCAAATCAGCAATCTGTTTACAACATTTAGCTATTCTTTTGTGTGACTTTTGTCTGTATTTGTAATCGGGGCTGTGAAATATAGTCCATTGACCATTTTCATTATGGTGTCATGTGTTCCTGTTCCTCCTCAGTCTTGTGTACTGAGTACTTCCAGAGCCTGATAGTTTTGCTGCTAGCTAACTATTATTTGGTATGATAATTTTGATGTTGTTTACTTTTTAATTTTGAACTGTGTGAGTTATTTTACCACCGGATTCGGAATGTTGTTATCTATTGAGATCTAGCAAACTCGCTGTCTTGTCACAAAAGAAGCTCCCAGTTTCACTTGATTAATCTCTAAGTGATGTAAGATGAGTTGCAGAATTTCACAGGAAAATCATATTTTATGATTTGACAGTGTCGGGGATCGTAAACCTTTCGAATTTCCATTTTGTCACCCGCTCCAGTCGATGGGTTCAATATTTGCGATCGCAAAAATCTCCACTGACAACGTAAGCCAGTAGAAATTGTTGGAGTTTACACTGCATACAAATTTTTGAACGGCGAATGTAGCACATTGATGAAAGCTTAGGTTTTAAAGTATGACCACAAATTTGCAGATTTTTGTAGAAATAACAACGGTGTAAGAATACCTACCCAGGGTCGGTTAGTAGCCACAAGGCGATCAACCCTCGTTCCTATGTTGGGTGTAAAGGGAACGCCGGAAAAGAAATGTTTAGTGGGTATTAGAACGCAATAGCTTCAAGTCCCACATACAGTTGCTAGCCTGCGATAAAGCTGCCTAAACACATTTTCCTCGCTAAAGTGTACTTGACTAGATTGAAATAAGCCGCTTGGAAAATTGTGACATGTAAATAAATAATAATCGTAACATTTCGACATTTTCCGGCGCCGAGTAAAGCCTGTTTGATGTTGAAATGATTCGGCTTCCCGCGGGCGTCATCCCTTTGATCGCGTTCCGAGAATAAATGCGTAATACTGTGTTGGCAGTTCCGTGAATATTGTTTTAAGTGTTCAATAGAACACATTCTAGTAGAGCCGTGCTGAACAGTTCCTGTCCATCAGGCGAAATGGGCCTGTTTGACTGTGAACACTTGCAGTTCGATAATAGCACTTATGCCCCCGACACAAGAGTGGTACAAAGTCCAAAGTGTTACGTCTCTCGTGCTTTTGACTGTACCATCCTCTCATACTCGTAGGTATATCCTCTCCCGACGTATAAATTGTAGCTTTGCTAATTTTTTTATGTCAGAGGCGGCAGACGAGCCAGCGGGTCGCCTGATGGTAAGCAATCACCGCCGCCCATGGACATCTGCAACACCAGAGGGATCGCTGATGCGTTGCCGGCCTTTAAGGGAGGTGTGGGTCTCCGGCACACTCTCAAACCAGACAAAACACAATAGTAGTCACTATTATTTCACGCTGATGTTATGTGAGAGGGTGGTACCTACTTCCCCGGATGGCTATTCGTACTGTAAAACAGCATGGCTTTACCACTACGAAAATGCGGATAGTTTGGTAAGTAGAGTGCCAATGTAACAACCCCACCTCCAAAGTTCCAATTATTAAACATAGGTCAGGTTTGTCGTCAGCAATCCCTATTTGGGAAGCGTGGTGATTAGGCTACTACCAATCATTGTGACGATGACTTGATATCAATTATAATTAACTAGATGCACGTGGATAGTCAAAATGATGTTTTCACCGAGCGTGTTTTATACACATACCTACTCGTAAAAAGAAAAACCGGCGTGCATTGCAAAAGTCTTTGAAACCAGTTATCTCCAATTTCATTTCCTCCCAGCTAAAAAGAAACGAAAACACTATGCTCTGCAGTCTAATTTGCTTTTTCGTAAAAAAATCTGCCCATTTTCCTAGTTTTCATCATGAAGCAGCATTTTTCCTAAACGGAGTGAAATATTGTTTGGGTGAAAAAAAGAACTTCCATGCTCCATATCGCGCAAAGCGGTGACTAAAATGTTGCAAGGGTGCTCTAAAATGTTTAAAAACATGCTTGTCAACGGAAAAACTTTTTGCTTCCATTGCTACAAAGCTTTGTAAAATGTTACAAGTATTTTTAACGTGTTTCAATTTTTTGTAGTGCCAGAACACAGAAAGGAACCGATTTTTCATTTGGAGATAGTAGGATAGTTGCAGAGTGAAAACTGCTCTTACTTTTTTCATATAAATCAACATTCTATAGAGGCTGCGTGCCTGCAACCGCTGCGGGTGCGATTAAACCGCGCTGTGAGTTCTTAGCGCTTGTTCACGTTGAACGCGCGGGCGCGGTGTTGGCTACATAGCCCGCGCGCTCGTTTTGACGTGAACACTTCTATACTACGCCAATTATGTTTGATATTTCACCCGCGCCCGCCACCGCGCCCGCGCGTTCAACGTGAATAAACGCTTAGCCTATACGCGTATGTACAGTCCGACGTAGTAAGCGTTCTCTAACCAAAGCGCAGTCAAAACGATGCATTATCTCCCGTAATCCTTTCAACCTTGAACAGTTCTGTCGAACCTGACGGATCTGGGCAAAGTTCGTAAAGCTAGCAAAAAGCTAGATTTAAATTTAAGCCCGGTCTAGTTCGACTCGATGTTTAGGCAAGCATGTTTGCTCTGCTCAGCTTGGATTACCGTCGTCTCACGTAATACCAGCTGTTATCATAAAACGGATTTGTGGAAGTGTTTTTGGAGGGATATTTCCGATGGTAAATGCTTTATTCTAAATTGGTCTGATGGTAGGGATGCGCGATCCGGGTCGTCGATCCGATTTTTCAGATCGTAATGGATCGTAATGCCACGATCCGATCCGCGGATCGGATCGCATGCCGTCGATCCGATCTTCAAGAAATCGATCCGGATCGGATGCAAATGAGTGAGACGCTATTAATTTTAGATCTTTATTAGCTAAACCCCTCAAAGTATGACGTAAAACTTGTAAACAAGGATCCAATGCCCTATTGCCATGTTAAATAAAAACAACACGATAATAATAAGACAGCTGAGATAGTAACAAACTAGTAAGTCCACAGATTTTATGCTTACCTACCCACAACATTCGTAGTATAATAAATTATAATGTATAAGAATAACAGATCTACCCGTAAAGGATGCCGCCAAGTTCAAAATGTAAACAAAGATAAAGTTCGTACCAAATAAACCTAAGTAAGTACCCAATTTATAGTAAACAAACCGCGTCTTAATTCATACGACCAAAGCGATCCGATCTTTCAACTTTTGTATCGATCCGGCCGAAAATCGTATGACCTCGATCCGATCCGAAAATCGCCGGATCGTATGCCTGCCGATCCGATCTTTCAAAGAATCGGATCGGATCGGCGCATCCCTATCTGATGGTGCATTTTGTTGTGACTTATCCCAATCCTCTTTGTAACAAACGGAACGTAGTATTCTTTGAATATATTACTTGCAGGTCACTCGAGCTCACCTGATGGTAAGCAGTCAGCATAGGAAAGCATAATTAATGAATGTGCTGGCACACTTTAGGCTCTTCTGATCTTCGATTTTATTACGAAGCATACTGGCTACATTGATATTGCTGGAACACAGCCAAAGCTATTTATTTTTTCTTTTAAAAATCTGCCTGAGCATTTTTACTTTTTCTTTTTTTTCAGAGGGGAATATGTATAACCGCAGGCTAGCTGGGCCTGCAGCTGTGTGTGGGACTCGAGACTAAAGCGTCCTCTACCCACTAGAAATACGAGTATATACTGAAAAACAAATAAACCTCCAGACACAGGATTATTTGCTGCTTTTGAATTGCATAGCTATTTAAAAGAGGAAATAACCAATGTAATACCGTAAACATTGTAAAACATTTGACAATTGAAAAGAGCTGATGTCAAGTTTCTTGCTGGATTTTTCTCGACTGAAACAGCATTCCGAAATATTTCTTGAGAATGGTAATTTTTGTAGCCCATATAAATAGAGAAATTTAGGCTTCGAGTCGACTTGACAGGATAAACACAAAAGGTCATCACATAAATTTGTCTCGGGTGGGATTCGAACCCGCGACCCCTGGTGCATAGAGCAGGATCACTGCCAAATGCGCCATTGGGCCAGTCGACAATATTACATAATTTACATATGACAATGTTATACACACGTTACTCACTACGTTCAAAGCGGACCGCATCCCCTGCGGTAATAACTGGAATCGGTTTAAACGGCTTATTTCGTCAGTCGAGATTTTTCGTCGGCAAATATCGCAGGCGCCTGTCAACTGGCGGGCTTTGAGGCCTGAAGCCTGTGCAAATATTCACGTCAAGAGAAAAGGTTGAATTTTTAACGTATTTACTGCATGAAAATATTTTTTTTATTTCGCGTTGCACAGCACTGATAGCACTAAATAGTAAGGGAATTAGACTAATAGTGAGGGAATAAAAAAGTCTATTTTTATTCCCTCACTATTAGTAAGTGCTGTGCAACGCGATTCGAGCCACACCGACATTCTGACAATCGACCACATGGGAAATAACTTTTGAACCCTTTTGGCAACTATAGCTCTCAAAACGATTGAAACTTTATTTTTATTGACGTCTGTTTTAGTTTTCGTTGAAAAGTCATCTTTTTCAACAGAGATCGCAACTTCGATTACATAACAAACAATGCATGAATCAAGAATCAAATCCATTTATGTCCATCCATTTGTTTATGTCACAAAATAAATATGTCAAAGAAAATTATAATCATGAATATGAATAATTTATCTGCTTGTATAAGTTTGGATGTTTTTAACTATTAAATTACAACAAAAGGTATATTAGTAACGTTTATCCGTTATCTGGCGACCACAGTACAAGCTGTGTTTAGTATAGCGCTGTGTGAATAATGTCCGATTATATCAATTTCATTTTGTTAGTCAACAATTTAGGTTTTCACACGTCCTGCAGTAAAGTTAATTGCAATAAAGATAATGTTTTCAACCCGGCGAGCTGCGAGGAGAAACGAGTGCATAAAGCAGCCTTTACGGCGTCCTGAAATTGCGTTCAATTTGAAGTTAACGAGATGCAACAGTGTTGGCATGTTGACGTGACCCGAGGACCAAGTTACTGCTAGGGTCGAAGATTTGGTACAATCTTACATAATATAAACTGTGTCTTAGATTTTGCCAAAAACTGTAACTAAGTTGTTGTCTATCGAGAGTACATAATGAATATGATTTATTAATCGATAGGAAAAATTAAAACATGATAAAGATATTTATCTAGAGAGGTGAGCAGTCTGCAAGATTGGATGATCATGACAACATCAAGCAAAGTACTGTTGAAACTGAATTGGAGAAGATATTATTCAGCTAGTATAGCACAGCATATTAAATTAATCTCTCTTTTATTTTTTGTTACAGGTAAGTTAACTGTTGCCGATGTTTTAAAGCTTTGATTTTTTTGTAAGTACAAATGTATTTAAATTATTTACTGCTTGCTTACCCTTAAATATTGCAATACTATTTAGGACTAAAATATTATACTATTCAGAAACTACATAAACTAAAATAGTTAATTTGATAGTAACTTTGTCTGGCTGTTCTGCTTTCCTAAACCGCGGAACCAATTTTGTTGAGATTTGGTAGAGAAACAGGGTAGATTTTCTAAAACATGACATTTTTTACCTAACGTAGAAACGATCAACGCCTTCAGGCACTATACGTCCTATTACCGGAATGTAAAGTCGGTATTTTAGGTCTATTTACATTCGACGTCCACTGCCCTGAAAGTCCAGTTTTCTAAACGTTTATTCTGTTTACGTCCTACTTTTCTTAACGCCCATTTCCTTGAACTACCACCTTCCTAAATTGACCATTACCCTTAAAGTCCACTTTTTTTTTTAAAGTTACATTTTGCAAAATCGGTAAATTACTGAAATGGACCGTTTCTTGCCCGTGGTCCTACCACGGAGTTCTACTAGTCGATCTGTTCGAAAATATGAGGCATCCGGCGACTAGGACCGCAATTAACTCGGACTGCGGTCCCAGTTGCCGGATAATTTTTCTTCCGGCGACTGGGACCAAAACTAGTAAAGGATGAGTTGTAGACTTTCTCGCTTCTATACTTGTAACCTTGAAACAGCCCACCTAAAATGCGGGCCCACTACGCCCCATAGGCAAACTGACCATGGCAACGTATAACAGAACTCCAATATAATAGGATTTCGCCGACGTCTCGATCAGGTCGTTCAAAGCCACTTCGCAGCCGAAGAAACTTGTGATTAACTCTTTTCCGTCCTTATTACATCCCTTCCCCTCTCCAGAGATGGCACCGTTTGATCACTTTTCCTTTGATCAACATTTTTTTTTCTTTAAAGAACTCGACAGTTTTATCTCAGCAAACTGCGTGTGACCAAACTATTGTGCTTGTATTTCGGACTTATTTTATCTTAATTTTCAACCTTTTTTATAAAAATGGTAGACAAGCAGGGGAAATACCTGATGGTAAGCGCTTTGTAGCCTATCTCCGTTTCCTCTTCCTATCTTTATCTTCCATAGATGGGGATGGAGATGAAGGAAGGTAATGTGGAATTCGGGTTTCGGTTATTAATGATGGCATACGAATATATTTTTTTACGGTGCTTCTGTTAACAGACAGGCACACGCACTTTAAGGTAAATGGCCACTGCGTCCTATTTTATTTAACCTCTGCATCTCTCCGTGACATTGCTACTACACTATAAGACTTTATCTCAGCCTTAACGATTGCCACTCTAACCCAGGATAATTGTTTCGGAAGAACACCGAGTTGTCTACAAAGTGAAGTTTGCGGTTGATAATTTGTTTCGATTATTAAGTTACATCGCTTATCGGCTCCGATTAACAGCTGATAACTTAGAACTCTTCTTGGAATATTAATTACGCGACTTGTTTTTAACCCGGTTACGACTTCGGTTTTTGGTCTAGTTGTCAGTACTTTTTCATTAGTCAATTGGGCAATAACTGTGGGTTTACATAGTCTCTCTCTCTCTAATCGCAGTGACCACAAAACTGACCCTTAGTCATTGTCTGATGATAACTAGTTAAGGGCACAAAGGCGTAGATGATGATTGATACATTCCTCGAAGCCGTTCCGACAATTTCAATAAAAGAAGGGCGGACTGACGGACACAAGGAACTTATTTGAAAGCATTCAGCGCCATTTTGGCGCTTTCTATTGTCACCTTTCGATTAGAATCGAGGCTATAAAATTAGCGAAAGATTTTGCATCGAACTATGTCGGTATAATATCTCGTATAGCGTGATGATTAAGCGAATCACTGTACGGAGGCCTTGACTTTGCAGTAGGTCATTTATTAGTGGATACTTTTTGCTATGAAATAAGTATTGGGTACATTTGAACCATTTGGTGTCATGGTTACACCAGCGGCCGCGAGTTCGATCCCCGCACGATGGAAACGTTTGTGTGCATGAACATGTCTGTTTGTATCGGCCTAAGTTTTTCTATGTATAATATGTATGTATTTTAAAAAAATATATAAATATTAGTGATGTTTATACGTTTTCTGTCACTCATAGTACAAGCTATGCTTAGCCACAGATTATTAAATAGTTACTAACGGTTTGGGGCTGGGCGGCCTAAATGGTGTGTAGGGTTATTTTACAGATAACTTTTTTCTCATGAAATTTCGGCTGTTATTTTTTACTTAAAATATTCTGCTTAGTTAACAAAGGCAGTAAAATTTTACTTAATTTTTTAACTGCCTCGCTAACTCCGTGGCCCGCAGTGATTATGGCACCGGCGGTTGTCGGTTAAATTGACACCTCGACGGTTTTACGACAACCGCTCAGCGCTTCATTACGCGGCTCACACTCCATCATGCATCATGCACTTCAGTTCCGCACCTGACGGGAAAATGGACTTCAATATTTAAATACATGCCTGTGCTCGTATGGAAGCTTAGAGTGAAAAAAATGCTTTTTTTGATCGCTTGATGGGCAATGATTCGTCGAGTCGATATGTCTTTATTGATATAGGCAACGAAAAAGCATTTATTTGTAATCGTCAAGTACCTCATATGATTCTACCGTCAACCTTGGAATGCTGTTTCTGTCAAAAGTATCCGACAAGAAAGTTAACACATGTTATTTTCAATCGCCAAATATTTTAACAATGTTTGTGGTATGGACCATACCACAAACATTGTTAAAACCATACCGTATGGTATGAGATAGTTGTTTTTTTCATTAAAAGAGAGAGCATTGGGATCCTTGGTGTCGACATCTCTAGTGATGTCCAGTTCCGTAGTCATTTAGAGGATAAGGCTAAGCTGGCATCGCAAAAGCTCGGAGTGCTAAATAGAGCAAAAAAATTCTTTACTCCCAGGCAGAGACTGCAGCTTTACAAAGCGCAGGTGAGGCCACACATGGAGTATTGCTCTCATTTATGGGCCGGAGCACCTCGGTACCAGCTGGGTCCTTTTGACGCGGTGCAAAGACGCGCTATGAGAATGGTCGACGATCCCGTGCTCACAGACCGTATTGAGCCGCTTAGTCTGAGGAGGGACTTTGCCTCCCTTTGCGTGTTCTACCGTTTGTATAACGGGGAGTGCTCCGGGGAATTGTTTGACATGATGCCTACAGCCACTTTCCACCATCGCACCGCTCGCCATCGGCGGGGAATTCATCCACACACACTAGAACCTAAATGGTCGCGTACTGTGCGTTTCGAAAGAAACTTCCTGCCACGTACGCTAAGGTTGTGGAATGAGCTCCCCGGCGAGGTGTTCCCACGGGGCTACAGTATGGGGTCCTTCAAGAAGGGCGTGAAAAAGTTTTTAACAGGTCGGCAATGCGCACGTGATACCCCTGGTGTTGCAGGCGTTCATAGGCTACGGTAACCGCTTAACATCAGGTGGGCCGTATGCTTGATTGCCAACTTTATGGCATAAAAAAAAAAAAAAAAAAAAAAAAAAATAAGCAAAGTGACAAAAAAAGTTATAAAAAAAATCTTTAATAACGTTATTGCGAATAATGTCAATACACAAATAGAGAAACGAAGTTAATTTTGATCGTTAAGATATTCGTTAGTGGATTCGAATTCCATTGAGTTTTTTTTCAGTGCCAACTTAGGTGTAAGTAAGTCTTAGGCGCTAGCGCTAGATTTCTATGTCAAAGAATATCAAAAAGGTAGGAAAAAAGTCTATGACGTGCAAAAGAATTTCATGGTAAATAAAATTGCTAAATAAATACTTTGATTTTGATCCTATATGTATAGTGATGGCGAATTTAGATGAAGAAAGTCTCTTCGAGATTCGAGATTTGTATAAATACATTTAACAAAAGGATTTCAATTCTATTCCACGCTTAACACAGCCATTTGGACATAGTGACGCATAAGTAACTACTTACACAAAGTTTCAGTTTCTTAACAAGTTAACCGCCGAGTCGGAGCGATCGTGTCGGATGGAACTATTGTCACTTAAGAAACTTTGCTACCTACGCCAATGTTAGTTTTCAAAGCACCTTTTTGATAAAGATTTGTGGCGTCCTCTCTGTAACTTGGTTAGCAAACAACTAATACCCAATTTCCCAACAGTTGTACAAAATAAAGACAGAAGGTGGTGACAGATGGTTTCGAATTAGTTAGGAATTCTGCATCGCGCAAGTTAAATACGCTCGATTGGGCCGACGTCGACAGCCCTATGTTTTGGGGGTTGAAGGGGTGGAATTTACGACTTTCCAATACTATTCTAATATAAAAGGCTAGTTTTACCACTGACAAAGAAACTTTATGATGTTTACCTGTCAAATAATTTAGATTCTGTGCATTTATAAAAATAGCAGACACGATCACTTTTATCTGACAGATAAAAGTCAAAGTCAGTGTTTATTTTGCAATTTGATTTACCATGAAATTATTTTGTACGTCAAAACTTTTTTATCATACCAGCACTCCGACGTAAATGGCCTGTTGAGAAGAAGTACCGCAAGAAACTCAACAGTTAAGATTAAATTACTACTAACTTATATGTCGGTGGTAAAACTGGCTCTAATGTTATCTCTTTGACCCTTGTCGATAGTTTACAACTAATGTAGTCCCTATCTCTAACTTAGAATCTCATTAGAAGCATCAGTGACAAAAGAGGTTCCTGTTTCGCTCCACTTCAATCGAGTTAAAGTTACCGTCTCACTTGATTGGGGTCAATAGTTACTCGTTTGTCTGCTTTCAAATCTTATGTAGCTAGTTAAGGGCACGAGTTTAATCTCCAGGTTTGCTAATTTTAATTGGTTTTTAACAAGCCTCGTTATTCTAGTGAAGGTAGCTTTTCTACTTTGATCACAATTGTGGCGAATTTCCCGAACAGAGCTCAGGTTTGTGATCACCAATTCGCACAGCGCCATCTAGCCCCAAACTAAGCATTAGCTTGTGCTATGAGTGCCAGACAACGGATAAACATTACATATAATTTTTTTTTTTGTAAATACATACATATTATACATAGAAACACCGATACAAACAGACATGTTCATGCGCAATGTTTGTACCGTGCGGGGATCGAACCCGCGACCTCTGGTGTAAAGTTGACTACTCGACCATTACACCAAACGGCTTGGGTCACTTGCCAAGCGTGTTGTTCAAGCTAAAACTCATTGTTAAAAATATTATTCGATTTAATTGAAGTCTAAACCTTCCGGAGCTATTAGCCAGGGATCAGGCAATAGCATCTTTTGATAACTTTTGCAAATATATTATAAATCATCTAAAAGAATACAACAACACATAAAAGATAATTTAAACATACAATAAAACAAAAACATAATTATATATTCATACTAATAATATCATTTGTAATATTTCATCTAATAGTTCATCATTATAAATATATATTAAAAAAAACATCTTATCCATTCACCAAACTCTTATCATAATAAACTTCCGAATCTCCAAATCCTACGTCTTCAATGTCGATTTGTATCAATTAGCAAACGGCAACATACATACTTTCAGTCTTAACTTATTATCATTATAAAACTTAATGCAAATGAATACAAATTTCTCTATAAGTATTTCTGGATCTAACTGGTCAGCTCAAAAAAAAAAAATTGTTTTTAATACCCGATTGGATCTTAAAAAGAACCCACGTGATGCTAGCAATATACAAAAGTCTTAAAAACACATCGTTCCCACTAGAACTATTTCTCTAATAACTACAAAGGTACGGCTGCGTCTTCGAATAAACCATTCGAAACTTCCACCGGCAGTTATTCGCTCGATTGCGTTTAAAAAATTCGCAAGTTCTCGAATAGACGGGGTTTGGCTTCCTCAGAAACTGCTTGAATAGGATTCTTGGTAAACATTTAAGTGCTAAATGTTTAGGTATACATTATTTGTACAAACTGTTATACAAGTATTTACAAGATATTTTGCATTATTTGTTTACTTTTCTGTCACATGAAATCATTATAATATTATTTATGCTTGTAAGCTTCAAAGATGCACCAATATTAATGTCACAGAGTGACTCTACCACCGGCATTGAAATGTATGAGGTAGAGGTAGAGCCATGCTGTTTTACAGTACGAATGGGCCGCCTCGTCCGTGGAAGTACTCTCACATAACACCAGCGTGAAATAATAGTGACTACTATTGTGTTTCGTCTGGTTTGTGAGAGTGTCGGTGGCCCACACCCCCCATACCCCCTTAGGCCGGCAACGCATCAGCGATCCCTCCGGTGTTGCAGATGTCCATGGGCGGCGGTGATTGCTTACCATCAGACGACTCGCTGGCTCGTTTGGCGCCTCTAACATAAAAAAAGAGAAGAGCCGGCTAGAAACTCGACAGCGGTTAATTTGGTGATGATTTTTGTACAGTTTTTAGAGCCTTTTCTGTACCTATTATACAACTATACGACTTTTATTAATACAATCTCCATTTGATATAAGACGACATGTTGTTTAACTGATGCCAGATAAATTAAAGTTAAACTTATCTTAAAGTGTTATTTTTTTTTCTTTCAACACCAACGAAGAAAGATAGTACGAGTACAAACCTCTCAGACAGAATAATTCTGGAACAGTAGATATTCCCAGCAAAGTTCTCGGCAACTGTGTATTTGATTCCGACATCCCTCCGGCGACTATCGCGCCTATTCCATTAGGCGGCTGAACTCAGGCGCAGATCTTAAACAGTTCGTCCGTGAACTGTGCGGAACAGCTACTTTGAATCAAACAATATTCTTGATTTAGTTTAGGAAGTTTGACGAATCAGTTTGTGTTGGTAGAGAAAAAGTTTCATCAATCAAAACAAAATCAAATCAATTATTAAAATTCTTAGAACTATTCTATCAGCTATGTTTTGATGGAGACCCTATTTTGTTGGAGATTTTGACTACTGAGGATTTGCTGTGCTTTATATAATATTGAGACTCTGTTCAAATTATCATGCCACTAGTCGTATGGAGAATCAAGAATCAAATTCATTTATTTAATTTTGGCTCTTATATAGCACATATGAACGTCAAATTTAACATGTCACAAAAATAAAATAAAATTAAATAATATGTCAAGAAAAAATGTCACAGATAAAATAGGTATAATAATAATCATGAATATGATTCGTGAGCTGGTTCAAAAATTTGTTAGGAGGTACTGAAACTATACTACTGATAATAAATTGACGTGGGAAACTATGTACAATGAGCATTCATTATATATTTAGGGGCTACCGATACTTAGTCTTGTAAATAGCTTATCGTGTAGGTACTTTGCTCTTTGTTCCCTGGTTACTTACTGGTTTCCACATTAATATTTCAGGAACACAACCGGAGGTAGTAGATATTTTTTTTTCTTGTATTAACGGCCCTCTGACATAGTCAGAGTCTTTTTTATGCATATTTTTTTATTTGCTTGTTGTTTTCTATGTTTACTTGTGGAGATGGTAGATAGCCAGTTGGCTTTAAAATTTTTGTTTTTATTCTGAACAATTTGTTTGCATTAAGGGAAGGGAAGAGATCCCAATGAAATCTTTCCTTTAAGTAATCCGATTTTACGTAAGCGCAACCACAAGTGCTACAACAGTAATAAAAATATTTTAAGATATTTCCCTTGTACATATAATAGTATACAACGTCAGCACAAACTAAGCAAACCTTGTGAAACGATAAGTTTTCCATCAGATTCAGCACTGTAGTTACAGTTTACAGAATAGTTATTCAACTCTGGTCCAGATCTTAATGAAAACTTCGTTTGAATCAAACAATACTCTGGATTTAGTTCACGAAGTTTGACGATCTGTTTGTGTCTGGAGCAAAAACAATATTTTCATTCAGACAAAATACGAGCTTTACTTTATTTGAGGTTTTGCTTTGGGCTCTAGTCTGATATCAAATAACATGTAGAGTGACCATGCATTTAAAATTCAACTGACAAGCAAATTTTAATAAGTTGCGAGTCACAAAAAAGGATACAAAATGTTATCTTATTAGTCGAAAAACTAATTAAAATAAGTGCCTTTCTGCATTTTTGGATTAGTACGTAGCTTTTGTTACAAAGTGACTCTACCTATCAAGAGTATTAAATGTTAAGGCTGAATTATTTTTTATAGTAACACACTTCAGTTCTACGATGAGAATACAGCCCTCAAAATAAATAACACATTGTTAAAAATGTATGGGTCATTGTGTTAAAAGCTTATTTTATGGGTATCAGACACAACAACGGTATCAAAAATTTATATCCAATAAATATTCAAATAACAAAACAAAATAATATTCGTTGCTAAGTGACAAGAAATTGCTGACTTTTACCAAATTACTTGAAATGAAGACTTATCCCCCAGCAAATAGTCGCAAGCCTGGCTACAGCTCAGAGTAATGAAAGTGGATAGATGCCTGCAGGCACAGATGTGAAACGAGGTTTGGGCCCACGCGCCGGCTAGCGGCTGCATCTGAATCATTGATTACTCTACACCACTGTTGGAAGCTATACTGAGCTACATTGATACTGGAGGAATTTGGCCTTAAAACTATACCATCTGTATAAATATATAAAATAAGACGTGTTATTGACAATCAACGCCTAGCCCAAATTATAAGACATAGGAACTTGAAACTTTCTTTGAATTTTTTTAATTTGTTCCCGAGCCCCACACACAGCCGCAAGTCTAGCTAGCCTGTGGTTATGGTGCCTTCTCCTCCGGAAAAAAAAAGCGTTAGTGTTCCTAAATCAATTGAAAATTTGGACGTTAAATTGTACTCGATCAGTCTTCAAGCGTATTGGAAATCGATAGATTTTGTTAAAGGTAACACTCTTTGCAAAGCAATTGCCCCAGCAAAAAAAATGAAATAAACGAACTGAAACACAACAACACAAAGTATTCTCAAACAAATTGCGCCCTAATAAGAAGCCAGAAACTTCCCGATGTAAAGAAACTCCAAGTGGTTACAAGCGTATAATCCAGAGGCGGATTATCCTAAAGGCAAAGTAGGCATGTGCCTAGGGGCGCGACGGTACAAGGGGGCGCGCGGGCAGAATTGTAAAATAAAAAAAAAATACAATATAGCATAAAATTAATTGCGCCAGTAAGTAAGCCACCTACTTAGACAGTAAAAACTATTATATTTGCTTACAACCTCAATTTGCTTCTAACATTATAACAACAGGTAATTTCACGGATGGGACTGACTAAAACTTACGCCTACAAACAACCTTGTCGATGGTATATGATCTCTGATTGAAGTTGGAAAGATACAACTGCAATGTTCGTCGCGTCGACTGTGAGTATCGGACGTTCCTGCTTCTAAAATTGCGGGAACGAGAGTGCGGAGCGGGGGCGGGAACTAAGCGGTCAGGCGCCAACGAATGCGCCAGACAATTCACGACGAGCGACGTTCGTTTCCTTAATTTGCCCGACCGAGAAAGAAATCCGGGACCTCCCGCTTACGGCAGACACCTAGACCACTATCTTACTATCGAGGTCCAATTAAGTCATCATCATCATTTTAGCCAAACGACGTCCACTACTGGACATAGGCCTCCCCCAACGATCTCTAAACCGATCGGTCCTGCGCCACCCGCATCCAGTGGATTCCGGCGATCTTTATGAGGTTATCGGTCCAACTTGTGGGAGGCCTACCACGGCTGCTTTTCCCGGTACGTGGCCACCACTCGAGGACCTTTCCGCCCCAACGGCCGTCAGTCTTCCTTGCAATGTGTCCTGTCCTGCCCACTGCTACTTAAGGATCGCAATTCTTCGGGCAATGTCGGTGACCTTGATCCTTCTGCGGATCTCATCATCTCTGATGCGATCACGCAGGGAGACTACAAGCATAGTCCTCAACATTGCCCTTTGCGCGATTTTGACCCTTTTTATGCAGCACATTGTAAGTGGCCACGTTTCCGTCACACACACGTATCAAAGACTTTCGTCTTGAGGCACTGCGGTAGTCGGGCCAAGAAAACGCTGCGTAGCTTTCCAAACGCTGCCCAACCGAGTTGGATTCGTCGATCGACCTCTTTCTGGTAGTTGGAATTACCAAGTTGGACTTGTTGTCTCAGGTAAATGCACTCGTCTACAACTTCCAGAGTTGAGTTCCCAACTTTTACAGGAGTTGGTACGGCATGGGAGTTCGACATGATTTTGACACTACTGAGATCGTTGAGCATTAATGTGCCTAGGTCTTCCAAGGACTCAGCCATGACTACGATATCATCCGCGAAGCGAAGATGCGTCATGTAGGTACTCGCCGTTTATGTTGATGTCAAGTTATGTCCAGTCCAGAAACTTAAACACGTCCTCCAACACAGTTTCGGCGATATAACATCGCCCTGTCTCACACCCCGCTGGAGCCGAATGGGTTTTGTCTTCTGCTTCTGGAGGCAGACTGACATGGTGGCGTTTTCGTACAGCGACTGCAACACTTGTATGTATCTGTAGTCTTTTTGGCACCTTTGGAGTGACCGAAGCACGGCCCATATCTCGACAGAATCAAAGGCTTTTTCATAGTCCACAAATGCTTAGCATAATGGGAGATTATTTCTTCGGACTTTTGTATAATCTGCCGCAGCGTGTGCATGTGGTCTATGGTACGCCTTTACGGAATCCGGCTTGTTCGGGAGGCTGGAAGTCACCAAACCTACGTACGAGACGATTCGTTATAACTCTAGAAAACAGCTTGTAAACATGATTCAGTAGCGTGATGGGTCTGTAGTTCTTCAGCTGCGTCCTATCGCCCTTTTTAAAGAACAGCTTCACCACGCCCCTGTGCCATGCTGTTGGCGTTTTGCCCTCGAGAATAACGGAGTCGAACAATCTCTGAAGAGCTTTCAGGACCGGTCGGCCTTTAGAAGCTCCGCTGTAACTCCGTCATCCCCCGCGGCGCCTTGTTGTTTTTAAGCTGTTTCAGAGCTACACTAATCTCGCAAAGGCTGACGTCTTGAATATCTTCAGTGTAGTGTCGGGTCAATTTAGCTCTACGATCTGTGGCCTCGGTGTTCGTGTCGTCGCGTAAAGTTGTAAGTTCGTAAGATCTGTCCGAAAATATCGATCTCATGTAAACACATTCTCTTTTTTCCTTGGCCCCCATCTCACCGCGTTTTCCTAAGGTACATCGGTTTCGGTCAAACTATAGTACGAGTTATTTTTAATATAGGGGCGCCTATGAAATGCTTGCCTACAGCGCTCCCAACGTTTAATCCGCCTCTGGTATAATCCCGTTACATGTTCGGGAATTCATATCGGCGGCGAGAACATAGCAGAAAAAGTAACAAAGTAAGTTATTTTAACAGGTTTAAAACCGATTATAGTATCTAAGTGTTGCTGCACGCAGCTCAAACAAAATCTGGACCCGTTTCTCATTGCAAACACAGGTACACACAGACTAACAGACATACAAGTCGCGCGCGTTGCCTTTGTATGAAGATAACGAACTCATCATCATCATCTCAGCATATTCCCGATTGCATCCAGTATGGAGCTCAGGGTCCGCTTCGACTATGATCCTATATTCGACAAGCCTGGTTATTACAATAGAACGATGGCCATCTGTCCTCCATAACCCTACAAGGGAAACGATACTACTTGAGACATAAGTTGGGGATACATTGGGGTCGGAACAACGGCTTAACGTGCCCTCCGAAGTACGGAATCATCATTCTTTTCAGACATTTATGGGATTCAAGCCTGCAATGTCCTAACCAAAAATCAACTACATAAAGTAATGCTCTTCGCGGGATGCGAACCCAACGACCTCCGGGCTTTAAGCCCAACGCTCTAGCTACTGTAACACGGAGGCAGTTTATGAATATAACGTACTGTGTATTCTTTCTACTATGCCGACAAGTTCCCGTCGAATTCGCTTTCGGATACGATTTTTCGCCGCAAATCGAGTTAGCGCGTCCGGGGTTCGAGCCGAATGATTTATGTTGGACGCAGAGAGTGCAGATTGGCTGGTTTGCAAAGCGATGAAAGAAGCTTTTCCTTCAAATAACAAACAATATCGACTTCAAACAAACAAATTCAATAGAAAGAAAAAATATCGGCCTATTTGTGTTTAATCTATCTATATATAAAACTCAAAGGTGACTGACTGACTGACTGACTGACATAGATATCTATCAACGCAAAGCCCAAACCACTGGACGGATCGGGCTGAAATTTGGCATGCAGGTAGATGTTATGACGTAGGCATCCGCTAAGAAAGGATTTTGATCAATTCCCACGGGAACGGGAACCACGCGGTTGAAACCGCGGGCGCCCGCTAGTATTAAGATAAAAGAGCAGCCTCGGTGAGTTAGATACAATGTCGACATAGACTCAAAAAATTACAGTAGAAATAATAATCTCTTGCAGATTTCAACAAGGACCAGTTTTTAATGTAATAAGAATCATCGAATCGGTTAAATGTACCGATTTAGGCAGAACTTATGAGGTGACACACGTAGTGGTATTGAAAATCTCTTTTTTCTCGAATTTAAAAATAAACAGGACGTTCTCAATTCAACTGTATTTTTTTCAAGTCAGGTAAGGTGTCATAGGTGTCGGTAAACGTAGTGTAGGACGCCCTCAGGCCAGGTGGAGCGATGATCTGCGCAAGATGGCTGGCAGGAGCTGGATGCGAGTGGCCGAGGATCGATCAGCGTGGCGAGCATTTGGCGAGGCCTATGTCCAGCAGTGGACTGTCACAGGCTGATGATGATGATGATGAAGGTGTCATACATGCATGTTAACCTCATTATTTCATAAAAATAAATTACTTATGAGACAAATTTCAACAGACGTTTATTTCTACGCAATTTTTATTTGTATAGCGCGAGGATCGAATCGTTAAGTACTACACAATCATCGGTCCATCGCAGAAGAACGTTTCCGCTTCATTAGACTCATAAACGCTAATGACCTCCAGTTATCCTAAGAGCCCTACCTCACTAAGACTCCAGTAAGTATCCAGTCAGATAGTATGGAAATGTCAAAATGGAGAATGTTGCCAAACCGTCGTCAAGTGAGGTAAGTCCCATACATTTCAATAATAACTGATTGGATACGGTAGCTAGCCACGTCACCATGGTGTCCTAGTGACCGCCTTCATGGAACAGTGGCTAAGCTGCTCGGGTATAAAACCCGGAGGTCGTGGGTTCGATTCCCGCCTTGGGTCGGGTCGCCATGGTGTCCCAGTGACTGCCTCCGTGGAATAGTGGCTAGAAGCTGCACGGGTATAAAACCCGGAGGTCGTGGATTCGTTCCCGCCTTGGGTCTGGTTGGTGGTAGGGTTTTTTCAAAGTCCGACTGGCTAGCTACCACCCCCACAGGTGAAATCTGCCGCCTTAACAGCTCGGTCTGTGTTTCAGCGTTATTAATGTGGTAGCCAGTACACTTGAAATCTAAGGCTCGAAGATCAGATGAGCCTACAGTCTGGCAGCACATTGAGCGACGCTTCCTGGTGAAGTGTCCCTCAATGGAATAGGCCGCAGTGACCGCTTACCATCAGGTAGGCTGCGTGTCTGTCTGCCAACTGATGTTCGTAAAAAAAAAGTGAGCCGGGTCTCATACATTTCAATATTTTCAATAATAACTGCTTGGATACGTAGCTGGCGACGTCCCCATGGCGTCCTTATGAGGTAAGGTACTAAACGTCCCAATCATGCAGTTAAGCGTTTCCCCCTTCCCTCCACCCCCAGGCAGGGGTCTCATCAATATTCACATTGAATAATTATTCGATGACGACGAATTATGCTCGATTACGTTGAAGTCGAGTCAGTTTTAGAGTGGCGTAAATAAGTCGATTGAGCGCTAGTAATTGTAGTTCAATGATTGAGAGGTAATGGTTTTGATTGCTTCGTTTTATCCTACTAATCCTACTTTTATTTATCCATTTTTTGTACTTCTTATTAGAAATTTTAAAATTATGCGCTTACTCAAGTCCTGATAGGGCTATTTAAATGTTGTTTTTTTGTATTCTAAGGTTTTTTGTATTGTTTTTTTTTTAAATTCTTTATGAAATTGTAGGTGTACCTTTAATGTATAACAAATTGTCGACTCAGGTCGCGTCAAAACAAACCTCAGTGGTTTAAGTGCGCGGCAATTATGTATAAATTTTTTTGTGTGTTTTTTTTATATGGTAACAAATAAAAAAAATATATATTATAAAATTATTAAAAAATATAAAATATGCGAGCCTGGATGTTTGGAAGTTTGTTTGTTCCTCAATCACGCCTAAACGGCTGAACGGAATTACCACACGATTAGTTTAAAACCCGGATTAGGACAAAGGCTATACAACTCCTACGGGAAACGTCACATTCCCGCGGGAATAACAATTTTCAAACTACTGAACCGATTTGATTAATTCTTTCACTGTTGGAAAGCTACACTATCCCCCGTGAACATAGGAACATACTTCTGATGCCGGAAATGTGGGGGGAAGGGTGTGATATTTGAAAAAAGAGATTACTCGCGAGTGAAACCGCGGGCGGAAGGCTAGTAAATTATATGCGAAAGTCTGGATGTTTGTTTGTTCCTCAATCATGCCTAAATGGCTGAACGGAATTAGATGAAATTTGGCACACGTATAGTCTATAACCCGGCTTAGGACATAATTAAGCTATAAAATTCCTGAGGAAACCTGCACAGTCGAGTGGTCTTATAGCCATGATTTAATAATTGACCGAGTTCCCCTGTTAAGGGTTACGGAGGTCAGAAATGATAGTCGCTCGAATGTAAGAACTGGACTTCTGGACTCTTAAATTTCATAGTGCAAACGGCAGACGGAACGAAAAAGAGGGAGACTCAGGAAAAGATTAAGTTTTTTTTTTCTATATCTCTTACAAATTACGGTCTATTCCCAGTCATCACCACTGGATTTGTCAACACTGGAGATAAATAGAAAAAATAATCCCGATTGTTGCCAGTGGTGACGTATTACACATACTTTCCCAGTTGTAGCCAATGGTTTATCAATGGCAAGGACATACATACATACAGTATACATAAGAATGCTTTTTATTCAATATACTTAAAAGCTTAAAAGCTAGTTAGTAGTACTAGTGGATTGCGTGTCAGTCCGCCAACTGATCCAGCAAAAAGAAAAATAGATCATAATAAAAACTAACACTTTTGGTTTCGTCTACGTTAGCGTTACTGTCCACGGCGGCGTAGCTTCATAGACGCGTCTTCGTCATTATACGCTTGGTGTACGCCTGCTTGCAGCTTACATACAAAACTATGTAACTCTGTCGACGGAGCGTCAACGTCACGCTCGCGTGGCTTTGACGCTCCATCGACAGAGTCGCCGTGGACAGTAGGCCTTAGAATACGTCACAAATTGTCATTCGCATCCAAATAACCGGCAAATAAAGTCGCGACGTTGACGGATGCCGGTCGGCGCCGAAACCATGTCGCGAGATATATTGCCGCTGTAGAGAAAAATGCTTTTCAATAACACTCCAATAACAGGATCAAGTAAGCCGATTTAACTAGCCCAGTGTCGCATTTGGTAGGAAACCTGCTCTACGCCTAGGGGTCGTGGGTCAGGTTTCGGCTACGGCGGCCAATCTTTATGATCAGCCAACTAAAAAAGTAAAGTATCAGCCTTTTAATATCCCATGGCAGAGCAAAGGCTTTCACCAGGTGGGCCGTGTAGATGGGTACCACCGCAGTGCCAGATATCTTCCCGTGAAATAGAAGTGTGTCAAGCACTTCTGCGTTACGAGGAAAGGGTACTGTGTGTGTGGAATTACTGGGTATATGAGACCTAATAACTGTTGTCTCAGTGTAGCGGGCGCAGGGCAGTGCCAGACAGTAACTGCTCAGTTACTACTTTGGCACTGAACTGTCTAAGGGCAGACGCGGCGCTTACCATCAGCTGTACGGTCTGCTCGTCTTGTAACACATTGCAATAAAAAGAAATCATTGAAATTAAGTCATGGTCACAATGATGCGTACTGTGGGCAAATGCTTGGCCCGGGTATTGAACACAGACGTTCACAGAACCCTGAGATTACCCAACCTAAACACTACCTAACAAATCTCGCGTTTAGTACTTTTACTATTATTCTCTGCCCTATAAAAGAGATTAGAGTCATGTAAAATTAGCTAGCACACCTCCATCCCTTTCGTTGTTTAGCATCAGAAAGAGACGGGGCGTTATTTGAATCCGTTTGTACCGATGGTTGCCCACGTGTGTTTAGTGACGGGATGGCTGTGTCGATCGTCCCAAAAGTGCTACAAAAAGTATCCTCTACTTACTTTAATAAACGCCTTAGGTTATTAGGATAATACCTTTTGGAGTGGAGCGGAAAATGACGTCAACTGCGCTTGTCCGTAGCGGTAGCAACGCAAAATAATATCTGTGTACGTAAGTCATCACGCAGTTGACGTAATTTTTTGCTCCATTCCAAAAGATATTATCCTAATAGCATTGTGCAATTATTAAGGACTTATAACAGCTGTTAGCCGTTTTTTTCGGCCATATCGTCATCGTCTGTAGCTACAAAGAAAACGAAAACTGATAATTACAGCAATATCAGTCTGATTTCTGTATAATATTATGTTGGATGAAATACTACAATTTATAACTTTGATGGCAAAACTACGACAGGTCCCGCCATTGTCCCAATATAACCCAAGTCTCGCACCATTTTATCCCACTTCAGTCACATCCCTAGCACATTTGAAATTATTATCAGGTGAAAATTCGGGATCGGTCGCAATGAACGCGTTCGGGTCACAAGTTTGGTTCCCGGTCAAATATATATGGTAATTTCGGGATTCGGTAAATAGCCTTAAATGGCACCGTATTCCCTCTACCCTTTTTAAATTGAAACGATTTGAGTCGAGAGTGTTTTGAATGCTAAAAGATATTTTATAGCTGACCTTTATAAATGGCTGGCTATAAAATACTTTAACTTAAGTTTCGTCGTTATTTAAAATGACTTTTACCCCTTTTCAATTCAGTTACTAATACAGTCTATCTGATTTTAATTGGCTGCCATCACACTGTAGGCTCCTCTACAGACTGATCTTCAAACCTTTTGAGTGTATTGGCTCCCACACTAATATTGCCGAAACAAAGCCAAAACTGTTTTGGTGAAAGATTGCGGCTAGCTACCACCCCCTCTGTGGGTGAACACTGAACAAGTTCTACCATTAACTTAGGGGCTTTATACACTATCGGCCTTAACGTTCCACGTAGGCGGTTCAACCAAATGTTTCCTATCAATATAATTTTGGTATTATTGAAAACATAATATCATAATATTTATCGCATTTCCGCAAATCCCTGAAACGAAACTTATACCAATAACATATTCATAAGTGTGTTCGTTAAATAGAATATTCAACGCGCAGATTTAGTCACCGCCTTGGGACCTGGACTCTATAGTTTGTGCTCTTGAATTATTCACTGCTCTGTTTTATCGGGATATAAACAATAATATGATACAGTGAAATATAAACAGTCTTTAAAAATATTTCTACCCACTGTCAACAATATGCCCAATCGAGTTCTGGAAACCTAACTCACTGAGAGAAACATACATTTAAATAATAATTTCTACTAGAAACAGACGCCAAAAAAACTGAGAACGTCAAGAGTATTAGTATTAGGTAGTTGACAAAGTATTTTTTTGTACCACTACAGTTGGCAGACAGGCACGCAGCACACCTGATGGTAAGCGGTCACTGCGGCCTATATCATTGAGGGAAACTTCACCAGGGAGCGTCGCTCAATGTGCCAGACTGTAGACTCATCTGACCTTCGAGCCCTAGATTTCAGCTCCCACATTAATATTGCCGGAACACAGCCCGAGCTGTAATGACGGCAGATTTCACCTGTGGGGGTGGTAGCTAGCCAGTCGGACTCTATAAAAGCCCTACCACCAACCAGAACCAAGGCGGGAATGGAACCCACGACCTCCGGGTTTTATACCCAAGCGGCTTAGCCACTGTTCCACGAAAAAAAAAGACAATTTTTACATAGTAATACTTAATAAAAAATAAAACATGTTTAAATGTGTATATGGATAGATTGGACAGGGTCAATGAATATTAAATGTCACGTTTTATGCTTTGTTTGATGTTGGCCCGCACTTTATATACCCATCATGAATTTTTTTCATTCGTCTCTATTTATATAATTTTGTTTTCCAATAAACCTCTTTCGACCCGTGTCAAACGTGGAAGCCTTTAGCACTGCGGAAAAATAGAACTTTTAGGTGACCAGATTTAGAAAGCCTTGCTTCGAGGTTTGTTTCATTTTGTTTTTAGGGCGTCATAGTTACTTTTTTTAATTTGTGGTTTGTCATTTGTGAGACTCTAGAAGTCTGATATGTTTTATTGGAAAGTTTGTGAGGATGGTAGATGGATGATTACTCTTTGGAGCAAAAAGGTAAGGTATACTTTTGGATATAGGTATGGATTTAAATGAATTTTTAAATACACATATTACTTAAATAGCGTTTTAATACCGACAGCGAATATAATTCATCCACAAAAATCAATGTTATTGCCTATAAGATTCTTATTGCAATGAAGTTACAGATTATCATCATTTCATTATAATACTCTCAATGCCAATGTAAGCCAACATTCCTTACTTTGAAACCGCCTAAGTTAAAAATTAATCTGTGTCCTTAACTTCACCGATGCGACTTGATCTCTGTTACATCCAATCAGATGTTAGTATCTGATGTTTTTGGAATGAAACAGCAGCACTTTTATGATAACAAGTTATTTATTTTAACCCAACGTGTACAGCAGTTACCGTCGCTTGTGGTCCATACCCTTTTTTTTTTTTCGGAGGAGGAGAATGCGTTTATGCACCATAACCGCAGACTAGCTAGACCCGCGGCCGTGTGGGGGACTCGAGAATAAAGCGTCCACTACCCACTAAACTCCCCTAGTTTCCCCTCCACTACCCACTAAACTCCCCTGGTTTCCCCTAATTGGGACGAGCCGGTACTAGCCTTGTGGCTATTGACCAGCCCAACCCTGGGTATCCCGACTTGAGAGGCCTCAAGTCGGGGTGATTGCGGTACCCTGTCATTTCTACTGTCTCAACTAATGCACGCCTGTTCTTGTAATCACAGGAGTAGATCACTCTGACGGTATAGGTAATGACTGAGCGGAATTTACTTTGTGTGTGGTCCAAGACATACTTGTAACATAATTATAACTAATTCGTCGTATCTGCAGCTCCTTTGTGTGGATTAATACGTATACGACGTTATCCCGCAGGTATTGGTTTTTTTTTTGGGATAAAATGTAATTTATGACACTCTCCTGCTCTTTAATATCACTGTAACAAAAATCACGTCAATCCGTTGTGTCGTGAAAGAAGCAATACGATTATTGCTATTATTTCATGAGAACTGAATATTATCTCGAAATAAAAAGAGCCCTATGTTTTTTGCCAATCTAGTATTATCTGGCTTTATGACCATAATTTCAATGGTCACGGATATCAGAATGACAGTCGTCGTTTGTGGTGCCAGCTTACCTTTAAATGGATTGAAAAAAAAAAACAGATTCGTATGAAATGTATAAAAAATGTTTGTGTACAAGTGTTTGTACTAAGCGGGAAACCTCTAGTGTTATAGCTGACTTCTCAACCGTTGCAACAATCACGACAATAATAAAAATATACGCAGACTCTTATGACTTGAATACCTTCCTCTTAAACAAAACTTTTAGCCACAGCAAAATAGCTCTGTAAATATAACGTTTTATCGCCGGACATAAAGATGCGCTTCTCAAAAGCATTTTGCACTTAAATGCGTCATATAAAACTGCTCTGTAGAAATTGAAAAATGCTCTAATGGTTCTATGTAGCCGTGTTGAATGAAAGAGCGTTTTTAAAATATCAAGTTTTAGCTATGGACAATATTTGTTACAATGAGGTTATTCGTCTTTGAACAAAAATAGCTTCATATAGGTACATATTATAATATGAGCTAACCTTATCTGTATTTGTTAGCAGACGTGTAAAATTTTCTCTATTGTCGTTATTGCCTCTATTATTTAAAGGACAATGCAAAACTTGCTTAGAACAATGGGTGCAGAGATGAGATGTATTCTATGTGAAAGACCACACACACACCATCAACTTTTATTATGATGACACCATAATCGGTCCCAATAATCGGTCCCAGGGGAAAAAAGTTATCGTCCATAATAATTTACTATTATTATATGAACATAAAATATGATTAACATAATAAACAAATTTTTTTTCACTAGGACCAATTTTGTCGACGCCATAATAAAAGTTGAAGGTGTTGAAGTATTGGATCTATTTCGTAGGCTATGTCCCAAATCTGCACAACATTTTTTAATTTTTGGGCCCAGTCTTTTGCATTGTCATTTCCTATAATGTTTATTTATAAACGTTTTGACACACATGATAATCCCACATCCATCCCTCTAACCCTTGCAAGGGTAGTTATTAAACGCGTTAATGCAGCTACCCCTGCTTTTTCGGCTCAGTGCAGTGCTGTGATACAATAATAATATTTATTTATTATATTATTAGTTATATTATAACCTACCTATCGGGGTTTTTAATTAATATCGAACAGAATTAAAAACAAAAGATGTACAAACATTCCGTAAAGTCAAATTACATGACATCGTGTTCTTATATCAAATATATTTTATGTAATATCCCTGGACATTCTCTGGACATCTCTGGACAATATTCACACAACGCCATCTAGCCCCAAACTAAGCATTAGCTTGTGCTATGGGTGCTAGACAACGGATAAACATTACTTAAATACTTTATTTTTTGTAAATACATACATATTATATATATAGAAACACCCAGACCGATACAAACAGACATGTTCATGCACACAAATGTTTGTACCGTGCGGGGATCGAACCTGCGACCTCTGGTATTGTTGGGAATCGTCAGCTGAACGATCCTTTTTTAACCGACTTCAAAAAAGGAGGAGGTTATATGTTCGACTGTATGTATTTTTTTTTTTTTTTTTTATGTATGTCCGTCGATTTCTCCGTCAATTGTGGACCGATTTAAATAATTCTTTTTTTATTTGAAAGTGCATAGTTCAGAGGTGGTCCCATTGTCACCATGTCAGGATCTGATGTTGGGATCCCGGAAAAATCAAGGGAAAACCTCAAATTTTATAGGCTGCGCCTACGCGTTACTTGTTTTTTCTGAAGCCATTCAAGTTTTTGCGTCCGATAGACATCATTTTATGTTGATGAGCTGATGATGGAAGGTACAACTCCTTAACGGTTAGGAGTTAGGGGATAATTCTTTCAGTATTGTAGGAATATGTGGACCGTTAGTTGTATTTTATGTACTTTTGCAGCTAAGGTGATGATGGAAAGTACAACTCCTTAACGGTTAGGAGTTAGGGGATAATTCTTTCAGTGTTGTAGGAATATGTGGAACGTTAGTTGTATTTCATGTACTTTTGCAGCTAAGCTGATGATTACCCGGGGATGGGCTGGTCACTAGCCAATAAGGTTAGCACCGGCTCGTCCTAATCGGGTGTGAAGGAGAAACCGGGGGAGTGTAGTGGGTAGCGGACGCTTCGGTCTCGAGTCCCACACACGGCCGCGGGTCTAGCTAGCCTGCGGTTATGGTGCATAAAAGCATTCTCCTCCTACCCATGGTGCTGAACACTTAATGAATACCTAATATTATTATCAAATAATACAATTCTACTCGTATTTTCGCTATCATTATTATGAAAGAGTTTTACTCACTACCTACGTGTTATTCACACTAAAAATAGAAAAATAAACAAACTTTTTTAAAAAAAAATTAAACCGACTTCAAAAAAAAAGAAACAAAAAAACTACCTAAAAAACTGAAAAGCAAAAAATAATTTAAATAAGACATTCATCAAATGCGCTTATTGTCTAAGCCTATTAATTAAATTGTATTTTACGTGCTAGGTAGGTACCTACTAATCTGTTTGAAGTCGGTGCCAAGCCAAAGGTAATCAAAAATGATATATAATAATAATGTATTATAAAGGGTTACTTATTAATCCGCGGACGTAGGTACGTAATCTGGGTACCTACTATTTGGCTTGGCACCGACTTCAAACAGATTAGTAGGTACCTACCTAGCACGTAAAATACAATTTAATTAATAGGCTTAGACAATAAGCGCATTTGATGAATGTCTTATTTAAATTATTTTTTGCTTTTCAGTTTTTTAGGTAGTTTTTTTGTTTCTTTTTTTTTGAAGTCGGTTTATTGTAATTTGTTTTTGTTTTTATATTTTTTATATTTTTTGATGCTTTTTTATTATATTATTGTCAGATTGGTTTTTCGATGTAAAGTTGCAACACGATTTGGGAAAATTTCATAATTGTTTTATTTTTCCACCCACGAGCGGCATCCATCGCCTACATTTATAAATAGCCGACTTCTCGACCATTACACCAAATGGCTCGTCAAAATATACTATAATATACTCATAATATAATACTGTATATCAAACAAAACGAAGTCCTAAGCAGATTAACTCGTCGACATTAACTGTTAAAAGCCGGGCCTTAGCGGTTGCTACACGACCGACCGCGCTTCAGAACAACGTGGCTTTACTTAGAGCGGAGAATTAAAGTTACTTTCTCCAAACAACAGGATTCGAAAAACCGGTTATAACTTATTTCCAAATATTGGACCAATTCACATAACCCAAAGTATGTTTGAAGAAGAGGACATATCAGAAGAAGTTTTATCCTATAGCAAATATTTATTTGCATGCACGAACATTTTTAAAAAGTAATGTTTATTCGTACTTTGGAACCTTTAGTGCAGGCTATGCTTAGCTAAAAAATAGACGGCGCTGTGTGATTAATGCCCAAAGCTTTTTATTATATTATACTAGCGGTCGCCTCTGTAGTTTCACCCGCGCGTCATTTCTTTTTTCAACTATCCCCCCCCCAAATTTACGGGATGATAGTAGGTACCCTATGTCACCCGAGGATAGTGTAGCTTTCCAAAATTGTTTTTTTTAAATCGGTTCAACAGTTTCGGAACCTATTCAATACAAATAAACAAATATTTCCTTTTTTTAATATTAGTTTTCTGCCTCCCTCACTTAACTGCCTCCGTGGTACAGTGGTTAGAGCGTTGGGCTCTAATACCCGGAGGTCGTGGCTTCGAATCCCGCGGGGAGCATCACTTTGTGTGAATGTTTCCAGTTTGGTTAGGGCATTGCAGGCTTGAATCGCCTGAATGTCTGAAAATAATGATGATTCCGTGCTTCGGAAGGCACGTTAAGCCGTTGGTCATGCGCCTGATCTCTCTTCGGGCGTGTCAGACTGCTGTCCCACCGTGTTATGGGAGTGAGGGAATAGGGAGTGCACCTGTGCTAACGCACTCACTTGTGCACTATAATATATCCTGCGTAGTTGGCTGATCTTAAAGATTGGCCGCCGTAGCCGAAACTTCGGCTAGGAGGACATTATTATTATTACCACTTTCAGTGAAGCCACGGACTAAGGGGTGTAATTGATATACTACATTTCGCTCGCCCAATTATGTGAGTGTCGGGTCCACACTCACTGATTCATCGATTTGGGACTTAGAATACCTTACTTTACTTGCAACATATTATACATTTGTGTATGTTTCGTCTATAGAGATATTAGAAACTTCGAAAATAGCTTCAGTTGGAGTGTGTTTGATTTAATCGTATTTTGTCCGCCACAGTAGAATAGTGGTTACGCTACGTATTTGAATCCTGAAGTTATGTGTTCTATTGCCAACTTGGTTTTGGTTTAAAGAAAAATAATTTATTTTGCAACTTAGGTAATTTACCTTTAAATTATTTTGGTTTTAGTTGGTCAGGGACATAGACTCCTTATTCCCTCTCTCGAGGTAACACGAGCAGAACTTACCTACTGCTATATTTATGTTTTTCAAGACATGGATGTTTACACTGTCAACTTGTAGACACTTTAAAGACTGTGTAAAACCCAATAGCCAAATTTTTTGGTTGGGCTTCGTCGCGGCCGCTGCTTTAGAGAAGAGTATAGACTACAACATTTCCTCGAGCATTTCGGTGTAATGTAACGTTCCTGCGAATGCTCGGCATTGTGTTACGGGTAAATGCTTACAGCGAGTGTGCATTTACCCGTAACATTTCGTTGTACCTGTGTTCGTCCCTCTTCCTTCGCGTCACCCCGCACCCACGCATCGCCCGCGCTCGTGCAAAGGCTCGACGAAATGTTCGTTGGTTTTTAAAAAAAGGCTGTAACAAAAAATGGCGAATGCTCGATGTTCTGATACAAGTAAATGTTGTAGTCTATACTCACCTTAAAGTGCGACCTACTTATTGACCACTGTACTACAGAGGTAGACATCATTTGCCTCTATTATAACTTTGTTGTCACAGCAATAAATTCATTCCCCATAAGTACAAAATAAACATTCAAGACAAGCTTAAGTGTAGAACAACCTTTAAGACAAACAGCCTTACTGCCTCCGTGCGTGTACACTTCTCCTTACAGCCGTGTGCGCGCGGCTTAACTTGTAAATTATGTATGTGTGGACACGGCTTTACGGCAATTATGTTTGAGTGGAGGATGACTAACAAATAAGGAGTTATAATTAGTTCACGTCTATATTTGGATATATACTTAAGTTAGTGCTCGTAGCGTCAAAGTAGCATATTTTAGTTGTCAGGAAAAGACGCAGTATAATGGCTACTTCCCATGTGGTAAACTTCCCATTTGGTAAACCTCAAACTAAACCTAAGTACTAAAAAGTTTCGTTGGGTAAACATTTTGTTACTTCATACATTTAGATCCATACCCTCATACAAAACATGATTTAAAAACCGTTACCGGGCTTAGTACTACACTTACGCCCAAGACTAAAGTAAACGATATATAAAAAGAAAACTTCATTTCGAGTACTAAAGTTAAACCCACGTGAGTCCGCCGATGTCCCCTAGTTTTACAATGGTCTAACTTTCAAACGTCAAAATGATAACAATTTTAAAAATTCGCTCCGTTCTACGTATAGAAAGACAAAGGAAAGAAAAACTTAATTTGTGAACAGAAAATTAAAAATATATGTTACATTTTCTTACATTACTAAAACACATTAATTAATAAAGAATTATTATTTTACTATCTTATTTAAAGATTACAAAACATGTCATAAAACAAAGTCTTGTAAAATGAAACGCACTGAACGAGTTAGTCAATTATTCTTATGTTGGTATTTGTTTTGTAATAAGGAAGGTTTTAAAATATAGTCCGGATTATCGATTGATCGGTTGATTGATTGGTCGATTGATCGGTTGATCGATTGACCGACCGATTTATTGATTGATCGATTGGTTGATTGAACGATTGATTGATTTATCGATTGATCATCGAGAGTCCAATACGCGTTTAACATAAAACTTACTACACACCACCGCATACATGGGTCCCTAGAATACCTACCCTCTTTCTTGTAACAAGTACATTGAAAAGTGGGTTTATTAGTTGTGTACAGACAAGCCGTTTGCGGCGCGCCCTTGCTGACTCAATTAGCGCGGGGGCTGTGTGTCTGACGTGTCTTTTTATAGCTGGTGTGGTGTTGAAAACAAATTCGTTGGTCTAAATGTATGAAGTAACAAAATGTTTACCAAACAAAACTTTTTAGTACTTAGGTTTAGTTTGAGGTTTACCAAATTGGAAGATTACCACATGGGAAGTAGCCATTTAGGATACTATTCGTTTTCCGAGAAGTTGTCTACACTCAAGATTTCGTTAACCCTGTCAGTGTGACAGCTCTTCTGTTGATATTAAGTTCAGCATATTGTCATTTCCGCTCACTGTTTTTATTTTGTTTGCGAAGCTTATGGCTCTGATTCTAGAAAAACAAGGCTAGTAGTAACTACATATACCCGAACGTACGGCTACTTTATGTTTCTAATTTTGTTGATCTTGACTTATGTGACACCTATGTAAATAAGGATGTTGTAAAGTGGGTTTATTAGTTGTGTACAGACAGGCTGTTTGCGGCGCGCCCTTGCTGACTCAATTAGCGCGGGGACTGTGTGTCTGACGTGTCTTTTTATAGCTAGTCTTTAACTGACTAGGACATATCATTTTTCGGAAATCATACTTATTACTTTTTTGACAACCGATTTGGTGTTCTGTTCGAGAAGTCGGTTGCCGTGAACACGACGTACTTATTGGTTTTTTTAGGTTCACATTTAATTTAAAACCAAAATTATAATATTCTTCAATTATGCATGCTTCGGAGATGCACATAAATTGTCAATTATTTATCAATGGTACAGAATGAGGCTATCACTGGCTTCGGAATGTTGTCATTTATCGAAAAAATACCAACTCTATACTCGATTAATATTTCAATCGAGTTTTGCGACACTCTTAAGCAATTAGAATATTACAATAGTTACTAAGCCATACAGTTTGTTGACATAATTGTATGGCAATGGAGCGCCGCCGAGATCAGCTTAATAGACGTATCAGCAACATTAAATATAAGCTCATCAGAATTAGCATCTCAAATACCAGTTTACTTACGCCTAAAACAGCTAAGCGTGGAAATATTCAAACGATTTACATGCCTCAAGTTCCCAGGCATCTAGACAGCCTAAATGCACCGAGCCTCAGAGCTGCAGCCTGCATTCCGGCCCGTTTAGCTGAGTCCTCCCCCACACACTCGCTTTAGAGCTTACAGACACTACCTATACATACACAATAGATACATTCATTCAGTATTCATGTGTACGATTCAAGGTATTGATGTCCAATCGCTTAATGTCATCCTGTATTTCACTTTATTTTAAGGCGTTTAATTTATGGCGGTGACCACACTGCACCGCGCTCCGCCGCAGTACGCGGGACGACAGATTTAATCATTATGTGCAAGTACCTCAGTTTGTATAGAAAACACGCGCGGCACAACACACTAAAAACGCGCCCGCGTGCGGATTTTTTACTATGCAGTCCCGCGCTCCGCGACGGACCGCGGCTCAGTGTGATAACCGCCTAATTTAATTTTTTTGCCATCGACGCGAAAACAAGAAGAAGATCGTCGTCGCAAAACGACTGAAGTTAAGTTCGTGGGATCGCTTCCTTCCTTAGATTTGACTAATACTAAGAGTTTTTTTACAAATGACTAGCTTAGTAAGTAAAAGTTGTCTTATAGTGAATCGCCATACAGCGGGCACCCGACTTTTCTCCAAACATAGCCGCAGGTCTCATTAGCCTGACTATTTCGAGCTTAGCCAGTTCTTTAGCGGATTCGTATCCTCCGAAAATAAAGTTGATTGAGCGTGGGCTACTAAAGATGTCCTAGAAAAGACTGAATGTACTTAAAACACATTCCCAAGTTGTAACGCCGAACTGCGAACCTATGTCCAGTTGGTATTCAGCCGGCAAACGTACCGCTATGAAACATTCATAACCCGCATCTATTGGACAAGTTTTACACGTGCTGGCTAAAGGACCGATAGCAATTCAGATATGTTGCGGTCAAAAACTATTACTGTAACGCTTCCACAACAATTTTCATTTTATCTGACAAACAATGAATTCTCGATCAGTTTTAATCGACTTTTTTTTTGCTATACCGCATAACTTTTTACTTGGTGAACCGAGCACCAGTACGGCAAGGTTAAAAAATACAACATGCACACACAGAACAAACACACATGCTTATAACATAATATTCATAGTCTTTGGTGGGGTTCGAACCCGCATAGGGCAGAGTCACCACCGATTTCACCATCAGATTATTCAAAGCCTTGTTCCTGGTTAGGGATACTTCCCTCAATGTCATAGCATAGTATAATAATTATGAGTACTGCGTAGTCACAGGCAACCAGTAAACGCCTACCATCAGGTGGATCGCGTGCCTGTTTGCCAACAACATTTTATGTAGTGGATTTCTTAGTCATTATTTTGCTGACGGTAGGTACATAGAATCCTCAGGAAGAGGAACGTGCAAAGGTCTAAACATTTCTCACAGCTCTGAAGGGTTTATTGCTCTTACTCTTTAAGATTAAAGCGTGTGAATGGTGGTACTTAGACTACTTAGTAGCTTTCAAGTAAGATGTTTTAGATAAAAAAAAATGTTTTTTTTTAGTAATAATATTAACGCCTCATTGGTCGAGGGGTTTAATATCTGGGTGAAGAAAAATGTGTAGGTTTTTTGACAAAGCTTGTGTTCAGGATCAACAATTTGAATTTGGCAACTATGCTTGCCAATTAACTACGAGTAGTTCATCATCGTATTCTACCACCACCACAGGTTAAATCTGCTGCCATAACAGCTCTGGCTTTGTTCCGGCAATATTGATGTGGGAGCCAGTACACTTGAAATCTGAGGCTCGAAGATCAGATGAGTCTACAGTCTGGCAGCACATTGAGGGACATTTCCAGGTGTAGCATCCCTTGTGGAAATAGGCCTTAGTGGCCGCTTAACATCTGCTGGGCTGCGTGCCTGTCTGCCAACTGAGCTAGTATAAAAAAAAATCCAGACAAATGAGTCTTAGGGGCAGCGCAGACGGCACACTTTTTGTGCGAAAGAGTCTGCCGCGGATTTTTCACAGACTCAACGCACAAAAAGTCTGTCGCGGATTTTTCACAGACTCAACGCACACGACGCACATCTTCGATCATTTTGTCGGCAGAACTGTAGGGACGTAAACGCTATGAAAATCGTGCAGAGATTAGAGTTTTTTTTTTAAGTTTTATAAAATGTCTGTTACTACATAATATGATGAGTTGCTATTTATTTTAAGACCTGCTTTGACTCATTCAGACACAACAATGAGGAAGTTAATAATAAATATCTCTGGACATTATTCACACAGCGCCATCTAGCCCCAAACTAAGCATTAGCTTGTGCTATGGGTGCCAGACAACGGATAAACATTACTTATATACTTTTTTTTGTAAATACATACATAATATACATAGAAACACCCAGACCGATACAAACAGACATGTTCATGCACACAAATGTTTGTACCGTGCGGGGATCGAGCCCGCGACCTGTGGTGTAGTGTAATAGCCGACTTCTCAACCATTACACCTAATGGCTCGTCAAATTAGTATTTCGGTTAAAGAAACTTTATTCTCAAAAAGAAATTACATAAACACTTACATGAGAACATTAAAATTTATAATAAAACAAATTATCCGGCAACAAAAAATAAATAAATAATAATAATAATAATAATACTAGCAATTACACAGAGCAATCACTAGTTACAATTTGTTTACAAAAATTTTCTTATACAGAATAAATTATCAAGAAACAAGTTTTAATGATTTTACATAATATACTTATGTATTAATATCTATTATGATATTCTGCCATAGAAGTATCATAAATTATTGGTCTATTTTGTATTTCATTAATTATTAGCATCGTTACATCGATGTCTGGCGCTATAATAGATCGCATACGTACGTTACGTCCCACCACTAGATTGCAGACTAAAATGTACGCCAATGTGCGCCGTCTGCGTTAGCCCATGTTGAAGCAAACGTTCCATTTTTTTCGCACACTTTTTGTGCGGAGCGGTGTGGTGCGGCGTGGCGCGGTCTGCCGGAATCACACGGATTTTGTGCGCGCCGGACTTTTTTGCGCGTCGTCTGCGTTACTCCATACAGTTGCATACGTTCTATTTTCGCAGACTAAAAAGTCTGTCACGGATAGTCTGTCGTCTGCGCTGCCGCTTAGAAAGTTTTAAGATCCAGAGAATAATCTAAATTGGCTTCAACCTAAGAGCTTGCTGAAGCATTCTTTTAAAGAATGGACAGCAATATGTCTCGTAAAATGTTCGTTTATTATGGAGTGAGCCTTTCGAGGCGTATCGCTTGCATGCCACTTTCTAAGCAGTGGTTTGAGAGCGAACGGTGTGGGAGCGAGCGAAATTGGGTGAAATTATTTTTATTTAATCGTCTTATCATGTTTTATTCTACATCTTCGCTTATCCTATAAAATAAATAAATGACTTATATAATGATTTCTAATATTTACGCGGTTACTACTCATTAAAATAAAACCTACTTGGAACCAGTATTACATCTAATGGGTTCCAATGGACATCACAATACTGTGCAGCTTCAAGACACCATCAGCTCCTACTGCGTGGATAGGAACGTATTGAATGATAGTGAAGACGACGGTTGCTGATTATTCTAAAATAATTATAAAAGTGAAGGTAGAAATAATTTAAATAACTGTTTGACGCATAACACCTGAGTCATACCGTGATCACGGCTACTGAAAAGTAGTCGAAACGTCGGGTTTAAATTTTAAAATGTAGAATATACGCGAGTTTTTTATCCGTTTAAAGTTGTTTTATTTTAAATAAATGACTTTTTTATGTATGGCTTAACAGTGTTTTTAAGTTAAACTTCAAAAATGGATCGTTTTAGTATTACTTTTTTTGTTGTTTAAGTATCATGTCGAGCTAGATGAAGGAATCGAAAAATGTACGCATTTTTTTTCTTCCTGATAGTTTTGTCCTGATCCAGTCGGGGTACGCTTGAGGCATGATCCAGGATTTGGCAATTATATCATTGGGGTGACTGCCATCTGACCTCTTTGACCCTAAACTGTGGGCCAATAAGATAATGGTTACACAGACGTGCAGCTTCAACTACGCCGGTTAAATTACGATGTTTTCTGTCAACGCTGCAACTTGTGGCAGAAGTGACCACTAAAACTCATCCGGTTTCTGCTTTTTACTCGAATAAAATTTGCAACATCTCAAATTGCATCATTCACAACGCTTTGCTCGCTTCGCTCTCCGCTCTCCACTCTTCGCTCGCTTCTCAACCGCGTCCGTACCGCTCGCACACCAGCTGAGTACCTTTAATGACCGCCATCCGTCGTCCCTTGCCATGCCATTGTCACACCTACCACTATAGGAACAAGGACCCCTTAAGAATGGAAAACTTAAATGCGCACTTAGCGAAGCGGTTTAAAATTCTACTTCGTTTTTAAAAATTGATGACGAGTCTTGCGGAGCGGGTTTTGCGGATTTATTCTCTAGGGTTCTTTACCTCAGAAATAGGAGCACTTGAAATAAAAGGGTTGGGGGGGATGCTAGTATTGCTAGTGACGCTTCTTGGTACAAGTTTGGTTGTAGTGGTACAAACGGCAACAGATAAAGAAAGGAGTGATATTTGCGAATCTAACTCCAAATAAATGTCTATTGTATTCAAAAGTGAATGTTAGTTTTTGGCTTTCTTGGGCACAACATCTAAATTGAAGTATTTTTTACATTTTAACACATTGTATTAAAAATTATCCCTTAACATGTAGGCTTAGTAACAAAATAAGAGTTGCTTGGACTTATAACTTTTAGTCATTTTTAATTCACTTGGCTGATAAATATAAGGGCCTTAATTTATATCGCAAGATTGAAACCCTCGACAATTTTTGATGCATAGTAAATAATTTACTTAATTAAAGGTTGACTTATAAATACAACGCCTTGTTGGTCTTGTGGTTTCAATCCCTGGACGTGATCGTGTGTGTGGGGCTCAATTCCCGGATGGGGACTTTTTTATGATTTTTTGAACGCCGCGGCTTGGAATCATCCGTATTTGACAATAAAGGTCATGAAGCCATTACTCATCATTGTCACGCTGTCTTGATTTCGAAAAGCCTACATTGGCATACTTGTTATTACAAGACTAGCAGCTCTAGATTACTTAAGCAGCAAATTCAGTAACCTAGTATCATAACTCGTAACAGACAGTCAAACTTACAATTGCTATAAACCAACTTCTCTCATTACAGGTAAGTAGCAGTCTCAAATATGCACGCCGTAATTGCATATTGATGCAACTGGCTGTGGACTCTCCGGCTTAGAGGTAAGACTTATTTTGGAATGACTTGCAGGCTGGGTTCTGTTCGTATGATATCGAATAGTGGTGTGCTCGTTTTGGAGCATTTTGGAGGGACTAGATTGTTGAATTTAAAATTTATTTTATTTTAGTACACAAATGACCTCGAGTGGTGGACACGTACCTACCGCGAGACGTAAGCTGTGGTTGGCCCCTCCCAAAGTGGGCCGATGATCTCATAATGATCAAGATTTTTCACTTGATGCGGGTGGCGCAGGACATTGAGGGACGTTGGGGGAGGCCTGTAATGATGTTGATGATTATGATCGTGACACAAAAATTTCGCAAAAAACTAAAATATACTGATTTTTTTTTACCGTTGCGTAAGGCAACAAGAACAGAATAAGCGACTACCTATGTACGAGTATAAGTAATCGAAATATGCACGTAATTCCTATTCCGCCTGTCGCAGCGCAGTTCATTGTGGGACAAATGCCTCATCAAATTTTCGCCACTTCTCTCGGTCCTTGGCTACAAATAATGACGATTTGAACAATAAATCGTGCTATCGATCAGCGGCAAAATGATCTGAGCCTTCAAGCCTTCAAAAATAATTGAACATTTAACAAAAATCATTCTTAGCACAATACTTTTAGATGTAATAGCGTTTGTTGTCATTTGTTCTCAAACAACAAATGAAAATGCACCTTTACGTCATAAGGTAAGGTTGATTTTTGTCAAATGTTCAGATATTTTTGATGCTTTTGAATGCTCAAATCATTTTGAGGCTGACTGTACTAGTCCCTTCCCTAGTAGGAGAGTGCATTAATATTACGTTCTATATGCGTGGATGGTCGCTTCGCTTGTTATGGGACTATGCAGTAACTTATTAATGGCCCTACTAATAGTGTCACACTGAAGATAGAATCGGTTCGTAAGTTTATGCAACATGTTAAAAGATCATCATCATATCCAGCGTATTCCCGATTGCATCCAGTATGGAGCTCAGGGTCCGCTTCGACTATGATCCTAGATTCGACAAGTCTGGTTATTACAATGGAGCGATTGCCATCTGACCTCCGTAACCTTTACATGAGAAACGAGACCTATTTAACCTGGAACATAGTCAGGACCAACGGCTTAACGTGCCTTCCGAAGCAAGGAATCATTCTTTTCAGACATTCAGGTGATTCAAGCCTGCAATCCAACTTAAGTCTGCGATACAGGATTTTATTACATAGATCTTCACACTGCACTGGTTGTCGTGAACTTGTGAGTGCTATCGCTTTAGCAGCCGCCATTATTGCATAAATGCATACCTACTGACTGACTCGCCTCGTGATATCGCTTTCCGATATTCACACTTGCATGCGAATTGCTATTGGAAATATAAGGCTTTGGAATACTGTAATTCTTAGGCTAAGTACACACGGAGCGGTTTTCACCCGCTGTTGTGAATGTTGATTTATATGAAAAAAGAACGAGCACATTTCACGACGCGTTTTCGTGGTTTATGCGCGCGGGGGCGGCGCCGCGGCGGCCTGCAATCGGGTCAAAAAAACTCGTGGGTGATTCCCGCCTTGGTTCATATTGTTGATATGACTTTAGTCCATTTGATTAGTTACCTGTAAAACTTTTTACCAAAATACCTTTAGATAATTTTGTTTACCAGCAACAAGTATGTGGGAGTACACTTAAATTCAGTAAGTTGAAGATCAGAAGAGCTCACGATGAGGCAGCACATTTAGCTATCTTTTCTGGTGAAGTGTCCCTCAATGGCATAGGCCACAGAGGTCGCTCACCATCAGTTGGGCTGCGTGTTTATCTGCGACCTGAAGTGATGAGGCTCACGAAAACAACCTACACATACACAATATCTAACTTATGTTGTATTCTAAACGACGGTCGGCTTTCTTGAGAGCTTAAAAGAAAATAAACTACAAATGAACGAGTAATTTATTCCACGCGCCGCCCTCTAACATGTTCAGACGTCACGCGCCGCCGCTCAGCGGGTCATTCACTCGCTCATTCACCTCGTTCATTCATTCACTTGTTCGTTTCAGCGATATCGTGCTTGATATATCGTCGTTGGGCGAGGCAAATGTTAGGCAATAAGTTTTCTTTGTATATTTTTTTTACTTAGTCATTGATTTATATTTCAGTGACTGGCTTAATGGTGCAGTGACAATAGGGCTTTTCTATTCTGTAAATACTCTATTATATTCGTTTTTATTTTTTAACATAAATATTGTTATACTAACTTATGTACATTCACTATTCAAGGTTCAGTCAAAATATCAGCGCTGTAGGCGATGTCCAGATATAAAATTATGTCCAGAGATATATTTCTGTGAGTTGTCATCTTATAGTTTATTAAGCTTACCATGAAGCCAATGTTTGAATACACCCTACAGAACCTTATCTCAGGATATACCCTGAAGTACTCATAACACGATAATAGTTGACTAGTAAAACGTCCGTCAAGCATCTCACTATCGAATCATAACCCAACGACAATTGACTCTATTTCTCTACAACAAGAGTTCAATATCCATCGTTTGTATGCAATCTGCAACGTTGCAGGCGATACACGTCATTGTGGCATAATTGCCACTCGGTATCCGCCGACGAGTCCCGGCTGCTCGAGGCGTCTGAGCCGGAATGAACCGGAATGATCCGGCGCAATCTGGTGGCTGTAATTTGCGGCAGATATTACAGTTGTTGCGGGAACTTGGGTATTACAGAATAGTACAGTTTATACATGTTGTTACTTGAGGTTTACTTGTATGTAACTAGCTAGAATTTGTGAAGGCGACTGTACTTTGTGTTTGTGACTGTTTTGTAACTTATGATATCAAAGATCTTCGCGGGTACCATTGGTGGAGGATCGGTGATGACAAACCTGATCTATGTAATAGAGTCGGTCGGACATAAGTTTTGCCCAACCCAAAATTGAACCCAAGATCTACTTAAACTACTAGACCACCAGATAGATAGATTTTACCAGGTGCTAGGTACTGGGCCGTCTGGGTGGGTACCACCGCAGTGCCAGATATATTCCCGTGAAATAGAAGTGTGTCAAGCACTTCTACGTTTCGGGGAAAGAGCACTGAAGCTAGTGAAATTACTGGGTATCTCATATTATGAGATCTAATAACTGATTTATTGACTCGTAGTCCCACCAAACGCAGGGTAGTGCCAGACAGTAACTGCTTAGTTACTGTTAGGCACTGAACTGACTAAGGGCATCCGTGGCGCTTACCATCAGGTGTACGATCTGCTCGTCTTGTAACACATTGCAATGAAAAAAAGACCGTTGGGGAACTATTGACCGACCTCACATTTAAGACCGAACCTTTTTAATACGGGAGGTTATATAACAAACTTCATTGATCATTAGTATACACTGAGTGCGCAAGCACAGGTGCACTCCCTATTCCCTCACTCTCATAACACGGTGAGAAACCAGTCTGACACGACCGAAGAGATATTAGCCGCAGGACCAACGGCTTAACGTGCTTTCAGAAGCACGGAATCATCATTCTTTTCAGACATTCAGGTGATAAACCATTCAAGCCTGCAATGTCCTAACCAAACTGAAAACATTCACACAAAGTGATTCATCCCGCTGGATTCGAACTCACTACCTGGAGGTATTAGAGCCCAACGCTTTTACCACTGTACAGCGGAGGCAGTATACACTATACAGTCAGTAAGCATACAAGCTAATTAAAACAAGCATGACCGCAATTCACACAGCAACAGGTATCGACCAACAAATCAAAAGAGTTCCCCAAGGCTCCGTGCTGGGGCCGCCACTTAAAAACGTTCGTCAAAACACCCCCACCCCAATTTGTAGTAACTCGAAGACTGCCTCCATAGCAGAAAAAGTAGACAGTAAGTACATTATTTTCATACAAAGCACCGCGTGCGACTTGTACGGTCAACAGCACATTACGGTAAACACTTGCAGTTCGATAATAGCACTTACGCCCCCGACATAAGAGCGGTACAAAGTCCAAAGTGTTACGTCTGACGTGCTTTTGACTGTACGAGTACGAGAATCGCGCTGTTTGCTTGCACTGAGAAACGGGTCGAGATTTTGTTTGAGCATGCATGCGGCAACGCATAGCGGCACGGAGTCCTTAAAATTATCTTTATTCACCCCGGGTGGACAGTGTCACAACTTTTGCAATTTAGTTCCAATGTCCACCGCCGGGGGACAGTGGGACATATTTGCATAAGTTGTGTCACTGTCCACCGGCGGGGGCAGAGCTGGGGGTGGACAGCGGGAATGAACCCCTTATTTTTTTAGTCGGCCGTGGGCGCAAACACAAAAGCCGCGCTCGGTGCGGAGTATGAAGATTAGGTACGTACTGTGTACGCTTTTACTATGCTTCCTCGGAAGTGGCTCGTTAGCCCCCAGTTGAGCCGTTCCCTTATCTCGGCTTAATCTTTGTTCGGGCACCGAATCACCCCTTAGCACTGTGCAGTAATGAACATGGCGACGGAGGATTTTTCACTTAAGCCCTCTGAAGGATTTTACCTATCTCTTAGAATAAAAAACGTAATTGGATTTTGCGCGTATTTCTTTTTTTAAATTTGATGATGCATTTTATTTAATTGATTTCTAGGTTTTTTCATCTGAGCTAGAACGATCATTCAGTGTACTCGTAAGTAACTCGATAATTGACTTTCTAAGTGTAGATAAAGATATAATATTCTCTATAACCTAAAGTTCATAAAAACCAGACAGAAAATAGAGACACAGTTTTTATTTTATCGTTTCTTACGAAGATATAAAAAGAATTTAAAGATATAAAAAAATAAACTTTTTTATATTTTAATATCTTAATGGATTAAATTAGTGATGAATGCATTAAAACAACACGTCGTGATAGATTGAGTTTATCCATCAATCGAATTTGATGAATGGGCTTCTTACTCACTCTCCTTTTTTTTGTATGACGATTGGCAAAACTAATATCTTAAAACACCTCACTAACACACCTCATTGTTGTTTTGTTTCACCCAGGATAAACGTTTATGAGATACCTTAATTTTACTTAACATAATGCGTGAAATGTAAACAGTATTTGTACAGATCACAATTTATTTTACCGCCTCCGCGTAGAAAAGTGGCTAAGCGTTGGGTCTGGTTGGTGGTAGGGCTTTTTCAGAGTGCGACTGGCTAGCTACCACCCCCACAGGTGAAATCTGGCACCATAACAACACTGGCTGTGCTCCGGCAATATTAATGTGGGAGTCAGTCATAAATCAAAGGCTGGAAGATCGGATGAGTCTACAGTTTGGCAGAACATTGAAGAAGTGTCCCTTAATGAAATGGGCTACAGTGGCCGCTTGCCATCAGGTGAGCTGGGTGCCTGTCTGCCAACTGAATTAGTATAAAAAAAAAAGGTCTTCAAATCTCATTCTGCAAGTGTAATACGCCAGCAAGACCCATTGAACTACTGTGACCTACATAAAATAAACTTAAACGAAACTCTCGCAAGCGCTAGTCGAAAACCAGCTGGTTTCACCTAATTGAAACATAGTACAGGCGACCTAATAGTTTCACTCAAGTGAAACAGTACAGGCGGGCCTTCTAAATTCGTCCATTAAGCGCATATTTCACGTTAATATTGCTGAAAGTGCCGCACAGTTAGGTGAATTTATTAATTTTGCTAATTATATCAACTTGAGCACTTGGGAAAGGTATTCCAAAGGCTTATTGGACTAGTGGTTTAATTTATTAGGTGATCTCGGGTCTAGGTTAATGGATTATGTACTATGCTTAACCAATTCGGTGTATAAGATGAGTTAATACTCCGGCTTCTATGTAAACCTATGCGTTGGCTTGAAAATTTTCTATCTATGGCAAATAAAAATCTTTATACTAAAACGGTAGCGCTTGAGTCTACCTACCCTTTGGTAAGCGGTCACTTGGACACGCTTGAACACCAAGAGGCATCACACCGCGTCTTCGACCCTAACATTTGAAGTAACGTTGTGTTCTCGTAATGAGTAAAAAAAAGAGATTTTTCCCGCTGCCAACACTATGTCCTCCTTAATTAAGATCTGAAGCCATGACCTACTGAAAGAAACTTGTCATAACAGTAATTACGAAGTTAAGTGTAACTTCTCTGCGTTCTTCTGTAAGGTGAAAATAGTATATTTCATTTAAGAATAACAGTGATAATTCTAGTAGTTAATGATTTTTTGCTCCTCAGTTGTAAGAAAGATAATGTTACTTTTGCCGAGAAAATTTTACTTTTTCTTTCATGTATCATATTATTATAAATGCGTTATCGAGCAAGTAAAAAAAGTATTTCTGCTTACCATGCAACCTTTTTATGCTTTTAAGTTGGCAATCGAGCGTACGGCCCACCTGATGACAAGGTTCATTCCCGTTCGTCCCACCAAGTTTGTCCCACCAGTGGGACGAACGGGAAGTGAAAAGCGGTTACCAGTCAAGTATAAATGATTAACTAATGAACTTGTTAACTTGCGAATATTTAGCAAATTACGTTTAATAAATACCCTCGAGTCAAGGCCGATGTTACGAACAAACAGACTCGCGTAATTCTAACTCCTTTGAAGTCGGGATCACGGAACGCCTTATACCTAACCTTTGCTCCTGATAAATGATATTACATCGGACACGACTTGAATAAATATGTTTAGGTTTATTTGTAGAGAGCTATATGAGTAAATAGTATATAACAGCTATTTCCATAATGCTTATAAAAGCAATCAGCGATCCCTCTGGAGTTGCAGATGTCCATGGGTGGCGGTGATTGCTTGCCATCAGGCGACCCGCTGGCTCGTTTGCCGCCTCTGGCATAAAAAAAAAGATATTCTTGACTGCCTCCATCGCTCCATACACAATGATTGCTACTGACACAATCACAATGACAAATACCGATTGATAAACACCAACCTGTACTGTGTTCGTTTCCATAGAGATTTTGCAAGATCTGGAAATTGAACCCCAAGTTTTCGCCCCAGTAAATCATCATCATCATCTCAGCGTACTCGTATTTCCGATTGCATCCAGTATGGAGCTCAGGGTCCGCTTCGACTATGATCCTAGATTTGACAAGCCTGGTTAATACAATGGAGAGATTGCCATCTGACCTCCGTAACCCTTACAAGGGAAACCAGACCTAATTGGAAAATAGTCGGGAACAACGGCTTAACGTGCCTTCCGAAGCACGGAATCATCATTCTTTTCAGACATTCAGGTGATTCAAGCCTGCAATGTCCTAACCAAACTGGAAACAATCACACAAAGTGATTGCTACAACGCTCTAACCACTGTACCACGGAGGCAGTTTTTGCCCCAGTAAATAAACCATTTTAACTTGGAGGCATTTCAGCTTAAGTATAAGAAATATTGTTTTTTCATCTTCTTCCAATATTAACGATTTTATCGTTACAGTTATTGTAGCCAAAAATAATATGTATGAGTAAATATTTGGACGATATGAATACTTTGTATGCTAAAGTAAACCACAGTTAAGTGGCGGTGAGCCGCGAGGGACAATAATTTACTTTGGAATGAAGCCAGTCAATAAACGTTGGGATTATAAAAAAATACATTGTCCAAATTAGACATGCGAAAAAATAGCAGGCCAATGAAAGTTCACAAGCACAAGAGGACAGACAACGGATAAATATTACACATAACATTTATAATTATACTTTCTCTTGTAAATACTACAATAATAATACTAATTATCTTGATTACAAACATTTGTAGTAATTACTACATTAATAATACTAATTATCTTATGTTTTGGTAGGTAGTTATATCTTTTCCGGGGATGGGCTGGTCAATAGCTAACGCTGGCACCGGCTCTTCCCAATCGGGTGTGAAGGGGAACTGGGGGAGTTTAGTGGGTAGCGGACGTTTTAGTCTCGAGTCCCACACACGGCCGCAGGTTTAGCTACCCTGCGGTTATGGTGCATAAAAGCATTCTCCTCCGAAAAAAAAAGGTAAGTAAAAAAAATTAAAAGATATAACATCTTTTAATTTTTTTTCCAAGGTTCTACTTCCGGATTGAGTAAAATTTGTGTCGGTTTTTCCAGCAAGGGTTTTTGATGACTTAGTCGTCAACTCGCGGACGCGAAACTCGCGAACATCCGCGAGTTGGCACCTTTCGATTTTACCTACTTTTTTCGTCGTCAACTCGCGCGATCATGAAATCTGACGTATTAATGTATAGTCAGCTACAAAAACGTTACAACAAATTCCTTATTAAAATAAGGCCAACTAAATATGTAATATATACTTTTTCCTAATGTAGGTATATAATGTGTAATATTACTTTAGTAATAAGGTTGATAATACGGATACTGGTATTATTGTACTAGGGCAACATAACCTTATTGGAGATGTATTTATTTGTCATGCATTTTTTTTTTCATCAAGGTAATAAATACTGCAGCTTGAAATATTTTTTTTCTTCTATACGCTTGGTTCGTCTTAGAAATCAACTCGTAAAAAATCCTTAAAAAATTAATACATCTCCAATAAGGTCATGTTGCCCTAGTACATTGTAAATTATCCTTTGGTTTCAACCTGTTTTTATTTGACTGTACTTTATATAGACCCGCGAGTTGACGACAAAAAAAGTAGGTAAAATCGAAAGGTGCCAACTCGCGGACGTCCGCGAGTTTTGCGTCCGCGAGTTGACGACTAAGTCTTTTTGATCACCAATCCGCATTTGGCAAGCGTGGTGATTAAGCCAGTACCTATCATTGTAACTTTAGATTTGCCCCTACAGTAGGACAATAAAACTAAAAGGCTGTTAATTAAATTTACTTGATAGGAGAAAAAGATTTACGATCATATTTAACTTGAAAATAAAACAAAACATAAATTCCATAATCTTTACTCCCCCTCAATCACCCCACGAGTCCTCCTCGCTCTCATACTTGATCCGCAGCGCGGGCGGCGTGGGCGCGGGCGTTGTGGGCGCCGTTGTCGTGGCCTCCTCCGTGGCGGTCATGGGCGCCATCTTGCGCTCGTCCTCCGTGGTCGCGAGTTCGGGCGCTAGTTGCGTGAGAAGGTACTCGACCAGGGGTCTGCTTGTTGTGGTCGTGGTACGCACTCTTGCTCGGTAGTAGTTTGGCATCTGGTGGATTTAGGGGGGTTAATATAGTGTTGTAAAACGTTAAAGCAATGATATAGTGTTGTGGCAGAAAAATGTTAATTGATATTTTTCTGCCTTTATCAGGCGTCTTTTTACTCATTTTTAAAACTATCATGTAACCATTGTACGAGATCTAATGCTTCTTAAAAATAGAAGATTAGATTTTTCGAAATAATTGGACTTCCAGGCTGATGATATCAAAAATGGTACCACACGCGAGAGCAAAAATCTATGAAACTTGAAACAAAATTACGTAATGCCCAAAAAGGAGTTCTTTAATCATCTCTCAAATTAAAAAAAGTGATTTGGCAGGAGGTTTTTGCTAATTTGTACCGTGCGGGGTTCGAACCTGCAACCTCTTGTGTAATAAACAGCCGACTTCGCAAACATTACTTAATCGTTTGTTATTTATAATAAAATGTTTCGACTCACAGTTTCGTTAACGGTCTCGATCCAGTCCGCAAATGCTCCGACATTTGTGAACACCGTCGGGGCGTTAGGATAACCACACACTGCTGGCCCAAAGGATATTATTCCCACCAGCCGACCAGACAGAACCGCAGGACCTCCTGCGTCATGCTGGAAGGGAATTAACCATTCGTAAATTCATAGGTGCTAGCAGTCAATAGCCACTAGGCTGGCACCGGCTCGTCCCAATCGGGTGTAAAGAGGAACCGGGGGAGTTTAGTGGGTAGTGGACGCTTTATTCTCGAGTCCCACACACGGCCGCAGGTCTAGCTAGCCTGCGGTTATGGTGCAACGCATTCTCCTCCGAAAAAAAAGGTGCTATAGGCAGTAGTGATCACATAAAATCAGGTTTCACATGCTCTTCTGACCACCGCTATCATTAAAAAAAATTTTTGGTCTGGTCAATCAAGCCCTGTCCAAGCCCTGTCAAGTTATATGACCGAGTTTGGTTCAGCAAATTAGTTCACGTTTCTAACATTTGTATTTGTCTGTTGTGACGTTAAAATGAGACCTGGTATCCAGGCAGTCAGTCACCTTAATATAAACATTACGCTGAGTACCAAAGACAAAAGGACTAAAGAGTGTGCCTCCCAAACAATTAAAAAGATAATTAGACTTAAACGCCGTCTCTCCTTAGTAATGACTTTTACGATTCTCTCGCGAACATAATTTACTTTAGAATTGCTGAAGTCTGCTAGAAATGTGCGTTGAGCTAATTATCGTATCATTAATAAGATGAGAATGTATTTTATTGCCGTGAAAATGGTAACTATTAACACTTTGGTATTGTTTTAATTTAGTTGTGTAAGAGGCTAAGAACTAACGGCGCGGTTTTTAATCGCTTACTTTTTCATATAAATCAACATTCAACAGAGGCGGCGAGATCGCAACAGCTGCGGGGGTACGATTTGAAACCGAGCCGCTAGTTCTTAGCCGGCAGCGTCCCCAGACTCCCCAGTAGGCAAACTGTTAGCGGCAGACTGATTTTGCGGTTTATCGATTTAGTACGCCTTTCCATACATTAGAAAATGGAGTGTCAGCAGTTTACGCGTAACGCTGCATACGCGTAGGCCGCAAACTCAGTCTGCCGCTAACAGTTTGCCTACTGGGGTTGAATCAAAAAAATATTTCTGAAACTTACATCACAAGCTCCTTCGCCGGTGGTGAAAGTACCCGCGCAGAACATTTCGTTAGTGATAAACTTCCTGGGGGAGGGAATAAACAGTATTAAAAGGTTTTTAATAAAGAAGTTAGACAACTTTTATAGCTCATATAAATATTATAAGAGGAAACTCTGTTAGAATGTACAGGTATTTAATAAACATTCTTTGTGAAAGATTGTGGCTTCTTTGTAATATCACAATTTCTATAATGAACACTCTTTCAATGTGTTGCCACAACTCATGATGTTTTCGGTCACAGCAGAGTTAGTGGTTATTAGGGTAACTGATCCAATTATCAGCACTTTAAGAGTTAGTCCTAACTTAAACCCGTTTATCACATTGAAAAATACTGTTTCACCCGTTATGACGAGTTTCTTAGTATCAATATTCAATCGGTAAGATGATTATTGAAAAAAAATATGTTTATCTTTATCCAATTTTTTTTAGATAGGCAAGAGTAAAAATTGACCATTGCACCATTTACTAGCACCATCACCACCAATTATTAGCATAGAGTGAGCCAATTATCAGCACTGTGATAGTGGTATTGAATTTATGAAATTAATGGTTATTTGTACCTATAATCTCTTTTATTGACTTGAATAGGAAGGTAATAAATGTACTAAGGATAAAAAAATATTTTACTTATAATCTACTTAATAGTATTTATAAACTTAACAAAGTGTAACATCTTTCTTTTTGGGAATCCTTACGACAGCAATCTAAAACCCACTTCACCTAAACTTCCTCTTCTTTTTTCAACAACATTGGATCAGGTCCTGGGAGCTTCTTGCGTGGCTTTCTTAATCGCGACTGGATAGTTCCTCTTGAAGGTTTTCGAGGCCAGTTTTTAGGACATACCCTTTTCTACTGCATCGAAGGCTTTTAATAGATTTTCATTAGAGTATATCTTTCTCAGCACCAGTGCTGATAATTTGGAATTTGCAAAATAATAGATCCATATATCAGCACCACATGTTTTAACAATATATCACCTTAACCTCAACTCTGACTTTTTAAATTAACCTCGTAAACTATCTAAGAATTCAGATAAATCAAAAGGTTCAGTAGAAAATTTCTACAAGATCTGATATAGCATAAAATGTAAACACATGATCTTACCTTCGATCACTAAGAACAGGAAAAAATAGGATGGACTGCAGGACATATTCTTTTGTTTACAAAAATTTCGCCATTTTAAAGTCGGAAAGTATAGTATTGCGAGTAGTAGGATTCCAAATACATCAATTTATTTATTTGTAAAAGTGTTAACCCAAATTACTTAGGGTAAAACTTATAATTTTACTATTTATTCGGAGTGCTGATTATTTGGTGCAGTGCTAGCATTTGGAACAGTCACCCTATATAGTTAAATTCAAGTCATTTTAATAATATCCTAAAAATATTACAAAAACTTTTAAAAATTCTTCAACAAAGCACCGCACAAAATGCATTTTCTAAACAACCTCTTTTAAATTCAATGTTGCAACTCGCTATGCCCAATTCCCAAAGCTCAGCCTAGGCAGGCTTCAAGTCTAGATATCTAGAATATATTTGAACACATACTCCCCGTAGACCTCTTTGCAGAACGCGTTGGGGTAGACTGGTAGAAACTTTCTCTGGAGGTAAACCGGCTCGTATGACATTTTTTGGGAAACCTGAAACGAGAAATTAACTTTAATAAGGCTTATAAAATAGAAAGAAAAGCCGTTTTCTGGGATAAAAATATAGATTAATATACGTTTTATTACAAATAAAGTAATTTTTTTAATACTCTTCACACAGCACCATCGAATCAAGCCACAACAAACTATGGTTGTGTTCCAGGCTGCCAGACAACGAAAAACATTACTTAACTTTATACGAGTACTTTTTGGTATAACCATACATTGTTAAAATAAACACCCCCAGACCGAACCCGCGACCTATGTCGCCGCGACGTCATCAAAAACTAAACTGCTTAGGGTATTTTTTTCACATTCGAGGTCCTATTTAGTTATAGCTACTCTTACATTCCCTTAGGCCACGTGGTCCGACTGGCTTGTCTGATCGATTGGACCACTATTTTTTTTATGCCTTTCGGTTTGATTCATCTGATCATCAGGGCTTTTCAAATCCTTGTAGTCCTACTATCGGAGTAATGACATTTTAAAAGTTCATCCGATCGCTTGAACCACGAGACTTCTAAGAATCATCCTTAATCAACCGCCCTACTTCTATCTTTCCTGCTGGTCCGATTGATCGCACGAAACAAATACTATTGAATATGCTTTATGTTATTTAGTCACTAAGGTATTAATATGTATTAGTATAATTAGAATCAACGAAGGTCCTATAAATATAAATTATTATAAAATACGTAAAAGCCGTGTGTAATTTGTTAGTGACTCGAAATCCTTCGATATTGATGTCACCTCAGCGGTCTAAATTTAAAACAAGCCCAACTTTATGTATTAAGCTCTCGGGTAATGTATAAGTTAGAACTTTATTCTAGTTGGAGGTCAGATGCACTAAAGTCATCTAAGTGGGGTGTAATTTTATCTAAAAGCCTTCGCACATTAAAAGCAACACTTAAGTTTTTGAAAATGTATACCAACTAGCAAAGTAGCCTCCTTAATAAATAATGAGTTGGCCTCTTTAATAAATAATGAGTAAACACACTTGTTTAGTAACCTATCCTCAAAATAAGCAGCTTAAGCACTTATGTTTTGTTTGGATACCAAAAATAATCGTAGGTACTTTAAGTGTATATTGAAATGTAAACATCAAGACTCAGGACAATCATAAACGTTCATCACATATACAGGGTGTTCAGGAAATAGTACGACATACTGCGAGGGGTGATAGCTGGTATCAATACCTACCTAAATAATTTAATATTATGTTCAGCGAAATTTTACGGTTTTAAAGTTATACGATCCAAGATTTAAGGCCAAGATCCACTTCGGGTCGCTGAGCCAGCGGAGTAGTAGTAGTAAAGTTATACGAAATTTTCCGATGTATCAAAAAATCTCTACCTTTAAACAGATTTTTCAGCATATTTAAGTAATAGCTTCTTATCTAGTATTTTTTTACATCAAATTATTTGTGAATAGTCACAGTCATGGAGTCAGCAAAAGGGAAGATCTTTTTTTTCGAGCTAGGTGTATGTGCTCGTCGTGTGTCGTATATATGCTAGTGAACATTGATATCAATGCTAGTAAAGACAATTTCTTTGCAAGTACTTATCGCATATCTGATAAGCTGTCTCAGTGACGAGCGTGTGGCAAGTCTTAAAGCCAATGTTTACAAATGCACGTTTCGCTAACTTCAGTCAGACAGACAGACAGTCTTTGAGTTGGTATTATCAATCTATCATATGTGGTGCATTTTGAGCCTCCGTCCACTTGGATCCCATGCTTCTCTCCCATGGGATCCACAGATATTTTATTTCGCCTCTTGAATCCCATAGGATCCACAGAAAATATAAATTCCTTTTGGATCCCATGCTTCGCTCCCATTTTGATAGGTGCTGCACAGCAAAAGACGTACCTTAGTGACCCCCCACCCTAGAACTAGCACTTCAGCGGTCGCCGGGACGGTGTTGGGGCTGTGGGAGATCGGGATGATCTTGGGCGTCCTGTGGTAGGTGAACACCAGGTGCCGGCGCAGGCGGATCACCGCGATGTTGTTGCGCAGCGTGCGGGGATTGTAGCTCGGGTGGAAGTATACCTAGGAGGGGAGATTAAGGATTAATGCAACTTGCATTTCATCAAATCAAAATAAACAAAAAATGAAGATTATAAGAATATTAAACGACCGGAGAGATTTATCGTCATCTTTATTAGCGCTTTTGGAACCAACTTCCAAAGTTCCAGCTTTTATACTTTACACTTCACCTGCAGTAGCATAACTAGCTTGAGTTTAGGTGCTTAATAATGCATTCTAGGTACACTACACAAAAAAAATGTGTCACAGTTGCTACGTTTGCCTCAATTTTTTTGATAAAAAGAATTATTTATTACTAATAATCATTATTTTCCCTCGCATAAATGCGTGGCACAAAATACTGAATTTTTTTATCAATAGCAACAAGGTATCTTCTAATAGCCTCTTATTTGGAGATATACAGACGTAACTATATAGAGACGATATCATATCTCGGATGGCTGTCCCGGACACTCTACTACAGGTCAAGTGTCCTCGACATCGTGTTGCAGATAATTTTCCAGGTTCTATCGATTACACCGAAGTATCTCATACAAAGAATCGTTTTGTTATAATATTTATTATAGAGTTATTAGTGAGATACCTACATTTTTTCTTTTTCCTTCAAAAATATAAGAAGAAATATATTTCTTTCTGTCTTATAAGACATGTTGTATTTCTTCGTTGTCTTTTCTTAAGGATTTTAATCTGGGGGATGGACATTGGTCTTAATTGATTAGACATTGGATTCGTACGTGGAGAGAAAAAGGACAACTAGTGCTTTGTTTTGTACGTGACAATGTTGTACAAATATTTTTATTCCACTGGCTAAAATGCCCTTAAAAATATATATAAAAATTGCTGCTATTTGATTCGTATTTTATACCGTTCAAAATAAAACATTTTTTTTTTTTTTTTTTTTAGTAAAAGGCCTTCGGCTTCTACCTTTGGTTTACTCCTCTAACCTTCTACCCGCGTGGGCGATATAATGTTGAAATTGGAATTAATATGTGATATTTTTCGGGAATATAAAGTAGTACCTTTAACTTGCGCTTGAGATCACTCTTCTGTCATAAGACCTACATCAGGCAAGGAGTAACAAAAAAAAAACGGTGCGCAACCCAATGTAACGTTGTTGTCCCTGTGCAACTAGTGCACTGAAGAAGAGTGGAGTCATATAACGTATTAAGAAATAATTAGTTGTCTACCTCCAGCGCGTCGATCAGTTCCCCTCCGATCCTGCTGTGGTTGCTGGCCACTCTGATCTGAAGGACGCGAGGGTTCTCACGGAAGAAACGGTTATTGTGCATTCTGAAACAAATTATGAATTATAATAATCATAGTGGTAGCAAAGCATGGGAGCCAAGTGAACGGAGGCTAATTAAAAAGGTTTTTTTCTTTAAATTGGTAATTTCTGGGCCTGATCTCTCTTCAGTTGTGTCAGACTGCTGATCTACCGAGGTATGTGAGTAAGGGAATAAGGAGTACACTTGTTCTTGCGCACTCATTAGTGTTCTGTGTATTCTCCGTAGCCGCCATTGCAGACACTTGGCCAAGAGGACATCATCATACTAACCAAACATATGAATGAGATACTTACAGCTGCAAGCAAGCAGCAGACGTGAGCACCAGATCATGGTAGTATAGTACTCCTCCGCACCAGAACCGCCCCATCACATGGACCGACACCATGAACGGGTAGTACCGCACGGTGGTCCGCTCGCCTCTGAAGATGCGTCTGCCGTCGTGCTTGTGGTGCTCTTTTAGGTCTTCCAGTTCTCTTTGAGGATCTAGACGGATAGTTTTTTATACTACATCAGTTAGCAGATACAATGTCATGCAGCCCACCTGATGGTAAGCGGCCACTATGGTTTAAACCATTGAGGGCACTTCACCAGAAAGCGTCGCTCAATGTGCTCCCAAACTTATAGACGAATGAATGGGTGACGCAGTGGATATTAAAATGGCTCTCTAATTAGAGGACTATCTTGGAATCCCTATACCCAAGTTGGAATAAAATTTTAATGGGATTTTTAGCCTTTTCTTGAATCAGTGGTAAGTCGATTGGGTTTGAAAATCATGGTCACATAATACTACGAGTATATTATTTGGTAATCGAAATTAGCCATCGTAGCGAAAATTCGGCAACTTTATTATATCTTGAAGGTTTTTATCATTTGGATTGTGTATGTATAATATCTTAACTCATCGTTCTATTTAGTAAATTAAAAAAAAAGTTTAGATTTTTGGTTCTATATAATACACTTACCCCAATAAATACTTTCATTTTTGCTGTCCGCAAATTTGTGATTATCAGTAGGTGTTTCCCCAATAAACTTATCCACTACAGTATCGAGTATCTCTTTATCTTTATTATCGAAATAATCAAAATCCATTACCTTTCTTGCAGTTTTAGCTAATTTGGCGTTATCAACCCTATTCGATAATATGTTCAAAATATCATCCCTGTTCATTTTTTCCTTCATTTTCAGATACAAATTCTTATGATCATTTTGTTTTAGAAATTTGAAGTCTTCATCTTCATTCAAAGCTCTGTAGAAATCTGTCTCATTCAAATCTGTTTCCATAGTAACATTTGTAAGTAGTAACGCGTATTTCTGTTTATCGATGGCATAGCCATTTACTTTCTTCAGTTTTTCTTTTAATTCAATAGTTCTTGTATCATTGGCATCTGCTTTAACACCGAGTAAGACAATCAATGCATCAGCAATATCGTTTATATTTAAACTGTCTATACTATTAGTTGTGCTATTGTCAGATTTTATAAAATGAACTGTATTTAAAACTAGAATACAAGTTGCAAGACTTATAACATGATTCATGTTGTTCTAAATGTGATTCGTGCATTTGAATCGATTTTACAACCTGCAATGTTTTATTGCAACTTTATGTATTTATGATATTGCTTCTATTTGTTTTTTAATACCAATCTTTACTGCTTGTTTCATACTACAAAGTAGTGTGTAGTATATCAGCGACCACAAATCATTCAACGAATTTTTGTTAGACATAGGGAAAGATAAAAAGGTTCAAGTTTGGAATTATGCGTAGTTACTGCGTTTACAGATATTCTAAAGCAATAGATGATTGCAGATATATACACTTGAAATAAAGGCTCCAAGATCAGATGAGCCTACAGTCTGGCAGCACATTGAGCGATGCTTCCAGGTGAAGCGTCCCTCAATGGAATAGGCTCCAGTGACCGCTTATCATCAGGTGGGCTGCGTGCCTGTCTGCCAACTGACCTAGTATAAAAAATATATCTGCAATGATTAGGCTAGTATGAAATAAAAACAGATATAGCAAATAATGTTATCCGTTTTTCGTGATTAATGGTTTCTTGACGTGTACCGTCGTGAAGCGATCAAGAAAAATCGCTTTCTAATCTATCTATCATCATTTTTTTCTTGCTTTTAGTTTTTTGCCGTTGGTAGTAAAATGAAATATCAGCCTGATATCGCACTGTAAGTTATTATTGAGATCAAGTCATCGTAAGATTACCTATAAAGTAAACCACATTTAGATTGGCCCTGTGTTTTCAAAATATCATCATCATCATCATCATCAGCCTGTGATAGTACGGCCAAAATACATGTATTAAGCCATAATAACAATTTTTTGCGGGCCAGTACCTACTGCGATGACAACGGATAGAACGCCTCGGTGTTGCGTCCGTTGTTATGGTAATTTGGGTTCCCCTTTTGCTTACCATCAGGCTAAGTGGAGCCATGTACTGAGCTAATATGTATAAAAAAAGTCAACTTAATATTAAGGTGCTGGCAGAGTCCAGACAGGGATTAAGGTTGCTAATAGAACTAAGGACAAAAAACACTACTAGTGTGGGTGAGATAAAGGCTAATACGATATATTTCTTAGTTAAAAGCATACAGGAATTTACATTGAAGTTCTCAATACGCGTGGTGCTTTGTTCCTTTTAACTTAAAGAACCCCTTTGTGGCTATTTCCTGCAGCCTGCACATTTCTAGGGTAAACGGTATTTCATTAGCTTGCATTGTGCTACAATCAACCCACATTTCCTATTCACATTAAATCAATTCCTCGTAATGGTTTCTGATATTCTCCCGATTTCTTTTTTTAGTCCTCCGAGTAGCTAGTTTTTGCTACGGCGGCCAATATTTAGCTCAATTATCTGCGCAGGATATTATCATAGTGCTCTCCTCATTTCCCTCTCTCGTATAGTATAAGTTTTGGAGTTTTTTTAATGTAATCAGAATCATTAGAACAGGCTAGTTGACAAAATTTGGAAATTCGTTTAAAACTATAGTTTAGTATCTATTTTACCCCAAAAATATATTATTTTTAGAAAAATAGGCCTTTTTCATAAGTATTTTGCTTTTTTTGAAATAAACTTAAAATTAACTTTGGAAAGGCCAAGACTGTCATGGCGTCTTGAATGAGGTCTATCCTCGCGATTTTAATTTCCAAAAATATTTGTAATCTTATTTTATTTTAGTAAAAAAGTTGTTTTTTTGTTTACTACATAGGTATCATGATTAATCATTAGAAACTCTAAGCCATCCGATTCATTCTTAGTGGAAACAAGCCTATTAATCGATCTAGACAAAGCGTTAAAAAAAATATGATTTTTATGTGAAATGGTACAGGTAGCTAGTTTCACAGCGCGTTTTTTTTCTTCATAGATGGCTTTTTTTAGTGCCTACTTATAACATAAAGCTTTTTATTTCCAAAGGCAATTTTATGGCTGCATTACCAGTGACCTTCCGAAGCCAAGTTAAGTACTATAATAACTAAAGTAATAAAAAAATAGGACACGTCTTAGTGAAAATGGCCCTTTGAGGACCCCTATTATGTTTAATAGGGTCATTTTTCATTAATGTTACCTGCTAATTTGGGTATGTATGAGCTTTACGCCTAAGGTGGTTTTTCAGCAAACATAATCAACCACTTTGTACACCTTAGGACGAGAACAGGCATCGTAATAGGTCTTAAAGTTCTGCTTAGATCGCTGAATAAATTCAATTGCTTAATCGCGTGAATTGTGGTAAAGACATAGATTTGACTTTTGAGAAGAACATAAATAGCTTTTTTAGGAGTGTTTTATATCTTACCTACTAGCCTTCCGCCCGCGGTTTTATCCGCGCGAAATTTTTTTTGACATCCCCCCCTTCCCCTCCCCTCTTGTTTTGAAGCTAAAGGCTTATTTTTATTCCGGAAAAATATCAAATTCTTATAGCTTAGAAAAAAATATCTTTTGGTACAGATTTTCGTGGACAATTTTAAACACAACTTTTAATACGACCCGTAAAAAATACCGATCATGTAATCTGGAACATAGAATCCACACATCCAGGTAATTGTCTCCAACAACACAATCATTATTTTAACCGCGACCCTCCAAGCGGAAGCTCGCACCACGCTTCGATGAGTCGACAGAAAGACAAACACATTGCTTCAAACAGATTTCTTACTTCGGCACCTTTCGTTAATTGGGGTAAGAAAAATGTGGTTTGGGTGTGGCAGAGTCATGTTACACAGTTATATCCCGTCTGCTAATCAACAGGCTAGAAGGTACGATCCGGGACTTGTTTTGAAGTTAATATAGGACCCACACACAACCTACGCCTTCGATGACGAATTACAATGTATAACGTTTTCCCCGGGGTAAGGCTAAGATCTCGAGAGAGAGACTCTTCTTCCTATTATTCTGACAACACTTAGTGAATCTAGGGAGGCGCTCGTGGCGCAGCTGTGACAGTGGTTCGTTAGCGATAACGAAAGTCAAGCTACCTACGCCGCGGTCGGTTAATGGATGGGTGACCATTCTGACCATATTTAGTGACACTAATTTCGAGTGTCTCCGTGCTTCGGAAGGCACGTTAAGCTGTTGGTCCCGGCTGATATTTACTATAATGTAAAAATTAGTCGTCAAGCCTAGTCAGAGGCCAGTTGGCGGCTTGATAACATCTGACATTAAGGTTGGTCACTTGCCTTACGCACCCCTCCACCAACCCGCACTAGGCCAGCGTGGTGGAGTATGGCCCACACTATCTCACAATTGAGATAAGGCCTGTGTCCCAGCAGTGGGAACGTATTTAGGCTGATGATGATGATGACTTAGTGAATAGCATTCAAAATTACCAAAAACGGCAGTTATTTTCTTTTGGATACTACTTGCATCGAATACAATACATTTTGAGTCTTGTTATAGGGCCAGCACGAAACGAAGATTTGCTTGCATGTCATAATATTGTTTAGGAAATACCGCTGACGACAATCCATATTTTGGATTGCTGAATGTTACACGTTGTAAAGATTAACAAATCATATTACATCACTAAAGCGCCGAAAAATCCCCTTTAGTACTTATATTGACATACACGATAAAGGAAAAGAGGCAAAAACAGGATCCCGGTATCCCTTCCCCTGGGAAATCCATAACAATAATGGTAATATTGTTCCCGCGACGGTCGCGATCCGGGACGCCCGCGCGCCCGGGGGAAATCTGCTCCAGACCGGGACTAAATCCGAATAGACTGATTTTGGGTTTAAGAGGAAATTTTTTTCTGCCTATAGTGTCCCACTGCTGAAAAATACCTTTATCATTGAAATCACTATAGGTAAAGCTTCTTCCTTTTAGTGTCCTACTGCAGATGCAGATTAAAATGAAGTCATCGGCACTTGGATAGGTATTTAATCACTATGATGGTTTTTATGATTCCGTGTAGGTTACAATTTTTGACATAATATATTATTTTGATAACAAAGATTTATGGGACGTAGGTACAGAAGATTAAGAAAAATGAATTTTCATTATTGTAATAATAATAATATTATATGAAATGATGCCTGTATAATCACCATGTTTGTGTTTATTTTTAATTTTTGTTTTAGATGACACCCGTGTCGTGCTTTTCGTGAAAAGTTGTATTAACGCCATCTAGCGCCGAGTAACAGAACCAATGCAAACCCGCAACTTTTGTGTTACATGCTATTTGACTTTACATGATAGTACGCTACAACTCTAACAGGTGGCGCTTTTCTCGAGTAAAATTTTATAATAAGAAAGTAAAATAAAGTAGTAATAAAATAAAATTACACTGCTATTTGCTTGTTTAATTCGCGCTGAGTACCTAATCGGTTCGGAGCATAAACTATATTATTATACATTATTAATTTTACAGTTTGCTAAATTTCAAATAGATATTTCTTCACAGTCACTCTAGAAGGTTACTTACTAGGTACTTTCTAGACACCTTTCTTTATTATTTTTATTTATTTTTTAAAAAGGAAACAGCATACAATTTTACAATTAGTTTTTCGATAAATGTATCATACTTGAGCAATTCAATTTTCTACAATAATAAAAAGTTGATAAGACACTTACAAAAAAAAAGCTAGCCATACAGTTAATAGAAATAAAGTACTTTAAAAACTTTGGCAATTTGGCATCATAATTAATAGGTGAACCAGATTGTTTTTTCGCAAGAGGATGCCTTGGTACACTGCAGGCTTGCGTGACCAGTGCCCGTGGTGGTGGGACTTGGGTCCAAAAACGTTTCCTCTTAACACCCGAAAAGGGATGAGCCGGGTCCACATTATGGCGATTGACCGGCCCATCCCGGTCTGATGCGGTAGGCCACCCCAAAAACAAGGTGATCCATAGACAAGATAGATAGATAGATATACTCTTTATTGCACTACACACAACATAGAAACATGTAACATAATACAAATGTACAATACAGGCGGACTTATCGCTAACAGCGATCTCTTCCAGTCAACCTTAGGATAGAGGAAAGTATGACAAAAAATAACAAGCTTCTTTTTATTCCGGAAATATCACGTCACTTCGTATTCTTCGGAATATCGTCATGTGCTTCTTTTCTCAATCTGTAGTACCTACCTATCTTCTAGCATTTGCAGACGCTTCGCCGGGCGTGACATAAAAGGAAACAGGGGCTGGTATTTCTTAAGGCTTAGCGGTTGATCGGCGCCGACAAAGGCTTTGTTAACGAAATCGCCGCCAATTGGATTGGGCAGAGCAATTCCGTGGAGGCCACGAAATCAGTGATTTTTTAATTTAAAATTTTGTTAAGGATACGGACTATTAGCTAGTTGGACTTATTTTGTTTAAATTATTGATTAAAATTAATGATTCCAGTTAAATATAAATAAATAAATATCTCTGGACATTATTCACACAGCGCCATCTAGCCCCAAACTAAGCATGAGCTTGTGCTATGGGTGCTAGACAACGGATAAACATTACTTAGGTATATCCTTTTTTTTTGTAAATACATTCATATTATACATAGAAACACCCAGACCGATACAAACAGACATGTTCATGCACACAAATGTTTGTACCGTGCGGGGATCGAACCCGCGACCTCTGGTGTAATAGCCGATTTCTCGACCATTACACCAAATGGCTCGTCGATTACAGACTCCACAGAGCCAGACTCTACAGTCTGGCAGCACATTGGGTGTCTAATGTCTATACTCATCTGATCTTCGAGCCTCTGATTTCAAGTATACTGGCTCCTACATTAATATTGCCGGAACACAGCCAGAGCTGTTATGGCGGCAGATTTTACCTGTGGGGGTGGTAGCTAGCCAGTCGGAATCTGAAAAATCCCTACCACACTACACAACTTTTATTATTTTAACACAATTTTTATTATTATATCGTAATTTTTCATTTTAAAGTAAACAAAATAAACCATTTTTGTGGCCACTCCCGTATATTAATTTAACTCGGCGAAATAAAGCATTTCGCTTTTTGTGATTTCAGTACCTAATCCGGGCGCCAAACCAATCTGCCGGAAGACAACCAGAGGGGGGAAAGGGGGGATAGGGGGATTGGGATTCATTTACTTGTTAGCAGCTGTGTTAGGTCAAGCTGGGATTTTCGGGGATAATGTTGCTTAAAGCGTTAATTCAATAGACGATGGGAAGCGGTCCTCCTTTTATGAATTTTGTTACATGAATGTAGGTATATGGAAGGCTTCTGTCTTCCTCCTGGAAGTAATAAAATCTTTAAAACGATTACACAAATAAATGAATACACGATTACACGAATAAATTATTATTAAACGATTCAACGATTACACGAATAAATGATTAGACGATTCAACGATCACACGAATAAAACAAGAACTGATAAATTAAAGACTCTTTTTCTTAAAGCTTATTATATCCTGGTTACTCATATCTGGAGGAGTGTAATGGTCTCAGTCATATACGCAGCGTGTCACTGCCATGATAAACGAGACAGAAGGCTTAGCGGCGTTCTACTTCTGCGCTTAAGATATCCACATATTGTGTGAAGACAGTAACTCAATTTTGAAGGAAAATAATTTATTTTTAAATAGCTTTCCGACCGCAGTTTCACCCGCGCGTATTTTTTTTCAAATATCCCCCCTTTCTCCCATTTCCGGGATTAAAAATACCCTATGTTCACCGGAGATAGTGTAGCTTTCCAACAGTGAAAGAATTATTCAAATCGGTTCAGTAGTTTCGAAGCCTATTCAATACAAACAAACAAACAATCAAATCTTTCCTCTTTATAATTTTAGTTATACAAAATATGATTAGATGAAGGTAGAAGAAGCAAAAGTTGTTAGCCAGGATTGTACGGTCAACAGCACATCACGGTAAACACTTGCAGTTCGATAATAGCACGTACGCCCCCGACATAAGAAAACGGTACAAAGTCCAAAGTGTATAGTCTGACGTGCTTTTGACTGTACCTACCAAATGGAAGGATTTGCTCTCTGCCTACGTGAATATGTATGTATCAATAAGTAGGTACAATCTTCTACAGACAAGTTTATAGCAATAATTGGGCGTCGGCATATCTCAAAAGTTTCAAGTTCAATATTGGCAAGCTATGCCGCAAGCCTACATTAACACCAGAATAGAACTCATCTAAACCGTAAGCGAACTCCAAGCGAATTCCCCAACTTCTTAATATTGCGATGTAAGCAGGTATAAGCAGTAAGTTGGATTCTGGTTGTGCAATGATATCATTTTAAGCCACACTTATTGATCTTCCGCCCGCGGTTTCACACGTGCGGAATTTCTTTTTTAAAATATCCACTTCTTCCCCCCACATTTCCGGGATAAAAAGTGTTCTATGTCACCCGGGGATAGTGTAGCTTTTCAACAGTGAGAGAATTTTTCAAATCGATTTTGTAATTTGGGAGCCTAATCAATACAAACAAACATACAAACACACAAACAATCAAATCTTTTCTCTTTATAATATTAGGATAGATTTGTAGATTAGTTATACTTCATTCTTCTTAAAAAACCAAGTTCCTGAAGCGTTTGTGTACTGTGTCCCAATACTCGCAATGGGCCCAGTTGTGTATCTAACGGCTCGCGCTTGACTAAACCCAATATAAAGTTGGCGCTTTGTAAGACGAACCCGTATTGTGCTCGCGACAGTTGGCTGTAACTTCTTTTTTACGATTGCATCTCAACAAGCGAAATAGATGGCTTCGCTGATATTTTATTGGCCTCAATTATTACGTTTGATCTTGAAACTTCTTTTTTATCAGCAATCAGGCTCAAAACACGCTTTTATATTGTGTAGAGATTTCCTCAGTTTAAAAACATAAGATTTTCCGACAGGAAAAAAAGTCAGCTTTGTTCCACTGAAGAACAAAATTAAATGTGTCTATTGTTGAAATTAAGTCTTCACTTTTAAACGCGGTTTGGTGATTGCAATCCTGAAAATCGAAAGAAAGCGAAAAATCCGGCACTGCCCGACTCAGGTATTGAACTTCGGACCCCCAGATCATGGCCAGGGGGCCTAGACAAAGTAACATTTTGACAGCGATAGCGAAATTCGCTAACTTCAAATTGTATGGATTTGACAGGTACCTTAGAAAATTCAAGTGGTCAATCGATATTGAAAGTACGGGTTTTGACATTCGCTATCGCACTTGATCGGGAACGAACGTCATAAGTGCCGCTTGTCTAGGGGGGCAAGTACACTCTGCACCATAAGTTGTCCTATAGCCGCTATATTGGCAGCATTGCCTACGCTTTGTAAATCTGTCAAAAAACAGATTGAAAGTATTGAAAAACAGTAGTACCAATATAGCGGCTAGGGGATTTCTGATTGTGAACGTTAGTGTACTGTCGAGGCATACGCCTTTGAAACAGTGTCAAAGTTATGATCTACTCGTATGTCATATCTACGAGTACTTAATATGAAATAAACTATTTCGGTGAATTCTTTCCAAACGTCCATCCTTCGCTACACAAAATTAAATGTTCATCACATAAATATTTGTTTTGGGTAGGATTCCAACCAATGGCACTTCACAACGGGTAACGGGGCGGTGGATCGAACTGATTTTTGCCATGGGAATAGTTCAGGAGCTGGAGCGTAAAACAGTTTATTTTGGTCCCAAACAAACATCATATTCTTGCGGGAGAACGTCGTATACCTAGTCTGCGTTCGCTATTTTACCCTAATTTCCTTCGCCCGACCCATTGGTCGGTTCCTTTGGTTCCTACAAAATGTTACCTATCTATACTTCTATACTAATATTAAAGAGAGGAAAGATTTGATTGTTTGTTTGTTTGTATTGAATAGGCTCCGAAACTACTGAACCGATTTGAATAATTCTTTCACTTTAAGAAAGCTACACTATCCCCGGGTGACATGTGACGAGCCATTTGGTGTAATGGTCGAGAAGTCGGCTATTACACCAGAGGTCGCGGGTTCGATCCCCGCACGGTACAAACATTTGTGTGCATGAACATGTCTGTTTGTATCGGTCTGGGTGTTTCTATGTATAATATGTATGTATTTACAAAAGAAAAGTATATATGTATTGTTTATCCGTTGTCTGGCATCCATAGCACAAGCTAATGCTTAATTTGGGGCTAGATGGCGCTGTGTGAATAATGTCCAAGAAATATTTATATTTATAGGGTACTTTTGATCCCGGAAATGTAGGTCGAAGAAGGGGATATTTTACAAAAAAATTACACGCGATTGAAACCGCCGGCGGAAAGCTAGTTTTACCATAATTTCCTTCGCCCGACCAAATGTGGTTCCTACAAAATTTTATTTTCAATAAATTGAAAATAATTTCAAAGCTATACCTATAATAATGGCTTGCAAAATGGTTTCCCGAGGGTTAAAGTGGGCGTTCGTTACGATCCTTGTTTTACTGGGGGTTGTCTAAAGGGCTCGGGTTAACTTTCCAACGTCGGTAACATTGCCCAGAATGTTTGCTAATTTCATATAGAAAATTTAATTATACTTCATATTTTAATTTGCACGTGTAGAGAGCTAATAAAGCGGTATGTATATACTTGGTTAATTAAGAATGAATTTAAGTGTTACTGTTATATTTATTTATAGACTCATTTTTTTTGTTCTAAATGAATATGAAGAAAAAAATAGTTGTTTACTGTACTGTTGGAATAAATGGTCTATATTTACTAATTAAGGTAGGTTTTACAAAGGTTTTTTTTTTATAAGGAAGCAGTCAGGATGACCTTACTCCACCTGATAGTAAGCGGATGTAAGGTCCAAATATAAGGTTAAATTTCAAGTCAAGACTCGACTTCTTACGAGTAGAGTTATTTCGCCATATAAGAGTGGCCTGAAAAATCGTAATGCATTTACATAATCAAGTTTAATTGTGGTTGAGCTATGTTGCAGACAGTTGCTTCGCGAAAGTACCACTCTTTTACAGAAGATTGATTTGAGAAGTACCTAGCTTTACTTTTGCGCTCTTTTTGGTAAGTGGGAGTGTCGAAAATCCGACCCATTCCCTCCATTCTTGTATTTATTGCAAAAAGTTTAAACTTTAATAATATAAATAACAACTAGATTTTTTTTAAATCCGCTGAACGTCCTTGTATAAACCCAACCCCAATTCGACTCTGAATCTCTACAATTCTTGTTACTGATCTTCTTAATATACTTCCACCTTTTTCCATGCCGAGTTGTATCCCACAGCGATCCGCATAACTCTATTTTTGAAATGCACCAATGCAGAACATCCCAAAAATATGAAAAGCACAAAGAAACAGTACCAAACACTGACATTTCGACGGCCCCCCCGAATAAACGTGCAAAGGAAATTCATCAACTTTTCAGGGGAAATTAAAAACGTAAAAATGTGAATATTTCAACGTGGTATTTAAATATGCCTGTACAATGTATGACGAAATCAAAGAAAAAAAAATTAGGTATTAGTATAAGTCACAACAATATGGAAAATATTTATAGTTTTCTAGTAATTCGGAAAAAATCCTTTTAAAATTATATTCTAGTGTAGTAGAAACATTCCTGATCGAGTAATAGTCCTTTGCACGTTTATTCGTGTGAATAGGTAAACAATATATAAGTGTAAGTGCACTGTACACCGCACGCCTGACCGGCTGTTTGAATGTGCAATGTCAATTTGCAAAACTCCCCGCACCCGTCCATAACGTGTAATGAATGATTGCGATAGTTTTTAGTTTTGCTTTTCACACGAAGAAACGTGTAAACGACATAACATTAATAATTGTGTATAAAACTTGACTGCAAGGTTTAATACACCAATATTCGGGTAATGTTTTTACATGTTTTTTCCATAACCATAAAAACCATAACCATATTTGGAGCTATATCTTCGGTGTTTATTGTTAAAAAATTACCAAAAAATTCAAGAAGGTGCAGGACTTCATCCCGCATCCAAAGAAGCAAAAAAAAATTTTTTGTGCAATAGCTCTTGCACGTTTATTCGGGGGGGCCGTCGATTTATTGTAATATCGCGAACAAAAGGGTATATATATCGGCGGCTCCATTCAACGTAATATTCTCACCACACCTACCACTATTTCGCGGTCTGTCACAGTCTACACGAAGAAGTAAGACTGTTTTATTATTTTTTACGAAACAAAACATACTTTAAAAGGGAGGAAAGGAAGGGGAAGGTCCTAGGACACTTGCCAAGTTTCCTCGCTGGATGATAATATTTTGACTTATAGTCGAGTCATTTTAATAGGCCACATTTGACAGTTCATTTATGCAAAGAAAAGTGCTACTTATGTACATCAGAAGTAGTCTCATTTTTTAATAAATAATTGTATTAATATGAACTGATGTTGTTTTCTTGAGTTTTATTCATATTAATTTTAGCGTAAGGTGTATTTTTCTTTGCATAAATGAACTGTCAAATGAGACCTATTAAAATGACTCGACTATAGATTACTCTTCTTTCTCCGACCATTTTGTTCCGATCTATTCAGGATACACTTGATTCAGGTTTTGACAAGCCCAGTCAGCATATTGGAACGACTGCCATCTGACCTCGTAACAATTGACATAGGAATTAGACTAATTAGATCATGGCTACACACAACTTTTCGACTGTACAGGTTTGCTCACGATCCGAACTTAAAAAAATCTTAAGTGCATTTTGAACTATTTGGTTGCAACCATTCGACAACCATACAAAAATAAGTTTTACGGCACAAATTAATAAAGAAAACTGTAAACGCTACCGGTGGAGTGACGCTGTAGATGCAGACCTCCTAGCTTGAACGAAACCGCAGGGGACCGAGATAGATGGCGGTATCTTGTATCGGAGGCCAAGACACACTGGGTCGCTGAGCCGCAGGAGTAAGTAAGTAAACAAACAAAAAAGCTTTCTTTACTGTGGCCTCGCCGGAAATACGTCATTACTGCCACAATGGCGGAGGCATTTGGGTTAGTCGAGACTGGGCGTTCAGCGGTAATGCTGACGTCACTGCGGATGGGGAAAGTTAATTGCAATCCAAACAGTAATGGATTATCATCTGCAATTATTATAAGTGCTTGTGGTATGAAGGTTCAGTGTAAGTTTAAATTAAATTAAATCACAAAATCATTTGGTCATGTTATATTATATTAACACGACCAAATGATTTTGTGATTTAAAAAGTTCTTGTCAATTTGTCTGTCACGTATCTTAGATGTTGTTTCCTTAGCCAAGTCTGAGGGTCACCTAGTTTCTCAGGTGGCCCTCTCTAGGCGCCAGCTTGACTTGAGGCCTCTCAAGTCAGGTTTAGCTAGCCTGCGGTTATGGTGCATACGCATTCTCCTCCGAAAAAAAAAAGTTGCTGCCTTGTCCATAAAAAAGGGATATTTTTAAGTGTACATCAAAAAAATAATGAAATGTATATCAAAATAACTGATTGCACACCTTAGGTTAGTAATTCAGTATTTTTTGATGCACAATCAGTATTTTTTTGATGTACAGTTAAATACAATCCCATAAAAAAAACAAAAAAAAACTACCTAAAAACACTGAAAAGCAAAAAATAATTTTAATAAGACATTCATCAAATGCGCTTATTGTCTAAGCCTATTAATAACATTAAATTGTATTTACGTGCTAGGTAGGTACCTACTAATCTGTTTGAAGTCGGTGCCAAGCCAAATAGTAGGTACCCAGACTACGTACCTACGTCCGCGGATTATTTGTAACCCTGTATAATATGTGTATTAGGTATGTATCATTTTTCATTACCTTTGGCTTGGCACCGCCTTCAAACAGATTAGTAGGTACCTACCTAGCACGTAAATACAATTTAATGTTATTAATAGGCTTAGACAATAAGCGCATTTGATGAATGTCTTATTAAAATTATTTTTTGCTTTTCAGTGTTTTTAGGTAGTTTTTTTTTGTTTTTTTTTTTTTGAAGTCGGTTTAATTTTTTTTTTAAAAAGTTTGTTTATTTTTCTATTTTTAGTGTGAATAATACGTAGGAGTGAGTAAAACTCTCTCATAATATTGATAACGAAAATACGAGTAAAATAGTAGAATTGTATTATTTGACAATATTAGGTATTCATTAAGTGTTCAGCACCATTCAGTAGACCAACTAAAGATGCAGCCCGCAAGAGGGACATAAGAATAAAGAAGTCGTACCCTTTAGCTTCCATCATCATAGTTGTACCTTCCATCATCAGCTTAGCTGCAAAAGTACATGAAATACAACTAACGGTCCACATATTCCTACAACACTGAAATAATTATCCCCTAACTCCTAACCGTTAAGGAGTTGTACCTTCCATCATCAGCTTAGCTGCAAAAGTACGTGAAATACAAATAACGGTCCACATATTCTTACAATACTGAAAGAATTATCCCCTAACTCCTAACCGTTAAGGAGTTGTACCTTCCATCATCAGCTCATCAACATAAAGTGATGTCTATAGGACGCAAAAACTTAAATGGCTTCAGAAAAAACAAGTAACGCGTAGTGTGCGCCTATAAAATTTGAGGTTTGCCCTTGATTTTCCCGGGATCCCATCATCAGATCCTGACATGGTGACAATGGGACCACCTCGGAACTATGCACTTTCAAATAAAAAAAGAATTATTTAAATCGGTCCACAATGGACGGAGAAATCAACGGACATACATAAAAAAAAAAAAAAAAAAAAAACATACAGTCGAACATAGAACCTCCTCCTTTTTTGAAGTCGGTTAAAAATACAGCATCATTGATATCTGGCTGAAAAATTACAACTATTATGTTGGCGGTGAAATTAGCTCGTAGTATTAATGAAAGCCCTTAACCTACATGCCGATAGGGCAGGATTATACAAGCACTTCAATTATTAACTGTAACATGAACACAATCCGTGCAAGGAGCCCACTCGACTCCGCTGTTTGAACAACTATAATTGTTTGTGTTCCGTGTTTACTTAGGCCGTGTATGTAACTGTAACTAACGCCAATTATTTTTGTTCCACTTGTTTGAGAGTAGTATTAATATCACTTAAGTGGGCGTATAACAATAATTCTTGACACGAAAAAAAGGAAGCGTTAATTTTAAGTTACTTTAAGTCTGACTCGAAAATGAAACTAAAAACCTCAAGTATAGCTATCAGATTGACTTACAGTTTACTATTACCTACTTAGCCATCAAGATAGGGAGCAGTAGTTTATACAAGCACTCCATTATTCATTGTATAAAATGTGTAAATACTCTTCATGCAAGTTGCCCAGTCCGCTGTTTGCACAGTTATAATTGTTTGTGTTCCGACTCTGTTTACTTAGGCCGAGTATGTACGCGTATGTAACTAACGCCCACTCTTCTTGTATCACTTGTTAGAGAGTAGTGTTAATATCACTTAAGTGGGCGTTGCGTTGAAAGCTGCTCTACCACTGTTTTTTATGTTATGGGTGAAATGAAACAGCTATTTATATCAACTTTTTTTTTTTTTTTTCGGAGGAGAATGCGTTTATTAACCGCAGGCTAGCTAGACCCACGGCCGTGTGTGGGACTCGAGACCATAAAAGCGTCCACTACCCACTAAACTCCCCCGGTTTCCCCTTCACACCCGATTGGGACGAGCCGGTGCCAGCTTTGCTATTGACCGGCCCGCTGTTTATATCAACTAAATATCTTTGGAGATAATAATTCACACAGTACCACATGTCATATGCCTCAAACAAATTATAGTTGATAATGATATTATACTAAAAATGTGGCAAAAACGGAAACGTTTGTAAAAAAATGCATATTCATACATAGAATTTTTTTTAAAATCAATACAAACATATAATATGTCGTGTGTGAATCGAATCCGCATTCTCTGGTGAAATAGTCGACTTATCAACAACCATTAGGTACATCTACCAGTCGTAGTTATTAATAGTCGGCTTTCAGCTACAGAAAAATATTTAAGTAGGCACATCAAGAAAAGATGCTCTGCCACTATTTTTACCAGGAAATAAACATTGTTGAAACGAACGATTCTTGTTTAATTTGTACTAACAGAAAAAAAAAATATTATTTATAGTGCGCAACAGATATCTTCCGGAGTCTTGCCGGTTGCTTAGATCCTCTGGCATTGCGTAGAGACATTGCGTCCCTGTGCATCTTCTACCGCCTATATCATGGGGAGTGTTCCGAGGAATTATTTGGTTTGATTCCTGCTGCTAAATTCCACCACCGTACAACCCGCCACAAAATGCAGTTTCATCCAAACCACCTGGACGAGTGGCGATCAACTACCGTACGTTTCTGCAGACATTTTCTGCCGCGCACGACTGTTCTATGGAACCAGCTTCCCGCAGCGGTGTTTCCAAGCCAATACGACATAAATACCTTCAATAAGCGAGCATATTCCACCCTTAAAGGCGGGCAACGCGCCTGTGACCCTAAGGGGGTCTCGGGTGCTTATGGGCGGCGGTGATCACTTAACATCAGGTGACCCACTTGCTCGTTTGCCCCCTATTACATTAAAAAAAAAATATATTTATTCTTACAGAGATCGGTGAGACAGCAATTCATACGAACATAAGATTAAACAGAAAGATTTACACAGACAGCTTTAGAAAATAGATGAAATTTCACGATTCACACGATCCTCCAGCCGAGGAAGGATTCAACTCACCCCGCGTTCTCGTAAGTCACTGGCGACTTAAAACCTGTCAGTGGTGCCACATATATCACGGGGAGCTAAAGGTTTTACATTAAAGGTGTGCACGCAACACTTATACGTTCCAATATTACGTGAGTTACGTTTAATTAAGGCGCTGCGCGGTTGTAGGCAGTTTTTGTTGGCAACACGGCCCACCATTGTAATATTATTGTATGTATTATTGATGTAAGTAGAAAGAAAAAAAATGTCTTTGGCTGTGTGGGGGGGGGGGGATTGCAATGTGATTAAAGATAACATTAAATTACAATTGCATTAAAGAAATACAATATTAATTTATAAAGAAAACAATAATCATTTCTATACGTCATCACATGACGTCGTGCACCACACTACAGGATGATTTCATGTGTCTTTGGCACGTAACAAATAGAAATAATCACAACAATGTTTTTAAGTCCAGTTTATAATATATTATTATTCTAAGGTTACAAGGAAACCACATAACTAGACTTAAAAAACAACAAAATGGAATTAATAGAATTTATTCTGGCCTAATAAATAGATCTGGAACAAATTGAGGCAACAATATCGCGATTTAGTGATGCATAGCACCATCTATTAGCGCACTTAGGAATTAATGCGTGCGTAGCGTATTTTCTTTGGACTCGCTAATTTTGTATAATAATGAATGTGATGTTGTCCAATATGGACTTGTGCTGTCTTGATAATTATTTTTGCATATCTTTTTTCACAACTTTTTAAAAACACTAATACAATTATTCGTTTCTTTTTTTTCAGGTAAGTACATTCAACAAACAAACTGCAGTTTATATTAAGTGTAAGTCATGTTAATTAGATTATATTTACTCCAGTAAGCAAGCCCCTATAATAGCGAGATTTCACAGGGCATGCTCTTTTTCTTCAATTCGGTTAGGTAGTACTTCAATCGATACATATTAATACATATTATATGTACTATTGCTCTATTTGGTATACATTGTATAATCAAAGAGCTAACAACCATATCAAAATAACAGAGAGCATTTTGTAAACACGGACAAACTGACAGAATTTTCAGAATACAGGATCCATTTATCTTTCGAGAGGCTCAGTAAAAAAGATTCAACTGTAGATAATAAACCAGTGTCTCGTCTTTATATTAAAATACTTTGGTGATTCCGCGTTTCGAATGCAAATTCGGACAATTAATCCGAAACGGCCCAGCCCGCCGGAATTCCTACAAACAATTAGAATAAATTATTCTTTATATTATAATTTCAGTACACTGGGCGACGCGACGTAGAGACACTGGATAAATGGGACTTTGCGAAACTTGGTCGAATTGAGCTGTTACTACAACTTATAAAATTTAAGGACAATTATATAATGTTATGAATACAGAATCCTCAGAATCCGGCAACATTAATGTAGGAGCCAGTACACTTGAAATCAAAGACTCGTAGATCAGATGAGTCTACAGTCTGGCAGCACATTGAGTGACGCTGGTGAAGTGTCCCTCAATAGAATAGGCCGCAGTGACCGCTTACCATCAGGTGGGCTGGGTGTTTGTTTGCCAACTGATCTAGTATAAAAAATATGTAATACAGAATCCTAAATCTGGGAGCTCTACTCAGTTATAAACTAAGTAAAATAAAAAACGGTATTCAGACTTTTTAACCCAAAAAGTTTATCGCCATGCGTTCCGAAATAAGACCTTGATAAGAAAGCTTTAAAATGTAACCGCCCAATTTTCTTCCTTCATACCCTTCCCTTGGGTACATGAATCTTCATTGGGGCCTAAACACAGAATATATACTAAAGTAAAGCTGTTTCATATAAAAAACGGTCGCATTTCCACAACCCAAATATTTATACGAACCATCGGTGCCTGAATTGACTAATGAATATGATGCCCGAATCGCCGCAGAGGGTAGTTTCAAAAATTCACAGCGTAATAAAAATTCTGGCCGCATCCGATATTTGCTTTTATTCGTAATGGACGATGTATCGGAATATATGTTGTCTTTCATCAATTTCGGGTTTAGGATGGGAATTTTTAACTGAGCCTATTTTTTGTACTAAAATTAAGACTGCATTTGTGGTTCAAAACTGCCTCTATTGTTTTAGATGTCTATTGGCAGCGGTGATCACTTTATCATCAAATGATTTGTTTGCTCATTTCCCTTCTAAAGGAAATCTAATGTTACTTTAAAGTGAAGGTCCCTTCTCCGAGCTAGATCGACTATGCTCAGGAACCATGGTTCAATATACAGTCAACAGCACATCACGGTAAACACTTGCAGTTCGAAAATAGCACTTATGCCCCTGACACAAGAGTGGTACAAAGTCCAAAGTGTTACGTCTAACGTGCTTTTGACTGTACCATCTTTGGTCAAAGATTAGTTTGCTTGCGCGATGCAGAATTCCTAACTTATCCTTCTGTTTGTAGCGCGCTCGCCAAGAAAAGTTTCGCTGAACTTGTTGTTTGCTAATAAACTTACAAGTTGCAACAAATCTAACAGCATTACTGATATTAGTTCGCAGACGTTCCCACCAATAGCACCAATAGGTCGATCCAATCGCAAATAACGCCTCTTAAAGAATCTCCGCACGCTCGACCCGATTGCTCGAAGAATGTCATTTCATATGAGCAAGAGATATTGATGCGCAAACACATATTAGACGATATCCGTTGCCGAGAAGGCCCGTTGTGACGTACGACAGAATGAGGTATCCGGGAAGACCTCTGTGAACGGGCTTTTCAATATTGTTCCGATACATTATGGGGAATTGCCTTCTGTATTTCAAGGGCATGTTTGGATAAAAAGTACATATTTTATATTGTGCACTAGCTGACCCGGTGAACTTCGTATTACTAATTTGTATTGGGGAATATACTTGTCGTTTTTAGTATTTTCCTCGCAATTTTTCTATATTATCTCATCGTTTAAACCCTTTCCCTGGACTTCCCTGAATATTTCAAGACTTAAATTTGGCAAATCGGTTCAGACGTTCTCATAACGAACAGCAATTCATTTTTATTTATAGGTATAGATGTAAGTCATAAATCAAAAGCCGATCGAACGTAAAAATAAAGTGAAATCAGCGCCATTTTGATCGTCAATTTAATTGAGCCAATCAAAATGGCGGCGCGTCAATCAGCGCTCGTTAATTACAAGCGGTGGGAGCTGATTGGAAAACAATGTGAAATGAATACGCAATCACCCTTGACGGTGAGGAGAGGTAGGTACTAAAACATTTACGTAAGTGGTTAAATGTGTTAAACATTATCTATACTTATAAAACTCAAAGGTGACTGACTGACATAGATATCTATCAACGCACAACCCAAACCACTGGACGGATCGGACTGAAATTTGGAATGCAGGTAGATGTTATGACGTAGGAAGAAGAAAGGATTTTGATCAATTCCCACGGGAACGGGAACCACGCGGGTGAAACCGCGGGCGGCCGCTAGTACGAGTATAATGTTGACTACCTCCGTGGATCATTGGCTAAAACCTGGAAGTCGTAGGTTTGATTGTTAGCTTGGATCTGGTTTGTGGTGGCTAGCTGACTCCCAGTGAAATCTGCCGCCATAACATTTCTTTATTTTTATTTCACTTATTTATTTATATTTAAAGAACAGTTACAACAAATTATAAAGGTGGGTCTATGCTTACGAGCCGAGCACGAGCCGCGCACGAGGGGAGTACGAGCCGAGCCGCTCTGCTCGCGTGACATGTGTGGACACACAACGAGCCTGCACTGCGAGCGCGATGCAAATCTCTTTGTGTTCGTCAAAAACCCGACCATCGCGGAGCACAGTCGAACACGAGCCGAATGCTCGAAGCGCGCTCGTTCGAGGCTCGAAGTCGGTCCACAGTACACGAATTTTGGATCGGCTCGTGCTCCGCTAGTGCGCGGCTCGTGCTCGGCTCGTAAGCATAGACCCACCTTAATGGTGCGTCTATGCTTACGAAGCTAACTACTAAATCAACTAAATCTAAAGTATTCACACTTAATTTTCCTATGTTGAAAGTGTTTAAAGTCAACTTTTGCTACGAAATCGCTTAACCACTCAATCCCGAACCGGCACTCGGGTGCCGCGTAACAATAGATTTTCTATTGTGTCTGGTAATCCGGGGCTTGAAAGATTAAATCGCACAAATAGCACGTAACTGACTTGAATTGAATTTTTAACGTAACCGCAACGACATTCGACAACGAGCTACAAACTTCAAAATGTATTATATTCGTTTGCACAGCAGAGAGAGTAAGACGGGATTATAATATATATTATAACCGCGTCTTGCTCACACACTTTATAGACCGACAAACTTATCTGTTCCGGTTGCGGCGTCGCTACTGTCTATTTAAAACTGTCATTAAATATCGTTTTTGCATTGCATTTCACGTAGTTCCAATTTTGGGCCACCGGAACAGATAAGTTTCTTTTAATGTTTTTTCAAACTTGTAACGCCATCTAGTGCAATTGTATTAAATCACTTCCTTTAAATTTAGATAAACAATCTACTTTACGCAGCGTACAATAGATGGCGCTTTTATACTTTTATGTTATGACCTCGTTCTGCAAAACAAACTATATTATATTAAGTTTGCCTGCTATTGATATAATATTATAACATATGAATATAATTTTATATTAGTAATAAATAATAAGCTAGATAATATAACGAACACCTTTAGAAACTATCAGGGTTCAGTGTTGCCGCTGGTCATTTGTAGGATTACCATAAACAAAGGATCAAATTGCCGTATTTAACCAAAAATTACCAAAAATTGCCGTATAATTGCCTGATTGCCGTATTTTAGCGTAAAACAATGACTATTCTGGCGTACGTATGCCGTACAATTCATCTAAAAAGAGCCGGATTACCGTACGATACGGCAATTGCCGTACAAACTGCAACACTGTCAGGGTTGCTAACTCATTATCTTTGGTGGGTGCTAAATGACATAATATCAAATAGTGCTAGATTGATAAAAAAAATTTAAGTAATTGGGATCGTTCTTCCACTGTTTTCTGTAATTTTGTACATCGTCGTAACTCACTTTTTTGCTTAAGGGAATATCCTTTTTTGTAGGTTTTAAAGTTTATGAATGATGGCTGTTTAGTGCTAAATTAAGTGCTAGGTGCTGAATGTTAAATAACAGTGCTGGAATTGCGAAAATAGTGCCAATCTAGCACCGAAAGTGCTAAGTTGGCAACATTGGAAACTATGTTCGAGGAGAGATCGTCGTAGGCTCGTGGCAGGCTCGTTGTGCGTCCACACTTGTCACGCGAGCAGAACGGTTCGACTCGTGCTCCGCTCGTGCGCCGCTCGTGCTCGCTTCGTAAGCATAGACGCACCTTAATACTTAGCAACCGCCATCAATGAAGCCACATGAACAAAATGGAAGAAAGAACATTTACAAATAATACCAACAGCAACAATAAAGCATTTAAACTACAGAAGCTTTAGATCTGAATTATTCCGCATAATTTTCTGCGACAAACCAAGTTGATTAAATTACTAGCGAGATTAAAACTAAAAGCTGCGATTTCAAAGAAATTTCCTACTCTTTTTCTCTGTGTGCAAATAATGTAGACAGTTGGTTAATATGGAAATGTTTTAAAATTAAACTGGAGGAAACTATTAATAGGGAAAACATAAATTAATCACGACTTAGGTGAACTAACTACGCAGTATATAGGGAACAAGTGAGTGCGCAAGCACAGATGCCTTCTCTATTTCCTCACTCTCATAACTCGGTGGGAGAGCAGTCTGTGACAGGACTAAAGAGAAATTAAGCGCAGGACTAATGGTCATACTCGTATGGTAGAGCCATGCTGTTTTATAGTACAAATGAGCCGGCTCGTCCGGGGAAATACCACCCTCTCATCTAACATCAGCGTGAAATAATAGTGACTACTATTGTGTTCCGTCTGGTTTGTGAGAGTGCCGGAGGCCCACACCCCCACTTAAAAGGCCGGCAACGCATCAGCGATCCCTCTGTTGTTGCAGATGTCCATGAACGGCGGTGATTGCTTACCATCAGGCGAACCGCTGGCTCGTTTGCGCCTCTGACATAAAAAAAAACCAAGGCACGGGAGTGTTCAGTGTAGGTACAAAATTCATCTTCATTATTCATCACGAAATTTCGAAAACTACAATTGCTAGGAGTCTCAAATTTTGCATAAGGATTCTTTTTAGGACATAGGTTCTAACTAAGGCTGGATTTTCTGAAATTCGTCCACCAAAGGGTTGTTTTAAGGAATCAGTATAAATAAAATTACTTTAATTACGGGATTTTGGAGAAGTCGGCTAATCTAATACACCAAAGGTCGCGGGTTCGATTCCCGTACGGTACAAACATTTGTGTGCATGAACATGTCTGTTTGTATCGGTCTGGGTGTTTCTATGTATGATATGTATGTATTTACAAAAAAAAAGTATATAAGTAATGTTTATCCGTTGTCTAGCACCCATAGCACAAGCTCATGCTTAGTTTGGGGCTAGATGGCGCTGTGTGGATAATGTCCAGAGATATTTATTTATTTATTATTATATTACTGCAACGAATCTATTTACAAACTTGCAACGGATTGCTCAGTTACACGAAAAATAAAAGCTAAAAGTGATTAATTCTAGCAAAGCGACATGTCAGCAAAAGACGTAGCAATTTTTGCAGGTCCCTGCTGGATATGAACTGGTGGTAAGCCGATTGACGCTTCTTCGCCGGTGAAGCGAGTCCCAAATGTTATTAAAAAACTGGACAAGCGTAAGTTACATTTTTGTTATAATATGAATGAAACTTTTTTATTTTTTGTGGATGGTAGAAACTGAGCACCTAATGCAATCGGTACTAATCCCAACTAATAATATCAATGTGAACGTAGCCGTCTGTCTAGATCTTGGGACCTTTCCTAGCATAAATTAGAATATAAATTTTTGATCCTGCCTAATACACATAAGCTAATTTTTATCCAGGGATACTGCTCAGTCCCCCCTATAAGACAACAGAAATAGTAGTTTTCTGTTTTGTTTTTCTTTTTGACCGACATGATTTTTTGGTAAGGGAATGTTTGAAAGAAAGAAAGAAACATTTAGTTGAAAGTTGGAGAATGGAATAGGGCTTTTTATCCCAGAAAAATATTATACTCCTGAGAGATAAGGTCACTTACACCCTGTTGCAGAAAGCTCCATTAAAGTTAATGCTTCATTAAATCTAATGCTGTCACTTTTCGTTGTCATGAAATAAAAAGTGACAGCAATAGCTTTAAATGGACGTTTCTGCAACTGAGTGTCAGTCTACGAGTTTGTAGCCGCTGGTGGAAAGACAGTTTTAGTGACCATATCATGTCATCTGCGTCTACTTTGAAATCGGTTTTTGCAATTGCATTAAAAAAAAAACTACCCATCGTTGAAGAAGGCATTCGTAATGCATTCTCCAATTTAAAAATAAAACAAATGAATTCCATGTTACTGGCAAGCTAGTCTAAATATCAAAAAACGAAATAAAATCTGAAACCACAGAATATATAAAGGTACATAAAAGCGTTCCCAGTTAAAAAGGAAAAAAGCATATTTTCCCTCACAAAAAATATGACAAATCTCTATACACGCGAAACCAGAGGTAGCACTCAACAAATGTCAATATCTTCTTATTTACATCACACTGTTGCCACAGCAACCTTTCTCGAAACCCTAAAACCGCCCGTGAAAAAATACCAACCCCCGGATATATCCGCGGACCGCATCCGTGCGGACCTCCCCAGTCGCCTCCTACGCTCCGCAGAGGGCGCACGCATCGTCCTCCTCTCAAACTATCCTCTAAAACATCCTCATCCTTCACTAAAAAACTATACCAACAATTTAAATAGTCAAGCCAAAAATTTAACAAAATCCAAAAAAAAAATTAATTGCGTTTTAATAAAAATAAAACATTCCACAGGTGGTTCGGCGATGTTTAAGTCAATTTTCGGTCTATTATTATAATTTTCGCGTTATTAGAATATCGGGTTTTGCTTAATTAAGGTTTTAAGAGATATTTAAAAGTCTAAGTGTTGTTTAATTAAATGATCGTTCAGTTGTGGCCTAGTTATACGTTGCTGTGATATTACGATGTTCTCAGTGTCGTGTCTCGTTATCTATCGGTGTTACTTGAATTTAGGCTTATATTATATTGCAGGTATTTTTACACACACATTCACTTCCAATCAATTAATATAATCATAGAAGAATACAAATGAGCATACCGGTACAGATTCACACAAACAACATTATCATTCCAGGTTACATTACACATAATCCTATACCATTATTTTTATGAGATAAATAACTTTGGGGTTGGTTAGTATCTATGTAATTACCTAACTATTAATTATGTCTCAATTATTTGATTTTCCTAAACACGCAATTTTATTTGTTTTAGAATATTATGTGGTGAATAAATATTTAATTATTATAATTAGTTGAAGTTGCAGTCGTTCGGAATATGCGCATGCATAAAAATGTGTCACCAAAATAGGCAGCATAAAGACACATAACATCTCATTTTAGTGATTAATTTTTATTAATTGTCTAATCTCCGTCCCACCGTGTTATGAAAGTTAGGGAATACTAAGTGCACCTGTTCTTGCGCACTCAGGGGCAGCGCAGACGGCACACTTTTTGTGCGAAAGAGTCTGCCGCGGATTTTTCACAGACTCAACGCACAAAAAGTCTGTCGCGGATTTTTTACAGACTCAACGCACACGACGCACATCTTCGATCATTTTGTCGGCGGAACTGTAGGGACGTAGACGCTATGAAAATCGTGCAGAGATTAGAGATCGCGAAGTATTATTTTGTACTTGATGTAACAGACAGAAAAAGACGAAGAAAATTTTGGGTACATCCTATACTTTCGGAAAGATTACTGAAGGGAGAGTTCTATATTAACATTCAATTCTGAACAACACCGGATTTTTTTTTTAAGTTTTATAAAATGTCTGTTATTACATAATATGATAAGTTGCTATTTATTTTAAGACCTGCTTTGACTCATTCAGACACAACAATGAGGAAGTTAATAATAAATATCTCTGGACATTATTCACACAGCGCCATCTAGCCCCAAACTAAGCATTAGCTTGTGCTATGGGTGCTAGACAACGGATAAACATTACTTATATACTTTTTTTTTGTAAATACATACATAATATACATAGAAACACCCAAACCGATACAAACAGACATGTTCATGCACACAAATGTTTGTACCGTGCGGGGATCGAACCCGCGACCTGTGGTGTAATAGCCGACTTCTCAACCATTACACCTAATGCCTCGTCAAATTAGTATTTCGGTTAAAGAAACTTTATTCTTAAAAAGAAATTACATAAACACTTACATGAGAACATTAAAATTTATAATAAAACAAATTATTCGGCAAAAAAAATAATAATAATAATAATAATACTACCAATTACACAGAGCAATCACTAGTTACAATTTGTTTACAAAAATTTTCTTATACAGAATATTACCAAGAAACAAGTGCGGACCGAGTTTTAATGATTTTACATAATATATGTATTAATATCTATATTCTGCCATAGAAGTATCATAAATTATTGGTCTATTTTGTATTTCATTAATTAGCATCGTTACATCGATGTCTGGCGCCATAATAGATCGCATACGTAGTTACGTCCCACCACTAGATTGCAGACTAAAATGTACGCCAATGTGCGCCGTCTGCGTTACTCCATACAGTTGCATACGTTCCATTTTTTTCGCACACTTTTTGTGCGGAGCGGTGTGGCGCGGCGTGGCGCGGTCTGCCGGAATCACACGGATTTTGTGCGCGCCGGACTTTTTTGCGCGTCGTCTGCGTTACTCCATACAGTTGCATACGTTCTATTTTCGCAGACTAAAAAGTCTGTCACGGATAGTCTGTCGTCTGCGCTGCCGCTCACTTGTGCACTAAAATTATAATATATCCTCAATGACGTTCAACGTCACTGTATATCCTGCGTAAGGTTGAATTTAGAGCAAGAGAAACATTGGCGGCATAGGCGAAAACTCAGCTTGGCAGGAGGTCCTTTAACCTTCCTCACTTATAATAAATTAATATAAAAAACACTACTATATTGGTCATGTGATCTTAACACTCAACCCTAAGGACGTCTAAAGGCGCCATCAAGCTTTTGTTCCATTAAACAGTTAATCGAATGGGCGGTTCCAAGCTAAATGATAAATTATAGATTATTCTTCAAGCCCGCCAATTTGAGTCGAGTCAAGAATTTAAACGAAACAATTAATTTTCTTAAATTATTCTCTACGTATTTGTTACAGTGAAAACGTTTAATTTGTCATAATACAATGTGTCTATAGACGTGTTAAATTAATATAATATCCATCCTGTTATATTCTTTTTAATAATTATTTTTTTATATATATAGGTGTAGTTATAGTTACAAATTACTACTTGATAGATCATGGTAAAAGTACAACTGTATAGGTCGAAATAAGAAAGTGACCAGCTGGTCGTTTGTAGCAAAAATATGTTACTACCACATTATTTGTGTGATGTAGGGTAGGATTCTATAGGTACTAATCTGGAATCGTTGGTCAGTTTTGTCACCCCTTTTTAGAACTGGATGTGGTGAGCGGTGTATTTGACTAGAATATGATAGAAACATTTTGATTGTCTTAACACACATAACAATGTATTTCTTTTTTTTATTTGGACTAAGCTAGCACTTGACCATAAAGTTGCCTGATGTTAAACAACTATGCGGTCTACGATGGAGCGCGCTTGCTTAGGAAAAGCCCGTTAATTCTGGCCTTGAAGAGCTCCAAGTTGTATTGTGTAGGAAAGACAGATCTCGGCAGAGAATTCCACTCCCTCGCAGTCCGTATCAAAAAAGATGAAGCAAATCGCTGAGTTCGTACGCGCACGCGTATGTATATAATAAATATTCGTTAGTTACTTAAACAAAACAAAAAAATAAGGACTTTTGCGGCAATAGTATAATTCTGGTAGAGCCTTTGATGTTTGCTAATCAATTTAAAGGTCGTTCCTTAACATTTAGAATAACATATATAGACATAACAATTAATTGACATTTAGCAGAATGGCAGATTACACCACTAGCCCACAACATCTTTACGTGTTTGACGTTTAAATTACTGCAGAGATTGTGGTCACGCGACGCGGTGTCGTTCATGAATATAGAATAACTTTTGTTTTCTACATTGTATTGTAACTGAAAACTTACACGTTGTGTAATATAGAAATCTTAAAAATACAGATAAAGAAAAAAAAATTATTATATTGCCCCCGCGTTATTTATTTTGTCAATTAAATTATCCACCCTTTCCCCCACATTTTCAGGATCAAAAGTACCCTATGTCACCCGGGTATAGTGTAGCTTTCCAACAGTGAAAGAATTTTTCAAATCGGTTCAGTATTTCGGAGCCTAGTCAATACAAACAATAAAATCTTACCTCTTTATAATATTATTAGTATAGATTACCGTATACCGTGTTATGAGAGTGAGGGAATAGGGAGTGCACCTGTGATTGCGCGCTCACTTGTGCACTGTAATAGATAGATTATACTCTTTATTGCACAAAATTATAAAAGAAAAATTTGTATAATTTATATCCTGCGTAGTTGGCTGATCGTAAAAGATTGGCCGCCTTAGCCGAAAACTCGGCTAGGAGGACATTATTATTAGTATAGATTAACAATCTTTTCACAGGAATGAGATTTTTTCAGGGATAAAAAGTAGCCTTATCACTTTCCAGCTTTCAAACTATATACCAAAGTTACGTCTTTGATCATCTACTTTCTGTGTTGGCTGTACAGCAGTTTGCGACGAGCGAGCGCTTCCTTTTTAAGTTTAAAGCCTTGGTTACAAAGGTGCTTATTGCATCATTGTTTGCGGTCACCCATCATTAATTACGTCCATAGTGCGTGGAGCCGATACATAACAGCCTCGTTATTAAAGGCTTTATTACAAACTTTCATTGTTTAGCACGGCGCTATTAAATTTTACAGCTCCACGGGCTTTGTGTATGGTGCAAGAGCAATATTCTTTTAGATTTTATAGAACTTATGATAATATTAATGAATTTATTATGATGCTAAGAGCTCGGTAGCCAACAGTAGATAATACTAATATTATAAAAGCGATAGTTTGTTACTCTTTCACGTAAAAACTACACAATGGATTTTAATGAAATTTTACAATATTATAGCTTAAACATCAGAATAACACAGGCTACAATTTATAAACATAATAACGCCATATAGTTCACGTGGGCGAAGCTGCGGGCAAAAGATTATTATTTCATATTTTATAGATAACTTTGTCATTTTAAATTGTAATACTAGTGAATCTACTACTCGAATGGGCAGCTCGTCTGAGGAAGTATCTCTTCCTTACAGAAGACTACAGTGAATTAGCACTTTATAACTGTTGTCCTATGTTTATCTGTGTGATTGTTTCCAGAGCTCAAATCTTTCTCAGCCACATTGTTGGCAGCGAAAATGACCTTATATTTTTCTGCCAACCTTTTGTTATCCCTAAAGAACAATGCCCATTTTTGGCCAACCCGTGGACAGTAAAATAAATAAAATCTGAATTTTGCAATAAATTACTTTTAAATTAATTTGATTTTTGATAGTTACTTGAAGTCCGCCAGATCTTTAATTATTTTTATGATTTAAATAAATTGTGTAATTAATAAATCACTTCCGCCTTACAAAATGTTGTCAGTATCTAACATTACTTACAATCGATTTCGTAATCGAGTCAATCCTGTAATTCGATTGAACTTTTTTTTACTCTTTATAATTATTAAGCAACTCTGCAATAATCATTGTTACATTTTATTAATGTAATTACTTATTTATTACAAAAATAACCGTAAAGCTTTTTCTAAAACTGTATTAAAAATAATTCATTTTAATTGTTAATATCGATAATCGGTATTATATTTCATTTATTCAAAATGCAACACTGGCAATTATTTTTGTCATTGACATTATGACAGTCAATCTTCATCATGAAGTGTCATTCGAAAGTTGTCAAAATACGAGGAAATAGTTTTCTCTGTCTACGGCATAGACTTATAGATAATAATTCCATGGTCTACGGTGGTCTATGGAGGAAATCAAAAGCGAATGACATTTCATGATGACGATTCACTGACAATATCAGTCACTCAACGAAAAGAATAGTACAGTCAAGAGCACGTCAGACGTAACACTTTGAACTTTGTACCACTCTTATGTCAGGGGCATAAGTGCTATTATCGAACTGCAAGTTTTAACCGTGATGTGCTGTTGACCGTACATATACGTCATTTTGTGATGCGGAAGTGATAATATTCATTGCACAATTTATTTAAATCATAAAAATAATAAAAGAGCTGGCGGACTTCTAGTAAATACCAAAAATTTAATTAATTAAAAAGTTATTTATTGCATAATTCAGTTTTTATTTATTTTACTGTCCACAGTTGGCCAAAAGTTGTATGGCTCATGGGCATTGTTCTTTAACAGCGACGCGCGAGCTGCCTCTGGTATAACAAGCTTCTATAGACGACAATAATCTCTTAATAAATCCCATGACATAAACATTAAAAATTAATTCACTAACTGACACACGCTTTTTCTCCCTAGAGTTTCAATATAATCGGCTTGTGTGCAGAAACTTTGTTCAACCTGGTTCTACCCTTTCAATCATTTCACTTTTCTTTTCACCAAAGTAAAGTTTGAGTTAAACTTTGATAAACGTAAAATCTTGTGACTTGGGCCAGATGTCAAAGCGACAAAGTTGTTGATGAGCTCGCAATTCACAATTGGACTCTTCATCCGAGTTGAAATCCCGCTGTAGAATTATTTACCTATTTCTCGACGTTACGATGAAATGCGTAACAATACTGGTTTATAGTGCTTTTATAATGTCTGTTTTAATTTTGATATTTATCAATATCGGTCGGTAATTAAGTGTGTGTAGTAAGTATTTTAAAGAAAGTTACTATCGCATTTATAATTTTAGTATGGAGTTACTTGCTGCTTTCCTCGGCTTAAAAGAAGTAATTAAATATTAGAAAACTAAATTGTCTTGGTCTTTGTTCTGATAATAATTAACACGTTGGCTGCCATAGAAGAAACAACAAAAATTACATAAAAACGTTTTGGTGAAAAATTACGCAAAATGCTAAGATTTAAAAATGTATTTTAGTTTCAATTAAATAGGTTCAATAGTTTTCAAAATATTTTCAAAAAACGTGACGAGGTCACCGGTGACCTACGTGGCGCTGTGATTGAAAAACATTAAAAACCGTTACGAAGGCGCCGAAATGCCTTAGACTCCGGTCACCCACCCCCGCGGCCCCGCAGTTGTCCGCAAACGCTGGAGATGCGCGCACATTGCGCGTTCCATTTTCGTTTTGTCTTTTGAGTGATTAAAAAAGGAATAATTTTCTTGTCACTTGTCATGTCAACTTTCACCTAGTATTTTCGAAAAAAATGTAGGGAGACCAAAACCACGCGGAAGAAGTAATCTACAGCGTCACTCCGGTCACCTCAGTTCAAAAAATGTAAAAGAAACACGTCCTCCGGCGTACAAATTTGTTCTGAAAATTGGTCTGCCACGAGGTCACCGGTGACCGTAGTGGCGCCGAGATGTAAGCAAGGGTCCGGTCACCGGTGACCGGAGTGGCAGCCAACGTGTTAAAAAAAAATAACTCCATCAAAACAACTAAGACGCTGCATCGTAGACACTGTTGCTAACACGCTACACCATTGTAATATTTTATGTATGAAAGTATTTGATATAAAACTGGTGGCTAATATCCGACAAAAACATATTAAATACTAGCCTTCCGCCCGCGGTTTCACCCCGCACATTTTCGGGATCAAAAGTAACATATTGTTCAGCGGGGATAATGTAGCTTTTCAACACTGAAAGAATTATACAAATCGGTTCAGTAGTTTCAGAATTGTTATTTCCGCGGTAATGAGACGTTTCCCGTAGGAATATTATAGCCTATGTCCTAATCCGGGTTAAAAACTAAAATACGTTCAACCGTTTAAGCGTGATTGAGGAACAAACAAACATCCAAACATCAAACATCCAGACTTTCGTACTTATAATATTAGTAGGACTGCGTCAGCGTAACACCTAATCGTAAAATGAGCGGTCTTAATTAGTTTGTTAATCGTCAGAATGAGCTGTCTTACCCATACATACTTGGGGTAACTATTATTAATACGGTTGAACTCCTGAGTTGTGGCAGTTATCTATGACAAATGTATTTAAGTCTTAGTTAATTAAACTCGAGAGTAAGCCGGAGTCTTAGCGCTAGGCGGTACTGAGACAATGTGGGTGTTACTCAAGTGTTTTGCTATTGTTTGCTTCGTCAAAGTGCTTGGTAGAAGTTTATTGTATTTGAAGGGTGGGTACGTTTTAAATTGAGGGCTTAAACCTTACGAAGCATTGAATAAAAAAATATCGTTAAATAAAAGTAAAGTATGTTAAGGTTACGTTACAACAATCCTTTTTTGATTTTTAAAAGTAACATAAACAGTCTGGTCGTTGCATTCAAAACACAAAAAGATGACTTCTGATTTTGCAAATTTTTCTTTATACTATCTTCCCGCTGCGCTTCCCTCCCACATTGAGCTTTAGAGACTTTACTCACCAACAAACATAAGAGTTATAAAGTTCTACTTTACATTGATCTTCTGTAAGTGTTACACATGGTCTGTACATCATCATTTAGTACCTAGTGGTAGAATCATGCTGTTTTACGGTACGAATGGGCTGGCTTGTCCGGGGAAGTACCACCCTCTCACATAACACCAGCGTGAAACAATAGTGACTAGACTAGTTTGTTAGAGTGCCAGAGGCCGGCAACGCATCAGCGATCCCTCTGGTGTTGCTAATGTCCATGGGCGGCGGTGATTGCTTACCATCAGGCGACCCGCTGGCTCGTTTGCCGCCTCTGACATAAAAAATAACATCATTTCAGCCGAAAGACGTCCACTGCTGGATATATGTAGATAGGATATCCAAATCGAACGGTCCTGTTCATATTTTTAGATATTTCCCCACCAGAGTAAACCAGAGTTTGAACTATGGCGGAATTCCTATCCCTGACATCGTTTGTCAAACACTTAAAGACGCATTATCGCGCGCGTCGCTCGATGATTCGCGCGGCTTACAGCGGTGACAAATGTGTTCAAGGACTTAGACCGTGACGGTTAAACTGTAAGTCCTGGCGAGTTTCACACAATGCGGATTACTCGGTATTGTTTCCCGAGACGTCTTTGGAACTGTTGGGAGACTTAAACTTGGTTTGAAACTGTCTACTACAAAATATTTTAATTTACATTTTAACTCAATAATCAAAGATCAGATGGTTTATGGCAGTTTATTTAGTGAATTATTAAGTTTTCAAGATCTAAATCTTATACAATATTTTTAATCTGTCACTTATAACTTCTCAAACTTTCTAATCTAAAGTTTACTAACAATGTATTACATATTATAGTGCTCAATCGAGCAAAGCACAGGTGTACACAACTACTAACTTGTAATACAACTCATTCAAAAGTGAACCTTATTGCCATCACATAAGACCTTACGAGGATACATATTATTGGACGTGACTGTATTCCCTATTCCCTTATACAGTGTCCGGTGGGACAGCAATTTGGTTCGCAGTTAACGATTCATCAGGTTCTATGGAATAGGTGCTTTCCGGGCACAGAGCTATTAATACCTATAACTGCGAAACTTGATTTGCCACCTGGAAGTTAAAAGTAATCTGACAACAGCACGTACCTTGATCTATCCCCAAATGATGTATCGAAACGAATATACTACAAATTATTAATATACACTTAATCTGCTATTGTATAAATAAAAATGAAATGCTGTTCGTTAGTCTTGATGAAATTCGAGAACGGATAAACCGATTTGACTAATTTTAGTCTTGATATATTCGTGAAAGTCCAGGGAAGATTTAAACGATGAGAAAATATGGAAAAATTGCAAGAAAAATACTAAAGAAAGTGATACGAAGTTCACCGGTTCAGCTAGTTTAAAATCATGCTCAAAAGTGTAGGAGTTTCAGATTTGCGACGCTAATTAGTCAGCCAAAGTAAGCCTCAATGGAATAAGCCCAGTTGCCGCTTGCCATCAGGTATGCTGCGTGCTTGTCTGGTGACTAAATAACATTAAATCACGTGGGCTGCGTAAAATTCCCATATCAACTCAACTAAACATTTGACAAACATAAAATGTTTCATTATACGAGGATCGAACTCAACGTCTTGAATACTTGACTTCTCAATCGTCCCACTAAACCGTCGCAATAGTTGAGAAGACAGTTACCACAGGTCGCAGGTTCATATCCCGCCAGCATTTCGTATGCATGGCGGGTGCGAAACTTCGCCGGCTGTTGTTTATTCCAACAGCCAACTAAATGTGTTCCCTCGCCTGTGGAGTCGTAAAGAATACACAACTTATATGTTTTACGAGCACATATATTTCTTGGAGCACGCTACATTTTAGATTTTTGTATTTCTTTACTTAATATGAAGCGTTTGTTTGGTGTCCAATGAATATTTAAACTTACTAGGTAATGTTAATTGTTACTTTATGCTCGATGGTTTGTACGCATTTGGAAGTGGTGACACTGCCCGATGCGCCAGATTGACACTTACTTGAAGATCAGAGGAGCCTACAGTCTGGCAGCACATTGAGTGACGCTTCCTGATGAAGTGTCCCTCAATGGAATAGGCCGCAGTGACTGCTTACCAACAGGTGGGCTGCGAGTCTGTCTGCCAACTGATGTGGTATAAAAATAAATAAATAAAAATAAATCATAGCCCAGTCCCGCCCAGGTCAAACATTCGTGTGATGAATCTTTGTGTTTCTTCTAATGGGAAGAAGAAAACGTAGTATCTATTGCGTTGTTGCGATCCGTTTTTGGCATGTGAGAGTTCCGGAGGCCCGAAACCCCTTTACTTTCTCTCACTGCTCCCCATTTCCTTTCCCGTAAAAGCCCTTCATCGTCCCCACCTTTTCATATTCTTTTAAAAGTAGACGATAACGCACCTTTGGTAGAACAAGGGCACAACTGTCAAAAATTGGCAAAATGACTTAAGTATACAGAAATGCTTTAAAATGCACCTTCTAACTGAAGGGACAAAGACACACGTTTAATTCCTTCAAAAAATCGCCAGAGCGCACAAGCGGCGTTGTCTTTCTGGGGCCATTTTCTTACTCTGTTGGCGCGACAAAGTCTCATTGGTCATTTGTGGCATCGGCGGGGAGAGATGTAGTCGTCACTTGGAGCGCTAACGCCGTAAAGTTAAATATGCCCTTTGATGTTTTTGATTTCTGGAGTGACAAGGCCACATTTGTCACACTTATGCCCAGTTTATGATTTAAAAATTTGGAGGACAAAGCCGTTCAGACATTTGTGCCGTTGTCTGTCCAAGATTTGTTTTATTCCTAGGAATACCTAGGAAGACTAGGTCTTAAAACTATTTTTTATATGTAAAGTTAATTTAAGTTTTATACTGGTATCTTATTTAAACCTATTTTTATGTGTGATTCCAAACAGTTTTAGGAAAGAATAATACCAATTTAAGTAAAACCTTAGTTACTAAAGGATTGTTTAAAATTTTATTAAAAAATTGTTTTTCTGTTAGGTTTTTTGTTAGGTTTATGTTCCTTTTATTTTGATATTATTCTCTTATAATAATATTTTTTATTATACTATTTTTAAGCGATTCTAAAGATATTTTCTAATGACCATTAAGATTTCAGATTTTTGACGAAATGTGACGACTGATTACTAAGTTTTGATGTTTTTTTTTTGAGCAAATTTACTGTGAAATGTTTAATGTATAAAAAAATACAACATTTACGCAAAAAACACGGTGTTTTTAGTCAAAAACGATGCCAAATTAAAGCTTAAATATGGTCACATTTACAAAATCTTTTACTTGTTGGTGGAACAAGGGCACAAATGTACACCTATGTTAGAAAAAAAAAATTTAACAAAAAAACTACTGGTTTTTAATTATTGTAAACCACGCACTTAAAAAGAATATAGTATCTAGTTTATGTCATGCAAAGGAGAATAACTTTAGTACGATATTGATAGAGCTAGGCCACATTCAATACAAAAAATATCTTAAAATGGCTCTCCTGTAAAATCGCAAAAGGTGCAGTTCTGCCCTTGTTCTACCAAAGGTGCGATTAAATAACGCACCTAATATCATGCATAAAAAAGTAAAAACTGAAAATGAAAGATTTTTCATGAAAAAAAAAAGTTAAGCTGCAACACGACGCTCTTAGCAATTATTTGCAACTTCATAATAGTTAATAATGCAGTTTCTTAAACAATTTTCGAGTCAAGGCTTTTTATGAAGAGAAAAATTGCACCGCTATTTTCATGGAAAATTACTCTGTGCAAGTTTGCAACCGTTTACAAGTTTAATATAACTTCGCGGCGGAGCCTCAAAATCATTAAAACTTATTATAAGTCTGTACAGGAAATGACGTGAATCTTTTTCTATCAATCTTTTAAAGATTAAAGTGTACACTACTGTCACTTCACATGAAGTCTATGGGTCCAGACGCGCATATTTATTTTTCTATATTTTTTTTATGCCAGAGGCGGCAAACGTTGCTGATGCGTTGCCAGCCTTTCAAGGGTGTGGGCCTCCGGATCTCTCACAAACGAAATAGTGGTACTTCCCTGGACGAGCCGGCCCATTCATACTGTAAAACAGAATCGCTCTACCACTACTCATAAACATTTTTGCTCAGAATATATTGTATACGACGCTAAATAGCAGTAATAATATCGCTACATTGAAAAATACGAGGTCGTAAACATCCAGATATCATACTCAACTTTATTTGTATCTTCCAAATGTTGGTAGCAGCCAACAAGATCAGAAAACTTTACCAATATAATCTGAGCTCTTCCAGATGTTAGGGAAATAATATTATTTGGCGGCGCGGCCCAAGCGGATTCTACTGATGCTGGTTAAGCACTTACGGAGCATTATGTCACCTATTTTTACTTAAAATATGACTGTAAAGCAGGACCAAGAAAATAAAACACCTGCTCTGGAGGCGCCACATTAGCTATGGTTATAGCAACACTTGCTGCTATGGTTATACTCACAAAACTCTTAAAGTCTAAGGCACGGTTGACAATTGACATCACACTTTGACAGACAGCAATAATGAATGACATCTTATTGTTTTTTTATTTGATTGTTGTTGTTATGATTGTTAAGGTATATGGAACTTTCTCTCGCAATTTTGGAAGCTGTGTCCGAATAAAGTGACGCAAATTGGATCGACCCGGAATTTGAACCTAAGACTTCGAAATCACGGCCAGGTACTCAAACCACTAGACTAATATGGCTAAAAATTAGTCTAAAAGTCTATCTTTATCTGTATCTATTTATCTATATAAATAAAAAAAACAAATTTAATTGCTGTTCGTTACTCTCGCTATAACTCGAGAACGGCTGAACAGATTTGTCCAATTTTCTCTAAAGTCTAGGAAAGGTTCAAACGATGAGAATATATGGCAAAAATGCGAGAAAAATACTAAAAACGACATTTTTATTTTCCCATACAAAACTATCCTTATCTTTCAAAAGAAGTGATACGAAGTTCACCGGGTCAGCTAGTAAAATATATTTTATCACGAGCAGAAAGCAATACTCTGGTGTGAATAGAATAAACGAATTCCGTTTTGTTATTCTGATTAATGTGGGCGAAGGTTCGCGTGTCCAATTCCCACCTGTCATATTCTTATTTATAATATCTCTTTGATCTATATTTCAAATCCGTTTTAGGTGAAGTAAGCTTGAAGACACGGCTGACGACGGTTCCGTAGCAATAAGATATTTTATAATTAGATTACATTTCAAATGTGTATTTTTTTAATTCTATATAGCGGCCACCTCCGCAGTTTCACCCCCGCGTAATTTATTTTTTCAAATATCCCCCCTTCTCCCCGCATTTCCGCGATCAAAAGTACCTTATGTCACCCGGGGATTGTTTAGCTTTCCAACAATGAAAGAATTTTCCAAATAGGTTTAGTAGTTTTGGAGCCTATTTAATCAAATCTTTTATCTTTATAATATTAGTACAGATTTCGTAATATCGCGATAGAATGCATCGATGGTCTAGTGGTTTAAGTACCGGGCCAAGATCTCGGGGTCCTGGGTTCAATTCCCGGTTTGAGCTAACAATGTGTAGGTTTTTTCGGACAAAGCTCGGGTTTGTAATTACCAATCCGCATTTGGCAAGCGTGGTGATTATCGTCATTGTACCGACAACTTTATTTCAACAATGGAGGTCTTTGCCCTGCAGTGGGACATTAATTGGCTGATACTTTCCTTTACTTTAGTATAGATTTACCAGTCTCTACCTATACGGTGACAGAAATCAATGTGTGAAATCCTACACAGTTAAATGGCTGTGTAGCCGTAATCCAATTGGACTAGTTCCCCCATCAAGGACTACGGAAGTCGGATAGCAGTCGGTCCAATGCAATTACTAGACTTGCAAAATCATGGAGTTAGGTGCAAGCATGACAATGGTTCGTTAACGATAACGAAAGTCAAGCTACCCACGCCGCGGTCGGTAAATGGATGGGTGACCATTCTGACCACATTGAGTGACGTTTATTACGAGCGATCGCAGAGCGCCGCGGCTGGGGGCGGGAATCGTAAACAACCACGCGCGCTGCAGGTGAAAATCGCGTCGTAAAAAATGCTCTTAATTTTTAAATCAACTATCTGTAGAGAAAAACCGCGCCGTGAGTTCTTAGCCTTTATTATTATAAAACGGAACCTCAAAAACACTGCATTTCTATAACGTTACGTACCTGCATCGCGTGACCCATTACAAATTGCTTTATGCTAATGTTACTGTACTTGGTGTGCCGAAAAAAACTCCCAAGGAAAATATACTTTAATCTGATATACATAAGATCTGCAAACTAACCTACTTTGACGTAGGCTGCTAAATTTGTCTTATGTCAAATTTAGGCTTTTAGGATCGGCGAAAATGCTAATACACTAAACGGTTTTGTAGTAATAGGTTATAATAATTTTGTCAAGATGTTTATTAATGGAGCTTAATGTACCGACTAAAATATGTTTGTAGGTCATCCATGTAAACCGGTTTAGTTACTACCCCTTACCAATCTGGCTACCGTGAAAATTCATATTATCTACATAGGTTCCGTTCGGCAGATATTTTTTAGTGTGGTAAATTGACGAGCCATTAATTGGTGTAATGGTCGAGAAGTCACCTATTACACCAGACGTCTGTTCGATCCCCGCACGGTACAAAGATTTGTGTGCACGAACATGTCTGTTTGTATCGGTCTGGGTGTTTTTATGTATAATGTGTATGTATTTACAAAAAAGTATATAAGTACTGTTTTTACGTTGTCTGGCACCCATAGCACAAGCTAATGCTTAGTTTGAGCCTAAATAGCGCTGTGTGAATAATGTCCAGAGAGTTATTTATTTCATTTATCTACCGACTCTTGTTCCTAATTACCAGGCTATTTCACCTAAAATAAAATTGCTTAACTATTCCACTATAAACCATTACAGAAGCCAGAAGCCACACACGAGCTAACATGCAGTGCATTGTGTGCATTGTCTGACGCCATGCAAGACGATCTTCTGGGCTAAGTGCCGGCTAGATACGGAGGAAATGAGGCGAAACTTTAAACTTTGCGCTATTCGTTTAATTTTAATTTTCAGGAAGGAACGTACACCACGTTATTAAACTTTTTAATGACTTACTCCAAAATTACTCAAGAGCTTTACAATTTTTTTCTTAATTCAAAATATTTTCTGTGAAAAAGGAGCACACGAAGCTTCACACACACTTTTTAATTTTTCTCGTAACTATTAGAAGGCATAATTGATTTTCATTAAAACAGTAAATCATAAACTGTCTCGCATATTTATTCCTATAATTGTGTACAATCAAAGATGGCCGACTACTACGACCATCATCAGTGCTACGAAATCCGTAGCAACTTAGATACGTAGTAGCATCGTAGCAGTAGCGTAGTTTTTAGCTGACTATTTTGTAAACCTAACTAAAAGTGAAGATAATTCCTTTTATTTGATTCTATAAATTGTTGGAGTTTAGCCACAGGTCAATCACCTTTTTTCTCCGTAAAGACAGATTGTCTGGCATAGATTGTGGTGGATATTAAAGCATCTGTGTATATAGATATTTGTCTGCGAACGTTCTAGATACAAACACATCAGTTTTATGGCTTCAATCGTTGTTTTATTTCAGGGCAAAAGATATTAGACTGTTTTAAGTAGATTGTTTATTTTAATAACAAATCTGCCGCATTATACTTTGTTTTCAACTTTGTATTTTTGTACTGAAAAGTATATATTTTTATAAATTATTCATGTACTAGAATTTACTCAGTGTTTTTATTAAACCCTCTTCACATATTATGATATCAAATGATTATTTCCACAAGTAGATCCATAATTATATCCATAAAAATATTTTTCCTTTTTTTTTCTTTTTTTCTCACCAATAAGCCTACTGTACTGACTCGGCAGTCTGCCTGTTAAAAATAAATAAATTATAAATAGCAATTTACAAAGATTTTGTCATTTCGATGCATTACCAATAATTATAATTTGGTGTCGATATAAATTAATGACATCTGGCGACCCGCAGGGTTTGCCGCCTCTGGCATAAAAAAAAAAACAAATAAGATGATGTTAATGAAAAATAAATAAAACAAAAATAAGCCCATGTCTGATTCTCCTTCTATCCTAATCCTGGTTTCTAGTACCAAGAAGATGAAATTGGCAATGTCAATTTATTAGTCTTTGCCCTTAGGCCGTTTACCTAACGACTTTTTTATACCATCTGTATTACAGCGAGAAGTAGGCGTTTGATCTTAAAGTGGATCATTACGTTTATTATCTTTTGTCTCTTGAAAGAAATTTTTAATTAAAAATTATTGGACGTCGTAAGATGAACCATATTGCTTTTCTGTAGGTATTCGATCTTTTGTCTACTGGACATTTCCAATGCGTACACTAGCATGTTCATGTAACAGGAAGGAAAAATGCATCGTTTATCGTTAGCCTAATTCAAACACGAAAGGCAAAACAATCTTCGTTCTACAAATGTCAACCTTCGCACATTGCACTAAAGTGCATTTTCGCTTCAAATTCTAAAGTCACACAGCTCTAAATTTTGACAGTAAATCCATTCAAATTTAGACTTTTCAGCTACTGGTTAGGGTGTTTTTTTGAATGGCGTTGTAATAGGAATTGGGTTTGTTGGAAACGTAACGCTAATTTGTCTCCGTTTAAGCCTATCTGCTCTCATCAGTTAACGTCGTTTTTTGCTACCGGTAATTTAAATTGGAACAATAGCTTTGAGATATCGTTTTGCTGATTTGAGGTAAAATGTAAAGTATTGAGGTAATCTTGGAATTTATTGGCCTGATTCCCTATTTGGTAGCCATCTTGGCATATTCGCCAGGGGTCGTGGGTTTTCGATTCGCATGGACACACTTACATGTAATGCGTGTGCATTGAGCGACGCTTCCTGGTGAAGTAATGGTTTGTCTTGTATCTGGATTTTCTGTGTATATTTGTAATACCTACGTTAATAGTAATTTACCATTCAGATAAACCGCCAGTTCATTTATCAATTACCTTAATTTAAAAATATGGCTGAACATTGAGAGATCATACACGGGCTTTTTAGTTTTTTCAATAGAATAGGGTGTACTGCACTACTATCTGATCCAAATGCTATTAGCATAATACCTTTTGGAATTTAGCGAAAAATGACGTCAACTGTGCTTGTCCGTAACTTTAGCAACCAATAGCAACGCATTATTTATCTGGGTGTGTGTAAGTCATCACTGCACGTCACGCAGTAAAGGTCGTATCCTAATACGTAATAATAGCATTTGAACCAGATAGTACTATCTGATAGGCTTTCTGCCTGTCAACAGAAATTGTTTAACTTGAAAATAAGTAAAATAATATAATAAAATCCGAAAGATGTAATCTTCTTCTTCTTAGCGAGTCGATGGCTAAATTTTACCAGACCAGTACTCCGCCACCCGAACAGCATTACTGTTAGCGCGCAGCAAGTCTTCCTGAACACATGTGTCAGGGCACGCGGGACAAGAAAGCAGATGGGCCATGCTTTGCGGGGAGGCACCACAGTCACACGTGTTTTCGGCTGGATCTATGTATCCCCAGTTCGTCAGGTTTTCCTTGCAACGGCCGACTTGAGTCCTTAATCTGTTGAGGGTCTTCCACGTTTGCCACGGCAGGTCATGGCCGGGTGCTAAGCCTTCACGAGGAGGGTATAGAGAAAGGGGATGTTCCTCCTTCCACTTTTCTCTCCTAACTAGGCCTGGGTCGTCGGTGAAAATAGGGACAACTTTCTTGTGGAAGGACCTTCGACTCTTAAGTCGCTGACGGACAGGCACATAGCCGTGCATAGGATGACGGGGATCTCGTTCTCCCTTGGCTCTTTCGATAGAGCTAGCGACTTCCCTTCGAACCCTTGGCGGGGCAATACCGGCCAGGGAATATAGCATTTTTACCGGGGTCGGCTTAAGGCAGCCCGTAATTACGCGGCAAGTTTGGTTAAGAGCTATATCCACCTGACTAGCATGCACGGAACGACTCCACACAGGGCATGCAAACTCGCCAGCCGAATAGCAGAGCGCCAGACCGGTAGTTCGCAGAACATGCGGTGAGGCTCCCCATCTTACTGATATGAGTCGCTGAAGAAGGCTGTTACGTGCGGTGACTTTCTTTCTCACGTTTTCACAGTTAGCCTTGTAAGTCAGCGTTCTGTCCAAGATAACACCCAGGTATCTGGGATATGGAGCATGACCGATAGGGACCCCTTGCCACAAGATGTTAAGAGTGCGGTTGGCTTCTTTATTGCGCAGGTGAAAGGCGCAACTTTGGGTTTTTGAAGGGTTAGGTCTTAACGCATTATCTGCATAGTACTTGCTTAACCCATCTAATGCCAAAGTCAGGTTCTTCTCAACCTCCTCAAATGAGTCGGCCTGTGAAGCCAACGCCAAATCATCAGCGTAAAGGAAACCCGTTGTGCCCGGAGCAGATGGCTGATCATGAGTGTATATATTAAATAATAATGGAGCAAGCACACTTCCTTGGGGAAGGCCATTTTTTTGTGAACGCCATCTGCTTTTTTCCGAAGAAAGATACACCTGGAATCGGCGATTCCTGAGGAGTTCACTGAGGACTCTAACAAAACCCAGGTCTCCGGTCATGTATGACACCTTCCACAACAGTCTTTTTATATTGACCGTGTCGTAAGCCGCTGAAAGGTCCACAAAGACAACTCCCGTCACCTGACCCGCCTCGAATCCATCCTCAACATATTGCGTTAGTCTCAGTGTCTGACTACTGCATGATTTGCCCGGTCTGAATCCCGCCTGGTCTGGGTTAAGCTTGTGGTCAACAGCATGGGTAAGACGGCTGAGCAGGAGACGCTCAAAAAGTTTGTAGGTATGGCATAACAGGGAGATGGGCCTGTAACTTTTAGGGTCGTCAGCTGGTTTACCAGGTTTTAGGATAGCGACTACTTTTGACTTTCTCCAGAGCTTCGGGATTTTAGCAGACAGCAGGCATTGATTAAACAATTCAAGCAGCCACGAAACAGCAATTGGACCCAGGTGTTGGATTTGTTCGACGGAGATGTTATCCACACCTGACGCCTTTCCATTTTTTAAAGTTTTTATGGTCGTAACTATCTCTGTATAACTAAAGGCCTGACTAATATTAGCATTGGTACAGGGCGTGGTTTGGTCCAGGTGGAGGGGGTTCATTTGTTTGGGGGGTTTACTATTGAGTAATAATTGGTGTGCAATTTCGTTGGCTGTGACTTTACTCGTTAACAAGGCCGGTGGGGGTTCACTAGTAAGTTTACGTATGGTAGACCATGCCTTTTTACTATTGTGAGTCAAGTCAACACTGGCGACTGTGTCCATCCACTTGTCCCGTCGATTCTGGCCAATCTTGTGCAGAAGTTCCTCACCAATTTGCTGGGTTTTCTGTGAGAAAGGGTCGTTATTGAAGGAGGTTTCATATTCCTTCAAGGATTCTACAGCTTCATTTGGAAGACCAGGAATGTAAGAAGTTCGACATCCCCTGGGTATGAACCTACGTGAAACCGCAGCGACCACATCCACAAACTGGCCGTAGTTCTCCGGGATTGGTGAAAGAGAGCGAAGTTTTTCGTCAATTTTTTCGGAGAACTGTTCCCATTTTGCCTTAGAGTAGTTAAATCGGCGTCTAAATGGTACATTAAGCGGGCACAGCACAGACTGAATTCTGCACAGAATGGGACGATGTTGAGTCCTTGGGATTGGTTGGCACATTGACTTTATGGTTTGAGGGCCAATATTGGAGCTGGTAAATAAGAGGTCAGGGTTATATCCACGCCTCCAGCGACCACTGTTAAATGATGCAGGGAGTTTGGCGATGAAGATGTAATAATAAGGTGATTAATAGCCACTGAATTGATTAATAACCGCGAAACAAAACTGTGAAGTCAACCGCGTAAATAATAAACGGAACCCAGAGTGTGGTTCCTCGCTTATTTCGAGCGGTCCCGAAAGGTGCACTAGGGATGTTACCGTTTAATATAATATCGATAAAAAATATAGATGTTTTTATGTGTATGTAGATTGTAGTAGTATAACAACGAAAAGGGTTTGCAATCTTTCATTATTATTCAAAATTTTAAGAACCATTATTTATCCATACGCTAGATCGAATTGTAAGTGTAATCAAAATTTTAAAGTAAGCTATGGTATTATGAATTTGTGTATTTATTAATCGCCTTTTTGGAATATTGGCTCCAAGTTACTTAAAATGATCATGATGGGTTGAGTTTTAAAATTATGAGATAAATAATTTTGTAGTTATCCAAATAAAATTTAAATACTTAGCGCCCTATTATAATTAATCACTCCGTGTTCCCTATTTCATATCATTTTATTTGAATCAATACTCACTTTATCGATAACACACATTTGTTTACCTACATGTCGCATCACTAAAGTGAGCATCGATGCTAGCTACGAGCGAGCGATGTATTCATTAACTTATTTGCATGGACAATTAAGGCTCGCGTTCACACCCAGTGTTGTTGAGATGTCTGTTCTACAGCACGCTGTTTATCGAATATCTTCGAGAATAGTGGTGCTAGCACAGACAGCTTTGGCGGTGTTTTGGCAATATTAATTAATGTGGGAGCCAGTTCAATTGACATGAAAAGTTCGAAGGGTAGAGGAGCCTACAGTGTGGCAGCACATTGAAGACGTTTATTCATGAAGTGTCACTCAATGGAATAAATTCTTTTCATGTCAAATGAAAATTTGGTGTTACTCGTACATTAATATTAGTGCCTATGTGACGCCCTGCAAGGTCATAGCAACTTGCGAGAGTGCTAGTACGCATTTTATACAACTACTCGTAGTAACTTAACTTTGCTTTAAAACGATTACATTCTAAAACACATTATTAATATTGTCATTTTATTATACCATTTATATTATAATTTTTACGGAATATACTTACTTAGATGATGTCTTCCCTTCGTACAGTTGCCGCTTACCATCAGGTGCGCCGGTCTGTCAACTGACGTAGGAAGATAAAAAGCCTATTGTGGGCTCGTCTGATCTTCGAGCCTTTGATTTCAAGTGTACTGGCTCCTACATTAATATTGTCAGAACACAGCCAGAGCTGTTATGACGTCAGATTTCACCTGTGGGGGGGACTAGCTAACAACTCTGAAATATTCCATTAACCAACCAATTATATAATTTTTATCACACACTCAAACACACAATGCAATTAATATCACACTGTGTAATGCACAAAATTTTCAAACATACACAATATTAAATCAATTTTATTCCACAGAATAAATGTTTCAAAATCTTTAAAAATATCGATGTTGTCAAATTCTAAGAATCTTCGCTTATCTTTCAAATTCTAAACTAAAAATACAAATAAAGTGCTGTGAATGAAGAATGACAACAGTGCCTAATATTAGAGAAATGTCCATTTAACGTAGTGGAACTTGTTGTTGTTGTTGTGTTGTGTTTGTGTCAAGATGAATACGGTGCAGAGTACGGGTGGACATGGCGGGTCTATGAAGAAGGATCATAAGCATGAGCAGGTAAGTGGTTATAATATTAAGATGAAGATGAAAGTTGCATTGCAATGGAAAGTGCCTTACCATGTTTTATAGGCGCTGACGTAGATTGCCGACACACTATTACTATACTAATATTAAAAACAGAAAAGAAGAGGGACGATTTGATTATTTGTGTGTTTGTAGTAACAGGTGACATAGGGAACGTTTGATCCTGGAAATGTGGGGGGAAAGGGATAATATTTGAACAAAGAAATTACGCGCGGGTGAAACTGCAGGCGGAAAGCTAGTAAGGAACCCTTAAATGGCGAACAATTGTTTTGTCACCGAAAATAGGTATTATAAATCACTAGGTCCCCAGAAAAATACTTATAGATTCGAGCGAATGCTTATAAATTTTCTAGTATACATACAACATAGAGAATGCACATTGGTCAAACGCCGTCTCAATATAGACTAGTACAATGCAATATCTAGATTTACAGCGTTATCTTTTGTCTAGGCAATCTAGTGCTTCTGTCAGCCCGCTTGTCGAGCGTTCTCCGTCTGGGCCGCCTTCGGACGGAAAATTGAGCTGTCTGTCTGTGCAACTATAACATTTTTCTTCAATATTTATGTATGTTCATTGAAGTTTTTTTAGTTTATTTATTTGAAACTAGCTTTCTTACCTTCAAAACTAGACCAATTGTCTCTACATTTACTTAAATTTAAATTACTTAAAATCGGAGGCTCGAAGATGTGATGAGCCTATAGTCTAGCAGCACATTGAGCAACGTTTCCCCCATTCCGTCGACCAAGCGTCAAGAAGTTTCCCGGCACCTATACCACGGCTGAATCTTGTTATCATGCCATAACCAGATATTAAATTAGTAAGTAATTAGCACGCTGTCACGTACGCGCCGGTGTTATGGCGTGTTATGCTATCACCTGTCGCCCTGCTGCGTGATTAACGCGAGTTAATTGACTTTGGGTGATATTATCTGTGATATTAGCCTCAGCGTATGACATAATTTAATCAACAAGTTAAATCGACACCCACAGTTTAACCCCTAGATTAAAGACTCGCTTCGGTATTCATTTTGGGTCTTCATTATGAATTTTGGTTGAAATCTTCTATAAATCAAAGATCTTTGTTCGTCAACATTATTTACTTATTATGGGTTTATAGTTATACTTTCACTCACTGAACATATCGCGATGGCAAACTATACTTATACGTCGATTTCGGTGAGAGGGTGATACTACTAGTTCTCGGTCCTTTTACTCACTGAACATAGCGCGATGGCTACTACTCCGAACAGAGTTTTTTAGTTTTATGTTTTGGCACTACCCACTGTTTCTTTTTGCTTGGCCTAAAGGAAGACTAGAATGCCATTAGGCATTTAGTCCGCCTTTTGTACTCGATTTGTTTGTGCAATAAAGCTTAAATAAATAAATAAAATGATTAGGTAAGGTTGGAGTTGCAACCATGATATACTAGATATAAAGTCAGTTTAAAAATATACTTAACTAAATCTTAACTTCACTAGACGGCAGAGTCCACCAGGCAGAATATTGGGTGCAGGCTAATTAATGACGGCTAATTGGACCGTGTGATAGCTTGCCGCGCAATTAACGCAACAGTCGAGCCACAGATTACACGAAACCAGTAGCTGAAGTACAGTCAAAAGCACGTCAGACGTAACACTTTGGACTTTGTTCCGCTCTTATGTCGGGGGCATAAGTGCTATTATCGAACTGCACGTGTTTACCGTGATGTGCTGTTGACCGTCCTACATATCAACTTTGTCGATGTATTTAAAAATAATACAGAAACTGACCTTTGTACTGCCGCAAAAATAGCTGCACGTTTATGCTACTGTACAACTTTATTACCATAATAATAAAAGGTATTTTGAGGATGTCAGATGTGTAAATACTTTTGCGGCTGACTATTTGACTACTGCTGGTAGCGCAGAACTACCCAGTCCCTGGTAACTTTATAACTACCAAGATAGTACCTAGTCAAATTTGACTGGCAAAGATTTTACGGCATTCAAAATCATGCTTTATTAGAATATCATAGAGTACTTATCTTATAAATGCCAACATTTTGACTACTTGTTTAGATATAATTGTAGCCGACTGTCCCTGGATGTACTAGAGTCTGTTTCCCAAAAGTTTTTTATACTAGGTCAGTTGGCAGACAGGCACGCAGTCCACCTGATGGTAAGCGGCCACGTTCGGCCTATTCCATTGAGGGACACTTCACCAGGAAGCGTCGCTCAATGTGCTGCCACTCTGTAGACTCCAGCCTCTCTTCGAGCCTTAGATTTCAAGTCTACTGTTTAATATTATGATATACATTAGGTACATTTTGTAAGTTTATCTTCGAGGCTTTAATTTTTTTTATAAATAAAAGTTATAGGTAGTAAAGTATATGTAAGCACTTCTAAAGGAGTTTTAGAAATTAACCCTAAAAGTTGTTAGGATATTATCCATTTTTTTTTTCGATCTCAAATCATATTCAGGATAGCTCAGAACAGTCAGAACACATACAAATAACCTGTCGACCACACTAGACGCCTAGTCCACTAGGCATGCAATTGGAGGCTGACTAATTAATTGCGGCTAATTTGAGCGTGTGATAGCTTGCCGTGTAATTACCACAACAGTCGCGCCACAGATCAAATGCAACCAGTAAGTACAAGTGTTTCTATTGGTTCTATTTTATATGGTTTCGTTATAAATACATATGTATGTGGGAGAAAGTATTAATTTTAATCTGTACAATGGCAACATAAAAAAAAAAAGAAGCAGTCTGTCAAAAGAGGTAAACGATGTAAGAAGTGTATCAGATTAATTAAAGTTTTAAGTGTTAATTCAACCATTCTATTATTTCACCATCCCACAACTATTTTGGGGGCTCGTCCGGGATCCAGAGAAGTATTAGTGTGGAAGAATTATCAAGATTTACGAAGAAATCAAACTACAAAAACCGGCAAGTAATTTTATTATTGAGCTGTTTTACCGACACGAACCACGTCAAACCGCGGGAAACTGAACGCGCACCGCGTCGCGCACCGAATGCTACGGGACGTAGTTGCTGACAGCTGAGACGCCCGGTTATTAAAGACGAAGTTAAAACGAATGCTACGGGACGTTGTTTGTGACGTCAATATTTTTTATTATTTACGAGGAAGACTAAGATTATTTCAAGACGTAACTCTGGAGCTTAGAAGCATTTGGGCGGATGTGCACATCGGGCAAATTTTTTTTATTGAATAACTAGGAAAAGCACTTCTTTCTCTTTCGATACCACTGAGAGCTGTATTTCTATCTCTTTTCTGGGCTAAGATAATTTCGTGCATAATGTCGGTTCTAACAGCTTTTCTAAAATCATTAGAACCTTAAGGTTCTATTTTCACTTCCATCTCTCTGCGTCTACATTGCTGTATCTTTCTTTTGGTGGATTGTAAGTTTGGCCCTTATGCCTAAAAAAATTATTCGCACAAAGGCTACGTAAAAAGAGTTACGCCTTTTTGGTCCAAACAGTGATTTAAAATATTCATCATAACTAAACTTCCGACATTATGCTTCTAAGATTACTATAAGTAACATTAAAACGGTTGCAGATATACGGCTTTATGCCTTTTGCTTTAGTAACTTTGTAAATGCATTGGTGGGCCAATGTGAAAATAAACCGTTATGGATGTGAACTATTCTAAATATGGTGCCAAAAAATTAGCGACATCGGGCATTATCCATTGGTCACGGCGTGTCCAATGACTGACACTGAATCAGTTTAAGTGTAATGAGATACATTGTTGTTGGTCGTTGCGCGATCCTATGTCTGGCCGTCTGTCCCTTTGCTCCTTGCAAGCATTGTTTGTTTACATTTTGGTGTTTTTGTTTTACCTTTGGTCTGTTGGTGTTTTGTTAACTGATCATAGTGATTAAAAGTGGAGCTTTAGTTGTAATAAATTGATTGACGACAAACGTAAATTAAGTAAAAGTCACCAGTCATGAACAGATCAGGAAACATTTTTGGTTTTTACTTTGTAAATGATCCAATGCCGGACCTCCAATTAATGACATCAATTATCCAGCCATGCCTCGGGGTGGTTTGGTGGCTATAATTCGAATTTTCTTTCATGTTCGTTCAGGTTCTGAAGTTTGGGACATAGGTTGATCACTCCATGATAGTTGCGGCAACTGTCTTAGGTAGTTTCACGTGTCTTCACCCTTGGTTCACAAAAATGGAGTTTTGTCACCCCTACGTTTCTTTCACACGCATGCATGCCCCACCAAACCATCACAGATGCTGGGTACCCTGTCATTTTGACTATGATTTTTTTCTTCAACCGTAAAAAATCTCATCTGTAAAAAGAATTCCTCCATGGTCACCGCGTGGCGTGTCTCTGCAACAACTTCTTCGCTCTCGTAGTTCGTTTGAGACGAAAAGGTGCAGTCAACAGATGACCTGTCCTTTTTCGATAAGCCCTAAGGTATTCTTTAATAATACCAGATAATATCATATTTCTAGAGGAAATTTTCATTTTCCCAGCCATGATTTTCTGCTGACGGATTACTCAGACTCAAATACCCTTATACAAATTGGGACAGAACTTATGCTAGGACTAGATATAACGAAAGATCTTCAGACATATTCCGGGCCAAAGAGAAAAAAGCCAACTTTAACGAAATCCGTCTCTTATTGTATCTGTTACCGGCCAAACCCGATTTCAGGACAAACTAGTTTGGCCTAGGCTAAACTAGCTTGTACTAAGGGGGAAATCGAATCGGATGGATATAGGTTAAAAGGTGCCAAGGGTGTGGAGCGAAGCGAAGTGGAGCTCCCGCTTCAGCCTTCGTGGTTTTTTTAAAACCTTTTTTGTTTTCACTGTAATAATAATTTAATTCTATGTTGACTTAAATCAGTTTGGCCTAGGCCAAACTAGTTTGTCCTGAATCTGCCTTAAAGTTAGGAGCAAGCGGCTCTCTTTTCATTGCTCTTTTTTGCAATTCTTTACTCGATTCCTCTTACTTCTTCGATAGTCTTGGTCATTTGTGTGTACTTGGTTTGGACTTATTTATAGGATGAACCTAATATGTACACCTAGTCATGGACAGAATTTCCATTAGGTCCATTATTTGATACATAAATAATTTACTGCTGATTTATATTAGAAACAGTAAAATATACCTACTTAAGTAAGCAGGCGTATGACGTATTAAAGAAAACAAAAACAATGAAATCCTCTTAATGGCCACTCTGTCCATGATTGGGTGTACGTGCTTAAATAATATCCAGTAACGGACACCGGTAAAATTTAGGTTTAGTATACCAGTGTAATTTCGGTTATAACATAAAAGTAATGTATTACTTCTATTTATAAATCATTAAAAGTTGTGAAATCCAACAACGACGATACACCTAACACAAAATAAAACGTTAAGTGTACCTACTTATAGGGTTCGCGATTCTTATAAGAAATTAAGATTCCCGACACTAAAGAGGTAATACGGCGTTACTAACAACCATAAAACATCGGCATGGAAATGACTATCGGCTGTCAAAAACAGTTGGTATGTGAGCTTAAATACTGGCACAACCGATTTATGTTATAATTTTAATTGTTAATTAAAAATCTGTCCGTAGCTGGTCCGCGTCTATCATAGGTGCCTTTAGTACATTCAAAATACTTTAGTATAAATAAGCAAACCTTTCTATTGATCTTTATAACCTTTATCTTGACGCGTACCTACTAATCAACCGTGTTAATTATCGGTATGGATGTAATAAGTAAAAAAAACTATAAGTTTGATGTGTTGTGTGTGGGTGTAAAACTAAGTGCGGGTAAAAAGTCTAGTTAATTAAGAGATGTCCGACTTTTTGCTAAAAGCACCACAGTTAATAAATGAACACAATAAAGTCGCATTTGCAATTTAGTCTTGTTAAGTTTTAATAGATTTTGATTTATTGTTTAGGCAAAACGTTATATTTGGACATACACCTCACATTTAATCACATTAAATTACATAAATTAAAAGCATAAAGCCATATGGGCACATACTAATCAGTTGAACAAAAACATTGAATAATTTTAGTGGCATAAAGGCGGATATCATGTTTTTTTTAAAATAAGTTAATTTTTCACTGTTTAAAAACATTGTTTTTAAATTTTAATTATAAAGCTAGGAAAGCTATATATTAAGCTAAATAAATGCAAAGAAATCATTGACGTGTTGTCTGTACTTATTAAAATATTTGCCGATAAAATTTAATTTCTATTTTGCTCTGTCCTGTAAAGTTGACAAAATCAACATCCGCCCTAATGCTTCTGAGCTCTAGAACTATGATTAACAGACTTTACGACTAAAGATTATTAATATGAAGATGCTTATTAAATAATCTTAAGATGATCTAAGGATTAATCAAGACTTAAGAAGTTCTTTATATTTGAAGATTAACATTATATTTGAAGATTAACATTTTAAGATGCCGCCGAAGAGAGATAATATTTGTAAAGAGGGAGAAGAGCGCGAATTCCGTGAAACACCGTCCATCTCGTTTGGAGATGTGGAGAAGTCGATGACGTCATTTAGTGGTGACGGTACTTACCCGATTTCAACATGGTTTGATGAGTTCGAAGATACGGCTCAATTAATGAACTGGACTGATATAGAAAAACTTATTTACGCGAAAAGACTTCTTACGGGAACTGCAAGACTGTTTCTACGATCGCTTGGAGGTGTGAAAGATTATAAGACTTTAAAACAAGAACTTGAAGAAGAATTTGGTTCTAAATTGAATAGCGCCGCCATTCACAAGATGCTTAGTTCCCGTAAAATGGGGAAAAATGAAACCTATCAACAATATTTTCTCCATATGAAGGAATGTGCACTACATGGAAACGTTGAAGACGCAGCACTTATAGAATATGTTATTGATGGCATCCAAGATAGTGAATCCAATAAATCTATTTTGTATGGAGCGACCAACCTTAAGGAATTTCGAACAAAATTAGATATTTACAAAAGTATTAAGGAGAAAACTCAGACTCGACCTAGTACATCTACTACCCCACATCCAAGAAATAATAAAATAAAACGATGTTTTAAATGCGGTGACTTAGACCATCAATCCCCAGCATGTACTAAAGGAATTAAGTGCTTCAAATGCAACGAATTTGGCCACAAAGGAACTGAATGTAACAAAGGTAAAAAGACATTAAATATTCAAAAGGATGAAGCTAAAATAAAGACTGATAAAGAAGACAAAGATTCAAAGACTCCATATAAGAAGATAAAGATAAATAACATTGAAATGAAAGCATTACTTGATACTGGAAGTGATGTTAATTTGATTAAGTTGTCTGAAGTTCGAAAATTTATAACAGATAATGATAGCTATGACAAAGAAACATCAATACATCTAACTGGAATTGCTGGACAAGAACTTCGTACTGAGGGACTCCTGAAAACTAAGATTATAATTGATGATTACTATGCTGATATTGAATTCCACGTGGTACAAGACTATGCTATACCGGTAAATGTTATACTTGGAAATCCTATCCTTAAAGATTTTGAAATCAATTTTACAGCTGATGGTATTTATCTCGAAAAGATTACTCACCTGACGCTACTGGCAGAAGAGAAGAATACTATTTGTGATGAACATTACCTTGAAGACAAAGACATTGCAAAGAAGATTAAAAAGCTAGTTGAAGAATATAAACCCGATGATCAAAAGAAGGAAAGTAATATTGAGATGAAAATAATACTTACCGATGAAGATCCGATCCATCAAAGTCCGCGTCGCTTGTCACCCCTGGAAATGAAAGTTGTTGATGAACAAATAAAAGAATGGCTAGAACAACAGATAATACGACCTAGTAAATCAGATTATGCAAGCCCTACAGTACTAGCGAAAAAGAAAAATGGTTCATATAGACTATGCATAGATTACAGAAAGCTAAACAAGAAAATTGTGAAAGACAGATTTCCACTACCTCTTATAGAAGACCAGATTGACAGATTGAAAGGTGCAAAAGTTTTTACGACCTTGGATTTAAAAAACGGATTTATGCACGTAAAAGTACACGAAGAAAGCAGAAGGTATACGTCCTTTGTAACACCGCGAGGACAATACGAATTTATGCGAATGCCGTTTGGTCTTTGTACGGCGCCATCGGTATTCCAAAGATATGTCAACCACGTCTTCCAGGACCTTATTTCTGACGGTACTGTCTTGGCCTATTTAGATGATCTGATTTTGCCGGCCGAATCAGAGGAAGAAGGATTGAAGAAATTGATAAAAGTATTCCAAAGATCTAGGGAGTATGGGCTCTTATTTAACTGGGAAAAATGTCACTTTATGAAGAGGGAAATAGAATATTTAGGCTATATAATCAAAAATAATGAACTGCGCCCATCCAAAGAAAAGATTTACGCCGTATCTAAATTTAAAACACCTCATAACATCAAGTCTTTACAATCATTTTTAGGACTAACTGGATACTTTCGAAAATTCATTAAAAATTATTCTATTATTGCAAGACCACTAACCAATTTACTTAAGAAAGATTCCGAATTCAATTTTGATGAAGAATGCGAAATGGCTTTTAATAAATTAAAAGAAATATTGTGTAGCTTACCTGTGTTACGAATTTATGATCCAGAGCTAGCAACAGAAGTGCACACAGACGCCAGTGCAGAAGGTTATGGAGCTGTTCTTTTACAGAAAAATCCTGCAGATAACCAGTTACATCCAATTTATCACATGAGCAAAAAGACGACACCTGCTGAGAAAAAATATCATAGTTATTACTTAGAAATATTAGCGATTGCTGAAGCTGTCAAGAAGTTCCGTGTGTACCTATTGGGCATACGTTTTAAAATTGTAACGGATTGCTCTGCTCTTACTAAAACACTACAAAAGAAAGACTTACCTCCACGTGTCGCTCGCTGGGCACTGCTTCTGGAAGAGTATAATTATGAAATAGAACACAGAGCAGGATCAAGACTTAAACACGCTGACGCATTAAGCCGAAATCCTATCTGCATGATACTTACCGAGGCTGCCGCTCGCCTGAAGAAAGCACAAGATGAAGACTCCCATATAAGCCTGTTAAAGAAAATATTAGAAAAAGAACCCTATCAAGACTACGTTATGGAAAGAGAGATACTGTGTAAAGAAAAAGATGGTACGAGACTAATAGTAGTTCCTAAGAAAATGCAAAACGAAGTAATAAGAAAAAAGCATTGTTATGGACATTTTGGAATTAGAAAGACTGAAGAACTTGTCAGTAGAGAGTATTACATTGAAAATTTAAAAGAAAAGATTAAAAAAGTCATAGACAATTGCGTAGAATGCATTCTGATTTCACAGAAGAGAGGGAAAAAAGAAGGATACTTACATCCGCTAGATAAAGGCGATACCCCGTTGTCGACGTATCATATTGACCACCTTGGTCCATTGACTTCTACTAATAAGAACTACAAATACATTTTTACGATAGTTGATGGCTTCACTAAGTTCACTTGGATCTACCCTACCAAATCCTTGTCTACAGACGAAACATTAGATAAGTTGAAAGCACAACAACAAACCTTTGGTTCCCCTCAAAGAATTATCTCCGATCGTAACGCTGCATTTACCTCTAAAGACTTTTCAGACTATTGTGAAAGTGAGGGAATAACTCATTACACCATTACTACAGGACAGCCGCGTGGAAACGGACAAGTGGAAAGAATCCACCAGATCATAATAAATGTCTTAAGTAAATTAAGCGCTGATGATCCGACGAAATGGTTTAAACATGTTTCCGGAGTGCAACGTTGTATCAATAGTACATGGCAAAGAAGTATTGGAATGACTCCATTTGAGTTACTTTTAGGAATAAAGATGAAAGACGGAAATGAAGAAATTCTGAAAATGATAGAAGAAGAAGAAATCGAGAGTTATAATGAGCATAGAAATGAATTAAGAATTAAGGCAAAAGAGGCAATACAAAAGGTTCAAGAGGAAAATATAAAGAATTATAACCGAAAGAGGCAAAAGGCTACGGAATACAAGGTTGGTGACTTAGTCGCCATTAAGCGAACGCAATTTACTCAAGGGAGTAAATTGTATCCGAAGTTTCTAGGACCTTATGCGGTCACAGCCAAAAAACATCACGAAAGGTATGCTGTTAAGAAAGTTGGCGATTGTGAAGGGCCAATTAACACCACAACCTCAGCTGATCTGATGAAGCCGTGGGCCGGCGTAGATGTAGATGAATGTTCATCTGAGACAGATGAATGATCAGGACGGCCGTGTGGGAGAAAGTATTAATTTTAATCTGTACAATGGCAACATAAAAAAAAAAAGAAGCAGTCTGTCAAAAGAGGTAAACGATGTAAGAAGTGTATCAGATTAATTAAAGTTTTAAGTGTTAATTCAACCATTCTATTATTTCACCATCCCACATGTATATAACTTGTACATAAGTTGTTGACAATTATAATGTACTATACGAGTGCATTGCACAGAAAAATTAGTGATGATGGTGAAGAGAAAAATCAACTATAAAAGTAAGATTCAAATGGATTGTAATTCTAAAAAGTAAATAAGTATTATCTGTGTTTGAGATTAAAATTAGGTACCATCGGGCCTTTGAAAGCGCATGTAGTGTTGTGTATAAATGCTATTATTATTTATTATATCTTTCGGAGTTAGTTAAATCTTTTATTTTTTCAACTGTGGTTGATATTTTGGCTCAGATTATTTTTTATTCATACCATCATACGCATAAACATAAATCAGGTTCGGAAACCACTACGTTGCTATTTACATCATTCAATTCAGTGCGTAATTTTACGGACATAATTAATTAAGGCTTTGACTTCCGAATTTGCAACTGTCCACTAACATTAACAGATTTCCTTTTATCAATATTGTGCAGAATGGAGCCTTTATTATCACCAGTTTACAAATATAATAAAAAAAACTGTATAGGATTAGTGGATGGAATTTATTGCAGTGGGCTGGGTATGCAGGTTCGATTCCGGGACGGTGTGGTTGAGTTGTTATCTTGACTATTCTTGACTGGTGCCGGTGTTCCACTTGCACGGACGATAGACGGTGGTGGATCGTCGCCGCGTCTACGCTTGTGGAAGCTCTTGATGCCGATGACTTCGGTTCGATGACCTCGGTGACGAGCTCGGAGTAACGGAGTCGCGATGATAACGATGACTGACTGATGGGTGCTGAACGGAGACGGAGACGTAGTGACGACGCGACGTACGGAGTGCAGGGACGATGATGACGATGATGATGATGCGGAGACGGAGAGACGAGGACACGAAGTAGGAACGGTAACACGGCGGATGGAGGCACGGAGAGTTGGAGCGCGGAGAACGGTGAACGATGACACGAAGAACGGTAGGACGGAGAACGGTAAGACGGAGAACGGTGTACGATGCGGAGACGGAGAACGATGATATCTGTGATAACGGTCGACGGACAGAGTTCCGGAGTCTCTGATGAACGGTGAAGGCGCTTCGGAGAGGTTCGGAGTATCGCAGCGGAGATCACTTCGGTATTACTTCCGATCGGAGAATGAACGGAGAATGAATCAACTCGCAAGCGAGCGACGTTTATATGGAGCCGATTAGTATTCCAGTAAAATCTCGAAAAGTTAATAATACGCGCGTTTATCTTGAACCTTCTAGATTTGTCATTCGTTTGAACCTTATTTCCACGCGCGCACGGTCGACAATCGCGCGCTCTTGTTGTAGTGCGAGTTCACTGGTCGGCTATCGCCAGGGGGGAGCGGGGCACGCGCGGGACGAGGTCTCGCCATCTCGCTCGGCGCCATAGCGCCGCGCCGCTCTGTAGTCTGGAATGTGCGCGAATTCTTATCTCGATCTTTATCTAATCAGCTGTTATCGCGCGCGTGATTTCTTCTGTTTTCTTTCTGTTTTGATGATGCTGGATACTATATTATTTGAATGATGTCGTCGTGCACATACTCCCGTCGTGCAGCGGCGGACTCGTCGCTGCATAAAAACCGCTGGAAACGACGACATCTATCTGTCTATGCTAAACTGTCGGTCGGTGGTCGGTTCGGTATGATGTTGGCAGTCTTGACTTCTTCTTTCTTCTTATCATAATATCTTCTTTGATACGGGCTGTTGCTATAGAGCGCGGTTGCCGCGGTGACGGCGAGTAGGCACATCGCGGGAGAGGTCGTTGACCTGCGGTGTTACTTCTCGGTTTCGGTGCTCCCGCCGGTGTTGAAACTGAAGGTTTGTGTTTTTCGAAAAGCGGAGGTCGGCGATACGGTTGTTGACGGATGCGTGGCGCTGTTGGCCGCGGGCCCTCCCGCCGGTCATGCAAGTAGGGCGCGATTATACGGTATTCGATTCTCGGCTGTGTGACTTTCTTCTGTATTTTTAGTTTTTTCTTTTCTTCCGTTTTCTTATTATTGTTCTGTGTTTCGGAGTTTGAATTCTTTACTCTCCAATTTTCTATCGGTGTTGCTTTCACGGCGATACGGTATTGGGTCGGTGGCGCGGGTTCGATTCCCGACGCGGTCGATGTTGCGTTTTCTTTCCTCTCGGCGATTTTCTCGGTACAGACGGTTTCGGTCTTGTAGACATAATGCACGGAGCGGTGCATTCTTCGAACTGATGAGCCATGGAGTACCCATCCTAGTGGAGTCAGCGATGCGACGGGTTGGTCATATTGACCTCGGCGAAACTGTTTGGTCGTCAGCAGGTGCCAGTTGTCTTGACCAATTAAAATCGACGGTTTGTCTTCCGGATACAGCAGTGAGTTTTCTATGTCTTTGAGATGATGGCAGCCTTCTGTGTCGGATCGGTTAACTGCTTGCGGTGCGAGGCGGAGATCGTCGACAGTTCTTGCTTTAATTATATATTCGGCTGACTGCCCCTTGAGTGCGATGTTGACACGTCGCGATTCGCTGGCGGTGATCTTTGACCCGGCCACGCCTTCTAAATGGAGCGGGTCAAATTCGCCCTGTGCTCCAACGCGCGCTGCCACCTCTTCTTCAATGAGGGTTATTGTAGACCCATCGTCGAGGATCGCCAGGGTGTCGACGTGTCCACTGGGACCGGAGATGCGGACGGGGATCATCTTCAAAAAGGCGTAACCCTGTCGAGGACGGCAGGTTGACGCGACGGTTTCTATTTTTCGGTTTCGGTTTTCTGTCGGACGCGGTGGTACCCCATCGAAGTGGAGCATCGGATGGTGGGTTTTTTTACAACCCCGGACGTCGCAGGAACGGGTCTTGCAGCTGTGGTCAGTCGATTTAATACGGAGACAGCGGAAACAGAGGCGATGTTTCTTAGCGAGTGCCCATCGCCCGTCGTTGTCTGCTTGTTTAAGTTGCTCGCAGGCGGTGATGAAGTGATCGTAGTTACAAATCGGGCACGGTGATTTCTTAATATTTCTTCTTTCTTGCAGATTATTAACTCGGTGATAGCGGTTGCGATGATCTGTTCTGTCTTCGGCGATGATTTCTGGCGGCGCGAATTTCCCACATTTTTCAGCTTCGGCTTCTATGAAATTGCAAAATTTTATCAATTCGGGTCCATCCGTTGTTTTTTCTGATACGTAGTCGAACCACCGGTATTTTAAATTTGGAGTCAGCTTCTCGATTATGCTTTTCACTATTTCCGGGTTATATAAATAGTATGTTCGTTTAAGTGCCTGTAAAGTTGCCACACTGTTTTTTACTTTACTTGCAAATATGCAGATCTGTAGCGGTGAATCGACGATCTTCGGTAGATTTCGGAGGTTATCCAATTCGGACATTGCGATTGCATCGGTTCTTCCAAAACGCATTTCTAATATTGACATAATTTCTTCCGGTTTAGCGTTCGAAATTAAAAGGCAATTCACTGCCTCTTTTGCTCTGCCCTTCAACGCCTGGCGCAATCTTGCTACGTTTTCTAGTTGGCTGAAATTACCGGCGGACTCGTCGTATGCACATTTAAATGTCAGCCATTCATAATGTGCACCGTTGAAATATGGCAGGTTTCCTATAAATCGTGGTGGCTGGCCGGCGCGCGCTGCGGATGCTATAGCGGATGCCAGCTCACTCAGGTTGATCTGTTGATTGTCGGTGGTTGCTTGCGGTGTGGCTTGTGCTGTAACTTGCGCAGGGGTTTCTTTCTTTAGGATATCTTCTTTTGATGTAAACGCGGGTAGATCCATGATAGCGTTTCGCGTCGGCTGGCTGAGTGGTTTTTCTTTTAATTGGGGCTGATCTTCTAGCCACTTCTGGACATGTGTGTCTTCGTATTCGGAAGCAATGGAATCGCAGTCGTCTTCCTGTTCGATTGTTTCCATTTCAGCGGCTTTTGCCTTCGCCTGCGCTAATTCCAATTCGCATTCCGCTTCTATTTTCTTGATTTGGATTAATCTTAATTTTCGTTCGGCCAATTCTATTTGAGAAAGGGCAACACGGCGAGCGTGGGTCGACCTCACAGATGAGGCCCGCGATGATGCTTTTGACCGCTGCTTTTCCCCGATGACGGTAGGTGACGTTACGGGCGAGGCTGGAGGTGAACTGGCAGGAGCCTCCAGGTCCTGGGCGGTAGCAGCTGGCCTGTGTTCGGAGTCGGACTGTTGGACTCCCACGGTGGGCAGGGCTGGGTTATTCCTGCCTTTCTGTGATCGGGTGACCGGCATCTTGAGGCTTCAACGGAGACGAATCGGAGTTTTAGAGGTCTTCGGTCTTCTAGAGGATGACGACAATCCGGCTCGAAGGACCAGTAAATGTGCAGAATGGAGCCTTTATTATCACCAGTTTACAAATATAATAAAAAAAACTGTATAGGATTAGTGGATGGAATTTATTGCAGTGGGCTGGGTATGCAGGTTCGATTCCGGGACGGTGTGGTTGAGTTGTTATCTTGACTATTCTTGACTGGTGCCGGTGTTCCACTTGCACGGACGATAGACGGTGGTGGATCGTCGCCGCGTCTACGCTTGTGGAAGCTCTTGATGCCGATGACTTCGGTTCGATGACCTCGGTGACGAGCTCGGAGTAACGGAGTCGCGATGATAACGATGACTGACTGATGGGTGCTGAACGGAGACGGAGACGTAGTGACGACGCGACGTACGGAGTGCAGGGACGATGATGACGATGATGATGATGCGGAGACGGAGAGACGAGGACACGAAGTAGGAACGGTAACACGGCGGATGGAGGCACGGAGAGTTGGAGCGCGGAGAACGGTGAACGATGACACGAAGAACGGTAGGACGGAGAACGGTAAGACGGAGAACGGTGTACGATGCGGAGACGGAGAACGATGATATCTGTGATAACGGTCGACGGACAGAGTTCCGGAGTCTCTGATGAACGGTGAAGGCGCTTCGGAGAGGTTCGGAGTATCGCAGCGGAGATCACTTCGGTATTACTTCCGATCGGAGAATGAACGGAGAATGAATCAACTCGCAAGCGAGCGACGTTTATATGGAGCCGATTAGTATTCCAGTAAAATCTCGAAAAGTTAATAATACGCGCGTTTATCTTGAACCTTCTAGATTTGTCATTCGTTTGAACCTTATTTCCACGCGCGCACGGTCGACAATCGCGCGCTCTTGTTGTAGTGCGAGTTCACTGGTCGGCTATCGCCAGGGGGGAGCGGGGCACGCGCGGGACGAGGTCTCGCCATCTCGCTCGGCGCCATAGCGCCGCGCCGCTCTGTAGTCTGGAATGTGCGCGAATTCTTATCTCGATCTTTATGAACAAAACTGGTCGTTCCCTGTGGTACACTACTTCAGGTACTACGGAATAAAAGTCGGTATATCGGTCTATGGATGAATTTAAGATGAATTTATTGATTGTCAAACTCATGGTCTTATATAGCCTGGGAAAAACGCAACACCACCGTGAAGTAACAATGCATAGCGACATCTATTAGTGGAACGCTGAACTAACCGTTCAACTGACATCAACATAATCGCCCACCATGGACAAATATGACATTTGTCCTTAACAAACATTAACTTCTTAAACTTAAAAGACCTGTAAACATTTGAGATATAAAAACAACTTAACAGATACTTATAGTAATTTAGACAAATATAAATGGAACAAATTTAAATCCTATCAAACAACATAATGCTTTACATGACTTCCTACTCACATACAACCGGAAGCAAACACAACTTAGAAATAATAGGACGCTTTAAAAACTCCATTTTTTGTTTTCAACTCACTACGTGTACGAATTTGTCTTCACCGGAATGAGTAGCAACCACTCTGCCATATAGACATCGACAGAGTGCCAACCTGTCTTATTTTTAGTGCTGACCCATCTTGGTAAGTTGAATTTTTCTAATAGCTTTAATTTTCTACGATAAAAACCATTTTTTTTAAATATCAGGAGGCACTGCTTCATCCTATTGAATACTCACCAACCACATTTTTTTTTTTCATAATTATTTTTCTTTTACTTACAGGTTGTTCCAGTTCCGGGAGTTTGACATCGTAACGGAAGGCATCTTCACTTCGGTTCCAGGTAAGTCTCATCTCATTTAATCTTTATTCCTTTTGCACATCCGTTTTTTCCTTTTCTTTTCTTTCTTTGCAGGACGCATCAACCCTATTCCGAGCTTCGTGGTTTCCCTATCTCCCCGGATTACCGCATGGTGAGGTAAGTATATGGCATCAGAATTCTCCCGCTCCTTTTCTGGTACAAGTTCCACATGGTAAAGTTTGAGATATTCTTTTAATTCTTTTGTGTATTTATCTTTTAATTCTTTATTTTTGTTTAATTTGTGTTCTAACGTTTTGAATCTTTTTTCAGATATCTCCAGAGACCCGTCCACCAGCGGAGGATCGTTCTTCAAAGGAAGACAAACCACGTATCTACTTTCTTCATCTCTCGTAGTGGTTGCAGCATAAATTTCTTCAGACCGCTTTTCTTCCTCCGTTAACATAATTACCTTATTTGTTTCAGGTTCTGCTTTCATCTTCCAGAATCTTTTAAGAAGATCATTGTCATTCAGAAGAGAATGTAATACATTAATTTTATTAACTGGTTTTTCATTTACCTTTATGTTTCCTGACAGGATCCATCCAAACGCAGTAGCTTGTGCTAACGGCGCTCCCTCGGTTCCTCTCTTTATACCTTCCATGAGTATCTGATTATAGACACCTACCCCAAGCAGAACATCAATTTTACTAGGGGTGTGATACTCTGGATCAGCTAGTACTAGATCTTTAAGTTCGATCCACTTCGACGGATCAATCTTACAGGTTGGTAACGGAGCTGTAATTGATTCTAAAACATATGCTTCTACCTCTATTTTGAAATTAGAGTCAACTCGTGATTGAAGATCAAGGACCACCATGGCCTTTGAGGTTGACTCTTGCTCGCCCAGACCCGAAATCTGTCCCAATACCGAAGTCTTCCTTAACCCAAGACGCTGAACAGTAGACTCCGTTACGAAAGATGATTGTGAGCCTTGGTCAAGTAGAGCTCGAACAGTGTCATTACCTGTTTTCGACTTGACATCTACTAGCGCCGTTGCTAGAAGAGCCTGATTGTAAACCCTTCCTGACGAAAAACAAGAGATTGACGGCTGTTGATTATCGACCGATTTCTGGGCTACTTCCTTAGAATCCTTTAAAGGCGATGCTGCCTCTTCCACAGACCTATCCCTGACCTCATTGGTCTCCGAAGTAGCTTTTCCACTAGGGTGCAAAAGAGAATGGTGTTTTCTTTTGCAAACACGACATTTTAAATTGGTGCGACACGTTTTGGCAGAATGATTGCTACCCAAGCAATTAAAACAAGCATTGCTCGTCTCTACAAATTTACGACGGGCATCAACTGACCCTTTACTAAAGTCCTTGCAAAATGATAGTGTGTGTGCTCCCGAACAAAACAAACATTTATAATTAGCTACATGAAACGATTTCATTTTAACGATTTCACTATGAGCCGTAATCCTTTTTCCTGAGTTGGATCCGGAATCCAAGAATTCCAGGGCGCGATATCGGTTCGATAGGAATTCTTTAAATGCCGCGTAGGTTGGCAACTCCTCTGCCAAACTATCCTCACTAATCTTAAACTCCCACTGACGCCTGGTTTCTGAATCCAACTTTAAACTCAAAATGTGAATGATAATCACGTCCCAGCTTCCAACATCCACCCCTATATTACTTAGCGCAGCTAGGCAATCATTGGTAGTATCTATTAACTCCTTTAAAGCATGGGCCGACTCGTGAGCTATATTCCTTTGGCTAAGCAATCTTTTTAGGGTTAAATTACAAATATATTTTTTATTATTATATCTGTCCTCCAATAATTTCCATGACCTATCATAATTGTCATTGGAAATAGAGATGTGCCTTAAACATTGCTCTGCTTCTCCTTCCAAGTAACTTTTAAGATAGTGTAACTTTTGCACCTTGGACAACTCCTGGTTTGTGTGAATCAAAGCAATGTATAAGTCTCTGAATGTGGACCATTCAGAATATCTCCCAGAAAACGTAGGTATATTAATTCTCGGCAATTTAATATGTGATGATGCTTTTACGTTAACACTATTAGCTCCAGATTGTAATACGGGTTCATTTACATTAAATTGTTCTAAAGATGTTTTCAAATCAGCTTTGTACTCTAAATAACACTCTTCGGTCAGATCACAAATTTCTTCCTTAACATACTCTGTACTAGATAACGTTTTCTTTTCCACAGTACGCTTTAACTCTTTATGTCCAGACAAAAATTCAAACCACATTTGATCCACTAATTCTAACCGTCCCTCTATGTACTGTTTTGTGATTCGATCCTTGGGGCTCTTTTTAAAGTTAGATTTAGCTTTACTAATGCGTTCATATAATTCCATTTGAAAATCTAATAATTCTTCCATTTTTGCACCCATTACAATTACTTATGTTATTTCACAACAAAACTAAATCGAACCAACCAAAATTTATAAGTTTTTTGAACTTTGAAAACAAACAAACTAAAAATATTCGAAACAAACAAAATCTTTCTAAGTGTTTTAAACTAAAAATTTCGCTTAAAAATTGGGCATAGGTTCCCCGTGTTTACCTTTTTTGAGAAACTATTCTAAGTCCTAACTAAAAACATGCAAAGTTATTCTAAGTACAAATTAAATTTAAAGTCCAACTACACACTAAATCACGAACATTAAAGTTAAAATTGTCTTTCAAATAAAGTTCAAATTTGCTCACTTTTTCTAACGGCCACAAAGATTAAAGATGAAATCTCCTTAGTAATAAGGTTCAATGTACTCACGATTTTCCAAGATACTGGAACACCACACACACACCACCACTCACTGAATTACCGCCACTCTGCAACGGCCACCACTTTGGCCGCCTTGACTGCACTGCACCGTGCGCACCACCACTGCAACTGCTGCAATCCAGCTGCATGCACTGCTCCGCTCCAATCCTGACGCGCCGACTGGTACGTCAGACGCCGTCCGAGGTCACCTGACCCCTGGTCTTCACTACGTTTGCGACAGCGACCCACTGCCCGTAGCGACGAAGCCAAAAAATCCAAATATCCACTGATAATCCGATTCGAAGGACCATGAACAAAACTGGTCGCTCCCTGTGGTACACTACTTCAGGTACTACGGAATAAAAGTCGTTATATCGATCTATGGATATATTTTAGATGAATTTATTGATTGTCAAACTCATGGTCTTATATAGCCTGGGAAAAACGCAACACCACCGTGAAGTAACAATGCATAGCGACATCTATTAGTGGAACGCTGAACTAACCGTTCAACTGACATCAACACTTTATCTAATCAGCTGTTATCGCGCGCGTGATTTCTTCTGTTTTCTTTCTGTTTTGATGATGCTGGATACTATATTATTTGAATGATGTCGTCGTGCACAAATATTAAATGAATTACTGCTGTGGTATCCTACTGTGTAGCATATTATGGCCTTATTAATGAAGACAAATATTTTGGCAGCGTGTCTCTTTGTTGACTGATGGATATCGTTCTGTTAGGACATGTTTATTGAAGATTGGTAATTTGAATGTTATAGCGTAATAGCTAGATTTAAATGCCTTATCAGGTATATTTTTTCGATTGTATTTTAACTTGGACTAAGCTAGCACTTGGCCACAAAGTTGCGGTCTACGATGGAGCGCGCTTGCTTAGGAAAAGCCCGTTAATTCTTGCCTTGAAGAGCCCCAAGTTGTATTGTGTAGTAAAGACAGATCCCGGCAGAGAATTCCACTCCCGCGCAGTCCGTATCAAAAAAGAGGAAGCAAATCGCTTAGTTCAGACGCGCGGTATCTCCATTGTTCACGGATGGAGTCCCTGACCGAGTCTAGTAGTTCGATGATGGAACGGATTCGATTATATTGTATGGATTCTTTCTCCGAGCGTTTTATCCCCTAGTACCAGAGTGTTAGCTAGCCAGTCGGATTCGTATGTAACTATATGAAATTCGTATAATATTATTCGTATAATTAATTCCCGCTTTTGGTGGTACGGATTTTACATATTATGTAAAATCCGTACCACCAAAAGCGGGAATTAAGCCCACGACGTCCAGGTTTTAGTCCCGTGAAAGTTCTGGCGCAACCAAAAGAGTAGGTACAATCTACAGCGTGGAATTTTAGTCGTTGTTTTCCCGCGGTAAAATTATTCTATCTTAGTAGTAAAATAGATAAATAAAGTTTTTTTTTTAGTCAAATCAAAAGTTTTACGATTATGATAGACGAAACTCGAACCAATAGTACCTACTAGTTGCGTCGCGGACGGTCACCGGTCGGGGTCATTGCCCTTCGCGTTTATCAAAAAAAATATTATTTACTATTCACTAACATTCGGTTATCATTTTCCCATCAAAATTAAAAAAATAAAAAAAAGTTCAAAAAAAGTTCAGAAAAAAAATTAAAAAAAAAATTACTTGCATAAATCGATAGTACTACTGAAGGTGAAGCGTTCTGCTGCGGGAAAACATCGACTAAAAAAACACGCAGTATAATTTGAGTAAATATTAATTTTACGATCCTAGTTAGTGCAGTTGCGATAACTAAAAGGACTTAACTACCATTAGCTGCAATGAAATAGCAATTATGTTTGTTAACGTTTAATGTACACTTTCATAAAGTCATCAGCATTTTCCTTTGTGACGCAAGCCAACGCCATTTCCAGTGCACCGTAGTCTGAAACCATACAAAACTTAGTTGAGTAAACAGTAACTTACAAGTTTTATATTTGACTTGGTGTATTGGTTAAGAAATCTGCTATTACACCATAGGTCGCGGGTACAAACATTTATACATGAATAATAACTGTTTATCGTCTTGAAGTTTTAATGTATATTATGTATGTACAAAAAAGTGGGTTATTGTACTCGTATATTCGTCACAAGTAAATTCGTCACATTTTTGAACTCTCCATACATTTAGGTAAAGTAAATTCGTAGGTTTAAATACAAAAGTGAATCTGTCTGCCTGTCTATCTGTTATTTTATGCCTAAATTACTCAACTAATTTTAATGTTTGGTATAGAAAGTAACTAAACTTTAGGAAATGACAGTCTACTTTTATCCCCGTAAAAATCCTAGCTTACCATGTAAGAATAGAAATGATGTGTTTTTTTTTTTTTTTTTTTTTTTTTTTTTTTTTTTATGGTATAGCGGGCAGACGAGCATGCGGCACACCTGATGGAAAGTGACAACCGCCGCCCATAGACAACTGCAAATCATGTGGAATCACAGATGCGCTGCCGGCCTTTAAGGAAGGAATACACTCTTTTTTTAAACAATTGCAAGTCGTATCTGATCGGAAACACCGCTGATGACAAAGAATTCCATATCTTGGTCGTGCGAGGCAGAAAATTGCGCGTAAAGCGTACAGTTTTTAAATCCTTTTTCCATGGCGCAACGGATCGACTGGATTTCGCGCATGGAGTTAGTTTGAGAGCTAAAGAGTGACATAGGCATACTTTATCACCCAAACAAATCACATTTCTGCGAGACAACGCCTAGACAAACGGGCGAAAGGTTGTATAATTATAGTTTTAATACTTACAGGCAATTATTATTGTACGTCCGTCCATTAGTTCCACATACAGGGTCATACGTTGAGAGACAACTGCAAGCTGATACGCTGGACAATATACTGGCCAAAAATGCCAAGATAGTCAACGCTGAAAAAAAAACACATAAAATATGAAGTTACAAAACAATGAGACTATACGACAATTATTATAATTATTGACGATTGATTAGGTGTAATGTTTCTCTGACAGTGTTGGTCATGCTGTTTATATCTATTTAAATGATTTTAATTAATGATAATTATAATATACGAGTATAATATAATTTGCCAAGAATTGTATGACCTGAGGAACTAGATTTTGAATGTTATTATATTTTTGCAGGCCAATCGGCTAAATATGATGGCACGATGTATACCTAATGGTCCTGGAAATTCCCAGGTCGGGAAAAGAAATTGTCAGAGTATTCTAACATAACTATCCATCATCTCGCATCCACTGGATTCCAGCGATCTTTATGAGATCATCGGTCCACCTTGTGGGGAGCCTACCACGGCTTAGCTTTTTTCTGGTTAAGTGTCCTCCATTGGAATGGTGGCCCCAGTGACCTAATATTAGATGGGCTGTTTGCTTGTATACTTGACTATCAAATTAAGTGACACAAAAAAAAGATTAAATGTACTTACCAAAGTAAAACAGCTTCATTGTAATCGAGGAAAATGCTCTGGTCCTTATACCTTACTTCTGATCTTTATATACAAGAATATAAGGAAGGACACAACTGTTAGTTGTGTTTTAGTAAAACCCATTAACCACTAGGTAAGAAACTATTTTATTAGTTTTCTTAATAAATTGTAGGAAAACTTTAAACTCGTTCTTTATAATACCTACATCATTTAGTTACATGGTTCGGTATATCAGATTTTTATTATTATTACTTAATTTCGTCGAATCATCTAATCTGTATTCATACTTATTATAATAATATATGATATGATAACTCTCTATGACACTTTCATGCCTTAATTATTGACCTGATTTAAAAAAAAAATTGTATAGTCATAGAAAAACTCTTAGGAAAGGTTATAATATTGTAATGAGGGTGAAAAAAATTATTGATAAATCCAAATTTATTCATTGAGATGATTGTGATAACTTCATTCCTTTAATCGATTTATTTCTGGCCTTTTTATGAGTTGAGTTGGTCAGCAGGCACCTCTATGTCTCAAACTGGCTCCGGCACATTTTAAACTGCAAAGAAACAAGGAAGGTGGTTTAACAATCAAAATCGAAATATACATTATTTATACAAGCTTCAGAATGCAATCATGAATCGTCAACGTCAGATTCTGTCACCGGATTCGGAATGTTATCTAGATAAACCCTGTGTACAAAAATTCAATTTTAAAATTTTCACCCCGTTTTGACCCTATTGGAGGATGAAATATTCAAAAACCTTTTTTAAGTGGGAACTTACACACTATAAGGAATCCCTGTACACAATTTCAAGTTCCTAGGTCTTGTAGTTTGGGTTAGTCAGTCAGTCAGTTAATTAGTCAGTTACCTCTTTTATATAATGTGTATAGACTTTGGCCCTCACTCCCAGCACTCTGGAAAAGGCGTTGTTCCGCCCTAACTTAAGACTTCAACTTACTTGCAAATATTGCTGTACGTCCTCCCGTTGGTCCCACACACTGGGGTGTAGTCAGCGGTACAGATGCACTGGGCCACTGCACTGGTGACCATGCTGCCGAGCACCAAGAGGAGAGTCAGGGCTGAAATAATGTACATGAGGATATGTGAATTATTTCCTGATAGAATGTTAGTTGGTGGTAAGACTTTTTCAGAATTCGAATGGCTACCTACTCGTACCATTCCTCTTGTAAAATCCGCCGCTGTTTAATACTTCAATAATGTTATTTTTTTTTATTTCTTAATATTTTTTATTATTATTAATTTATTATTTTATTTGTTATTTTTTTTATTTATTTTATTTTTTAAAACTTAAAATACTCACCAAACAAAAACTTCATATTGGACAAGGAAAACGTTTAGTTCTTGAGAACAAGATACTAGTGGTGGCCACTGACCCATCAGTGACTATATAACCACAGGAAAACAAGGAAAAAAAACAAATCTGGTCGGTCAGGAATCCCATGAGTAGGGATGGCACATTACTTGCATGTCAAGTACAATTTAACTCAGTCTATAAGATACCACTGCTCGATTCTGCAGGTATCTGTTTTTTTTGGTACAACTAATTTTAAATTAATGTTAAGAAAGTATGCAATGAATTACGGGGAAAAATGATCTTTCAAATGTAGTAAAATTCATTAAAAAAACATAATAGTTGCAAATTATATCAGCGAATTTATTATACCAAAATAATTAAAGGTAAATTGCGGCTAATTTTTTCTATGCAACCTATCCCTAATCCATTGCATACTTCCATAAAATTCATTTAAAATTAGTTGTATCAAAAAAACAGATCCCTGCAGAATCGAGCAGTGGGATGCTGTACTACGAGTATCAGTGTTGGTGTTGGCTCATGCATTGTAAAGGTATTCAAATTATAAATAACTCTTTAATTTATCCGGTTGGGTTTGTTGTTTTCGTATTTCAGCGCTGATATGTGGCGGGTCGTTACGTTCCCTCTGATGTTGCGTGAAATAAAGGTTGACACATTCGTCATACTTGTGAACAGGTTGGCACGCGTCCCTAAGGTGGCCCTTGGGTACGAGTCGGCTGGGACCCAATCTAATTTTGAAATATTTTATAATTCAGCCCTAACACAGAGAACTGTATGATTTAGTACCAGTATTCAAATAAAGATTTTTTTGATAAATGTTGCTAAAATTATAGCGACGGAAAAGAGTTACTATCGAGTTTTTGACGACTGGGGGCTACCCATTTCCTTATTACCTGTGGACTTAGGAAATGGGTGCTTTGTATTATTACAAGATTTACAAGATTTGTTCACTTTAAGACTAGTCATCTTACAACTTATTTCAGATAGCGCTAATCTGAAATGAGTTGTAAGATAACTTAGGTACTAATAGATGCTGCCTTTTTGCAATTCTTCTAGTATTGATTTTACGCAACGTCAGCGCGTAAAATCAATACTAGAAGAAGTTGACGAGCCATTTGGTGTAATGGTCGAGAAGTCGGCTATTACACCAAAGGTCGCGGGTTCGATCCCCGCACGGTACAAACATTTGTGTGCATGAACATGTCTGTTTGTATCGGTCTGGGTGTTTCTATGTATAATATGTATGTATTTACAAAAAAAAAAGTATATAAGTAATGTTTATCCGCTGTCTGGCACCCATAGCACAAGCTAATGCTTAGTTTGGGGCTAGATGGCGCTGTGTGAATAATGTCCTAAGATATTTATTTATTTATTTAATGGGGCGGCTAAGGTCTCGGTAGCATAGATCTCCACTAAGCAGGCCAAATTCTTTAAAAATCATAAAAATAGCATTGATATTATGATAATTAATCTGTTACTTATCTTAATTAGGTACTTTTTAGGTTTTATGCTAGTTTTATATTACTTAGTATCATTGCATCTGGCGGTGCGTGAGTGCAATTTTGTGATAGTGCATTTACGCACCGCCGCGCGCCGCGCGCATCGTAATATCTTGTGATATACGATAAGCGACCAGTTTTCCTTGAGATACTTGTATAATAGCTTATACCCACGGCTTTGTTTGCATGAAATAATTAATTGGGTAACATTTTGAGAATTGAAATCATCTTTAAAATACTCGAACATTAACGCCTTCGTGGGGCAGTGGCTCGTTACTCGCACTTTAAAGCGAGCGGCCACATCAGTGGTCAAAGTATATACCTATAAGTATGGATAGTAATATGGATGAGAGATGAACGTTTATATTAATTACTAGCGGGCGCCCGCGGTTTTTCCCGCTTGGTTCCCGTTCCCGTGGGAATATCGAGATATTCTTTCTTAGCGGATGCCTACGTCCGGTCCATAACATCTACCTGCATGCCAAATATCAGCCCGATCCGTCCAGTGGTTTGGGCTGTGCGTTGATATCTATCTATGTCAGTCAGTCAGTCAGTCACCTTTGAGTTTTATATATATAGATTTCTGCTGATTTTTGTTACTGTGTATGTATTAAAATTATTTTAGAAGTTTTTTTGAATAATTAACCGACGTAAAAAAAAGAGATTTTCCATTAGGTTGATTTGTTTTATTACCTATGTAAGGATTTTTATGTCTTTCATTGAAAAACAAGTTTAAAATGAAACACTTATTTTGTTTTTATGCACTCTATTATAAAATACGTAGAATTTTGCGTTTATATCGTAAAATGATTTCCCTACGGTCTCACATGTTCGACAGCTTGTGAATAAAATATTCATAAACGGCTGAATCGTATTTAAATACGGAACCAAGTGTAAAGTAGTTTACTTTTATTTAAAAAGTTTTATTTTTACACTGTTCAACATTTGACTTACAAAAATGGTTGTTTTTATGCGTTTTAATTCATAATTTTTACTAGATGTACAGATTTTGGCAGTATTTTTTTTCTAAAGCTTGACCATGTGATGTGGCCCCATTTAAATTTTAAAGAGATTAGATAGTTTTTTTTTGTAATTATTCTTAAACCTAATAAACTTCTTTGTTGATTATTAAGAAAAGTCTCCTAGATAGCTGTTACACAATAAACCAAAGTGGCGCAAGTTAAATTAGTAAACAATGTAAGTTCACTAATAATTTAGATTTTCTTCTCACCCGTTAACAATGACAAAATTAACTTGTTCAATATTCCTTGATTGAATTCATTTAGTCCCCAGTTAAAATTGTATCGTGTATGTTTATGAATTAGAAATGAATTAAAAATTTAATTTGACTTTTTCTTTCAGGTAAGTCCAGTAGGCAGCACAATATAACCAATTTATGTAAGTAAGCTGTAACTGACATCTATATAATCAATATTCTGATTTTATAATCGTGAAAATAATTTCTCTAGCATGAAGAAGTGGTCGTTCGAATTTTCACAAACGAACGGACATTGTAATTTTTGATAATTTTTACGTCAATTACGCTTTCATAAAAGCGAGGATTCTAAAAGCCTAAATAAATATCAATAAATGTTAAACAAATACTGAAAGTTATTATAATTATTTATCAAATTAAACAAACTCCCCTTTTACAAATCTGTACATGTATAAATAATTATGCTTAAAATGCCGTTGTCTATCTAGCTGTGGTCCTGATTTTAATCCTTAGCAAGAAAAATCTATCTCATTCTAATTAATAAGTAAATATTATTAAATAATAAATAAAACCATTTAAAATTATTTGTTTGTACATTTTAATCAAAGCAAAGATAAATCGCATTATTTTGTATGAGTTTTTATTATGATAAAATTACTCGCATGCTCCTTTTCCACCCTTCTTCTTGACTCCAGCACAGCTTGCCCTAAAATAAATTTAAATTGAGATAAATAAATAAATATTTTTGGATATTATTCACACGGCGACGAAAACCATCGTGGAAAAACTTTCATAGTCAAATGCTGGCCATGATCCAGTTGGTCCGGTTCCCCTGTTAAGGGTTACGGAGCACGGCAGTCGTTCTAATATAATAACTGGACTTTTTTTTTATTGCATTGTGTAACAAGACGAGCAGATCGTACACCTGACTGTAAGCGCCACGTCTGCCATTAGACAGTTCAGTGCCAAACAGTAACTAAGCATTTACTGTCTGGCACTGCCCTGCGCCGGCTACACGTGCGAACGCTTTTACGCACCATACCCGCCTGGGGTAGGCGAGCCGTGTGTGGTACTCAGTGCAGCTCCATGCCCCAGTCTTAAGAAAGACTGGTGCACGGAGAATACCCACTAAATACCCCCCCCCCCCCCGTCGCCCCCATACATCGCCGTCGGCAGTGTCCCTGGGCTTGATATGACTACCAGGAACAACCTTGCGCACCCCTCCACCAACCCGCACTGGGTCCGCGTGGTGCAGTATGGCCCACACTATCTCACAATTGAGATAAGGCCTGTGTCCCAGCAATGGGAACGTATATAGGCTGATCATGATGATGATACATACATGCAAGCATTTCCGTAAGTGCGTCCATCGATGCAGACAGGGTCGAACACTTGAGGACAGTAGCAGTTCGGTTTGAGAGGGCTGGGCGTCGCCGCGACCATCACCAACACTATTGCCATTACTGGAAATACAATAGTTGATTCATATTAATTACAATTTTAAATTTTGATCGCCTCCTTGAAATAGTGGCGGTTTGGTTATAAAATCCGAAGGTCGTGGGTTCGATTCCCGCCTTGGGTCTGGTTTGTGGATGGACAATTCATAGTCCGACTGGCTAGTTACTAGTCATAGGTGAAATCTGCCCCCGTAACAGCGCTGGCTGTTTTGGCAATATTTAATGTACGAGCCAGTACTCTTAAAATCAAAGGCCCGAAGGTCTGATAAGCCGTCAGTGTGGCAGCATTTTGAGCGACTCTTCCTGGCTCAAATTCCCTCAATAAATTAGGCTGCAGTGGCCAATTACCATTAAGTAGGCTGCATACCGGTCTGGCAACTGATAAAGCATACATTTTGGTGATTGTTTTTTTGACATTTTAGCAAAATTTATTTAAAAGTCGGAATCAATGTACAGTCAACAGCACATCAGACTACCCTAATCTGTCAAATTTCTACAACAAATTTTCATCTTTATTCACTTCACATACAGTTCTTTTTCAATTGAGGATTTTTAAAAGATTGGGTTAGGTTTATCTGCTGCCGTCCGTACATAAGAAGTAAATTGTGTTACATAATAAAGTACTTACTAATAATAAATTTCATCTTGATGATCTTCATGCGACTGTAGAGAAAACTTGTGGCAGCACTTTTATATGTAGTTCGATCGCATTTGTACAGTCGAGGCATGCAGTCAATAAGCATTTTATTTCATTCAGAACAACAAAAACTTTTTATTTTTCCACAAACTTTAAAATTGCAACAACTTATTATATTGATAGATGAGAAGTGATTTTGCAGGGGAAAAATTAGTATCTTGATACTTTACCAATTTTCAATTCAGTTTTCTGCCGAAAACAAATTATTTTTTACAGAAATCAATCCAGATATTTTCAACTGATAACGTTACTAGAATAGAATCAATTTTAGATTCGTCATGTAGATAAGCTTGTCAACGAATTGATTTTTCCCGACTTGATGAAAACTTGGGTTCGGAGATCAATTATCTATAATATAAAAATGAATCGCAAAATGTGTTGGTAAGCGCATAACTCAACAACGCCTGGACCAATTTGGCCAATTTTTTTTTTAAATGTTCCTTGGAGTTCAAGGATGGTTTTTACGGCGAGAAAAAATTAAACCGACTTCAAAAAAAAAGAAACAAAAAAACTACCTAAAAAACTGAAAAGCAAAAAATAATTTTAATAAGACATTCATCAAATGCGCTTATTGTCTAAGCCTATTAATTAAATTGTATTTTACGTGCTAGGTAGGTACCTACTAATCTGTTTGAAGTCGGTGCCAAGCCAAATAGTAGGTACCCAGATTACGTACCTACGTCCGCGGATTAATAAGTAACCCTTTATAATACATTATTATTATATATCATTTTTGATTACCTTTGGCTTGGCACCGACTTCAAACAGATTAGTAGGTACCTACCTAGCACGTAAAATACAATTTAATTAATAGGCTTAGACAATAAGCGCATTTGATGAATGTCTTATTAAAATTATTTTTTGCTTTTCAGTTTTTTAGGTAGTTTTTTTGTTTCTTTTTTTTTGAAGTCGGTTTAATTTTTTTAAAAAAAAGTTTGTTTATTTTTCTATTTTTAGTGTGAATAACACGTTGGTAGTGAGTAAAACTCTTTCATAATAATGATAGCGAAAATACGAGTAGAATTGTATTATTTGATAATAATATTAGGTATTCATTAAGTGTTCAGCACCATGGGTAGGAGGAGAATGCGTTTATGCACCATAACCGCAGGCTAGCTAGACCCGCGGCCGTGTGTGGGACTCGAGACCGAAGCGTCCGCTACCCACTACACTCCCTCGGTTTCTCCTTCACACCCGATTAGGACGAGCCGGTGCTAACCTTATTGGCTAGTGACCAGCCCATCCCCGGGTAATCATCAGCTTAGCTGCAAAAGTACATGAAATACAACTAACGGTCCACATATTCCTACAATACTGAAAGAATTATCCCCTAACTCCTAACCGTTAAGGAGTTGTACCTTCCATCATCAGCTCATCAACATAAAATGATGTCTATCGGACGCAAAAACTTGAATTGCTTCAGAAAAAACAAGTAACGCGTAGGCGCAGCCTATAAAATTTGAGGTTTTCCCTTGATTTTTCCGGGATCCCATCATCAGATCCTGACATGGTGACAATGGGACCACCTCTGAACTATGCACTTTCAAATAAAAAAAGAATTATTTAAATCGGTCCACAATTGACGGAGAAATCGACGGACATACATAAAAAAAAAAAAAAAAAAAAAAAAAAAATACATACAGTCGAACATATAACCTCCTCCTTTTTTGAAGTCGGTTAAAAAATTGAATTGATTGATTGATCAATTCCCACGGGAACGGGAACCACGCGGGTGAAACCGCGGGCGCCCGCTAGTTCTTAATATAACAAAGCCTTGATGTTGGTCGATTTGTAAGTCAAGCGTTTGTGTTGTTTTTTTCGAACGCATTTCAATTTTATCTTCAATCTACTTTTATTACTGATGTGTATGTAGCATGATAAGCCTTTCGTTTTAAGTACTAACCCAACATTTTGTCTTTGCGCGAAGCAACATGTAAACACTAACCCAAAAATGTCAACCCAAAAAAGGCACGGACCCTAGAGTCTATGGAAAAAAGCTTAAATTCCTTACTTTGGGATCAGTTGTCAGTTCAATATATTTACATATCTGATGTTGTCCGATATTTCGATTATCTTATCTTACTATCTTACTAATCTTACTAATATTATAAAAGCGAACGTCTGGATGTTTGGATGTTTAGATGTTTGGATGTTTGTTCCTCAATCACGCCTAAACGGCTGAACGGATTTAGATGAAATTTGGCACACGTATAGTTTATAACCCGGAATAGGACATAGGCTATAAAATTCCTACGGGAAACGTCTCATTCCCGCGGGAATATCAATTTTGAAACTACTTAACCGATTTGAATTATTCTTTCACTGTTGGAAAGCTACACTATCTCCGGTGAACATAGGGTACTTTTGATCCTGGAAATGTGGGGGGAAGGGGGGATATTTGAAAAAAGAGATTACGCGCGGGTGAAACCGCGGGCGGAAGGCTAGTATATATATAAATATTAAAACACACTTTTGTTCGCCATTGTACTTGTATACAGGTACGAGGGGAATCTCAATACCTAAAGAAACCATTATCCTGAAAAGATTTTCCTGCAGCATAAGCAGGAAAACCGTTAAAATCTATGCTAATATTATAAAGAGGAAAGATTTGATTGTTTGTTTGTTTGTATTGAATAGGCTCCAAAACTACTAAACCGATTTAAATAATTCTTTCACTGATTCTTGATCCCGGAAATGTGGGAGGAAGGGGGGGGGATATTTGAAAAAAGAAATTACGCGCGGGTGAATCTGGCATAAAGAAAAAAAATCGAGACGCACAACACTTTTAATAATAATTTATATGCAGAAATGAATTATTTCATTTTATTTCAAATAACATCTTATCATTTATTTGGATACAATACATTATTCTGAATTAACAGTTAATTGAGATTAAGATTGTTTGACATATATAAATTACGTTGTTATAATGTATGTAGCATTTTCACACACGCCAGGTTGCCTCGGATCTTTGACTCGACAACAGCAAATCGCCTATATTAGTCAAAATATCAGGGCATTGAAACGAAAACATACTCTATTACGTTCAAGTAAAGTACGAGTATGCTTTTGAGTGTCGTAAAATCTTTAAGAGTGCCAGATTTGTCTACCTTTTAATGCCAAGATATACTATGTAGTTCCTGCAAAATTTAAGAAGAAGTACCAAGTGGTAGGTTTCTGTACTGGGCCGTCTAGGTCGGTACCACCGCAGTGCCAGATATTTTCCCGTGAAATAGAAGTGTGTCAAGCACTTCTGTGTTTCGGGGAAAGGGCACTGAAGCTAGTGAAATTATTGGGTAATTATGAGACCTAATAACTGTCGCCTCGGTGTAGCGGGAGCAGGGCGGTGTCAGACAGTAACTGCGTAGTTACTGCAGGCCTTTGCCTTGCACTGGGATATTCTTAAGCTTGTAATTTACTGTAAGTATGGAAATCGTAATATTCGATATACTCACGTGCACTCGTTTGCATACGTGCATCCATTGACGCACACAGGCACCCAGGGGCCAAGGCAAAGGAAATGGTACCGGAGTGGGACTGTTCTCAGCTTGATAAGAATCCGTAAGGCCTATAAACACCTTAAACAAGCCTGCTAATACTGGGTGAAGATAAAAAAAGGTATTATTTTGTTGGATATTTACAAGTTTTATTTAAATAATTTTAATTACATATTTGCATTGAAATTATTAAAATTTTAATGACTTTGGCTTTTGAGTGTAATAAATTAATTTTCAATTTCGAGTAATAATTATAACCTGAACACCAAAATACTGTACACACACTTTTGATAATTATACTCGTAACATCTGATTTCCTATGTAAATAAATAAAAATGAATTGCTGTTCGTTAGTCTCGCTAAAACTCGAGAACGGCTGAACCGATTTGACTAATTTTAGTCTTGAAATATTCGTGGAAGTCCAGGGAAGGAAGGTAATACTCGAACATAATTAGAGTTTAAATTAATATGGTTTATATTACCAGGCCAGGTAAGTGATTCGAAGTTCACCGGGTCAGCTGTATTATAATATAAATTAACTTACCTAATAATAATATGATCATTTTCATCTTAATGGTTACAAGTTGACTGAGGAAACTACTAGATCTGCTTTAGAGGTACGAGTATATCTACTGCTCTATACACTATAATAGGTAACGTGCACTTAATTTGCATGTGAAAAGGTAAAAGAGAAAGTGTTTTCCTTCCTGTTGTCTACATTAAGAGGGTTGATTATACTTGAAATGAAAGATTCATAGATTAAAAGAGTTCACAGTATAGCAACATATACAGTGCCGCGGAGGCCCATACCGGCAACGCATCAGCGATCCCTCTGGTGTTGCAGATGTCCATGGGCGACGGTGATTGCTTACCATCAGGTGACCCGCTGGCTCTTTTGCCGCCTCTGACATAACAAAAAATGTTTTTTTTTTAACGGAGCCGGAAACCTGCCCCTTTGAATGTTTGTGTAGCCTTGACACAATTGGATTAGTATCCCCTGTTAAGGGAGATCAGATGGCAGTCGGTCCAATGATATTACTGAACTTCCCAAATGCTGGATCATTGCACAAACTTACCCAGACCAGATCAAACTTACCCAGACCAGACCCAGGACAAAAAACGCTTGAAGTAATAAAATCTGTTTAATCCACCCACCCAAGCATCATCATCTTCTTCTTTTTCCTCCTGCCCTGTTCCCAATTTATTTGGAGTCGGCGCAATATGTTCTACTCTTCCATTCATCCCTGTCACTTTTCAAGTATCCACTCCTTTTTCACTCATATCATCTTTCAAGCAATCCATCCACCTCTTATTCGGACGTCCTCTTCCTCTCCATCCACTAACATTCATAGTCATCTCTCTTTTCGTAACGTGCCCTTCATTCCTTCTCATCACATGCCCATACCAAGATAACCCAAGCATCATCAGTTAAATGAAAAACATATTCATTAACATTAGGTATAATTTATTAACAATAAAATAAATTTTTATAGTTTTATATTTTGTATAAGTTACTACATTGTATCAATAAATAATATATAAAAACTGACCTTCATTTACAATTAATTTCATCAGTGGAACTGTGATGTTGATTTAACTCATTTTGTTATCACCATAATATATTCAGCACGCACTTAAAAACGGCTCTAAAATTAAAAACAGCACATAAACTGCTGCACAGCAGATAGTTAATATAAAAAAACCGGCCAAGTGCGAGTCGGACTCGCCCATGAAGGGTTCCGTAGCAGCAAGTATCATCATAATATAAAAGTTCTTGTAGTTCTTTGTAAGTTTGATCGACGTTTTTATATTTGAGTTGATTGAATGAGAGGAAAATTGCGGTTTACGATTTATGACGTTTAATCCTTCTAGCCCCGGATTACTAGACACAATAGAAAATCTATTGTTATGCGGCACCCGAGTGCCGGTTCGGCGTTGAGTGGTTAAAAAAAAAACTAATTACCTAATCTCGTTCAAACCAATTTTCAATGGAAGTTTGCATGGTAATGTACATCATATATATTTTTTAGTTTTATCGTTCTCTTATTTTAGAAGTTAGAGGGGGGGTGACCAACATTTTACCACTTTGGAAGTGTCTCTCGCGCAAACTATTCCGTTTAGAAAAAAATGATATAAGAAACCTTATTATCATTTTAAAAGACCTATCCATAGATACCCCACACGTAAGGATTGGATGAAAAATTTTTTTTTGAGTTTCAGTTCTAAGTATGGGAAGCCCCAAAAATTTATAAACTAATTACTTGATCTCGTTCAAACCAATTTTTAATGAAAGTTTGCATAACAATGTACATCATATATTTTTTTTAGATTTATCGTTTTCTTATTTTAGAAGTTACAGGGGGGGGGGGACCAACATTTTACCACTTTGGAAGTGTCTCTCGCGAAAACTATTCAGTTTAGAAAAAAATGATATAAGAAACCTTATTATCATTTTAAAAGACCTATCCATAGATCCCCCACACGTAAGGATTGGATGAAAATTTTTTTTTTGAGTTTCAGTTCTAAGTATGGAGAGCCCCCAAAATTTATTATTATTTTTCTAATTTTGTATGAAAATCTTAATGCGGTTCACAGAATACATCTACTTACTAATTTTCAACAGTATAGCTCTTATAGTTTCGGTAAAAAGTGGCTGTGACATACGGACGGACAGACAGACAGACATGACGAATCCATAAGGGTTCCGTTTTTTGCCATTTGGCTACGGAACCCTAAAAAGTGCGAAAGCGTTATAAAAACCATGTAGTTATAGTAATATTAATGTCAAAACGGCCATCATAGCGTGCCGCTAGTATAGTGTACATTATTAAGCTTGGAATATATTTCAACACAAAGTTATTGATCTATTTCATTCAAGATAAAGTAGTAGTAGTAGCATAGTAGTAGTAGTAGTAGATATGAGAGTCACCCGCCTCCCATGACACAACCTCAGGCTCGTTCTAGAGAGGGGGAGATCCACACACTACCTTTGCCCCCGACGGAGGACGACTTAACGTAGTTTACAAGTAAAAACAAACAAACTTTATAAAATTAGTAGAAGAATTAGACAATATTTAAACGTTTAGAGTAAAGAACTTTATTATTTTTCGACTTCTTCACACTCTCTTTCGTGTTCAAGCTCCTCATCTGCACAAGCCAGTCTGTAAAAAAGTATTGTGTCGGGTATACATTCCCTCTGTTATGGTTGAATGAAATTCTGGCTGACACATACACCATACTTGTGATTTGCGATCAGGTGCCAACCTTTGTGGGCTGTGGGATAGTGTAGCTTTCCAACAGTGAAAGAATTATTCAAATTGGCTAAGTAGGTAGTTTCGGAGCCTATTTATTACAAACAAACAAACAATTAAATCTTTCCTTCCTCTATAATATTAGTATAGATAATAAATAAATAAATAAATATCTTTGGACATTATTCACACATCGCCGTCTAGCCCCAAACTAAGCATTAGCTTGTGCTATGGGTGCCAGACAACGGATAAACATTACTTATATACTTTTTTTTTGTAAATAAATACATATCATAGATAGAAACACCCAGACCGATACAAACAGACATGTTCATGCACACAAATATTTGTATCGTGCGGGGATCGAACCCGCGACCTTTGGTGAAATAGCCGACATCTCGATAATTACACCAAATGGCTCGTCTTAGATTGATCGCCCTAGCCTCCAAATGGTTACAATGGTTACAACATACCTGCAAGGATTGCTGTAAGTGCATCCATTGGTGGCGCAGACCAGCTCCTCGTACTCGAGACAGAAGCAGTCTGGTTTTTGATAGAGGCAGTCGATCTTCTCGTCTTCATCAGCTCTAGCCTGAAGGAGCAGGACTGCTACCACCAGCATTGGGAGTACTAGTGATGATGATGGTGAATATTATTAGAATATTATAATACCTACTAGTCCCTAATAAGCATAGATGCCACAAAAAGTTTTATTTTTTAATATATGTATACGTGCGGGGTTCGCAACTAAAAGGAAAATTACTGCATCAAAATAGGTCGTAAAAATAATTAATAATCTAATCATTTTCAAAATTTAAAATACCCAAAAAAAGCAAAGAAAATAGCATAAGTAAATTGTATTATGGGTTTCAGAATCAACGAAAGTTCCACAAAATTAATTATTACAATTTTGTCATCCAGACGGAGAAACACAAAAGTTCAACACATAAAATATTATGTTTGTGCTTTGTGATTCAAACTCACGTCCTGGGGCGTATGACAGGGTCACAACCAAAAATGCGCCGTCGTTCTTATATAATATGTGATAATCAAGAGATAGATAGATAGATAAAAACGAGTAAGGTGATGTCCAAAAAATAACCCAGAATCGACAGGAATGAAATATGTACCAATGGATTGGCATTTAAATATAATATAATGTTGCCAAAGCGGCAACCCTGAAATCGTTATAGTATAGGAGCTAGGAGCAAAATAAATAAGTAAAAATTCGTATAAAACAATAGTAAAAATAAGTTTACGTCATGTTGTGGCTTAATATACCGTTGTTTTAATGTTGCATCACTTGTGTTATACATGATAATTATCATCAACACATTTCACAAGCAACAGCAACATAATAACAACATCATATTATATCACTACTCTGTTTTTTGTATATTTTTTTTTTCCATAGATACTACAATCGTTATAGTACTGTGTGTATTATTGGTATTTCTGTTGCTTAAGATTGCAAATATAAAAATAATAATTGGTATAGTATAGGAGCTAAAAGCCAAAAAAACTAAGTTAAAATTGTTTAAAATAATAAAAATAAGTTGTGGGTGAGAATACCGTTGTTATTATAATTATATATATCATTAAAACTTATCAAAATAAGACTTACATTATAAAAATAAATGAATAAACTATGGTTTTGTTGGAATCATTTTTTGCTTGTACATTCATGTGTAACACAAGTTGTTTTGGATTAGAATGTCGTTGTTATTATAGGTAATTATAATATCATTATAACTTATCACAATAAGACATACATTATGAAAATAAATGATTAACAACGATATTCTCATCCACAACATGGCTCTTAGCTCCTATACTATACCAATTATTTTTATATTTGCAATCTTTATCCACAGAATTACCAATAATACACACAGTACTATAACGATTGTAGTATGTATGGGCCAAAAGAAAAAAATATACAAAAAACAGAGTCTTTGTTATGTTGTGATTGAATATTATGGTATTATTATGTTGCTGTTGCTTGTGAAATGTGCTGATGATAATTATCATGTATAACACAAGTGATACAACACTAAAACAACGCCATATTAAGCCACAACATGACGTAAACTTATTTTTATTATTGTTTTATACGAATTTTTGACTTATTTTATTTTGCTCCTAGCTCCTATACTGTAACGATTTCAGGGTTGCCCCCTTGGTAACATTATATTATATTTCAATGTCAATCCATTGATATACATTTCATTCCTGTCGATTCTGGGTTTTTGGTCCATACATTTTTGGACATCTCCTTTATTCATTCATTACGGCATAACGTCATCATCATCATCCCAGCGTATTCCCGAATCCCGATTGCATCCAATATGGCTCAGGGTCCGCTTCGACTATGATCCTAGATTTGACAAGCCTGGTTATAACAATGGAGCGATTACCATCTGACCTCCGTAACCCTTACAAGGGAAACCAGACCTACTTGGAACATAGTCGGGACCAACGGCCTAACGTGCCTTCCGAAGCACAGAATCGTAATGTTCCCCGCGGGATTTGAACCCACAACCTCCGGGTTTTAGAGCTCAACGCTTTAACCACTGTACCACGGAGGCAGTCATTCATTACGGCCCATAATTCAGATAAAAAATAAAATTAAACTCTGCACACAATATGTGCTGTAGCCCAAATATGTCCAGGTTCAGTGTAACATTCATACAGAGGCAAACACACAGATTTTCAGCGATCACCTTACGAGAGAGATAAATATGATAATTAAGTTATCGCTAAAAAACTTACCCAAAAACAATTTCATGATGATGATCACTTTAGCGACTAATCTCAAACATCTACTAAGATACAGTTTTATACCACTTCTTAAGGAAAACGGAAGAGTTTCATAACAGGATAAAATGCAGTCGCAATGTAACAATGCAATTGCACTATTTCAGAGTGTTGTAAAAGATTGCGCGGATAATTTTAATTACTGGAGATCGCGATCGGTACATGGTAACGATTAATTATTCTAAAAATACTTGGAACGCTAAGGAAGTCTATACTTACTAATACCTTCTATAAATGCAAAAGTCACTCTGTCTGCCTTAACCACTGAGCCGCTTGTGGTACAGGCATAGACTTAACCTTGGATAAGAACATGGGATACTTTTTATCCCCAAATAATGCTTTGTTCTTATGGGAAAATAGAGTAAATAAATTATTATTATTGGATAACATCACATACATACATTGATTATTATTATTATTATTATTATCACATAACTGTTGCAACGAGCAACTGGTGATAATTGTTTTATAGTGTGATGATAGTTTAAGAGGTGGAGAATGCTATAAGTTCTATATAAGGCTGCAGGATGACGTCACATAATGTGGTGACAAAGTCACTCTTTTATTTTATTTTTATTTTACACAAAATTAACTGTCAAAAATTTGTGGTACTATTGCCAGTGCTACTTTAAAATAACAAAATAACCACGAAGGTTACATCAAATTAATAACCAAGCAGGTTAATATAAGTTTTTTAAAATTTAATGCTGGCTAAATTATTCAGAAAAAATCTATACGCCATTAGAGAAAAAAAAATTGCATTTACTTTTTTATTGCTGTCAAATTTCAGAAGCAATTGTTGCCAGTGCCTCTTTAAAATAAAGAAGGTCAACGTCTTTTCAAAACTTTTTGATATTCCTATAAAAGAAAAAGATATTTTGCTTTTTATTGCTGTCAAATTAATCGTCATTCTGATGCCAGTTACATTGAAAAAACCAAGCAGGTTATTATGCAAATTTTTCATTTGATGCTGGCTAGATTCTTCAGAAAAAAAATCTAAACGCCTTTAAAGGAAAAATAAACAATTATTTTCTTTTTATTACTGTCAAAATGGAAATTATGCTGCTAGCGTTTTTAATGATCCAAAAGAGGTTGCATGTTATTTGAAAAGAATGATAATGAGATACAAAAAGATTATAAAAAAGAAACAGAATAAATATTTAATTTTGGTCATCGGAACTACTGAACCGATTTGAAAATTTCTTTCATTGTTGGAAAGCTAAACTATTCTTGGGCAAAATAGGGTACTTTTTATCCCGGTAATGTGGGGGGAAGGGAAGGGACATTTGAAAAAAGAAATTACGCGCGGGTGAAACCGAGGTGGCCGCTAGTCATTAAATAAAATAACATTTTACTGCATGCAAAGGTCTTTATTACGAGTATAAATCATTGAGGTGGGGCGTAGACTAATATTTGAAGTATGCAGAGGGATCTTCGACAGAAACGCTGTCGCTGTCGCGTCATTGTAACCAATGACGTGGCAGCTCAAGCTGAGGCGGATCCAATTGGCCATCTGCTATTATTTTTATATTTTTGTTAATGTTTACCTTTAATTTTTTCTTGTGTATGTTAAAATTGTAATGTGTGATGGCTAATAAATGTTTCTTTCTTTCTTTCTTTCAAATACCTGCACACTTGGCCCTAAAACAAAAGTTATTATTTAAACAAAGAAATAACATTGAATAATTTATTCTGCGTATAAAATAAAGATCTATAAAAATACTTTTTACGTTATTTTTCTTTTCAAACGGAACTTAACGCATACAAACAAATGAAGCGATATACAAAAAAATTGCCTTGAAAAAATAAATATTAATATTAAGTAAAAAGTAAAGAAAAAAATATCAGCCTATTAATGTCCCAGTGCGGGGCAAAGGCCTCCATCCTTGAAATCAAGTTATCGTTACAATGATGGCTACTGGCTTAATCACCACGCTAGCGGATTGGTGATCACAAACCCGAGCTGTGTCCGAAAAACCGACACAAAGTTAGCTCGATCCGGGAATTGAACCCAGGATCCCGAGTCTCGGCCCGGTACTTAAAAATAAATCACATACATACATTGACCTGACCCCAACTCAGAGATATACATAAAGTTGCTTGACGTCATAATTATCACAATCAACGATTATATTTTTAAAATGGTCATCATATAAATTTTTGTGCAGCCAACGTAATTATGGGAGGCTTAATAATAAAGTTTCTTCTTTTTAATCACTCACGAGCAGGAGTTGGAATACATCTTCCCATCAGATCCTATGACGGGCTGGTACACAGCCGGGCATATACATCCTCCGCCGAGCTTGCCTTTCTGCGCCATGGTCCCCTGGGAGAGAGCCAGGAGGACAGCAAAGGCCGCAATAATAGCTAGAAAAAGTAAAGAAATTTAAGTATTTTATTAGGTATTTCACCCGCAGGTAATTTCCTTTTTTAACTATCCCCCCTTCCCACATCTTATCCCCCCTTCCCCCATCCTATCCCCCCTTCCCACATCTTATCCCCCCTTCCCCCATCCTATCCCCCCTTCCCCCATCAAAGTTCTATGTCCGTCTCCTGGTTCTAAGCTATCTCTCCACCAATTTTCAGCCAAATGGGTTTATCCGTTCTTGAGTTATAAATAGTCATGTAACTAACACCACTTTCTTTTATATCTCGGTGTTCGAAAAATCCGACACAAATTTTGCCCAACCCAGGAATCGAACCCAAGAGCCACGAGATCATGGCATGTACTTAAACCATAAGACTATCAAGGTGTGTGAGTGTTAGAGCACTTCAATACTTTATTGGTCTTAGTGAGAGTCCTTATTATATGTACAGACGGTAACTGCTTAGTTACTGTTTGGCACTGAACTGTCTAAGGGCAGACGAGGCGCTTACCATCAGGTGTACGATCTGCTCGTCTTGTTACCCATTGCAATAAAAAAAACTCTTACCGAATAAAAATCTCATCTTTTCCTTTTAAAGCAACTTTGAACACAACACTAAAACGAGATTCAACAGACTGACAAGTTTTGCTCAATCCTGTCTGGTTTTATCTAATACTAATTTACCTACATAAACATCAAACCAATATTGATACACGTATGTATGTTTGCACGGTTGTGTCTATACCTACCTAATGCGTTGAAGGTCATAGTTATAATGTCAGCTAATGGTAAGATCTCATTAACTATTAGAATAAGGGCGAGTCACTGCTCAGATAAGTTCTTAATAAAAATGACAGTTTTTTTTTTATGTCAGGGGCGGCAAACAAGCCAGCGCACATAGGGGTATTTGGACAATCTGACTGGCCAAAATTATTTATGCCGTTTTTGTTTATCTTTAAAGGTTTTAATATTAGTTTTAATTAACAGAAGTTATATCTGATAGTTAAATATAGAATAAAGTACAAAGTATAACAATTTATTTATTTACAAGCAAAAACTAAGACTCTTTTACAAATTAAACGCAAATATGTTTTTCAATAGACGATGAATGCCAAGGTTCAACTTCTGACTCATCTGCTTCTTCATCTTCTAGTTCTTCGGAGTCAGAATTATCCAGATTTTGGCCTCTTCCAGCTAGAATCAACATGTCAAAGCCTCCTTCGAAAAAGGTTTTGACGATTTTGGTGGTTTCGGTCCCATGCTTGTTACTAATGGGTCGGAGCTTAATAACAATCTATTCAAGACGTCAAGATTGCATTCCACCCTTGAAAACTTTCGAGCAAAGCTGTTCCGGTACATCCGGAAATGTTTATTCCTGGCTTCTGCGGCCTCTTCAGACAACATTTCTATACGCAATAACGCTTTCTCCATTACTGTTGCACCATGCACAAGAATTTTATGCATTGGTGTCATGAGGTGCCATGGATATAAAGCGATGTAATATTTAGCAGTTTCTAAACAATAATCTGGGAACTTTTTTAAATCCACTTTATGGCCGCTTGAGATAACTTCTAAAATCGAAAACTCAGATGGTTCATGCTACAAAGATTTGTAGCATGAACCAGAACCTCTTTGCTTACACCTTTTCTTAGTTCCTCTGTTCTCCTCCTTTTACTTCCATCAGATGACCATCTTCTAGTTCTTCGGAGTCAGAATTATCCAGATTTTGGCCTCTTCCAGCTAGAATCAACATGTCAAAGCCTCCTTCGAAAAAGGTTTTGACGATTTTGGTGGTTTCGGTCCCATGCTTGTTACTAATGGGTCGGAGCTTAATAACAATCTATTCAAGACGTCAAGATTGCATTCCACCCTTGAAAACTTTCGAGCAAAGCTGTTCCGGTACATCCGGAAATGTTTATTCCTGGCTTCTGCGGCCTCTTCAGACAACATTTCTATACGCAATAACGCTTTCTCCATTACTGTTGCACCATGCACAAGAATTTTATGCATTGGTGTCATGAGGTGCCATGGATATAAAGCGATGTAATATTTAGCAGTTTCTAAACAATAATCTGGGAACTTTTTTAAATCCACTTTATGGCCGCTTGAGATAACTTCTAAAATCGAAAACTCAGATGGTTCATGCTACAAAGATTTGTAGCATGAACCAGAACCTCTTTGCTTACACCTTTTCTTAGTTCCTCTGTTCTCCTCCTTTTACTTCCATCAGATGACCCGCTGAATAGTTTCGATGGCCGACCTACACGTTCATGCCGAGATTTAGGAATTTCGAATGTTCCTTGGAGCCAATTACTATTCATATTTTAAAAATTGTCTTTCTGTCTGTTAGCTTTGAACCATCTTCTTTGAAATTCACTTTTGATATATGAAATTTTATGCTTTAATTCTCTTTTTTGGTCTTGAGAACAATCTTCGGTTGTTAAAAGATAATTTCCCAAATAATTAATTTTTGTTCCAAATGTTGGCAAGTCTTGCTGTTGCATTTTATCATATAACATTTTCCTAGTTACTACTCTAAAGCTTGAACCACCCGCAGTATCTAAAGCAAAGTAAAAATCGATTTAAATCTAAAAACTGTTAAAGTTGAGAAATACGGTTTCTACGACTATCTCCATTAAAATGACAATTTCACGAAAAATAGCAAACAGATGCAGCTGGTTTCTTTATTACCATATTACTAGAGGTCTATTCAATTACACACAGTAAATAATATGACCGGGACGCATCCTGAAGTATAACTAATCCCCTAGAGAATTAAAAAAAATATTAAAAATTTCTTAACAATAATGTCCAAGTTTAAGAACATATTTAACACACATAATTGTACAAAAGTAGTATAAAATTAGGTTTGAACTATGAAGTCTTACCTGTATTTTAAAAATCCATACTTGTTTGCACGTTAACTATCAACCAAAAATAATAATTTAATTTCAAACGTTATGATTGCACGATAATGCCGATAGAGACGCGTATGTGCTGGACGAATAGTCAACTTTCGACTTATGGTACAAGCGCGGGCGGTACCGAGGGATAGGGGAAGGGGATGCTTAATGTGTAGCAACTATCAAACTAACAGCGGGTTATGTTTATTTTTTTCTAAAACAAGTTTAACAAAATTGACTTTTGGCCAGTCAGATCGGCCAAATACCCCTATGTGCAGCGGGTCGCCTGATGGTAAGCAATCACCGCCGCCAATGGACATCTGCAACACCAGAGGGATCGCTGATGCGTTGCCGGCCTTTATGGGGGTGCGTGGGCCTCCGGCACTTTTACAAACTAGACAAAACACAATAGTAGTCGCTATTATTTCACGCTGGTGTTATGTGAGAGGGTGGTACTTCCCCGGACGAGCCGGCCCATTCGTACTGTTAATTATAAAGTGCAGTCAGTAACCGAAATCTCCGATCATGAAAACAAAATAAACTATACGAGCTACTTAAAAAAAGACAGGCCTATTTGTTTGTGATATCCCGTAGGAGAGATACTAATATAAATAATAATAAACGAAATGGCCAAGCCACATACATGTTTTGACTATGGTGTAGGTAGAGTTTGTAAAGTTACGTCTTGTAGAGTTAGCAGCTTGGTTCTACATGGAGACCTGATAACTTTTTGACATTACGAGTCATATGGTCTCGTCTTGGCAACATTTTATTTGAAATGTTTTTGGTGGGATTTTTTTAATCATAAAGTTTTTTTTATAAGATTTCTTTCATAGTAATCTTCAAATTATTCTTGCAATCAAGCGAATCCACAAACAGTTACAAGTCGTCACGTCATTACGTCACTTTCGTGGGACAAGGGGCAGCACCGTCTATTACTAAGAATTCACTCAAGTTCTTTTATACATACAAACAATTATTAAAGTAATTTTTTTTTCTTAACAACTACCTATTTTAACTGGCCACCACGCCCTATCCCGTTGAGGGACAAAACTTTTGCTGTCATACTATTTATATATTATATATTATCATGTCTTAAATACGAATTTATTTATTTATTTATAAAATTATACTTTAGCTTTATTTTTTTCATTGTCATCTGAAGTTTTTGTTTTAGTTTCGACGATTCATACATACTTTTTTAAATCATGTCCTTCATTATTAACCTTAATTATTTTGTGATCCATTCCAAACTTACTTTTCCTAATATTAAGATGTTCGGTAAGATAAAAGTAATGTGTTATGTTCATAGCAAAGTTGCAACGCCTAACTATTTAAGCCTAGCAAATTTTATCAACAGAGGTATTTCTGTATTGCTTTCATTTTAATTTATAATATTATCAGGGATGGTATCAAATGACCCAATCTTATTAAGATTGGTCACTTGCCTTACGCACCCCTCTACCAACCAGCACTAGGCCCGCGTGGTGGCCCACACTATCTCGTAATTGAGATAAGGGCTATATTCCAGCGATAAGGGATATTATTCGGCTGATGATGATGATGACCCAATCCTATACGAAACTGATTTCAACACATTTAGCCACAGTGACATAGATACCGGAAATTAATGTAAAAGAAAAATCGATAATGCCTTTTATACACATTTTGTGCTGGTTTTAGCATTTTAGTTAATTAACATATGGATGGGCTACAAAAAGGCAATTTCAATACCTTACCAACGAATGAAACACATTTATTTGTTGTTGATAAGAATTTAAATAAGAATGGAAATTGAATTTACACAAGCTGGTGTTTTAAGGCCAATTTTATTCTTCATAATTATATGTGTCCATTTGCATTTATTCCTTGTCACGTACAGTCTAGTTTTCGCGTCTAGATTGCATTTCTATCTAATTATCATATCTGTCTTCACAAGTCTATACTAATATTATAAAGAGGAGATTTGATTGTTTGTTTGTTTGTATTGAATAGGCTTCGAAACTACTGAACCGATTTGAATAATTCTTTTACTGTTGGAAAGCTACACTATCCCCGGTGAACATAGGGTATTTTTGATCCCGGAAACGTGGGGGGAAGGGGGGATATTTGAAAAAAGAAATTACGCACTGTTGAAACCTCGGGCGGAAGGCTATTTGAATATATTTTGTGATGTGGGCAAACATGTAGAACCAATCAATTAACACAATTAATATGTCAAAGTTAAATAAACGTTAGGCTATATGTACACATTAGTAATTCAGTAAACATACAGAATATCTTCAAACATGTGTTTACATTAAAGGTTCACTTTTCAATTTAGATTTTCGTGCGACGTGCATCAGATATTGTCTTATCTTATTTCAGGTGCCCTTTAAAACCCGGGGAGAATTGTAAGGTTCAAATTACAAAAACAAAAATAAACTCATTTTTGCATCTCAGTTTGTAGTTGTTGAAGTTCCGGTTCGTATAAACTCTTGGTCTCTAATTACACAAGCTTGTGCATAAAAATGAATATAATTCCAAAACCATTCAGGAAACTTGTTATAAAGAAAACATCTATAATACACTGAATAACTCCTTATTTTAGATGGAATTTTAAGCGATAGCTTCAGATCCTAATGAAGGCGTGAAGAAGAGCCGTGACAAAGGGCTATTAGGCTTAAATATTTGATATCAGTGTGCCGTCTAAGGCCCTTGTCCCATTACGATACGCCCGCGCGACTCTAGTCTCGGAGACTAGTCGCCGCGAAGTATCTCACGAGACTTACCAGTATCGTAGTGTGCGAGTCTCCATATAAATGTATGTGAGATACTTCGCGGCGATTAGTCTCCAAGACTATAGTCGCGCGGGCGTATCGTAATGGGAGAAGGGCCTAAGCGATTACATTACATGGGCGTGATAAATAGAAACAAAAATATTATAAAACCTTAGACAAATAATTCTTCATAGGATATTTCTCTCAAAGCTACCTCAAGCTCATGACCAAAGTATGATAAAATTTTGTGGGCTAAGATTGTGGGTACCAGTCACCCGTCTACGAGAACCATACTTACACATTTTCTTAAACATACATTATACAATCAGTAAAGGTTAATAAAAGACGGTAATAATGAAACAATGCCATATTTATTGAAAAATAAATTAGTATAAAAATACTAATAAAAGTTACTGCAGTTATCTCAAGTTTTGATATCACTATTGAGCGTTGTTTTTTAAGATTGCAATGTCGTCAGTGTCTCCAGGATTTTTGCAATGTGTTTTGTTAGCGGCATGAGCCTTTGTAAGCTACTTCAGTACCAGCGCACGCGGCCCTGAAAACATAGAAAAAGATTAGTAATATAAATCATGATTTTAAAATAGATGGATAGAAGTGACCCATTCATCATCAGCCTGTTACAGACCACTGCAGGACATAAATGCCTCCACCAACGCTCGCCATTTTACTCGATTTTCGCCTACTCGCCTTGCCATTAGTGTGAATGTGTGCCTGTTTGCTAACTGTCATAACTAACACCGCCTCCGTGGATCAGTGGCTAAGCCGCTCAGGTATAAAAACACGGAGGTCGTAGGTTCGATTTCCACCTTGGGTCTGGTTGGTGGTAGGGCTTTTTCAGAGTCCGACTGGCTAGCTACCATCCCCACAGGTGAAATCTGCCGCCATAACAGCTCTAGCTGTGTTCCGGCAGTATTAATGTGGGAGCCAGTACACTTGAAATCAAAGGCTCGAAGATCAGATGAGTCTACAGTCTGGCAGCACATTGAGCGACGCTTCCTGGTGAAGTGTCCCTCCATGGAATAGGCCGCAGTCTGTGGACGCTTACCATCAGGTGGGCTGCGTGTCTGTCTGCCAACGTACTTAGTATGAAAAAAAAAACGACGAGTTGCACTCCGGGAGTGCCGGCAGAAGTGAAAACCTGAATATTAACGTTGTGCATTTTTGATATGTATTTTGGAATGGTTAGGGATTTAATTGATTGGTAGAGGTATAAAATTACTTTAATTTATGTGGTAAAATACAATATTTATTTGTTGCGCTATCGTACACATCGTACGTAACCCATTAAAAAGTTTATCTCTCAGAGGGTCAGTTGCAGAAACGTCCATTAAAGTTAATGTGTCATTAAAGCTATTGCTGTCACTTTTTATTTCATGACTGTTCATGACAACGAAAAGTGACAGCATTAGATTTAATGAAGCATTAACTTTAATGGAGCTTTCTGCAACAGGGTGAGAATTAATGTAATCAGAAACTTTTTCAGACTTATCAGAAACTCCTTGCTGTGACACTGAAACGCCATGTAATAAACGATGATAAAATGATTGACAACCGTCAATGTCATACTTTTTTGATTGACAACTATTTATTTTCTAAACAACGAAAACAAAGTTTGGAATTTACAACTAATTGCATACTGGAATCTGCGGATAAACTTTTGAATTTGGAGCAATCGGCCAAGAAATGATTCCCTTTACAGAATCCGCAGACTCCCGAATCGTTAATAGCACGAGTGGTGTTACAGTAATCAACATGTCGCTTTCGAGGATGTTCACTGGGAATTTGGGGTAACAAGACGTCAAACTGTGTGTGAGAACGAGCCTCTTGTCGCAGGAAATCGGACAGCATTTCCAACTTCATACGACCTGATGCATGCTCCGCAGCATAGCGGATCCAAAGACTGCGGAGAAGTGGTGTTAATTTCCACAAAATACTGTTATATAATTCCGGCGAATAAAGATATTCCAAACTTTTTAAATGTTTTATTACGGCAATTAAATTTTGAATTTTGGAGGATATCAAATTAAGGTCTTTGTGGTCACTTTGTAGCATAGGAAGCATATAAGAAGCGACCGCAATGCGGCGTGAGTAAAATTTTTCTATGACTGCGGCTATAATAGTAGAAGAGGTCACACTTGACAGTTCATTTATGCAAAGAAAAATATACCTTACGCTAAAGGAATAAAACTCAATAAAACAACATCAGTTCTTATTAATACAATTATTTACTCTACTCCTGATGTACATAAGAAGCACTTTTCTTTGCATAAATGAGCTGTCAAATTGAACAAAAAACCATTATTGTCTATAGACCGACATAATATTAATCTCAGAACAAGAACTAAAGGCATAGAAACTAAGAATTGAACACCTGTTATCTTACTCATTTAACTTCATTAATTCGGCCATAGGAGTGAGTGAATCAACATGATCCGTATTCGTTTCTGTTTTCCAAGGGTCGTCGCTAGTCTAATGTCAAACGGATGTCTTTGGATGTCTTTTAACTCCACCAAATTAAAAATGCATAGGTTGTTTCCTCATGCTGGGAAAAAAGTGGCAACTTAACTTAGTTACATCATATTGACAAATACTTTCGCACAAAATTTGAGACTCCTCTGAGCTAAATTAATTTAATTTAGTGCTAATATTCAGTGCAAGGCTTGAAAAAAGATAAATCTTGTTTTGTGATAGATACTCGGTGCCTATGTAAAATATCTTGTGTGATTGAGGGCTGTAAATCACACACTGGAAGAAAAGAAAATATTCAAGAAACCGTAACCTTTCATCGGTAAGTTTAGATTGTTTTCGATTATTTCAATTAAGAAAATAGTGTCCTAACTTTTAAACTATGCTTTAAATTTTTGATTATAGTTGTTTTTGTCCAATTCAGTATCGATTATTGCTTGAATCAAAAAAATTTTGTTCAGATCTTAGAGGTTATATTATTTCGCTTAGTGATGTGCATTTCTATATCGACAAATCAATATTAATGAGTCATTGGTAAAAACTAAACCATCAGAGAACATAATATTCAATATCAAGTACCTACATTTTTATTTTTATTTCAGGAAAGACCACCAGTTCCTATGGACATCTTTGATGCGAGTGATGCGACACATGGCAAAGTTTCTAGTTCTGTAGCAGAGTCGCATAAAAATGTAACCATTGATGTTGAAACAAAAGTAAGAACACTGTTTTGTGCATTTATTTATATTAGAAGTGTACATATTTATCCGGTGTCTAATTTACTTAGTTCTCTAATCTAATTATAATTGAATTAATAAAATCTTTTATATAATATTAACCTATGTTTTATTATCTTTTAAATATAAAATCTCTACCATAAGGATGGAACAAACAACTCACTTTCGCATTCACAATAATAGGTAAGGACTTAATCTTACTAATATTATAAATACGAAAGTCTGGATGTTTGTTATTCAATCACGCCTAAACGGCTGAACGGATTTAGATGAAATTTGGCACACGTATAGTTTATAACCCGGAATAGGACATAGGTTATAAAATTCCTACGGGAAACGTCTCATTGTATATTAAAGCCTATGTGTTATTCTGATATAATATTGTAAAATTTCATTAAAATCCATCCAGTAGTTTTTGAGTGAAAGAGTAACAAACATCCATCCATACATACACACAAACTTTCGCCTTTATAATATTAGTAAGATAAGATATAATATTAAACCTAAGTCGTAACATTATCTGTTAGATTTATTTTTATCGACTTAAAGTGCCGACAAGGAACGTCACTACCGTAGAAAAAACTAGGGACAACCTACAGAAACTGACTCATGACAAATATTATACATCCCTTTCTAACGCATTATTGTCATTCATATGAATTAAAAGGATGAGTATATGTCTTTGCTTGCTATTTTAGTCTGGTTTCTATGCTTTAGTTCTTGTTCTGAGATATTAATTCCATGAGACCGACAAACTTATCTGTTCCGGTGGCGGCGTCGCTACTGTCTATTTAAAACTGTCATTAAATATCGTTTTTGCATTGCATTTCACGTAGTTCCAATTTTGGCCACCGGAACAGATAAGTTTGTAGAAAACACGTGTCCGGACTTCAAATTTTATATGGATTTTCGATCAGGTTACGTGACACATAAATCCTGACGACAAAAAAAGTGCACAACGCCGCTAAAGAAGTTTTCACTTCAAAAACTTTGATGAAATTATCCGGAAGAACATCCTGCATCCTAGTGAAGAGTCCATCTGGAAACTGAAAAAGCATAAAAAGATGATACTTACTCTCCAGAGTTGCCATAGTTGCACCCATTCGTCCCGCAGACGGGATCCATGACCATAATCCAGGAACAATCAGGAGCCCTGTACGAACAGTCCACTTTTTTGGCCTGGTGGAGCCCGAAGAGTGAAAGGAGACCGATGATGACTGGTGATCAGAAAAAAAATGATTTTTGTTGCATTTTTTTTAAATATTATGATGAAAGAGGAAGACTAAGAAAAAGAGTAGAAAGTTTAGTATCAGCCTATTAATGTCCCACTGCAGGACAAAGGCCTCCATCCCTAAAATCAAGTTATCGTTACAATGATGGCTACTGGCTTAATCACCACGCTTGCCAAATGCGGATTGGTGATCACAAACCCGAGCAGTGTCCGAAAAAACCGACACAAAGTTAGCTCGACCCGGGAATTGAACCCAGGACCCCGAGATCTAGGCCCGGTACTTAAAAACCACTATTATTGACATTGAACTACAATATTATAGACCATCGAGGCGTTCGCGAAGAAAAAGAGTTAGGAGTTTTTGTGGCCCTATTCACATATTATTATTGTTTTGTGGCCCTAGTACATTCAAAATTTGACATAAGTTTTCATGTGACAAAAAAAAATTTACATTTTGTTGACCAGTATTAAATTTGTTTGTTGACTGTACAAAAAATTAAGAGCAGATGCACCAGTGACGAAAAGCCACTAACAATTTATATTTTATTTCATTATTAACGAAACGCCACTGCGTATATGGAAGTTAAAAACGATGACGAAACGGCCCTAACCCACATAACAGTCATGCTTAGTCATGATAAACAATGTAATTAAATCTGACTGTACCATTTATTCGTAGTAGTACTACATATTTGGAATAATAATAGTTCGATCCTCCAGTCGGACTATTCGGAAAAAAAATGTCCGAACAGTTCGACGATCGAACTACTAATCGGACTAGGCGGAATAAACGCGTTTCCGAATAGTTCGATCCTCCAGTCGGACTATTCGGACAAAAAATGTCCGAACAGTTCGACGATCGAACTACGAATCGGACTAGTCGGAATAAACGAAATAAAGTACTCACAAAAAAGCAGCTTCATGGTTTGTTTCTTTACGACGACAGTGAATGACAATTGATAGCCTAACCTAGCCTTATATACTCTTTCCGGAGTGCCAACACGATTTTATCAGCAGATTAATAATGGCAAAATAATAGTCTCAGATCCATCTGCTCGATTCTGCAATTATCTGTTTTTTTATGTGATTAATTTAAAATTATGTTGAAGAAATATACATGTAATTGTACAACGAATTGACGATAGGTTTGCCTATAAAAATTGCCACAATTATCCAGAGTTAATTTTTGGTTTAATTAGTTTTTTATATTTTTTTTTCTTTTAATTAATTTTATTTCAATCTGAACGAAATGAAAAAATAAATAACAGCCGCAACTTTAGGATTGCCAGGTGTGAAAAGACACATTACTGTAAATTATTTGCAGTTGTCTGCAAACATTTTATTTCAATTGTTAAAAAACCTCTATCTGCATTTTTTTACTTAAAATGAATTGCATTTATAATTTCGGCTAATTTTTACCGTCAACCTATCGCTAATCCGTAATATAGTTCTTAACATCATTTTAATTTAAAATTCATTTCATCAAGAAAAAAAAAACAGATATCTGCAGAATCGAGCGTTGGATCCTGTACTACGAGTATGTAGCGGCACAAACTGAATAAACGTTTATTCGAAAAATTTTGTTTGTACAAAACACAGTAGGTATTTAAGGTAATGTATGCTTTACATTGCCTATTGGGAATATTTTATTTGACTAACAAGACGATCCTATTCAGTTAGGTTACAAACCTTATTTATGTTTGACGAGCCATTTGGTGTAATGGTCGAGAAGTCGGCTATTACACCAGAGGTCGCGGGTTCGATCCCTGCACGGTACAAACATTTGTGTGCATGAACATGTCTGTTTGTATCGGTCTGGGTGTTTCTATGTATAATAATATGTATTTATTTACAAAAAAAAAGGATTTATGTAATGTTTATCCGTTGTCTTGTCTAGCACCCAAAGCACAAGCTAATGCTTAGTTTGGGGCTAGATGGCGCTGTGTGAATAATGTCCAGAGATATTTATATTTATTTATGCATTATATTAGTAAAGGTTAATTAAAAGAAGGTGACAACAGATAAATTACATATTTATTGAAAAATAAATTAGTATAAGAATACTAAGTTTCGATGGTTTCGATATCACTGTAGTGTTGGTCGTATTTAAGATTGCACTGTCGTCAGTGTCTCTAGAATTTTTGCAATGGGTATTGTTAGTGGCAAAAGCCTTTGTAAGCTACTTCAGCACCAGCGCAAGCGGCCCTGAAAACATAGAAAGAAAAAAAAACATAAATCATGATTTTAAAATAGATGGATGGAAGTGACCCATTCATCATCAGCCTGTTACATGGGCGTAGCCACGGTGGGGCAGAGTGGGGCAAGTGCCCCACCTTGGCGCGAGTATAGTTTGCTAGTTACATATGATTTTATACTGCTGCCCCACCCTGGGCCCATGGCTGCCCCACCCTGGGCCCATGGCTGCCCCACCCTAGGTCCATGGCTGCCCCACCCTGAGCCCATGGCTGGCTACGCCCGTGGCCTGTTTCAGTCCACTGCTGGACATAGGCCTCTTCCAATGCTCGATCCACGGCTACTTGTATCCAGCTCCTGCCAGCCATAGTCTGCCAAACCTGCTCAGCTTGGGCGCTGATGCGGGAGCTAATACACTAATATTAGCTTAAAGATAACAGCTCTTCTCTGTGTTCCGGCAATATTAATGTGGGAGCCAGTACACTTGAAATCAGCGGCTCGAAGATCAGATGAGTCTACAGTCTGGCAGCACATTGAGGGACGCTTCCAGGTGAAGCGTGTCTAAATGGAAAAGGCCGCAGTGGCCGCTTACCATTAGGTGGGCTGCGAGCCTGTTTGCCAACTGACCTAGTATAAAAAAAGATCGATGCTTCCTGGAATAGCCACTTACCATTTAGTGTTCCTGTGTGATATCTGACATAACTAACACAAAAAATACCATACCGACATCGCTCTGCCACCATAATAGTTTTGATTGTGTTCTGAGATTCTGATTATGTTTGTAGGTATTATAGGTATTATCAGATTGTTTATATGTTTGTAGGTTTTATCAGATAAAAACAAATGTAATCTGATCTGATATAGATATAGGTATCTCTCAATGAATTTGGTTTTGATTACACAAAATATTTAATTTTCGAGATTAAAACACCTGTCATGACCTTGAAATGATCTGGATGACCAGAAGAACTTGCAGACTGGAAGCACATTGAGCCATACATCCTAGTAAAGTGTCCATCAATGGCATAGGCTGCAGTTGTCATCACGCAGCTTACCTTTTTTTCCCGGAGGAGAATTTATGCACCCTAACCGCAGGCTAGCTAGACCTGCGGCCGTGTGTAGGTCTCGAGACTGAAGCGTCCACTACCCACGAAACTCCCTCCTCTCCCTCCCACGGTTTCTCCTTCACACCCGATTGGGACGAGCCGGTGCCTTGTAGCTATTGACCAGCCCATCACGTGTCTGTCTGTCGATTGAAGAAGCATTAAAAAAGGATGATACTTACTCTCCAGAGTTGCCATAGTTGCACCCATTCGTCCCGCAGACGGGATCATAGAGGTCTATAGAGGAACAGGTAGGAATGCTGTACGAGCAGTCCACTTCTTCGGCCTGGTAGAGCCCGAAGAGTGAGAGGAGACCGATGATGACTGGTGATCAGACAAAAATATTTTTTGATATTATTATGATGAAATAGAGGAAGACTAAGAAAAAGAGTAAGGATTTTTTTATATCATAGGCGGCAAACGAGCCAGCGGGTCGCCTGATGGTAAGTAATCAACGCCGCCCATGGACATCTGCAACACCAGAGTGATCGCTGATGCGATGCCGGCCTTTTAAGAGAGAGTACGCTCGTTTCTTGAAGGTCTTCAAGTCGTAACCGTCAGGAAATACTGCTGCAGTGGATTTTAGATTTTTGTCTCAGCTCTTCTTAGTTGTTGGTCTTTCCTGATGAAACGAATGATGATGCCGTGCTTCGGAAGGCCTACGTAACCCTTACAAGGGTAAGGGTTACGGAGGTCAGATGGCAATCGCTTCACATTGTTAATAACCAGGCTTGTCAAATCTAGGATCGTAGTCGAAGCGGACTCTGAACTCCATACTGGATGCATGGGACTACGCTGAGATAATAATAAGGCTTGCTTCTTTCTCTAAGCCTCTTATGCCGATCTAGTCAAGGTACAAGGCACCATGATCCAGAATTTGGACAATTACTACAGTTATTACATTGGACCGACTACCATTTGACCTTCGGAATCTCTGACAGAAAGATTAGGCTAATTGGATTATTGCTTTGTGATGTAACTGTGGGGTTTTCACGATGCTTTCCATCACCGCTGAGTTAGTGGTTAATACACACATAGAAAAATACATTGATGTTCGACTAGCCCTTAGCCAGACAGTGGCCAAATAGTGACCCATAATTTGAACCTTATGTAGTTGTGATACCGGCGAAAACCAATGACAAATTTCATCTACCCGTGCCTGGCTAAGGGTTAAATTTAAGCCACTCGCGCATTGCAAACCACTGTAATTTTAGATTAAAAAAAAGTTATAGCTCTCTAATTTGAGATAAAAAATATTTTAATAATAATAATCAATATTTTATTTATATTACAGTCATGCTTAGTCGTGATATAAAATGTAATTAAAAGTAAAGTAGGTACTCACAAAATAGCAGCTTCATGTTCGTTTCTTTTCGACGACAGTGAATGACAAAAGATAGCCTAACCTAGCTTTATATACTTTTTTACGAGTGACTCGATTTTATCAGCGGATTAACAGTAGAAAAAAAATAGTCTGAGATCCCTCTGCTTGATTCTGCAGTTACTCGTATCTGATTTTTTGATGAGATATTTTTAAAATGAATGTTTAAGAAATATACAAGTACAAGAAATTGACGATAGATTTGCCTACAAAAAAATTGCCGCAATTATTTATATAGAGTTAAGTATTGTGTAATTAATTTTATAATTTGTATTGCAGTTATTTGTTTTTTTTTTTAATTAATTTTATTTTAATCTAAACGAAATGAAAAATAAAATATCAGCCGGAATTTTAGGTTTGCCAGGTGTAAACAGAATTACTGTTAATTATTCGCAGTTTTCTGCAACCATTTTATTTAAATTGTTAAAAAACATGTTGCCGCATTTTTTACTAAAAATAAATTGCAGATAATTGCGGCTAATTTTTACAGGCAACCTATCGCTAATCCATAGTGTAGGTACCTACTTCTTTATTATATTATTCATTTTATTTAAAATTCATTTCATGATGACACAACAGATAGCTGCAGAATCGAGAAGTGGTATCCTGTACTATAGCGGCACAAGCAGATTAAACGTTTATTCGAAAATACATTTTGTTTGTACAAAACACAGTATTTAAAGTAATGTATGCTTTACATTTGCATATATATTAGGAATATTTTGTTGACTAACAAGACGATTACCTATTCAGTTACAAACCTTATTTATGTTTCTTACTAGTAAAATAGCTTATTTAATTGAAATTAAAACATTATACTGGACCACAGAAATCTAAATATTATTTAGATTTCTGTATACTGGTCTCTTCCAAGTTGTGACAGATTATTAATAAACTATATAAGTATAACAGGCCCCCGTGGAACAGTGGCTAAGCCGCTCGGGTATACGAGTAAAACCTAGAGGTCTTGGGTTCGATTCCCTTCGTGGTTCTGGTTGGTGGTAGGACTTCAGAGTCCAACTGGCTAGCTACCATTCACCCAAGAGAAATCTGCTGCCATAACAGCTAAGGGCGATGTTTCGGAAATATATGTAAACTAGCGGCCGCCCGCGGTTTCACCCGCGTGGTTCCCGTTCCCGTGGGAATTCTCAAAATCCTTTCTTAGCGGATGCCTACGTCATAATATCTACCTGCATGCTAAATTTCAGCCCGATCCGTCCAGTGGTTTGGGCTGTGCGTTGATAGATATCTATGTCAGTCAGTCAGTCAGTCAGTCACCTTTGAGTTTTATATATATAGATTTTGGAGCTAGTGCACTTGAAACGAAAGGCTCGAAGATTAGAGGAGCCTACAGTGTGTCAGCAGCACATTGAGTGTTTTTTTTTTGGCTAAGTGTCTCTCAATGGAATATATCACAGTGGCCGCTGTACACCAAGTGGACTGCGTGCCTGCAAACTAATCAGGCATAGGTAAATACAATTTTATTAAAACTCGGTGTTGTAGTGGTTCAAGTACCGGGCCGTGATCTCGTGACTCTGTGATCAATTATAAAATACTTGATACTTTTATTTTTATTTATTTTTGCCTCGACAAATTTTGTCCTTTTCAAAATTCGAGTAAGAATCGCATTTTATCGATAAAGTAAACGGAAATCCTTAGGATATTATGGACTAATCCATTGTAGACACTTAATAATGTTTATCTACATCCATACCATAATATGTCTATTTTATATTCAGGAGCGATGAGCAAACGCCCTACATTTAGATATAAGTATCTGTGGCTGCATTGAAATGTTTACATTTTAGTGTCGGTAACTGATACGAAATTACGTTCAAATTTCGAACGTCTTCTTTAAAAGTAAAAATTATTAGGTTTTTTCGATTATCGAATTAGTCGATTAGTAATTTTATGTTCCATTCCTATACATTTAATTCGATGCTGAAATTATAACAATCGATTTGAGAATCGAAATCAACTCGAGTCTAGATTGTTTATGGATTTTAAAAACTACAAACGTCAGTCATTAATTATGACAGTACTAAACTAACTTTTACATACAGATTATGTTGGTAACTAGGGCGTTTGCTCATCAATCCTGACTATAAAATAGACATATTATCGTATGAATGAAGATAAAGTTATGTATGTGACTGTACATAATTAGTCATTAAAATACTCATGTGATTCTTTTATGAAACTCACTTCGTTCGTTTCATAAAACCACATTCGTATTTTAATGACCCTCATTATGCAGCAGTCACATAAATAACTATTTATCTATATGTAATATTATGCACTGTAATACACAATCAGCATATTGCGTTGTTGGTACGAGGATAACATAATTAGGCGAGACTAATTATATCAATCAGCTTAAGTTGTCATAATAAGATTTCGGATATAATTTATTTACTGTGATATAAAATAAATATTTTCAGATTATGATCAGTGGCGAGTAACATACGGAGTACATGGGTTTAATTTCCGGTTTAGGTCTGGTTGGTGAAGGGACGAGTCCGTCTGGCATCCACTACCATAGGAAAATCTACCGCCAAAACAGCTCTATTTATAGTTGTTTCTGATATTAACGCTTTTACTAATTATTTATTAAAAAAAACAACAAACGGATGAAATCACAGTTCATTATCTAAATTTTTTATAAAACCCGACGTTTTGACTGTTTGACAGGAATCTTGCTCACAGTTATCACGGATTTAAATTTGGCAAGCCTGCACACTTGAAGTGCACACAAGTGCTCACACTACTTAGGTACTTTGGTTCAGATCAATGTATGTGATGTTGTTTATTATTCATTATAAATATATAAATAAAAATAAACATGAGATATATGTAGGTGGCGCTATGAGAATAATGCCCAAGGATAATTATTTTATTATTTATTTATTTTTTAACTAAAGGAAATCCACATCGCCCTCTGTACCGCGGTCTCGTTCCATAGCATAAAGCCCTTGAACAAAAGAAAAAAATCTTAGTTTTGGACGCACAAAATACAATTGACACCCTAACATTACAGTCATGCTTATGCTGTAAAATATAATTATATTATGTATAATTATCGTAACGCACCTGAAGCGACGCTTAAAACGACTTAGCTATTTCAGTGCACCATTCCTCGTTTTTATAAAGGGTGTCTCAGTAAGAGTGCACTTTTTTTCATGACTTTTGCACAGAGATTTGGCTGTATCTCGATCTCGGTTTTTTTTTTTGAGGGATTGTGAAATCACGGGTTTATGCGAATAAACCCGAAACAATTCCTGAGCTCAAATCGGAAATCCAACGCGTCATCGCTGAGATACGAGTACAGCCACATCTCTATGCAAAAGTCATCCATGAAAAGAGTAATGGCCTGTCATCGGAGCCGTGGGGATCATTTGCCGGATTTTTTATTTCATACTTAATCGGAACATGACATTGGCGTCTTCTTCACAATACTTACAATAAAAATATCACAACTGTGGCACAAAATACTTGTTTTTATTTTAAAATGAAAAAGTGCACTTACTGAGACACCCTTTAATATTTGTAGTACTTCAATTGTAGGTACATAAAACTGTATAGAATAGAACATTTCTTACATGCCCGGGTTATCGTATGTGCACCCATTCCAGCCGCAGTGGGGGTTATATTCTGACGTCCAGTTACAATTAGGGATTCTGGTGCCACACCTTTGCGCATCAACTATGGCCAACGCACATAGTATTACGAGTAGTAGGAGTGTGAAGATAGCTGGAAACATAGTGTTAGGCGAATAATTGGTTTACTCGATTAACACATCACTATGGTCACCGCGTACGGTGCCCCGCACTAGCCGAAGAGATTGATTGACAGATAGATTTACCGCGCTTGCAATGTTTAATGTCGATTAGTAAAAGCTTATTAAATTGTAATTATCAAGAGAAATGTCTTTATATCTAAAAGCTCAGAAGTGCGATAAATTACTCACGTGCGTAAACAATGTTTGTAATGTACGGCATAAACGAAACTGAAAAATTGCACGGATTGTAATGGCGATGAAGACGCATAAAAAGTAATTTTCCTTGGAAATGGACAAGTAAACTATGCTTAAACCTGGTTACTAAGCTATAACAAGTACTATGGATTACTTTTAATCAAGATTCGACGTGTATTATTCTAAATTGGAGATTTGGATTCTTGTGCAAAATTGACAAGTTACGACAAGTTTGGTTGGTTGAAAATGTTCACATCTGCATTGAAGAGGCATGATAAATTGTGATAACATTTCGAAATAATGCTGGTTTTATTGATGGAAGTTCAACGTGATGATAAACTAAGTGAAATCTTTGGTCTTGGTTGATGAGTCCCAAGGTCATAGAAAGACTTGCACTTATATTTCTATACCTTGGTATCCTTTTAAATAAGTTGCAGTTTTTGATACTAACTTTGACAAAGGATGTATCAGCACCTTATGATGTGTACTCAAATTAAAATGTTTCTAATGTGGTAATATGAGCATTGTGATCAGAAATTAATTAATTAAGGAAATAAACATTGCCATGTTAAGGCAGATTGTTTTAAGAAGATGGAGTCAAATAAGCATTGTTCATTTTGTTAATCATCAAATAAGTGCAAGAAGCAATCTAAATCAGTGACACATTATTAATGACTTAATGGTACTAAAAAGTGAATGGATCATGATATTATATGAAATAATATTTTAGAGGACAAGATAACCTCAAGAGATGTTAAGTATTATTGAATAAGTAAAATAAGGATTAATATTGTGTTTTAAACAAAAGAGCTGAATATATTGCAAAGGTAGAATACACTGAGGGAAACATGGGCTATATTACTAGTCTAGATGATATGACACACACCACTAAGATGAATTTCTGGCAAAATATAATCACTGTTATCTGGTAAAGGATGATTGGAAAATGTACATTATGTGCTAAATTTGGACATGTTGAAACAACCTGCTACAAAAAGAAAATAAACACAAGTTTTGTTCTTTCTGAAAGTGTAAAGGGTGTGTCATTGAAGTGGAGAAAGAATCAGTAGAATTACATAAAGTATTCATGGTGGCCATATGAGGCTTATTATAATACACTGCCGTGAGGGGCCTAAGGTGTACCTGTTGAGAGCTGCTTATTATAAAACACTGCCGTGAGGGGCCTAAGGTGTACCTGCCGAGAGGGGCTTATTATAATACACTGCCGTGAGGGGCCTAAGGTGTACCTGCCGAGAGGGGCTTATTATAATACACTGCCGTGAGGGGCCTAAGGTGTATCTGCCGTGAGGGGCTTATTATAAATACACTGCCGTGAGGGGCCTAAGGTGTATCTGCCGTGAGGGGCTTATTATGTTACACTGCCGTGAGGGGCCTAAGGTGTACCTGCCGTGAGGGGCTTATTATAAATACACTGCCGTGAGGGGCCTAAGGTGTATCTGCCGTGAGGGGCTTATTATGTTACACTGCCGTGAGGGGCCTAAGGTGTACCTGCCGTGAGGGGCTTATTATAAATACACTGCCGTGAGGGGCCTAAGGTGTATCTGCCGTGAGGGGCTTATTATGTTACACTGCCGTGAGGGGCCTAAGGTGTACCTGCCGTGAGGGGCTCATTATAAATACACTGCCGTGAGGGGCCTAAGGTGTATCTGCCGTGAGGGGCTTATTATGTTACACTGCCGTGAGGGGCCTAAGGTGTACCTGCCGTGAGGGGCTTATTATAAATACACTGCCGTGAGGGGCCTAAGGTGTACCTGCCGTGAGGGGCTTATTATGTTACACTGCCGTGAGGGGCCTAAGGTGTACCTGCCGTGAGGGGCTTATTATAATACACTGCCGTGAGGGGCCTAAGGTGTACTTGCCGTGAGGGGCTTGGGCAAGGCCGTGAGGGGCGCACACTGTATTAATAATAATAATAATAAAATCATTTATTTCAGATCAAGTATTGCCGTGAGGGGCTTAATTGTGCAAGGCCGTGAGGGGCGCACACTGCATTGCCGTGAGGGGCGCATACTGTATTGCCGTGAGGGGCTTAGCTGTGCAAGGCCGTGAGGGGCGCACACTGCATTGCCGTAAGGCGCTTATGATGCTACAATGCCTTGAGGGGCTCTTGGTATACTGCCGTTTGATGATGGTGTCTTTATGTAGGTGGATTTTGCCACCTGAGGCGGAAGCCTGAAGGAATTTTGCAGGGAGTTGCAGTAAAGCTGTCCGGGAGGAACCTACCACGGAAGAACTTGTAGCAGCATAGACATTTGGAGAATGAAGGATCCTTCGGGGACGAAGGACTTGCAGGATGGCCGACTGTTAGGCGAATAATTGGTTTACTCGATTAACACATCACTATGGTCACCGCGTACGGTGCCCCGCACTAGCCGAAGAGATTGATTGACAGATAGATTTACCGCGCTTGCAATGTTTAATGTCGATTAGTAAAAGCTTATTAAATTGTAATTATCAAGAGAAATGTCTTTATATCTAAAAATAGAGACAAACATACTTATGTATTTTATTTAGTACGGACACAAAACACATAAATAGCTATGAAATGAATTTATGAATATTCTGGGGGGGGATTGGAATCGATAACCACTATTTTAATCCTGCAAGTTTGTGATACATTGGCTAATATGGTTGGGTATAAAACTCGGAGGTCGTGGTTTTGATACCCGCCCCCTGCTTGGTGGTAAGACGTTTTCAGAGTCCGACTGGCTAGCTACCCCACAGGTGAAATCTGCCGCATTTTTCAAGTATACTTGCTCCCACTTTAATATTGCCGGAACTCAGCTAGAGCTGATACTAGCTGAGTTCCGGCAATATTAAAGTGGGAACCAGTACACTTAAAATCGAAGGCTCGGTGCCGCTTACCGTCAGGTGGGCTGCGTGCCTGTCTGCCAACTGATGTAGTATAAACAAAACTCCGGGACATTTCCTATAGACTGTGACAGGAATTCCTGCAATACAGGTGGTGTTACCCCTGTTCCTCTAGCCGACTGATCCCCTACAAGGATGGGACTAGGTGCTCGAATATTTTTTATTTAAAAATATATATTATAAATTATTATAAATCTACGTATGTACTTACATGAAAGGAACTTCATTTTCAATCCACCTTTGTCAAATATTCTCCCGCCTTCTTATATACTTTTAAAACATGAATCATTAGGCAATAAGGCAAAGGAAACCCGTTACGAATATGATAAGATAATAATAAAAAAACATTTATTTAAAGGAATTTAATTGTAAATTAAATTACAAAGAAAACGTGCCTTATTATACATTTGTGCACCATGTTGTTTTAAGATTAGCTTCATACCCCGACCACGTCGATTTATAGAGGCATCCGGCGACTGGGACCACATTGAACGCGGACCGTGGTCCCAGTTGCCGGATTGATTTATTTCTAATATTTAAAATTTGTCAAAAATTTTAAATATTAGAAAGATTTGTCAATTAACCTATTATTGATTTTTAAGGATTATTATTCATAATTTCGATCAAAGTTCGGTCTGCCATTGCCCTTGCTGTTTGTATGGTCAAGGTCATTTGCTCGGGGAACAGCCTTAATAAAGACCGAAGTTCAATTTAACGGTCAAGAATATTTATATAAACGTTTGGTTTAGAAATAAGCCATTTTGCCAGAGGTTGCGGGCTCATTTGTTTCGATCTGAGTGATTTTATGTATAATAATTACGCCTGGAAAGCAATGTGTTATGAAACTTTTATGAGTACTACAGAACTATATTATGTAGTAGCTCGACCACTCTTAACACCAGACGCGGTACACTACACCATTTATTTACCCTAAGTAATTTAAAACGGCTTGTATTTAACCGTACACCAAAAAAGGTTGAACGTGCACCAAAAAAGGTTGAACGTGCACCAAAAAGGTTGAACGTGCACCAAAAAAATTGAATTGCTAACACTGAGGTCAATTATAATACGCGCGGCGATAGAGATCAGTGATTGCTAACCTAATCTAATCTTTGGTGTGCCTTTGGTTTATTTTGGTGCACGTTCCAACTTTTTTGGTGCACGTTCAACCTTTTTTGGATATACACTTAATTCCCCATTTAAAACGCGCTTAGCGTGTGCACACACCTGTTGGGTTATGTACGGTGTTATCCGAGGCATGTGTGATCAGTCGCTGCGGCAGTCGCGTGAGCGATGACCTGCATTTGTCTCTGTCGTGTTTCGGCTGTGGATTGGCCAACTTTGATTACAGCAATTTTTCAGTCGCCAGTGTAAGCAGATCCTAATCTTTAATTTCTCTGTTTTTTAAGCAGATATTATTTTATTTTTCTCATTTGTTTATTTTTTGTAGGGCGAGTTAAACGTAATGAAATTGGAATTGTTATCTTTACGTTGGTTTTAATACAGGTTTTGGTAATTCTCGACTTTAACAACACAATATTATAATATTATGTCGTATAGTGTTTGTCTATCGTATGAACAACGATTTCCAGGATTGATTCCTAAAAAAAGGATTTGATTAACTAGCGTAGTTTATTTATAAAAATATTTTTTTTTTCTAAATAACGTTAAGAAAAAGTTTAATATTTAGATGAATTAAGTTTGGTAGTTTCATAAACAAAGCCAGGTCAGGTGGAAGTTTGAAATCCAAGGATAAATTCTTCATTGCTTTTCTTTATAACCCATACTTAATTACACTTTGGCATAAATGCCTATTTGTATAATTGTACTTGTTTATTTTATTAATATTTGGTTTCGTTTTATTTTCAGGTAAGTTTTCAGCTACAAAAGTTACGACGACATACAAGTTCGACATTCGTAAGTGTAGTAGCTTGTCAATTGAAATACCATTCATACAAACATACGATCCTAATATTATGAAGAACAGCTTTATTAAGAAGTCGGCTATTACATCAGAGGTTGCTGCTGTATGAAGAATTTCCAAATTCCAAGAAAAATAGGTGTTCAATTCACAGCCGCTTAGTAGTGGTAGAGCCATGCGGTTTTACAGTATGAATGGGCCGGCTCGTCCGGGGAAGTAGGTACTACCCTCCACACAACGCCAGCGTGAAATAATAGTGACTACTATTGTGTTTCGTCTGGTTTGTGAGAGTGCCGGAGGCCCACACCCACCGATACTACCCTCTGGTGTCGCAGATGTCCACGGCCGGCGGTGATTGCTTACCATCAGGCGACCCACTGGCTCGTTTGCCGACCCTGACATAAAAGCCTTAAACATTACACTGTCAAGGTTGTATTTCATGTACAATACTAAAATAACAATTAAATAAAGTAAAACACTGCAACTCTAAAACAATGTACAGTTTCCACGTCGAGGAAATTGCCCCATACAGTGCTAGGGCCCCATACAGTCACGGAAACTGTACGGAGTATTAATTTATGGTAACATTGGTGACTTAAGGCGCGATATTGTAATGAAATTGGGGGTTGATGTATCTGAACGCACGGTAGTGAGACAGCCAAGTTGTGTTAATCTACAGGATAAAGTTGCTATCTAGAAGTTTTGAGAGAAATATGACTTCAAATTCTTTTTTTTATGTCAGAGGCGGTAAACGAGCAATCACCGCCACCCATGGACATCTTTAACACCAGAGGGATCGCTGATGCATTGCTGGCCTATGGGGGTATGGGGAGTATGGACCTCCAGCACTCTGACAAACCAGACGAAACACAATAGTAGTCACTATTATTTCACGCTGGTGTTCTGTGAAAGGGTGGTACTTCCCCGGACTAGCCAGCCCATTCATCAGTATGTAGTGTATATAGTGTGTAGTAGTTTGTAGTGGCAGAGCCATGCTGTTTTACAGTTAAAACAGCATGGCTCTGCCACTACAAAGTCTTGAAGTTGGCAGTGCTAACTCCAATGCCTGATCTCTTTGCAGTCGTTTAAGGCTGTTGTCCCGCTGTGCTACGATTGTGAGGAGATGGGAAGGGCTCTGTACTTGCGCAATCACTTCTGTACTAATTGGTAACTCGGATAGGTGGACATTGTCAACCGTCAACTACCACCCATTTTACTGTTAGCATAGTGATGATTGTCAAAAAAACTTGCGCGTTATTTCAAAATGCTCCTTGCTAATACTTGGCTAAATCTTAACACGGTAGACTAGTGGTTACTGAGGCAGATAATTTCGACAAACTACGACACGGAACGTAGCGTAGAATGTCTTAAATCTACTAAAGATAGGCTTCGTGCCAAGTTAAGGTCGTAAATATAAAAAAAAAGTTGTTTGAATGCAAGCTTCTTGCATCTTTTTTTAATCGTATGTTTGATTACTCGTCCATATCATATTAATAAAATGTACCAGCATATAAGCTGCAAAAAAACTGTTTTATTATATTTACAACTTTGCGTGGCCTAAGGCCCGCATGTAAGGTCTTCTGTGTCTCGTCAAATATAATAATTGTGTTCGTTTCTTATCATCACAAAGGTAAATGAAACATAATTATTTTATTAGTGCTAGCTTTAAAAATAATACCTAGTTATTTGTATGAATGCCATCTAGCAAAATGATTGATTGTACAAATTTTTGGCCATTCACCTACAGACTGCTGAAAATTTCATTTGCGACTACAGAAAATTCAAAAGACTTGGCTTCATTTTAACTCGTTTGCCCTACATTTAGAATAAATGTGACCATCTAATGTTAGAAAATACACGAGTGTTTGGAAACACGCAATAAGTGGAGTATAGTAGCTACGGTTAGTGTGTGAATTTGCTTTAGCTATTCAAGAAAAACTTAGCTCATAATATTACCTAACTATAGCGTTTGGTTTAAATACCTTGTAGTTGAGAATTTGGTAGTCTTACTATTTCTTACTAATATTATAAATGCGAAAGTCTGGATGTTTGGATGTTTAGATGTTTGGATGTTAGGATGTTTGTTTGTTCCTCAATCACGCCGAAACGGCTGAACGGATTTAGATGAAATTTGGCACACGTATAGTTTATAACTCGGATTAGGACATAGGCTATAAAATTCCTACGGGAAACGTCTCATTCCCGCGGGAATAACAATTTTGAAAATACTGAACTGATTTGAATAATTCTTTCACCGTTGGAAAGCTACACTATCCCCGGTGAATATAGGGTACTTTTGATCCCGGAAATGTGAGGGGAAAAGGGGATATTTGAAAAAAAAGATACGCGCGGGTGAAACCGCGGGCGGAAGGCTAATATAAATTAACCTCATTTTTCGAGTATGCGAGTATTCAAAGAAGCTGTGGCTGTGAGATAGCTCTGTGGTTTAAACGTCAATTCTCATAGTGCGGTAAATTGTTGTTGTAGTGGTAGAGCCATGGCGTCTTTCCATTCTATACAAGGCCAGAACGCAGCCATAGGAAACTGCTCGAGTATATATTGTAATGCTGTTTTTAACTCTGTTATTACAATGCATACACGAATTTTGCGTACTGATCGTGTATAGTTTGTATCGTGGATGCTCGCGTCTTTGTTCCAAACTATACTACAAACTTACTTACACTTGACAAGTGTTCCGTCTAGTTTTTTAGTAAAATATGGAATTGTATTTTAACTTTATTAGGTAAAAAATAAATACAAAACAGTTACTTAATCATAATTATTTTGATTAAAAAGTGCTTTTCAACTATTATTAAGTTAAATGCTAGGTCGTGTTTCCTTTTTCCATTTTTTGTCGCGGTGGGTGTTGAAGGCCGGCCTGCTAGTATTTTATTTTTTGTAGCAATTTTTTTTCAGGTTTAAAAAAAAAAACCACGAAGGCCAAGGCGGGAGCTCCGCTTCGCTTCGCTCCCGCCTTAGCCTTCTAACCTATATCCATCCGAGTCGCTTTCCGCCTCAGATATGTTTTTTTTAACTTAATTTCTCTCAGTACGCCGTATGTAAACGGCGGAATAATACAAATTGCCTGCGCGACATTATACACGATTAGTCCGTAAGCGCACTGGCGCTGTAGATTATGGAACAAGAAAAACTTGTTCGTTACTACGAAGTATACGCGATTATTTGCGTACTGCTCGTGTATGGATTGGAAGAACTTAGTAAAAAAGTTATTTACAATATATACTCGAGCAGTTTCCTATGGCTGCGTTCTGGCATTGTATAGAATGGAAAGACGCAGAGCCATGCTGTTGTATTATTTGTAGCCATTTGTGTAACAGCCGATGTACGATGGCTTATAAATGTTTCTTTTTTTCTTTCTTTCTTTTTTTCTTTCTTTCTTTCTTTCTTTCTTTCTTTCTTTCTTTTACAGTAGGTACGAATGTGCCGGCTCGATCGGGGAAGTAAAGTACCACCCTCTCACAAAACACCAGTGTCAAATAATAGTGACTAATGTTTCGTCTGGCTTGTGAGAGTGCCGAAGGCCCACACAACCGATACGTTCTATGCACTTTGGAGAGACTATTGCATCGTGCACCGACGCCTAAGACTTGGCGGTGTTCCAGCAAATAATGTATAATGTCAGAGCCAGTATATTTGAAATAAAAGGCTTCAAGATGGAGTGAACCAGTGTAGATTGTTACGACGTGACCAATATCCGAAATGTTCTGTATTTTTAGATTTTTGTTGTCTGTCTTTAAATTTTTTAATATTTTACAAGTAAAACAATATGCAGATAGGTACTGTAATCTTTCTCGAATATTTTGTCCCGTTTGTTTTGTAGCGAAAAACAATTTTAGTTAATTCAAATTATGTCCGGAACATCACCCCAGGCGCTTCGTGCCGGCTTTGAAAAATATAAAATAATAATATTATTTAAGAGAAATGTGTCAAGAGCTCTCAGAGTGTATTGTGCCTGAAATAACAAAAAATATTTTTTTTTTAAATTCAATGTTTAATTGAAACGTTAAAGATGGGTTAGTACCGCTATCATATGGTATCGTTCCGCTATGGCATCCTCGCAAAATACCTACCAAAAAGTCCCGCTATGATACGCTTCAGTTTTTGGGACTGGTGAAAAGTAAAACAGTGTTTTATAAAACTAAGTTACTTTTGTAAATACATACATATTATTACATACATAGAAACACCCAGACCGATACAGACATGTTCATGCACACAAAATATGTATTTTTGTACCGTGCGGGGATCGAACCCGCGACCTATGGTGTAATAGCCGACTTCTCGACCATTACACCAGAATTATATGGTTTATTCATATAATAAATGTACCGTGCGGGGATCGAACCCGCGACCTATGGTGTAATAGCCGACTTCTCGACCATTACACCAAAATTATATGAATAAACATGTTGCTGGTATTATTTTTCTTTACATTCCGGAAGGCACGACTCACATCACAGGCGACACGCACGTATTTAGTTATGCAAACATATATAGCTATAGCGAGCCCTTGCCCCTTACACAAACGTATGCAAAACAAGACCAATTAATAAATCAAACGAGGCTTAAAAGCAAGCGCCATAACTGTGACCTCCTCCGTGGAACAGTGGGTAAGCTGCTCGGGTATAAAACCCGGAGGTCGTGGGTTCGATTCCCGTCTTGGGTCTGGTTGGTGGTAGGACTTTTTCAGAGTCCGACTGGCTAGCTACCACACCCACTGGTTAAATCTGCCGCCATAACAGCTCTGGCTGTGTTCCGGCAATGTCAATGTGGAGCCAGTACACTTAAAACGAAAGGCTCGAAGATCAGATGAGCCTACAGTCTGTCAGCACATTGAGCGACGCTTCCTGATGAAGTGCCCCTTAATGAAATAGGCCGCAGTGACCGCTTACCATAGGTGGGCCCATCGGGTGTCTGTCTGCCACCCGATGGGCCACTGTATTCGCGAGTGCTGTGTATGTGTCGCAGTAAGATAACCATATTACTAGATTGTGGCCGTAAGATAGTTATAAATCGCTTCCTTATAACCATCTTACGTTATATAATTATAACCCTAGGGATATAACTATAATACGGCTCTAACTATCTTACTGCGACATATGTACAAGCTGTGAGTACGCACGTGAGAAAAAGTGTTTAAATCGACTTCGAAAAACAAGGATGTATTGTGGTGGGATGATTATTTTTTTGTGTATGCTCACCGATCACTCAGCCAATTGTGGACCAAGCATGGACCAAGTATCAAAATAAAACCTACTCCTAAGGTAGTCTTGTCGTCACTAAGTCAGGATCTGATGGGAGTGGGGCTCGGGACTAAATGCGTTCGTCCAATTACCCACTAAACTCTCCCAACTTCCCCTGTCCACGTGATAGGGACGAGCTGGTACCAGCCTTGTGGCTATTGACCAGCCCAACGTAAATAAGACTCTAGTAACTACATAAGCGGTAGTGATCACTTACCATTAGGGGTCATTCTTGCCCGATTGCCTCCCTTATCCATAAAAGAAAATTTATTATATATACAACCTTTGACCTCAAGAATATTATGACATGACATTTAAGGATTTCGGTCAAGTCAATATTGAATGTGACTGTACGCCGTTGGATTTGATTTATGGCAACACCACGCATTCAGTGTTGGTATATGTGAGGCCCAGATAACACAGCTTATTGAAATATATTACTTTCAATGAAGGGTTCACTTTTAGTGAATAGGGGTCGGGGAGGCCCCATGTTAGGGTTATCTGTGGCAAAAACGCGATCAATTCAGACGTTGGACGGGTTAGGGACTAATATGACCCGTTTTTCTGTAAAATTAGTTGACTGGCCGCGAGAAGGGTGGTTTTACTTTCTAGCCACTTAATTATGTTGATGATATTATACTCGTAGCGAAATAGTTTGTGCCTAAAATTTAGGTTAGAGCAGTGATAGCCCAAGTGGTTTCAAGGGTCGCTTATCATGCGCGAGGTACATATTATTAAAAATTAAATGACCCACTGTTAGTATAAAGGCCTAATTATTTGAAATTATGTTAGTTATCGTTAAAGTTATGTATAAAATTATGTCTGGTTGGTGGTAGGGCTTTTTCATAGTCCGTCTGGCTAGCTATTATCCATAGATGAAATCTGCCGCTATAACAGCTCTGGCTGTGTTCCGGCAATATTAATGTGGGAGCCAGTTCACTTGAAATCAAAGGCTCGAAGATTAGATGAGCCTACAGTCTGGCAGCACATTAAAATGTCCTTCAATGGTATAGGCCGCAGTGGCCGATCAGGTGGGTGTGCGGCGTGACTGTCTGCCAAATGACTGAGTATTAAAAAAAATGTGTTTTGGCTTTCCCGAAATCAATACCACTTTAACCATTAGTGGTTAAAGTGGTAGTAAAGTTTAGACTTTAACACAGAAAAATTTAAACTAAATTATATGTAGCCAGGTCGGATGCTTCAAATATGCGGTTCGAGGTATAATTCCTACTTCCCATAAATCTACCCTATAGGCTTAGAAGTAATCCTTGCCAGAGATAAATACCTGTACAGTCCTTCCCAGAGTAAATTGTTTGCTTTACTCGTATTTCTTTTTTGTTCAAGAGTGAAAGGGTTTTTCCGTTTTCACAAGTTTTCTCAATATTGTGGAGAGAAAATTATTTATTTTTGCCGGCTTTTAGCACGTCGTTTCCCTAATGGTTTAAGTACGGTCAGTGGTCATGACCTCATAGTTTAAGCTTCATAGCCCGGGGTAGGGTATCATCATGACCGCTTTTAAGTGCCAAAGCTAAAGAAAGAGTTAGTTTAACTGCCTCCGTGGTGACGTGACTGTCGCACTTTGAAGAGTTTGAAGCGATGGATACTTACATCAGAGGTTCTATTTACAATTCCTAGGTCGGAACGAAAATTTGGGATTGGGATTTCCGGTAAAAACTTAGTCACTGTCTGGAGTTTGGAAGTTGAGGCATTAAAACAACTTCCTGCTTTGAAAATCAGGTACAACCGTTGGTCCTAACTCGGCTAGGAGTAGGTATATGGTTATTGTAGTTAACATAAAACTGCCAGCAACAAAACAGGGCCCGACCGGGATTTGAACCCGGGACCACTCACACCCAAAGCGAGTATCATACCACTAGACCATCGAGCCGATGAGTTGCAAAGTAGAGTTCGGCTGCTATTTCTTATGGAAAGAACACTTGTTTAAACATTAAACAAACCGAAAACGCACTTGATTTTGTGGGTGATTAAAAATACCTACCTAAAAATAATCAAATTTTACAATCTGTATTCTGGTATTTTTCATCATCAGTTGCCGGTTGCCGGTTGCTTAGATTCTCTGGCATTGGGTAGAGACATTTTGTCCCTTTGCATCTTCTACCGCCTTTATCATGGGGAGTGTTCTGAGGAATTATTTGGTTTGATTCCCGCTGGTAAATTTCACCTCCGTACAACCCGCCACAAAATGCAGTTTCATCCAAACCATATGGACGAGTGGCGATCAACTACCGTACGTTTCCGCAGACATTTTCTGCCGCGTACGACTGCTCTATGGAACCAGCTTCCCGCAGCGGTGTTTCTTAACCAATACGACATGAAAACCTTCAAGAAGCGAGCATATTCCACCCTTAAAGGCGGGCTACGCGTCTGCGACCCCAAGGAGGTCTCGGGTGCTTATGGGCGGCAGTGATCACTTATCATCAGGTGACCCACTTGCTCGTTTGCCCCCCTATAATATAAAAAAAAACCATCATGACAGAGATTTATGTGCTATGTTGTGTTTGTCCTATGTCTGGATGTTTATTTGTATTTGTTGTGTACCTTCATTGTTTTTTTAGACTAGACCAATCATACCCTAAATCATTGCTTCTGATTCCGATAACACAAGTTCTTTGGTGTAAGACTAATGTATGTGATGTAGTTTAATTAACGTTACATACAAGATGCTGTTCCGATACTTTAAATTTTCTAAAACAAAGTTGCTTTTTCTTCGTTAACATTTTGTTCAAGAACGATTTCTTGTTTAGATATCTGTGCAGCTTTAAATTGTTTGTTACAGACGAAGATAGCTATTCTGCAAAAACATCTTTCCTGATATGAACCCTAATAATCCCGCTCACAGTTGTCCGAGAAGAAATATAATTCGAACGAGAGAAGCCGTATGAACGAGCCCGACCTTTTAGTGTGAACCGTTTGTGTTTTATTTCACTAATTGGATTATCTGGATAATAGCCACCCAAAAGTGTTCTTACTTGACACCTGATACACTCTCTATTATAATTTTGACTGCATCCGTGTAACTGTGGTAGCACCACCGACGAGAATTACGGTTTTGGTTCTTGTTAGGCTTGGTCCGGTAACCGGAATGGGCTGGCTCGACTGGGCAACGTGTCTTTTTTTTATACCTACTAGGTCAGTTGGCAGACAGGCGCGCAGCCCACCTGATAGTAAGCGGTTACTGCGGCCTATTCTATTGAGGGACACTTCACCAGGAAGCGTCGCTGAATGTGCTGAAAGACAGTAGGCTCTTCTGATCTTCGACCCTTTTATTTCAAGTGTACTGGCTCCCACATTAATACCGCCGGAACGCAGCCAAAGCTGTTATGGCAGCAGATTTCACCTGTGGAACCACTGTTTCACTGAGGCGGTCAACATACACATTACTATTGTGTCATAAGTATTGCAGTTGTCTCACAGGCGCTTGTAAATTGTGTTTTGTTAATTTATCGCGCAATTTACCTCGGAGGACACATTGCCTCTAATGTTCCTTTGTGGATTCCGCACCGTCCCGTAAGACGAAACACCGTCACATCAGTCTAATTTGTATTCCAACTGGTTTTCTGGAATTTCTGGATTAGAGTTATCTTAATCTGCAGGTGCTGCTTACAATTTGCAGCATAAGAAGGCTCAAAATAAAAAATAATAATTCTTTAATCGGGAGCGGCGTCCCGGCATCGTTGAGGTTTACACTGGGTGAAATAGCCCCCCTCTTATTGTGCGAGCTTTCTTTCGTGTATGAATTTGATCGAGTGGACATTTACCCTATTCCCGTCCTGCCATGCGAGGTGTGAAATAAATCACCTATTTTTTGATAAAAGCACCTTTGCTTGCTACTGCACATCCTTGCTTGCTCGTCTCTGTCATTCTTGCTTTCGCCGTTGTACCCTAAGTACCCTAGTAATATAAAATAACATTACATACATACATTCCATTTTTTAAATTTATGTAATTATGTTAAGTGCCTAAGATTTTTTGTATTTTTTTATTTTTAAGTGTAAGTTGTTGAGTCACTCTGGGTCTGGTCTGAAAACCAGCGCTGCTGCAGATCTTGCTCTGTTGCAGCACATGCTGAGGCCAGGTCCACTTGGCCATAGATAGACTTGTTCTTGTTTTTATTTATTATTATTTTGACAATGATTTTTGTTTTTTCTTTTTAAGTTATTGTTTTTGTGTACCAATGATATCTGTGGTCAATAAATGTATTTTCTTTCTTTCTTTCTTTATTTGCATAAAATACAGAAAACAGAAGAAGGCAATGGAAAGCTTATTTTTTTTTGTACGTCTTCAGTCTTGGAGGCTCACTACGCGAAACTATCAGAAATGATTATCCGTAAGGAAATCAGAGTGGCAGAGGGCAGTTAGGGTATTTCGGGAAAGTCCATTTAATAAATAAATAAATAATAAATATTGGACAACATTACAAACATTGATCTGACCCCAAAGTAACTGCGTAAGAACTTGTGTTATGGGTGTCAGAAACAACGAAGATACCACAAAAATATTCTTAAATACAAATAAACCTCCAGGCACAGAACAAACACAAATGTTCATTACATAAGTGTCCTGAAATGCGCCATCGGGTCAGTTAGTCAGTCAACCAACATAATAAGCCGTAAATTTCAATATACCTATATTTAAAAATTAAGCCAAACATCAGAATTACAATAGCTGTAAATACTATATCACCTACTTTGATTTATATACTACTTCTGTGGCAGATGGAAAACCGACCTTTCATTAAGCTGACAAAGATGAAAGAAAAATACAGCCCTCTCGCTCTTCCAGACAAAAAGATGGAAGCGAAAATGAGGCTGCACTAATGAGTAGACCGCTGAAGCCTTGTGCATTTATAATTCTATTGATATTGAAGCAACTTCATTTGCTTAACTTAACTTAATTTGCGCTGAGTGGAAAATCACCCAGAAGTTCTGTATTTATTTTGATGATGGCTTATTTTACTGGTGTACTTTTGTTCTGATGTAAAAATATTAACTTATGTACGAAGTAAAGTAATTTACGTCAGAGTGCACAGGGTCATTTATTCAATTCCCGTTCGTCCCACTGGTGGGACGAACGGGAATGAACCATCGTCCTCACGTTGACCCAGATAATATGCATTAGTTTTAGCAATAAATTATAAGACAGTTCACGATCGCTCACCAACCTCGCCGCGTGTAGGTACTCATTGATCAATAACCAATATATACCAATTTACCAAACATCTGACTTTTACCATTGTTACCACTTTATTTGTTGGATTTACACCCGACAACTTAAATATAATCATGAAAATGATGGTTAGGACCTTATACGACTTTAAAAACAACCATTTAATGATTTTTCGCAGCATCAACAGGATTAAAATTTATTAAGTTTAAAATCTTATTATGTTGCGGAGGAGAATGCGTAAAAGCACCATAACCACAGGCTAGCAAGACCTGCAGCCGTGTTAAAAAATATTCGAGTGAATGAATAAAAACAGGGCCCGACCGGGATTTGAACCCGGGACCACTCACACCCAAAGCGAGTATCATACCACTAGACCATCGAGCCGATACTACACTCGCTATAGTACAACTATTATTTCTTGACTTTCGCACCTGATTAAACAATTAACAATACCTATGTAGTCTGTTATCATTGATATAATTTGTTATCATTCGATAATCTTTATTTTGTTTTATGTACCTAGATGTAAACGAACAAAATACAGTAATTGTGTCGTCCCCAGAATTAATCTTTCACATAAAACATAGGTGTGATCATAATCAAGCTAATAATAAAATAATTTATTTTTTTTCAATTTTTAATCTAGTTGGCTATCGATTGTTTTTAAGGAATACTATTGTTTCTTTCGATAGTATGGCTTTCAACTATCTTGGTATCGATATCAGAGCACCATACAGCCCATTAAGCGATGCTTTTTGGTGAAAGTTTTGTCAATGTGGTGACTGTTCAGGCTTCTGCCATTTATTTTTCATTCATAGAATCCTGAAGAGTGAAACCTTGGCGGTCATCCTCGCTAAAATGTGCTTCGAGCCTCTGATTTCAAGTGTACTGGCTCCCACATTAATACTGCCGGAACACAGCCAGAGCTGTTATGGCGAGTGGTAGCTAAGCTAGTCGGACTCTAAAAAAGCCCTTCCACCAACCAGAGCCAAGGTGGGAATCGAACCCACGATCTCTGTGTTTTTATACCTGAGCGGCTTAGTTACTGTTCCACGGAGACGCTGATAAAGTTGAAAATTGGTAGCAGGACATGACGGAATAGAGTAGGTTGATCTGTGACATTAAAAACTGGCTGCCCGCCAGTGCCTGTACTGGAACGAAAATTACTCGCAACAATTTATTCCGAACAGACGCGTACCAGCCTCATTTGCGATTCAGGGGAGGCTTTTGATAAAGTCATTTGACTTAATTATCTATCTTGACAGTCGGGTTGATGTCTTTTCTTTGTTTTGTTCTGTTGTGAATAAGATATTGGAAGGGTGAAGTTCGAAGTAAATAGGATTAAGTATCAGCCCATTAATGTTCCACTGCAGGTCATCCTTACAGTTAAATTCCTTAAAAAACTCTTTTTAGTGGGAAACTAAATCCAAGTCCTGTATATGTAGCACTGTAACTATATATGTAGCTGTAGTTTGAGCTGAGTTTTAATTGATTATAATCATAGTATGAGCTTAATCATCTTTTTTGCTCAATGCGCATCAACACTCAGTATTTTTTATAAAGTTGGAAACGAAGTTTTCTCAACTGGCATTTCTAACTCGTGACCCTGAGAACAGCCGAATAATCCTAGGCCAGCAATACCAGCATGGCTTATTTTATTAAGAGAGCGGCTTGACTTTGTTGCCATCTGTTTTACACGTAAAAGTTTTGGTACTCTTAATTATAATTGTTTAAACAAGTGTTTAAATCTGTAGTAGTAGCTGCTCGACTACATTCATTGCAATATCGGCTCGATGGTCTAGTGGTATGATACTCGCTTTGGGTGTGAGTGGTCCCGGGTTCAAATCCCGGTCGGGCCCTGTTTTGCTCCTGAGTGTTAAATCTTACATTTTCAGTGGCTCGTCTCAATATCTTCTGGCATCTATTAATTTTGTTGATTTCGTTATATAAACAAAGCCGTATCCATGTGAACTTCAGCTTTTATTTAAAAGGAAAAATGACAGTCTTTAGACTGTAAGACAAATTGCACCGTCCGTTGCTGACTCCAGTAATTAGCACAGAGGCGCCGCCTGGCGGAGCGCCAAGACACTAACGCTCTAGATCCTTGGGCAATGCCTTGTAATCATTGAGTCTTGTAATCTTATGTAGTTCTGTCGCCAAATTATCTGCCGACGACACTGGAGTACGATAACGATCTGCTAATGGTTGAGAAGTCGACTATACTAACGGTGAGCGGTTTTGGCCACTGCATGGTGCAAATATTTGTGTGCATGAATTTATAGGTTCGTATTGGTCTACGAAAAACTATTTGGCTTAGTAATAGTATTCAAATGTCCAAAAGGTGATTAGAAATAATTACTTGATTCCGAAGCTTATAGTAGAGTCGCTCTTTCACGGATGCAATAGAGTGGAGTGTTTACAGCCCGTTATTATAATAAGTAACATTCCACTCGATAAGTACCTGTTTTGCCAACTGTAATAACATAAAAAGTTAAACATATTTTAAAGATGGACGGCAAAAATTCATCTCAGTATTGTTATTAAATTAAAATTTGTTATTTTAAACATTGATGGCTATTAATGATTTTAAAATTCCCTTTACCAATAAGTGAAACGAATGCAGCGGAGTGGAGTGTTTACTGCTCGCTATTGTGACAGGTATTATGCCACTTAACATCAACGTAGGTAAAATAAAATAAATACATTTCATTTTAAAGATGGAAATCTTTTAATCCACGATTCAGTTCAATAATTCTTCTTAGTGTTATTACAAAATTGAATTGATTATTGTAAAATTCCCTTTGTCAATAAGTGGAACGAATGCAACAGAGTGGAGTGTTTACCGCTCGCTGTTATGACAGGTAACAATCCACTCGATGTTAAAACAACAGTTGGATGCCGCGCAAACACTCGCGTCGACGTCGAGCGTAACTTGCCGTTGAAATAACATTCGTGTTTAATTTTTAGTGGAGCGAATCGTTGTGTATAATCAAGTTTCGTTTCTAACTAGAAATACGTTCCGTAGTTGGTTATTATCTTTTAACCGTCCCCTGGAATACAGGTGGCAATTTACTCAGGTCTGCAGCACAAGCCAAATAGATACTTAGCCAGGAAACATCGCATAAATATTATGCTGTGACACTGTGGGATCTTTGAGCCTTTGATTTCAAGTGCACACTAATATTGTGGTACCAGATGGCTATTGTAGCAGTGGATTTGTGGAATACGCTTTTTCGTGGTATTTAAAATTATATAGCCACGCAGCAACAGGTCCCAAGTTAAAAACCCGTAGTTGGGTTGGTTGGTTGCCATGTGAGACACCTGTTCCTTCGTGATATAAAAGTGCCGGAATAAGGAGTACACCTGAACTTGCGCAATAATTTTTCAACATGTCTTCTAGGAGGATAAAATCCCCAATAAATAATAATTATATTAATTTGGGATTAAAAAGGCCCAAACTAAGTGTTTCTAAGTGGAATTGACAGTGACTAGCAATAACAACAGGTAGGCAGCTTTCTGCCAACTTCTTGATAATACAAATTGTCGCGAAGTATTTTAGGCACGCGGCCAAAGTTAGCCAAGTAATGCTTTGTAGTTATAACTAACTTTATCTTAAGCGTCTTGGGTTTAAAACCTAGGTGGGATAATGTATGGTTCAAAACTGAACATAGTTCAACGTGAGTAGCTTAGCTTAGTAAGTAGCTTACTTGTGTACTTGTTGTTGTTGTTGTACTTTTGTTGTGTGTAGCGTACTTGTGTGATAGGTATCAGAAACAGCGAAAGTAGGTACCACAAACAATAAATATAAAAAAAAAACTAGCTGACCCGGTGAACTTCGTATCACTTACCTATCAAACGTTCGACAGCCTGTAAGAACAGTTTGTATGGGAAAATAAAATTGTCGTTTTTAGTATTTTTCTCGCAATTTTTCCATATTTTCTCGTCGTTTAAACCTTCCCTGGACTTCTACTAATATTTCAAGACTAAAATTAGTCAAAACGGTTCAGCAACAGTGTCTTACTTTGTGCAGGAGTGACCCGAAAGCCGCCTCTAAATCCATTGTCCGACACATCAAAGGCTGGCTCTGATCCGGCCCGCACCGGTCATTACGGCCAATGTCTTGGCTCTGTGGGCTGAGGTGCAGGAAGCAGCAGTTTCCGCGCGACGTCGCGTACCGTGTTCACTGATGCGTTCGCGTCCAAGTCACTGCATTGCAGAGAGCTGGGCAAGTTATATATCTATGCAAATTGGACCTTATTTGATAGTATGAATTGTATTTTAAATTGATTTTACAGCCGAGAGGTACTCAGCAGTAAATACTGTGAAGAAAGGTATATTTTTTTCATACCTTCAGTTGGCAGATAAACTGGTTGCCCATCTGATAGTAAGCCGCTATTGCCGCCTTTTTCGTTGAGAAATAATAGACCGAAAACATCACCTAATTTGCTGCTACACAATAGGCTTTTCTGATCTTCAAGGCTTCATTTAACAAATTATAAATTAAAAAAATGTAACATTACTGTTTTTCTCACCTTTCATATGATCATCCCTTATTTATTTCCTCTTTACCTTTAATGAATAACTTAAGTGAAATCATTACAACTTGCCAATGTACTAGAAAACTATATAATTAATTATTAAACAATTGTGAGCATAAACAACATTAATTGTATTGTAATGAACTGTAACGCATTTATCTCTGTAGCTGTCTAGGCAGCATGTTGCAATGGGCGACAGCGCGCAGGCAACAGCTGTTTCCGACTCACTGCAATGTAGTTGTAAGCTCATTAAGCTTAACATTTAGTCTTAATTGACAGTAACATGTTTATGTTATTTATTTTTATTCTTACTGTATATGTATAATAACGTATATAACGTCCCACTGCTCGGAAAAGGCCTCCTTGTTTAAAATCAAGTCGTCACCACAATAATGGGCTCTGGCCAAATAAATAATTGAAAATCACAAATCAGAAGAATTTAATAAGTTTTCTAATACCTAAAAATGTGAAAGGAGGATTAAAGCACTTTTATTTTGTTATGCCATGGGAATTGAGCATTATCCTGGGATAAAAACTATATTTTCTTTTCTTAGTCTATATCTATTTCGAATTTATTAAAAATAGGTTCACTGGCTCAGACATGGATTGTGCTTGAATTTTCCTCTTAGAACTTTTTTATCAATCGCATTCTGGAATCCTTATGTAGGCGGTATTGTATTTTATCTAGATGGCAAGGCAAATCTTTCTCCACGGAAAGAAACCAAGCACAGGTGTCTTCCCACTTGGGCTATGAAAACGGGATCGCATTTGAAAATATTGAAAACAAAATTACATTTTCTTGATAAAATATGACGTTGCGAATTTCGAGCCATTTGTCAAGAAACTTTCTCTCCGCGCGAATGCATTTATTTTATTACTACAACTTGTTAACTTACAGAGTACTCGTGGAACAATTCCGAACTGAAATGAAATTAGCCGGGAGTTGTACACTAACTTTGTATGAACTAGAATTTAAACCTCGGAGCTTGTGCCCAGAATATAGAAGTAGGTAAAGTTAAAGCTAATCATAACTTATATATGAAAAATTGAACATTTCTTATATGAAACATTGCTTTCTTACTAAAACACTCATATATGACCGCCTCCGTGGAACAGTGACTAAGCAGCTTGGGTATAAAAACGGAGGTCGTGGGTTCGATTCCTACCTTGGGTTTGGTTGGTGGTAGGGCTTTTCAGAGTCCGATTGGTTAGCTACCACCCCCACAGGTGAAATCTGCCGCCATAACAGCTCTGACTGTGTTCCGGCAGTATTAATGTGGGAGCCAGTACACTTGAAATCAGAGGCTCGAAGATCAGATGAGCCTACAGTCTGGCAGCACATTGAGCGACGCTTTTAGGTTTAGCGTCTCTTAATGGAAAAGGCCGCAGTGGCAGACGGTGATGGTTACGTCTTAAAGACCTTCAAGAAACGAGTGTACTCTCTCTTAACAGGCCGGCAACGCACCAGCGATCCCTCTGGTGTTGCAGATAGATGTCCGTGGGCGGCGGTGATTGCTTACCATCAGGCGACCCGCTGGCTCGTTTGCTGCCACTGACACAGTAAAAAAAATGTTAATAAGTTTACTACACTTCACACGTAGTGTTATTTGAACAAGTGTGAATAAAATTATGTGTTTGTAATGATTGGTTTAGTAAGTCGTTGTTAATCGGCTCGATGGTCTAGTGGTATGATACTCGCTTTGGGTGTGAGTGGTCCCGGGTTCAAATCCCTGTCGGGCCCTGTTTTGCTAGAGGCAGTTAAATTCAAACACTTGGTCTCAAATCTATCCTGACAAAATAAAGTGCCTTATTTCCTATTTTTTTTTTTTTTTTGCAAACTGAACCATATTTCGCGACGACACCCCAAAATATCCAGTGTTTCCCACTTTTCCCGATATTTTAATGCTAGGAGAATGCATTTACACATGGCTACACACCCCCGTTGGTGGTTGGGGTGAAAAAATATGTGAGACGCTCCATCTCTCCCTCATTTTTTCCTTTAGATTATGGGAGCCAGGGTGTCATTCACCCCATTCAACCGAGAGGCTGGTACTCTTATGTACTAAGCGAAAGGAAAAAGCTAAGCTACCCGTTATACGTTGGATATACGTTTTCTTTACTTCTTTAGTTGAGCCGACCCATTTTAACTGACAGACAAAAATCTGCCCAGTACATAAAACCTGTCAACTAAAGCTATAGAAAATACCCACGGTTTCACCCGCGCGTAATTTTTTTTTCAATTGTCCCCCCTTTCCCCCCACAGTTCCGGGATCAAAAGTACCCTATATTCACCGGGGATAGTGTAGCTTTCCAACAATGAAATAATTATTCAAATAGGTTCAGTAGTTTCGGAGCCTATTCAATACAAACAAACAAACAATTAAATCTTTCCTTTTTACAATATTAGTATAGAAGACTACTTGCTAAGTTTATCCATCAGCTTCAAATAGTTCCAACAGATAACGCAGTCGAGTGAAGATAATTCAATAGACGAGGAAGTTCCAACTCGCTTTGGCATGGTTGAATAGACAGGAGGTATTAGTATAATGCATTTTATAGCATTCCAAACTGATGCAATTTACAAGTATGGCAGTTCAATATTATTTATTTCTAAGTAATTTTTTATACTAGGTCAGTTGGCAGACAGGCTCACAGCCCACCTGATGGTAAGCGGTCACTGCGGCCTATTCCATTGAGGGATATTTCACCTGGTAACGTCCCTCTCCACCAACCCGCACTAGGCCAGCGTGGTGGAGTATGGCCCACACTATCTCACAATTGAGATAAGGCCTGTGTCCCAGCAGTGGGAACGTATATAGGCTGATGATGATGAACGTCCCTCAATGTGCTGCCAGACTGTAGACTCATCTGCCTCTGATTTCAAGTGTACTGGCTTCCACATTAATATTGCCGGAACACAGCCAGGGCTGTTATGGCGGCAGATTTCACCAGTGGAGGCGGCAGCTAGCCAGTCGGACTCTGAAAAAGTCCTACCACCAACCAGACCCAAGGCAGGAATCGAACCCACTAACTCCGAGTTTTATTCTTGTCTATAGATTGCGAAGGCGTTTTTATTACTCTATGGATTGCGATCACTGTTATTGTATTAGATAAGCTGTAAATATTTTTTTAATTGAATCAGATTGCTATCAACGATAAATCAGTCGGTTTTTATCTCGATTTATCCTTGAAGAATGGTTCCCTAATATTGCTTATGTACATTGTATATAATTATGTAGATCGAAATAAATGTCCCACTGTTTGGTAAAGCTATCCGCAAAAGAAATCAAGGTTTCGATACAATGATAGGTACTGGCTTAATCGGTACTTACGATTACCGATACGAAGGCAAACGGGCAGGTTGGACAATTAGGCAAATGATATAGTTATCACTTGCCTAAAGCCGGGTACTCACTAGCGAGCCGTCCGTAACATGCTTGATACAGTAACGAGGTTCTAGTGTGTACGCGTTTTACAATTACGGCTTACGATGTTGCCGGAACGCTCGCTGCAAGCCGCACGCGTACCGCTCGCAGCAGGTTTGTGAACCACGTACACACTATGTTTTTTGGTTACAGTACATGCAACGGTTACAGTTACAGCTCGCTAGTGAGTACCCGGCTTAACTGGCTAACTTGCCCGTAAACCTGCAATTGGTCATATGGGAAAAACATTTAAGAAGAGGGAAGGGTAAGATTACAGGGGATGGATATTATGTGGACAATGGCGATAAAGCTCGGTCGGCAATTACATAAGTTCGACATGGATATTGTCTGTAAAATCAAGATGAATAAAAACAGGGCCCGACCGGGATTTGAACCCGGGACCACTCACACCCAAAGCGAGTATCATACCACTAGACCATCGAGCCGCTTGTATAAATTTATTAAATTAAGGTATTGATATAAAAATTGGTAAATTTTGTAGATGTAGCACCTGATTAAAATAATGATGATAAAAACAATTTCAAGCTCAGTATTTTATTTTTTGTGAACAAACGTGCATGTATGACCGGATATTACGGTTCGTTGCCCCACTTTGAGGAAAGTACATGGAAGAAAGGGGAAGTAGAAGGTTTATGGGGATGGTCTTTTTCTTTAAAGAATCTATTAAAACAAATCAAATCAAATTCTTTATACCATGACACAGGAAAATGCGCATGCTAGTACGCATTTATACAACTAGTAACTTAGCTTATGACATTCTAAAACACATTTTTACTATTGTTATTTTTGAGAAACATAACTATTAGTTATCTCGTGTCTCTTTTATTATACTCCTGTCGCACTGAGTTACAAGAGTGGGAAGTGCACCAGCTGTGCTTGCGCACTTGATGATTAAAATGTGTCCTGTGTTGTTACAGCTCCTGTAGCTAAATTCGGATAGTCAAGAGCAAGTATAACATCAACGTGTTGTAAAAGACTTAGTTGAAGAGTTCCTGAACCAGGAAGCACCACTATTTTGAAACCATGATAAATTGGTACCATAAATAATTGATCGGAACGCCTTTCATAGTTTTGGTTCCAATTACTTCAAGTACAGTAATTTACATAAAGGGAGTAGACAGTACACCGGCGTCTGCGCATCTTTTTTATGAAAGAGAATGATTTTAAGTAACTTAACTGCAGGCAATCCAGACTTAATGTCACCCAAAACATGTCTGGAGATCACCTAGTTTCTCGGGTGAGATTTTCAGCCGTACGCGGAATCAAAGCGTAAAACCTAAAGCTCCCGCAATAAAAACTGGGCCCGACCGGGATTTGAACCCGGGACCACTCACACCCAAAGCGAGTATCATACCACTAGACCATCGAGCCGCTTGTGTGTATCAATTAAACTTAGATATTGAAACGAATTCTTTTCAATCTATAGATCGTCCAACTGATTAAACAATTTAGATTGAAACGATTTCATGTTGTATATCAGTATTTCCACCAAGTTTTAAAACACCGAATATTATCTTTAACATCATCATCATCAGCCTGTATACGTTCCCACTGCTGGGACACAGGCCTTATCTCAATTGTAAGATGGTGTGGGCCATACTCCACCACGCGGGTCCAGTGCGGGTTGGTGGAGGGGTACGTAAGGCAAGTGACCAACCTTAATGTCAAATGTTATCAAGCCGCCAAATGGCCTCTGACTAGGCTTGACGACCTTCGCTGGTGTAGAATGAGTGATGATATTAATTAATCAATGTGTTAATAACTATAAAAGCATGTGTTTTAATGTTAGTTTGGATTTCGAAACCAGGAATAATTCATAGAATTGAGTCAGCAGTCACATTGTACATTCCCAAAATCCGCATTTGACGCGGGACTTACCGTAATGCCTTATCCATTTAAACAATGCCCAAATAAATACGTTATAACGAAACAAAATGGGAGCTTGAATACATAAGCCCCATCAAATAAATTGCGTGTGAAGTAAATACGGAGTTCGTGTAACCAAATTGTAATGTAACATACATAATTTTGTGTATATACACAGTCATTACTTTGGTATTCAAATTCTCGTTAAAGGGTAACGCTTCTTGCGGTAATATATGTATTTGGATATCTTTTTGTTGGATCTATATAATATAACTCAAAGGTGACTGACTGACTGACTGACATAGTTAGCTATCAACGCCCAGCCCAAACTACTGGACGGATCGGGCTGAAATTCGGCATGCAGGTAGATGTTATGACGTAGGCATCCGCTAAGAAAGGATATCTCGATATTCCCACGGGAACGGGAACTACGCGGGTGAAACCGCGGGCGCCCGCTAGTAAAAAACATAAAATCAAAGGCTTGAACCCTGTCATATGAAGGGAAAACATTACGTCGCCGCGTCGGCAGCAAATTGAAAAGGTTCTACTTGCCGCCAACACAGTGCCCTCCCTAACAGAAACTTGCTCACTTATGAGGTTACAATTGAGGTTGGTCTGTATGTATAATATTTAACTCCGTCTCCGTTCAATGTATGTAAATCATCTCTAACGCAAACTAAAGTTGGTAGCTTACACTACATCGTCCATATGCAAATGCTTATATTAACGGAATTCCTGCCGTGTGTCGCGGTAGGAAACTCCTGCAGGCAGCAGTTCGCAGCACTTGCTATCTTGGCAGAAGATTTGATTAATTATGCTTCGTATTCGGGGTTGTGGAGCAAATGCAAATTTTGTAAAGTTCATTAACGTTACTATTCATTTGGTGGGATAGTTCAGGATTCAGAAACTATGCTAGTGTTACGTACGACACAATTTGTGTGTATGAATATACTAGCGGCCGCCCGCGGTTTCACCCTCGTGGTTCCCGTTCCCGTGGGAATTGATCAAAATCCTTTTTTTAGCGGATGCCTACGTCATAACATCTACCTGCATGCCAAATTTCAGCCCGATCCGTCCAGTGGTTTGGGCTGTGCGTTGATAGATATCTATGTCAGTCAGTCATTCAGTCAGTCAGTCACCTTTGAGTTTTATATATATAGATTAATACATATATGTGGCCATTATTTATCCAACACGGTGCCCCCAAACTAATAAAGATCTTGTACTATCATGGGTGTCAGACTACAGATAAACATGACTTTTATACATACATAAATGATGATTCATAGAAACATCCAGATCTGTACCAACAGGCATGTCTGTTCATGCACACAAATGTCTTTATTCTACAGGAATCGAACCTGCACCTATAGTGTAATAGCCTTCTCTAACTCAAAATCTCTCACATTATCTTGCCTGAAACTAAAGGTATGAGATTCCCTAGCATCAGAATGACCAGATCCAGACCAGATCTTACCAGAAATGCCACAAACATTTCATAAAAGAATCTTGTTGCACAAAAATGCATAGTGCATAAAACATGGAGAATAACCGCTTTCCATTCCAAACCTACCGAGTCCTACCGGCTAGCTACCACCGATTAGAGTGGATTAGAGTGGGGGCGAGCCTCAGCTACCTACCGGGTCACAGGTGGCGGATAGTGACACATCCTATAGTATATAGGATAGCTGCGAATAAAGAGTAATCTGAATAAGCAGTCCCGGACCGAGGCGGTAAGGCTACCAGGATGTGGTGGGATTTCTGATGGCACAGGGATCTCCAAGAAAAGCCACAAGTATCCAACGACGGCCTTATGACATGGCGAGTAAGCGTCGCCATTAAATAGACGCTGGGCCCTGGCAGAGGGAAGCAGCCTGTCAGCATCCTTGTAGGCGTACCCAAGTAGAGGTTAATGGTTACAGGATAGAATATCTGTAGGCGGCGATGGAAACCATCAATGCCGGTTGCAGTACTGCGATCACCAACACGTCGTTGCTGTCGTGGTGATTATAGCTACAAACCTTTCCCCCCCCCCTAAACATGACAAACACAGATCAGTATCGACCCCGAGTTCCCAGCGCTCCGTCCATCCCCCACTCCGGCAGTAGTGGGGTGACACGGGGCAGGGGTGCGAAAAGTAATCCCTGGGAGTTGACTGACTGCACTAAAACACTATATATATTGACATACAATATTCAGTCGCTGTCGTCGGACGAAAGATTACTAGAACTGGAAACCGAACTTGACAAAATTAAATGGGATGTACTCGGTCTCTGCGAAATCCGAAGAGGAGGAGAGGAACTTATAACCTTGCAGTCGGGTAATCTTCTGTACTTTAAAGAGGGACCAAGACCCGGTATTGGTGGCGTTGGATTCATGGTCAACAAAAGGCTGGAACACCAATTAGTCGAAATAGATAGTATATCTGACAGGGTAGCATATATAGTGCTCAAAATATCTAAAATGCACAAAATAAAGATAATACAAGTATATGCACCAACTACAGACCACACAGATGATGAAGTAGAACAATTCTACGACGACATCTCCATAGCTTTAAAGATCAAGTCCAACTTTACATATATAATTGGAGACTTCAATGCTAGACTAGGCGGTAAGATAACCGATTACGAAAATGGGATAGGAAAATATGGCCTCGGACATAGAAACGAAAGAGGACAGACGCTCCTTAATTATTTGCACTGTAACAACCTATACGCGATGAATACATTCTTCGAAAAGAAAAGTCAGCATAAGTGGACATGGAAACACCCAAACGGTATACACAAAAACGAATATGACTATATAATGACTGACAGAAAAGACGTGGTCCAGGACGTAGCGGTCCTGAAAAGGTTTCAAACAGGCAGCGATCATAGGCTGGTTCGTGCAACATGTGTATTTAACACAAAGAAAGAGAGGCGAAGCCTCATACTCAAAAGTAACAAAATATCCAATGACATTAAAATCGAAGTCATCAAACACAACCAAGACCTTTACCTGGATTATATTAGCCATCACCTGCAGGCCAAAGAGGATCTTGACCAACTGTCTGTTATGGATCTCAACCACCACATTGAAGAAGTCATGAACTCAGCGTTGGCATCTATACTACCTGCAAAAGCCCCGAAGAAACCGAATAAATTAACAGCAGAGACTAAAAAGTTACTGGAGCTAAAATGCGAAATGTTATGCCGCAATCAGTCCGATCCAAAAGATCTTGCTCAATTGCAAAAGAAGATACGGGCCAACATTCGTAAAGATCTGAGACAACATGAAGAGAATCTCATAGAACAGGCTATAGAACGGAATAGCAGTCGGAAAGCTCTTAAACTCCAGATGAGTATTGGCAGGAAACAAATATACAAACTATTTGACCAAAGCGGAAACGTTGTTACCAACAGAGAACAACTACTAGATGTCACGCGACAGTTCTATGACGAACTTTATCAAAGCAAAATACCCAACCCTAGACGAGAACGATACAGAGCACGGCCGCCTGTTCTGAATGTGGGATCAGAAGACTTGCCTGACGTTACCCGACAGGAAATCGAATTAGCACTTCGTCAATTAAAAAACCGTAGGTCACCAGGAGAAGATGGCATATTACCAGAGATGTTGAAATACACAAATCAGGGACTTAAGGAAGCACTAGCAATGTTATTTACAAAATGCCTTATCGGAAATGTTGCCCCGGAGAAATGGAACAATGCGGTCATCACACTCCTCTTCAAAAAAGGGGACATAAGGAAACTAGACAACTATAGGCCTATTAGTCTTCTGTCACACGTCTACAAGCTCTTTACAAGAGTAATAGTGAACAGACTACAAAATAAACTAGATTCGTTCCAGCCACCAGAACAGGCTGGTTTTAGGTCGGGTTATAGCACAAGTGACCAACTGCAGACCATCAAAACGGTTATTGAAAAGTGCAATGAGTACAATAAGCCCATAATAGTAACTTTTGTAGACTACGAAAAAGCATTTGACTCAGTAGAGTCATGGGCCGTTGAAGAGGCTTTAGCTGACTGCAGAGTCGATGAACGCTACATAAGCATGCTTAAACATCTACAAAAGCATGCCACGGCATGCGTTAGTCTACACAAGAAGACTGATAAGTTTCATCTTAACAGAGGAGTACGACAAGGCGACACTATATCTCCAAAGTTATTCACCGCGGCCCTAGAAAACGTATTCAAAAGTTTGAATTGGGACGAGAAAGGTGTTTTAATAGATGGAGAACATCTTACGAACTTGAGGTTTGCGGACGACCTGGCATTGTTCTCGGAAAATGTAGAGGAAATGATGGTCATGATTGAGGAGCTGAAAATAGCATCACAGAGAGTAGGGCTTAAGATGAACACATCTAAAACCAAGATCATGACCAACATACCAGAGGCCAAGAATTATGCACTGCCTGTGGATACTGTCGACTCCTATGTGTATTTGGGCCATTCGATTACTTTGGGTGGTTCAAATCAAACGGCAGAGATAGACCGTCGTATAGCCCAAGCCAGGGCAGCCTTCGGAGCAAACGGCAAGATTTTGCGTGGAAGGTTGTCGATAAAACTTAAGGCAAAAGTGTTCGAACAGTGTATACTACCTGTCTTTACCTACGGTACCGAGACCATGACCTTCACGAAAAAGTCATCTGAAAAATTCAGAGTCGCACAGAGAGCGATGGAGAGAGCAATGCTCGGTATTACTCTACGCGACCGAATGAGAAATGAATGGATCAGAAAGAAGACAGGACTGAAGGACGTGATCTCTATAATTGCCAAGAGTAGGTGGAGATGGGCGGGACATGTTGCGCGCATGGACAATAGTAGGTGGACAAAACGGCTTCTCGAATGGAGACCTCGTGCGAACAACCGACCGCGTGGCCGCCCACCGAAGCGATGGGTGGATGACATCAGACGGCACGCAGGCATAGACTGGATGATGAGAGCACAAGACCGCCTGGCATGGAGGGATATGGAAGAGGCCTACGTTCAGGAATGGACAGAGAACGGCTGAAAATGATGATGATGAGAGTGGAATACTCCTAAGAGATTATCAGCTCAACATATAGCAAAAGTAATAAATAACTTTCCGCGCTGTCAATAACTAGATTTTGTTTTTGTTTATACTGTTTTATACTAGATCAGTTGGCAGACAGGCACGCAGCCCACCTGATGGTAAGCGGTCACTGCGGCCTATTCCATTGAGGGACACTTCACCAGGAAGCGTCGCTCAATGTGCTGCCAGACTGTAGGCTCATCTGATCTTCGAGCCTTTGATTTTAAATGCACTGGCGCAAACATTAATATTGTATGTAAAAAAAATGACTTGATGGGAGTGGTGGATGCTAATACCCGTATCAATTCCCAGGCTGGCCATCGTCCCGGAGTTTTCCTTTGCACGGGTAAAAAGTGGGCCCGACCGGGATTTGAACCCGGGACCACTCACACCCAAAGCGAGTATCATACCACTAGACCATCGAGCCGCTTGAACGTTTTTATTAATTGAATCATTGCAATGTTATAATTTATATCACCACTTGTGTTAATATCAAGATAACCACGATTAGATTGATGATAGACTGAATAACATAATAGCCTGTTTTGTCGAAGAAAACAGTTTATTTTTTGTATGAGCTATGTTGCAGACAGTTTACGTCTGTGAGGCGCAATGGGGTAAAAAAAATATTCCCATACTCAAAATATCGTCGATTTGTTGCTGAATGCTGTGTTTGCGACATGAAAGATGGACAAACACAATCTTCTATTTTTTGCTGTCCCATAGAAACTAAGCTTTGTTCCTCGATTAAAGTCCTTCCCGATGATCTAGTTTACGTCTATACAGAATTTCATCAAAATCAGTTCCGTGGTTTAGGCGCAGAACTACTTGGGCCGGTATTTCAATATATACTTATCTTGAAATAATCCGGGATTAATGATAAGTATGACTTAAGTGTATTTCATTTTAGGATTAAAGTTAAGCGGCACCTAAAGTTCATCTTAACTACCCTTAATCTAAGTAGAGGATTTCTATCGCTTAAGTTCCAATCCTAGATTACCTAGTATTTCGATTTATTACTATTTTTTGTAGATTTCAATTTATTACTATTTTTTGTAGATTTCAAGTGTACTGGCTCTCACAAGCTCTGAAAAAGCCTTACCACCAACCAGACCCTAGGCGGGAGTCGAACCCACGACCTCCGGGTTTTATACCCGAGCGGCTTAGCCACTGTTCTACGGAGGCGGTCTTACATGTTATCCTTAAATTTTAAATTAATATTTTTGTACGTAGGCAGGAAGGTTCCTACCTACGTATATAAATATTAATGTGCGTCTCAGATTTACGTAACGTAGGTACGTAACGTCACGTAAATCTGAGACACGCCTAAAGAGTATTTATTCTGCCATTAAAAGTAATAATAATAATAATATAACTTTATTTAGAGCAATACAATTACAAGTAATTACTGGCTCATATCATAAATAACTTACAGACAAACAAACATACAAAAAATATACAACCGAAATTATGATATAGGTAGTAGCCTTGAGGCGCGCCGCGCGGTGTCAGTTGGTAGCCGTCCTCGAAATGTTTGGTAGACAACACCCTGCGCTCGACCCTCAGGGTTAATATGGACTTCCTTCGGACATACTTTACGACATCTTCCACCTTCGTAGACCAGTGCAATCTGGACACGTACAACTGCGTCGCGCGTATTTCAGGACGCAGCGGGTCATCCGGGCGGGTCGATGCGGTGCCGCGGTGGTTGCGGCTGGCAGGCTTCCTCCTCTTCCTTACGACTTTGATGAAGCCCTCCTCATCGCATAGACTTTTCGGTTGCCAATTTTGTGTTAACTACACCTTGTTTCCCGATTTATTCAACTGCCGAGATGCTGCGACAGCGGCGGCGGCGTAGGCGCGTAATATTTAGTACGAACGAGGGAGAAAATAAAAGTACAATTTTTGTTAATACAGTCTTGGATTCCATTGACAGTGAGGAGTAGTGACAGAAGTGTCAATGTAAGTACCCATAGAAAAATTTTACTCATTAAGGAGGTCAGTATAGACCGACAAACTTATCTGTTTTGGTGGCGGCGTCGCTACTGTCTATTTAGAACTGTGATTAAATATCGTTTTTGCATTGCATTTCACGTAGTTCCAATTTTGGCCACCGGAACAGTTAAGTTTGTCGGTCTATAGACAATTATCGTATTTCGTTTTATTATGTTGGCAACCTGCGGTTAATCTCAGATTAGCTAAGGCGAGGAAGATCCGGATTGAAATACACTTTTACCTTTCAAAAGTAATACTTAGCTTAAATGTAATACTTAACTTAAGCAATAAGATAAGGTTACATTGAAATACCGGCCATGGATTTTTTGTATTTTTCTTTTTTATGGAGATCTTTGGGATCCTATACCCAGCAGTCGTATGGCTGATGATGATGATGAGTTTTCTCTATTGCTTAACCTATGCCTATATGTCAAGAATCAAAGTACCTATATTACCTTTTTTTATTTCATGTTTTAGTGTACAATCATTCACGTAAAGGCCTCCAAAAACTTTTTAAAAAAAAAATTAAACCGACTTCAAAAAAAAAACAAAAAAAAAACTACCTAAAACACTGAAAAGCAAAAAATAATTTTAATAAGACATTCATCAAATGCGCTTATTGTCTAAGCCTATTAATAACATTAAATTGTATTTACGTGCTAGGTAGGTACCTACTAATCTGTTTGAAGTCGGTGCCAAGCCAAATAGTAGGTACCCAGACTACTAAAAAAAATAAATAAATAAATAAATAAAATAAATAAATACAATTTAAAGTTATTAATAGGCTTAGACAATAAGCGCATTTGATGAATGTCTTATTAAAATTATTTTTTGCTTTTCAGTGTTTTAGGTAGTTTTTTTTTTGTTTTTTTTTTGAAGTCGGTTTAATTTTTTTTTTAAAAAGTTTGTTTATTTTTCTATTTTTAGTGTGAATAATACGTAGGAGTGAGTAAAACTCTCTCATAATATTGATAACGAAAATACGAGTAAAATAGTAGAATTGTATTATTTGACAATATTAGGTATTCATTAAGTGTTCAGCACCATTCAGTAGACCAACTAAAGATGCAGCCCGCAAGAGGGACATAAGAATTAAGAAGTCGTACCCTTTAGCTTCCATCATCATAGTTGTACCTTCCATCATCAGCTTAGCTGCAAAAGTACATGAAATACAACTAACGGTCCACATATTCCTACAACACTGAAATAATTATCCTCTAACTCCTAACCGTTAAGGAGTTGTACCTTCCATCATCAGCTTAGCTGCAAAAGTATATGAAATACAAATAACGGTCCACATATTCTTACAATACTGAAAGAATTATCCCCTAACTCCTAACCGTTAAGGAGTTGTACCTTCCATCATCAGCAAATCAACATAAAGTGATGTCTATAGGACGCAAAAACTTAAATGGCTTCAGAAAAAACAAGTAACGCGTAGTGTGCGCCTATAAAATTTGAGGTTTGCCCTTGATTTTCCCGGGATCCCATCATCAGATCCTGACATGGTGACAATGGGACCACCTCGGAACTATGCACTTTCAAATAAAAAAAGAATTATTTAAATCGGTCTACAATTGACGGAGAAATCGACGGACATTATAAAAAAAAAAAAAAAAAAAATACATACAGTCGAACATAGAACCTCCTCCTTTTTTGAAGTCGGTTAAAAATATTAGGCTATTTAGTGTCGGTCGAAACGTTCTGTTATTTATTACTTCTAGGACATTCTTTTGCATACACAGGATAGCATTAGCTAGAATATCTAATATAAATATAAAACGTAGTTGAAGGCATAAAGGATTACTGTAGCATTGTGAGATATTATTTCATTATGCAAGCTTTTGTACTCTTTGCTTTGTGTGCATCTGTTAAAAGGAGAATACATATTTTTCATAATAATCTTGTGCTTTATAACGCTAATAGGGGTATGTTTAGCTTAGTAGTTCGTTAGTACGAACGTTGCTAATTTGCGATGCTTATTTAGTACATCATTCATTATTTAGTACATGTATCGCGAACATAGAACACCCTTTGGCAACTGTTTTGTTACGGTAGTTCTTTGCGGTAATTTCTATGCTTGTTTTATTTTGACAGTTCAATCTTAGGTGTGTAGGGGGTGCAGGTTTCGCTAGCCTACAGTTAATGTTCTTCTAAGGATGTATGGTTGCATTTTTCTTTAAAAAAAGTTTTACTCACAAAATGTTCTAAGCTGGACTCATGAAAGAGACGGACAAACAAAAGGCCAATAATATTAACAATAACATTTCCAAATATCTTCTCTGGAAACATATGTATTTTAACACTTGTTCAAACAACTTATATAATGTCCCTCCTATCCGTGATAAATTCAAGCGGCTCGATGGTCTAGTGGTATGATACTCGCTTTGGGTGTGAGTGGTCCCGGGTTCAAATCCCGGTCGGGCCCTGTTTTGCACTAGAGAGAGTAATTCCCACATTATTTTTGGAAATCAAAGACTTGCGCGACTCTGTTGGTAAGTAAGGTCTTCAGAGCTCAGTTGATCTTGATTCTTGGTAGAGGAAAAACCTTTTTTTGCTACCACGTTATGTTTTCCCTTCAAAATAGACGAGCCTTCGAAAAGGTGTTCTTAGATCCCGGCACGGTACAAAAATTTGTGTCCAAATACCGAATGTGCGAAACACCCAGCAATGTACATAGCTGGGTGTTTCTATATTATACATATAATAATATGTACGTAGGTATACAAGTCAAGTTTATCCGTTGTCTGGCACCCCTAGTACAAGCAAAGCCTAGTTTGGGGCTAGATGGCGAGTGTGAATAATATCAAAGGATATTTTCTTTCAAACCTTCAGTCTCGTACTTTACCAGTCTAGGGATATTATTATTTATTTATAATCAAGGACCGTCATTCTCGAGTGATGATGGCCTTTGGTCCAAGAATCCATACACGACGATAATTGTTTAAGCCGGCCATAAACTTAAGCATTACCAGCGTCGTATATATAAAAATATGAATATTCGAGTTTTCAGCGCAATAGGTACTGTTTGCACGAAAAAGCTCTACATTTCGCGATTTATCTTCTATTTACAACCCGCTAACATGTCACGTTTGCCTTTGCGAATTCGTGGAATTCATTATTCCTGTGTTGAAACGTCGCGCTGTTTCGGCTTTTGCGGTAATTAAACACTGTGTTTGCACAGTGAGATGACAAAAGCTTTGCTCGACATAATAATATGACTGTAAAAAAAAACATGATGAAATTTTATTTTAGCACGCAGCCCACCTCGCCTCGGCTTCAACGACCATCAGGTTTGCCGTCCAGTACCCGCTTAGGTACTGTAGTCTAGTCCATTCTGATAACGTGTCCTGCCCAGCGGGGCGTCCAATTTTTAAGACCTTAATGACGTTAGGCTCATACATATGAAATTGTGAATAAAATATATATGTATGTATCACAGAAATCTAAATAATAGATTTCTGTGGTATATATTATATTTTTATATTAGGTCAGTTGGCAGACATGCACGCAGCCCTCCTGATGGTAACCGGCCTAACTAAGGCCTATTCCATTGAGGGACGCTTCATCAAGAGGCGTCTGTCAATGTGCTGCCAGACTGTAGACTCATCTAATCTTCAAGTCTCTGATTTCAAGTGTACTGGCTCCCACATTAATATTGTCGGAACACAGCCAGAGCTGTTATGGCGGCAGATTTCACCTGTGGGGGTGGTAGCTGCTAGCCAGCCGGACTCTGAAAAAGCCCTACCACCAACCAAAAGGTCCTAAGGTAGGTTATCCTAATACATGGCATTTGAATCGGATAAAGCAACTTTGCTGTTGCACTCCGTCACAGATTACTAAATAGGTACTTCGTTTAGTGAGTGAGAATGCCGGAGGCTCGCGTCCCTCACCTTGAGTTATTTTAACCACTATACCTATATAGATTAAGTAATACGAGTACAAATGTATTCACAAAAAAAGTAGACATTATAATGTTTATCCATTTTCTGGCACCATAGCACAAGCTTCCCAAAGTTTAGGCCTAGGCACTGTGCAACTAATAATGACCAAAAATCCCTTAGTTATTTAATAAACTTAATTCGAGCTAAGTTTAACCAAAATCACATCCATCTATAACTTTTCGCCAACATAATATTAGTAACTTTCGTATAATTTTTAAAACCACGACTTCGTAAGACCTAAGACATTCCGGCGAAATTACTTAGCCGGGCATCGTAAATTGCAAGATTTACTACCAAGGGCGCCGTAAACTAGGGATACCTAAAAGTCAACCTTGCTCTATAAGATTAAACATCCTAGTCTTATTATACAAAAGAATTTATGCCATTGCGTAAAAAATATAAAATATACCTAGCCTTCCGCCCGCGGTTTTACCCGCGCGTAATCTCTTTTTTCAAATATCCCCCCTTCCCCCCATATTTCCGGGATCAAAAATACCTTATGTTCACCGGGGATAGTATAGCTTTCCAACAGTGAAAGAATTATTCCAATCGGTTCAGTAGTCTCAAAATTGTTATTCCCGCGGGAATGAGACGTTTCCCGTAGGAATTTTATAGCCTATGTCCTAATCCGGGACGTTTGCCGAACAAACAAACGTCCAAATATCCAGACTTTCGCATTTATAATATTATAGGACTCATTTTTAATACGGGATTTTTTGTAAACTATAGTTTTTTTTCAGAATAAAATGCGTTTAAGCATAATACAGGCTTGTGGGGTCTAGTCTGAGCCTGTATTTGGAACTTGGGACTAAACTGTTATACTATAACGAGCCATTTGGTATATATATAGTCGAGAAGTCGGCTATTACACCAGAGGTCGCGGGTTCGATCCCCGCACGGTACTGACATTTGTGGGCATGAACATGTCTGTTTGTATCGGTCTGGGTTTTTCTATGTATAATATTATGTATGTACCTATGTATTTACAAAAAAAAAGTATATAAGTAATGTTTATCCGTTTATTCTGGCACCCATAGTACGAGTACAAGCTAATGCGTAGTTTGGGGCTAGATGGCGCTGTGTGAATGTGAATAATGTTCGGAGATAAATTTAATTCCATGGTTTTCCCCTCACACCCGAAGAGGGACGAGTCGGTATCCGCATTGCCATTGTCACGATTGAATGGCTTTCCTTAGGGCCAGTTTTATCATTGTCAGATAATATCAGTCCTGATAATTTATCTTTTAGATATCTTTTTTTAAATTTAAATTTTGAAGTACGTCTATATACGTCTTATTTATACTATTAACAATAAGAGAAGTTGTAATGTAACTGTTAAATCACAGAGGTGTAAAAAGTGGGCCCGACCGGGATTTGAACCCGGGACCACTCACACCCAAAGCGAGTATCATACCACTAGACCATCGAGCCGCTTATGATATCGGTTAAATGGGACGTTATAAAATTTATTTTCATTTAATACATTTGTCTAAACAACTTGTTTGAACAAGTGTGACGAGAATATTACCTTAATATTATGATTGTTATACTTTTGGCAATTTTTTTTGTCAGAGGCAGCAAACGAGCCATCAGGTCGCCTGATGGTAAGCAATCACCGCCGCATATGGACATCCGCAACACCAAAGAGATCGCTGATGCGTTGCCGGCCTATTGGGGGTATGGGAGACAATGACAATCTATACTAAAATTATAAAGGGGAAAGATTAATTGATTTGAAATAGGCTCCAAAACTACTGAACTGATTTGAATAATTCTTTCAATGTTGGAAAACTACACTATCCCAGGTTGACATGGGGTACTTTAGGTCCTGGAAATGTGGGGGGAAGGGGGGATTTTTGAAAAAAGAAATTACGCTCGGGTGAAACCGCGGGCGAAAGGCTAGTCGCAGTAATAAAGTCAATCTTTTTTCCTGCAGGGGGAAATTAATTGGTTAAAAGTTCTTCTTGTTTCATTTGCTCGCTAAAATGTGCTTGGGGTGGTGGCGTTATGTGTCGGGTGGTTACATTCCCTCTAATATGGTTGAGTGAAATTATGGCTGGCACATACGTCATACTTGTGCTGCAGGTGCCACCTTTGGGCACTGGTCTTCCAGGGCTCACGGATTTTTCTCGATTATAGTCTCATTCTTATACTTTATACTGTATGGCTTGGTATTCTAAAACTAATCAGTAATTGTAACAAACAAATTGTAAACAAACATGGCGATGAAAAAGAGTAACTGTCGAGTTTCTTGCCGGTTCTTCTCGGCAGATGACTGCATTCCGATACCGGTGGTAGAGTCACTCTGTAATTGACGATTCATAAATACTTGATACAAGTTTACATGAATAAAGAATATTTTGATTTTGATTTTGATTTTGAATTTTAATGATTCGCCGTAGAAATACAAATTAGATACCGAGGTGGCAAATTCAAATTCTCCTTGCCCACTCAGCGCCAGAGGACGGAGGCGAGTGGTTGTTGACCCGAGGCTCGCGAGCGGCACTCGTCTGCTTTGAAGGCAGCCTTTGATGTTATACTAGACGATACTGTCGTTATTACTAAACTTTTTTTAAACTAAGTCAGTTTGCAGACAGATACGCAGCCCACCTGATGGTAAGCGGCCACTGCGGTCTATTCCATTGAGGGACACTTCACCAGGAGGCGTCGCTCAATGTGCTGCCAGACTGTAGACTCATCTGATCTTCAAGCCTTTGATTTCAAGTGACTCCTACATTAATACTGCCGAAACACAGCCAGAGCTATTATGGCGGCAGATTTCACCTGTGAGGGTGGTAGCTAGCCAGTCGGACTCTGAAAAAGCCCTACCACCAACCAGACCCTAGGTGGGAATCGAACCCACGACTGGGTTTCCGAAAAGCGGCTTAGCCACTGTTCCATGGAGGCGGTCAAAACTTACACGTAGAACCTTTAATTTCATACTTTTTATTTGATAACCCCACTTTTCGGAATATGTAACTACAAGCTAACCTCTACAATGGAGTTTCCGTCGATTTTGCATATTTTCATAATGTTATCCATCCCACACTGACCCTTGAAAGAGTCGGTAGGTTGAACCAATTTGAATATTGAGTAGCTTGAATTTTGTCTGGATGGCGCTACTAAGATTATATTATTAAGAGTAGACTGACGAGTAGATTTAACGCCGCTTATATTTTTCTTTGTGCTTATTTATATTAATTTATTGACGAGCCATTTGGTGTAATGGTCGAGAAGTCGACTATTACACCAGAGGTCGCGGGTTCGATCCCCGCACGGTACAAACATTTGTGTGCATGAACAATTGAACATGTCTGTTTGTATCGGTCTGGGTGTTTCTATATAAAATGTATGTATTTACAAAAAAAAGTATATAAGTAATGTTTATCCGTTTTCTAGCACCCATAGCACAAGCTAATGCTTAGTTTGGGGCTAGATGGCGCTGTGTGAATAATGTCCAGAGATATTTATTATTTATTATTATTATTTACCCTGATTAGAACCCATGACAAATGGCGTGGCCATCGCTTTAAAATGCGCCACGTATATTGTATAATTGTATATGTAGTAGGCCACCAATGAAGAAGTCATAAATACACTTCAATATAAACCCCCAATAACTTCAGATCGAATTCTCGCCCCCTCTTCATTAAGTCTTTTTGCTTGTCTGCCATTTCCATTCCACCTCAAGTGCGATTGAAAAGACAAACTCGATGAGCTCCACTCGTTTCACGCCCTCACGTAATATCGCTTCATCCCAATCATATCCCGCCACGTCCCAATCATGTGTTCCCGCGGGAGCGGCTGTGGACGGGCGAGGAGCGGACTATTTGAATATAAAGCGAATAAGGCTACCTGGATAGGGTTGACAGTGTTATTCGTCTTTGACTTTTGTTAGAAGATACTGCTGCTTTCCTGGCTCGTCAACACACACACTTTCTGTAAGCACAGTACTGACACCTCCGATTTCCCGCTCAACTGGTGTCAAACACCGCGCCCTCTAGCGGCGTGTAGTTACGATTCTGTCTCCGAGCCGTTTTTGTCTTTATTTAGTCAGGGTATGCATGCTCAATTACCATTTGACCAGATTTTATTTAAAATAATTAAGGCAGCCTTAATAAATAAAATATGAATCTAAGCGGCTTTTGTGCGTAAACGTATTACGTATTTTCTTATTTTAAACTACATTTTATTTAATACCTTTGCCTAATTTAGTTCTAAGACAGTTAAAGTTATTTAAGAAAAGTGTATAAAATGCTAATTTTTTTTGAGACATTTTCGTAACTGGCTCAATGAATCATTTGGTAGGTACCATAGCTGTCGTGTATTTCGAATCGCACCCAGTACAAACATTTGCCTGAATGTTTTTTTTCCTAGCCGTTTTGATCCCACTGCTGAGCAAAGGCCTCCCCTTCTGTCTGCCACTTTTCCCTGCATTGTGCTGCTTGCTGCCACTAAGGCTGAATGTATGTTAAGTATATTATATTTGTGGTGCCTTCGTAGTTTCTGATACATTATGGGTACATTAAGTGCTTTTCTTTGGTGTCATATTAACGTATATTTTTTAACAAAATTTATTGTGACAACCCTAACTGAAGGCATCTGAGCGAGGCTTGACCGGGAACGTGGTTATGGCTCCGTTGAAAGTTGTAATAAGCCGATAGTTATGTAATCAGCTACGACTTTGTACAAACTGATATAACTATTGAAAACGAAATGTCTTAGTGCTTTTTAGGCAAGATGACATGTTTGGGTGTGGGTTCAAATCCCGTAGTTCATTCGGAGACCTACAACACAAGTGCAAAAGAGTTTGCAATTTTTCAAATCGGTTTAGTAGTTTCGTAGCCTATTCAATACAAACAAACAAACAATATTTTTTCCTCTTTATAATATTAAGTACAGATTATGAATTATTAATAATAATATATTTATGTAAGTAATGTTTATGAGTATTCTGGCACCCATACTCGTAGTCTTTAGCCTCTTAGCTGTGTACAGGCAAAATGAATGCGGATTTTAGAACTCTTGAAATTTTAGATTTAAAGTTGTAAGTAGGGTATTTATTATAGATAATACACTAAATAATATTATGTATGTTTAGGAACTAGATTAAGTAAGCAACATGTAGGTATCATTTAACCGAGTTTGTATAAAAAAGTTCGTAGCTTTTATAATAATATTAACAATGATAGTGTATTTAAAAAAGAGGTAGATATGCCATCCTTTGACGCACGGCGATTAGAATTTGATCCTTCGAGATATACTAAATCTATGTGCTTCACCAACAGTTGACATTATGCGTCTAAAATGATTTGTGTCAATTAACACAATATGAGCGGAGCATTTTTCGAGCGCTAGTGCCGTATCTACCTCTTTTTTAAATACACTATCAATGAATATTAACCTTTATTTCAAACCATCTGAATCATCCTCATCGAAAACTGTCTAAAAGTCGCATAAAGATAATATCACATGACTACGTGACTGCTACTGCGACCCAGTGACGGCATAAATCACAATTACAGTATAACTGGCTGATAACCGGTTGGCGGCGTGCCAGATCGACGGATAACGGATCTGTTACGAGTGGCAGAGATCATTGTTATTGTATTAGGGTAAGTAATAATCTGTAATGGGGTAATTTGTGGGAAAATTTAGTTGTCTAGGCCTTGTAAATCAATTGCGAATTGCTTAGCCATTTTTTTCACTAACTTGCAAATCATTACTGTGTGACAATTTAATTTTATTCCGTGTAATTGTAAGAAGGTTGGCCCGATGCCGAATTTTGTAGTGTCCCTGCCAACAGGGGTCGTGGATTCGAATCCCACCAAGGAATAACATTAACGTTTGTCCTGTGTCTGAAAATGTGTATTTAAGTGCCGTTTAAATACTGTGTATTATTATTATCTACATGATTTACTTATGAACATGAATATATTTTGTGGTGTACAAACTACTTTCTTCATAAATAGATTAATGTATAATAATATTATTATGTTGTCCAATATTATTATTATTATTTATTAAAAGTACCTTCTCCGTCCCAAAATGATTGAGATTACGACCGATGCGTCTCCCTAGTTTTATCGGAACACAGTTTCCGTCCAGGAATCAATTTATCTCAGCAATAGAAACAAAGTTGGGATGTATTTTGCTCGTGTTGCTCGTGTTGTGAAACTGGAACGAAACAAAACGACGTTTTTCCAACAATGTCTCCGCAGCCTGGTATCTGATCCGCTGTCATAATAAACTGTGATTTATCACTGCTGAGTCACGCTGTCACAGGTAGCACAACGTTTCGGAGTTACTAATATACGACAATTATGAGTCATTCATTATTGAATTATTTCTCTAAGCCATTCAGGTCGAAGTGCTGGTAGGATAAAAATGTTATGACGTGCAAAAGAATTTCTTTGTAAATCATCAAATTGCAAAATACTTACTTTGACTTTGATTTTTTAATGTTTACTCAATTCATTTGACAATTTTTGTGATAGGTAGTCTATTTAATTTTAATTGAAAATTACAATGAAGTAGGTGCTCGATTGATGGTCCTGGGTTCAATTCCTTGTGTTTTTGAGTCCCTATTTTTGAGATTTTGGATTACCTATTATTCGATAAAGCCAACTTTAGATCGCGCATCCCTATGGCCTCCTTATTTTAAATTAAAGATTTGATTATAGTAAATTAAATCAATAACTCAATAAAACAAAAGCCTTGTATTCATACATAATACAAGTACGTAACATTCAGATGGACAATGTGTGAGTGTGACAACAAAACGAGTGTTTGTAAAAGTCTAAACGCCTCTGATTGCCGTCCCGAGCCTGGACCGGACACAGTATAATGGAAAACCAGTGAAATAGCAGCTTAGAATAACATATTCACATACCGGAATATTTGTCTGTTAATTTATATGTTGATTTACTCGATGGCGTAAGTGGTAGTGAATCTACCGGGTTAACATTGGGGGGGCCAGTTAAATGCCACAAGGCGGATGTTTTTATAGTCCCATACCTGCGTTATAGTGCTTAAAAATGGATCATATTAATAGAGCCTAGCGTGGGATCGTATTGAGCGATGCTTTATAATTATATGCTTTATAGTTATGTAATTCTTAAAGGAATAGTCCGCAGTAACTGCTTATCATCAGGTATCTGAATTTTGTAAGTTCACTGCTACTCATAGAAAGTTACAGCCAGAACAAGACCACGGCAGCGATAGCCATTACCATCATCTTGGCGACGACTTTCAAAAATAGTAATATCAACATGTCTCACTGTCATTCCATCAATTCGTATGCATTTGTTCCTTTTGCTTTCGTCCGTCCAACTCGTCCGTATTCTGCGACACCAGTCCGCTAGAGACGCGGCATTCTGCTCTGTTTAACAAATTGTTTCGATTGAAAACGTGGCTGTTTGCGTGCAAACGTGTGCAGGTTTTGTAAAAAGCTGCGCATACGTCACAGTTTCTGTTTGTTAGTGGAAAATGGGCATCCCCTTACAGAAGATCGACGTTTAAGAAAAGCCTTGCTATTACGTTTCGTTTTTTTATTCTTTTCCGCTCCTTAAGCCATTATTTCACATTTCATATTCAGCATTTTAAACAGCGATTAAAAATGCTAAATCCCCATGCTGGTACTTTGCATTAACACGCTAAGAAAATAAAAGAAACATTTATTTGATTGTATTATACTAGAATTGTTAATATTAATTATTATAAGTCATATTTAGGAATTTATAAATCACTTTCAAAAAATCTAATTTTTTGTTTAATTTCAGGTAAGTTTCAACCATTTATAAATGCGAAGATTCGGTAAGTTACTGACCTTTAAAAAAATCCTACAACCGAACAATTTGGTATGTTTTGATGGGATACCACTAACTGGGTATTGACGGAAACATCGTGAAGAAGCCTGCACAGTCACAAGACGAGCAGATCGTACACCTGATGGTAAGCGCCACGTCTGCCTTTAGACAGCTCAGTGCCAAACAGTAACTAAGCAGTTACTGTCTGGCACCGCCCTGCGCCCGCTACACCGAGACGACAGTTATTAGGTCTCATATACCCAGTAATTTCACTAGCTTCAGTGCCCTTTCCCCGAAACACAGAAGTGCTTGACACACTTCTATTTCACTCCTTATTCCCCTGTTAAGAAAGACTGAAGCTTACCTTGGTTAGATCGAGTCGAAATTCTCTAAGAAAGAGAAAGAGAGCTTTTTAAGATTTAGAAACTTCGTTATGACTTTAGAGTCATATCTTCAGTGTGACCTCTCCTTTGCATCCCATCCTATTTAAGATTCCCGACGGGGCCCGAGCTCTGCGTTAATATCGGCAAAATGTAAATTTCCAATACTTTCCAAGTATCTCAGATTTCCATTTGGAATATTCCAATATTTAAAAGGGGCGAGGGATTTCCATCCACGTCTGAGATCTGTCTTTGCATTCTTTTACTGATATGAAATTTTTGACCTCCATAACTGCTAGGGATAACTCAATGATTGTGGGTTCGATTTCCTCCTGAAATAACCTTTTCAGAGTCCTTTTTATGTAGCTACTATTTATCACACGAATACTTGTCACGGATAGGGTTGGAAGTTGAGGGCGAAGACTCGGGGACCGGTCTCGGGGGAAACCGGTTCCCAATAAGTCCGAGAGGTGCGCGCGGAATCCCCGCGCGCCTTTTGAGGGTGGGCGTTAGCCCCATTCGAGAGAGAGAGGGAGATTCGCAAAAAAGGGTTGGAAGTTGAAACTTACAATATTCACGCATGATTAAGGTTGCTACCTAACTCCTCATCGATACAATAGAATTTGACAAAAATTGTTTTATGTAACAGTTGATAACATTTTATTTAATTAGCTTAAGGGGAAGATTCCCGCACAGTGAAAGCATAATATGTCTGTTTTTAAGTAATTATACCTAGAAACATAGAAACTTTTACAAAATTGAAAACACTACTATTACTTTAAATAGAAAACACTTCTAATGAATTATTTTCTTTTCTTAACCTTAGTACAGTCAAAAGCACGTCAGACTATACACTTTGGACTTTGTACCGCTCTTATGTCGGGGGCATAAGTGCTATTATCGAACTGCAAGTGTTTACCGTGATGTGCTGTTGACCGTACATAAAATAGCATTAATATTAAGTTCTGTTTTTTCAGGGAAGTTTTAATTTATTTCATAATACTTCGTTGAAACATCATGAATGTAAAGTTTCCAAGTTAAACTCAACCCCGAAGCAAATGTTTTGCATGCATTATGCAACTTACTGGCATAATAAGCGTAATTAAACTAGGATACTTCCGTCTGAGCTGTGCGTTGAAACCAGTAACCTGACTAAAATTACTTTTTTGGAGTCTGGAAGCCTTGAGATCTTTTTCTGGAGTGTTTTTTTATACTAGATCATTGACTGGCACGGCCCACCTGATGGTAAGCGTTCACTGCGGCCTTTTCCATTGAGGGAGACTTCACTAGGAAGCCTCGCTCAATGTGCTGCCAGACAGTAGGCTCATCTGATCTTCGAGCTTATGATTTCAAGTGTACACTTGTACATTCATATTGCCGGAACATAGCCAGAGCTATTATGGCGGCTGATTTCACCTGGGAGGGATTCTTGATGAGTGGGCATCGGAATGGGACCCAGTAGCCGTTCAACATCAGGCAGGCTGCGTGCCAACTCATTTAGCTTAAAAATGGTGTCACAAATGCTTGTACGTCTCTTTCACGAAAAATAACCAGAAGTTTTGAAAAATTAATGCTTCTTAAATATTTATAACTGTCTGTTCTCTTTTTAAAGCGACCACAAATCTTCCTTTAACCCTTTCCCCGCCACGCTTTTTTCCAAAATGGTGCCCCTAACGCCACGACCATTAAAAAAAAACAAAAAATTATTAAGTTATGCTCAACTCATTCAGGCAAGTAAAAATACAACGTGTCTTGATCCTGTTTTTTTGTCTGATATAATATCAGTCATTGGCGTGGCGGGCACGAAAATGGTTTGTCTGATATAATTCAGACATTGGCGTTGAAAGGGTTAACCCCACTATAAAACACGTACGGGACCTCTTTATAAACAGCGCGGCGCGTCCAGACTTGTTTATTCCTAAGGGATCACACCCGCTGTATTGGCCGCGGGCCAAGTTTCAGAAGCGAATTTTAAAAGCCTTTGATCGTCTGAAGAACATACAAACAAGGTTAAAGTAACGTTTCTGGGAAGGTTTCGGACTTTTAATTTGGCTTTTTGGTGCGATACAAAAATGTTATAAGATGATATGAAAAAATTTTCTTGAACAGAAATTAGGGTACAAAAGGCGGACTTTATAGAGAAAGCATTACCTACCAGTTAACCTTTGGTTTTGCGATGATACATCGGGCTGGGGTGGTGAAGCCTTAGGGTTTTTTTTCAAATGCCGGCAACGCAAATAATAAAAGAAGTCATCCGATGTTGTTTGGCTCTCATTTTTTTTCTAAATGAAAAATTTCGATTCTCTTTTTTGATTATGTTTATTTGAACCTTTAGAATTTTATTGGTCACGTCGAGAAGATGATATCGGTCAAATGGGCGCCGTCACAATTGATTGCCATACGGGCTCATCTTATGGCATTTCTCATCACTTCGGCGAGAACTTCGGGCGACAGATTCTCGCAGTCGTGTCGAATGTTGTCCTTGAGGGCTTCCAGGGTCTCGGGCTTGTTTACGTAAACACGGGACTTCAAAAAACCCCATAAATAAAAGTCTGGAACGGTTAAATCGGGCGATCTTGCAGGTCAGTGCAAATCGCCAAAACGAGAGATGAGGCGACCCGGGAACGCCACCTTCAGAATATCGGTTGTGGCTCGCGCAGTGTGTGCCGTTGCTCCGTCTTGTTGAAGCCACATGTCCACCAGTCCTAATTCGTCCAATTGCGGTAGGAAAAAACTCGGTTAACATGGCCCTATAGCGCGCACCGTCCACTGCTGTCTCTTCCGGCGACATAGCTCGACATCCTCAGCAACAGCGGCGATATTTTCGGCAGAACGGGCGCTCCGGGGCCGGCCACTCCTGGCAACGTCTCGTATGGTCCCATACTCTTAAAGGTTGGTGGCCAAACCAGCGCAGTGTTTGCGCAGTCGGTGTCGGACGGCCGGGGAATCGGCGACGGAATTCGCGATGCGCCAACACCACACAGACGAATTGTTACGCAAAAAAATAGACACGATTATTCCGCGTTCTTGGGGGGTGTATCGCTCCATGGCTTGTTCACTTGTATTCTACATCTGTCTAGTCCACAAATGCCAAAACATAATTGACATTGGCGGTCATTTGCAAAAATAAGAGCATCTTCCAATAGGGTGATTTCTTTTGGCCCACCTTGTATATTATGATGCAGGATTCCATGGTCAGCGGTGGTTACTGACCATCTAGTGACCAGCTTGCTCGTTTTACTTCCTTCAACCACAAAATAAGGGTACAATAGGCGGGTCTTAATGCTAATAGCATGCTCTGCCAGTCAACCTTTGGGAAAAGCCGAAGTTTTTGATGCAAAAAATAAAAGTTAAACATAGTCTTTAGTTAAATAATAAACATGCTTAAATACGAACTTGTTAAACACAAAAATTGTTGTTCCATAAAGGTAAGGACTAAAGGACAATATTTTTTTTAAGTTTCTCTTTTTGTTAAAAAACTAAAAAAATTCCTTCTTAAAAACACAAACAAGTAGGTACCTACCACTAAAAGCTCTCTTGAAGTAAGCTGTGATAAACGAGACTCCTACAAGAAGGCTGTAGTTGTAACATTTCGTTGTAGCAAAAATACTTGTATTCCGACCGCATTTCAGTACCGAGACACGTCCCAGAGTATTCTCCGGAGGCATCTTCAGAACACTATGTACGTACCTAATCCTGTACAAAACTGGCTCTTGTCGAGCGAATACAGTGTACAGGAACATTCTGCAGTAAAATAAAGCGATGCACCAAACCGGATTGATACGAGTATACTAAATTTAATAAGGGCGCGTACAAAATGGATATCCTACTGTAGCGGCTATCGGAATGCGCTACATACGACAGACTGACGACAACAACGCAAGATTGCAAGTCAGCGAAAAGTGCACGTGTAAACATTGGCTTCGAGACTCGTCACTCGCACGTCACTGAGACAGCCAATCAGATATTCGATCCTGCGTCGCGCTAGCAGAGTTATTCTCTCGGCTAGCATATATACAACACACCAAGACGGTACATTGGGCCGCGGTCCCCGAGCACAGACACCTAGCTCGGAGGAAGATCTTCCCTTTTCGTTGACGTCATGATACGTAATCATCATACGTCACACTACTAATCCTACTAATATTATAAATGCGAAAGTCTGGATGTTTGGATGTTTGGATGTTTAGATGTTTGGATGTTTGTTCCTCAATCACGCCTAAACAAACGGCTGAACGGATTTAGATGAAATTTAGCACACGTATAGTTTATAACCCGGAATAGGACATAGGCTATAAAATTCCTACGGGAAACGTCTCATTCCTGCGGGAATATCAATTTTGAAACTAAAGAGATTACGCGCGGGTGAAACCGCGGGCGGAAAGCTAGTTTGACATAATTCTCGCCTTATAAATAACGAATAATTCCAAACACTCACATTGACTTGATATGCCATTTAGAGTAACAGCGCTTTCACACGGGCAGTCCAGTTTTTTGCAGGATCCCGTTTTCTGCAGGATCCCGTTTGATGGCGAATGTGTTTATATGCTAGCGTTCACACGAGCATCCCGCATGCGGGATACTGCAAAAACCCGATCCGGCATTCGGTTTTGTCACTAGAAACTGGATCCGTCGTCCAGTAAAAAGCGGGATCCCGTTTAGTCGCACAAATATTTGTCGGATCAGAAGTATTTTTCGACATAGTGTGGGCAAATGTGGGTATCGTGCAATAAAAAGTAGCTTGATATCAATGCACTAGATTAATTCTAGGTCACTAATTGGAGCACTAAGTGAAACGTAGAACAGTTCCGTGACGACTTGTTCCCTCTTCGGCGACTCGAGCGAAAGTGAGCTCCGTCGAGAGCGGTCTCAACGTCACGACTCTGTTTAGGCGCGCAACGGAAGTCGTAGTTACGCAGACGGACCGCTAGGTTGCGCGCCTGCGTTTCGTTCAGTGCCGTACTCATGACCGGATGCGACACGGCCATCCTGTGTGACACACGTCCTCGTGTGTTACCCTGCAAGTAAAAGAAAACCGCAAAGTTTTCCGTTCGGCCAATCCTACTTCAACTAATCTTTATTTACTTTCAGGAAATAAAACTCTAATCTTTTGTATGAGGTTAATTTCCATTAACTATTTAAACCTAATTACTATCACTTACTAGATCTATTAAGTTTACTCTAAGATAAAAATCAAATTTTAACAATAGCTTAGCGATTGACCAACTACTAATGGATTGTAGCTAATTTACCAGTAACTTAATATTGAAAATAGTCACTGAGACCATGTACCCTTGAGCCTCAATTTAATTTCATAAAGCAAAAACATAACTTAAAATCGATCAAAAACTATTATCACATAATCACATTGCACCAGGCATCACACTCGTGGTCCATAGCTTTCACAATAGCTATCGTAAACATATTACACAACGTTCCCCCAGGGAACCCAACATTATGATCTTTGCTTCAAGGCAAGATCCGACTGTACTACCCAGAACTACCGCCTACCGCTTACCCACGGACTACCCAAGGAGCAGACACCGATTTCTACTAGGCTACGGCTACGGCATTCTGGTACAGTCTCCGACCCAACGAGCCGAGATCCTGTGCATGCAATTATCTAATTCGCTACTTCATCATTAATTTCGTCTTCCTCCACTATCTCAATGGGTACTTGGCCGTCAGGCATTTTCCTAACACGATCATGTGCATACTTATAGGTACGCTTGTTAACCAATGACCTCAACACATATCGGTCTCCATCTAAAACTTTTACAATTTGAAACGGACCTCTAAACTTTACATCCAGTTTCGTTTGATTACGTTGCTCGTTTTCTATTAAAACAAATTAGACTTCAAATTTTATCTTACTAGGTCTAGGAGGTTAGAAACAAACAAAATCAAAAATCAGTAACCAGAGCCATGTACCATTCGCTCTTTAAACTAATCGCCATTAGTAAAATCAACTGTTTACTCTAAGAAAACTTCGAGTTTCGAGTGACCACATCTAACGCCACGGCTCACTGCCGAACACAACACAACTTCAACTCTCTTACGCGCATCACCAGCGCACGTGTGCATCACCCACTGACTACACACTACGGTCTACTACATAGACCACGACCTCCGCCAGAGTCAAACGTGATCCGCACTCCCACGGACTACTTGGGTATCCCCAAGAGACACCGATTTCTACCGGGCTACGACTACGCAAGCACTACTGGTACGGTCGACCACACTATACGGCTGTTAGAGTTTCCACTCGAGTTCCCATCACATTGCTTTCGTGTCATTTAATCATCAACGCTAGGCTCACAATATATCTCAACCTCGACTGGTACATGACTTACTGGCATTTTCCGTAACCTATCGTGTGCGTATTTGTACGACCTGTTGCTATTTAAAGCTTTAATGAGATACCTATCACCGTCTAAAACTTCAGTTATTTAAAAAAAGTCCTTAGCCCTGGCCTATCCTGATTAACTTTCAGCAAGGCTAAAATTTAAACAACAGCATTCAAAACAATACCATGTTTACTTGGTAAATTAATTTTATAATCGTTTTCTCTTTAATCCTAATCAAGGAACACCATTATTCAAGTTAGGTACAATAATTTAAACCATTATCCTGTATTCGCCCATTGACCAGTATTCACACACTACATAATTATCACTTAGTTCTCATAAATCGAATCAATTTGCTATGAACAGATCACATAATGCCTTAAATCAACCTCGAAGGATATTTAAAGTTCCAACTTTGAATCAGTTTTTAATAACGCTCATCAATACACAACTGATCAGATATCGCGATTCTATAGGGCTAACTAGCACTCCAATCAATGCACATAATGCCTTCATCGAGCATTATGATAACAGTGCCTCCATCGAGCACAAACAAACGCCTTTAACAAATAACGGTCACCTTCCTACAATTCAATAACCTTAAACGGTAAGGGAATCGAAAACTTTCAATACACATCCGGGATGAACCATCACGCTTCTGTACTAAGCCTGGCAGGACTCGAAAAAGGGAGAACAACTGGGCCTAATAATATTTGCCTGTAACAACTCTTAAACACGCTCACGAATTATGCTACGCTCATCCGCAGACATCCTATAGGGTCGTCGCTGCACTGTATGGTTCGGATCGATTAATCGAATTTTTAACTCACCTGTATCACGGTAATGTAGTCACCAGAAAACTGATCTAAAATTTCTAAAAGAGTTTCCAAAAAGATATTCGCGGTAGGTATGCCGCTAATTAAATAACCAAAAAACTGATCTAAAATTTCCAAAAGTCTAGACTTGTCTAAACCTGTCTAATCCGTGTCAATAACTCTTAAATCAGGTTGTGGTTTATCGTTACGACTCACAGAATTTACTTCAAGCATTTCGTTTAACGAAAAACTCGTTTCGGTCATGTTAAAAGAAAATCCTAGGCTTAAAATCTAGGTCTGCAAATAACTATCAGGCAAAACGTGTAATAAAATCTCTAAAGGATGATCGCTAATTGTTACGCAACATAAAATCTGTTCTGTGCTGAGTATACGTGTCTGACCTATGCCAGTCATTGCAACTACATTATCAAAACGTTTTCCACAAAATTTGGCAAACGAGTTCGAATATTCATTTAGTAAAACAACCACAGCCTTGTTTATATTCCGCAGAAATATCGGAATCAATATTTTTAAAATTATTTTTCGAGGGTAATCCGCAAAAATTCACATCACATAATTTCGATATTGATAGCACTGAGTTCGTCATATTTACACTAAAACCGAGTTTTAATATTTCGCGTCCAATCATAGTTTTGTTTTAAAGTGCCGTCGGGCACAATGTGAAATTAAATAGACAAGATATTTCCGTCAATAATAACATCGTATTTGCTCAGCACAACAAACATTAGAATTACCAACACCAGTAATATGAACCGCGCAATTTAAATGTGTGCCAGAAAATATTGTAAGCTAACTTTGTATAAGGAGAAAACACTCGGCACCCGAATCAAAACAAAATGAGTACGACTCACCGGGCATGTTCTAGCTGACCAGATACACCTTGAATCTCGCACGAGTCGACGCGACGTACTTGTTGCCCGCCGCCTGCGCTCGCGCTGCCACCGGCCGCCGTTCCGCTTGAGCCGCTGCCGCCGGGACCGCGTCGCGCACCGAACTTGGGACAGTGCGTCGCGATATGTCCTTTTTCTCCGCACGTGAAGCAGACAAAAGGCTTCGCTGCCGGCTGCTGGACTGCTGGACCCCGACGTAGTAGGTCTTGCTGATCGTCACGATAAGTTTACCGCCACGTAATGGATTTTCATTTTCTTCGCCGCGACGTTCATTTGCACGATTCGATCCCAATTCTGATGTCGGATCAGAAGTATTTTTCGACATAGTGTGGGCAAATGTGGGTATCGTGCAATAAAAAGTAGCTTGATATCAATGCACTAGATTAATTCTAGGTCACTAATTGGAGCACTAAGTGAAACGTAGAACAGTTCCGTGACGACTTGTTCCCTCTTCGGCGACTCGAGCGAAAGTGAGCTCCGTCGAGAGCGGTCTCAACGTCACGACTCTGTTTAGGCGCACAACGGAAGTCGTAGTTACGCAGACGGACCGCTAGGTTGCGCGCCTGCGTTTCGTTCAGTGCCCGTACTCATGACCGGATGCGACATATTTATAAAGCAGTGTTCACGGCCCTTTCACACGGCAGTCCAGTTTTGCAGGACCGTTTAGTCCACAGTTTTTTACTGGATCCCGCAAAACTGAACTGCCATGTGAACACACCATCCTGTTTTGCAGGATACAGTAAAAAGCCGGTCCTGCAAAACTGGATGCCGTGTGAAAGGGCTGTAACGCTTGAGAAGTCGGCTATTACACCGAGAGGTCGGCCAAGTCAAAGACTTACTTTAAGATCATAGAACTTGGCACTCATTTAGATCTCTATTCCCTTTGCGGCGAAACCCACAGCCAAGCATAATTTTTGTATTAAACTTGGCTCTCCTTTTTTACATTTATGTTTTTGGTGGGATATTTATTTATAGTCCCGAGCCAAGCTGCATTCATATTTAATATTTTATGCTTACGCATCTTGCATCTTGCCGATGACGACAACGTCTTAACTTTAGCTATCCAACATTAACTCGGGCTAGTCTAGAACACTTCTCAACTTGCGATTTAACTTAGCTCAAACACGCCAAGTTCCAAGTTGTCCCAAGCTAACTTCCCGCTGGCACAATAAAAGTTGGAAACCAAATTTCAGTCAATTCTTCCTGCTTGGATCTTGTTCGCGGTTCTTTGGAAGCTACGTATGTAGAATATTATCTTTTAAAACTTTATAACTTCAGTCTTGTCAAATAATAATGTCCTCCTAGCTGAGTTTTGGCTGCGGCGGCCAGACTTAACGATTTACCAACTACAAAAGAGGTGCAGTGAGTGCACTAGCACAGGTGTTATCCCTAATTCCCTATTCCCTTACTCTCATAACACGATGGGACAGCAGTCTGACACAACTACCATTGGGCTTAAACTAAAATGCGCCCTTTTTATGGCGTGGGACATAATACCATTCTCCCTCCACAGACTACATAACGTGGACAATCTTTAATAATTTTCTTCTTAATAGGCCAAAAACTTCCGGCGTTTATTTGATAATTTTGGAATTTAAAATAAAACAGGGCCCGACCGGGATTTGAACCCGGGACCACTCACACCCAAAGCGAGTATCATACCACTAGACCATCGAGCCGATGAAATACAAACCGAAGAATATAGACATAATTTTCCTCTTTTAACACCTGTGCAAACAAAATACACAATGGAACAAACTTATGGTACATTTTAAACCTTTTTTTTCTATTAGACTTAAACCCTCTTATTACAGAACGTGGTTTAAAAATTAAACCGAGCTTAGAACTACACTAACTCCTGACTAAAATCAAACGCTATTACAAAATGAAGTTTTACTTCATTTCGAGGACTAAAGTTAGACCCAAGAAAGTCCGCCGATGCCCCTAGTTTTACTATGGACTAACTTTCAAACGTCAAAACGATAACACTTTAAAAATTTCGCTCCGTTCTACGTATAGAAAGACAGTTTTTGAAAAGAATCACTTAATTTGTGAACAGAAAATTAAAAATATATGTTACTTTTTCTTACATTACTAAAACACATTTTGAATTAAAGAATTATTATTTTTACTATCTTATTTAAAGATTTTAAAACATGTCATAAAACAAAGTCTTGTAAAATGAAACGCACTGAACGAGTTAGTACCAGTAAATTATTCTTATGTTGGTATTTGTTTTGTAATAAGGAATATAGTCCGGACTTCGTACCTGTACTAACTAGTACAGATCTAAACCTGTTTTAACGATTGTTTTTTGTAATAAGAGGGAAAAAGTTGTGTATTAAACTAATGATTTTCTGTTGTCTGGCACCCAAATTACAATCTATGCTCAGTTTGGGGTTAGGTGGCCCTGTGTGAATAATTTCTAATATTAATAATTATGATGAAACTACGTGTCACCTATTCTACCTCCCTTAAGCGCTTTTCAATACCAGATGTGCAATCTTACCATTCAAAATAAACAAAGAGCAAAATAATAATAATTTTAAATAAATAAAAATGTACATCTCATCACCAGCCTACATACGTTCCCACTGCTGGAACACAGACCTTACCTCAATTGGGATATAGTGTGGGCTATACTCTACCACGCTACACATACGGTGCGTAAGACAAGTGACCAACCTTAATGTCAGATGTTATCAAGCCCCCAATTAATGGCCTCTGACTGAGCTTGACGACTAATATCTACATATAGTAAATATCAGCAAATGTACATCTATCGCATCACAATAAAAGTTAGTCTATAAACCGTCGTCCATTTTAACGAGATCAATCCTTTCCTCCAGTATCCTTGTAGTCTAGGACATAAAAAATAATAAACTAAAACAAAAGAATCCCGCATTGCGGCGGGTAACGCGAGAGCTCCCGAGGGAGCAGTGCTACGGTCGGGATGGCTGCAATAATGTTGCTGGATGGAATTTCCAGTGCTGAGATATTAGATACACGCGTAATTAACGGTTTTGAAGGATAAAAGCTGGGGAGATAGTTGCAAGTTTATTTACTACCAGGTGATAGGTTCCTGTACTGGGCCGTCTAGGTGGGTACCACCGCAGTGCCAGATATTTTCCCGTGAAATAGAAGTGTGTCTAGCACTTCTGTGTTTCGGGGAAAGGGCACTGAAGCTAGTAAAAATACTGGGAATAATGTGAGACCTAATAACTGTCGTCTCGGTGTAGCGGGCGCAGGGCGGTGCCAGACAGTAACTGCTTAGTTACTGTTTGGCACTGAACTGTCTCAGGGCCGACGTGGCGCTTACCATCAGGTGTACGACCTGCTCCTCTTGTTACACATTACAATAAATAAAATTAAAAAAAACTTAAATACAAATTAATATTAAGAAGTCGCGGATGTCCATGGGCGGCGGTGATTGCTTACCATCAGGCGATCCGCTGCTCGTTTGACACCACTAACATAAAAAAAACATCACATAGCTTTTGACCGTATTGCGGAGCAGAAAGAAATCTTATAAAAGGACAAAATGTTTTATTAATTTTATTAATTAAAGATAAGATGACTCCGGTCATTCAAATGTCTAGACGAGCGATCCCTAATTTAAAAAGGAATCTGGTTTTGCCAATTCCAGAATTCCAGACAAATAAAGATGCAAATGCGAACATCAAGAAAGGAGCTTAGGAAATATCAAGGAGACTTTATCTTTGCAAGAAAATTTTGGGTTGCGAACACGGACTCAAATCTGTGTAGGTAATTATGTTTAAGTAAGTGTTACCAAGCTGTAAAAGTATAGCTATCTATATAAATATAGCCCCGTTTAGACGGGCTGGTCAATAGCAAGGCTGGCACCGGCTCGTCCCAATCGGGTGTGAAGGGGAAACCGGGGGCGTTTAGTGGGTAGTGGACGCTTCAGTCCCGAGTCCCACACACGGCCGCGGGTCTAGCTAGCTTGCGGTTATGGTGCATAAGCGCATTCTCCTCCGAAAAAAAAAACTTTTTGTCAACCTCAGTAAATAAAAATATTCCATAGCCTAATAATACTGACTGGCACGAGAAGTAGTTGGATTATTATAAGTGTGGTGTCACATTGGCAATGTTTTTTATTATTTTTGAATATATGAATACAAGTGTTCGAAGGTTACGTCTTAAATTATGAGGAAATAACATAATCAGGAACAAAACTGGGCCCGACCGGGATTTGAACCCGGGACCACTCACACCCAAAGCGAGTATCATACCACTAGACCATCGAGCCGCTTGAAAACATACCTACATAGATTCATACATTACATTACAATATCAGAATCGGAACACTTGTATAAAAGTTAAAATGTAAAGAACGTAAAGATATAGTAGCACTTTCAATTGAGCGAACTATAGAAGTAGCATGTGCAGAGCTAGAACAATATATTATAGTTTGTGTGTATAGACCCCCGGCTTCAGATTACAGTTTATTTGAAACCACAATGGAGGAGATACTCAAGAAAACCTGTATGTCAAATAAAAAAGTTGTTGTATGTGGAGATTTTAATGTAAATATTCTGGAAGGTTCACAATTGGCCGTAAGATTTGTTAACCTGTTTAAATCATTCAATTTAGTAAATCTCTTTACTGAACCTACCAGGATCACACCCACTTCTGCCACCTGCTTAGATAATATATTTTGTAATAATAAGGTAATTGATAAGAAAATTATTAACTGTATCCAATCGGACCATAGTGGCCAGCAAGTTAAATTTGAACACTGTGCTGCCTCTAAATCTGTAGAAATCATTTGTAGGCCTGTCACTGAAAGACGTAAAGATAAATTTAAAAGCAACATTGATAGAAAAATATCTGATATTTCTCTTCATGGCGGTGATGTAGATACTCTTTATGGAAATTTATTTGGCTTGCTAACTTCTGAGTTTGACTCAACATTTACTAAAAAGACAATAAAAACGAATAATTCTAAAGCTTCATTCAATGACTGGGCAACTACAGGTATTTATAAGAGTAGACATAGATTATATGAACTGTATGGTTTAAAAGCATGTTCTAAAGATCCAAAGGTCATAGAATATGTTAAAAACTATTCCAAGATTTTTAAGAAAGTATGTTATAAAGCAAAATCGATTTACTTGCGTAACAAAATAAATAAGTCAAGTAACAAAGTCAAAGCTACTTGGAATATAATTAATAAAGAGACATGTAAATTAAAGCCATACGAAAGCGACTATTCCTTAAAAGTTAACAATGAAATCCTTAATCTGATATAGAAGTCGCTAATGCCTTTGAAACTTTTTTCTCAAATATACCTATTATAACAACTAGTCAATTAAATTCTAGCTCACACCAAGCTCAAATTTTATTAGCTTCGAGTGTAGCTGAATGTCAGATTCCGTTTAAATTTAATTATATAAACCCAAACACAATTATGAAAACGTTCAAAGAATTGAACATGAAAAAAACCGAAGACTTATGGGGCATCTCTACTGATATAATGAAAACAGTAATTGATGTTATTTCACCCCATTTAGCATACATTTTTAACAAATGCATTGATGAAAGTCAATTTCCCAATTTGATGAAGTACAGTAAAATCGATACCTCCAATGAACACTACGCTAACTTCCAAAGTGCAGGTTTACAGGAGGAGCTCTTAAAAGAAAAAAGTTGATAAAATCTTTATTTTTGTAGTTATTTTCTTGATATTTTTTGTGTGAGTAACTAATTTACTGATGCTTAAGATCCGCATAGTAACATTTAAAAAAACTTATGGGTTTTTTAATTAGCCTCACTTAGCGGGATGTAACGCAGAAAGCTCTAATTTAAGATCGGGATACACTCCGCCAATCCTAAGTTAGCGGAATATATTCGGGAATATTACAGGCTACAAAATAATAAATTAAATGTATAGTCTACATAAAATAAAATAAATAATTACATTTAAAATCGACTTCATTACCAATTTAGAGTATTTTGAACAATGTTTTTATTATAATAAGATCGTAATTTATGAAAAAGAAAAGTTAGCGTTTTGTAGTAGGATAAGCCGAAAATCGTTGAGCCGTTATACAAGCCGCTAACAAATAAATAGCGTAGAGTATCTTAACTGTGTCATTACTTAGCGGCCTTTCGTCCATATTGGTAACTAAGCTTATGTAACCAGTTCCAAAAAATATTATTTTTTCGTTGGTGTTTTAAGTAGTTGTGAGGGAAGAATTATTTTTCCACTTCGTAGATTAAATTATTTCCATTATAGTAACCCGAGACATTGTGCAAGAAATCCCGATATGATGTGGGATTGTTGTGATATACAACTGGCTCGGTGTAGTTGATTTGAATTAAAACGTACTATGCAAAACACTTTTAAATCATTTATTAATACTTTAGGCAGTGGCCTACTGTAATATCTTAAATTTTAATTGCTGAATAGTTGCACTTATTTCTGTGTCAATGTCATGATAATTATTTGGTATTTTGTCGTTTTTAACTGCTGAATTTATTTATTAAATTTTTGTTTCCTTAATTAGAATGCCCAACACTTATGCGATGGATGGGTTATTATTTTCCACAAAACGATTAATTCTAGCATGCCATCCTTCCAAATGGCTGCCATCCTTAATACTGTTTAACTGTTCCCCTTCACAACACCTGATTTTAATGAATCTTGTAGCCAGTTACGATCGAAGTAAAAATTTAATTGTGCTATTAGATCAGCTAATATATTTTATAAGCAATTGGGCCAAACCTGCACATCTTGCAACATGCCGCCTCTGAGCTGGCTTGATACTTAGCTGTTCTGCTTTTTTAAAAAGACTTTGACTAAAGTGGTTAAAACAATCTTTTACATCTGTTTGAGGATATGGTTTCTGAATGCCATTAAAAGCAAATCTTCAAAAGCAACAAGCATTTTACGTGGTTTCCAGAGAAGAAATTTAGTTTTGATTATTTGTAAAGGATTTTTTTTTCTTGTCCTGGTTTTGGAGGATGGCAAAAAACAATGGTACTATTTTTGGGTAATAACAATCTAGCTGTGAATGGTAAAGTAAAAAAAATCAAAAGTGCAAGTAACAACTTTTTCGTCAAAATTCTAACGTCATTTTAATCAGCCAATAAAAATATGAAAAACAATCGTTTCCTCTATAACTAATAAAATTCACAATTATTAATATTTGGTTTCCTTGACACCCAACACATAGTATAATAAACAATCATTATAAATGACTGTAACTCATTATACTAATAATTATTTTCCGATAGAAGTGGCCAGTCACAAACATTTAACGTTCATAATAGATAGCAAAAAGTTACAAAAATGGAAAAATTCTTCTTCTTCCACAACTAGGTAGTTACCAAACAGCAAAAAAAAAAAATTTTGTAACTAGTTACATAAGCTTAGTTACCAATATGGACGAAGGGCTAAGCGGTTCGTTTTATACTAGAAAACAAAACTCTTGTATTATAATTGTAGCATTTCATGCAGCTAATTTTGATTTTAATTTACTACAAGATAGTGAAAATTATTAAACTTAGTAATGTTTAACTCTGATTTACACTACGTTATATAATTATTTGTTCAAAAGTGCATTCAACGGGCGACACACACCGCTAACTGTCACATGAACAAATACTTTCCCGCGCAACACCCCGCCAACTCCTAGTTGGCGGCGTATCTCCCGCGGGCCGGCAGTCGCGCTAGCCGAATACACACCACTATATTAAGACAGCGGCTTGTCCACCCCGTAATTGAAGAAAGTACCTTTACTTGGCGTTATGTAAGTCTCAAAACTTTTTTGTTTTTAAAGATATTGTCATGAAAATTTGGGGGCATAATATTAGTAAAAAAGTGGGTCGATTTCTATAAAAAACGAAAAATGGCAAATTTTGAGTTAGCGTAGTGTTCATTGGAGGTATCGAAATAATACCTTTATTTAAATCGGGCAATAAAAGTGACCCATCCAACTTCAGGCCAATTTCTATCTTACCATCTTTAAGTAAAATTTTTGAAAAAATTATGTTTAATCAATTACTTGAACATTTCAACATCAATAATTTACTTCATAAAAAGCAATATGGTTTTACTAAGAACAAAAGTACAACCGATGCGGGAATTGAACTTATTAAACATATCCTTGATGCTTGGGAAGGTAAACAGAACGCAATAGGTATTTTTTGTGATTTATCAAAGGCATTTGATTGTGTTGACCATACAATATTACTTAATAAATTAAAACATTACGGTGTCTCCAACGCTGCCATGAAACTAATTGAATCGTATCTCACTGACAGGATACAAAGAGTCAATATCAACAATATTAATTCATGTGGTGCTAAACTGAGAATGGGCGTGCCACAAGGCTCTATACTGGGCCCTTTGCTATTTTTGATTTATATAAACGATCTACCATACTACACCGGGGACCTCTGTGAGATAGTTCTGTTTGCTGATGATACTTCTTTGATATTTAAAACAGATAGAAATGAAAAAACATTTGACAAGGTGAACAGGGCTCTGTCGCGAGTGTCACAATGGTTTAACACAAACAACTTATTACTAAATGCAAAGAAAACGAAATGTGTTAAATTTATGATGCCTAATGTAAAACAGATGGATACATTCATTACTATGAATGATGAGCAATTAGAAATAGTTAATGATACTTTGTTTTTAGGAATCAATATTGATTCCAAACTTCAATGGGGTCCTCATATTACTGCATTAGCAGCAAGACTTAGCTCAGCTGCTTATGCAGTAAGAAGAATAAGATATATCACTGATGTTGAAACGGCAAGATTGGTTTATTTTAGTTATTTTCATAGTGTCATGTCATATGGTCTACTGTTGTGGGGCTCTGCTGCTGACATCGAGTCTATATTTATATTACAGAAAAGAGCTATTCGTGCAATCTACAACCTTAGACCTCGTGACTCGCTCAGAGATCTATTTACACAAATTAACATTTTAACCGTTCCTTCACAATACATTTTTGATTGTTTAATGTATGTTCGGAAGAATTACAATAATTTTCTAAAAAAATCCGACTGTCACAAATTTAACACAAGGAATAAGCACAGACTTGCCGTTCCTAATGTCAGGCTTCATAAAACAGGAAAGTCATTTGTTGGACTGAGCATTAAACTATTTAACAAAGTACCACAACGTCTTGTAGAATTACCTTTAAATAAATTTAAAGTCGTAATTAAAGATTACCTTATGAGGAAAGGTTACTATAAAGTAGAAGATTACTTAAATGACAAGACTCTGTGGACATGAAACACATTTGCTTCTCTGCACATCTACTCTTATGCTTATTTATTGTACTTATTACATATATTATTATTAAGTTGACATTATATTGTTATTAATTTGACATTATATTATTATTAAGTTATTATTGTACAATACAAAATGATTTAAAAAAGGCTATCATATGTAACTGTTGAGTTTCTTGCGGCACTTCTTCTCAACAGCAGGCCATTCATTCACGTCGAAGTGCTGGTAGGAAAAAAAGTTTATGACGTGCAAAAGAATTTCTTGGTAAATCAAATTGCAAAATAAATACTTTGACTTTGACTTTGACTTTGAAACAATGTTTCATTTACTAGCGCATAACCTCAATGGCTTGTAAGGTATTTATAGATCGCCAAAATCACATAATATAAGATTATAATATAAGATTATAATAACTCGTGACGGGACAAAGAAGTTTAAAGTTAGGTGTATTTATTTGATTCTTGCCTGGTTTGTGAAAAGATTTTTTTAGAGTCCGACTGGCTAGTTACCACGTCCACAGGTTAACTCTGCTGCCATAACAGCTCTGGCTGTATTTCGGCAATATTAATGTTGAATAATATGCTTATGCAGTGCCTCTTACCATTCAGATGGGCTATGTACCCGTCTGCCAACTGAAATAGCAAAATAAATATATTTGAAAACTTTGCCAACTGATGAAAAAAAAAGTATTTGGCATTTTATGTCCAGGGGGCTTAGACAAGATGACATCGCTTCATAGCTGGCGAATTTCGCTAATTCCAATTTGTATGGATTTGACAGATGCCATAGAAAAGTCACGTGTTGAAAGTATGGGATTTGACATTCGCTATCGCAAATTGAGCTATAAAGAACGTCATAAATGCCGCTTGTCTAGGGGGGCAGGCAAGGCAAAGGGTCTCATCTATGAAATCAAGTTATAGATTCAATGATGGGTACTATAATATATTCTGTGGTACTAGCTTAACCACCATACTTGTCAAATGACTCTGCCAACTGATATTGCATAAAAGACTAAAACATTTGGAAGCTTCACATCTCTTTCTTACAATTCAAAATGGCAGCGAACAAGAACTATTACACAACCTGAGCAAGTGAAGACCTACTAACTACATACATTGTGTCACAATGTGTCTCTTAAAAAGAGATTTCCTCCGGGATATCTCCAGGAAAATGGCACAAAAGAAACTAAAACTTCAATACTGAGTTAAAAGTGTTATACTCGTAGAAAGAAAATGGAGATAAACGGTATTCGCTCCAACTTGGCTTTTATTGCTAAATACTAAGAAAATTAAGCTGCGTTCCACCAGTTAGGAAGTTAATCGTTGATAGGAACCAGCTTCATAAAAAAAAAACTGTGTAAAAGTTTCGAATTACTATTTTTAGTATTCAGAGATGCAAATAAATCTCAATTTATTGAAACATGACCGCCTCCGTAGAACAGTGGCTAAGCGGGTATAAAAACATGGAGGTAGTGGGTTCGATTCCCGCCTTGGGTCTGGTTGGTGGAAGGGCTTTTTCAGAGTCCGACTGGCTAGCTACCCCCACATGTGAAATCTGCCGCCGTAACAGCTCTGGCTGTGTTCCGGCATAATTAATGTGGGAGCCAGTACACTTGCAATCATATTATGCTCGAAGATCATGAGCCTACAGTCGTATAAAGTATAAGTAGATTCCTTGCTCGTCCTCGCATATCTGGTAGAAATGCATCCTTAGAGAGCTTTAAGGGTGTAGTAGAGACAGTCATACGAAACTAGTAAAGCAACATGCACTTATTTAGTATAATGGACAGAGCTTGCAGCAACAAGTTGCAGTGGGTTTACACGTAACGACTTTTATTTGATGGAAAAGTTGATATTCGAGTGCCTCCACGAAATGGTGCTTCTTCGCAAAATGTACATAAGTGAAATGAAATGGTGTTTGCAAAGCAGGTAAGCTATAACATAACATTTGCTGAGGTTGGGACCTAACGAAATGAAAAGCAATTTTGAAAGTGTTTTATAGATGGCTTTCCGCCCGCGCGTAATTTCTTCTTTCAAATACCCCCTCCCCCCCCTTCCCCTCATATTTCCGGGATCAAAAGTAGGTACCCTATGTCACCCGGGGATAGTGTAGCTTTCCAACAGTTATTTAAATCGGTTCAGTAGTTTCGGAGCCTATTCAATACAAACAAACAAACCCTCGGCTGTTCCCTTGGTGGTAATACAGTGGAAAATAAATTTAAACCGCTGTACATTAACCAATTAATCAAAGAATCTTTACTGTTGCTTTTTTCTCAACTAAGGGTGGCTAGTAAATACTAATTCTAACGGTCAATCCTCTCGTAGCGTGTAAACCGCGCACGGCTCCGTGCAAATAGCAAAGTCGTGTTCGCGGGCAGTCGCGGCGCGTGCATCTGCCGCATTGCGGATGCGTGCGTGCGGTTGCGTTCTGTGATGTCACATAGCTCATCATATACCTTGGGGGGTCACTTAGCTCATTATCATGTCATCATTATCACCTTGGAGTTACACATCTGTCTGTGACGTTTTCACAGGATCTACTCAACGAATTTTGATGACAGGATCTACTCAACCGTACATAATGAAATTGGTGACAAAATTCAATAAATTGGTGACACAGAATTCATTTTAGGAAAGGACATAAGCTCTTTTTTTATCCAAGACTAAAACGAAGCTCTCGGAGCAAAGTCAACGTGTAATGGGTATAGTTTATGAGCTAGAAAGTGTCTTCTTCTTTTTATCCCGGGAAAAGTATCAGATTTCTTTAGGATGGCATCGTAAAGTCTACGCAGGCTTAGCCATGAGCTGTCAACTGGTTACTATATGAAAGACCTTGTATTATATCAGACCAGTTGTATCTTACAGTTAAGTAATTACTTTTGTACCTATTGTGAAATTAAGTTTTATTTAAACAAGTGTTTACTGATGTTATAAGTTTTCAAGTGTCACTATAGTTTAACATTCATGCAAGTGGTCTAGTGGTATGATACTCGCTTTGGGTGTGAGTGGTCCCGGGTTCAAATCCCGGTCGGGCCCGCTTTTTAGTACCGGAATATTGGCACGAAGTTCGGTTATGCCATAAACTAAGTACATATAGCTTGTACTATTGATACAATACAACGTAAAAACATTACTTATGTATTTTTTTGTAATTACATAGATACTTCCATGCTAATACAAGAAAACGGACTACCTCTTTGTACTTCTCTTTAAAAAGTCATCAAGCATTATTGCTGTCTACAAATAAATAATCGTGAACTTATCTGAAGCCGTAGAAAAAAAAAACCCTAGACAAAAATTAGTCTTGACAATTTTTTGTCTAGAAAAAATTATTGTCTCAATTTCCCTTCTCTCTAGTATGTGATTGAACTGGTAATATGAGGACGCGTGAAATGTCTCGTTAAATAATAAAGGTATGAGGACGAGCTGCAGTGCGTCTCTTACACTGTTTTATTTACGGCTAGAGAATAGAGACGCCACTGTGTTAGCGAATTTATTAAAGAATTTTGTTGTATATTGTAAGAAACATGAGCTTAATTCATGAGCTCCTTAAAAAGTTAAGAGGCACGTATACGTATGTATATCCGTTGCTTTTGCGCGATCGGTCGGTCATGAGTCATGACAAATTGCCAAGGAAATAGGGAGTGCACCTGTGCTTACGCAGTCATCTATACTCTGTAACAGGGATGTAAAGGAGCTCCGTCACCGAAACCGAAACTATCGGATATCCGATATAAAAAAATATCCGTAACCGTAACCGAGTCCGATAAAATTTTCGGATAGTATCGGATAGGGGCGGAGCCTCGTGCATTGTTTGTTTATACTTCTGTACAGTTGTCTTATCAGACTCGTAACCAACTTGGAAGCATTATTAAATTCGAGATTAGTTCGACAAAATGAAACGGAAGTGTTGTGTTACGAAACTTTCCTGTTGTAATTCCTGAAAAATCTAATATTCGTAACCGAAATTATCCGAAACAAACGGATAATCCTATATCGTATCCAATCCGTAACCGAAATTTCATATCCATAACATCCCTGCTCTGTAATATCATGCGCGGTTAATTTATCGTGAAAATTAGCCACCAAGCTAAAAACTCGGTTAGGAGGACCTTATTTAGTTGTTATTCCGTCACTTAGTGCTTGTTCACGTTGAACGCGCGGGCGCGGTGGCGGGCGCGGGCGTGGTGCTCGCTACATAGCCCGCGCGCGCGTTCCTGCGCGAACACTTCGATACTACGCCATAATTACATATGTTTGATATTTCGCGACCGCGCCCGCCACCGCGCCCGCGCCTTCAACGTCAACAAGCGCTAATCTTTAGTTAGACTTTTTATATTTCCGAATGGTCAGAATCCCCAAACCATCAAGTGAAATCTGTAGCCAGTAAACTTGAAATCATAGGCTCGAAGATCAGTTCGGCAGCACATTTAATAACGATGTTTCGTGGTGAAATATCCCTCAATGGAATAGAAATAAAAAATCTTGTTAAAAATCGTACATTCCAAATAAGACTAAACAAAACCGCAGAGTCATAAAGTTTCGACTAGAAATTATATGACGAATAACATCGTATTCCAGATAACATCGACATCTCTATTCAGGGCATTCGCTTCACGCGACATTATCCGTCGTCACATTTCAAGTGAAACTGTACTCGTAACATAAAATGGCGAAGCCACAGCGAAGCGTTACTTCGTAAGCGGTTCGTGTTTTGACTGCGAAAAGGCGACGAACTTTATGTTAATTTAACTTAACATTTTACTTGTAATTTTTAAAACTATTTACTAACCTATATTTATAATATTTCTTGTCTACGTATAATTAGAATGTATGAAAAATTGTATGATAGTAGTGAAGTTTATCCGTTGTCTGGCATTTATAGTACATACAAGCTATGCTAATTGTTTGCAGATAGACGGAGTTGTGTGAATAATGTCCCACGATACCTACATTATTATTTTTACAAAATTTTGGAAGAATTTTATAATACTCTTTTACAGAAAACAATTGAACGGATTTAGATGATACTTTACAGAATATAGGGTCAGTTAGGGTTAGAACACCGGTGGAAGAGGAACAAAACCATCATAACTCATAAACTACAGAGTTTAGCTGTATGTTCTACCAGTCGATAAAATAATAATAATAGTCGATAATTATCGACATGTTTTGTTCCTCTTCCACCGGTGTTCCTCTTACCCTAACTGACCCTAGATCAAAATAATAAAGGGACTATGCCGCTGACGCGATACAAGATGGTTTAAAAAGTTCTCATCTAGAATTAATCTCGCTTTTACCTCGTTCTGAATAAATCTTCGTGTAAATCTAATAAGTAAATTTAATACAATAAACAGCTTCGCGGAAAATTGCGATGAATTCACAGACAACTTCCTTGCAAAGTTGTAATAGCCGGTTCTGTTGTAACCGGATTAACTCAACAACTCAACAGTTGAAAACATTCCTTTCCACAGCAGATTAGAGCGAGAAGCAAGAACTCGTTAAGAAGACTGAAGCTGAGAAATATAAATAACATTTCCGGGTGGATGCCGCTATCCTTGTTGAATCAATCGAGCTAAAAGGAACGGTGTAAGTGGAGAGTCTATGCTTTCTTAGTTAACGTGGATAAAGTTTTTCATCGGCTTTAGCTCACTACAGCCACTGAGAGTGGTACTTGCTAGCCGAGACACCGCGAATCTCAATCAACGCTATGTCTACACCCATTTATAGAAAAACACGATCTAACTCGAACCTTCACCGTTATAAACAATGTTGTCAACAGTGTCTCACTTTGTGTACAAAGCTTAATGTTCACTAATGTTAATGTTTACTAATTTTACTGTTTTATATTAAGGAAATTTTAAATTTTTTAATTTGGCTCGCTATTCTATCATACGGCATCCGTAGAAAATCAGCGTCGTGGTGCGTACAGTGCTCTCGCGACGCATGCTGAGCAGAGACCTATTAGGTTCTATCAACAGTGTCTAATTTTAGGTGTTTTAGATGTAAGTTAATGTTGATTTGACCTAATAAACAGTTTAATTATTATTATTATATTCAAAGATTATTTTCTCCATTTATTATTATTTTTATTATTACACTGTCATCTTATTCTCAAAAGATATAGGTATTGGATAGATTAGTAAGACCAGTACCCATCATGCTGGTTAAAAGCTACAAGACTGGTACCAGCTCGTCGCATCATCATTATCATCAGCCTGTAATAGTCCACTGCTGGGCCTCTCCAAATGCGCTCGTCGCAATCGGGTGAAAGGGGGAAACTGGGGGAGTTAAGTGGGTAGTGGGACAAACATCTTTAGCCCCACACACGATCACAGGCGGCGTTAGCCTGCGGTTCATCATCATCATCATCATCATCATCATCAGCCTGTGACAGTCCACTGCTGAACATAGGCCTCTCCAAATGCTCGCAACGCTGATCGATCCTCGGCCACTCGCATCCAGCTCCTGCCAGCCATCTTGCCTGCGGTTATGACGCGTAAATGCATTCTCTTCTGCAAAAAAAGACAGTCCCAATCATTGTGGTGGTGATTTGATTTCAATTTTGCAAGCCATTTTTGGTGCAATGGTCGCGAAGTCGGCTTTTAGGTACACCTGAGGTCGCGGCACACGGTACAAACATTTTTTGTGCATGAACATGTCTGTTTGTATCGGTCTGGGTGTTTCTATGTATAAATGTATTTATTTAAAAGAAGAAAAAGTATATTAAGTAAGTTTTTCCGTTGTCTGGCATCCACCGTTTTGTAAATAAATCTGGCTTAATAATAAAGTCTTTCATGGCTTACTGCATTGGAAGTTAAAAAAAATCTTCAATCGCTGCATTCGCTTATTTACTGCTTAGGCTTTGTACCTACATCTTCCAAAACTTGTTTCTTTATAAATAATGAAATGTCCGGACTTTCGCCAAAATCGTGGTGTATGTCATGATTTTTAGTTTTCCGCTGCTCGCGGTAAGTATGTCCGAGTGGTTGCTTTTCCGCGTTAAATAAGTGCTCTTGGCCGTTACCGTATTTATTAAATAATTTATATACTTCTCCGGTCGACCCGGTCCGTTTGGACTAAAAGGAAAATCTGTCTGCTACGTTTACGAATTATCTGCAGCCTGCGTTGTATGTTGAAGAATAGCCCCAACTACAGACTCCGGACTGCACCTCGGGAGGCTTTCACATTCAATAAAAATTGTTCAATTTTTTTTATTTGTCAGAAAGGACGCCTCGACGGTCTAAGTGGTTTAAGTACCGGGCTCCCGTAATCTCGATCTCGGGGTCCAGGGTTCGATTCCCGGGTCAAGCTAACTTTGTGTCAGTTTTTTCGGACACAGCTCGGGCATGTGATTACTACATTTGGCAATTGGCAAGCGTGGCGATTAAGTCAGTACCCATTATTGTTACGATAACTTGATTTCAAGGATGAAGGCCTTTTCCCTGCAGTGGGTCAGTAAATAGGCTGATACTTGTCAGAAACGTAGCAATTACAAAGACATTTCTTAGAACGGACTATTAAAGATATAAAAAAGGGACTTTTAAAAACGTAAGAATCATCAAAACCCGCTGTCTCGTTTCTAAAGAAGTCTTACAATAACGCCTATTCATTAAAATCGCCTCTTTGAAAGACAGACGCTTGAAAAATAATCCGTATCTTTTGCTAGGAGATCGTAATCAGTTTGACAAATGACCGGTGAGATGACACCTGTCGGCGTAATGGCCCCGGACTACCCAATCTGTCGGCGACCGTCATAAATACCTACTAGGGATGAGATAAACTATTATATTTTATTATACTACTTCAGTTGGCAGACAGACACGCAGCCCACCTGATAGTCAGCGGCCACTGCAGCCTATTCCATTAAGGGACACTTCACCAGGAAGCGTCGCTCAATGTGCTGCCAGACTGTAACCCCATCTGATCTTCAAGCCTTTGATTTCAAGTGTACTGGCTCCCACATTAATATTGCCGGAACACAGCCAGAGCTGTTATGGCGGCAGATTTCACCTGTGTTTCACCACCTATATTTGTAATGTTTATCCGTTGTCTAGCACCCATAGCACAAGCTACTGCTTAGTTTGGGGCTAGATGGCGCTGTTTAAATAATGTCCAGAGATATTTACTATTTAATATTCTTTAGTTTAATTTTGGCTTTAAATCATTATATATTAGCCTTGGACATTTTTGACACACTTTTTACCATTTTGAAATGTAATTTATTAAAACAACAAACAAGAGTTTAATGTTCAAGCATTTCTTTTTTCATAATCTGTCGTGTTCTTGTTTGGAACTTATGACATTAATCTCAGACATTGACTTTGATAAAGTTAAATTTAATTTTTATGTTGTTTCTTTTTTTAAGAATGAGAATATTCTGTTTACATTTTCTTTTTCTAGCTCCCGAAAAATTATACTAAAATAAAGTTGATCCATTACTCCGTTGCGATCTGAAAGAAGAACAAACACGAAAACACTTCTTTTTCTGTTATCCCATTAGAAATTACCATTATCTTAATATAAAGAGTAGGTTAGGTTAAGACATGTAGGAAAATTACTAAGGTATAAGTTTGGCCCAATTTTATCAATAAGTAAATAAATAAATATCTTTGGACATAGCCCCAAACTAAGCATGAACTTGTGCTATGTGTTAGACAACGGATAAACATTACTTATATACTTTTTTTGTATACTTTTTTTGCAAATACGTACATATTATACAAAGAAACACCCAGATCGATACAAACATACATGTTCATGCACACAAATGTTTGTACCGTGCGGGGATCGAACCCGCGACCTCTGATGTAGGTAATAGCCGACTTCTCGACCATTAGGTACACCAAATGGCTCGTCAATAACGGCTCAATGGTTTTGGCATGAAACTCTCTCACTAATCAAACGAGGGCACAGAATATATTATACTAAGAGGGGCAATAATTAATTTATGTTTATTATTTCTCTGCCATTGTGTACGCTTACGGCCGTTCCACTAGCAAATGACCTTGAGCATTCGCTTCCACTCTCCCCATCTCACCGCTGCAATACTTAGTAATAATATGAGCGCCATGTTTATTAAAATACACTAAAATAACATACATAAGAAACCAATCATGTCCAATAATGTTTGGTCTAATTTTGTTAAAATATATTTTCGTTTTTTTGCATCTTTTGCGTATAAAATATCCGTAACGCACATCACTAGACCTAAGGCTACGTGCACACTGCGCCTAGATTAATGTACGCGTGGACGCGGGTAAATGGAAAAAGTTAAATTGAGTTGAGAATAGTTCCCGCTGTATCGACAGCGATTGGATCCCTCAGGTAAAATAGGTCTCATAGTACGAGACGATTTTTAAAATTGAAAAGATCCGGATACAGCTTATATAGGGTTTGTGTAATTTTTATATGTGTAGTGATGTTCTGGTTACAGAACATCAATTAGTACACAATATAGTTTTACATAACTTAGTCTTTGATTTTTTTTTATGCCAGAAGCGGCAAACGAGCTAGCGGGTCGGGCGGGATGGTAAGCAATCGCCGCTGCCCATGGACATCTGCAACACTAGAGATTTACCAGCCTTAATAAAGTTTTATAGAAGATTCTAAAAGGCAGTACAATTATTCGATTCGAACCTTAATTGCCAGATCCTATCACACCAGGATTGCCATCTAAGGCGTCTAAAAGAAAATGTACAAGAAACACCCACATCACATATAAGCTCAGATTCAAAAAATGCGAATATCGCAGACGAAATGGCCTTTTTCCCGCCATCATCGCGTCACTCACTCTTAAGAAACGCGCAAGATGGCGCTCGACGCTCAAATATTACACTTATTTCCCGCTAAAAGTACGAGAAGGAGGGAAATTATGTGAAAATGAGAATATATTTTGTTACATCTTCACAATTGTGTCGTAATTTTGACCATGCACTGTACGAAAAGGATCGGAGGTTCGAGCCCCAGCCAGGATAAACTTTTTGTTAAATTGTGTCAGTCAGTCAGTCAGTCAGTCAGTCAGTCCTTTGAGTTATATATTTAGATTATGGCGTAATTTAAACTGGCTCGATGGCGCATTGAGTGGTGACCTAGCCCTATACAAAAGGGATTGTTGATTAAAACCCCACACAATACCTATTTATCTTTTAAGTGATGAACATTTGTATCAATCGAGCTAGTATAATACTAAGTATTTATAAAAAAAAACCTACTCAGTTATATACCGATACTGAAAGCACGCAAAATCATCATCATCATTTTCTTATTTTTATCCTACTAAGTAGGGTCGGCGCAATATGGTTTTTTCTTCCACTGAGTCCTATTAGCTGATAGGAGTACACAGAGATAGTCAGTTAGGTAGGTATTAGGAGAAGAAAATTTTCGACAGCTGTGAATAGGCTAGTTGACAAAATTTGGAAATTCGTTTAAATATATAGTTTAGTATGTATTTCACCCCAAATAAATATATTATTTTTAGAAAAATAGGCCTTTTTCATAAGTATTTTGCTTTCTTAGAAATAAACTTAAAATTAACTTTGGAAAGGCCAAGACTGTCATGGCGTCTTGAATGACGTCTATCCTCGCGAAACAATCGAGTTTGTTGATGTCAGTCGACGAGATCATTATACAGCTGCAACCGGTGTTTTGCAAGGAGTGACGTCACGCTTCTCTGATTGTTGTTTAATGTCACGTGATTAAATAAGTAATTTTGCCGATTTTAATTTCCAAAAATATTTGTAATCTTATATTATTTTAGTAAAAAAGTTGTTTTTTTGTTTACTACATATCATGATTAATCATTAGAAACTCTAAGCCATCCGATTCATTCTTAGTGGAAACAAGCCTATTCTACATTTTTGCTTTTCTAATGTCCATATCATACTCCAATTGTGTACTCCAATAAAGAAATAGAAAACCTGATCTCCGAACTAAACATCATTGGAGAGATCAAGGTCAGACTGCGTTGGCTTGGCCATGTCGAGAGAAAGAGTGAGGATCGGGCCGTAAAAAGGGCATACTTGCGTCGCCTCAGATATCGCTGGATGGACGAAGTGGAGAAAGACCAGAGTTCCAAGTGCCCGACTGGACAAATTTGACACTCGACAGACCTGAGTGGCGTTCTATGATGTCGGAGGCCAAGACACACTTCGGGTCGCTAAGCCAGCGCAGTAAGAAAGTATACTTCAAGCAATCTCTTTTTAGGTCTTCCTCAGCCCGAAAGCAAGGAATATAAACTAAGATAACGAACAGTTTATGCCTCTACATAAAACCTCTCGATCAATACGTCGTCGATCATCAGGAAACTGTAACCGGCTGATATAGCTCAGCAACTTATCCGCGAAGCCTCCTAGGAATTAGATAAACTGCCGGGAAACTGTTGTAAAAACTATTGGAGCTTCTAAAGTAGAGGACTAAGTTACAGCAAGAGTGGCCAATTTGGTAAAGATTTTTGGTGTTTTTTTTTATTCTCGTACCACGTCAGTTGGCAGACAGACACGCAGCCCACCTGGTGGTAAGCGGTCTATTCTATTTAAGGACACTTCACCGGGACGAGTCGCTCATTGTGCTGCCAGTCTGTAGACTCATCTTATCTTCGAGCCTTTAAATTCAAGTGTACTGGCTCCCACATTAATATTTTCGGAACACAGCCAAAGCTGTTATGGCGGCAGATTTTGCCTGTGGGGGTAGCTAGGGTGATAGATAGCCAGTCGGACTCTGAAAAAGTCTTATCACCAACCAGACCCAAGGCGGGAATCGAACCTACGACCTCCGCCGGGTAACTTAGTACTTTAGGTGCTAGCCTTACTATTTTTTTGTGGATCAGTTTACTATTTCTCTACAAAAATTTTGATTACAATTTTTTATTATTTATGGTGACAAAGTTTCTAAACAAGAAATCCTACAGTGCAATAAGTGAATTGAAAGTGGAATACATTCGCCGATCTCGTAGCCCGCGCGTAATCTACAAACCAGATTCAGTAGGACGTCGCGTTAACGGACTCTAGTTCACGCCGACGCTCTACGCTATATCTCTCACAGTATTGGTCACATCTATAAGACTCTACATCTGTACATGTAGATGTGGAAATATTTTGAACTAGAAAATGAAAATTTTAAAATAGTAGCATAAAGCAAATTGACAAAAAATTGTGTTGAACAGACATACCTTTTATTATAATTATTAGTGGTCGCCTACGCGGTTTCACCCGTGCGTAATTCAACCGGGGATAGTGTAGCTTTCCAAAGTGAAAGAATTCTTCAAATCGGTTCAGTAGTTTCAGAGCCTATTCAATACAAACAAAAAAACAAACAATCATCAAATATTTTCTCTTTATAACTTAAAATATTGATATAGGTAGATTAGTAATATTTAAAACTATAATTGCATAACACTTTTTAATAATGATTTATTTTTATAAAATAGTCTTAAGTAACATGCAAGTATAAAATATAGAATGAAAAAAAAAAATAGTTTTGACTAGAAATACCTATTATATTTAAAGTAGCTCAATTGAGTTTCGATTTCAAATTCTTTTGGGTAATAAAACATGACTGCTTTCCATTTTTCTCATCTCATTTATAAATATCGTTTTATTCAAATAAAAAATGTTTAATGTTTATTTTTATTTTGCCTCTCTTAATTCACATTACAAAATTAAAAATGATCTGAAAACTAGTACTGCCATCTAGCGGTGAGTAGTAAAAGCTCGCCAGCTCATGCTTTTTTCGCGAGTGCCCAACTAACCCTTTGCGACAGTAGCATAGTGATACTTCAATAAGTACCTAGATGGCGCTTTGTCTAGCGTGAAGCACGGTGGGCATTGTTACTTTACCTTTTGTACAGATGGCGCTCAATCGTATTTTTATAAGTTAATATTTTTAAAAAGGAACATGCAGTATCAAATGTTTTAATATTGCATTACTCTTTTCCTTTATAATTACATACACAATAATATTTGTTTATTGACCAGCCCATCATTGGGATACATAATAATTCCTACGACCATAAATGGTTTCACTGTGTTGTACGTACCTACCTACGAAAGCCTGGTTTTCAGCATTTATTTTAACATTCTTCTTATCTTTCTGTCTCTTTTAAAATGGAGGCTTCCGGCGACTGGGACCACAATGAACTCGGACCGCGGTCCCAGTTGCCGTTTTTTTTTAATATTTTCTTCCGGTGACTAGGACCAAGACATGACATGACAGTACCATACGCCTTGGCACACACAATTTGGTGTTTTGTGTAGTGATTGCTAAGACTAGAAAAGTATTACAATATCTCGGAGTAAGTACGCGTTTTCCACTGGGCATAGAAACCAAATAGGTACATTGCTGATGCAAAGAAAAGTCTTGGAAGGTTTTTTTATCCCTTCGGCCGTCTACGTAACCGTAGTTTCATAACCAGTTACGAATGAGGAATAAATGATCTTTGTTCGAAACCAGTTTCGCACAAAGAATTATTATTTCTGTTTACGAAACTACTGTTAACTACGTACAAGGAATTTATTTTTTATTTTTAGTTAAGCTCCGTGATTTTGTTATGTAGCCGAACAAAGGTACGTTTATCCTTACGTAGATGCGCTGAAGATCCAGTTTCACTTACATCCCAACCATTACACCAACGCACCTTTGGTAGAACAAGGGCACAACTGTCAAAAATTGGCAAAATGAGTTAAGTATACAGAAATGCTTTAAAATGCACCTTCTAACTGAAGGGACAAAGACACACGTTTAATTCCTTCAAAAAACCGCCAGAGCGCACAAGCGGCGTTGTCTTTCTGGGGCCATTTTCTTACTCTGTTGGCGCGACAAAGTCTCATTGGTCATTTGTGGCATCAGCGGGGAGAGATGTAGTCGTCACTTGGAGCGCTAACGCCGTAAAGTTAGATTTGTTTTATTCCTAGGAATACCTAGGAAGACCTAGGTCTTAAAACTATTTTTTATATGTAAAGTTAATTTAAGTTTTTTACTGGTATCTTATTTAAACCTATTTTTATGTGTGATTCCAAACAGTTTTAAGAAAGAATAATACCAATTTAAGTAAAACCTTTGTTACTAAAGGATTGTTTAAAATTTTATTAAAAAATAGTTTTTCTGTTAGGTTTTTTGTTAGGTTTATGTTTCTTTTATTTTGATATTATTCTCTTATAATAATATTTTTTATTATACTATTTTTAAGCGATTCTAAAGATATTTTCTAATGACCATAAGATTTCAGATTTTTGACGAAATGTGACGACTGATAACTAAGTTTTGATGTTTTTTTTGTATAAAGTTACTGTGAAATGTTTAATGTATAAAAAAATACAACATTAACGCAAAAAACACGGTGTTTTTAGTCAAAAACGATGCCAAATTAAAGCTTAAATATGGTCACATTTACAAAATATTTTACTTATTGGTGGAACAAGGACACAATTGTACACCTATGTTAGAAAAAATTTTTTTTACAAAAAAACTACTGGTTTTTAATTATTGTAAACCACGCACTTAAAAAGAATATGGTATATAGTTTATGTCATGCAAAGGAGAATAACTTTAGTATGATATTGATAGAGCTAGGCCACATTCAATACAAAAAATATCTTAAAATGGCTCTCCTGTAAAATCGCAAAAGGTGCAGTTCTGCCCTTGTTCTACCAAAGGTGCGAAGTGGTAACTGAGTTTAGAATTTCACTGAGTTAGCACTATATATCACGCTTGTCGGGAAACTCGCGCCAGTATCGCAAATACCGGGTAATTGTACCGCCATTAGTGTAACACGCCGCCGCCAGGTGGCGCGAATGTGCTGCTTTTCGCTAACGTACGGGAATTTTATTATTCAATCTTGACTTTATACTTTGTTGGTATTTTGACATGAACTTTGTAAATGATTGATAGCTTCATTCTATCTTTACTTTTATACGAGTATTATTATAAATGCTAATGATTTGAAACAGTCGCTTCATATGCCTGAGGTCAATGACTCGAAAATCGGCTTGCACCTGTGGCACGGTATGTAGTTTTGATATGACTAACGAGTATTCTGTGTATTTTCCACTAGCATTTTTCAGTGTTGGTTACAGAAAACATAGTGATAAACCCAGCACAGTCAAAAGGCTGTACCATGATACATTGATCTATTTCCGCAGTATAAGATTTTTTTAATGGATGAAGACAGTAGCGGTCATGTGTGGGGGACTAAAAGGCGTTCCTCCCACTACTCACTATACGATACTTCTCCGGATTCCTCTTTTCCAAGAAGAACTCGAGTTTGTTCCACCTAGTGGTAATTTTCCAGTCTATCCCCCGTTGTCAAAACTTGTCTTACAAAATCCTAGATCTTGGTATAAGCAGACCTTTCATTATAATATGTATAAAGACGAACACTCGGATAATATTATAATAATCATTTGGCAAGTTTATAATATTAAAGTCCGATGTTGTTTCACGTAGTTCTGTTATTATTTTTTCCCTGTGTATTATCTCTCTTGCTCATTTCCTGTCCGTTGTTGGGATCTGTGACGTATTTTCTCTTAAAATATATATTATATTAATGTTTGCGTATATATTTTAGCTGAAATCCCAAATGGGTGGAGCGTTTGCCAGCCTAGATATTAATTATTTACGAGTACATTTGACTGACTTCAGTCTTTTTAACAAACTTCTGGGTATAAATATAATAATAATATGTATAACATGTATGTATTTACAAAAAAAAGTATTTAACTATATAATATTTATCCGTTGTCTGTCACCCATAGCACAAGCTATGCTTAGTTTGAATAGTGTCCAAGATATTTTTTTTATAAATGATAAAGCTTGTTCTAGTCTTAAATAAATAACACAACTTTAAACGGATAAAACTCACTAATTATCGCTCGTTATTATTATCGCTCGGATAGTTGGTTTATTAAATGAGTAGGTAGTAACCGCGTAAACATCAGAAACCACTTTGTTCTAGCCTTCTAATTTTAATGGTACATGTAGATTACATAGCAATCTTTTTGGTTTTTCTATGATAATGCGTAACTTAGGCTTTTGTTAATTTAGAAACACAATTGATTCGGAATTCTCGGATCGGGCAAAATTTGTCTCTGATCTACGAAATGTAGTGGGTTTGCCTCATTCAAGCCAAACATTGGTAATTCTGTCACTGTCCATACACAGAGAGAATTCGCGTTTAAAATAGCCCGCGGCCACAACCGTATGTGACCACTTCACTGTGCACCGCACAATCTACCATTCCTTTTGAACACTGAAATAGCGCATACACTGTAAGGTTTTTTTTAAAGTTCCAATGGTTCGGAAAAGTAACAGTAGCGACTTCTAATTCTAACAGCAGCAAGCATCACATGACTTTTATCGTAATGGTTAAGCTACCTGATAACAGATGGCGTTGAAATATGATAGTGTAGAATATGATGTATCAGTATAGAATTCTGCATTGCACTGACTTTTTTTTATACAACTTCAATTGGCAGACAGACACGCAGCCCACCTGTGGTAAGCGGTCACTGCGGCTTATTCCAATGAGGGACATTTCACCTAGAAGCGTCGCTCAATGTGCTGCCAGACTGTAGGCTCATCTGGTCTTCGAGCCTTTGGTTTCAAGTGTACTGGCTCCAACATTAATACAGCCGGAACACAGCCAGAGCTGTTATGGCGGCAGATTCCCGTGTGGGGTGGTAGCTAGCCACTCGGACTCTGAAAACATCCTACTACCAACCAGACACATGGCGGGAATCGAACCCACGACGAACTCTGGTGTTTATACCCGAGCGGCTTTGCTACTATTCCACGGAGGCGGTGACTAGCCGTTACACAACAAGATTACATAAATTGGGCCATGATTTCTAGACATCAAATCTCAGGTGACTTAAAGTTTTCCAGAGATAATTCGATAGCGTCATTTGGCCCATTCCATTATTAATAGCCTAAAATAGAGTCTTACTGTGTCTTGTAAGCTTATTAGGCAAAAGATATTTCATAAAAAAAAAGAAAAAAAAAAACAATTAATTGTCATCAGTCTATATCCCAAGAAAATCATGTTTTGCTACATATCCAAAAGCCAAACATTGGTAAACCGATCTTTATTCACACTCCAAAGCGCCGCAAACTACCCGCGGTTACAACCATGTTTGACCAACACTACATTTGTACTGAACAATATACCATTCCTTTTGAGAGTTTTGAGCGCTAAAATGCCTAACTTAAATACAGACGCTTTTTGAGTTCAAAATGGTCCGTAATGTTTTTTGTCAGTGGCGACCCCTTATTTTGTCAACATGCATCACTCTACAATTGCTGTTAAAGTTCGACTATATGGCTAGCAGTAAAAGTATTTTTTCCAGCAGACAACATTTACATAAAAGTACATTACTTTTTATGAATATGTACCACATTCAAATTAAAATAATCATCCGTGGTCGTGCTGGATAGCATCACACAACATTTTTTAAAAGTAACTGGTATTATAATATTATGCCTGATCGTATTTTTTCAGTTCTATTTACAGAATTGACCCCCCGACATCCACGTCTTGATACAGAAGTGTAAGTACCAAGGTAATAATATCAAAATATTTACCAAATAAAATAATTAATAGACATATTAATCCCTCCACGCGAACATTAAACCCGTTTTACCTTGTCATCCCACTATAATACTAAGCTAGCCAGTTACAAGCCTGTAATACAATTACTTAATCAAGTTAGCCTCGCCACGCCTTGAGCCTGGCTTCGCCTTTTTACCCTTCCCAGTTGACAAGTGACTTGCCAAAATGGACTATAATGGGCCAAAGTTAATGAGTGCTTTTAGTGTGACGTAATGACTGTGGTTTTAGTCTTGAACAAATCTGAGGTCATTGGAAAGAAAGAAGTAAAAAGTGTTTGTAGTGGTAAAGCCATGCTGTTTTACAGTACGAATGGGCCGGCTCGTCCGGAGAAACCACCCTCTCACATTACACCAGCGTAAAATAATAGTGACTACTAGTGACTACTGTTGTGTTTCGTCTGGTTTGTGAGAGTGCCGGAGGCCCACGCCCCCATACCTATCCCCATAGGCCGGCAACGCATCTGCGATCCCTCTGGTGTTGCAGATGTCCATGGGCGGCGGTGATTTCTTACCATCAGGCGACCCGAATGGCTCGTTTGCCGCCTCTGACATTAAAAAATAAATATACTTATATCATCAACAGGTTCACCGGCACAGGCGTAAAAGCGTAAGACAGACAAGAGGCTTCCGCATTTATAATATTAGTATGCATGAAAATATATTACAAGATCCATTTTTCCGCACCATAATCAAATAGTGTGTCCTAGATAGGCGTTAATGCGATACGCAGCGACGCGGAGCGATACGAGCTACGTATTAGCCTAGTTCCGACACGCCTCCCAAGGGTGAGGAGCATAGAGCAAATATCACTGTCGCATAACGCAACTCTAAAAGGTATTATCCTAATAGCATCTAAACCAGATAGTAATAACCATTAATAATTTTCATCATATTTTTTTCCTTTTCAGGTAAGTTTCAGTTCCAGCTAACAAAATAAGCGTAAGTGAAAACATAATTCACTCTAATTTGTCAAACTTTATCCCGTTAAACCGGGTGAAACCTGTCCGGGATTACCGGATCCGGGTCGCATTACCGTTCCGGTCGCATCCCGGTCAAAAACGGTAATTTTTTAACCCTTGAGCACTCGCCCGGATGAAGGTTAGAGAGATGTTGTCCGGGGTTGATTAAAAGATATTTACGATGATAATAAATTAGAAAAGGATTCATTTAATTAGGCTAGATTTGTGTTAGAATCAGGGTTAACCTTTATTTATTAGAAAGGGACACATAACTGTCAATAAACAGTAGTAATGTGGCCATAAGTTTGTTGCGCTGTCAAATACATTAATTGTAAAAATGGCCGCTTCCATAAAATAGTGACTATCTAAACACAGAGGTCGCGGGTTCGATCCCCGTCTTAGGTTTGGTTGGTAGTAGGACTTTTTCAGAATCCAATTGGTTAGCTACCCCTACCAAAGTGGAATCTGCCGCCATATTAGCCTTGGGTGCCTTGAGTGTGTACCGGCAATATTAATATGAGAGTCAGTCAGTTTACTTAACGTAAAACCATTACGTAAAAATATCATAAAATAATAAATAAAAAAAAAACAAAAATAAATTTAAAATATTATTATAATCTGACTTTTATGCTGACGCTCCGTCTTGGTATTAACCCGTCACCGCGACGCCAGACGAGTCGATATCTCTGTTTACAATCATTCTAACTATCTATCTACGTCGGGATCATTTATTCGCCGAGTCCTGCAAAGAAAACAATTCATGATTGATATTATTTGCGTACATAGTTTTTCCTATGTTTGACTTTTGATTCCATTAAAATGTTCGCAGTTAAGACCCTTTTATGAGATGGATAAGGAAAATAAAGTTTTCTTAGGCTTTTCGCTAGTCTAGTGGTTAAATACCTTGCTCTGAGTCCTAGGTTCAAATTCAACGATTATGACCGTTATAAAATTTATAAGTATGTATAAAAATTAGAATATCAACTGCAATCTGTCCCTCACTATTCCTACATCCATCCTTTCCCACTCCTTCCATATTATTGTTTTGTCAAAAAGCGAGAAACATATTTGAGGCCTTATTTGCAGGTGTTTGTAAAAGTCTCCCTCCATGAAAAATATTAACAACATTTATTTTCATGTTATTGTAATGATTCATGATCCGGCAACGCAAATGTTAACCAGGTAGCCATTGGCGGTGATCACTTACCATCAGGTTACCCACTCCATCATTTGCCTACCTCTAACATAATAAAAAACTAAAGAAATAAGTAATTTTCTTAGACGACGAAAGATTAATTATAGTAGAAGGAATTTCTAGTCAAACTTTAAACTCTAACATCGATTGTACTTCCAACCTTTGCCGGGCACTCCATTATATCTGTCGAGAGATCTCTAAGTTGGAGTACAATTCACTAGAGTAGCTTAGCATTTCAGACTTTATATAAAAGACATAAAGTCTAGTTTATTTGTAGTTATTCTACGTGTGTTTCATTACATATAACGAGCTCGTACGAGGAAGGATGTGGCTCTAGAGACACATACAATTGGCTGTTCAGAAAAAATATCACCTTTTTCCGACTTCTTTGGTTCGGCCATGTTTTTCAGATCCCAATAGAGTTTGGCTTTAATTTGACCCGGAATATCTTTAACCGGATCTCTTTGTTTGGACAAGATCGAGTGCTAGGGTTAAGTGATATATTGGAGTATTTTTTAGGTTAGTACAAATGTTCGTATGTTGCGATGTTTGCGCAAATCTTTGGGCAAATGTTTGTTAGGTATATTGACTATGTTTTTTATAAATTACAGTTAGTTTTTTCCATATTTTGTTTTGATGAGCCGATTTAATATTCCACTGCAATCCAAAGGCACTATCACTTGTCAAGTCATCACAATAATTGGGTAATGCCCATGCCAAATGCAGATTACAACCCCGAGCTGTTTAAAAATAATTTTGCCCGGGGAGTACTTAAACAATCAAACTAATAAGGCGTTAAGAGCTAGGAATTAAGAGATTTTACTACTTATACGAAATGCCAAAATGGTATCATCTATTTAGGATTCAAATGCGTCTAATGGCAAAATTACTACGCGTCGAATATTTAGTCGTAAAGTTCCTTCGCATACATTCCTCAAATGGTCACTAATTATGACGTCAGTGGAAAGGAATTATTCTCTCTCTAGCTCATCTATGCGTCCAAAGCAAAAAGACTATCACGATTACACCATCATTTAAAATTCTAATTTCCGATTGGTTGTTCAAAACCAGAACACTTAAGAAAGGCTCGAAGATCAGATGAGTCTACAGTCTGGCAGCACATAGAGCGACGCTTCCTGGTGAAGTGTACCTCAATGGAATAGGCCGCAGTGGCCGCTTACCATCAGGTGGGCTGCGTGTTCGTCTGCCAACATAATTAGTATAAAAAAAATTCGTCACTTTTCTCTCATGACGCGTTTTGACCACTATTTATAATGTGTGAACTGAAGTATAATTGCAAGAAACTTTTGTATTAAATATGGTCATAAATGAATTTGAGTGTCCACATATTCTCTTCCTTTTGCAATGAAACAGCACTGAATAAGGGGCCTAGAGAAGAGTTGAAAGGTAGCCCTTGGGAGCTAATGCTCGCAATATCGTTGGCTTCCGACTGTATCTCGTGAAAACAAAAACTATTTTGTTTTTACTTCTACGTAATATTCCCTACATACATGACCTGACCGCTTCTTTTGAACAGTGGTTAATCAAGCGCCTTAATAATCCTGAATGTGTGCCGGCAATATTAATGTTAAAGGCCAACAGTTGAAATAATGAGGCTCAAACATTAGAGGGCCTTTAATGCAACCCAACGCTACGCTCTAGTAGACTAAGTACCTTAAAAAAATTGCTTTATTTTTCACACATGTTAAAAACTAACAAGTTACAACTTAGTCATAATCTCGGAGTTCTAGGTTCAATGCTCTGGTCAAGCAAATGCGTGTCATTTTTTTTTTAAAAAGCATGTGCATTTGGCAAGCTTGGTTATTATGCTTGTTAATCCTGTATCCCATTGCAACGATGACTTGATTTCATGATTGAGGCATTTGCCTTGCAGTGAGGTATTATGTATATACGAAGACTTTTATTGCAACAAGCCATTTAGCAACTCTTTTTAAAAAAAATCCCGTAAAAGAATCCTTCTAACATCAAGTAAGTTTAATCTAGATTATTTAGCCCACCTGATGTTGAGTAAATCCACCCTTAATTAGGTTCATAATAAGAAATAAGATAATTTAAACTTCAGTAACTGGTTAACTCGTTAGAAGATTGTTTGCAGATATTACGAAGTTTTGGCGAAAATAATTCGAGGTTTAGTTCTTTTTTGTGAGAACCAGTACACTTAAAATTAAAGACCAAAATATTCAAGAAGTTGTAATTATAGCAGCATATTATTTAACAACGATTTCTAATGAAGTGTATTTTAAAGTGTCAAATGGTAAAAAATAATAGTAAATGGCCAATTTATAAATAATTAAAGAAAAAATAAATAGAACATTACCTTTGTTACACATTATTCTATCGTTAAAGGTTAATCTATAATAAAAGGACTAGAAGTTGTTTGTCAATCTGAAACTTAAATTTAGGAGTATACATCGGACTCCATTTTCCCCCCACGTACTTAGAATGCTTTTAAATAACATGACCTTAGGCTAGTAAAACTTATGGTCGTCATCGTGTCCGCCGGCTACAGCCGTTTGTCAGACTACCCACTAAACTTTTAATTCACATCCGAAAGAAATGAGCCGGTGCCTGCTTTGTGGCGCTTAAACGGTCTTTACAAAGTAATTAAAATAGCTAAAAAGCTTCAAAAGATAAAACAACATTGCTCCCACGCCCTCAAAGTACCCTCAATCAAACCCCGAAAACCTTGAAAAGACCAACCCTAAAAACTGCTTACATTTCACGTTTCAATAGCCCATAATTATAAGTCTCATATTTCAACGCGAAAGTACATTCTATCTATAATCTATCTATAAGGCTTGTGAATTTTAATAGAATCCCGTAATCATTAACTTGCTGACCGTACAGTAGGGTGCTGCTCGGCAGTCGCCCGGCGCCCGCCCGCGCGCGCGTTCGTCTTCGATCGGCTCGCCCGTTTCGTCCCACTCGGCCGAAACACGTATTTACGGGTTAAAATATTTGTGCAAAATAAACGCGTACATTTACGGGTTATGCACGTACCGAGTGGATAATAAATGAAATTGTTTTAGTGTATTGTGTAGTGAAGTGTAGAATGTAGAAAATGCAAATAAATGTAGTGTCGTTATAAAAAAAATAGTGACGGCTTTGAAATAAATACAAAAAGTATTCGGTATTTTCATAAATCAACATTGTGATATGAATTTAACTTATGTTATAACATAGGTAGATTATAACCTATTAATAACTTATGTACTTAGTATTTTAAAGAATATTCAATTAGATAGTTACCACGACCCGTTTTGAAAAATATAACTAATACTGTATTGTAAAACTAATATAGGTATTTGTGAACAAAACATTTTGAATCATCGGAGTGTCATAACAGACTTTAAAAGAGAAAAATTGGTATATGATGTTATGTATGCTATTAATTCAAAATACGAAATAAAAATAACCTTAGGGTATGTGTAGCTTTTTAAAAGTCTAAAAAATAATTACTAAGTTACTATAAAAGTGAAAATCTAAACATTTCTAGAAACAGAATACGAAGGTAGCGTATTGAATAAGTGTGAAAATCAAATTAAAAATTAGTTAAGTAAAAAAACTGTTCACACGCAATCATGATGTAAACAAACTTAAATGAACGCGAAGGAATTAAGTGGTTTGGAAAATTGGCAAACATTGACCGAGTAAACACAGGTTTTAATTTGTGAAAACAGCTTTCATTTGCACAGTGCAAATGTTTTTCTTAGGGAAAAAATATTTGCACAGTGCAAAATTATGTTTTGTTTAGGGAAAATAGATTGGTTTAGCATTTTAGGGTTATCTTTTTTTGAACTGTACATAAAATTTTATTTTTATTACCCGTGGGTTTTACTGTACTGATATAGCGTAATTACTATATCAACAACGTACTTATATGCTAATGAATTACAGTGAAAATTGTCCTGTTCTTCTAGATATTAAATAAAACAAACAGGGTAACAGGCCTACCCCAAACTGAGAGTCGCTTGTACTATGGGATTTAAATAACGAATATATTATATCCAGACAGAAACAAAAATGGATATGTTCAACGTGAAACAAATAATTTGCATGAACTTGAATATAGGTAGGTACTACTTTTTACCGTGTGGAGATCGAACCAGCGGCCTCTGGTTTAATAACCGACTTCTCAATCATTGTACCAAATAGATCGTCTACAATTAAGGAAAGTCCAATTTCTTAAAAACGCAAAATTTTGCCCAATGTGCGACAGTACGTTCGTAACTTAACTTGGCGTTCAAAAGGTTAATAACAATGATGAGCCTTTCATTTCAAATAAACCGTATAACCAATACTAATATTTATCAATTTTCCTCGCGATACAAATTAAATTTCCATTTCAATAAACTCTCCCGCTCATTACATGTATTGAGGATACCTGATAATAACGGATCAAAATACAACATGGCGGCTACAAAAAGGTTTGAATTGAGCTCTGATGTGAAATTGCGGGTAGAAATAACAATGGGTTTTCGAGTCGGTATTTTACGATTAGTGACGTAACGAGATGAATATTCAAATATGTATACAAATAATTTATCGACATTTGATGAAATGTTTATTAACAGGACTTTTGGTAGTGACTCTGTCCCATGCTAAGAGTCGTGGATGCGAGTCCCAACCTGGCAGATTTCATACTGAAATGTGGTTGCCATTTCAGTCATGACATAACTAAACACAGCTCGTAATTTGGGTGCCACCATGTGTGTGGATGGGGACAAAAGTGTTCCACTACCCACTAAACTCCCCCGGTTTTCCAATTCACACCCAAAGAGACACGATTTTTTTTCTATAGGTAACAAGTTAACAACTTCTCTATGTAGGTATATATGTGGTAAATCTATACTTCTATATACTACTAATATTAAAAAGAGGAAAGATTTGTTTGTTTGTATTGAATAGGCTCCGAAACTCCAGAACCAATTTGAAAAATTATTTTACTGTTGGTAAGCTACAATATCCCCGGATGACATAGGGTAATTTTGATCCCGAAAATTTAGGGGGAAGAGGGGGAGATAGTTGAAAAAAGAAAATACGCGCGGGTGAAACCGCGGAGGTTACTAGTATTTAACTAAAATTTTCGATCATTCGATTGGAACTGACAAAGAACATCCCTATCGATACTTTCAGCTTCCAGTCAGATTACGAGTCGGATATTAAAAAGGTTGACGTTTAAACGTAGATATTGTCAGCTTTGTATTACGACGCATGTGGAATCATATTTTTTTATGAAAGTAATCACTACGTCGTAGATATTTTGATTTGTATGTTGTGATTTTTATGTAAAATGAAAGTAGGTAATAAATAATCTCACAGTAAGTCGCTTGAACACTTTTGTTATACGAAAGGAACCCCAAATATTGCTTAATTCAAATAAACATCAAGATACAGGACAAACACAATGTTCATCACATACCATGTTTGTCCGTTTGTCCTGCGTGGAATTCAAACCACCTACATACGAGTATGTGTTGCTTCATGCTTCCTGGGGCAGGCAACGCATATGCGATGAGTTTGGTGTTGCAAAGGGTATTGAAGATTTTGGCCTCCCTACTGGTCCACCATTTTGTTTTTTTTTTCAAAACAGCTAGACATGAGACAGATATATCAAAACGTATCTTATATCGGCTAACAGTTCGATATCATATCATATCGATATAGGATTTCACGTAACCGATATTTCAAAAACTAAAAACTTTAATATCAAAACCAAAACTCAAAACTGTATATCGAAAAACTGTAACAAAACGACAAAACTCATATCGCCGAAACTATTCATAACCGTACTATCGATATCTTTGGTCAGTTGATATTCGCCTTTTCTCTTTCTGATTCGGTATACTTACATTGGAGTAAAAGAGATGAGGCGGTTATTCACATATTACGGCGTAATGGGTAGGCGATTTCCGCTCTTATTTGCTAGCAATAAGAGTCAATTTATCTTGTATCGATTATGTTTTAAGTATATTTCGCGGCATTTTTATATTCGCAACGCAAGGGATACACATAGCAAAAGGGAATCAAGCTCGAGCGTAATAAGGATTAATTTGGTTTAAGTGCTTTTTATAGTGTTATGATAAGTGAGTGAAGAATGTTTGTTATTGTTTATTTTTAACCGACTTCAAAAAAGGAGGAGTTTTTATTTTATGTATGTCCGTCGATTTCTCCGTCAATTGTGGACCGATTTAAATAATTCTTTTTTTATTTGAAAGTGCATAGTTCCGGGTCGGTCCCATTGTCACCATGTCAGGATCTGATGATGGGATCCCGGGAAAATCAAGGGCAAACCTCAACCTTTATAGCCGCACACTACGCGTTTCCTCTGAAGCCATTCAAGTTTTTGCGTCCGATAGACATCATTTTATGTTGATGAGCTGATGATGGAAGGTACAACTCCTTAACGGTTAGGAGTTAGGGGATAATTATTTCAGTATTGTAGGAATATGTGAAATTGTGAACCGTTAGTTGTATTTCATGCACTTTTGCAGCAAAGCTGATGATGGAAGGTACACCTCCTTAACGGTTAGGAGTTAGGGGATAATTCTTTCAGTGTTGTAGGAATATGTGGACCGTTAGTTGTATTTCATGTATTTTTGCAGCTAAGCTGATGATGGAAGGTACAACTCCTTAATGGTTAGGAGTTAGGGGTTAATTCTTTCAGTGATGTAGGAATTGTGGACCGTTAGTTGTATTTCATGTACTTTTGCAGCTAAGCTGATGATGGAAGGTACAACTCCTTAACGGTTAGGAGTTAGGGGATAATTCTTTCAGTGTTGTAGGAATATGTGGACCGTTAGTTGTATTTCATGTACTTTTGAAGTTTTTTTTTTTTTTGGAGGAGAGTCGATATGTGATATCGGATATCATATCCGATATTGAAGCTCCATATCGGTTACATATCGGCTAATGTAAAATATCGGAAACGCCCATGTCTAAAAACAGCGTTCACTTGAAATTCTTTCAAAAATGGATACTTAGTATCAATACAAACATAAAATGTCATGAGACAAAAACCCGTAAAGTGTCACATTTCCAAGATATAAGCAACGAAAGATTTAAGTGAACCTTGTTTTGAAAAATGAAAATGGCGGACCTGTAGAAAGACCAAAATCTTTAATGCCCTTTCCATTCAGTGATCATTTAACATTAAGTGGTCCGTTTGCTCGTTTGCCTCCTAGCATTCTAAAAAATGTATACGTGAAATAAGCAATTAATGGAAATAGAATAGCTCAGTGGCTCCTTCTACTGTCTGACCTGAAAATGCGATTCTGGAAACATCTTAATCCATTTGCGTAATAATTAAATTCTACTGACAGATCTATGCGCTCACTAAGACATTCAAATAGATTGGCAAATCAATATGCATAAATCGGTTTCAATTTCAATTCAGACGATTGTTAATTTCGTGATGGATACGTAATAATGTTTAATAATAGGCAAACTGGGATGTATATTGCTTACGGGTGACTATGTAACTTCCTAGTTAGACCAAGCTACTTATTCGAATTCTTAATCAAAGTTTGGTGTCTGGAAGTTTGTGACTTTGTCCGCCTTCAAACAGTAGTAAAGTCGTGGGTTCGATTCTCGCTTTTCAGAGTCCTGGCTAGCTACCATTCCTACATTTCCTTTTTTAACATTAACACGACTCAGGAATCAAGCCCAGGACCGCGAGATAGCCCGGTGCTTAAACCACAAACTATCGAGGCGTTCCAATAGAAACCTTTATTTGTATAAACTATTTCACTTGATTAATGCCTCAAGTTTACAACCGTAATCAGAAACCAATGAAATATTCGAGCCACTCAACCCTTCAATACTAGGATAGGCTTTCAGCTTAATAGAACCCTCACGACCTACTAGAACAAATAGTAAGCTTCATTTTATTAATGGAATTGATTAGTAAACAAACCTACATACGAAATTTTTGGATCACTGATTTAGTGTTATGTTTAAGAAGTTACTTATTAACACCAGAAGTCAATCGAACCCTGCACGGTATCCTAATCTTTGAAGAAATCTACTAGATAGACTGTTCCCAAGGATTATGCTAAAAACGCGATGTTATTAAAATGTAAATTGTTATTTAGCACCATCATTTGTTTGTGACAAGCGGGTGATTTATAAATTATTATCTATGTACTCGTATCTATATAAATAAAAATGAATTGCTGTTCGTTAGTCTCGCTAAAACTCGAGAACGGCTGAACCGATTTGATTAATTTTAGTCTTGAAATATTCGTGGAAGTCCAGGGAAGGTCTAAACGATGAGAAGAGGAGTGATACGAAGTTCACCGGGTCAACTAGTTTGCAGTAAAAGGAGGCACACGAGCAAACAGATCACACGAATGGACATTTGCAACACCAAAGAAATCACACAACGAACACACACGCGTTGCCGGACTAATACGCTATTTGTAGTACCCTAGGTCATATCGGAAATACTACTAAAGATAACACATTCCAAAGCTTCCCCGGTTTCCTGATCAAGTTAGAGACCGCCAGAACAGCAAACCACCTCAATTTAAAATAAAATCGGAATCAGAATTCCACAGGTAACTCGAATAGAGGGGTGAAAAAATCCCTTCCACCGGAAACTTCATTTCGCGGATGTGCGAGCATTAATAGTGAGGTTGAGGGTACACTGTGTTGGAAAAGAGGGAATCTTTTAGGATTATTTGAAAAGATTCTATGCTGTTAAGTTATTGAGTCAATATTGACATTGGCACATTGCATTTTTTTAATTTTTCACGGATTTATAGTCGTCAGCGGTCACAGAATAACACTTTTTCTTGTTCTGTGTCAGCGGTATTTCCGAACTGATACTACTTGCAAATATTACATAAGTGTAATATTATATTTAGTTTAATGTAATGTTTTATTAAGTTTAGTTCTATAGGCTTATAATGGTGTAATTTTAATCTTTTTATTTTATTTTTAAGATTGATATGCTCCAATTAAATGTTTTTTATTCCTTTCTTCCTTTTAAATTTTTAAGAAAAAAGCGCATTCATTCTTTAAATGCTGGCAGCATTTTTGTAATTCCGGTTATGTCTTGGGGAGGCGGTGGTCACTTACCATCAGGTGTGCCGCATGCTCGTCTGCACCCCATTTTATAAGAAAAAGGAAGCTTTAGGTACTAGGATATCGTTTAAAATGTAAAAATACCATTACTGTTATTTTCCTGGGAGGTTTGTCCGGTTTGATGCTTTTTCAAAAGTGGATATGTTACGTCCATTGTATGTTGTTCATTCATTGATTAATGATGATAGGAAAAAAAATAAAAGGTACCACTCAAGGCCTTGAGAGATTGGATACCTGAACAGTAAAGGAAAACCCATCAATTATAGCAATCCGAAAGGTTGCCGTGGGGCGTACTGTAAAATTGAACCGACCTGTAATTTGTTTAAAATTACAAACTACGCCGATCCAAGCAACATGGAAGGTAAATAAAGATTTTTACCTACCTCCATTCAACAAACGCCATAGCACGCTACTAATTAGTTCTATTTAGAACCAATAGATGGCGTCTAAAGTACATTACTTCACGGTTAGCGTTTTGATTTCTCGGATGTATCAGGATCCTCGGATTTCTCGGATTTTTTATGGAACTGATTCGCTATCATAGAATTTGTATGTAATATTTACCACGCGTCGTGTTCTTGATTGGTCAGACAAGTTGTAATTACAACAACAAGACAAATATCAAGCTGTATAATTGGTGACAAATCTGTAGGCTAGTCTGATTTTCGAGCCTATCATTTTAAATGTACTGGTTCCGACATGCCCTAAATCGCTTTAATTTACAAAAATTCCACAAAAGCAAGAACTTATAAGGCGTAAAAAAATATTTTTCCTTTTTTCTTTATTTCTTTAGAAGAACAAGTGTGTGCCACCTCAAATGTTCTATTGTGTGGTTACTCATATAAAAAATTAATAATCAATCGTTTATTCGCAAACGCCTTGGTCTGGCTTCATGTGCCCTCGGCTTTAGAGGCGAAACACATTTTTCTTTTTCGAGCCATATTTGAGCGAACTGAATAGAGCTTGTATATTTTGTAAAGGCACTCTTGCAATCGAAAATGGTAGGGTATGTGCTTTTGTACGTTTTCTTATTGACTTTTCACCAATTCCAACTGTGTCATGAGGTAAAGCAGACTGATTTTGTGACTTAATAAGTAGGTAGACAATAGTTATTTATGTGACTGCTGCACAATGAGGGTCATTAAAATACGAATGTGGTTTTATGAAACGAACGAAGTGAGTTTCATAAAAGAATCACATGAGTATTTTAATGACTAATTATGTACAGTCACATACATAACTTTATCTTCATTCATACGATATTATGTCTATTTTATAGTCAGGATCGATGAGCAAATTAGTACAAAATCATGTCATAATTTGTAGGTCAATTTGAATAAATGACGTTTGTAGTTTTTAAAATCCATAAACAATCTAGACTCGAGTTGATTTCGATTCTCAAATCGATTGTTATAATTTCAGCATCGAATTAAATGTATAGGAATGGAACATAAAATTACTAATCGACTAATTCGATAATCGAAAAAACCTATTAATTTTTACTTTTAAAGAAGACGTTCGAAATTTGAACGTAATAAAAGTGTCGGTTCCGACACTAAAATGTAAACATTTCAATGCAGCCACAGATACTTATATCTAAATGTAGGGCGTTTGCTCATCGCTCCTGAATATAAAATAGACATATTATGGTATGGATGTAGATAAATAATATATTAGTACATTGAAACGTCTATAGTATTCCTTCCGGAAAATTATGTTATTTTTTCTTTTCACATTTCATAATCTATTTTTAAATCAACTCTGGTAATACGTCCCACAGATTGCTGACTTTACAGTGACGATCGGGAGTAATTAAAATGTAATATATCTTCGTAGTGACACAAAAACTAGAGGAACTGTGGGTGGGACTTAGTATTACAGACTAAATATAGAATTACATACTAGAATGATATGTATCATGAAAATACTAAAATGAAACGTCTTTTAAAAATGGTTCCCAAGATATCGATAAATTAAGCTTACAAAATAAAATAATATAAATTCTTATTCTAAAAGTCGCGTAACATGTTTATCTTTCAGACATTATCCTCAGAATTATCTAACTAAAACTCAAGGGGCGTTTAGTTTGAAGCTTTGGCTTACGTATCTCCTCCCTTTCAGAAGGACAGCTTCAAAGTCTTGTTTGTAATGACGTTAACTTACACTTTAAGCATTAAACGCTTTAAACAGTGCTTTACTTAATTTCCTAAATTATGTTTATTTTATTGTAATAAAACCAAGATGCAAAAGTATTGGTGACATTAATAATGTTACTATTACTTTTGAAATCGAGAAAAATTAATAACTTAACAAAGTACGACCTTATTTTATTTATTATTAAGCCAAGGTATTTTTCGTCAGCCAAACTGTTTGCCAATTTCTTCTAATCTACATAATTCCAAGTCACTTATTACAGATAAATAGATACAAATAAAAAACACAAACAATTATTCAAAATGTGAATATAAAATATAAATATCATTGGACCCAAAAGTGCACCTTGCGTGACACCAAAAATAAAAACAATGGCTTCATCAAACGGCAAAGAAACTAACTCCAAAATGACGGCGTCAATAGACAGCTTGAAGCTGTCCAGCAAGAACCCATCGGTGTGCTCTTCAAAGCATGCCTCTTCGGAGTCAGTGTTATCGAGGAAGGATAAGGAGTGTCTTCAGATGCAGGAGTGTAAGAAGAAACTCCTGGCCATGGAGCCTCAGATCATCATCAGAGACGAGAATGTGGTGCTGCGGTCGCCGCCGCAAAAGAAAATTGTGATGCCACCGCAAATCAACCCAGAGGTAAGTGCTTTTATTTTCACTATTCAGATTTTGCAGCGAATACTTCCACGTTTTGTGTAGATACTTACCTACTGACAGATATTTACTAATGATTGATTTATCCTGAGTAATATCTACTAAGACTCTTCTTTATCCTTCTTTATAAATCTTATCTTACTAATCTTATCTTACTTCTTACTTATAATATTATAAATGCGAATGTCTGGATGTTTGGATGTTTGGATGTTTAGATGTTTGGATGTTTGGATGTTTGTTCCTCAATCACGCCTAAACGGCTGAACGGATTTAGATGAAATTTGGCACACGTATAGTTTATAACCCGGAATAGGACATTGGCTATAAAATTCCTACGGGAAACGTCTCATTCCCGCGGGAATAACAATTTTGAAACTACTGAACCGATTTGAATAATTCTTTCACTGTTGGAAAGCTACACTATCCCGGTGAACATAGGGTACTTTTGATCCTAGAAATGTGGGGGGAAGGGGGGATATTTGAAAAAAGAGATTACGCGCGGGTGAAACCGCCGGCGGAAAGCTAGTAAAATATACTGAAAAAGAAGAACCGAAACCTTAACCGAAAATATTTTATTTATTAAAAGATATTCTAGGATTTCAGGTTAAAACAATAATTATATGCCTATAATAACACGATACACCATTTCAGATATTTCTGGGAACAACGTTAGCAAAGTTCTGTAAACTAATTCCTTTCAACGCATTTATTCACAAAGGTTCCTAGAAAACGAATTAATAATAAATAAGCTTGATTTAATATTCATATGTTATCCGCGGGCAAGATAAATATTCTTTATTTCATAGCGGTGGCCTCCGCGGTTTCACCCGCGCGCAATTATTTTTGTCAATTATTTCCCTCCCGTCCCCCCACATTTCCGGGATCAAAAGTACCCTATGTCACCCGGAGATAGTGTAACATCCCAACAGTGAAAGAATTTAACAATACAAATAAACAAAGCAACCTTTTCTACACCCCCTTTCTCAATTGTCTTTTTTAAAAGGCGTTCAATGAACTAAGGTTACTAAGGCGATAGTGAGCACATACACATACCATCAGGCATCACGCTTGCTCGTTTGCCTCAATCAAGAATGACTCTTTTTTTTTTTATTTGGTTGGTCCTTTCTTTTTATTGGTATGTCCCATTCATAGAAGTATTTAATGTATGGTCCCATTGAACCTTTCTGTGTAAATTACAAAGAACTTGATAATCAAAAGACTCATTAAATGTTGTCTGTGGTCAATAAATGTATTTTCCTTGTATTTTCTTTCTTTTTTTCTTTATAAATTATTCAAATGAAATCTGCTTAGTACTTAATATTAGAATACAGAGGTTTTGCGAATCTCATTATAATCGACCTTTGAAAAACGCCTCTTCAGGACTAATTAAAAAAGTTTTTGATAACTGCTACCTCGGTATTGTTAAATGCTGGGTGGATGATAAAAGAATACTAGAGAATCATTTTGTTCATGAGTTTTATAGCACATTACTTTGTGAACTTTGTTGGTAAAACTAGAATCTCTATCAACTTTATAAGCAAGTGCTTTTTTTAATTATAATTAAATAATACTTTTTTTCAATCCACGCGGTCGAAGCCGCGTTCGAAAGGCTAGTAAGTAATAAATTAATTAAAAGTGGTCTGGAAATCCTCTTCTGTAAATATTGAGGTACAAAGTTATTTTTAAAACCGCTCGACTCGAAGACATCCTTGAGTGTGAAGCCACAGGTGTACGGTAATTTAATTAAACCGGCTGCTCTTGAATAGCGTAAAAATATCACAGTTGCATTTACTGTGCGGGAGGAACCTTTTCGTTTATTTCATTTAAAAAGTTTTTTTTTTACAAAAAATGGAAAATGTATGAATAGTCGAGTCATTTTAATATGTCACATTTGACAGTTCATTTATGCAAAGTAAAATATACCTTACGCTTAAGGAATAAAACTCAAGAAAACAACATCAGTTCTTATTAATACAATTATTTATTTAGAAAATTAGACTCTACTCCTGATGTACATAAGTAGCACTTTTCTTTGCATAAAAATGAATTGTCAAATGTGGCCTATTAAAATGACTCGACTATAATTATTGAAATGCCTATGAATGAATAAATAATGTCATGAGTTTAGATTTTGAAATGAATGACTCAAAGATCAGTGAATATACAGTGTGACAGTACATTTGGAATAGGTCAAAGTAGGCTTACCATCAGGCTGCATTTTACTAACTGAAATTAAATAAAAAATACAAACTTATTAATTCTTATTAAAGGAAAGTTCAACATCTTCAAGAAAACCCGCGTCAACAAGATTGTACGTAACGTCAGAATAAACCTTGGCAGGATGTTCGGGAATCTCGAAGGAAATTCCTCGTCGTCTCAAAGACCCCTTTGTACCCGGCATAAAAGAAACTTAAACAAAGATTCGCCATATTATGTCTTTTACCTGAGGAAATGTATTTTTAAACGTATCACTTCGAGCGAAGGACGGGTTGGATGAGAATCATGCGAAGGTAGGTACCGTTGTAATTACGTGACTGGATATAAATGGAAGTTCTCTATTTGTAGTTTTATTATGTGTGCTTACCTCATTTATTTTAATTGGGTGTACGGTGATTAGGAATTTCGATTCACAACGACAAATAATAAAAATGAGAACAGCATCATTGTGGAAGTCAATAAATTTTGCTTTATTAAAGATACCTATATCGGATCTCGTGCTTATTTAAATGTGATCATATCACAAGGACCCGATTTCGAATATAAAAATGATCATCAAAGTCATTTTACTCAGTAAGAAGTAAGAGGATAGCACAAAAAGTTAATGGACGTCCTAGGGCTGATATGGCAACACACAAAAAATCTCCTCCTTTTTTGTGGTAAGTTAAAACTTCGTCAAGTCAGAAACCTCTATTAGCGAAAAAATGTCTAACAAGTAAACAGAACATTGCAGAACAGCTTTCCTCATTCTATCTCTCACACCAGGACGTCCTGTAATCTCTTCGAGCGTGGAAGTAATGTTGCCTTTTGAAACGTTCACTCCTGAGCGTAGGTCTTAAGTGAATTAACTTAGTTCAATTCATTCCGATGTTTGCTTCTGAGAATAGACGCTCGAAAAAATGTTATTCAAAAGAATTTATCGAAAATTAGGATCAGAATTTTTATTATACAGCCATGCTGTCGACACCTAAAGACTAGGCCTCCGTCCACTTAGTGACCAGGGGAATATTCGAGGAAGAAGTTGCTGTTTGACTCTGAGTTCTTTTGATCTATACTAAATATTATAAAGAGGAAAGATTTGATTGTTCGTATTAAATAGACTCCGAAACTACTGAAACAATTTGGCTACACTATCCCCGGGTGACATAGTGTACTTTTGATCCCGGTAATGTGTGGGAGGAAGGGGGGATGTTCGAAAAATGAATTTACACGCGAGTGAAATCGCGGGCGGAAAACTAGTTTTCAGTAAAATAGTATGAAAATAGCTATCTCTACTTTTCTGTAGTATCATGATATACGATTCATGTTATTTAAGACCATTAATCAATTCAGTAGACAAAGAAGAGGTCAACGATTTTCCTTTCATGTATATTCACTAGAAACTACTCACAAACCACTAACCCTCACAAATAACCCCTTGGTTGAACATTACAATAGGAGTTGTTTACATTTTAATTAAATTGGACCCGCTGAAGGCTGTGCAATAACTTTACCCCCCATCTCGCCGCTATCGCTTCAACACCTACTGAATCGAACCCCGAGGTAATTCATCAATTTTCATTGCTTAACACTTTCAAATGCCTCGCTATTTATATCTTTGCATGGAAGAATGTAGCTTGAGAAGTAAAAAGATACACATAAATAGTACAACCAATAAAAACAAAGGAAATTGGCCGATTGAATATTCCTCAAAACGTACAAATGAACGTAGCTCGGTTTATTAATGTCATATAGGAAAAGCGGTTGCAGTAACAGTATTGTAGAGCACCTGAGGCAAAAAAAACAGTGGCTAAGCCGCTGGGGTATAAAACCCGGAGGTCGTGGGTTCGATTCCCGCCAGGGTCTGGTTGGTGGTAGGGCTTTTTGAGAGTCCGACTGGCTAACTACCACGCCCTCAGGTGAAATCTGCAGCCGGCTGTGTTCCGGCAGAATTAATGTGGGAGCCAGTACACTTGAAATCAAAGGCCAGAAGATCAGATGAGCCTACAGTCTGGCAGCACATTGAGCGACGCTTCCTGTTGAAGTGTCCCTCAATGGAATAGGCCGCAGTGGCCGCTTACCATCAGGTGGACTACGTGTCTGTCTGCCAACAGACCTAGTATAAAAAAACATTATATTTTCCATCTTCCATAAACAACTCCAATAGTAATTGTAAATATACCGTAATATTTTAAATAACTTACGAAACGGTCTGTGAAAGTGTTTAGCTTAAGTTTCGCGCGACCATTGCCGACTCAATCGACAGCCATTACAAACAAATTGCTAAGTACAAATTCTTTAAAAGTGTCTGTGAGAAGATTTTAGCATTAAGATTTTTATCTGTGCGACTAACTTTAAAATAGTTCGAAAAAGAAGAAAGAATTTAAACTTATTTTAATACACAAAGAGTTAGTCTTTGGCCACAATCTCTCCTGATTGTAAGTATGATGCGGCCTAGGGTAGTAAATACGTGCTTACCCAAATAGAGCCTGTTCACTCTGTACTTAAAGATTACCAAGTCATAGTGGTCTGGAAATATCTTCAAGGAGTTCCAATTCTTAACTATTATATTGGCATAGCTTTTCGAGTTTTAATTTTTGAGACTTGTAATTTGTGCTGTGCTGTTACTCATATTATATATCCAATTTTACGTCTATAATTATTTTATTCACTTGAAAATAGTACTAATAGCCAAAAATATTCTTTCTTGCAACCACATAACAAGAAGTATCAATAGCTAATAGCTTTGAAAATCAATAATTTAACACTTCGACGCCTATTCGTATCGGGCGTCGTTCCGTGGATAAGTAATGGAGTTGCGGTCTTAATCAAAGTTATCCATCTCGGCGGGTATCAGATTAATGAGGCAGGAACCGGTGTGTGCTGGATCGGTTTCATTATGATCGAGTTAGGGGAGCGGAGGTTGGCGGTAGGAGTTGCTGTTTAATAGAGAAGTTCGGTTTTGCAGTTTCATTTGTATATTGGCGCAGTGGTTGAAATGTTGGCTTTTTATTTATGTTTTAAACTTATAAAAACTCTACACGCCACGAAATTATATAACAGGCAGACTAACAAGTTTTTTGTTGTAGAAAAACGAAATACTTTAATTCTTAAAATTATATGCTATGTACGTGATAGGTTAAGTTCTGATTAGTATATTTCAGTATGTCTGTTTGTATTGGTATGGGTGTTTTTCATCTAAATAAATTGTATAGATATGTGCTTGGAGCGCTAAAAGTCATTACTCGCGCGTTGAAAACCCTGTATTTTGAAGGGAAAATAAAGTTCTTTCGCGCTGCCAACATGCCCATAATTGAGATCCGGAGACATTATTCACCGAAAAAAACATAGAATTGGTCTTGAAAATGGCCTATATGCCTAGCAGTGGACGTCGAATTGCTGACAATGGTGGTAACATCTTTAGTAGATATATTCTCCACGCAATCACTGTAAGACCTCAGACCTAATATAGGTTTAGTGAAAAGGAGGTATTGGCGTCCCGACTGGCGCAGTACATATCACGGCGTCACGAGGTTCCCGGGTTCGGTACATAAATCAACGCGAACCAAGCTGTCGTGCCTTCCTCAAAGTTTTATTAGGGGTACTAGGGCGGGGACAGTCACGCTGGTATTTTGTCATGTGATATTTTTACGGTAGCAGATACTTTTACTTCAAGTTATTGTTTGCCTTTTTTTATTTACAACGTGATATTGCTCTACTCATTATAGAAACTTCACAATTTATGTGCAGTATTTGACTCGAAAGAGATATCGGCACAAATGATGTGATCCAATGTTCAAAATAAGGTTTTAAAAACATGCAGGCCCAGGGTTTCAAAAGTTTACCGGTTCCTTAATTTGTTGGGTTCTTTTCATTTATTTGGCATTTTAACGTGATATGTTTTAATAAATATTGCGTAACCTTGCGGGACCTATAGTTAACATGCCTTAAGGAAAATTGTTGTCACATTTTCATGACCGTACAAAAAGTTGCTTGATATTTGCGAAATAATACAAAACCACTGCGCAATTTTTAGTAGCAGTTAAAATGTTTACGAACAATAGAAAGTTAAGAAACTCGCTGTCACATTATAGTCGAGTCATTCTAATAGGCCACATTTGACAGTTCATTTATGCAAAGAAAAATGCTACTTATGTACATTAGGAGTAGAGTCTAATTTTCTTAATAAATAATTGTATTAATAAGAACTGATGTGGTTTTCTTGAGTTTATTCCTTTAGCGTAAGTGATATTTTTCTTTGCATAAATGAACTGTCAAATGTGACCTATTAAAATGACTCGACTATAATAGATCTTACTGTTACTTTTGTCTTAATATTATTTACAAACTTATATCAGCTGCATACGATGAATATCGACTTGGCAGAGACTCGAATCTCATTACTTATACGGCAGTGCAGTTGCGATATTTCAAAACTTTAAAAATTACAGCGGTTTGAACTGCAATTCTGAACTTGTAATCTATAGTTTCAACGAACTTTTATGAGAATTAAACTACTTCACTTTAGAGAAAGAGCATAATACATTAGAGCTTCTTCCATCGGACTTCCGTAAGCTAAACAGGGTTTTACAGGGCTGCATAGCCCTTGTAATCTGATTGTGAAGCTTTACTTACTTTGTTTTTTTTTGTCTAGTAGCAATTAATATTAATACACAGAGAAAAACCTTCGGGTACTTTCGGGATTCAGACAATCAACCTCACGAATGTGAAGTGGTGTTGGAAACCACTCCCGGGCATTTTTTGGACACAGCTCGAGTTTGCGATCACCAATCCGCATTTGGCAAACGTTGTTTAGCCGGTAACCAATATTGTGACAATGAGTTGATTAAAATAATGGAGGCTTTTGCTCTGCTGTGGGAAATTAAATAGGCTGGTCCTTAATTACTTACTTTTAACACAAAACCACACGTATTACTAACAGAAACGTAGCTGTCGTGACATAATCCAAAAGTAACAGATAACAGTGACAGATGTCACAGTTGTCACCGCGCCCATTTTTGCTATCTCAACAAATAATATATCTATCGCCTGTCCCATAACTTGCTTAAAAGTACTTCCTTGACAAATGGGGGGTAATACTTGCCTTTTGCTTCGCATTGTCAAATGTAAGGTTTATAGGGGGGACATTGTTGGCATTTTACTGGAAATTAGCCTTCCGCCCGCGTTTCACCCGCGCGTAATTTCTTTTTTCAAATATCCCCCCCTTCTCCCCATATTTCCGGGACAAAAAGTACCCTATGTTCACTGGGGATAGTGTAGCTTTCCAACAGTGAAAGAATTATTCAAATCGTTTCAGTAGTTTCAGAGCCTATTCAATACAAACACTCAAATCTTTCCTGTTATTAATGTTAGTATAGATAAAATTGTAGATTTATTAAATAAAATTTTGTTGTATCTTGTGGTACTTTATAATCCATTATAATATTATAAATAAATACGAAAATCTTAGCCTGCCTGCTTGTTACGCTTTCACGCCTTAACCTATTATGGTTCCCAAGGGCTAACCAAATACATTTTTTTTGGATTGTGCTTCTTTTTTGTATACCCAACAATATATTTATTTATTATCCTTGTCAGCATCTTGCTAACTATCAGGTCAAATGGTAACCAATATTTTGTGTCAAAAAAGAAACATTTATTAATTTACTATAGCTTCCCAAAACTACAAAGTAAATAACTTGTCCCGATCTTTTCTGTAGTTCAAAATGTACATTTTTCTTCAAAGGATATCCGATACAAATCGTTTTATTCTTTTACGAGCGTTTATATGGAAAAGAACAAAGGATATAAAATATAGCAACAATTTGCTTGGGGTGGGTGGATGTTTGCTGAGATAGATCGAGGGTGAACTATCTCGAGTAACGATTTGTTTTAAAAATAACTCTGGCCCGTTATCACACGCTATCTAGGCCCAATCTCAATGACGTTCGATTAAAAAACTAGACTCCCAATCACGCTCAAATATTGTACGAAGCAAAAGTCTGCCCACCCGACTATTGGGCAGAGTTTCCGTTTAGTTGTATATTATTGACATTAAAAACTAACTGCCACGAGATATGGTGTTAATTTGAACGAATGTGTTAATGTCATCTGTGTCATCGCCGCTCGGACGTTTTTTGAGGAATTTTTCTTAGAGATTGGGTGTCTAGTTGTATAATGAACGTCATTGCCCAATGTAAAGCATTTTTAAAAAGAACTTTTTTTTAAGTTTTTCTGTGTAATACCTATGTGTAACTAACTTAATTGGGGAATGGGAATGGTGTTGCTAGCGGGAAAATCTTTTTTAGGTGCCAATGTTAAATTTTCTCTTCAAATTACAGGGTCCATGACTCGCAAGTGATGTCTTTAATGTTAAATGCACTTTACATAGTTACGCGTGTACATCGCTTTTTTATTTATTTATTTAAACTTTATTGCACAACAAAGGTACAAATTGGCGGACTTAACGCCATAAGGCATTCTCTACCAGTCAACCATTGGGCGTGACTGAAAGGAGCGATTGGTGCGGTAAAATGGTGCTTTTTCGCAGGAATGTAACGTTTTTCCTTGATAAAAATTAAGTACAAGTTGACTGGTCCCATGGCGCATTTGGTAGTGACCCTGCCCTATGCGACAGGGGTTGTGGGTTCGAATCCCACCCAGGACAAACACTTATGACGTGATAAAAATTCGGGTCTGTTCTGTGTCTGGATGTTATTTGTATTTAAATATATATTTGTGGTTACTTCGTTGTTTCCGATACCCACGATACGATTCCATAACACAAGTGCTTACGCTACTTACCTTGGGAACAGATCAATGTATGTAATGCTGTCCAATAAAACGTATAAAAAAACGTAAGTTAGTGTATGAATTTATTTATAACCAGCTTTAGTGAGCCTTAAACAATGGTTTCCCGGAAAAAAATAATTCCACGTGTCCGAAGCCGCGGGCGGAAGACTAGTACTATATAACACCTAGACACACACAATCTTGACGCTTACTAAAACTTTCCTAAAACCAAGGACCCCCGTTATCAGACAGACTGTAAGCCATTTTGCTCCATGAAGGGAAGGGTTTCGCCTCCATTTGTGTTCTAATTTTTATTTATCACGTTCCTCGCTCGGCCTTTTAGGATTACGTTGACGTCAGGCTCGCCTGAGTCACGTGTACGAGGAGGTGTAATATATGCGTGTCCGTCTTTATAGACTAAACTGAACGTATGTTTTATTTTAAAATTAAGTCTAATATATTTAGGTAACGTTTTATTATTTAAAAATCTTTTTATCTGACTGTACTGAACAGCTCTAATAAGTTGGAGGTGTCCGAATCGGCAGTAGAAAATATACTAAAATTAAAAGTCCAAATAAACTGTGTCCGAGTCGTCAGCAAGTCTATTTTTCAGTCTCTTTTGTTCGGATAATAAATGCATGGATGCACCATCTGGTAAATGAGACCTATCCTCCGCCAGCCCATGACACAGTGCGATTTGTAAGATCAATTTATTGTATACCTTTGGCTGTGTTCCGCGAAAATAGCTGTGAGAGCCAGTACACTTTAAATCAGAGGCTCGAAGATCAGATGAGCCTACAGTCTGGCAGCAATCGAAGGACGCTTCAAGGTGAATCGCCCCTCAATTGAATAGGCCGCAGTGACCGCTTACCATCAGGTGGGCTGCGTGCCTGTCTGCCAACTGACATAGTATAAAAAAACCATTGGTGGCATCGCCGGATCGTCACTCGCTAAGCATAATCCCGTCTGCCCCATCCATGTGTGGGATTTGGGACTAAATAAAATCTCGAAATTTTCCGTGACCACCGATTTATACTAGCGGTAGGCTATGATGGCCGTTTTGACATATTACAATACATGGTTTTACTATAATAAAGCCCAAAACAACAGTCTAAAAAACGGCTCTCAAATTAAAAACAGCACATAAACTGCTGCACAGCAGATAGTTAATATAAAAAGTGCGAAAGCGTTATATAAATCATGTATTGTATTATGTCAAAACGGCCATTATAGCGTGTTGCTAGTAACTATACTAGCGACACGCTATGATGGCCGTTTTACCACTAGGTAAATACACGAATAAAAAATACATGCTTAGATTCAAACAAACAGCCTTACGCGTGTTTATCGACATACCTTGGTTTGCCTCTATTTGTCTTATTTTTATTTATTTATCACGTCCCTCGCTCGTCCTTTCAGGATTATGTTGTCGGGTTTGCCTCGCGTCACGTGTAGGAGTAGATAATACTAATACTGTCCCTCTTTGTAAGATAACGTAAATATTGAAAACGTGAAAGATACTCCGTGTGTCTGTTACTTTAGTAAAACGAGGTTTAGATAACGGAGTTTTGAGCGGCATCATGGAACAGTGGCTTAAAGTTAGGCTCGTGGGTTTAATTCTCATCTCGAGTGTGGTTGGTAGTTTAGAGTCCAACTGGCTAAGCTACCAACCCCACAGGTAAAGTCTTCTGCCATAAAAGCTCTGGCTATCTAACGGCAATATTAATGTGGGAGCAACTTCAAATTGAAGACTCTAATGTCTTTTGGAAAACATAATTTAGTGAACGGCAAATTGACGTGTCCGCGGTGCGCACGGCAGTTTGCCGCTAAGATTGGCTATGCAAGCCATCTAAGAGCGCATCAGCGCATATCGGACTAGGAGTCAAAGTGGTCGCCATGGTCGAAATCAGCCGGAAGTTACATAATGTATATCTCTTTTGGAAAATATCACATAATCTAAATAAAAGTAAGTACATAGCTTTTTAAGCGTTTGTGTTAATTCAATGATAATCAACAAAGGTATCTAAGATGATTTTATTTATTTGTGCCAAATGCAATATGGTCTATTTTAGAATAAACTTTTTTTTATTCCACATCAGTTGGCAGACTCGCAGCCCACCTGATGGTAAGCAGCCACTGCGGCCTAGTCCATTGAGGGACACTTCATCAGGAAGCGTCGCTCAATGTGCTGCCACACTGTAGGCTCATCTGATCTTAGAGCCTTTGATTTCAACTGTCCTGGCTCCCACATTAATACTGCCGGAACACAGCCAGAGCTGTAATGGTGGCAGATTTCACCTGTGGGGGTAGCAAGCCAGTCGGACTGTAAAAAAGCCCTACCACCAACCAGACCCAAGGCGGGAATCAAACCCGAGTTGAAATGACCTCCGGGTTTTTATACCCGAGCGGCTTAGCCACTGTTCCACGGAGGCGGTCCAACTTGTATGTATACAACTTGTATACATTTCATGTCAGTGCTCGTATACAAAACTTACAGTTCACCGATAATTAAAATTTATCGAAAGTTCACTCGATCGATCGCTTCGAAGTTCTCGTTCAAAGGTTCGCAACTTTGCACTCTGTCGGGTCATTTATTACTCTTTGGAATAAAGCGACCATCTTTTCCATTCGTCCTCAATACTCGTTCATTTGGACCCAAATGATTGTGAAACTTATTAACTCGATTCTATGATTTATTCGTTCGAATTTGAATTTACAGTTGAATGGACCGAATGGGAATTTGGATTGGATATACATTTTAAATTGGTTGTCAATTCTATTTATTATACTTGAGTAAAGTATCAGCCTTTTAATGTCCCATCCAGGAAAATTTCCTATAAAATTAAAATCAAGTGATCCTTTTAATATTATAAATGCGAAATTAATTATTATCTCTTACTTTCATGCCTAAGCCAACGAAATGATTTTGATGAAATTTCACACAGAAAAAGGCTTTTGAGAACGGTCATAGACTTCTTTTTATCATGGAAAAATACTCACTTCGCATGGGCTAAACAATTTTGTTATCCCGGTTAAATATTAGATTCCAGTGGGATAACGTTGTACGAGTAAAACCTAACCTGCAGTATTAATGTGGGAGCCAGTACACTTGATATCAAAGGCTCAAAGACCACTGAGCCTACACTTTGGTAGCACACTGAGTAACGCTTTCTGGTGAAGTGTCTCTCAATGTAATTGTCCCCAGTGACCGCTTACGTGCCTGTCTACCAACTGAGGAAGCATAAAAAACCCTAATTTGGTGCATTTACTATTAACTTTAAATTATGCGCGCGCATTTATTACAAGAGCGATTAATTTATCTTAATAAAGAGCCAGTCATAGTTGATTTTTCAGAATGACAGCTGTTGTCAAACCTCGGGTAGAGCATTAATTCATTGCGCCATCTTTAGACTCCACGTTTCCAGCGTCGTTAACGTACATAACATTAGTGGGGGTTTGGGCGCGGCGACGAGGGTACGGCTTGGGCGAGCCCATAAAAATACTCACACACTTCTATTAAGACATTAGTGCGTTGCTTCTCAAAGTGGGCAGTAGGAGCCCCTCTTTTTTGTTCTTTTAACTGACTTTAAAAATGGAGGAGGGCCTCGATATGATTGTGCTTTTTGGGTGATTTGAAAAAAGAAGCCTTAGTCTCTTTTTAACTGACTTCAAAACATCACAAGGTTCTCAATTTGACTGTATTTAAATATTTTTTATGCGTGATACACGTAAATTAATTTTACCAGTTATAGGTACCGAATCTGGTGATTAGAGTCGACGAACCCAATCTGATGATTTTTTTTCTATTTCAAAGTTGGTCCAGTGATGTGCCACATAAAGCACGAGATTGGACAAGTAGTTTTCGAGTTAAAGTTTCCCAATCTTACATTTTGTAAGGATGTCATTATCATTATATTAGGTACACCAATCACTCATTGTTTCCATCATTTGTTTTTCATTCCTGATTTGATTTGATTTGTTGCCTGTTGTTGTGATTTGGTATAATTGTAGGTTAAAACTAGTAGTGGCACTCAATAAACAAAAAACTTAATATTAAGATTTGCAAGCAGTCCTTTATAGCTGCATACTTTAGCAAATCCCATTCTATGAAAACTAAAAGAAATGGGTAATTTTTTTCAACAGTTTGACAGCCTATGCCGGTCGGGTTTAGTGAATTACACCATTCACTCCCAATGCCATAAGGCGCCTCATAAAGCTTTATTAGGTATATTATAGCTTTAGTGTACATATTTACATTAACTATGGTTGAGTGGTTAACGTTCGATCTTCATTTTGCATTTGGAAAATATTCACTTCTAGTCAGTTGTCAAATATTAGTAATTAGTTATTATTATTCTTTTTCTTTCACCTTATGAAAAAACTAAATTGCGAATAACTTACCAATCCAATCAAATATACATTCCTACCTATTATGTACCTTCTTCACCAATTTCTAACTTCATACATCATTTGTACAAAACCACAACTAACCGCAGATTAGCACGCACAGTGTCGTTGCGTGGATACACAAGAACTGATTGACACAAGCGGTTAGACACAATCAATGCGTATTGTCACAGAGAAAGAGCGATTGTTTTCATTGTTTTATATATTATATTGACTGCTTCCAGGGTGCATTCTAATACAACTAATAATACACAGCGCCGTTCAACCCTAAAATAAGCATTGCTTGTACTATGGGCGGATAAACATTACTTATAGATTTTTTTTTGTAAATACATACATTATTACTATACACAAAAACACCAAGACCGATACAAACAGACATGTTCATGCACACAAATAATTGTACCGTGCGGGAATTGAACCCGCGACCTCATGGTGTAATAGCTGACTTCTCTAGCATCACACCAAATGGCTTCACACCCCGAACCAATTTGCGATTAGCTTTTTCTCTCACTAATTAATAAGTAGGTAGTTACAGTCTGGAGTCTGGAAATCATCCTATGTTCCCATTGCTGGGACACAGGCCTTATCTCAATTGTGAGATAGTGTGGGCCATACTCCACCACGCTGGCCTAGTGCGAATTAGTTGAGGGGTGCCAACCTTTATGCCAGTGGCCTTTTACCAGCCTTGACGACTAATATGATACATTGTAGTAAATATCAGCCGCGCATTAGAAAACATGTTTGTCGTGCGCCTGCTCTCTCTTCAGTCGGTCGTATTGAATGCGGTCCCGCTATAGTAAAGTAGAGCAAGATAAAACTCTGAAAGAAGGTAAACTAACAATTTCCCTTTTTAATTACAAAACGGCTGTAATAAAACAACAAAACCAGCAACTGTTGTTAATTAAATGTTTATCGTTGTTACACAGTTGTTTATTGTTAGTCGTCTAGTTCAATACATTACCGTAACAAAATTAATTTGTTAACCACTAACTTTACAAGTTCCTATTTTGTTGTTTTATAATTTGTGTTATTTACTAGCCTTCAGATCGGCCAAGTTTAGTTTCGCCCGCATTGAATCTATAGTACTAAGTAGTTTCCAGTCATGGTAATTCTGTCTGTCTGTTTGTAGTGTTTTCTGGCCAAAAACAATCAACAGACTTTTAAGAAATTTAGAACAGCCGTAAACTAGACATTGAAAAGGGACATAACCTGTTTTTTTCCGAGGATATCGTTATCCCATGCCTACCTATCCATGCAAAACTCAAGCATGTAAATATTCAGCGATAAATCCCACGTATCGTTGTTAAATATCGCTACGATAACTTCGGCTCGTAAATAACTAAAATACAACTTTCAGGCCAAATACGCAATGCGGAGATGGTATCAGATAGATAGGTATCACCTTGATGTATGATTTTGTGGTAAAAAATTATTTTTTATACAAAAAAAATATAAAAGTGGGTTACGCCCTTTCACATCCATGATAATGTTTTATGTTTTGATATGTTACCTACAATTAGGGCCAGTTTTATCATTAACAGATAAGTTATTTGCAGCAAAAACTCAATTGAATTACGTAATAACAAATCAACTTTCTAAAAACTGATCATTACGTCTTTGTTTGGCTAATAAGCCTCATAAGAATCAAACAAAAATTCAGCCTTCGCCAAAAAAGTATAAAAATGAAATCACGCAAAAAAGTTTCAAAAAGTCTTAGGCGAGTTTGCCTCACCGCCTTCAAATGTTAATGATCTCATTTACCACAGCTGCCAAATAAATGAAGATGTCACGGGTGTCGGCTCCGGAGCCATTCGTCTTCAGCAAATGGAGCCGTGGCTTGAGGGAGCTTATCTTGAAGCTATTCTTTGGAGAGATTAAGTCGGCGGAAGGTATAAGTATAACGGAACCGAGTTGTAAATATGCCTTAGTAAGCAATATGTATTTTTACATTATTTTATTTTGTAATGTACTCCCTGAGGTCACAGGAACGTTTTCCCGTAAGGGTAGGCAAAGACCAAATCCCTCCATCTGCTCTTATTGTATGCACACTATTATTTACATGTACTATCTGCAAAGCACATTTCTGAAAAATAATAATAATATTTTTGAATGTAGTCATATTTTCAATAACATAAACCTATCACACTAACCTGCTAATCATTAAAAAAAATCAAGATCTTCAGTCCTGTTGTTCGCGCTGAAAAATTATTGTTAGATCACTCGTACAGGATCTTATTTTAAAAAGCGTTATATTAAACTTTAAAAGTTTACTTTTAAACGCAATATCGAGTGTATCACCACAATCTAGAATAAATAAATACCATAAAAATTGAATGATATTTTTCCACCGAATACCCGTTTTGTTTACGATAACGTTTCCGCAGTAAAACCGCCATTTATTTATCTTCGCGGTCGTGAGTTCGATTCTCGGACAATAAAATAAGCAATCAACGTCTTCACGAACACCTGTGTTATGGATGCGTGAAGAAAAACAGAAGTGCGGATTTTTTATAGTAGATAAAATATACGTTACGCGCCTAAATACTTGTAAAAAGAGGTAGGTTTGAATAAATAATGATTGATACCGAAGTTCGACTAGCAATAAAACATTTTTTAAAACAAAAGTCTGTAAGCCTATTTTTAAGTAACTACACTGAATATCGATACTAATATTATACGTTAATAATTAGGTACGCTAAAACTAAACTACAAAACTCATTTTGATGAATTTGGTTCTAGGTTCAGACATAAATGTAAAAAAGTATTTTTTTTCCTAAAGAAGAATGCTTTTAAGTACCGTTACCTCAGACAAGCAAGATCTACGGCCGTGTGTGGGACAGGGGACTAAAGCAATTTCTCCTACTACCCGCTAAACTCCCCCGAATTTTAATCGTATTATGGTAATGGTCCGGCCCTCAAATATAGACTAGACTTTTTTTTTTTTTTTTTTCGGAGGAGAATGCTTTTATGCACCATAACCGCAGGCTTAGCTAGACCCGCGGCCGTGTGTGGGACTCGAGACTTCAATGTCCACTACCCACTAAACTCCCCCGGTTTCCCCTTCACTCCCAATTGGGACGAGCCGGTGCCAGCCTTGTGGCTATTGACCAGCCCATATAGACTAGACTGGGAGAATTTTGCTATTAGGAAAAACAAACATACAAATTGATCCTCAGCGAAGGAAAAAATATACCATTTGTAGTAAGTATCATCTGTCGTAAAGTGCGCCATTATGGCCCACTCGGCCAGTGTTGCGTTTCTTGCGGGAACTGGCAGATGGCACGGTTGTTCGCTTTGATGTCTTCTGCTACCTTTTAATATGGCATTTCTTTTTATTACTTGTTTTCTTGTAATTAGATGGGTAGAGGTATAATTACTGTAATAGAAATCCTGTACTTTGTAGTGGTAGAGCCATGTTGTACAGTACGAATGGGCCGGCTCGTCCAGGGAAGTACCACCCTCTCACATAACACCAGCGTGAAATAATAGTGATTATTATTGTGTTTCGTCTGGTTTGTGAGAGTGCCGGAGGCCCACACCCCCCATGGGCCGGGAACGCGTCAGCGATCCCTCTGGTGTTGCAGATGTCCATGGGCGGCGGTGATTGCTTACCATCAGGCGACCCGCTGGCTCGTTTGCCGCCTCTGACATAATAAAATACTGCTTTCGAGGCGCAGTGGTTTATAGGTCGCACTTTAAATTGATTCGCTGGGGTCCTGGGTTCAAAATCAGATATTGAGCCGGACCAAACATTTTTGTTTGAGTTTTTTCTGTTCCAAAATTAATCAGTCGCAGTTCGGAGTTTGAAATTTTTGCGTTATGTGTCAACATTTGTGTTAGTTCTGTATTAATTTCATCTGTATGTCTATATTTTTGGTACCTTCGTTATTTTTGGTACCCACATCAAAAGTGCTTTAGCTACGTACTTCGTACTTTAAATTAAACCAAACATTCTTCATTCTAATGTTCATCTCCAGTAGAGGACCTGTATAAAATCAATTAGAGACCGCCCTGCCACCGCTTTAGATTAAAAGGGACCGTCCTGAGGGAAATTAGGGGAATAGTATGAAGGTTTTGTATGTATGCGTTATGGCTTGACACAAATAATTTAATGGAACTTATTATATTTTATTGTCGTCATCATCATCATCTCAGCGTATTCCCGATTGCATCCAGTATGGAGCTCAGGGTCCGCTTCGACTATGATTCCAGATTTGACAAGGCTGGTTATTATAATGGAGCGATTGCCCCGAATCCCTCCCAATCAATGGGGTCCCTCAATGGAATAGGCCGCAGTGGCCGCTTACCATCAGGTGTCCAGTCCTGATATCCGGTATCCTGTCTGCCAACTGACCTAGTATAAAAAAAACAATCACTCAAAGTGATGCTCCCCGTGGGATTCGAACCCACGGCCTCCGGGTTTTTGAGCCTAACGCTCTAACCACTGTACCACGGAGGAAGATAACCGGGAAGTTGGAAGTGAAACACTTGCAAAGATGCGATTACAGATAAACTAAGAAAACGCTTGAAAAAAGGCGAATTTTCTTGGAATCTTAAAATACAGGAAAAGTCAGGACAAAATCCAATAACTCAAATCTATGCTAATATTATAAAGAGGAACGAATTTATTGTGTGTTTGTTCGTTTGTATTGAATAGGCTCCAAACCTACTTAACCGATTTGAATAATTCTTTGACTGTTGGAAAGCTAAACTATCCCCAGGTGACATAGGGTACTTTTGATCCCGGAAATGTGGGGGAAGGGGGGACAATTAACAAAAGAAATTGCGAGCGGGTAAAACCACGGAGGCGACCGCTAGTTACAAAATTAAAAAGCTTTGTCTTCGAAGGACGAAACAACAATGAAATCATAAGTTTGTATAAGACAAAACTTATATACAGAAGCCGAGCGATTCCCGAAATCACTAAGCTAATCTGGGTTGGTCCTTCGGGAAATCGCCTCGTCCTTGGGACGTCCTGTCGTTATATCGTATGACAAGACGTCTATCGGACGGACGTAGGCTTATAGATTTTATCTAGGGACGGAAAAAAATTGATATTATTCTCAATTTCAGAGAAGATTGAAATGAGCTGATCGTCTAGGGAAGTAACTTCACGAAACTGTGACTTGATTTATCTCTGGACATTATTCACACAGCGCCATCTAGCCCCAAACTAGGCATTAGCTTGTGCTATGGGTGTCAGACAACGAATAAACATTACTTATAAACTTTTTTTGAAAATACAATAATGTACATATAATACATAGAAACACCCAGACCGATACAAACAGACACGTTCATGCACACAGCTGTTTGTACCGTGCGGGGATCGAACCCGCGACCTCTGGTGTGATAGCCGACTTCTCGACCATTCCACCCAATGACTCGTCATATATGTAGATAGAATATATGACCACTGAATATTCCCGTTAATATTTTTTCCGACTTTTCCGTTCATTAGGCCGCGGTCACATTGTGCGCAACTGCACGATATTACCAGCAAAGCAAACATAATATGTAACGTGTGACTTTATTAACACTTGGTATAAATGGCCTGCTTTAGCCGGCAACCATAACCGAAATACTGAGATATTTTCCACACAGCGCCATCTAGCCACAAAATAAGAGAAGCTTGTAATATGGGTGATAGACTACGGATAAATATATATAATTAATTATAAGTATTGTAAATAACTTGCATTTTTAGTGCTGGTTTGATAGTGTTGTTGCGCCTTAAGTGCAAATGGTCATGGATTCGATTCCCACCCAGTACAAACATTCACTAGATCGCGGCCGGGCGGCGTTACTTAATTATATAATACCACAATTTAGGTAACTAAGATAAAACATAAATCTTCGTAAAATAACGTAATCCTGGCTGTTAAAGAGAATAATGATAGAATTTTTCATATTAAGCATTGTTAGGCAGGCAAGCACCAGCGGCCATTTTGTTTTTGTTACTTTTTTTACACGCTTTATTACTGTCCTTATTTACAAGCTTAGCTTAATTGGGGCGTAAGAGCGTTGTCGAAAAACTAACCAAACATAAATAATAACTTGTCTTAAGCTAAGAAGATTTTCGTGTGGAGAATGGCTTATCTACTTGTTCGTTACATTATTAATAATATTAGGAATCCATTTGTGAAAAAAAATATTTGAAAGCTATTTTGAAAAAAAAAATTTAAATTGGTGGACCGTTATAGGAAGGCCAAAATCTTCAATCAAAGGTACCATATTAAAAATGGCAGCCGAAAATTAGAAATATTTTTGGATGTATTAGTTATATTAACAAAGTTTGCTACCAAATCCGAGACGGGCAGCTAGACTATATAAATATAAATAAAAAGTCGAATATTAAGCTAGTTGTATATTCTGTGTCATCATCTCAGCCAAAAGAAGTCCACTGCTGGACATGTGTAGTATGTAATGTTTTTCCGGTGTCTGGCACCAATAGTACAGTAAAAAAATCACTCTTAGCACAATACTTTTATGTGAAAATATCGTTTGTTGTCATTTGTTCTCAAACAACAAATGAAAATGCACCTTTAGGTCATAAAGTAAGGTTGATTTTTGTCAAATGTTCTGATCATTTTGGCGCTGACTAATATACCAGCTAAGCTTAGTTTGGGCCTAGATGGCACTTTGTTATCAATGTCAAGGGATATTTATTATTATCGTATGTATCTTTAAAGCTTTGTATAGGTAAATTACAAATGTTGTTGCTAAAACATGGCCTCAAGGCGACGGGAGATTTATAGCGAGCAGAAAACGTCGGGAGACAATTTACGACGTACAGACAACAGCACATCACGGTATACACTTGCAGTTCGATAATAGCACTTATGCCCCCGACATAAGAGCGGTACAAAGTCCAAAGTGTTACGTCTGACGTGCTTTTGACTGTACATTCTACGATGGATTGGCTTGCTCCTGTTTTGAATTATAGGAAAATAGCGGCCGCCCGCGGTTTCACCCGCGTGGTTCCCGTTCCCGTGGGAATTGATCGAAATCCTTTCTTAGCGGATGCCTACGTCATAACATCTACCTGCATGCCAAATTTCAGCCCGATCCGTCCAGTGGTTTGGGCTGTGCGTTGATATATATCTATGTCAGTCAGTCAGTCAGTCAGTCACCTTTGAGATTTATATGACTAGCCTACAGCCCGTGGCTTTGTCTGAATAAACAATGTTATCCTGAAGTAATGTGATTTCCGGGATAAAAGTAGACTTAAAAACAAAAATCAAATAAAAGAAACAAAAATCGTCTTAATGCGCTGCGAAGGAAATAAGGAAAAACAACAATACTTTTATTTCTGTTATACTCGTACAATCAAAATCAAAATCAAAATATTCTTTATTCATGTAAACTTGTATCAAGTATTTATGAATCGTCAATTACAGAGTGACTCTACCACCGGCTTCGGAATGCAGTCATCTGTCGAGAAGAACCGGCAAGAAACTCGACAGTTACTCTTTTTCATCGCCATGTTTGTTTACAATTTGTTTGTTACAATTACTGATTAGTTTTAGAATACCAAGCCATACAGTATAAAGTATAAGAATTAGACTATAATCTAGAAAAATCCGTGAGCCCTGGAAGACCAGTGCCCAAAGGTGGCACCTGCAGCACAAGTATGACGTATGTGCCAGCCATAATTTCACTCAACCATATTAGAGGGAATGTAACCACCCGACACATAACGCCACCACCCCAAGCACATTTTAGCGAGCATGACCGCCAAGGTTACAGACTCTTCAGGATTCTTTGAATGAAAAATAAATTTAATTTTACTGAATTTGACAATGGGAAACATTATCCCGAAGTAAAAAAAACTTTTGTACTTTTGTCATTTCCCAAAGTTTTTGTCTATTCATCATTATCATATCACCCGAAAGACGTCCACTGCTGGCCAAGGATCTCCAAACCTGTCATCCTATACTGAATTTCATTATACGGTTCAGTAATTTAGGCGTAAAAGCAAAACAGACAGACAGATAAACAGGCAGAGTTAAAAACTCGTATGACTTAGGTAAACTTTTGGACGCCCAAGTCGCCTATACTTGACAAGCACCTGCGTGCCCTGTGCGCCAAAGACGTCTATACTTGCCAAAAACCCTGCCTCTAAAAATATGAAATAAAATGTTTAAAACGATTACTGGTATTTTTTTCGTACATTCGACAATAAAGAGTAACCCAGCTTTGGCGTACAAGACACGAAAGTGCGTTCGCAGCTCGCCGCTTCTCTCGAAGACTATACAAAGTCGAAAAATTTGCGAAATCAAGATAATTATACAAAAAAAAAAGACGGGTTGCACTCCGGGAGTGCCGGCAGAAGTGAAAACCTGAATATTAACGTTGTGCATTTTTGATATGTATTTTGGAATGGTTAGGGATTTAATTGATTGGTAGAGGTATAAAAGTACTATCATTTATGTGGTAAAATACAATATTTATTTATTGCGCTATCGTACACAAACATGACAATATAAATTACATTAAAAAGTTTATCTCTCAGAATTAATGTAATCAGAAACTTTTTCAGACTTATCAGAAACTCCTTGCTGTGACACTGAAACGCCATGTAATAAACGATGATAAAATGATTGACAACCGTCAATGTCATACTTTTTTGATTGACAACTATTTATTTTCTAAACAACGAAAACAAAGTTTGGAATTTACAACTAATTGCATACTGCGGATAAACTTTTGAATTTGGAGCAATCGGCCAAGAAATGATTCCCTTTACAGAATCCGCAGACTCCCGAATCGTTAATAACACGAGTGGTGTTACAGTAATCAACATGTCGCTTTCGAGGATGTTCACTGGGAATTTGGGGTAACAAGTCAAACTGTGTGTGAGAACGAGCCTCTTGTCGCAGGAAATCGGACAGCATTTCCAACTTCATACGACCTGATGCATGCTCTGCAGCATAGCGGATCCAAAGACTGCGGAGAAGTCAAAGATTTAAATCGTGTTAATTTCCACAAAATACTGTTATATAATTCCGGCGAATAAAGATATTCCAAACTTTTTAAATGTTTTATTACGGCAATTAAATTTTGAATTTTGCAGGATATCAAATTAAGGTCTTTGTTGTCACTTTGTAGCATAGGAAGCAATGATATTATATACAAAGGAACACAAAGGAAGCATTAGGAAGCGACCGCACTGCGGCTATAATAGTAGAAGAGGTCACACTTGACAGTTCATTTATGCAAAGAAAAATATACCTTACGCTAAAGGAATAAAACTCAAGAAAACAACATCAGTTCTTATTAATACAATATTTACTCTACTCCTGATGTACATAAGAAGCACTTTTCTTTGCATAAATGAGCTGTCAAATTGAACAGAAAACCATTATTGTCTATAGACCGACAAACTTATCTGTTCCGGTGGCGACGTCGCTACTGTCTATTTAAAACTGTCATTAAATATCGTTTTTGCATTGCATTTCACGTAGTTCCAATTTTGGCCACCGGAACAGAAGTTTGTAGAAAACACGTGTCCGGACTTCAAATTTTATATGGATTTTCGATCAGGTCACGTGACACATAAATCCTGACGCGAGTTTAACATTTTTTCCCCATACAAAAAAAGTGCACAACGCCGCTAAAGAAGTTTTTACTTCAAAAAAAAACACCTGCTTAGTTTTTCTGTATATTTAACTTGATTTCGCAAATTTTTCGACTTTCTAGTCTTCGAGAGAAGCGGCGAGCTGGGCAGTGCATCATTAATGTCTATTAATATAGTATATTCAAATCCTCGTTTTGATTTTGAATACGAGTAACTTCCACATTTAAATATTTTGGATTAAATGCGGCCACTTACCGGTCATCACGGAAGACTAGCCATCAAAACGAAAGCTGGATTATTCTTTTTACATAAAACTCATACCTCCTAACCCTTCGCCGCCGGCGACGTCAGTCGTGCCGATAATCTCAATAGCTTACATTGTTTACATTTCTTGATACTTCAGCTCGGGATGAACGAAGAATAACAAGGGTCCGTCGGGCCCCGGGGCTTGGTCGAAGTGTTGGGCGGAATTGTTTGACTGCGTGCTCAAATATACGTATAACTTCATTAAGAGCAGCATGGAAAATATTAAGTTTTACGGTTTTAATAATGCTAGTCCTTGGACGAATTGGCTACATAATTTTTAGTTTAATCTTACTTGTGGAAGATTAATGTCTGTAAATTAAGTTTTTATATTTACCAAATTTCGTGTTCGGCCTTATTACTGTTGCGTCGGAACCGAACAACGTAGGTATAGACGTGGTTTTTGGTATAGGGATAATTTTGAAGAGAGATATTGATCACTTTTCTCAAATAAATATCACATTGTTGCGGGATAACGTCGCAAAACCATTTGGGTAAAGCCGAGGGCGGAAGGCTAGTATTTAATAACAATAATAGGTTAATGTATCTACCTATGTTTATATATTAATAACGTTACCTACCTAATATAACATTGTTACAATGATTATTATCAGTTATAACCGCACATATTGTGTCCGTAGTCAATTCATATCAGTCACTTATCAAATTCATTGATATTCAAGTACCCTTAACTGCTTCGTGCTCGTTAGAGCTTGCCATAGACACGGTAATGTAATCTATTACCGTGCCATAGACTACCGAAGATAAACTGAACTAATGTGCATTATATTGTGATTTATGAAATCAGTGTTTCCATCACTTAGTTTAACCAGATGAGTTCGACTTGCTAAACTGATCGCGTATTATTACTCCAATGCAGGGCAAAGGCCCTTTGAAAACAAGTCATCGCTACAAACATGATAGGCACTGGCTTAATCACCACGCTTGCCAAATCACGTGATCACGCGTCCAAGCTGAGTCCGAAAAAAGGACACAGATTTTGTCCGACCTGAGAATCAAACCCATGACCCCAAGCTCCTTAACCACTCGACCATTCAAGCGTCAATATTGTTATATTTTGTTTTAGCAAACTTTGTCGTTATCTACAGCAAATATAATTTGTTCGTCCCTGTTCGGTATCGAGTAACCCGATCAGTGCCCGACCCGTGTTGAACCCGGGACCGTAATAAACAAAGTTGTTAGCCACAAGGAGTTTCATGAACTAGTATGTATTAACGCGTCATTAGTTTGAGGTCGGAACTTTGAGGTCAAACTGGGAGGAACTGTCTTGTATAAATTACCTTATCAATAAATTCGAAACATGATAAATAAATAAATATCTCAGGACATTATTCACAGGGTTCGATCCCCGCACGGTACAAACATTTGTGTGCATGAACATGTCTGTTTGTATCGGTCTAGGTGTTTTTACGTATAATATGTATGTCTATGTATTTACAAAAAAAAGTATATAAGCAATGTTTATCCGGTGTCTGGCACCCATAGCACAAGCTTATGCTTAGTTTGCGGCTAGATGGCGCTGTGTGAATTATGTCCAGGGATATTTATTTATTTTATTAATTATTACACTAAATCAATCGTCGAGAAGTTGTGAGTTCTAACTCGCACGGAATGATGGCGTATCGTTCAATCTTTTAAAACAGATAAAGATTGAAAGTAAAAGACTCGGTCACCCACAACGTCGTATAAGTAGTAAAGCTGTTAGTTCCAGTTCAAAGATAACAGCAGGAGTAACTATAACGATTAACCCAGTTCTGACACGAATGGCACCCGCAAAGTGGAAAGGACGGTGAGACGGATACAAAAGTTGTCGTTTCATCGCTCCGCTGGTAGTATCAAAGATGCAAGGCTATACTGATCCCTGTGATTCTACTACTAAGGCGTCAGATGAGCACCTTTTTTTCTGAAGAGAATGTTTTAAGGCACCATAACCTTGCGTTAAGCTAGACATGCTAAAGCGTTCCACTACCCACTAAATTCCCCCGGTTTCCCCTTTCCACCCGATTTGGGCGAGCTGGTTAGAAGTCCTACACAACTAAATATGACTAACGCATTCCCCACAATAAAAAATTGGTTTTCACAAGTTTTTCACTGTTTATGCAAGTTCTCGACTTTTCCTCTTTGTCAGAAAATGGCACATTTTCATTCTGACAACGTGTCTGAAATAACACTTTTAACTGCCTAACTTTTAGGGTTCCCCTACCCTTATGGATTCGTCATGTCTGTCTGTCAGTCTGTCTGTCTGTCCGTCCGTATGTCACGGCCATTTTATACCGAAACTATAAGAGCTATTATACTGTTGAAAATTGTTAAGTAGATGTATTCTGTGAACCGCATTAAGATTTTCATACAAAAATAGAAAAAAAAATCTATGGATGTCTTTAAAAATAATAATAAGGTTTCATATATCATTCTATTCTAAACTGAATAGTTTGCGCGAGAGACTTCCAAAGTGGTAAAATGTTGGTCCCACCCCCTGTAACTTCTAAAATAAGAAAACGATAAAACCAAAAAAAAATATATGATGTACACTACCATCCAAACTTCCATTGAAAATTGGTTTGAACGAGATCAAGTAATTAGTTTTTTTTTTTAATACGTCATAAATCGTTAACCGTAATTTTCCTCTCATTCAATCAACTCAAATATAAAAACATCGATCAAACTTACAAAGAACTACAAGAACTTTTATATTATGATGATACTTGCTGCTACGGAACCCTTCATGGGCGAGTCCGACTCGCACTTGGCCGGTTTTTTTTATATTGTAACGTCAATATGTGCGTACAAAAAATCGCTGTCTGTTATGGTGGCATCCCTGTCAAGGCGCTCCGCCGACTTGGGAAGCAGCATTAAACCCAGTCTTCTAGACCTCTAGAACCGACCTAGACATCTCGAGGCGATAGATATACATTTTGGTAGATTGTACTTATCCATTTGGTACAATTGATTCGCTCACTTTGACTGCTTGCTTCACCGCCATTCTCCAAGCTGTAACTATTCTACAGTATATATTACACAGATTACACTGTTTGTTTGTCTCGCCCGTCGATACGGGCATTGTTTGCCGTCTAACAATAGATTAACAGTTGCGGATTTAGAATTACAAGTAAATAGTTTGTTGAAGCACCTTTGTAATAATTTTATTTGTATGTAACATTTTTGCGGTTCCAGAATTTGTGAATGTTGTAATGTTGTGTGGCTCAAGCATTTAATCTCTAAGGTTATCAATATCTTTTTTTCATATAGGCACTTACGAAACGTCAAAGTCCTCGTTAAGTGTCCATGTCAGGCAAAGTAAAAAAGTAATTGACTCGGCGGTTAGAAAGAGGATTTTCAGAGTCTGACTAACTACCTATCACCCCTACAGGTGAAGAAATAAATAAATACTACCATCTTAATTATTATTAGCTGAGCTTTTTTTCGACTACCTGAAAAACTACTATCTCTAAAAAAACCAAAACCTTAGGAAGAGGATGTGAAAATAATTCTTCTCCTTCCTTCTCATCTTCTTTTCTTAAAGCCCTTCTTCTTCCTCCCTTCATATACTTTTAACCACTCAATCCCGAACCGGCACTCGCGTGCCGCTTAACAATAGATTTTCTATTGTGTCTGGTGTTCCGGGGCTAGAAGGATTAATGGCATGCAACGCATTTTAGACAAATGGCAGGTGTGCTTGGGAGGCACAATTGCCTCCCTTTTCAAAAAATAAAAACATTAAAAAGCTTCAAACTCAAGAGAAGCCCAAAACCCCTGGAGGAGCGGGGCGAAAAGGAGATCTTTGCTCTCCCTCCTCCCTATCCACTTTTACGAACATAAAGGGCTATGCTTCACTATCTCCCCCCTCTTTCCATATTATTTCAAAGGCATGCAACACATTAGACTTAGTCGCAGGTGTCTTTGCAATGATCACTTCCCATCAGGTGTGACACTTGCCCATTTAGTACTAAAACCTAGGCAATCAATGCAATGCAGCACTAACGTTGATCGGCAACATAATATCGCTGCAACAAAAGTACACTTCACGGTTGTAAAACAGCCATAACTCGCTTTACGACGGTTCTGAGAATAACTTCGATTGTTAAGAGGAGTTATTGTTTTGCGTCTATCTGTGCTTGTGTTACGAGAACAATTATTATACTGTTTCCTTAATTATAATGTCCTTCTTGCTGAGTTTTCGGGTACGGCGGCTTATCTTTACGATCAACTATACTAGCAGCACGCTATGATGGCCGTTTTGACATATTACAATACATGGTTTTACAGCACTCTGGACTCATCTTTTCCTCTCTCCATAGGCCTGTATCTTCCCTTGCCTCCATATTATTCTCTCAAAGGCGGTCAACGCGTCTGAGATCCTAGCTTCATCACTTATCTTTAGAATATCATATTTCTTCGGGTCGTCATCGTATAGTCCATGTGTGCGAAGCCGCGGGCGGAAGGCTAGTATTGAATAAATGCTTAGTCACACAACAAACACACACACAAACATAAACTTCAATATATTGTGTAGCATGTCAGATGATATTATGTAATACCTGTCGTTGCACCGGAATAAACATCTCAACCGCACTTATGAGACATTCTATCGTCAGAGTGACCATCAATTATAATATGATAAAACGGGATTTTCAATATAATAATTATACATAATAATTATGGGTTAGTCCATCTAGTTATACTTTTAGTTATACAGTATAACAGAATGGACAAAAAAAATCTTGTTTGTTATACCGCTCAAAAAACATCACATATTTTTATCGGTTATGGAATGTTTGTTTTAGGTGGGTTTCGAACCCACAATCCCAATCCTAATAAATTATGATAATTTTCTGCCATCTGCCTCTTAATGGAAGGCTGCAGTGGCCGCTTTCAATGAAGTGGGCTACGTGTCTGCTAACTGATTTAGCAAAAAAAAATCTTTCCCAAAAATGAAAACTCATGGTCACCCGTTGCCGGTCGATTTGTCTTCACACAAATGCACTTGCGTTTTACAGGGTGCTTTTAAAAGGGGGGAGCCCCCCACGGATAATGCCGAGAGATGAAAGAACTGGGGTCTTTTACGACTGAGCTTAGTCTAGGTAATAATACTAGGTATCTAGGTTAATACTTCTGCCTGTTTTAGGAGTCTCTTTGTCATTTCATAATTTCTAGCTTTGAAACGTTATTTTCAAAGTGAGAGTTTTTAATAATATGTTGGACAGCATTACATACATTTATCTGTAGGTTAATATGGATAGATTAATGAATGGGAATTATTTTTACTATTTTTGAAATATTAAAGGCGCTACTGCGAAGGTTTGCGTAACCAAGATGAAGCAATAAGTCATGCTCCCTGAACACTGACATTGGTATTATTTTTGTCTTACCAGAGCCATTGTGACCGCGGGCTATCGCTAATATCAATCGATTATTCACGTGAGAAGTGTGTGTCTCACCGTCTGCGGTTTTATTGATGATTTCGCCTCACGGGCTGGTAATATCATAAATATTTAGATGCTTAGCAAGGACTGGTCATAGATAATATTGTTTGTTTATTTTAATCTAGCCTTCCATCTGCGGCTTTGCCGATTTCTGCTTTGCGAAGAACTGTTGTATTCTATGTTATTAGAAGATGCATAAGTCACTCTACAGCTCCTTAACCATTCGCATTTCAAAAATCACGTCAAGCATTTAATACTAGGTCTTCTTCCAAACAAAATCCACTGTCCCTTTTTTAGAGAAGAATGCGTTTAAAACTTTAAACACCGTAACAAACCACGCATAATATTATTTAGGGCAAAGGGCAAGAATCGGGACGAAAGATGTTCATTTCACTATCCAAAAGGGACCAACCGGTACCTAGATTGTGGCAATTACTCAATAAGAATTTTCTGTGAAACTACTTTTTAACTTTACCATCTGATCTCAGAATATGTCGTATTCCAAACCCATACTATACATGACGTGTATTTTATTGTATCCGTTGGGAAAATAAAGAAACATTTGTGAAACAGCGGCGGTGAAACACACATGAATAATCAATTGTGGGAAGTAATAGCCCGCAGGCACACTGCGCCATTAGGATAATAGAATACATATTATATTGTATTACCAGGTATTGAACTAATGACCTATGGTAGCGGGGTTTGATTACTGCGAGGAACGCGAGGCGTACCACTAAACCAAATGAGTCGTGAAATAAAGTTAATAGTTTTTTATTTGTTAAACTACGGAGGTTTGGATGTGGGACTGCAGCCATCATGAAAAGTTTGGAGCCTAACTTCTGAAACCGGTAGTAATTAATTTTGTTGTAACGGAGTTGTTAGGGTACAGTCAAAGCTCGTTTAAGTGGTTCTATAAAGCCACTGGAAAGTAATAAAACAAGAATATTATCTGACCTCACCATAATTGGTTTCTTATATCAGCGGACACCATTACAAATTCTATCACTCCGCAATCCATTTTTTTTTCGGAGGAGAATGCGTTTATGCACCATAGCCGCAGGCTAGCTATACCCGCGGCAGTGTGTGGGACTCGAGATTAAAGCGTCCACTACCCACTAAACTCCCCCGGTTTCCCCTTCACACCCGATTGGGACGAGCCGGTGCCAGCCTTGTGGCTATTGACCAGCCCATACCCGTGAAGATCACTCAGCAATCTATACTGATAATAATCGTATGTCCGATTTTGATGAAACTTGGTACGAATAACAGACATAAGCTATTTTTTATCTCGAGAGTCGTAAATTCCACGCAGGTAAATCCACAGACTGATATCATAATTCCTTTGCATTTTAAAGCATCTAAGGCCGATATTCCGTATTTACCATCTGACACATAACATCGTATTGCTGAAGCACTATTTCGTATTCGCTGAGAAAATAAAGAACCATCAAATGATCGTCGGTGAAACTCTCTCGCATGAATAATCGATGGCTGGTAGTAATAGGCTGCAGGCACACTGTGCCATTAGATTCATAAATAAAATACATATTGAACACCACTGCGACCTATTAGTAATACTTACAGACCGTTCACGATAAGAAGTCCTCTAGCCGCTATATTGGTACTATTGTTTTTCAATACATTCAATCTGTTTTTTGACAGATTTACAAAGCGTAGGCAATGCTGCCAATATAGCGGCTAAAGGACAACTTATGGTGAACAGACTGTAAGGGAGAAAAAATGACATCTGCAACTAGTTATCTTTTTTTTTTATACTGATCAGGCACCTGATGGTAAGCGGCCATTGCGGCCTATTCCATTGAGACTCACTTTACTAGAAAGCGTCGCTTAATGTGCTGCAACACAATAGAGTCCATAATTTCTCAATTGTTCCACTCCTACCATCTTCTATGCCACGTCGTATCCCATAGCGACTGACAAAACTCTTGCATTTTTAACCCGGCGGAACACAGGTTACTAAGTCGAACACGAGAACACAGGTTGGGTCATATTGACCCGTTTTTGAAATTGGGCACAATCTTTTGTTTTGGAGTTAAAAATGTAGGATTAAGGGGTTTTTGGAATAAATAAAAGGTGTAGTTTGTATTTAAAAATAAAAATAAAAACAGTATTAACCAATGAGTAATGTTTAATGGTGTTTCTTCAATACACCCTTAAATGTTTAACAAAATCAGTGTTTGATATTTTTTCACATTAACAAATTAGTAAATGACATAATTTTGAAAAAATACACACGAATCAAAAATATACAGTTAGGACAATTATTTATTAATTTCGTTAAGTAATTAATAGATAATTGTCTACCTATGTCTTAACGTAATAAATTTATTACGTTAAGACATAGGTGGGTCATATTTACCCGTTGTCAACTTTGAACGCGTGTATATCTCGCCAGTATTAAACGTCGACTGAGGGCTGGTTCAAAACGAATTTTATTTCGCACTACCTGTTATAGTGCCAACTTTTTCAGTAGCTGGAGCTACTGAAAAAGTTGGCACTATAACTATTCCGGAAAATAATATAGAGGGTAATAAACATTTGAATGGGTCATTTTGACCCAACCTGTGTCCCGCCGGGTTAATAATTATCCTATCATATCACAAGAGTAAACTCTGGAAACACCTAGCCAGGGAAAAAAAAATATAGAGTCCTTTAATCTTCGAGCCTTATCTGGCTCCCTCACTAAAATGGCTGGAACACAGCCAGAGCTGTTATGCCAGCCATTCTGACTCTGAACAAGTCCTACCACCAACCAGACCCAAGGCGGGAATCGAACCCAAGAAATCCGAGTTCGGGCCAAACGTTCAAAGTAATCTCCCTTTACATATTTTAAGAAATTTTAAGCTAAAATCTATCTATTTATTGGTTTTAATATGTCTCATAATTTTCTTCATATAAACGCGTCCTTATAGCTCTTGTTCGCAGATCCCTCGTATAATTACATCTGTCTCGAATTCCTAATTAACTAGGCCTCCGCAGCTACTTACAAAGAAGCTTACTAAAAATACACAGAGGCACTTAGTATTTCTACTCAAATAAAAAATAAACTTCTTGAATTTTTCAGAAGTATTTCAAATGAGACCGCGTCTCGGTAAACGCAGTGTAGGACGCCATCAGTCCAGATGGAGTGCCGATTTGCTCAGGATGACTGGCAGGAGCTGGATGCGAGAAGCCATTAATCGAACTAAGTGGCGAACATAACGGCCTATGTCCAGCTGTGGACTGAGACAGGCTGAATTGATGGTGATGATGATGATCTTCACGTTTCTAGATTATTCCAAAACGAAGGACTTCTCCTCTATGTAAATAACTACATGATGAACGTGCCCTAACAGCGCTTATTCGCAGCTCTTTTGATATATCCATCTCGCTCTGTCGTAATGAGGATCACGCGATGCCTTCTTCTGTTTATTTCGTCTATGAACAATACATCTGTGTAAAGATGACTTTTAGATAAAGGCAGACTATTTATATATGACAATTGAAATACCCAGCTACTCTCGATCGAACTGTATGTTAAATGAGAGCAAATTCTTAGATTTCATATTTTTTTCTATGGATAATAATTATCTCTGGATTTTTAATGTATATATTTATGACTCACTCGGAGTTGACGGACGGAACTCATCGTAAGGAAACCTGCACAGTTTGATGGCTTTTTTCCCCTGTCAATGGTCGCGAAGGTCAGATAGCAATCCCTAAAAAATCGTTGTAACTGCACTAGGTGCAAATTGTCAAGCGGTCGCAATCGGTCAATTTTGCAAATTCTCAAGTTTGCAAATTGTCAAGTTCGCAAATTGTCAAATTCGCAAATTGTCCAATCCGCAAAATGTCAAGTTTCATAATGTCTGGACTTCCTGAATCACTGGCTGGAAACTGGCTTTTTCGTCTACAGGTGAGGCACTAAGTGGCACTGCCAATGTAAATGAAGACAACCCTCGACCAGATTGAATGAAGCATTCTGCGCATCAAAGCATGGCGTCCTGCCAGGTTTGATTAACCAATTCAGCACTTTAACGTAGGTATTTGTACCAATTCGATCGAGCCGACGTAGCAGTGGGTTTCCTTGTAATTTAAGGTTAAGAACTGAAATGAAGTCTAAGCGATTATTTGAGTAATAAATTGGAGGAAAACCATTTGCAATAGGGAACATGCACTATTTTTATTTTTGTCTTCATTTTAAAGAATTCCATGTAGAATAAACCACAGTTAAATTAAAAAATTAATACATTGTAATTTATCGGAAAAAATGCGGTTTTAAATTGACCGTTTTAATTTTCGCGCGAAAACGGACCTATGGTTCCGATGACATGAATGACGTCACTCAAGTCTTGTCACTGCCTCACTAGTCGAGTGGTCGTACTTCACTGTACTTGTTCGTCGCTGGCTTTCATACTTTTGCATATTTTTTCGAGTTTTGAAATATTTTTTGTAAAAAATTTAAAATGGACTATCTATCAACATCAGGTGATCATAACAATACCACTAATATTCCGAAAAAAACCGTGTTTTATGCCAATGTGGACATTGGCATAAAACACGAGTCAACACGGTCAACACACATCTATTTCAACAAAGTTTCCAAATTAATTGTTTTTGACAGGACCTTCTGACCCAAAACTGAGAAAAAAGTGGTTTCAAGCTGCGAAAATACAAAGTTTTACAACTATGATTTATACATACCGTAGTAATTTAGTCCCTTTCATTTCTACCCTTGAAAACTCTGCACTTTCGACAAATAAAGTTAGAACCATGTCAACACTAACTCTTGGTAAATTCCTGGAGTCTGCTTTGATGAACCCAACTTCCATATTTATTACAAAAACGCAATTAATATTCCGATAAAATAATATTTACTTTTTCAATCATATAGACCGACAAACTTATGTGTTCCGGTGGCCAAAATTGGAACTACGTGAAATGCAATGCAAAAGCGATATTTATTGACAGTTCTATACTGACAATAGCGACGCCGCCATCAGAACAAATAAGTTTGTCGGTCTAACGTCAAATAAGTTGATTGCTGTTTTAAAATACGTTTCGTTTCAGTTATTTTTAATTCGTAATTACAGTTAAAAAACAACATTATGTAAAATAAAAATGTTGCAGTGACCTTTCTTTTATATTATTTTAACATTTTAGTCATAAAATTTTCATAATTATTATATATGCATCTTCCCTATTAAGTGTTTGTGGTCTTCTTGCGTGTCTGAACCAGAAATGATTAGACCCGCTGGAGAACCAGGGTCAATATTATCAGTGCGAAAGTCTGGATGTTTAGATGTTTGTTCCTCAATCAGCATTGCTGAACGGATTTAGATGAAATTTGGCACACGTATAGTTTATAACCCGGATTAGGACATAGGCTATAAAATTCCTACGGGAAACGTCTCATTACCGCGGGATATTTGAAAAAAGAAATTACGCGCGTGGGCGTAAAGCTATTATTTAATATCAGAATGTTGTCACTTCGTGATTTGTTTTTTCATTGTATGTTTTTGTAGAAGCCACTTTATACTCTAAAGATAAAATGAAATATTGTTTAAAAACTCTTTTTGTACACTAGCTAGCTAGTTGACGTCAAAAGAATACCCACTTCCAATAATAGCTAACATCAGTTTTTCACATACTGCTTCCAAAATATATCGTAAATATCTCGAACAGTATAAACAAGCTATGTTTTTATTATCTGATACTAAACAGGACCACCAAGAGTGTATGTTATGATGATTGATCTATAAACATTCGGTAATAATTAATCATTAATTTTCACTTCTGAAAGGTTAATGATCGATTTGGTGTAAGTAATATAATGTACACTTATACAATAAGATACTTATACAATATTTTTTTTGCGCGTTTTTATGCAATTTTCTACGAAACAAGTTAAGACTCAAACAAGAACGTCCATTTTTTTTACATTTTGGACTTTCCTAAACAGACCAAGGGGCCCAGACAAAGTAACGTTTTGACAGCGATAGCGAAATTTGCTTACTTCAAATTGTATGGATTTGACAGGTGTCTTAGAAAAGCCACGTGGTCAATCGATATTAAAAGTATGGGTTTTGACATTCGCTATCGCAAATTGAGCGATAACGAACGTCATAAATGCCGCTTGTCTAGGGCCTCAAAAGTCTAGACTTGTGAACTTGATTGCCGACATAGAACTATTGTTATTTATATCTGAATATTCCCCATACATCCCATCCATTCAGCCCGTGTCCGCCCACTGTTGGGTATAGGCCTCCTCTCTGTCATCCGGAGTCAACTATCCTTACGATGTCATCGGATCATCGGGATGGTGGTCTGCCTCGCGATCGTACAGCACCCCTTAGCCACCACTCTGTGATTAGCTTCTTCCACCTTTGGTCAAGTCGTCTCGCCAAATGTCCCGCCCATCTCCACTAAAACCTTGCTATCCGCATACCTACGTCTTCGACTTTGGTGCGACGTCTAATTTCTACGTTTGGTATACGGTCTAGCAGGTGAATTCCTAACATAATATCATGCTCCATTGCTCTTTGAGCGACCCTTATTTTACTTATGTGCTCTTTAGTGAGTGGCCGTGTTCCCTATGCATACTAAAAATTATATGTTTATTTTGTTACAGGTACGTATTCAGCCATTCCATCACATCCAGTATGTATAGTTATTAAAAGCAGCTGTCGCCATAGGACATGATGATGGTGATAAAAGTAATACAGGGTGTCCCAAAACATGAAAATTTATAAAAAGTTTGAATTGGCAATATCTTGAAAACCGAGCAACTTTTACTAAGGTCATTTTAGGTTTGTTCGATGCCTCTTGTGCTGGCCTACCTCCAGTGTCACTGTGACGTTTCATTTTTGGGATATACAGGATATAGAGATAAGTGAGAAATTATGAGGTTACACTAATAAACAACCTTCTTCTTTTTCAAAGTGGGTTAGAAAGCTAAAGTTCCATGTTACAAATTAAAGTGCATCTAGTTTTGCACACAAAAGCTATAAAACCTATTTCGACTCTGCAGTTTCGTTCCGATGCATCACATTTTGCTTTTTCACTTCCGCTGCTCGCTGTATGCTCATTATAATAACAATATTTCCAATCTAATACTTGTATTTTAAAGTTATAGGAAGGATAGCGTGTTGGATATCTAATGTTTCTTGGAAGCGGCACTTTACTCAGAAAGCCCAAGTACCACTGGTGTGGCAACTACTCGTATTACTTTGCTTGCGCGGTGCAGAATTCCATACTTGTTGGTAATGTGGCGAGTATTAAGTAACTTGGCCCCTAAATTATTGACCAACACGTCATTCATAGAGAGAGGAGGTAGTAAGAGTTTTTAGTGGGTTGGCATTTTTTTCTCCGACCTATTCCTTTTTGTAGTGGTAAAGACATGCTGTTTTACAGTACGAATGGGCTGGCTCGTCCAGTGAAGTACCACCCTCTCACATGACACCAGCGTGAAATGATAGTGACTAATTGTGTTTCGTCTGGTTTGTAAGAGTGCCGGAGGCTCACACCTCCCAAACCCCTATAGGCCAGCAACGCATCAGCGATCCCTCTGGTGTTGCAGATGTTCATGGGCGGTCGTTGTTTACCATCAGGCGACCCGCTGGCTCGTTAGCCGCTTCTGACATAAAAAAATGACCTGGCTTAGAGTAGCAATGAAAAGGATAGGCCTACAAACATGCATCTAACCTGACTTTCCCCCCACTAACGCCGTCTGGCATCAGTTTTTGTTTAGGGAATCCTTGACGTTTGCTGATGAAGTTATTGATATCAGCTGCACTACAACAAGACGAATCGTCAACTTGTGTATCCCATATACCTACAGCAGAGTATAACAGCATCAGTAGTGTAGCAGATAGCAATGCCAACCGTCGTAACCGCTGCTCGTGTCATATATCAAGCGCGCTCGTTTGCATCCCGATCGTGCACTTACTCCTCGCTTGACTCGACTTAAGTTCGTTATAGTATAACATCAGTGGAATGAGCATGTGCACTGTCTTTGGAAACTCTCGTAGAGGTGTTTTCTTCATAAGAAAACCTACACAGTGAAATTTTCACATCTGCATTATAATGTTGGTACTCCAAAAAAATTAGATAAAAGTGTACTCTGTGAAAATTAGTAATAAAATCATAACTGTGTAGCCATGATCAAAATTATCTAGTTCCTTCCAAGGGTTCCGGAGGTCAGATGGTTTAGATCCAATGCAATTTATTTAGGGCACCTAACAAGAACATACACTGAAATTAATGTACAATATTGTCAGTTTTTAAGAGGCCTATTACAAATTTCCACTCTGCGAGAATAGGCATTTGACATGTTTTGACAACTCATTGGTCACGTGACCACAATACTGTGTTGAAATAACGACCAAACCATTATGATACTTTTCCCAAGTTTTGTTGTTTTGTTTCTATGGAATAATCATTATCGCTATACCCGCACATTTGTGCCATGGATCTAGTAGGTGAAGAAACAGATTATAATATGAAGAGGATATCATAAATGAGACAGATAATATTTGTTAAAAATTAAATTTATTTTATTACCTTGTCATTTATCTAGCAAAGGACGTTTTTCGTTTTAGATAAAAGTTATAGCTTAGATTAGAATAAAACTTATGACAATTTACATGGTTAGTATAAAACACCATAAAGTAACTAGGTATTTTGGTGTGAAAAAGCATTAGAAAGACAGTGTTTTTATTACAGAGTCAAACGAGGCCAAACATTTGTTTAGATTAGAATACTATATGCCTAAATGGCATCGATTTTCGAGAGTTGACTATTTCTGGGAGCAGACACTCGTAGTAAAAGCGTGTCAATTTGGGTAACATCTCGCTGTTACAAAAGTTATCGTTCCGTGGAACTCTAACTACTTTCATTAATAGTCCGGACCAGTCCAAACTGCAAAAAGGCAGAACTACGTAATCTGTCACCTGAAACAATCATATTTATTAATAAAATATGAAAATAGAATAACAGCTTCAAAATTCTTGGGTTCATTCATACTTACATTCTCAGATTCTGTTTCTATCGTCCTAGCATTTATCTCCTCAAGTTCTGCTATTGGCGGTTCGTCTATATTAATTGAATTTTTTTTGTGTTTTGTTTTTTTCGACCCATGCTGAAAATAACGAAATGAATATTAAGAATAATTTAACAACATAAAAAGCTTTGTAAACTCAAAATAATTTTGACAAAACAACCGACCTCAAATTGCACATCTGGCACAAAAAAAAAAACTTTTGGACTTCCACTACAATAATAATATTAACTGGTAAATGCTTGAATAGTTATTAAAATTACCGAAAGCGGTATTTGTTTTTCCAAATCAGTCATCAAATAATATCTGCCTATATTGCCGAATATGTTCGGATGGCCATCTGCGGTCTTCTTATTTAGTTCTACCACACCAAATGATACTTTCTGAATGCAAATGCTTGATTTGTAGTTAAAAATGTTAAAATCTTTGTAGGTATGTGCCCCTATAATGTTTGAGAAGTTCCCTTAGTTCCTCGGGGATCCCGTCATCATAACTGGATTGTAATGACAACGGGACCAATATGGACTTAAATGTTTCTAAATGAAAAAAAAAAAAAAAGAAAACGGTTTATAATTACAGAGTTCTGAGGTAACAACAGACGCGACCAGACGCGACGACGCGACGTGACTTTTGACTCTTGTTTGTCTATTTATTTGAAGTAAAAAAAACAGGTGCAAGCGATTTTCAACCTTATTGACATTTAAAATTTTGTTGCTTTTTCGCAACCGCTTGTTGACTATCTTTGCTGGTTCATTAAAATCCGTTATTTTGGTAAATGACGATAAGGTCGAAAATCGCTTGCACCTGTTTTTTCTTACTTCAGATCAATAAACAATGTTTTCCCGACATTCATTTGTTTTCCCGACATGCATTGGTTTTCCGAAATTTTTGAAATAATAATGATAATATAATTGGACAGCTACTCTTCAAATCGTCGCGTCGTCGCGTCTTGTCGCGCAAAAAAATACTCTCAAAAACAAGTCCGCATTCGTACGGTACATAATATAGGCATCTACTGGGGTAGCCCTTCCTACCTATCTAAATAACCAGTAGGGGCAGTCGAAACTTTGCCCCTACTAGGGGCAGACGGAACTAAAAAGTTTCGACTGCCCCTACTGGTGGCAGACTTAGTAGAGGCAGTCCGGAATAATCCCTACTAGGCGATAGTGGGTAGGTACTTTATTTTGTCAGTGATCAACTTACGAGTTGTTTATAAATCAACATTTGAGAAAAACTTTATGGAGGCCCTTATTTTGTTTTGAGTAGGAGATTCAATATAAAACAAACACTAAAAATAATTATACTTACGTGATGAAAACTTGGTAGCCGCACTATACACTGACGCTCGCTCGATCGTACTGGCGCGAAAAAATTCGACATAGGTCCAACGCCGAGAGCGCTCCGCGCAGTACTGAGTTCGGACGGCCAGCGCATCGCATTTTGTAGTAATTTTGCAGTTATATTAATGTTATTATCAAAATAGGATAATAAATGAATGGTTTAAAATTATAAAATCTTCATTCCTCATGATGTAACAATTATTTTGGTATATATTTTGCCTAATTGTGTTGTCGTAGAAAGGAGAAATTCACAGTTAACTTAAAGCGATTTTCGAAGATTTTTGCTTTAGGACTAGATGTTTTTTTATATATAAAACCAAAGATATTTAAAAATCCCAGGCCGCTAAGAACTATACGACTATATAAGAGATAACATTCTATTTTTTTTATTTAATTTGCTCAGAACAGTAGTTCAATCCAGGAGCTTAAAAATGTGCCTTCGCGCATTTTATGAAAATCTTTCTCTGCAATTTTGGGTTCAATTAAAAAGTTAAGCAAAATTTCGAAAAAGCAAGGCCGCTACAAACTATTCCAATAGATACTCTACACTATTTAATAAGTCATTATTGTTAATGTATTTTTGTTTCTGAGATCGATAACGCCAAAGTTGGCCATTTTATGCAAAAAGCACAGTCGAGATGTCATAGGTCTCTTAAAGGTACAGTAATGTCTTCTTAATACATTTTAACTGGACTTGTTACTTTAATTAAACGCTCGGAGAAAAAAAATATTCCAAAAAAAGTCATAATTTTTTTGTTATGGTATCAGCGCGGGTCTGTGATCACCATTCCGCATTTGGCAAGCGTGGTGATTAAGCCAGTACCCAGTACGATAACTTGATTTCGAAGATGGAGACCTTTGTCCTGCAGTAAGTAAAGTAAAGTATCAGCCTATTAATGTCCCACTGCAGGGCAAAGGCCTCCATCCTTGAAATCAAGTTATCGCTACAATGATGGGTAGGTCCTGCAGTAGGACATGATAAATTAAAGTCATCATTAAAACATACCACGTAAGCTTGCCGAGGTGGCTATTGCCACGACGACGCTTGTAATTTATCAAGTTTGTGCATTTGCATCTCAAGTATGCACTTAGTCTACTTAGTCCTTTGACCCGGTGGCTTAGTTCGGAATTGCTGTAAAATTGGCTGGCGCAAACTGTAATGCAATACTGGGTTATTTATTACAAGTTAGTGTGCTTCTAGTGCAGTTTATTTTTATTTACAACATCAATAGTTGTTGTTACTGTTATAATCAATATAACTCCATCCTGCGCGTGTTCGCAGAACGATGGGACTCTCCTATGCTGGCGCGCTGGATAACACTGCACGCAGTGAAATAGTTTAGCTCGCCGAGATTTCTCGTGTTTTTATTTTATTTTATTTTTGTTCTGATATATTATTTTCTTACTAACATTAGCCGTAAGTCTTATGTATTACTAACCAATATGGATACTAGTTGTCTGCAATAAATGATTATTATTATTATTATAAGAGGACTGCTAAGATTTAAATAGCTGCTTGTAATGTAACTCCATCGCAAAGTACTCGTAGCTACTCCGTAGCGTCCTGATGATGATTGCAAACAGGATTGATCACCCCCCTTAGATTAAAACAAAGCCTTTATCCGCAGCTGCTGCAACAGACATGTTGCTGTAGCTGGGGGTTGAGTGGTGGACCTTTTTGCTCTCATCGTTTTCTTTTTATTTTATGTTGATTATGAATTTGAAATGTTTTCTTTTTTAATGTTTTAATTTTTATTTTTTTATTATTTTCTCATTTTATGTGTTAATTGAAAATGTTATATTTAATTTAAAAATAATTAATGTTTGTATGTATGATGCAGATGATGTGTTATTTATGTAATGAATATGGGTATAGTTGCCTGAAATAAATTTATTATTATTATTATGACTGCTTGCCTGTCTGCTAACATAAGTATCATAAAAAAGGCTTTTTCTTCAGTGGGAAGTTAATATGTTTCTTAAACCTTATATCAAAGATAAAACAGTAGTTTAAGTAAGATAAGTATCGACTCGGAGAGTTCCCGTCTCACCTTGCCCACAATTCGCCTGAAGTTCGCCGTAACTTTATGTTAATTTGCTCCAATAGTTGGGAGTTGGCTCAGACCATCCCAGAGGGAACTACCTATGTTGATTTAATGAGGAAGTGAATTTAATTGGTATCGGAGAAAGATGAAGATTTTTGTTCTTTTGCGAGATTTTAGTAAGTTTATCTCCGGCATGAATCGGAAATATGTGGGTACGATTTCTGGGAGAAAATGCTCAGTTAGTAACTTTTTCTTTTTATACTACATCTGTTGGCACACAGGCACGCAGCCCACCTGATGGTATGCGGGGCGGTAAATCCCTACCACCTACCAGACCCTAGATGGAAATCGAACCCACGACCTTCGGGTTTTATACCCAAGCGGCTTAGCCACTGTTCCACGGAGGCGATCAATACATCTCAAAATATCTCTGGGTTAGATCTGAAAGATCGAAAATATGTAACTAACATTTCTGGGAGGAAATGTTTAGTTAGTGACTATGCTTTTGTTTTTGTAGATAAACGGTAATACCTGGTAAGCCCCCTTCTTTGCAACATTAAGGGCCGTTCAGTTTGTAGTAGGTGGTCCACCTTTTTTCAAGGTGAGGTTTCAACATAACCACTGTAACTCAGGGTGTGTGTTAACGCATTTACCAAAGTAAAGAAAAAAGACTGTCAAAGCTTAAAAACATTGAACCCACGACCTTTTTTTCAGACTTGCGTAACTGAATCATTGTTCCACGAAGATGTTCAAATCGCCATTATAAATATCTGAAAAATATATAGAAATAAACCAATGACAATTTAAAGTGAAACTTTCTTTTCCTAACGTAAAAGATTGTCTTTGAAATGGTACCGCGATGGAAATTTATGCAGAAACACCCTCGTTGTATGTACATTTCCGAGCCGTCTCTGCCTGTGTCTGGCTACGATAATGCGGGTAAACCCTAACTTCTCGCAAGTTTTATTTTATTTGTCTACGAAATACATAAACATCAATCCCTCGTGTGGGGTGACCATTCAATCTGCAGGAATGAGATTTATAGACTACTACGTACTTCTGATGGACCATTAATTAAATCAATAATAATGAAAAAATGCCTTAAAAACAATAATAAAATCACTGGACATTGATAAACAGCGCTGGCTAGCTCCAAACTAAGCATATGCCACACAGCTGATGGACATTATTCTTTGCGTAAATACATACGTAGCAACTTCCAGATCTATAAAAACAGACATTTTCATGCACACAAAATATGTGATTGTATTGTGCGGGGATCGAACCTGCGGCTTCTGGTGTCATCTTATAAGCAGGGACAAAAATATTTGACTTAGAGGCATTATTTAGAGCGATGGCTTATCATAAAACCAACTTCTTAAGTACATCAAATTTAAATACCTTGGGCATTGGGTAACTTCGGACCTGAAAGACGATGCAGACATTGAAAGGGAGCGTAGGGCATTGTCTGTGCGTGCCAATATGTTAGCACGCAGATTTGCTCGGTGTTCTGGGGGCGTCAAAATCACCCTTTTTAGGGCTTTTTGTACGTCCTTTTACACGAGCAGTCTGTGGGTTGACTACACGCAGAAACAGTATAATGCCTTACGCATCCAATACAATAATGCGTTCAGAGTGCTTGTGAGGCTGCCCCGCTTCTGTAGCGCATCTGGGATGTTCGCCGATGCGCGTGTGGATTGCTTCTACGCAACCATGCGCAAGAGGTGCACATCCCTGGTGCGCCGGGTGCGGGGCAGTCGGAATATTATCCTGGCCGCATTCGCCGAGCGTTTTGACTGCCTGTACCTGAACCATTGCAATATGGTTCATGTACAGGCTGGTCATAAAATATTATTTTGAATTTTAATTTATTTAATTTATTAATTTTATGTGTATCAATTTTATGTGACATTTGTTTTATTGTGTAATTTTATTTGATTCTATAATTTATTAATTTGTTTGTATAATTTTTAATATGTAGGTATTATGTAATGTATGATCCTTGTTGATTGAAATAAAATTGCATTCATTCATTCATTCATTCACATCGTTGTTTCAACTTAAACAAAAAACACAAAAACCACAATTAGAATGGAACTTAATTTGGAAAAAAAAAATATTGGTCACCCTACAGTCGTGTAGTTTTGGGAATATGTCTAGTATGGGAGGTGACTTTTGCTTGTCTACTAAGTTTAAGAAAGCTTAGTGTTTACACACACGAATGTATGACGTAACACACGTTCTAGTGCAAAAATAGATAGGGAGCTTAAGTGCCTTGCCACACTGGCGGTTTGCAAGCGTTTCCAACGCGGAGCGGTCGCGCAGCGAACACGCCGCGTGTCCGCGGCGGCGACGCCGCGGTTGCGCGGCGTGTTCGCCGCGGAACCGCGACGGCACCGCGACGTCAGCGTACATTCAGTAACAGAATGGATTCCGAGGAGGAATTAATATGCACACAAGGAACATAATGAATACAAAAAGACACCAAAAAAGGTGCCACAAAGGGTCAACAGTAATGCAGTATAAATATTCGAAATCCAAAGCCAGGTCAAAACTATAGTTATCTAAGGAACGTCAAGTTAAAACTGCTGTAGTTGTGCTGGGCAGCATTCCTATGTGACGATCGTATTAGATATCATGTTTAAAAAATTTCAATTTAGAAAAACTAATGCCGAGTTGTATGGTAGGTAAATAAGTACACCAATAATTATAATCTTATAAAAGGGCGACATAATCGCATTTGTGATTAAGCCTTTCTATTCAGAATAAAAAAAAATCTTATAAAAATAAAAGGGGAGTCGGGACTTTGGTATGCGAGTGTACAACATGACGTCCACGCTTCTCTCCGCGGCGAACACGCCGCGCAACCGCGGCGTCACCGCCGCGCAGCCGCGACGTCTCCGCCGCGGGCACGCGCGGCGTGTTCGCTGCGCGACCGCTCCGCGTTGAAAACGCTTGCAATCCGCCAGTGTGGCAAGGCACTAAGAGCCAATAGCCAGTTTTTTGGTCAAATATAACTTTCAGTATAGGATGCAATTGCAAACCCTGTTTATTGGTATATTATTTAATTTTAAAATAGGCGCATTTAAGACGCAGCGCCCTCTAGCCCCAGACTAAGCATAGCTTGTACTATATAGGTTCTAGACAACGGCTTAACAAAATTTATATTTTTTTTTTGTAAAAAAATATTCAGGCTTTACGAACAGACATGTTCATGCACACAAATGCTTGTGCTGTGCGAGAAAAGACCTCTTGGTATAACGCCAATAAAATAGTATAAATAATTTCTTTTTTAGCAGAAAAGTTAGTCCAGCCATCAACTACAATGTAGTGACAGTCACGTGTAGTTTAACGGCCGGTCACGTCACCGTGGTCGGCCATTTGTGACTCTTCGGGTTTACTGCCTCCCTGGACTTGAGTTATGCGCTCGTAATCCTAAGTTTTACTGAACGATGAAGATTTATATAAGCCATAAAGAAAAGACTGTTGTTTGTAGTTACTAAGACTATGAGTATAAAAAGTGAAAAGTAATGGTTACATTTTTGGAGAAAGATTGAGGGAAATAATTTTATTGTCCACGTACTTTTCTATGACCAGTTTTGTCCAGAACAAGAATATGCTTGCACCATGAACCAAGATATACCTAGCAAGTCCAGTTATAACATAACAACAGGGTTTTTGCCGCAGCATTTATGCTGAGGCAAAAACCCTGTTGGCCTTTTTTTTCTTCCGGAGGAGAATGCGTTTATGTACCTGCGGCCGTGTGTGGGACTCGGGACCCAAGTGTCCCACTACCCACTAAACTCCCCCGGTTCCCCTTTCACCCGGAGAGGACGAGCCGGTGCCCGCTTTGTGTCGATTGACCGGCCCATCCCCGGGTACCCCAGCCTGGTGCAGTGGGCCAGGGTTTGCGCCTTAGGAGGGCCACCCGAGAAACGAGGTGATCCCCAGACTTGGCTTGGATGACCTGTGCAATGCGTACGCTGGGGGGCTACCCCCGCACACAGGTCATCCGCAGGCTAGAGGAGAAGCCTGTGAGCACGCCTTCTCCGGCCCGGCCGTCTACGCCGAAACCCTGTTGGCCTGCTCATGTGTATAATTTTATTTTGTGTTTTTTGTTTAATTGTTTGTTTATTTTTTGTAATGTTGTGTAATTTTGTTTTATATCTAAAGTCCAATTAATATTTTTTTCTTTCTTTCTACCTTGACAGGGGAAGTAGACCATTGCATCATTGCTATACAGTATACAGCCATTTGATTGTGCTGGTCATCGCCTGGATACTTTCAAAATAGGTTTGATGACATAATAATATTATCATCGATACTTATGTGTAAACAATATAATATCGCTGGACCAAATTTTTTTAAATGAAGAAAAACGATAAAGCTTAGGAAAACAAAATAAAAAACTCCCCAAAGTTTATTTTTTGTTGAGCGCCAGTAAAATGCTTTATGTTCCTACATTGTATTTGATTTCGTCCCTAACTTTACTGTTCAATGCTTCCCTATTTTCCCCGGGAATATTGTTTTTGTTTGGGAGAGCGTTGTGCCATAATGATGTATGCTGAAGATATTACGGTTTTTGCCCGTGGTCCAATTCGGGGGTTTTCCTAATTTAATATAATTATATGATTACGTGGTACTGTAAGGGTGCTGTGGCTAATAGTTCACACGTGGCTTTGCCAGGGGTCCTAGAACCGAAGAGAAATAAAACCTACTCGCAGTCGAACTATTTTTAAGAATAAAATTAAGCGCGAAGTGTTTTCAAATTCAAACTTCGCGCATCAATTGTTTTCTTGTGAAAACGTTCTTATAGTCGAGTCATTTTAATAGGTCACATTTGACAGTTCATTTATGCAAAGAAAAATATCCCTTACGCTAAAGGAATAAAACTCAAGAAAACAACATCAGTTATTTAGAAAATTAGACTACTACTGATGTACAGTCAACAGCACATCACGGTATACACTAGCAGTTCGATAATAGCGCTTATGCCCCCGACATAAGAGCGGTACAAAGTCCAAAGTGTTACGTCTGACGTGCTGTTGGTTGTACATAAGTAGCACTTTTCTTTGCATAAATGAACTGTCAAATGTGGCCTATTAAAATGACCCGACTATACCTTTATAGCACGCTATGTAAATATTCTGATTGTACAATGTACCCAACAAGAGGCAACAATAAAAAAAACTATAAGATGTCTTATTATTGCTGTCTGTCAAAGTGTGATGTCAATTGTCAACCGTGCCTTGTTATTATTGGATATTGTGAGTTATTTGTGATAGCAACCAATGTTGATATAACCATAGCTAATGTGGCGCCTCCAGAGCAGGTTTTTTTTTTGGTCAATAATATTATGTAAATTTAAATAATATAATTAGTTGACTTTCCTATCATCTACAAGTTTTATTTACTATTATACCAACGTCTTTATATCTCGCCGCCTAGTCAAGTGCATGCCAGTACATCCTGTGTAGTGGGTTGAATGGGCTAGTAAGACATTTTAACGACAATTGTGTCATGAGAGGTCGGAAGAACTTTACAAAACCACAACATAGCCTTAACACACGCTATTAGACCCAAAATCACTGTCGCATCAATGTAGACCATCAGGTAGTGATGGAGGTGGAATGAAAGGCCTATTACTGCGCCGTCATAACAGTTATCGATATCGATTGTCGATAAAGCCTGTTGCCGCTCCCACAGTTTATCGATAATGAAGGCAGGGGTGGACTTAGGGTTATTGAGGGGACAAGTTTGGTTTTTAATCAAAGATTAAATTTCGATGAATTCTTGAGTTAATTAAGAATGATAAATAATTATAAAATGTAAATAACAATAGACTGTAATCAGAAAAACTGACTCAGAGTTCCTTCGACACAGGTATTGAACCAAGGACCCCGAGATCATGACCAGGTACCTACCTACTTAGGTACCTATTTAAACCACTGGACCAACAAGAAGTTGTACAAACGTTAACTACTAAAACCTGTTAATTTCCTACACAAATAGAGCCGTTCGGAAAATAAATAAAAAATTAAATAAATAAAAAATCAATAAGACAATGTGAATTAACTAGTCAGTAATTATTAAAGAATTTAAAAAATATCGGTATATAACTGAAACGGGCCCCTTACGTTTAGGGGCCCCATAACTCTTGTGGGCCCGGAACGTCTCGGGGCCCACAAGTCCGTCCCACACAACCGGTCAATTTTAACTCTGCCGCGGTAATTTGCCAACGGTACTTAAGCCTTGGATTAACAATTGTTCGCTAATTGATTGGATTGTGATTTACTGACTGCACTGAATATTTAAGGCATCGCCGATATGGCGCAATTAAAATTATTCAATTAATTGGAATGTGTGAAACAACAGCGAGCGATATTGTTTCAGTACAGCAATTTTCTTTTGTGCAATGCAAGGTTTTATTATTTTATTTCAGGGCAACGCGGATATAGGAATGTTTGTTATACCGGATACGGATACAGTTACGGATATAAAATTATTTCGGATATTCAATAGTTCCGAATAATTTTGGTTACAGTTATCAAACTTAAAGGAATTTCAAGAGTAAAATTCCGTAACACAACACTTCCGTTTCAATTTGTCGATCTATTCATAAATGTAAAAATGCTCACAAGTTAGTTACGAGTCTGATAAGACAACGCTTAGGTCTCAATTGGGCTCCACTCCTATCCGATACTATTCGAAACTTTTATATCGAATATCCGCTAGTTTCGGTTACGGAGCTGCCTAACATCCTTACTGCTTGCCATCAAGCGGGCCGTAAGCCCGCAAATGATACAAATGGTATTGTTATAAAAAAAATCGTAGTATTGGTTCCAGAATCAAATCGTCCACAAGTAAGATATTATCAACCTTAAAGTCATTCAATTTTGAACGTAGGCTTTAACGTAAAGCCAGCTTATAGCTCCACAGGTAGTCGATTCAGACCTAAACGCAGACAATAGAGATGTTACCTGAGCCTAGAATTGAGCCTTTTGAAGCTCCTGTCTATTCAAGCCTGAATAGAAGCAATTATTTAGTAAGACGGTGTAATGAAAGTAATTTGAGAGATTAGATCTTTTCTAGATAAGTTTAGGGAAATATTTACGGTTTGACTTTGGTATAATATCTGAGTTCAGGCTACGACAGATAATGTTTATGGTTAGCCAACTAAGAAAAATATATTATGGGTCACATATAAATAGAAAAAAAGCTTTCAATAACAAGATTACAAACAGAGAAATAAGAACATACAAGGAAAAAAGTAATAAAAATTAAGTAAATAAAACAAAAAAATAAAATAGTAAATAATATAGATAAGATACAATGTACTTTCGTATTTTTAATGTACTGCCATACTGGTGACTATTTCGACATTTAAGTCATTAATTTCACTTGTACTGCCATAATAATTTATTTATTACTGAAACACAGCCAGACCTATTAAGGTAAATTTCAATAAGAAACCTAGGTTTTTAATCAAAAAATTTGCACATATTCAAAATTGAATCAGGATTAGAAAAAGTCAAAAACACGTTGAAAGAATGTTCTGGCTCTGAACGGCATATATCAAATTTACTGTCGGCATTTCAATATTCACGAGAAAAGTCACAGCAACGAGCTAGTCGGGCACAATACGAAAATTTGCATATAGCAAAAAGTAACGTTGGCAGAACTCGCCAACTCTGAGTTGGGGATGAAATAGAAGTGTTGTGAGAGATGTGGTCAGTTTACATTTGTCGATATTTTTTTATGCAAGAGTTGTACCTAAAAATTTCCTAGGTCATTATTCACGTACCACCATCTAGCCCTAAATTAAGCGTAGTTTGTACCAGACAATGGATAAACATAAATTTCTTTCTTACTTAAATACATACAATTATACATTGAAACCCAGACCGATACAAACAGACAAATGTTCACGCCGAATTCTCAACCATTACACATCGGTCCTCGAAAAGTGCTATGGTACGAGTACATAAAGCCGTTGGTCCTGCGCCTGATCTCTTTTCGATCGTGTTAGACTACTGTCCCACCATGCTCTAAAAGTGAGGGAATAGAGAGTGCACAGGTGCACCCACTGACATAAGAACACATGCTCTGCGTAGTTAGTTGATTGTCAAGATTAGAAGATAAGGGAAGAAGAGAAGATGAGGGAATACACCCTCGCACCCTTAGAATGAAAGTGACCTAACTCAAAATTCGTTTAATGCTCAATTGTTTCATAAACTGACCCTAAAAAGCCTAGGACTAGTAAAAGAGACCGAAGAGAGCGCTGACCCTGTTATACTTAGAAATAGGTCACTTTTTCTTACAGGGTTATAATGCTTTTAAAGGTTAGTTTATGGAAAAATCGAGAATTACACGAATTTGAGTTAGGTCACTTTCATTGTAAGGGTGCGACCTGTGCTTATTCTAAGTGTGAACTATAATACATCCTGGGTATTCGGTTAAATGTCAAGATTGCCAGGAGGACATTATTATGCTTGTGTATTTCGATATACATTTGAATATTGTCGTCATCCCTAGCTTAAATGCAAATATGCAGCGCGTAATGGCGCGTCCGGCGGCGCCGTATCTCTGACCGATGTGTTTGTGCCACATAAAATATTATCCTTTCAATTTGTACGTCTCTGATTTATTATTTGCTTTTTGGATTTATGTACAGTTCATAGCGATTATACAACTATAGTTTATCTTTTACAAACGAATACTATCTCCATAAAATCGCCCGAAATCGAGAGATACATTTTGTCTCAAAATCAAAATCAAAATCATAATAAAAATATTCTTTATTCATGTAAACTTGTATCAAGTATTTATGAATCGTCGATTACAGTGTGACTCTACCACCGGCTTCGGAACGCAGTCATCTGTCGAGAAGAACCGGCAAGAAACTCGACAGTTACTCTTTTTAATCGCCAAAGAAATTTTACAACATTGATAATAAATCTATCTATACTTGTCTGATAGTATTACCACAGATAAAAAGTTATCTGACAGAATGTTATTGAAACGCTCTACGTTTTTTTTTTTTATATGGCTCTATTTATCTACGGTAATCGCTCTGCCAAAGATAGATAAAACTGAAAAATAGAAAAGCGAGTCTATCTTTCTTACTTAGTTGAAATGCAAAACTGCAGTCACATCAGAAGCTACATATGGTTGCAAATAAAAGGTATTCTTAAACATTGATAGGTTATTGAGACCAGCCGTAAGAGAGCTAAAACAGGGATTTTTATATTAGTAAGTTAGAAACGCCTATTTACCGATAACTAGATTCCAAAGCTAGAAGCATTAGAAATGTCTTACTTTGCTTTTTGTTGTAATCCCTTAAGCCTTAAAGTTATCTCAGAAAAGGGTTATATTCCTTCACTACACGGAAAGGCCATTATAATAATCCGAGGAATGAATGTTAAACCTCCCGGCGGTACAATATGACGTCATCAATGCTTTTGTCTCGTTGTGTATTTTCTTTCAACTTATCACCATAAATGGATGGTTAACCATTAATAGTTAGTTTTGTCCTTATTTTAAGGGTCTTCAAATACCTTTTCCTCATTGTCACAAACGCAACGTAAAATATATACTGCGTGACATTTTAGTCGTTGTTTTCCCGCAGTAAAATGATTCTATCTTAGTAGTACTATAGTATAAATTAATGAAGTTTTTTTAGACAAATATAAAGTTTTACGATTGTAATAGACGAAACTCGAATCAATAGTTCTAGCTTCGTCGCGGACAGTCACTTGCCGGGATCATTGCCCTTCGCGCTTATCAAAAAGATGATAATTCTCTATTTACTAATATTTAATTTTAATTTTTCCTTCAAACATAAAAAAATAACCAAAAAAAAAATTACTTGCATAAATCGATAGTACTACTAAAGGTGAAGCGTTCTGCTGCGGGAAAACAACGACTAAAAAACAAGCGGTATTCAAACTATACCCATACCAAAAATGAGATCAAGATAGATATAAAACGTCTATTCATACAAAAATAACATAAGTCAGTGTTAGTAACATGATCTATTTTAAAACCTGGTATCGATTTATTCTGATCATCCGATCGGGAAACTAAGAAAGCCTTTTAGGTTATTTCCGGCCGTAAGTACTACTGAAACTGAGCGTTTAGGCCGAGTTGCCAATACTGCGGAACCAACTTCCGGCACCTGCATTTTAGAACCGATACGACAATGTCGCAAACGCCGGATACCGTATTCAGTCAGATAGTATGGAAATTTCAAAATTGACAATGTTGCCCAAACCCGCCAAGTGAGTTAGGTAAGTCCCATCAATAATAACTTATACAGATTGGTTGGTGGTAGGGCTTCTTCAGAGTCCGACTGGCTAGCTACCACCAGAGAGATAACATCTAAGTTATGTGCAATAAGTTATCAGGAACTTATATGACAATAGCGGGCGCCCGCGGTTTCACCTGCGTGGTTCCCGTTCCCGTGGGAATATCGATATATCCTTTCTTAGCGGATGCCTACGTCATAACATCTACCTGCATGCTAAATTTCAGCCCGATCCGTCCAGTGGTTTGGGCTGTGCGTTAATAGATATCTATGTCAGTCAGTCAGTCAGTCAGTCACCTTTGAGTTTTATATATATCGATTTGTGAGACTGACCCTGACCTATTTCTTTTCACAAAGGAACATTCCAGGACCCTATCAATAGATTGCAATCACAATCAGTTTGTCTCGTCCTCTGAAACACTCGCGACCTCTTCATTACAATATTATCTTGTCACGTAATAACAATACACCCCGAGACCTCCTTCTCCGGTAACGAGGGGGCTATTGTTAGACCTCACCCCCTCCTTATGTGGGGGACAGAAATAATCCTCAAAGGACCGCTCCTTTGCTTATTTTAGTTGAGAAAAAGTTGTCGTGATTGGCTCTGAATCTTAAAGTTTTTTATGGAAAAAAGAAATATCTATATTGTTTTTGTAATCAACAATGCTTTGGCGTACCGGGCTTAAAATCCGGGTAAGACAAAGTTTTGAACAGATTTTATCCGTAAAACTTGTAGACTCCAGACAATTATGAAACCGTCAACGCCATGTAGCTTCAAAGTCACAGAAATCATTTAGATTTCTAGTGTTCAAAGTTCAAACTAAGCACCCTTGTATAATGGGTATCAGATAATGTTAAAACTTATATTTACGAGAATAATAATAGTATTTAGTTCTATGACTGACCCGATGGCGCATTTGGCAGTGACCCTGCCCTATGCGCCAGGAGTCGTGGGTTTGAATCCCACCCAGGGCAAACACGTTTATGAACATTTATGTTTGTTCTGTGTCTAGCTGTTTATTTGTATTTAAGTATTTGTATTTGTTATACCTTCGTTTGTAGACTTCCTGATTATTACTTTCTGTTTTATTTGTTTTCGTATTTCATTTCTAAGGTAATGGGGATTTATGAACTTCATCAACATCTTTTAGTTCACAAATCCCCATCATGAGATCAATGGGGATTAGTGAACTAAAAGTTCAGAAATCCCCATTGATGGGGATATCCGATGGGGATTTGTGGAATAATCCAATAATTATCAATGATGTAATGTTTTCCAATATTTATTTATTTATTTTATTTATAGTTTCAAGTACTTAGCTTTAACTCAAATTAAATGCTTAGAACTCGCGTCTGCTTTCATGGCAGTTTGCCACAAAATCCCACTTTCCTAACATACCAAACTTTCTTATTATTCAAAGGAATCGTATTTAATATCAATTCCTTCATATTTGCGTTCAAAATGACAGACGTGATATGGACGGCGTCATAGGAGAGTGGGACAACTTCTTCAATATGTATTGTTCCAACCAACTCCTTGAGTGGCATGTGCCAAGCTGTCGTACCAGGGCTGACACGCAGAAGACGTAACTACACCATAACAAGAAATATCGTTTTGGTATTTCTAGATAACTTACATAACTTTCTCATTTACGAGTATAAAATTTGTACTATATTCAATGGTTGATATCATTAAGAACACAGACAGAACCACCATCTAAAACTTAAGTGTTTTGAAAGAAAGAAAGAAAGACATTTATTTATTCATTTCAATAAATAAACACCAAAAAAAAATAATTAAAAAACGGTGTACTACCCACAGTATGTAATTATAATAACGTCCTGTTTACCCGAGTTTCCGATAGGGCAGTAAATTTTTTAGGAATAACCAACTACGCATAATATTTTGTTAGTGCCTCGCAAAGTATATATTTTTTATTTGTTCATCCATCCTTTCATAATAATTAATATGTCAAGCTACTCATTTTGAAAACGTGAGGAGATGTTTTTTAACTTACTGTAGAAAAATAAATGAAGGTACATTCAGGTTCGGTTTTTTATTTTGAGTTCTGGAACGCAAAAAGTGTTTATGTAAATTCCATTAATCTTACACCTTAATGTAAAAAATATGTAAAAATAAACTAAGAATTATGACCTTTATATGGCTGTGCCAGTGTGTGGCAGCCCTGTGAAGAGCATTACTCAAAGCATTTTCCCGAAAGTTCTCACAAAAGTTACAAGTGACTTTCTGTTTTAGACGGATTCTGCGGACTACGTCGTTTGTGTAACATGATATACACACTACCAACACATCATAATTATCTGTAATGAGACGTTATTTTTATTTTAGATCAGTATGCAATGGGCACGCAGCCCACCTGATGGTAAGCGACCACTGCGGCCTATTCCATTGATAGACACTTCACCAGGAAGGGTCGCTCAAAGTGCTGCCACTCTGTAGGTTCTAATCTTCTGATTTTGAGCCTTTGATTTTAAATGTACCGACTCCCGCATTAATATTGCCGTAGCACAGCCAGAACTGTAATGGCGGCATATTTCATATAAGGAGTTTGTAGCTAGTCGGACTCTGAAGAAGTCCTACCACCAACTAGACCCAAGGCGGGAATCGAATCCACTAGGCGGCCAAAAACCACTTGACAATGAAATACCTACATTACATTATTTTATAAAACCATAGCCCGCGGGTTCGATAGTAAATGTAATTCACTTTCATTCCACAAAATTCATGAAAAACTTAAAATTGACCGCTGCAGCAAAAATTCGCGAAAAACAAAACGTTTTTCAGAATAAATGAATTCAGTTGTCAGTGATAAAGCAGTAATAGTTTCGTGGAGAGCGACCAGCGCGCGAGTGATAAATCGACGCCTCGCACCGGCCCGTGTTAATCACCTTCACGCGATATCGCGCGGAATTAAACCTGTGCACTGGATTTTTTTTGGAAAAACAATACAACGAAATCTGCCGTAATCTATATATATTTTTTTTCATTTTTTATTTTTTTTATACTAGGTCAGTTGGCAGACAGGCACGCAGCCCACCTGATGGTAAGCAGCCACTGCGGCCTATTCCATTGAGGGACGCTTCACCTGGAAACGTCCCTCAATGTGCTGCCAGACTGTAGACTCATCTGATCTTCGAGCCTCTGATTTCAAGTGTACTGGCTCCCACATTAATATTGCCGGAACACAGCCAGAGCTGTTATGGCGGCAGATTTCACCTGTGGGGGTGATAGCTAGCCAGTCGGACTCTGAAAAAGCCCTACCACCAACCAACTCAAAGGTGACTGACTCACTGACTGACTGACTGACATAGATATCTATCAACGCACAACCCAAACTACTGGACGGATCGGGCTGAAATTTGGCATGCAGGTAGATGTTGACGTAGGCATCCGCTAAGAAAGGATTTTGATCAATTCCCACGGGAACGCAAACCACGCGGGTAAAACTGCGGGCGGCCGCTATATTTACATAGTTTTCGCCGTTTTTCGACCCATTTGGTGTAGGTAGTTTGTGTTCCTCGACACCACGCCATGCTGTGGACAGTTTCTGTCTGCAAGGCAAAATAGGCTGGACCCTGGGAGATCTTCCCTCTCACATAATTATGATCAACGTATGAGTAACTAGCCTTCCGCCCGCGTTTTTACTTGTGCGTAATCTTTTGTCAATTATCCCCTTTTTTCCTCACGTTTCCGGGATAAAAAGTACCTTTTGTCACCCGGGGATAGTGTAGCTTTCCAACAGTGAAAGAATCATTCAAATCGGTTCAATAGTTTCGGAGCTTATTCAATACAAACAAACAAACAATCAAATGTTTCCTCTAATATTAGTATAGATAATTTTGCTATTGCGCTTCGTTTGGTGAGTGATAGTGCCAAAGGCCCGAGCTCTTTACTTTCCCCCTCCTTTAGGCTCAATCCTAGCCTAGAAAAGGTTGGGGTAGCTGAACATAAGTCGGTTAATTACGAGTACCTACTACAAATCTGGCAGCGCCTCGTCCCTTTTCTGGTATGAAGGGATAATATTTTAAAAGTAGATTGGTTCCAGCCACACACACATAACCTTTTTTTTCGGAGGAGAATGCGTTTACGCACCACAACCGCAGGCTAGCTAGACCTGCGGCCGTGTGTGGGACTCGAGACAAAGCGTCCACTACCCACTAAACTTCCCCGTTTCCCCTTCCGATCGGGACTAGCCGGTGCCAGATCAGTCTACAAAACCTGATCACAAATAATTATGACATATCAGCCAACTTTTTACTCAATGTCATCAAAGGGTATGCAGTGACCCGTCATAATTGAGCATTAAAGCATAAAGCTATAAAACCGCCACATATATAAAAATAAGTCAGCCGGAATTACGACCACCCTTCTGCGTTTCTATTAGACTTGTAGTAACAGTTATTCTAAACACGTTCTCGCGCAATCCTTCCACACAAACAATGAAGAAAGTTTGTAAAGAACGGCCCTCGTCAAACAAACCGGCCGCGTTTCTGATCCCGCCTGTTATGACTCGCAGGGCTGGCAAAAAAAAACTTCATCATCAGCCTATATACGTTCCCACTGCTGGGACACAGGCCTTATCTCAATTGTGAGATAGTGTGGGCCATACTCCACCACGCTGGCCTAGTGCGGGTTGGTGGAGTGGTGCGTAAGGCAAGTGACCAACCTTAATGTCAGATGTTATCAAGCCGCCAAATGGCCTCTGACTAGGCTTGACGACTAATATCTACATATAGTAAATATCAGCCAGGACCAACAGCTTGACGTGCCTTCCGAAGCACGGAGACGATCGAAATAAATGTCACTAAATGTGGTCAGAACGGTCACCCATCCATTAACCGACCGCGGCGTGGGTAGCTTGACTTTCGTTATCTCTAACGAACCACTGTCACAGCTGCGCCACGAGCGCCAAAATAACTTAGTTAATAAATATATCAAAAGAGACGACTTGAAGAAACCACAGAACCATTATTTATGACGCATATTTCTAGGTCCACTTCTTTACAATAGACTAAATGCATTAAGTAACATATATCCCCTGTGCTACAGTAAATGTAAAAATAAACTCCAAGATGCCCTCCAATGTATGTCCTACGAGGATACAGAGAACTTATTAACCGTATTAAAGTAGATAGATATACGAGTATTGTTATTTTATAAAATAGGTATAAGTAGTTCCATATTATTTAACATTTAGTATTTATTTTCAATTTTCACCTGCCTATTTTACTAAGTGATATAATTATTTGTAGACCATTAGAATATAATTTATATTTTCGCCTGAAACACAGGATTTTCCTAGTTCAGGCTCATAAAGTTAATTAGATCTTAAGAAAATGTTTGTACTAGCTGATAGAATAGTTCTAAGAATTTTAATAAATTGATTTGATTTGATTTGATTTGATATGGCTGGCAAAACTTAGTTAACAAACATGTAGAAACAACAAGACTAGTTAAAGAAACTACAGAAATATATTTTTTGTGGTAGTTCAGTTGGTAGACAAGCACGCAGCCCATCTGATGGTAATAAGCGATTTGCAGGACACTTCATCAGGAAGCGTCGTTCAATGTGCTGCCAGACTGTAGGCTCATCTGATCTTCGAGCCTTTGATTTTAAGTGTACTGGCTACCATATTAGTATTGCCGGAACACAGCCAGACATGAAGATTTGACGAGCCATTTGGTGTAATGGTCGAGAAGTCGGCTATTACACCAGAGGTCGCGGGTTCGATCCCCGCACGGTACAAACATTTGTTTGCATGAACATGTCTGTTTGTATCGGTCTGGGTGTTTGTATGTATAATATGTATGTATTTACGAAAAAAAGTAGGTATATAAGTAATGTTTATCCGTTGTCTGGCACCCATAGCACAAGCTAATGCTTAGTTTGGGGCTAGATGGCGCTGTGTGAATAATGTCCAGAGATATTTATTTATTTATTATTATTATTAAAGATATCACGGAACTATTCTGTGTATTTGTGCGATTCGCGTACGGAGGTGAAATTTGTCGACCTGACTCTCACAGCTGACAGCTCTGTTCGGGCATTGTTAATGTGGGAGCCAGTGCACCTGAAATCAAAGGCTCGAAGATCAGAGGAGCCTTCAGTGTGGCAGAACATTGAGCAACGCTTCCTTACGCTTAATGTACTGATTTTTGTGTAAGGCCTATTGTCCACGTAAACCGCACGTCATGCGCACGCTTTCGTCAATTGACGATTACAAGACGAATGCTTGCATTTTGCGTAGAAACCTTTAAAACTGTGTCCACTGCGGCACGTCGTGTCGTGCGTTCGTCATGCGGTGCGGCGCGGCAGCGTGGACACAGTATTGAAGGTTTCTACGCAAAATGCAAGCATTCGTCTTGTAATCGTCAATTGACGAAAGCGTGCGCATGACGTGCGGTTTACGTGGACAATAGGCCTTAGTTAACCGACACTGACAAACTCGATGTCGGTTAAAAAACATAAGTATATCGTGAATATGTGGAAGCCCTACAGCAGGTCCAAAGTGGGCCTCTCCAATATTCATGGCTTTGTTCGGGACTTTCTTCCGCTTCCAAACCCTCCCCCACTTCACCCCCCAGCCCACGCAGCGGATCATTCATTGCGAAATCTTTTCAGGCCGAAGTTACCGAAAATTGAATTTTTAATACCTTTTTCCCTATTCGAAATTGTGTATGAGTTTGTGTATGAAGATACGACACACAGGTAATCAGGTTAGAAAGCTTTTTGTATGTCATTGAAAATCTGTGTTTTCTATACAGATAGATGCAGAAAGTTGTACCTAAAGTTACTTTGCTTTTTGACGAGCCATTTGGTGTAATGGTCGAGAAGTCGGCTATTACACCAGAGGTCGCGGGTTCGATCCCCGCTCGGTACAAACATTTGTGTGCATGAACATGTCTGTTTGTATCGGTCTGGGTGTTTGTATGTATAATATGTATGTATTTACAAAAAAAAAAGTATATAAGTAATGTTTATCCGTTGTCTGGCACCCATAGCACAAGCGGGTCCCCTATATGAGTGCGAAAGTTGATAGTTCGATTTTCATTATATCGAACACGCTGTGTCGATAATTCAGTAGTACGATGTTTTATTACATCGATGATTTGTTAGTGCGATGTAACGTTTGTGCGAAAAATCTTATTGCGAAAAACCATACAGCGATTGCTCATTAGTTCGAAAATTTTAATGCCTTTATAGGCTGCTTTTATGAATTTTCTTAACGTCTATAATGCAAAATTAGGCTAATAATTGAATTTCAGGGATGATGGTAGCCGTTTTAAAGCCGCATACTTATTATAGGAATAATGAATTTTCGAACTAATGAGCAATCGGTGTATGGTTTTTTCGCAATAAGATTTTTCGCACAAACGTTACATCGCACTAACAAATCATCGATGTAATAAAACATCGTACTACTGAATTATCGACACAGCGTGTTCGATATAATGAAAATCGAACTATCAACTTTCGCACTCATATAGGGGACCCAGCACAAGCTAATGCTTAGTTTGGGGCTAGATGGCGCTGTGTGAATAATGTCCAGAAATATTTGTCCAGAAATATTTATTTAAATATTTATTTATTTTTCAGGGAAATGTACTGATAGACACCCATTTGAGAGGAATAACTCTTATTATGCAACTTACCACTAACAACCTCATTGGTGACTAAAAACATCGTGAGAACGTCCTGAACAGTCCTATTGTAATGTTATCTACCTTTAGGAGACGTTTCTATACGTTCCAAAGAATGTAAACCAAAGGGAACTATAAGAAAACTGTAGTTCTAATGCTATAATAATGTAAATAAAAGTATACGAACCTTAGGGATACATGCTATACGTATTATGTCCTCATGGGCGGATACTTCCGCCTCCAAAATTATACGATTAGGGTTTTTAGCCTCCACTTTATTTGTTTATCGATTACATAGTTTTGTGAATTAGATCATATTTTAATTTTATTGTGAAAAAATAATTTATTTGTAAACAAAGTCTGACAATATAGTCGCCATAGCTACGCGTTAATTTTTTAAACTCTATGTCAAAACTCGTAGCTATGGAATACAAACCTTTGTACACTACTGTAGTTTTGACATTCCTTTTGTAGATTTAAATATTAAAAATAAAATAGACAATAAAAGCAGAGGCAGCAGCGCAAATGGGTCAGTCTACAGTCAGTCTACCGTCAGTCTAACGTCTGGAGCCTGAAGTCCGAAGAACTTACTCAGAGGCACGGTCCTCAGCCCTACTACAGAGTCTATACTCAGAGGCACGGTCCTCAGCCTCCGCCTACCCGACTCAGAGGCACGGTCGTCAGCCTCCGCCTACACGCCACGAGCCTCCCCATCGCCGTGCGGCTGCTCAACCTGGAGGGGCTCCTCCTAGGGCTAGATCCCTCGAGCCCTTAACTCCGCCGCGAACTCCGCCGCGCCGGCGCGCACCACGAGCTCATCGGTGCGAGCCCTCCGTGCGACGCCACTGCTCACCACCGGGGCGCAACACTGCGAGCCCTCCGTGTGCCCTGAGTGTCTGCCTACGTCGCTAGAGGCGTCTGCCCTTCCCTGCGTGTCGTCTGCCTACGTCCTACACCCTAACCTAACTTAGTCTGTAATATAGGACTTAGTCTTAGTCTGTAATATAGGACGTGCTGTATTAAACTTCTGGCTTTCAATTCTATCCTCTTCTTTTATTTCAAGTTCTTTTGCTCCGTTACCTTCCGTAACGTGACACTATCACTGTATAAACATAGTCCAATTATAGTCTGACTAGCTTTCCGCCCACGGTTTCACCCGCGCGTAATATCTTTTTTCAGATATCCCCCTTCCCACCACATTCCCGGAATCAAAAGTACCCTTTGTCATACGGGGATAGTGTAGCTTCCCAACAGTGAAAGAATTTTTTAAATTGGTTCAGTAGTTTCGGAGCCTATTCAATACAAACAAACAAACAATCAAATTAATCTTTCCTCTTTATAATATTAGTTAAGATTTCCTGATTAACGTGGTTGTATAATTATATTGTTGGTGTATCTATGAATAAATAACAATCACACTACTTGAGACTGACCGGACAATACAAAAGGGTTTTCGCGTCCATTGTGGATCGGCCCTTGAGATGGCATTATTGTGTCCACTAAGTTCGCAGGGTTTGTAATAACGCTGCCTTTTACAAAGCGATTGTTGAGAGACGAGACTCGATATAAGTGTCAAACTTATGACGTAAGGCGCCTAAGTTTATATTTTTGTTAGAAAGTAAATAAAAATTAAAAATATGTATACGAATTTTATAAAAATTATGTAAATGAATTTTAAAGAAATTATTTTTAGTCGATTTTACTTTTTTAAAAAATTTATGTAGCAATCTATAATGAAAAAGTTGATATTAAAACATTTTTACTTGATTATCACGATCATATCAGCCATAGGCCATCCGCTGCTGATACTTACTTATTTACTATAAATAAATATATAAAACAGGTATGAAACTCATGCAAAGCCAGGGATGGAAGTTAATTTGTAGTTTTTAAGAAGAATTAATTGGCTTCCAGATCAATATAGAATTATGGTAACATGAGCCAAGTTTCAACTGGCCTGATGCTATCTGGCTGTGTAAATTTTCTCACAATTTTCCTGTTTAGAGAGCTAAAGGTTTTATATGATAAAATGCTTAAGGAGTAATGTTCACGTACGCGGAATCACCAGTTCTGCATTCCAACGCTAAATACTCGACAAAGCAATTAATGCTTATGGTGATAAATTAATTAGAAACAGCCTCAGCTCTAGTTACGTCGAGTAAAGCTGTGTTCCAGTGTAAAATTTTTTTAGGTAAACGATTTATACAATTAGAATGGAAATAAATTTGACTTTGATCCAGACCCTAGGCCGGAATGGAACCCACAACCTTCACACAAAGGTTTTTAGAACCGGGGAAATATATAAAAACAAGATTTAATATGAGACAAAATATCAGCCAATTTATGACACATACCAAGACAAAAATACCACTTTTCCATCTTACTAACTTACTTACTAAGATGGCGCCAAAGTGAGTCTTGGCCTCCGACAACAAAAGACGCCACTTCAGTCTGTCTTGCGCCATCTCCTGCCACTTCCACTATGTTGACGTTTCCATCTATGTCGACAATTCCTTTATCAAGCAAGTCGCTTAATAGAAACAGAGACTAAAAAATCTCTATCCAAAATTTCAATTGACACGTCCTGAAAATCTAGACCAGAAAACTAGAAACCTGACTACTCCAAACACTATCCAACACACTACACCATAACTCAACAGGAAACCTTCATTTTTAACCCCCCAACGCCCACGCTCCATCATGTGCACTCGCCCCAACAGGCCTAATTGATCTGTCGCTCACACTGTCGCGCGAGTGTTAATTGCGAACCCCCCTCCCCCCACTCGAACCTCTGAGGGATTATTTTTCATAAAAATGACGCGGCGTGAAGAGGGTAGAGTGACGTAAGCATAATAGAAAGAATACACAGTGCGTTACGTTTTTTTTTACTACATCAACTTATTCACAGCATTTTGCTTAAACTTCTTACAAAACACAAGGGACTTAATGTTTTAGATAGATTTTGTGGTTTACGTCATTTTTTGAAACATGATTTACACCTCACCAGCACATGAGGCACTTACGCTAGATCAGTTCGCAGAAAGATACGCAGTCCACCTGATGGTAAGCAGCAACTGCGGCCTATTCCATTGAAAGACACTTCACCAGGAAGCGTCGCTCAAAGTGCTGCCACACTGTAGACTCAACTGATGTTCGAGCCTTTGATTTCAAGTGTACTGACTCCCACATTAATACTGCCGAAAAACAGCCAGAGCTATCATGGCGGCAGATTTCACATAGCCAGTCGGAGTCTGAAAAAGTCCTACCACCAACCAGACCAAGGCGAGAATCGAACCCACAACTCAAGATCGATTGGTTTAAGTGTCCGTGCGGCGACACATAGATACAATTTCACATAGATTTGAAAACACTGGGTGACCTAATAACTGTCGTCTCGTTGTAGCGGGCGCAAGGCCGTGCCACACAGTAACTGCTTAGTTATTGTTTGGCACTGAACTGTCTAAGGGCAGACGTGGCGCTTACCATCAGGTGTAAGATCTGCTCGTCTTGTTACACATTACAATAAAAAAAAAATGATAATAACATACTGTATACTCTTTTTACTATGACGTAATTGTCACATTGATAAAGCTACGCTTGACTGGATGTAGGGCTTGGGGGTTGAAGTGGAAAATTGGACTTTTAAGTATTGTTCTTTTTTTGTATTACGACAGTTGGTAGACAGACATATTGATTAGGCAACAGCGGAAAAAAAATAGAAAAAAATGGGTTAAGGGGGCAACTCGTCCCAGTCCAAAACTGGGCCCGGGGACCAGTTCCACCCTTTCTAATTTGATAGTGGTCAACTGGTCCCATCTTGATTCTGGTGTTGGGACCAGTTGACCCCTGAATATTCTTTAGGGGTTTTTTGGTCCCAACGTGATGTTGGCTCTAACACAGGTAAATTGAACACAAATTAAAGTTTGTAGGTGAACCTTTTGGTTATTGGAGATGTATTAATTTGTCAAATTACCATTAAATGCAGATATCTGAAGAGCTATGTATTTAATTTACATTTGTAGACCCCATTTATTGTCTCAATGAATTTATTGCTTAATGTAACTTGAAAATTATGATCGCTAAAAATAGAGTAAAATATGGCCTGAAATAAGTGTAGTTCTAAAATTCTATACCTCTACATAGACATATTGACTAGGCGCCAGCGGGAATTAAAAAAGAAGAAAAAGAATGTCCCCATTTGTTGTCTTCATGAATTTATTACTGTGGACGATGGGGGTGCAAAACGGAGTAAAAACACCGAAATATTGTTGACGAAGATTTATAATTTGATAGACTTTTGGAAATTACAACTGTGCGACATGCGTAGTCGCTCGTGGATTTTGTAGAAGAGAAAAAGTGTTACCAGTATAATATTGATTACAAATTTTAGTGACCAGTACAAAAAATATCAATATATTCTAATATTAAATATACATACATATAAAGCTTTCTAAATTAATTCTTTATATTATTCTAACGTTTATCAAAATATACTAAGTTATAATTATTATTAGCTAATTATTAGCACAGAAAAATATTTGACAAAAGCCAAATTGTTGAACGCGTCGCTTACACTCCCCACCCTAGTGCTGCGGTGCAGCACTCAAACATCTACTACGGAAATGGGTGCGACGCGTGCCACAGACCGACGCCAAATTCCGGTCTTGGTCTTAACATCTACCATCCTGGTCCGACCATCCTTACCCGGGTAAACCTGGTGAATGATGCCCCTCGGCCATGTGTTGCGAGGCGAGCTCGGATCGACTACAAGTACCAAATTACCTACCTGGAGTGGCACCTGTTCTTCGTTCCATTTTTTGCGTGGCAGCATGTCCGGTAAAATTTCCTTTACCCACCTGTTCCAGAACATATCTGCTAGTCGTTGAGCCTTTCGCCATTGCTTCCTCAGGTACATATCGGAATTATTAAACTCACCAATAACAGGTAAGTTGGAAGAGCTACCTAGAAGAAAGTGGTTAGGTGTAAGCGATTCCACAGTCGCGGGATCCACAGCGACGTGAGACAATGGACGTGAATTTACCATATTCTCGACTTCAGCTAAAAGGGTAGTTAAAGTTTCGTCTCTGGGCGTCCTTTCAGTCATAACTACTTTTAGTGACGTCTTTACTGTCCTAATTAGTCGTTCCCACGCCCCACCCCAGTGTGGGCTTCCAGGAGGGATAAAGTGCCAATTCATTTGATTGTTCACACCTTCTTGTTTCAGGATATCTATGTCTAAATTTGCCATACTTTGCCTTAATTCCTTATCAGCACCACGCAAATTGGTCCCATTGTCCGAGTACAAGTGGCTCGGCCAACCACGTCTAGCGGCCATTCTTCGTAATGCCATAATTAAAGAATCCGTTGACAGGGAAGTGACTACCTCAATGTGTATTGCTCGAACGGTCAAACACGTGAATAAAACACAGTACCGTTTTTCCCTGCGTCTTCCCACAGCTATCTCAAGAGGGCCAAAAAGATCCAGCCCACAGAAGGTAAAGGGACGTTGATGGTGTGCTAATCGCGCTTGAGGCAAATCTCCCATACGTGGGATCTGCGGCTTACACTTTCGAATACGGCAAAGCATGCACTGGGACACGACAGTTTTAACGGTAGGTCTTAATCTTACTAACCAGAATTTCTGCTTTAACTCGTTTACTACGGTCTCCTGATTTCCATGAGCAGCTTTGACATGGTAATGTCGTACAATAAGTCGAGCTACTGGATGCCGTCCATCTAGGATTATTGGATTCTTCATTCCCAGGTCTACGTCCAGTGCGGCATCAATGCGACCTCCAACGCGCAACAGGCCCTCTTCATCAAGCACAGGTGTCAGAGTAAGTAGCTTACTATTTCGTAAAACACTATTACCTTTCTGTACTGCAGCTATTTCTTCGGCAAAGGTCTCCTGTTGGGCGTGGCGTAGCAGCAAACGTTCAGCTTTCCTCATGGTGCCACAGTCCGTCTCCTTGGTAAGTCCCTTGCATGCATCAATAAATTTTAAAACCACAGCAGTAGCCCTCAGCAGCCGAAGCCAAGATGAAAAACGTTCAGGATCAGGAACTGGTAGTTTAGCCATCGAAACAGATTGTTCCACAACCATCACAGTAGCGCAATTTACCTCATCCAGGTCAGGCTGAATAGCGTCGCACGGCCAATGTGCACTGCTGTCATGTAAAAACGCTGGACCATTTAACCACTCACCTTGAAATATTTCCAGGTTAAACTCCTCTCGCGTGGCCAAGTCCGCTACGTTCAGGTATGACGGGATATATCTCCACTCTTCGGTTCTTGTGAGTTCATCAATTTCCCCTAGACGGTTTGCTTCAAAGGCTTTGTATGAACGAGTGTTATTTCTAATCCAGTGTAAAACTGTGGTGGAGTCGCACCAAAAATATCGACGTACCGGCTTAAGTTTATGTTCGTGCATGATTGTGTTGGCCAACCTAGCAGCCAACAACGCCGCCTGTAGCTCCGCTCGAGGTATAGTTAACGGTTTTACTGGCATAACTCGAGACTTACTAGCGACAAACGCCACGCGCGTCTCGCCATTATCGTCCCATCGCCAATAGCCTACGGTGCACATTCCTTTGGCAGCTGCGTCGCTGAACATATGGAGCTCCAAATTCTCATACCTATTTTTAGATACAGCTGTAGTCGCAGCGGGTGCTACGGCATCGTAGCGCGGGAGCGTCGTAGCACTTTCCGTAGATGCGCTGATCTCGTTCGTAGTCACTGCGTAGCTAGGAGACGAAACAGCAGTATGTTTTGTCTCTTTCCCACTCGTAGCAGGTAAGTAGCATCTACAAATACGTAAGTTTTTTATTACCTTGAGTAGATCGAGCCAGCTGCACCACGCGATATAAATATCATCTGGAATATGCTCATCCCATCCAATACTCAAACGCCAAGTGTCCTGCAGTATTGATCTACCTTGAATAATGAATGGTGATAAGAAGCCGAAAACATCAAAAATGGACATTATGACACGTAACATAAGTCGTTTTGTAGGCCTTTGTTTACCTTTAATGACCTCTTCAGGTATACGTTTCAGGGTCACGTCGAAACCTAATTTATCCTCTTTCGGAAACCATATTAATCCCAGGGTTCGTTCCCCGTCGTACTGTTGGTCTATTTTAAATTTCACGGCAGCCTCACCTAAGCTTTCCCCAGGTAAACTTTTTAAAACATCTACACTGTTACTTGTAAAGTTACGAATTTCAAAACCGCCTTCCTTATGAATTTTTATAATATTACTCACCATTTCGAGTGCACTGGTTTCATCTTCAAAACTTTGAATATAGTCATCCATATAATGTGAGTTACATACCGCGTCGACTGCAGCAGGCAGCGATGACTCATAGCGCTCGGCATTCTTGTTCTTTATGAACTGTGCAATAAAGGGTGAACAATTAGCACCAAATATAAGTGATGACATAACATATTTTTTGACAGGTTCTGTGGGGCTGTTTCTCCATAAGAAACGTAAAGCATGCTGGTCTGCTGGGTGAATTTTAATCCTTAGAAACATGTCCTTAATGTCTCCCGTTACTGCTATCCTTTGTTCCCTAAAGCGCAGCATAATACCAAACAGTGAAGACAATAAGTCAGGACCCGATAGTAGGTAATCATTCAGACACAGACCGTTTACCTTACCAGCTGCATCAAACACCAACCTTAGCTTTTTCTTATTTGGGTTGTCTACGCCGAAGTGTGGAAGGTACCATTCCTTCGAGGAAGCCGGGCTATCATCAGTGAGTTCCTGAGCATAATCATTTACCAATAAGTGCTCAATGCGCTCGTTGTACCTTTGTGCGAACCCTTCACACATTGACATTTTCCTCTCAATACCTAATAACCTTTTATATGCATTACCATATGAATCAGGTAAATTACAATTTGGATCTTTCCAGGGTAAACATACAAACCAGCGGCCATTAATAAGTTTTGAGTTTTTTTCCAAATAGGCTAAGGCTCGAACATCATCTGCATTTTGTCTAACCGCACCAGATATACCTAAAGAGTCAAGGGTAAAAGATTGTTTTACCTGTTCATGCAGATCTCGCAGCATAAGACTCTCCTCCAATGGCACACCACCTTGGGCTGAGACACAAAGATTAACATGACCAGAAGTCGACCCAGTCTGAGGCACACGCACCATCCCATGAAAACACCAACCCAATGGTGTAAGTGTAGCGAACGGTTCACTTTTAATTCCAGAAACAATTTCTAATGGCATCATTAAATCGTAATTGTCCTGACCAATTAACATTTCGGGTTTGTTATTAACACTTAAGAATTTATCTTTAATATTGCACAATTTTGTAGAACATAAATTAACATTACTAATGTTTTGCAAAGGTAAATTAAGTTCATTAACACTACGCGCTCGTATTGAATAAATCTTATTGTCCATACCTGACAAACTAATGTTCATTATAACTGCATCACAAACCAGTTTGTTGTTATTCCAGGCGCCGCTCAAGCGCATGGTCTCGCGCTGGCCACGCAACCCTGCGCGCCGCGCAAGGTCACTGCTTATAAGAGATACGGTCGAACCGTCGTCAAGAAGAGCTGATGTACTGATTACACCGTTAGGGCCGTGTATACGCACTGGGACTACTTTAAGTAAAACTTGACACTCACTCGCGTTAATGTGCGTTACAGTTTCTACCGATTGTGCACTTTGTTGACGATCACTTTCACAAGACGTGCCGATGTCATTGCACTCACGACTGTTTTTATTTTCGTAGTGCAGAAGTCGATGATGCGAGGCGCCGCAGTTGTCCTTGTCGCACGCGGCAGCTGGGCAGGTGTCCCGAAGGTGACGACACAGTAGGCACTTGTAGCATAATCCTTTGCGTTTTACATATTGCCATCTTATTTTTGTAAGCGCTTTCTTGAATTTCTTACAATCTGTTAGTTTGTGCCGCTGATCGGCGTTACAAAACTGGCATGTATTGTCACTGCTTGAGGGTTCAGATTGCAATAACACTGTGTGAGGTTTATGACTGTTATTATTGTGATATTTGCTATCAGTGCGTAGGTTGTTTACATTCAAGTTCAATGATGGGGTTATAGTTGATACTTTCACCGCTTCAGCCTGTAGAAAATCCGACAATATTATCAATCTTGATTTTATATTATTATTCTCAGATATTATCGGATAGCTATAGTCAGCCCATTTTGATAACAACACTGTAGGCAATTTAGATAGGATTATTGAAACTATACTCATACCTTGTAGGTACTCTTCAATCTTTAGTGCACGTACGGCTTCAATGAAGTTTCGAACCTTGCATGTAAACATCACAATATCTTTATGATAGTCATGAGATACCGGAGGCAATCGTTTGATATCTTGAATTATGCGGTTTATAATGCCATCAGGGCTTCCAAAACGTAGCTGTAGGGTGGACATAATCAGGTCAGGTGATGACGCACTAATGAGCATTGCTGACACTGTATCTTTAGCGGCTCCTCGGAGGCACTTGCGTAACCGCCAAAGGTTTTCTTTCGCGCTGAACCCACAGACTTCTGTTGACTCTTCATATGATTGCTTGAACTGCAGCCACTCCATCGGGTCACCGCCGAACTCTGGCAATTCTCGCGGTGTACTAAGTCGTGTAAGCAGGTTAGCATTGTTTCTATTGTTAGAACAGGCAACAGCGGCTAGATCCTTGATAGTGGCAGCCAGCATATGGTATGTTGTATCGTTTACTGGCAGGGCACTGGGGGCTGTGAGTGCCGTTGGCTCGGGCCGTCGAGTGTTTGGCGGCGGCGGCGGCGGCGGCGGCGGCGTGGTGGCGGCCGGGAGCGGCGCGGCGGCAGCAGGCCTTGGTGTCGAAGATACTCGCTGTTTACCGATGTTAGCTTCGTTCAACTCTTTGTAGCTAGATTCTAACCATTTTTCTACGTATTCATTGCCCTTCTCTTCGTGTGGACTGTAAATATCTTCTTCGAGTTCCGCTATATCCACTTCCAACTGTTTATCTATCAATTCCATGCGAATTTTCGCCTTTTGCATCGCAGCTTGCATTTCTAAGCGTTTTTTTCTTGCCTGCGTGGACAGTTGGGATGACCGGTCAGATATTTTAATACTTGCAGGCGCAGGCGGCGGTGGTTCCGATTTAATGCTGTTTGCTGGCACGATGACGTTGTTTTTTACCATGGGCACGTCGATCGATGCACTTTTGCCGACACCAACAGTAGCACAAAGTTCCATTTTGTGCAGAGGTTGACTGTCCGCATCACGTTTTTGCACACCGCTTTGCACACCGCCATTTTGTACGCGCTCGAGTCGCGCTGCCGTACTCCGTGTTTGCACCATTTTCTTAGGAGTGTGGATCATTGATCCGGTTCGAAGACCAATTGTGGACGATGGGGGTGCAAAACGGAGTAAAAACACCGAAATATTGTTGACGAAGATTTATAATTTGATAGACTTTTGGAAATTACAACTGTGCGACATGCGTAGTCGCTCGTGGATTTTGTAGAAGAGAAAAAGTGTTACCAGTATAATATTGATTACAAATTTTAGTGACCAGTACAAAAAATATCAATATATTCTAATATTAAATATACATACATATAAAGCTTTCTAAATTAATTCTTTATATTATTCTAACGTTTATCAAAATATACTAAGTTATAATTATTATTAGCTAATTATTAGCACAGAAAAATATTTGACAAAAGCCAAATTGTTGAACGCGTCGCTTACAATTACATAATGTAACTTGAAAATTATGACCTCTTAAAATAGTGTAAAATATGGCCTGAATTAAGTATTTCTGAAACTATACCTCTACATGCCCTATTTGTTTAAAAATAATTCCGTGAAGAATGGCAGCTGTTGCCACGTTCCGGGCGTCCTTTTCAGGTGCAAAAGCTCTAGCTGTGAAATTCAGAAAGCACAAATAAAACTATAGATAAAACTTTTAAAACTATTTATATAGTTTTACTTTAAAGTTCGTAGATTGGTGTGGAATGGAGTTTGTAAATTTCTATGACATGATATTATCAATATGTTTTTAATTATTTTTTCTTTAATCCTTAAAACACTTGCATTTCAGACACAATAGAAAATAAATTGTCATGGGCAGCTCGGTGGTTGAAGAAAAAATAGTTATAAAACAGTAAAAAAAAACTATTTACATAGCTGGTTATCAAGCTCTAGTTATAAATGTAGAATAATATTCTTCTTTAATAACTAATTATAAAACAGTAAAACAAATCTGTTTACGTAGCTGGTTATCAAACTAGTAGAATTATATTCTTTTTTGATAACTAGTTATGAAACAGTGAAAAAAAGTTTGTTTATGTAGCCGGTTATCAAACTTGAGTTACAAATATGGCTGAAGGGGATATTTCCGGAGATTATTTGCTCACATTACCACTACCGTTTTAGCATACGGCTCGGCTGATTGTCAGCGGTTACTGTCCGCATGTGGATTCTTTTAACACATACCACCCCCACAGGTGAAATCTGCCGCCACAACAGCTCTAGCTGTGTTCCGGCAATATTAATGTGTGAGCCAGTACACTTCAAATCAGAGGCTCGAAGATCAGATAAGCCTACAGTCTGGCAGTACATGCGATGCTTCCAGGCGAAGCGTACCTCAATGGAATAGGCCGCAGTGTCCGCTTACCATCAGGTGGTCCGCCAACTGACCTGGTATAAAAAAATCTTCTGTATGATGAAGCTACTTCCCCATACCCTCACTTCTTTTCTTGTCTTCTCTGTTACTAACTACCACCCTTCTTCCCCAGGAGCTGGCAGCAGCCACACCCACCCAGCGCAACTGGCGCGGGATCCTCATAGCCCTGCTCGTCATCGCGGCGGTGCTAGGCCTCATCGTGTTCAGCATCGCGCTCCTCACGCCTGCAGGCGACGGTGGCCGCGTCAAAGGACGCAGGCCTACGCTACATGATGTGCTCGCGGAACATTACACGCCTTTCAATGGGACGTGGCTTACAGGTACGTGAGATTTTTTAAGATGGTGATTTTATTTGTTTTGGTTTGAATTTAACCGTTGATTTGATGATGGTACGGTCAACGGCACATCACGGTAAACACTAGCAGTTCGATAATAGCTCTTATGCCCCCGACATAAGAGTGGTACAAAGTCCAAAGTGTATAGTCTGACGTGCTTTTAACTGTACCTATAATAGGCTTGTTTCCACTAAGAATGAATCGGATGGCTTAGAGTTTCTAATGATTAATCATGATATGTAGTAAACAAAAAAAAAAAACTTTTTTACTAAAATATTAAAAGATGACAAATATTTTTGGAAATTAAAATCGGCAAAATTACTTATTCAATCACGTGACATTAAACAACAATCAGAGGACGTGACGTCAGTCCTCGCAAAACACCGGTTGCAGCTGTATAATGATCTCGTCGACTGACATCAACAAACTCGATTGTTTCGCGAGGATAGACGTCATTCAAGACGCCATGACAGTCTTGGCCTTTCCAAAGTTAATTTTAAGTTTATTTCTAAAAAAGCAAAATACTTATGAAAAAGGCCTATTTTTCTAAAAATAATATATATTTGGGGTAAAATAGATACTAAACTATAGTTTTAAACGAATTTCCAAATTTTGTCAACTAGCCTATTTGTAAGCAGGACTATATCTTTTTATTTTACTAATGTTATATATTTCCCAATTAAGCAGGTACATTACTTTAAATACATATAAAAATAAAACTATTATCCGATTCAAATGCTATTAGGATAATACCATAAGCAGAAGTAGCTCGATTTATTTGCTACCAAATGTATAAGAAAACAAGATGGCGGTTATGCTCTCAACTAAAGGCCGCCAAAACCATGGAACATTTCACAACATCGACAACCCTACAGCCAGCATTGCGTTAAGTGGCACAGTGGCACTTAATAGAAAATAATGAAGCTAGTTTTGTCCGAAATTGATTCGCGCATTCGCTGACGACTCAACGCAGAGGTCACGAGTTCTTACCCCAGCTGTTACCCTATTTAGAAGAGGTATTTAAGTATTCTTGGTATAGCAGGTATAGGGTTAGCCCTTACTTAAATATGCAGGACGTTTTTTGGAAGCCCACGTCTCTTAAATATGATTAAATAATAGTATGGGATAATGTAAAGCGGTGTAATGTTTTCGTCATGTGAATATAAAACAACCAGTAAAAGTTGGATTTTGTTACTAAGGGTTTATCAAGGTTATGTCAGTGACTCTTAGTTATTGTTCTAAGAGTGACTCTACAACCGGCTTCGGAACTTTACTTAAAGGAAAGAACCGGCAAGATTCGATAGTTACTCTTTTCAATCGTCAAAATTTTACAATAATTATTATAATTATCAATATCCGTTAACTAGTCTACTTTTACTTAGTCATATACGAGTAGATTTCTGTGTCATAGACAAAATAATAAAACAAAAACAAAAAATAATAAATTCTCAGCCGAACAGTTGCAGTCTGCAAAGGTGGCACCTATCTACGAGTATTATTAGTATGGTGGCAGGTATAACTCGCGGCACGAAAGTTTAGCGCTGACCGTTACGGCTGCGCATGTTAGTGGTATGGCGCAAGGTCCAAAATACCTTATTTTTGACTTCTGCGCATAACGGTCAGCGCTAAACTTTCGTGTCGCGAGTTATAAAGTCAACGATTGTGGCCACGATTTGCCAAAGTCAATAGCAATTTCCTCTCTTTGCAATATCCGTTATCAAGTCTTCGCCCAGTTCATTTTCCGAGTCAGAACTTTGTAAGTATACATGCTATAGATGGGTTGGGTAACTGTCTTGACCGTCACTCTTAAGTGATGTGGCACTTTAAACCCTCAATTGAATAAAAAATTATATCGTAATGCTATTTTAAAAAATCCGATTTTGCGTTTTTTACTAAGAGTTGCTTTTTATATTTTTTTTACTTTTTAAATAACAGCACTGAAATGAATTAAAACAGTTTTGGTAACAACTTCGAAAACAATAAAATACTCGTGTAACAAAATACAATTTGTACGAAAATCTCATTTTCAAAATGTGTCCCATCTCCTTTTTCCCGGATACCACAGAATTATCAACGTTGATTTAGTAATACCCTAAATCTTAAAGACTTGGAGGTACTCGAAAAAGGCGCTTAGGCAAGCCAATTCAGACTTTGCAGAGAATATAACAAGTGGGGTTAATAACCTATACAGGTTGTCCCAAAAATGACACGTCACAGTGACACTGGGGTGAGGCCAGCACTAGATGCATCGAACAAGCCTAACATGACTACAGTAAAAGTTGCTCGGTTTTCAAGATATTGCCAATTTAAACTTTTTCTAAATTTTCACGTTTTTAACGTGTTCAGTGCTAGCATTAAGTTTGATAGCCTTCATGTTTGAGTCAAGATTACAAAAAAACATCGATGCCTCTTGTTCTTGTCTTGATGATCTTCAGTGTCACTGTGACGTGTCATTTTTGGGACATCCTGTATGTAGACGTCCGATGAATGAATAGCAAAGTTGGGCTTTGTTCGTTGAATTCAAGGGCACTTTCTGAAGTATTATCTATGAAAAATCCTTTATGCTCTCTAAACTTGTAGTCATATTATTATAATCTTGTAAGATAAGATCTTTTTATTGTGATTTGACTATGCAACAAATAAATGTTATTGATAAGTAGCCAATAATTCACAAAAGGCCATCTAGTCCTAAACTAGACATTTAAATTGTGTTAACGTTGCCACAAAAGAGGATAAACATTGCATCTGTACTATTTCTATAATTATGTATTTATTATAGAAGTCATTTAATAGTTTACACACAATCATGTATATTAGAAATATTTGTCCGTTATCTAGCACCCATAAAAGAAACTATGCTTAATTTAGGACTGGACGGCTCTGTAGAAATAATGTCAAAAAATATTTATGTTTTGGTTTATAATCAGACACAGAACCAATAATAATTTTCATCATATCAGTGACCGCCCTAGGTGTCATACTCTACCTCATAGGTTAGAATAAATAATTCTTTCAGAAGCCAGATAGATTTTTGAACCACTCACCTCTCAAAAAGCACTGAAGTCCACACCAATAAATCAAACGCTAATCTCTAAGGCTAATCCTTCAGAGATACAGTGAGCTGCGCCAACTCCCCGAGGTGTTGACCGCCTTTGTAGCGCAGAGGTCGCAAAATTGACCCCACAGTGACATTTGAAAGTCCATTTAACCGGAGCAACTAGGATTTACGAGCACATATTTTAGAGAAACAATATCTCCTTAGAAATTATTTTAGCAGCTAATATTATGACGAAGAAATATTTAGTTCGTGTTACAAGCAATTACTTATTAGTTATTTTTTTATTATTTTAAGTTCTATGTTGTGTCAATAGATGGCGCTGTGTGTATCTTACATCGCGCTAGCGTTTTATCTGTCTTATACGTATCACCTATTTATTATTTATATTAGACCAACCCATATAAAATTAACCGACAAATATTATTTTAACTGGCAAGACTACCTACCTAGGCTTTAAATGAAATAAGTCGTGGTGATTGTTCACTATCTATGTACAAAGTAAACTAGATAGCCCGTTTGTAAGTCTATCAGCTGAAGCAGTATTTAAATGCCCTTATTGGATGAGCAATAAACTTTATCATAAAATATCAATATCATCAATCTAGCAAATAGATGAGCGATTTTCCTTGATTAAAAATCGGAGCAAAACACACAATCTCCTTTTACGACCCAGTCATTAACTCACTGATGGAAGGGAGGCCGGAGCTCCTGTATAAATGGTGTATCAACCTAGCTACATATTTTTACAATGGCAATATGTATTTTTTTTATTTATCGGAATGTGAATTTGAACCTATTGGTTCTTATGTGTATTTACTTGTATATCTTCGAAACCAAAACCAGAATTGTTATAACGGCAAAATTAATCTGGTGGGTGTGTAAAGTAGTTCTTCCGTCTCAGATATTTTGTTCTCCCATGTTTAAATAGATAGGTGTCTCATGTAAAAGTAAAGAATTAGTATTTATGTCCCACTGCATAGCAAACTCATTGTTACAATGCAGATTGGTGATCACAAACCCGAGCTGAGTTTGGAAACACCGACTAAAAAACTTTTCCTCGACCCAAGACAAAATTGAGGCCAGGAACTTAAACCATTAAACCAATGACGCGTTTATTCTATTTAATGTTTTCTGATATTTACTTATCACATTGTATACTATTTGGTTCAAATGCTATTAGGATAATACCTTTTGGAGCTGCGTTACGCGATAGTGATGACTGACACACACACTGACAAAATAATGCGTTGCTAACGTTGCGGACAGACGCAGTTGACGTCATTTGTCGCTCAATTCCAAAAGGTATTATCCTAATAGCATTTGAATCGGAAAAAATAATATTTAATGCGCATTTCTATTTTTCTTTTACGACACTTACTAATAAACCGATCGGGAGGCTGTAGCTCCTACATGGTGTCAGTGAATCAAGCTGGCGATATGTTTTACGTCGACGGTAAGTCCCTAAACAAATATTTTTCGTGAGCCCCTAACAGTTATTATATTGGGGCGGGAGTGAGAGCGATTTTCGTTTGGGATATTTTTTTAATCTTGTTGTAATTTTTTTAATTGTTTTTTAAGTACCTATTTATGATAATGTTTATTAAGTGGGATAGCAGTCTGATACGACGTTTTTCCGCAGAGATAGAAAGAAATTAGACCGCCAACTTACAAACTCGGTGACAGACAATATTTTTTATTTTTTATTAAATCAGTTGGCAGACAGGCACGCAGCCCACCTGATGGTAAGCTATCACTGCGGCCTATTCCATTGAGGATTACTTCACCAAGAAGCGACGCTCAACGCACAGTTAGACTGTAGGCTTTTTGATCTTCGAACCTTTGATTTCAAGTTTATTTTCCAAATATAAAAGCCCTATCATAAATATTCGTTCCAACCCGTTATTTGAACCCTTATCACGGCCGTCGCTTTAACGTGCGAGTTATTAGGGTGTATTCCCATTGTCCCCATGATTTTACTGCTTCTCAGAGTCGGTCAAATTTACTAACTACAGACTTCCTAAATAGATACGCTTCTTATATAGTTAAGCGTGGTGGTTAAGCCAGTACCCATCAATTGGCGATAATTTGATTTCAATCATGGAGGTCTTTGCAGCAGGACATTAAATAGGCAGATACCTTTTTTTTATGCCATAAAGTTGGTAATCAAGCATACGGCCCACCTGATGGTAAGCGGTTACCTTAGCGTATGAACGCCTACAACACCAGTGGTATCACGTGCGCATTGCCAACCTGATAAAAATCTTTTAAATGGCAAAATTTCTATCACCTTTATATCTTCACCACAGCCTAAATCGTCGCCGTAGAGTGAAAACCTCTTAAGAGTTTTTGAGCAAACTTTTCAGGAGGTGAAAAAAACCGTCTGGTGAAAAAAAAATTGTACTACGTAGATTTTTGTTTTATTTGTTATTGTGAGTAAAACTAAAGCTCGTTCAAACTTTCGTTTTCTTTTTTAATATTTAAAAAAAAAATAGCAAAAATGTACTCCCGAGGTTTTCACTCTACGGCGACGAAATACGCCCCACTCTGAGACATAGGCCTTATCTCAACTAAGTCTTCATATCTTATAGCTCCGTAATTAAATATCTTTTTGGCACGCCAACATTGGCACCGCGCCTCACACTCAAGTTTAGCGGGAAAAATGTAATATCTTCGCTGTTTCCCTGAGAAAATCGCATTCTCCGGCAAAGCAGTGGATTTAATTGGACAGCTCCTGACGGGAGGGGTTCGGTGCCCGATGGGGACGGGTAGATGCCATGGACTGTGGGGAAATTCCAACGTGTTTTCTGAAAGGCTATACTTTGTTTGACTTTATTGTAGGATTTTGTAACGTGTTTTGGGATTAATCAAGTAAGTGATTCTCGTGTATAGGTTATTTTAGCAAACATTTCCCTTGTATGAAAATAGACGTCTGGTACAAATATGTGGATACGTGTATATAATTAAAAATCTTTAAGAATATTATAACTGCGAAAGTAATTCTATCTGAACAGTTGTGACCTTGAATAAAAACTTATGCTACTTTTTATTCCGGGATAATGCTTAGTTTTCATGATATTTGATATAGAAATTTTAGTTGGCCCTTCGTTGATGAAAGTTTTGGTATGAGTATTTAATAGTTCATGAGCCGTAGAGTGCTGACAAAGTCATTTCAGCGGGATAATTATTAAAAATGGCGCTCTAAATAAATTATTGTAATTGCTTGGCGGCTCGCCTCAAACTATTAGACAAAAAAAATCCAATGAAATTTTTATATTATTCTAAACTTATTAATAGTACATTTTAATCTGGTCTTATTTAATATGGTAAATCTCATTAACTTTAATAGTTAATAACTTGAGAAATTTAACCCGAGAGTAGAAAATTCGTACATTCTAGAAGCATTTCGTGAATTCCCGACCTCTAACGAACATCCAAGCATTTTGCTGTCGAAATACGAAGTCTTAAACGAGGCACTTAACGTCAGTAACGAAACACCGCGTAAGAACAAATTTGCTACTTTTTAAGAGGACGAATTGAATATTTGTGTTGCAAGGATATGGATTTTTCTCAGCAATGACTAAAGCTAAGAAAATAAAATTTATTGGCAGGATTCATCATGTCTTTGACTTTGTATGGTCCATTTGAATACACGATTGGTCAACTTTTGTAACACAGATTAATTAATCAAAAATACCTCTATAAAAACAGGGATTGTCATTTTTACGACAATCGGAAGCGACTTAAGCCTTCAAAATTACTAAATATAATCACGGAACCTTACACTATAATTGGGCCATATATTATTTAAAATACATTTATAGTTTTTAAATCACACGGATAAAACCATTTTGTCGCAAACGCTCTTTTCGTTTAGAGCGGGTTTTCTAAGAGCGTCTTGCGTCGCGCGGCCCCAGCAGTACGCTCCCGGCTATTGCCAGAGACGGATCTATGACAACTGCTCTCCGCCCACGCTCGCTTTTGTTTTTCGAATATTTATTCAAACCACTGACCTCCATCATATACATAGTACGCTGGACTGGCTGTACAGTCTGTTTGCCCAACCTGAGATATGTGTGGCCATATTTAGCTTCTAAGATTCACCATCATGTTTACAATATTATTTTTTATTGTGAATAAGAATAATCTAAAAAGATAGCTGACTACGCACAATCACTATCCGTTGAACTCGAGTCTTCAGAAATGCCGTCTGGTCTGATTCAGTATCAGATTAATTTTTTAATTCTCTTATGAACTTGTACATTTCGGCATCCATTAAGTACCTACTTCTGTTTCGGACAATTGGTCTTCGATGTGGATAACATGTTCACATTGTTTTTGCCATTCATCTGTAGTAACAGTGAGTGACCGATTGGAATGCTTCTTCTATTAATTTGACAATATTGTTTGCATCTTGTACCACATTTTAACTCTCAACTCGCCTTTTTAGTAGACTCCACATAAATTAAAATCATCCAATACAATTTTCTTTTATTGATAACTGGTGCTGTTTTTTTTGGATAGACCTAAAATAATGGAAAACGTTCATTTGAGTGGGTTAAAATAAATAAAATGGTTAAAATTTCATAATCGATTATTAAGTGTAAGCGAATGATAATAGCAATGAATATCTCTAAGTGGGCGGGACCCTACAATCATGAACGTTATTTCTCTTCATACATTTGACAGTCAAAAATTGTGAAATTTAACAGCTGTCAAATCGATGACAGCTGTCGCAGAGATCATCCAAGATTTAACAAACCATAGGAACTAGTTTAGGGATGTCTAAATTCATGTCGATATTATGTCATTTCTTAGTCGATAATTTTATTTTATTATTAAAGGGACATAGTGATCTCTCACAATAATAAACACTTGATATGACAACAAAATAGAAAAAAAACTGATTTGTGATGATTGTATAATTAATTATGTTAAATCAGTCCGATGATTTTAAACCATAATTATTAAAAAATATTACCAAAACAACACGTGCTAAGTATCTTTCAATTGTTGTTTGTATGCAGAAACAAAAAAAAATTCTTTATCAATGACCGGTGAGAAAGTTAGACATTTTTTGACTCTGCAAATAATCTAGGCTAGATAATGAAATTTTATTCATGCATTAATTCCAGAATATTTTGGAGCATTGTCACATATTATCTCGAAACGTTGTTTTTAGACTAAAGCCCGTAGTTGTAGTTTTGTCTAAAAATAATATTTCAAGAGCCATTAAATAAAACAACTGAAACGGATAAAACTCGCGATTTATCCGTTTAAGGTGTTTAGTTAATGAGTAGTAACTACTATTATTATATTATTTTACTAGCTGTGCCCGCGACTTCGTCCGCGTGGAATAGTGACTTTTCGGGCAGCTTATTTTAAATAACAAATACCGTCCTTTGGGTAGCTAAAAATTTGAGTGTTTACCCGTGGTCCCGTTGGGTCGACCCATTAACGGGTCCACGGGTAATTTTCATTCCCCGTGGTCCCATTGCATCAGGGATTGCTTTCCGTTCTTATGATTTTATCGATAGAAAATAAAAACAGTTACAGTCTGTCCATTTTATTAATAGTCTTTTGACAGCTCACGCCCATGAAGTTTCTTATTGTATTCGTAAAATTTTCGAACAAATAATATTGTACTTCATGGACGGTTATCGCCCACTTAGTGATGTGCTACACATAACAATGACTACGATTGTGCCACAGATTACAAATAATCGGTAGAAATAAATGCTATGAATAAATCTAAACTTCTTCATAATGTGTTAATAAAGTGTGATGTGTAATTTAAACAGAAAGGAAACCAAATTTTCATTTTAATGTCTTTCTTAACATGGCTCGTCAGACTCTTCATTTGAACTTGATTGGTCCGATGAGGAGTCTTCAGTAATATTTATGATTAGTTCTTGTGTGCATAAATTATTAGCGAACGTGCGTGTGAATAGCACGGGCGTTTTTTTGCGAGTGACAGACCACGTCAAAATGGCGACCGGGCGGACGGTTGGTTAATGTTGCAAGTTGACTTATAAATGATTTTACGATATAATTAATACAGTTTCTAATATGTATTTATTTTTATATTAATAAATAAAAACGCAAATACATGGATTTATATTTGTTTACAAACAATCTAAGAGAATATTAAATCGAAAAGCACGTTTATCGAAATCACTTATTTTGTTTACTTACCTAATTCGAATAATGATAAATAGTACAATCGGAATGGTATCACATTTGAGATACTTTTGGACATCACTAACTTTGTCAAACGTCGAGCTGTCAAAAGACTATTAATAAAATGGACAGACTATAAACACAAAACTTTACAGTATGCTTCTCTGTAGGTATACGATATGTGACGTATGGCCATCGGGAATGAAATCATACAGGCTCCTAGGATTGCTAACCCGTGACAGAGCCACATACAACTGACCGTGCGAGAAACAGCTGATACTTAGATCTACACCCACAACTTTCATCGTCTGACCTTGGGCTTTATTAATTGTCATCGCAAAACATAGGCTGACTGCAAAAAGTGTTAAGATGTGTTAACTAAACGTACAAATTTTATGAAACAAAAGGATTGCTAGAAAAATTAATTAATAACCTGAGCTTATAAACTTGTACTTAAATAAAGAAAATCAAGAAAAGAATTGCCTAACCTATACCAAATACTTATAAATTATTAATATATACAAACCCTAAATAAAAAATTAAGATAAGTATACCAAAAATCAAGGAAAGAAATGCCTAACCTATAACAAATGCTTACAATATTTATTTACAAATTTTTAAAGAAAATTAAGAAAGACAACCTAACCTACAAACCCTTAAATATAAATAAATGAAATATCCAAACTGTCAGTATTCAAGTAAATCGCAATAATCGAATGCAACTACCTATTCGCCATACTCTCAGCGCGCTTTATATACGGACGCGCAGCTCAGGCGCGAGGCGTGTACCTTTATATTGACATAACTTTTTTATTTATGAACCGATTGACATGAAATAAACACTAAATGTTAAGTGAAGCTTACCACAATATATTAGTGAAAACCGCATCTCAATCGAATAAGCCGTTTCTGATATTAGCGTGCACAAACACACAGAAAAACAGACAAAAAATTTTTTAATTACAATTTCGGGTTCGGTATCGATATAATAACAACCCCTGCTACTTTTTTTTAATATATTTCCATTGTACAGACACCACTTTTCTACAAATTTATTATATGTATAGATTTGTGGTAGTAACCGCGTAAACATCAGAAACCACTATTTCAAGAGTCATCTTAAGATCGATCTCATAGTTGAGATCTGTCTATAAATACGGGCCTTAGTGACATTTGGAATTATGTAAAAGTTATAATAATTATTTGGGGTCTTTAATAAATTAGGAATAACTTTTTTCTTTTATTTAAATAAAATAAGTGACTTGAGAATACTTTCTTAAGGACCTATCCCTCCCCATAGAGAGTTAATAATAAGATACCTATGTACAGTCGCCAGCACATCAGACTACCCCAATCTGTCAAATTTCTAAAACCAATTTTCAGCTTTATTCACTTCACATAGAGTTCTCTTTCAATTGAGATTTTTTGACAAATTAGGGTAGGTTGATCTGCTGCCGTCCGTACTTAGATTAGCTACACAAAGAGGGCACTTTATCTAAAAAAGTTTTTATCGATAACAAAATTCAGTCGTTGTATAGAACTAGTATTAGTTCCAAGTACACTCACTCACTAATTACTGCTCTCCAGCGCAGTTAGCGCCAATATGGCGATTTTCAAATCGGATCAAATAATTGGTAGCGATCGCCTGTCCAGCGTACTTGTATAATGGAGGTCAGTGGTTTCAGTGGACGCGCGGATCCAATGCGTCATACGTCAAATTATACCTATCTCTTTCATTTGCGTGCTATTTCGTATCTTTTGTCTCACTTATCTATCAGTTATATTTGTCAATGTGTGCAATGGAACAGATTTAAATCGTAATTACTATGAAGGTAACATATCTATAGCATAAAACATCATTGCGCGGATCTCTTTGCTCCGTGCTCGTCTCTCGTCATAAATGTGCGGGGTGGGGGGGCGGCACGCGCCGAATTTCAGACTTTTAGTTGAACGCGGCGTCACCTTAAGGTTCGTGCAATTGGAGTGCTAGCGTCTTCCTCCAGGAATTCTCAACTTTAAATAAATTTCTACAAACTCTTCTGAAATAGACACTAATAAAACGTAAACTAAAACTTGCTCAAAGAGTTTCGAGGCAGGACTACTTAGTTTTAAATGAGAACAAAGAGTATGTTAGTGTAAGTTAGGAGCATATAATACAAGTGACGTTATGGAAAAAGGACGTTTTGAGAAATATACCCTTTGAAACCGAGAGACATTGCGGGAAAGGGACATTATGAGCCGGAACGACTTATTTACTTACTTTTTATTATATTTTTAACGTCTTTTTACCCATTGAAACAATTTAGTAAAAATACTTTTAAAACGTTGATCAATTCAAAGGCAATGTTCAAAGGCCAAACATTGATTTCGCTCTTTTTACATTCTGCATGGTTAAGTATTTAACTTCTTCGCTTCACAAATAAATTAAATAAAGCGATTTCCACTACATATTTTGTTTTTAATAAATATTTACGACGAAAACAAAACCGACATTATGATTTTGTGCGAACTTGTGACATTTGAGCGAACTTTTTCTAAAAACACAGATTTCGACTTATGCACTTTCGCAACGCAACGAGCTATGTAGCACGGGTGTAATAATGAACGTTCTCGCGCAACGCTGTAAGCGAGACTCGAATTCCTAAGTTCAGGCATTCCGGGCTTAACCATAAGGAATGCTTATATACAATGTTTTGTATATTGTATACAACTTACACCATTACATATTAAAAATACAAATAAACTTACCCGACAATTTTCCTTCGAGCAACAGGCAGGCATGCGAAGAACCATAAATACTAGTTTGGAATTTCAAATTCCTTCAAAAAAATTTTAACTTACGCTACTTCAATAGATTAGCCAGCAGTAACAGATTTTTATTTTTATAATAGCTTAGTACATTTGCTCCACTTAGCCTGATAGTAAGTAAAAAGGGCTTACCATTAGATGGGCTGCGTACCTGTCTGTCAATTAGTGAAGTAACATAAAAATAAACAAACAACTCCAACATTATGCATTTAATATTAATTCGTTTTGTTTTAAACTAATATTTACTCTCTATCCACGGCGGCGTAGCTTCATAGACGCGTATTCGTCATTATACGCTTGGTGTACGCCTGCTTGCAGCTTACATACAAAACTATGTAACTCTATCGACGGAGCGTCAAAGCCTGCATGCAGCGACGCAAGCGCGACGTCGACGCTACTTTGACAGAGTTACATAGTTTTGTATGTAAGCTGCAAGCAGGCGTACACCAAGTTATAATGACGAAAACGCGTCTATAAAGCTACGCAGCCGTGGACAGTAGGCCTAAAGCATTATTCCGCAGCAAGTTGAATGTTCGTAAACAGAGCGCAATTATACCGTCCGGTAATTAGGTGATTATTAAAGACAACATGGAATATTCGTGAAACTCGACGGGCCCACTTCACCCCGGGCTTTCTACAACATGGCGTGCCATAGACTAAACGAGAGGCAGAGAAGATCATTTATGTTGTTTAATTTTTTTTTCTGGTTTGTCGTAGGACGTAACGTTATGGCGTAATCTATAACCGGTATAAAAAAATCTAATATATTTTACAGTTTTTGGCGTAGTCAATTTATTTAGTTTGTGTCAATGTTTTTTTTTTTTCATTTGAAAATGCTTTAAAGCACCGGTAACCTGCTATCAAGTCATCTACATCAGATGAGAGCAGCAACCTACCCTGCCTCTCTCTCTTCGCTGCTTGCTTCTCCGATTACTACCTCGCAGAATGACATTCGATGACATGTAGAACCATTTACTATGGAGATCAATTCTCTAGTCTAAAGAGCAAAGTTTCTACATAATCAATGTCTATTCTACGCATCAATGCAGTCTGTGGTGTGTGCAGTGCGCCACTTGGCGCGGCTCGTATCACCGCTGCACTTCGCTGCACTTTCGCAAAATAACGATACTTTAACCGGATTCAACATTACAGTGCTTACTGTATTTTGTCGGATCTTAAACATTTTTATATTAACGAAGGATGGATTGTGTTAAGTGTTATTTATAGCGCTATCTTGTTCCAAACTAAATGAAAATCCTAATGTGGGGACTAGGAAACGGATAACCGCGGTTTCACACGCGCGTAATTTCTTTTTTCAAATATCCCCCTTCCCCCCACATTTCCGGGATAAAAGTACCCTATGTCACCCGGGGATAGTGTAGCTTTCCAACAGTGAAAGAATTTGTTTTGTGCTTGTTTGTATTGAATAGGCTCCGAAACTACTGAACCGATTTAAAAAGTCTTTCACTGTAAAGCTACATTATTCCCGAGTGACATAGGGTACTTTTAATCCCGGAAATGTGGGGGGAAGGGGGGATAATTGACAAAAGAAATTGCTCGCGGGTGAAACCGGGGGCGCGGCCGCTATCGCTATATGAAATAAAATTATTGACTCTTTAGTTACAAGTTTATTCTCCTTGCAGTGATGTTCTTAAATCCAAACGCTTGTTTCAGTCATTTTTACCCAAGAAACAGTCACAGCTGACCCAAAACACAGCGGCAGCACAGTTCTCTGGCACAAACACAATCGTTGTGTCAGATCCATCTTGGTTATAAATGGTCGGACTTATTAGCTCTGACAGCTTGCGACTCTTGTTCCTCGTTGCCATTAAGATCGACTACTAACCCAGAAGAATAGGTTATAATACTAATTAAATAATTATAATTTCGTCTTAAATGTGTATGCAATCCTACATCGCGATAGTAAAGCGTGTCCGCTAGCATGTATTATAGATCTTTTCAATCTTTCGGTCGTGAGTTCGATATGCTTTAGTTCTGTTTGGTGGCTCTTTTTCTGAATTCGACTGTGAAGTTGCGCAAAATTTCATTTTATGCAGCTCGGGTTTGTTATCACCAATTTTAAATTTTAGCAAGCATAATTATAAAGATGTCTTGATTTCAATGGCAGAAGCCCAGTTGCCCTGCAGTATGACATAAATAGGCCGATTCACAAATTTTTATTAAGTACATTTATAAATAAAATAAAATAAACAAAATCTGCCGAGACGATCTCAACTGGCAATTATTAAAACATTGAACATAATTTGAGTTACATATTTTTTTTTCCTGTTTCCGCCGAACTTTCAATCAGCATTTCCTGGAACACTCAAATATAACCAATTTACAAAAGACATTATTTCGCTATTAGGTTTGCCTAAGCTTTCTCAATCAAGTATTAGGCACTAATAGAAGTAGGGTAAGTGCCCAAACACGTGATGAAAAGAGGAAATGCTTGGTTATCAAGAATTTGGAGTAATAAAAACGCCTCCGCTTCTTTATTACTCTATGATTTTATCTTAGTCTCACTTTTGAACACTAGTCTCACTTTGACACGCAGATGTACTGTGTGACGTCTGCATATTAAAAAAAAGGATTTCTTTTTATACCACATCTGTTGGCAGACAGACACGCAGCCCACCTAATAGTAAGCGGTCACTGTGGCCTATTCCATTGAGGGACACTTCATCAGGAAGCGTCGCTCAATGTGCTGCCAGACTGTAGGCTCATCTAATCTTCGAGCCTTTAATTTAAAGTGTACTGGCTCCCACATTAATACTGCCGGAACACAGCCAGAGCTGTTATAGCGGCAGATTTCACCTGTGGTAGCTAGCCAGTTGGACTCTGAAAAAGTCCTACCACCACCCAGACCCCAAGGCGGGAATCGAACCCACGACCTTCGGGTGTTTATACCCGAGCGGCTTAGCCACTGTTCCACGGAGGCGGTCAAGATTGCGGTCGAGGCGGTGCGGTGATGCGGTCGAGGTTCAATGTTTTATCTGTTGACCGACAGGCACTCAACCCACTTTATTGTACGCTTCTGTAGCCTATTTCATTGAGGGATACGTAACCATGAAGCATCGCTCAATGTGCTAGGATACTGTAGGCTCTTTTGAGATTTGATATATCAGTTTTAAGTGTATTGGCTCCCACATATATTTTCGAAATACAGCCAAAGCTGCTGATTAGCAGTTTGTACCTATAATGTGGGAATCTTCTGTAGCGTCAGCTTAGACTAAAGTCTAAAGTCTAGTCTGTGTGTGCTCCAGATATAAATATCTGGAGCACACACAGAACAGTCACCTGCTGACGCTCATATTATCACGTAAGTGTGTATTAGCAATAAGTAGTATATAAGGTGTAAATAATCAAGTTACATTGCTCTTAGCTAAAGACTGACACGCTGGCTGTTTGATAACTAGGAGCCAAACTTCCAAAATCATGGCCAGATACCGAACCAACCGACCGGGGCGTATTGCTAATAATAAATCGAAAACACTCCTAAATCATCTTGTGTGAGCTTCGATCACGCAAGGGAAGGCAATAGTGAAACACATCAGGTTGTCGGAAGCGGCGGACCGCTCCGATCAACACGCGAGGTAAACTTTTGTGTAACGCTTTTGCTTACGTTCTTGAGATTCTTATGAATCGTCAAGTATTATTGTTTTATACTGAAACTAGCGGGCGCCCGCGGTTTCACCCGCGTGGTTCCCGTTCCCGTGGGAATATCGAGATATCCTTTCATAGCGGATGCCTACGTCATAACATCTACTTGCATGCCAAATTTCAGCCCGATCCGTCCAGTGGTTTGGGCTGTGCGTTGATATCTATCTATGTCAGTCAGTCAGTCACCTTTGATTTTTATATATAGATTGATGCTAGCACCAGGTTCGAAATGTTGTTATCTTTCGAGAAGAATTTACTCAACAGTTTTTATTTGTAATTGCCATTTAAACATTATATAAAAAAAATCTTAACTAGAAGTAATTGATACAAAATCTGAGACATTGTAAAAGATAGAAATTGTATATCCAACAATACAAATAATATGCTTTTATATATATTAAAAAATTAAACCTAAATAAAATCTGTCACATTTACTAATACGAAAACGGCCCATACATAAAAATAGCCTGTAAATGTATATGAAAACACACAGTACAAATCATAAATGCAGAATCAAAATATTAGTATAATACCTTTTGGAATAGAGCAAAAAATGACGTCAACTGCACTTGTCCGTAACGTTAGCAACCAATAACGGATAATAATGTTACATTCTGTGTGTGTGTGTGTGTGTGTGTGTGTGTAGGTCATCACTGACGCGTAACGCAACTACAAAAGGTCCTGTCCTAATATCATTTGAACCAGATAGTAATTGACTAAGAAAATCAAGTTATCAAGAGCTCACAACGCGTGGTTTTTTCAGGTTTAAAAATAAATTACCACGAAGGCCAAGCAGAAAAAAAGGCAAAGCCTTATTACCTATATCCATCCGAGTCGATTTTCGCCTTGGACGTTGTTTTTGTTTAACTTAATATCTCTCAAAATATAGTCTCCTCTGTGTGTCAGTACGTTGGATGTTTTACTGTAATCACAACGCGTTGTGAGCTATTTTTCCGCTCAAAGAGCGTTTTTGATCTTTGAGCGCAACATAAATACTATGCCATATGAATCGAAAAGTGGTTACTTTTTCATTTAATTTTTCCTTTTTGTGCTTTAGATCTCAGTTTGTAATCTTGTCTAAATAAATATTTCTAAAAATGGAATGAAGATCTCAGTACAATTTAATCACTATGTATAAAGTATCGTAGAAATGAATGGAGAGTACGAGGTCGTTATGAGGACACAAACAGACAATTTTAATGGTCAGAACCCACTAAAATAGACCAATTCAAAACATGGAAGACGGTCTCCATGTTAATACGTCGATTCGTTTCAATCAATCACTGGACAACTGGACCGCGACTTGGCCTATATTTTACCGGCCATTTTTCAATTTTCCGACCGGACGAGCCACCCTCAATATTATGTCCGTAGGACGTAGTTTTTCAATAACTATCCACTATGATAACAATCTGGGAAGCTGCCTGATGGGCTTAGCTTGACGTATGGGGGGAATAAAAATGTTAAGCGGCCATTTTGTATTCGCAGATAATGTACTTCTTACTTGACCGCTTGGTTGTAGAAGTTGGCTATTGGTTTTTTGGTTGGTATAAACATAATATTATGTAGGTGTAATAGGAAATTACCTAATTGTTAAGTAAAGTAAAGTACCAGCCTACTTAATGTCCCACTGCAGGACAAAGTAGTTGACATTTTTTATATAACTAATATGTTCTAAATGGCAATTACAAATAAACTGTTGAGTAAATTCTTCTCGAAAGATAACAACATTTCCAACCTGTTGCTAGCACCAATGTCAGTTTAAAACAATAATACTTGAAGATTCATAAGAATTCCAAGAATATTTTGCGTAAGCAAAAGCGTTACACAAACCTTTATATTAAAAGTTTACCTCGCGTGTGGAGCGGAGCGGGCTGCCGCTTCCGACAACCTGATGTGTTTCACTATTGCCTTCCCTTGCGTGATCGAAGCTCACACAAGATGATTTAGGAGTGTTTTCGATTTATTATTAGCAATACGCCCCGGTCGGTTGGTTCGGTATCTGGACATGATTTTGGAAGTTTGGCTCCTAGCTATAAAGTGGAATAAAGTTTCAGTAACCATCCAAAAACTGCTGTATTTCCCCCCGCTAATAGAAACACATTTCAAACACCTTTACCACGTAAAATGTATAAATTGTACGAACCCTTGGGCCCTACACCCAGCCCTGAAATACTCCGCCCTATAATTTGTTTACGTTCGTAACAGAATAAATGTTGCAAAGTACTCCAACTAAGTTTTTACTGCAGGCCTTGATGGGTGGGTTAGTTTTATTCCTAGTACTTTGAACGTAACCTTACAGGGATTACATTGTTTAAAAGTTTAAAGGTCCTTTTTACCGACTTCAATAAAAGGAGGAGTTTCTAATTTCGACTGTATGTATTTTTGGGGTGTGACGTCAACATTATTTCTAGGTAAAGGGATTTTAATGATTATTTTATTATTCGGAAGCTCTTCTATACATGTAGTATTAAAGTTGAACGATAGTCCTATACTTTGAAGGAGATCGATTTAGTACTTTTTAAGTTGTAATCAATGACGTTCAATTAAAAAACTTGAACGTCATTAGTTGTAATAATAAAATGTGTTTCATTGACTCCTAACATTGATTATGCTCTTATTGAATACTTGTCATTGACAAAGTAATGTTTCATATGAGGACGTTCAATAGATTTACCTATGTTCTCATCACATACTAGCATATAAAATCATAAAAATAAACAAAAAAAATAATTTTAACTTATATTTATAGTTTTGTTTTGTAAAAAAAATATTTACCTACTTTATTTTAGGTGCTTTTAATAAATAGCACCTACCACTCGCAATTATTCTCCCGATTTTCCCATTCCTCTAGCGTCCACAATATTACCTCCAACATAATACCTGTAGCTCAAATCCCCATATATCCCACGTTCCCGGACTGACGCTCCGTCATTCCCGTCACGTCCGGGATCGCAATCGGGCTGATATGAAGTATTACACCTACTTTATTGTCTGTTTACTGACATAGAGACATAATGTGTGTTTAGTGTGCTGAAGTGTGAGCAAAATTATATGTGTCATTGTGTCTTCAGTTTGCTATATTTTTGGGTTACTTCAAATGAAAAAAACTGAATTCTTATAGGACTTTGTCATCCATCAGTCTGTTTAAGACCCTTTATCTCGCCAGTAACGGTCCAAATTTTGAGTTAAGTTAATCGTGTCATGTAGCCCATGTAGGATATCATATCGTTTTTTTTTTTCATTTCTATGTGTAAACTATGTCTAAACAGTAACTAAGCAATTACTGTCTGGCACTGCCCTGCGCCCGATACACCAATATGACAGTTATTAGGTCTCATATACCCAGTAATTTCAATAGCTACAGTGCCCTTTCCCCGAAACACAATCATAAGTGCTTGACACACTTATAACACTTTGTCTCTGAAAAAATTCTCACCAACCAAGGCGAGAAATCGAACCCGCAACCTCTGTGAGGACCGGCTCTGAGGAACAGCGGATAAGTTCGATAAAAAAACGCCTCGTTTCACAACACACAATTTAACACAACACATTTAATCGCAATCGCAAAATGCAACGTTTTGCTACAACTTTGCTCTTACGACATTTTTCATTTAACCCTCCGCTGGGTCGGAAACTCAACAAGTCAGCATTATAAGGGTTAATTTTATTACGTTAAGCGTGGTATCAACGCGACGACGCTTCGTTGGTCTAGAGGTTTAAAAACCTAGCCAAGATATCGGGGTACTGGATTTGGTTTACGGATGAGGCAGGCTTGAAAAAACAGACAATTTATTTTATTGAATTTTATTATATTTCATGTATTTGTGATCACTTTTCTTTATAACAAAGACTTGGTTTTAATTATGATTGCTTTAGCCATAAAGCGGAACAAAATAATATGCTTAATGTATAAATATTTTAGAATCAAGATGAAAAGTATTATTGAGTATAATAATATTATGTTATTCTGCATATACTCACGTACTGCGAGCCATTTATGCACAAAAGTACCTAGCTAGAAGTAAGCTTACTTCTAGAGAAGTATAATTACTAAAACCAGCAAAAAACCTATTACTCAATAACTTTTGTTTTTATTTTTCTCCGCTTGTTTTGTTTAATGGCACCTACTCGTGCTTTCTGCTTAGACCTAGGGTTGACTGGTAGAGATTGCCATGTAGCATTAAGTCAGCCTTTTGCACTGTTGTGTTGTGCAATAAAGAATAAATAAACGAATGTCGCATAAAAAATTGTATGCAACAAAGAACGACCTTATACCATCCGTAGCATATTTCGTAGCATCGTAGCAGCGTATCGTAGTCTCCGTAGTCTCGTAGCAGTTGACGTTAACTTTAATCTGAATTGGCTGAGCGTGAGACTTTGTAATATGAGTTTTGCTTCGTCAACTTATGACGCTACTGAAATAAGGCTTTGGTTTTATTCCTTTTAATCCTATAAAAACGAAATGAAACAAGATATACGAATAAATACTACTTTTTGAGATGTGAGTTCTTTTAAATAATGTTTTAACAACATCGTAAATATTAATCTTGCCCCAAAGTAAAAGACTTGTGTCATGGGTATCAGGATTAAGGACCAATGAAGGCACCATAAATATATGTATGCATATAAAATTATTACATAATATACTCGTAAACATTCAGACAAGGACAAAAGCAAATGTTCATTACATGGATGTTAGTCCTGGGTGTGATTCGAACCCACGACCCCATGCTGTATAGGACAGGGTCACTACCTAATGCGGCATCGGGCCAGTCAACCTATCGTTACAATGGATTTATTATCAATCTATCTATATATATATATATATATAAAACTCAAAGGTGACTGACTGACTGACTGACTGACATAGATATCTATCAACGCACAGCCCAAACCACTGGACGGATCGGGCCGAAATTTGGCATGCAGGTAGATGTTATGACGTAGGCATCCGCTAAAAAAGGATTTTGATCAATTCCCACGGGAACGGGAACCACGCGGGTGAAACCGCGGGCGCCCGCTAGTGTTGTATTTTTTTGGCGACGAAAAAGAGTAACTGTCTAGTTTCTTGCCGGTTCTTCTCGGCAGATGACTGCATTCCGAAGCCGGTGGTAAAGTCACTCTGTAATTGACGATTCATAAATACTTGATACAAGTTTACATGAATAAAAAATATTTTGATTTTGAATGACAGGTACTGGTTTAATCACCACGCTTACCAAACGCGGCTTGGTAATCACAAACGAAATTATAAGCTGACCCAAGTCAACCGCCTGTCTTGCACGGTATTTGAACTTACGATCCCTGACACGAAAGGATCTTCCATTAATCAAATAGAACCAGTGACCCGTGCGTTTATCTAGCATGGAATAAAGCTAAGCTGCGATCGATCGGTTATTTTTCATTTCACCCTTCTTTCGCGTTCCCGCTCCGACGGGTTTTAATCTGTCCTTTTTAAATCTGGTTTCGCATATTTTTATCGGTATTTTTCCAGTGGCTAAAAGATGTGTTGATAATTATTACCATAACCTTTGCATAAGCCTCCTAGGAATAGTGGCTAAGCCGGGTATAAAACCGAATGTCGTGGGTTCCGCCTTGGGTCTGGTTGGTTATAGGACACTCGAGAGTCTGCCGCCATAACAAATCTGGATTTATTCTGAAAATATTAATATGGGAGCCAGTACACTTGAAATCAAAGCTTTTAAAATAGGAGAAGCGTACAGTGTGTGGCAGCACATTAAGCGACGATTCCTGGTGAAGTGGCCCTCAATGGCAGTGGCCGCTTACCATCACATTGGCTGTGTGCCTGTCTGACAACTGATCTTGTATAAAAAATATATATTATTTATATAGGGCCATCTAGCCCCAAACTAAACATTTCTTTTACTTAAGGAGCCAGACAACGGATAAAAAATTACTTAGTACTACTAACATTACGTCAGATCAATACAAAAAGACACACAAAATCGTACTTATTGCTACTGATGCGATATCTCTAAAAGTATTATGCTTGTTGAAAAAGGATCTATATAAAGCAGCTTTAGAACGCTTAGTGAGCTGCTGGTTTTATTAATAACAGTTGACAGACGCCTTTAGCGCGGAAAATTGCAAAATACGGCTGACAGCACCCTCCGTCCACTTGGATCCCATGCTTCGCTCCCATGGGATCCAAATTTTTTTTTCGATGAGCTAAATGTACAAACATTTAGCCTTTAAGTTAATGCTTTGAGTTTTTAACTACGACGGCACAGCTAGTCTGTAATTATGATTATGATTGTATAACTTGAAAAGTCAATAGAAACTTTTAATTACATCACACAAGTATTCAAACATCGATGCAACTTTATTACAAAATTATAAACTAAACTACCGCCCTTTTAAATCCGTGGCTGAGCTGGATATAAGACCTAGAGAGTCATGCGTGGAATCGATTCCCGCATTCGATGTGGCTTTGGCTGTTTTGACAAAAATTAATGTGGAAGCCGAAAAATAACTTGAACTAAAATAAAAGGCTCAAAGTTCAAAGGTGCCTATACTATATACGTATAAAAAGCTGCTCTTTATGTTTGATTTCGCTGTGTAAATAATCGTCAAAATACACAAACGATTCCCATCGAATAAGCTTGATAAATTGCCCAGAAACATTCCGAATCGCAAACCAACACTCGCATGGAGTTTCCGAATCATTTTATCGATTGAAACTACAGAACTAAAGTCTCGAATTGTGAAAATAAAAAGTGTGCGACGCGACATGGGTCGGCGCCAGACTGAATGTATTACCATAGCTTGTTGTGTTTTTAGTTGCTCCCATTGTGACATTACGTGAAATGATTGATGGAATTGTTGACGCAAGTTCATATGGCTTGTTGAAGCACTAAGAGAAAATAAATATATGTGGACGTTTTTCATATCGAGCTCATCAAAACCAAAGTAAAACTTACCAAAGGATAACATCAATATAAAATAAAAACTTACATAAGGGATAGCTTGTATTATGCTTACCAACTTAAAGATAAACTTATATAACTTTTTATGGTTTTGAAAGTACTCGTACTAAAAGTTTATTGACGATTGAAAAGACGGCTGTTGCATCAGAGGTCGCAGTGTCGATTCCCGCACAGCACAAACATCTTTTTATTTTTTTGGGTACATGGTGTAGGTATGTCTATTTGTATCGGTTTTGAGTGTTTCTATCTATACTAATATTATATAGAGGAAAGATTTGATTGTTTGTTTGTATGTTTGTTTGTTTGAATTGAATAGGCTCCGAAACTACTGAACCGATTTCAATAATCCTTTACTGTTGGATAGCTTCACTATCCCCGGTGAACATAGGGTACTTTGATCCCGGAAATGTGGGGGGAAGGGGGGATATTTGAAAAAAGAAATTACGCGGGGGTAAAACCGCGGGCGGAAGGCTAGTGTTAAATATATTATTATAATTATGTATTCACAAAAAAACAGTATAATAATATAGAAATGTTTATCCGTTGACTGGAATCCTGTTACACCACTGCCTGTGTGGTGAGTTTGGCACTGAGTGAGTAATGTCCAGGGATATATATTTGTTTATATTAAAATTTGTGCGTGTGTGTAATTGTGTATAACGCTTACTTGCAATAGTCACAAAATGCTAGAGCTACAGAAAAAAAATGGGTTTTAAGAAGGTAAACGCAATCCATGATTTGTATTCTAACACAAGGTTTCAAACTCTTTTCCCTTTGAAGTACAGTTTCCGATTTTCGGTAATTTCAAACGGCCTTTATCGATTTTTCACCTCCGAGATAAAGCATTTACACAACTTTTCCAAACTTCACAAAGAGAACACTCGCAATAACATAACACAAGTATTTAAAGACTTTATCGATCCGGGAACATTGTTGCGAAGCATTCCGAAGCGTCGGGAACTTCGGGATACTTTGTCGCCGCGATGACGGAGAGTTTTCACAGAAGTGTCAAACTCGGGAGCAGTCAGGATTGAATTAAATGCCGCGGCTGAGGCGTTCGGATACGGATTCGTGTGGCACTTGAAAGTTGAAGTGGTTTTAGAATTATTAATATCTCTTGTAAGGTTTGAAGACTGTCTGTTACATTGTCATAGCGTCCAAGTCAAAGTCTCTGTAACAGGACTTTGACCTCCACTGGCGAACTACCAATACAGGTGAATTCTGCCACCATAATAGCTCAGGCTGTGTTCCGGCGGCAATAATAAAATAAGAGCCAACTTTAAGTCAATGTTTTACTACGTTCACGGTCTTACGTGTGCATAGCTTGTGTTGTGTCCTACCTTTCAAAATCTATAAATAATTTTAAGAGCAGATAAGAGCAAAGCTATTGTATTAAAAGTATAGTTTGAATAATTATACTGAGATATATGGCAATAATGAAAGAAAAATGCTACAAAATTCCAGTTAGGGGACTGAACTTTAGTAACAACTAGCGGCCGCCCGCGGTTTCACCCGCGTGGTTCCCGTTCCCGTGGGAATTGATCAAAATCCTTTCTTTTTTAAAATGTATTTTGCTATTCGGGACGGAAACAAATCCAACAAATCAAAAAACCATGGCAATCGGTCCAGCCGTTCTCGAGTTATAAGTGTTGTAACAAACACGACTTTCTTTTATATATATAAGATTTTCTTTGTCGGTCAATTACAACTCAATACTTAAATGTTTTCCTTAAATTGAGACTCTTGACAGGTACTCGTAGACGCACAAATGGATTTAACTGATCTTATAAGGATTTCTTTTGGAGCTGCGGAACCTTAAAGAAGCTTACTTGGATCTCTTTGCTAAATCCGTATTCTTTCGTGTCGAGTTTTTACTAGCATCTGTTACAAAATAAATCTAGGTAAACCCTGGTTTACCTAGATTTATACACAGATACCCCTGAACCTTTCGTTGTATTATTTATCACCAGCTGACTCCGGAAATCCAATGTCGCTAGTGTAATCCATTTGCTTCGTTTTACATTACGGTAGACATGTGGAACCGCTGAGATTACGAGAAAAAGGAGGAATTTAAATGAAATGAAAATTTGCTTTAAACATGGTGATGGTAATGACAATTATGTTCTCGTGTTTAACCGCAATAGATTTTTTGTAAATACATACACGAATATTAGGCAGTTGTCCCACCGGCAACGATGAACGAGTAGCGAGTTGAGCTACATAGAATGTAGAAACGAGTTGGCGAGCCGCAAGGAGCGAGTGCGTAGTTCCGATATAGTTGTGTAGCTCGGCTAATAAAAGTGTACTCTGTGGTTCTGATCGAGTAGGTATCGCTGAGCGAGTGTTATCTGTCATAGCTCTTGTCGCTCAGCGACAAACTAGTGAAGCGAGTCCTCGCCGGCAGTGTGAACAGTCTGCGATCAACTATTTATATTTGCATCTCTTTTGTTTACACGGAATGTATAATCTTTTGTACGTTTCTTGAGCGATAAAATAGCCGATAGTTAGTCGTTCTCTCGCCGGCGGTGGAACAACTGCCATAAAAACACTCAGACCAATACAAACAGACATGTATAAGCACACAAAATGTTTATACAGGAATTGAACCCGCGACTTCTGGAGTAATAGCCGACTACTCAAATAAGACACCAAATTGGGCGTCGTGAATTAGCTATTTATTTTACATATAAACACAAACTTACATTAAACATTTATCACTAGTGGGATTCAAACCCACGACCCCTATACCATAAGGCCGCGTCACTTCACAACGCTCTATCAATCCATTCAAAATCGCGCAAGTCATCCCAACCATTACTAAGACAAGAAGAATCTCATCCCACAATGACGTGACGTGGCCGGGAAGCGAACCTGCGCATAATTTATCACTGCGCACCTGACACCGGACAGACTTTAATCCATTTGTCTCTGTATTCCGATACGCGGGAAACATATTCTTGTTTACTACGAACTAGGATATTTAGATTAAGAGTATACAACCATAGATACCGTGCTAAAATAACAAGCAAAATGTTTAATTCATCCTTTTAGTCCTTCTTTTTTCTTTTGGCTGGGCTAAATGTACCTGTGCCTTCGTAGACAAATACTTGAAATGTATATATTTCAATGTAAATATTTCAAATATTAATATTTTAATTAATGTTGTACAATATTTGTCCGATATGGACAAACTGTTGTATCACACATATATTTGAAAACTACATATGTATAACATTTAATATCATGTACACAGTATGTTCAACAATAAACGCATTTATTCTAAATGTTGCTTTTGTTAATTAATCGTAATTTGTGTTAAACGCTGTCCCGAAGTGCTGTGTCTAAGTTATGTGTGGTCGGCGCTGCTGCGGAGTTCCCGCCTCCAATTTATTGCATTCTATACTACTCGTATAACAACTATTTACAACCAGATTGTATAATTTAATACTACTTATAATTTTTTTTTTCTCGTAGGAGAATGCGTGTATGCACCATAACCGCAGGCTAGCTAGACCCGCGGCCGTGTGTGGGACTCGAGACTGAAGCGTCCACTACCCACTAAACTCTCCCCCCTTCACACCCGATTGGGGCGAGCCGGTGCCAGCCTTGTGGCTATTGACCAGCCCATTATAGTAGTACTAGCCTAATTAATATCCCACTGCAGGGCAAAGTCATCGCTACAATGATGGGTAGTGGCTTAAGATTTTAGACGCCAAAGTCGTCTATACTTGACAAGAACCTGCGGGCCCTGTGCGCCAACGACGTCTATCTGCCTGTGAAAATATAAAATAAATATGTATAAAACTCTTTTCATCTCAGCGTATTCCCGATTGCATCCAGTATGGAGCTCAGGGTCCGCTTCGACAATGATCCTAGATTTAACAAGCCTGGTTATTACAACGGAGCGATTACTATCTGACCTCCGTAACCCTTACAAGGGAAACCAGACCTACTTGGGACATAGTATGGCGATCACAAACCCGAGCTGTGTCCGAAAAAACCGACACAAAGTTAGCTCGACCCGGGAATTGTTCCCAGGACCCCGAGACCTCGGCCCGGTTCTTAAACCACTAGACCATCGAAGCGTTTTCGTATTACACGTTCATAATATTTAGACAAATCGGAATCAGTGTCGGTCTATAATTATTTCGTTAACATAACTAATTAAAATTGACACCCTAATATTCTATTTGTTAATTCGTTCAATTTTTCACATAACAAATAATATTGAAAAGCTAAACACGTACTGTGGGCCATTTATACCTTATTTAACATTATTTCCTATACAGATTTATAATTGTACCAACACAAGCGATTTGAAACCAAACTGCCCACGTTTTAAGGTACACTTTCGAGAGTAAGGACCAAGTCCTTCAATATACAAGGGAGATCTCTAATTAAACTGTCCTTTGAATAATGTAGCTTCGGAATGGAATTGATTTATTAATGAGTAGCAAAATGATCGTGACTTTGCCTGTCTTTATCCCCTTTTTAATGACTTGGGTCGTTAACCCGCAGTGGGTCTGGTTGGACCAAAGACTTTTACTGAATCCGACTGGCTAGCTACCACCACATAGGTTAAATCTGGCGCCATAATAGGTCTATCGCTGTTTCGGTTGCCTCCATGGAACTGTTGCTAAGCTCCTCGGGCGTTGAACACAGAGGTAGCGGGTTCGATTCCCGCTTTAGGTCTGGTTGGTGGTAGGGCTTTAGGATTTTTCTTGTAGAACAATTTTGCTTAAAAAATATTAAAAGTCATACATTTATCATTACATGGATAAACAAAACCGTTTTCATAATTATAATAATATTCATAACGTGAGGTTACTCTGTACTGCATATGTTTTAATATGCACAGCGCTATTTGAATCGTGACTCATAGTATATGTTTGTGACGTCTGGGTTCAAAAAGAAACATACGAGTACGTGTGCAGAAATCAAATATTACACTTAAAATTGCATTAAATCTCTTACATGCATTCTCTTTGTCTAAATTTTTACCGCGTTTCTACACAAAACTCTAATTAGAGTGTGAGAATGTTCCATTACAAGACAGATAACTTGTAAAGGTAGTATTAAGGTTGTTAAATCAATAAATAAATTAATTAATAAATCAAAGATAATGTGGGTTATTCCGTATTCAACCTATGACGTCTCAACCTACTCATTATTTTTCCTTACTCAATAATGTGTGTTTGTGCTGTTACCACTTTTAAGGTGCTCCTTCACCGGGAGCATTCGCTTGTAATGTAACATTACAGACTCGAGCATTTCAACAGTGAAGGAGGAGAACCGAGCATTACAATGCGCATCTTGTAATGATACAAAACGGGCAGAAGAACCGAGCATTGCAATGCGCACCTTGTAATGATACAATGTGTAATATCTTGATACAACTTGTAACATCAATGCGCTCCACTTCCCCCCGCCTGCTCATAGCCTACGTTCACGGCACATTACACGCGAATGCTCGCCAGGGAGGTAGTATTGTAATGTAATGCTCAAAGTCGAATCTATAATATTACATTACACGCGAATGCTCGTCGGTCAGGGAGGTATTATTGTAATGTAATGCTCAAAGACGAATCTGTAATGTTACATTACACGCGAATGCTCCCGGTGAAGGAGCACCTTTAGAGAATATCGACCTATTATAGTGGAGTCATTTTAATAGGTCACATTTGACAGTTCATTTATGCAAAGAAAAATTTACGCTAAAGGAATAAAACTCAAGAAAACAACATCAATTTATTAATACGATAGAAAATTAGACTCTACTCCTGATGTACATTAGTAGCACTTTGCTTTGCATAAAGGGACTGTGAAATGTGACCTATTAAAATGACTCTACTATAGTAGAAACTTTATTATGGCGCTTCTATAGACGAGTGATAGAGGCTCGAAACCTCTTTCTCTTCCGATACCTCCACCCCATCCCCTATCCCAATTGCCCTCCTCTGTCCTTTCATATTTTTCTTAAAGGCAGGCAATGCACTTTGAGACTCTGATGATCTCCTGATCATGAGCGTTAGTGTTTACTTATCATCAGACGTCACAACAGATCGTTTGTCTTTTTCATAAAGCTAAGGAAAAGACTAATGTTGCCAGCCGATGGACAGCTATCTCCTTCCAGGCCCCCTAAACGTACTGGTACCAAAATTTGCACCAGGCTGGGATAACCGGGAAATGGGCCGGTCAATCACCTGTGCCCACCACGTCGTGAGAATGGGAAACGGGGGGAGTTTAATGGGTAGTAGGTAGTACATATCTCGCATTCCCGAGCGACGAGATAATCCACAAAAACATTGTCCCCTATAAAAAAAACGTGTCAGACATTATTAATATAAAAAGAATTAAGTCCAAAAAAATATCTCCGTCCAAGTAATAACAAAATTACAAAAATTAATTAATATCAATTATAAAAGTGATTTTAGCGGCAGCAACATTCTTTCAATTAGTCCAAGTGATTACATTAACTAATGTCGGCTGTTTAATTAAAAAGAGAAACTTAATTTCCTTCATTGCCTACCAAATTGAGTTCTCGATATATTTTCTGACAATTTCCTCCCTAGGAATGTTTATTTTTCGGCAACTCCCAGTGGAGTAGGGCTGTGTAAATTCATTTTATCATTCATTCATTTTGGTAGCATTTTTATGTTCAGGATAATGTGATTTGGGAATTAAAATGTTAGCCATTTTATGTAATTTCAGTTGGAAGGCAAAAAGTTAGAAAACTAATGACTGTGGTAATATAGATCCTTGTGACAGCAGAGCGGTGCGGGAGGGGTGACATGTGACATAACAGAGCTATCTATCTATCATACACGTGATAGTAATAAATACTAAATGAAAAACTAAGAGCTAAGAAGTGTTGGTATACATTTCCTCCGTACCCGAGTTTCGAGTACGGTGACTATTCTTTACGATCAATCAACTATGCAGGATTTATTACTGTACACAAGTGAGGTCAGAAGCACAAGTACGCTATTCCTTCATGCTCCCTACAAACTCCCTCTTATAGCACGTTGGTGGAGCAGACTAACATGACTGAAGAAAGATTAGGCGCAGGACCAACGGTTTTAGGGTAGGCGTCCACAGGTCCGCATCGGACGCAACGCACGCAACGGATTTTAGTTTGCCTTGTATAAAAACGCAATGCCTACCATGCTATGCGTACCGGTGACGTCATACGGAATGCCGATTAGTGGACGATCAGTGGATTGCTGATACTCGCGTTGGCAATCCGATCACTGCCGAACAATGGACGACATGTGGGGTATTTTACACCGCTTACTTCGAGGCTTCAGGCTGTGACTGTGTATTTTAAGGACAGAAATACCGAATCACAAATTTGCCGTCCGGGATTTTAAACCACCACAAGACCAACCCAACCCAGACCTTTGGCTCTGCCGTCCTGGAGGTCCCACTAACTTTATATATTTGTATAACAGCTTAAATCAATAAGTCAACGAGTTAAGAGGTAGCCCTAACGGCATTAAAATTATATTACAGCCGAGAGCAGCTGATACTGGTCGGAATGTAATTAATGCTCGGCGACACTTGCCGGCGATCTCGCTCCGATTTTGACCAATTTATTTCGTGATCGCGAAGAATTATGCCGAGAATTGATAATTAAGTTATTTTCGATCTCATTGGAGCTGGGACTAAAGGTGCGGAAAGTCTTTAATTGGGTGAGGCATCGAAATCAAATTAATTATTGTTAAGGCGCGGTGGGTAGTGAAATGTGTTTTTTTGAAAGCATAGTACCGGACTTCTAAAAAGATTTCCTTCGTTATATTTTAGTATATGTAACTTCAGTCCTTTAACTAAATATATGCAGGACAGAAACACGATTGGTAATACTTTTCTCGATAGTTTTTTATTTTGAAAAAGTGCTTTTTGCTATTTTTAAAAGCAAATATTTGCAAAACTATGCCGAAACTAAGCAATTTAAATGCTGTATTCGATACTTCTCCGTTAAACTGATTGCATGGCCGAATATTATAGCGATACGTTTATTATTTAATTTTTAATTGAATTTTAACTACAAAATAGGCCCCACGCGATTCCTCAGCGCACATCCAATTGATCCAATCTCACGTCAGTACGCTTGTGCCCACTGGCAACGTCGGACCTGTGCACGTCGCTCCGGCGCGCTGCACTTTTGACATTTCGTAATTTATATTCCTAATGCTACGGCCACACTATCGCGATAAAGGAAATGAATAGTCCCAGTAATTCGATAATCGGACCACGAGAACTTTAGAGTTCGAATAATCGAACCAACAGGAAATAAAAAACATAGTGGTCCGATCGATCGGACAAGCCGATCGGACCACGCGACCCTAAGGGTAACTATCGCTATGTATTTAATTTACACTTGTATTTCAAAAAAAACTAATACATTTAATAAAATATGTGAAAATTTCGGAAAACAAATGAATGTCGGGAAAACAAAATGAATATCGGGAAAACAAATGAATAAAATAAAATAATTTATTCTGCAAATAGATTTTTAAAAAATACTTTTGCACGTCAATCTTTTTTTTTTCTTTTTTTTTTGAATGTCGGGACAACAAATGAATGTAGGGAAAACATAGCTTATTGATCTAAAATTAAAAAAACAGGAGCAAGCGATTTTCAACCTTATTGACATTTAAAATTTTGTTGCTTTTTCGCAAACGCTTGTTGACTATCTTAGCTGGTTCATTAAAATCCGTTATTTTGGTAAATGTCGATAAGGTCGAAAATCGCTTGCACCTGTTTTTTTTTTAATCTATTGATCTGAAGTTAAAAAAACAAGTGCAAGCGATTTTCAACCTTATTGACATTCAAAATTTTGTTGCTTTTTCGCAAACGCTTGTTGACTATCTTTGCTGGTTCATTAAAATCCGTTATTTTGGTAAATGTCGATAAGGTCGAAAATCGCTTGCACCTGTTTTTTTTTTAATCTATTGATCTGAAGTTAAAAAAAACAAGTGTAAGCGATTTTCAACCTTATTGACATTCAAAATTTTGTTGCTTTTTCGCAAACGCTTGTTGACTATCTTTGCTGGTTCATTAAAATCCGTTATTTTGGTGAATGTCGATAAGGTCGAAAATCGCGTTCACCTGTTTTTTTTACTTCAGATCAATAAACATTGTTTTTCCCGAAATTCATTTGTTTTCACGACATTCATTTGTTTTTCGAAATATTCACACATTTTAATATCAATGTATTGCTCTTTTTTGAAATATTTTTAGAATAGAATAGAATAGAATAGAATTTATTCACACATAATGTTAAGTACAGTTATATACCACCTTATTTTGAATAATATGTATGTTTAATGTAAATTAAATACATAATTATGAAGAGCTACTTCAGATATTTGCATTTAATGGTAATTGGACAGCTACTCTTCAAATTGTCGCGTCGTCGCGTCTTGTCGCGCAAAAAAACTCCCGCAAAACGAGTCCGCATTCGTACGGTACTATAGGCATCTACTGGGGTAGCTACCTACCTATCTAAATAACCAGTAGGGGCAGTCGAAACTTTTTAGTTCCGTCTGCCCCTAGTGGGGGCAGACGGAACCTAAATTAGTTTCGCCTGCCCCTACTAGGGGCAGACGGAACTAAAAAGTTTCGACTGCCCCTACTGGTGGCAGATTTGGTAGGGGCAGTCGGGAATAACCCGAATCAGGAAATAGTGACTCTTGATATTGTTTCTACTAATAATAATTATCTAAAATCTGAGATTCAATTCTTTTGCGCCGGGACTGGGTTTTTTTCTATGGGATTTGGCGGAAACCCTTTTGAAATGGCGACTGAGTGCTCAGTTTGTAAATTATAAAGCTATGCTGTTGGATTAAGAACCGTGGAGTTAGTCCAGGTCGACTGGCGCGAAATTAGAAATGAGCTGTCTATAGATTTATCTATAATTCAAAAACCGGCCAAGTGCGAGTCGGACTCGCCCATGAAGGGTTCCGTAGCAGCAAGTATCATCATAATATAAAAGTTCTTGTAGTTCTTTGTAAGTTTGATCGACGTTTTTATATTTGAGTTGATTGAATGAGAGGAAAATTGCGGTTTAGGATTTATGACGTTTTAAAAAAAAACTAATTACCTACTTGATCTCGTTCAAACCAATTTTCAATGGAAGTTTGCATGGTAATGTACATCATATATATTTTTTAGTTTTATCGTTCTCTTATTTTAGAAGTTAGAGGGGGGGTGACCAACATTTTACCACTTTGGAAGTGTCTCTCGCGCAAACTATTCCGTTTAGAAAAAAATGATATAAGAAACCTTATTATCATTTTTAAAGACCTATCTATAGATACCTCACACGTAAGGGTTTGAAGAAAAAAAATTTTTTGAGTTTCAGTTCTAAGTATGGGAAGCCCCAAAAATTTATAAACTAATTACTTGATCTCGTTCAAACCAATTTTCAATGGAAGTTTGCATAATAATGTACATCATATATTTTTTTTAGATTTATCGTTCTCTTATTTTAGAAGTTACAGGGGGGGGGACCAACATTTTACCACTTTGGAAGTGTCTCTCGCGCAAACTATTCAGTTTAGAAAAAAGTGATATTAGAAACCTTATTATCATTTTAAAAGACCTATCCACAGATACCCCACACGTAATAATTGGATGAAAAAAATTATTTTGAGTTTCAGTTCTAAGTATGGAGAGCCCCCAAAATTTATTATTATTTTTCTATTTTTGTATGAAAATCTTAATGCGGTTCACAGAATACATCTACTTACTAATTTTCAACAGTATAGCTCCTATAGTTTCGGTAAAAAGTGGCTGTGACATACGGACGGACAGACAGACAGACAGACAGACAGACAGACAGACAGACAGACATGACGAATCCATAAGGGTTCCGTTTTTTGCCATTTGGCTACGGAACCCTAAAAAAACCGGCCAAGTGCGAGTCGGACTCGCCCATGAAGGGTTCCGTAGCAGCAAGTATCATCATAATATAAAAGTTCTTGTAGTTTGTAAGTTTGATCGACGTTTTTATATTTGAGTTGATTGAATGAGAGGAAAATTGCGGTTTACGATTTATGACGTTTTAAAAAAAAACTAATTACTTGATCTCGTTCAAACCAATTTTCAATGGAAGTTTGCATGGTAATGTACATCATATATATTTTTTAGTTTTATCGTTCTCTTATTTTAGAAGTTAGAGGGGGGGTGACCAACATTTTACCACTTTGGAAGTGTCCCTCGCGCAAACTATTCCGTTTAGAAAAAAATGATATAAGAAACCTTATTATCATTTTTAAAGACCTATCTATAGATACCCCACACGTAAGGGTTTGATGAAAAAAAATTTTTGTGTTTCAGTTCTAAGTATGGGAAGCCCCAAAAATTTATAAACTAATTACTTGATCTCGTTCAAACCAATTTTCAATGAAAGTTTGCATAATAATGTACATCATATATTTTTTTTAGATTTATCGTTCTCTTATTTTAGAAGTTACAGGGGGGGGGGACCAACATTTTACCACTTTGGAAGTGTCTCTCGCGCAAACTCTTCCGTTTAGAAAAAAATGATATAAGAAACCTTATTATCATTTTAAAAGACCTATCCATAGATACCCCACACGTAAGTATTGGATGAATTTTTTTTTTTGAGTTTCAGTTCTAAGTATGGAGAGCCCCCAAAATTGATTATTATTTTTCTATTTTTGTATGAAAATCTTAATGCGGTTCACAGAATACATCTACTTACTAATTTTCAACAGTATAGCTCTTATAGTTTCGGTAAAAAGTGGCTGTGACATACGGACGGACAGACAGACAGACAGACATGACGAATCCATAAGGGTTCCGTTTTTTGCCATTTGGCTACGGAACCCTAAAAAACATGTTAAGTGGTCAGAAACTGGTGCTGGCCAGCAAACCGGTGTCACTACCCTATATTTTTTTCGTTGTCGAGAAAAAAAATCAAGTTTTCATTGAAAACTTCTAGAAATCTTTTTCATAGAAACTGACATTTGAATGAAAGGTTGTTTTTTCTCGTTTTCGAAAATAAGATTTCGTACAAGTTGTTCAGAATAATGGTCTGATTACATAGTATTCGGCTTAATATACCCTTTTTATAACACCTTCTATATACCGAACCGTATCCGATGTATTTTAATACATAAATAAATAAATTAGTATGTAAGTAAATAGTCTATTAAACTTAGAAAAGTGTCCACTATCTGAGTAGGTACTCACCAATAATGTATATGTAAAACTTTATAATATACTCATTTTACTAATTTTATATTATACTTATTACAAATACAGTACTTATTACAGGTCTTTATATAAATAAAATTAATTGTTTTCCGGAAATTCCGAATTAATCCGGAACGATAGGTACTTATCAGAATTCATACGAAATGAATTAATAATAAAATTGAACAACATCACATACATTGATCTGACCCCAAAGTAAGTACCTAGCGTAAGCACTGTGTTATGGGTATCAAAAACAAAGAAGGTACCACAAATATATACTTAAATACAAATAAACATCCAGACACAGAACAAAAATAAATGTTCGTCACATAGCGATTTGATGTGGCCAAGCACTTCGTCGTAGGTCGTCGAAGATTTCGCGATAGTGTGACCCTAGCATAAGGATGGTGTCAGAATAAGAACGCGCGCGGGACGCGCGGGGCCCCCTCGCTTGTTGCGTCTGCTTCACCCCCTCAAATATCAAAACTTGACGTAAAGGAGCGCCTTAAATAAATAAAAAAATAACTCTAGAGAATGGGCTTAGTGAAGCCCATTTACCCTCAAGATTATTACACATGATCATGTCTGTTTGTATCGGTCTGGATGTTTCTTTGTCAATATTATGTATTTAAAAAAGAAGTAAGTAAGAATGAGTTATGTTAATCCGCTATCTATCACCCATAGTACAAAATTTTCTTAATTTATGGTTAGATAGACCTAAGTATTTATTTATTTATTATTATTATCTATCTGCAGAAATCACCCTTGTCATGTACTGGACTTGTGCCTGTTTCACAATAAGAAAGACGCTAATTCTAACCATCGCAACAACATAACTCCGGTTGTAAAGAAGACTGTTGACGACACGAAAATAAAAGTTAGAGCAAAACAAACAGCGTGAAGTTATACGATCCAATTACAAAGTTAGCTCGCCAACGTTAGCGACCAGAGCTCGACCCTCAGGACCGCTTTGCAGGAACGTACGGGATTGGACAATCAAATACGGGACTTTACATTATTTTTCAATGGCATTGCTATTGGGCTGTAAAGAAACAATTTGAGTTTGATTGAATTGGGTCAAAACCTTTGTTTTGTTACTGTAGAACTGTAGTCGAATGGATCTTTTAATTATTTTTTTTATTGCAATGTGTAACAAGACGTGCAGATCGTACACCTGATGGTAAGCGCCACGTCTGCCCTTAGACAGTTCAGTGCTAAACAGTAAATAAACAGTTACTCTCTGGCACTGCCTTGCGCCCGCTACAACAGTTATTAGGTCTCATATACCCAGTAATTTTACTAGCTTCAGTGCCCTTTCCCCGAAACACAGAAGTGCTTGACACACTTCTATTTCACGGGAAAATATCTGGCACTGCGGTGGTACCCACCTGGACGGCTCAGTACAGGAACCTACCACCTGGTAAAACCTACAACCTGGTTTATAAACTTCACTTCACATGCAGAACGTCGTCTGTCCGAATATTGGTGCTCAGGCTCACCTATGGATTTTCCTGTGTGTGTATTTTATCACTAGCTCGGCGGTGATAAAAAAAAAACATGAGGAAACCTGCAGGATCGAATGGCTATATAGAAATGACCCAATTGGTCTCGGAGTTCAGATGGCAGGCATTCAAAATGTAACAACTTGACTTTCCAAATGTTAAATCATGATGCAAGCCTACCTAGACCAGATTGGGACTACGCGCTAGTAAATAATAAGTTATGTTTTATTGAATCCATTCTTATACTTTATCGTTATGTTGTAGGCCAACCTCGAAGCTCCGGCGCTCCTAGGTTGGACTGGTCAATCCTCAGGTCTGTCATAACGACTTAGTCGACTAAAACAGTTATGCGTACAAATTCATCATAATATATTTAAGTTGTAGAAATACAATCTTCTACAGTCCTACACTCAAAAGTTATATGAAAATGAAAATACATTTTCTGACAGAATATCAAATACCAAAAATAGCTACAGCATTGGAAACTAAATTAACTTCTACTAAATTCAAATGTCGAAATGATTTGCTCCGGTCGTTAGCAGTTTTGAATCTCGGCATTTGCTCCTGCGAATTCTGAATGTTGGAATGATTAATTTATTTTTGCAGCAATTTTCATCACTGCGAGTTTCTAATGCACAAGTCTATTTCGTCTGTTCAATAGGTACAAGAAGATTCCATAAATGCGACAGAAGTGTTACTTTTACTATTGTGCTTTTAATCCTAAACCACTGAACCGAGTTTGAAAAAACATAACACAGATTTTAATTAACATTTAACGGAATAATACATACTAATCCCATTGGATAACAGAAAGATAATCTTGCATGGACGAAGCCGCGGCGAGCGAGCTAGTATGTTGGTTAGTCCTTTTTCTGTAAAGTTATTTTTAAAGGTTAAATTACAAAACTCAGTGTGAAAATATTTCATATTTTTTTCCGTCAATGTACATTATTCCTTACATCTACGTAGCTTTTAAAGTTCATGCGAATAAAAATCCAAATGACGTCTGAACCACTTTGAAGGAATATAGACTACTTTGCATAGACCAACTCTATTCTGTATTTGCATTATGGACAACAGCTATACGCCTCCATTCTTCCTACATTTAAATATAATTATATCATCACTAGAAACGGACTCCCAAAACAGTTTCAATTCACTCACACGTCAAGACAACTTCCAGAAACTAGTTACCAACAGACAGTTTTTACTCCGACGTACGTTAATTTATGCACTGTAAAGTTCGAACTCCGCAACTAGTCGCGAGTTGCGGAATGACGGTGAGTTCCGGCGAAGAGCTGATGTCGCAGAACTGGAGAATAACTTATTAATGCAAGGAAAGGGCAAATGGAGCTTTCGAACTAGTGAAGCAAGACGACAGTATAGTTGCTCCTTAATTGGAATAATAGGTGCTGCAGATTGTTAATTTTAGCTGTGGATTAACATTTTGATGACGAATTTGAATGTTGATCAAAATAATTATTCACTGCGAGGTCAGACGAAAATATTTGTAAATTTGTTCAATATTATAGATATCTTCATCTAGGAATTCTACTTAAATTTTATTATTTCTACCTAAAAATCTACTTGGATTACTTCTAAAAACAATACATATTTTTATTCGTTGTTTGCTATCTTTGAATAAAATAAGTAAGTGGTAATTATCATACGATAGGTACATATTTACATAAAGATCTAAAAGCGTATGTATAACAATTTTCAAGAGCCGCGAGTACGTAACAGTAACATTGTCAACTACGTGTGATAACATTAGAATGTCGTCTAAGTAGATTAACATCGCGAAATTACCGATTCTGTTGAACGAAAATGCTTATTTGGAACATTCTCTGTCGCGAACGTAATCTCCGATGGCAAATACGTCTAAGAGCTACGAAAGCGCTGATCTCGCTGAAAGATAATATTGATTTAGTACCACTCGAGGGAAACTTGATGGTACCCGCGGCTCTAGTCTTTGTAATATTCGGGAAAAATTAACATGATTGCGAATTGATGCGGACCTTAAAGACTTGCTGGTAAAGTGATTTACTTTGCATTCACTTTAGACACAATCAAGGCGTAAATTAATCGTTGTACCATAGGTGCCAGCCAACGGATAAACATTACTTTTTTGGGAATACATACTTATTGTATAGACATGTTCACGCACACAAAAGTTAGTGACGGGCGGGGATCAAACCCGCAACTTCTGTTGTAATAAATTTGCCTAAACAATCCACCAAATCAGTTGTCAGAGGAAGTACCCTTTTTGTTACAAATGGCGAAAGTAAATTTAGGTCAGCAATAAACTAATCAGGTTTATGAGAAAATTGTAAAAAACTAAATCTATATATCAGATATAAACAGAATACATTGTAAACCATAATGATATAAAATGTCAGCTAATTACTACTGAAAACCGATTTGAGTATTATTTTATCGAATCAAACTAATTACACTAATTCAGTCGCGGTTAATTATTTCGAACAAACGATAGTTACAGCATCAAGTGAATTATCTCTACTCATTAGTGAGTAGTCAATATTTAGTATCCACATAAATACAAAAACCAATATTACAACATATTTAAATGCACACAATGATACTTAACTAGTCATTTATATAATACATATACTATTTTATAGCTAGCATACACGCCATGCTATTTTACATTTCAACTTGCTGCCCGGCTCTATTTCATACGGGTGAAAATTGTCCTTGACAAATCTTGTCTTCACATTTATAACGGACGCTGCAAGGTAAAAGTATTATTTTTTTGTAAACGTTGAATAAAATGTTTATATCGAACAATAACACATAATATATTGATTTGACCCTAGTAAGAAGCTTAAACACATATTTTATAGGTGTATTAAAAAATAAAGGTACCACAAAAAATATTAACTTTTTATTCTATTTTATTCAAACTTTAATGCACAATCAAGAGTACATAAGGCGGACCTAATGCCTAATGGCATTCTCTGCCAGTCAACCTTTGGGCCAAGCAGAAAAAAAAAATGGTGGGTAGTGCTAACAGGCTAAAGAGAGAGAAAAAAAAATGAAATAAAATAATTAAGTCTTAAACAAATTAAAATAACATAAATAAAATATAATAATATATATATAATATATATGTATATATAATAATAATAATAAAGAGTAAAACAAAAGAGAGAGAAATGACGCTGGTTAATGATTGGGACAGGTGAATGACGATGCTAGGGAAGTCTGGAGATAATGTTTTCGGAGAAGGAACTTAAAAGACATCCGACTCGGTGCCCGTCTGATGTTCTCGGGGAGAGCATTCCAAAGCCTAATAGACGTTACACAAAAAGAGTTGGAGACAAAACCGGACCGGTGAGAGGGAGTAGCTAGAACTGTTTTATTTGAGGAGCGTAGCTGACGAGAATGTGTCGAGCTAAGAAGCTTGAACTTTGACTTAAGGTAAGAAGGAGCGTGTGGATCGTTTAGGATAGAAAAGAGAGTAGTGAGAATTCGGACATTACGTCGAAGTGGGATAGGTAACCAATTAAGCTTAGTGCGAAAGGAAGAAACGTGATCAAATTTACGAAGGTTGAAAATGAAACGTATACCATTGTTAACTAAACGAACTAACTTTAATGCTGATATACCTATATCCAGATACAGTTACAGAAACTGTGAGTCCGGAACCGGAAAGTCTTAATTGTTTAAATAACAAGTAAATATTATATTAAAAGTGATAAAATGAAAATACAATTATATTTTCAGCTTTATCAAAGTTAAAAGCTCCGATTTTATGACTTTGCTTTTAGAGCAATGAGATACTCTTGAAGAACTTACTCTTGTATTGAGCTGAATTAATGACTATGTAAATTCAGTTTTCTTAGAACACGATTCATGAAGCAAAGATACTTATTAATATTGAGCTTGAAACATAAGTAATCTTTTAAAATTAATACTACGTATTTTCTTCGTAATGGTATAATCTTGGCCCTACATTAGTTATATCCAATGAATTATGATAGAACGCCTCGGTGTTGCATCCGTTGTTATGGTAATTTGGGTTCCCGTTTTGCTTACCATCAGGCTAAGTGGAGCCAATTTACTGAGCTACTATAAAAAAAATATATAAATGTTGATAATTTAAATACCCACCAACAACACAAAAAATAAAGTACTTTGTGATATCATTTTAAAAACTAAATAACTAATTTAAAATAGTCAAAAAATTAATTCGTTGCAAATGGAGCACTTTTCGAAATGTGAAAATTATTGACAGGGGTCTTTAAATAGACCAGGTTTGATTATTATAATATTTTATTTATTGTACATGTAAGTTTACAATCAATAATAGGTATTTTATTTTACAATGGTTCATTATTTAACTAATAAATGGCCTTTTTTCCGAGCGTTGCCAGCGAGCGATTGCCAGTGAGCGACTGCCATTTGACCTCCTATCCCTTCACAGGGAAACCAGAGCAATTGGTTCATGAATACACAGCTATTCGCCTGTGCAGGTTTCCTCACGGTATTTCCATCACCGCCAAGCTAGTTGAAAACTCATACATGCGCGCCGAAATTGGAACCGTCGACCTCACAAAAATTGAAGCGTCGCTTGAGAGCACTCGGTTACTAAAGTTTTTTACAGCTTAGTTTCGCTATCTCTCTTCTTCTTCTTCTTAGCCTTCTTCTATCAGTAATCTGATGTTGGCCTTCTTCATCTCTTTCCATTGTTCCCTGTTTTGAGCAGTAAGCGTCCAATTGCTGTCCGCCATCTGTTTGATGTCGTCTTTCCATCTCATTTGAGGCCTTCCCCTGGGTCGCTTTTGGTCCCAAGGTCTCCAGTCCAGCAATCTTTTGCACCAAGATTCTTGCTTCCTGGGTATATGTTTTCGCTATCTCAGTAAATAAAAGTACAGAGTTTCTAGTAAAACATCGATGTCGTCCGCAGATTTTAAACTAAGAGAAAATTGAACCACAAAGAAAGGCATTCAAAGGCTGAAAACGACAGAGATTTTCCAATTCCTGCCAAGTTTTTCGTCGAAACGTCTCAATGATCCAGGTTATAGGTTATATCAGTAACCTAGTTTAGGTTTTGGCCCCGGTCAGGTGTTCAGGTCTCCTGGCGAAGTGCCAAGGCTGCATTCGCCCACAGAGATTTTAACTTTGGCCGGTCATTGTTGAACATTGTCCAAAATGAAGCGATTATTGCACGGAACTTTCGCAAAATGTTTTTGCGCATTTTGGACAAAACATTTATCTTAACACATTGAACGCCATGGGGGTTGCGGCGCACTGTGGTTACCGCTTGACGCAGGCCGTCAAGAGCGGTACGATGCTGTCAAGCGGTGAACCGCAGTGCGCCTGCGTGCGTCTCCGCTCCCGCTGTGTTCGAGAATGGGTCTATGGGATTCCATACAAAACATCTCGCCGCTGCCACTGCCGCTTCGCTGCCGCGAAATTCAAAGCCGAGGCCTTACGCTTTGTTTGATGACTGAGGGTGGCTAGAGGTAAAAGAAGATATGATAATATAAGAGGAAATGTTATAAACAGACGCGCCTATTATATTTATTAATAGAAATAAAATTATAATCAAAACCTTATATTTTTTTCTGGTAATATTATTTTAATCTATAATAAATTATATAAAAAGAATTTTTATTAAAATTAAACTAAATTAATTATTCTCTTCTCAAAAACGACACAAAGCAAATCTCAGGCTGTATTTTAGAATACTTGTCAAGCAGATCTCGTTCGGAATTAGATTTATCTTCAAACAACCGGACAAATTGGCTGAGGCTCGATTCAAAACCAAATTAGAGCTTGGGGTTTCGAAATGCTGGTTCCAGAAGTTTAGTCAACCTTGTGAGGCAGTATTGTGAACGTAATTGCGCAGTGCAATGAAATTTAGGCCCGATCTGCTTTTGTCAGGGCCATTATTAAAGATTTAGGCTTAATGTCCACGGCTGCATAGCTTCATAGACGCGTATTCGTCATTATACGCTTGGTGTACGCCTGCTTGCAGCTAACATACAAAACTATGTAACTCTGTCGACGGAGCGTCAACGTCGCGCTCGCGTCGCTGCATGCGGTTTGTCCACTTGTCTCTACCAGTGTCTCTAATAGTAGAGACAAGTCCACTTTTTTGTCCACTTGTCCCCACCAAGTGTTGTTGCAGGCTTTGACGCTCCGTCGACAGAGTTACATAGTTTTGTATGTAAGCTGCAACCAAGCGTATAATGACGAATATGCGTCTATGGAGCTATGCCGCCGTGGACAGTAGGCCTTACTGGCCCGATGGGGTATTTGGTAGTAGCTCTGCCCTATGCGCTAGGGATCGTGGGATCTGTCGTGGTGTCCTACCCAAGACAAATAGTTGTAAAAATTAAGTGACGAACATTTTAGTTAGTCCTGTGTCTGAAGGTTTTGTATTTAAATATATTTTTTGGTGCCTTCGTTTTTTTCTGATTCCCATAACTCAAGTGCGAAGCTACTAACTTTCAGGATCAGATCAATAGTATGTGATGTCGTCAATTATTATTTTATTTATAACTAGCCATCCGCCCGCAGTTTCACCCGCGCGTAATTTCTTTTTTCAAATATCCCCCCTTCCTCCCATATTTCCGGGATCAGAAGTACCCTATGTTCACCGGGGATAGAGAAGCTTTCCAACAGTGAAAGAATTATTCAAATCGGTTTAGTAGTTTCGGAGCCTATTCAATACTAACAAACAAACAAACAATCAAATCTTTCCTCTTTATAATATTAGTGTAGACTAGCCTTCCACCCACGTTGACTAATTACAATTCTACAAAAATGTGATAAAAAGTAGCAAATGGTACTCTCCAGCGCAATGGGCATCGGATTATCTGAACACAGCTTGATGTTATGATCACCAATCTACATATTTTGGCAAGCGTGGTAATTAAGCCAGTAGCAATCATTGTTACTTTATTTTGATTTTAATTTAGGAGGCCGTAGGCAGGTAGGGTAGTAGTAGGACATGACATTGGCTTGTACTTGTACTTTTTAGTTTTTTATTATATTCACGAACAATACAAAATTATCTACCGTGCAACTTAAACGTAATTTTAAAGTCAAAATCAAATAAACGAATTTGCAATTTAAATGTTTAAAAGTTTCAAAGGATTTCATGAAATACATAATTGGTGTTATTAAATAAAACTTTCCATGTCTTGCATTCAAATTGAGGCTGGCTTAATATTCCTAACGCAACAGTCCTGAGCCTTCGCAAAAATTTGCAACTTCGGTTGTAGGTACTTTATTAAACGAATTACGTTGTAATGTAGGGTTTCCAAGGGATTTAGTGAAAAGGGATAATTCTCAAAGAAAGTTAATGAAGTTTTAGAAAAAGGTTTCGACTGCCTCCGTGGAATAGGTTACGCCGCTCGGGTTTAAAACACGGAGGTTTTGGGTTCGATTCCCGCCATGTGTCTGGTTAGTACAGAACATGTCTGTCTGTATTTACAAAAAAAGTATTCAAGTAATGTTTATCCGTTGTCTAGCACCCATAGCACAAGCTAATGCTTAGTTTGGGGCAAGATGGCGCTGTGTGAATAATGTCCAGAGATATTTATTTTATCGTTCTTTTACAAAAGCGGGTATTCTACGAGAAAACTACAAAACAGCACTTTAAACTTAGACTAAGTATTCAATTACCTGGTTAAATGGGTCCAATTTTGAAGTCCTAGAAGTCGTGAGCGGAAGCTAGTAAGTTGTAAAACTTAACCTACGCTCTCAAAGTTCTGTGTATTGGCCATGTAATTTAATAAGATACGTTTCCATGCGCGCTCATTAATACTTTAAGAGGCTTGCTTGACCACGAAGCACTTTACTAAAAGTTAGTCAAATTTGATAGTAGCCTGGCACGTAGTTAATATTGGCAGGTACAGTTGCAATTAAGTAGTTGCTTAAAACCTTGCGTTTTTGGATCTGCCAGGATTTGTCTTTCCTACACAATACAACTTGGGGCTCTTCAAGGCCAGAATTAACGGGCTTTTCCTAAGCAAGCGCGCTCCATCGTAGACCGCATAGTTGTTTAACATCAGATCAGACAACTTTGTGGTCAAGTGCTGGGTTAGTCCAAACATAAAAAAAAAATGAAAGAAGGGTTTCGTTTTAGATAATATTTAGTAGAGTATGTACGTAATATACGATTATTATTGCATCTATGAAACTAGAGGTTTTTGATTTTAAAATACAAGTTAAAAAAGGTTTTCCTCTCTTTTTTTTATAAAAGAGAAAAACATCCGGTCTAACTTGATCGTAAGAGCGGTTTCACACTACGATCCGAAACCGATCCGTCTCCGTGAAATGACGGTCCGGAGTAGCCGTAGAACTATTTCTAGGTGATTTTCGCACTAGATCTGTCATTCGCCATCCGATGTTCTTTGTGATTTTGATTTCACGGAGACGGATCGGATTCAGATCGGACGTAGTGCGAAACCGCTCTAAGTGATCACTACCGCTACCGCAAACATATTATTACATAATTAATTAATTATGTTCAAGCAGATATGAACACTAATGCGCGACATTATAAGTAACTAGCGGCCGCCCGCGGTTTCACCCGCGTGGTTTCCGTTCCCGTGGGATTTGATCAAAATCCTTTCTTAGCGGATGCCTACGTCGTAACATCTACCTGCATGCCAAATTTCAGCTCGATCCGTGTCCGTCCAGTGGTTTGGGCTGTGCGTTGATAGATATCTATGTCAGTCAGTCAGTCAGCCACCTTTGAGTTTTATATAATATATATACAAGGTGGGCCAAAAGTAATCACCCTATTGGAAGATGCTCTTATTTTTGCAAATAGCCGCCAATGTCTATTCTGTTTTGACATTTGTGGACTAGACAGATGTAGAATACAAGTGAATAAGCCATGGAGCGATACACTCCCCAAGAACGCGGAATAATCGTGTCTATTTTTTTTTGCGTAACAATTCGTCTGTAGTGTTGGAGCAGCGCGAATTCTGTCGCCGATTTCCCGGCCGTCCGACACCGACTGCGCAAACACTGCGCCGTTTGGCCACCAACCTTGAAGAGTATGGGACCACACGAGACGTTGCCAGGAGTGGCCGGCCCCGGAGTACCCGTTCTGCCGAGGATATCGCTGCTGTTGCTGAGGATGTCGAGCTGTCGCCGGAAACGACAACAGTTAACGGTGCGCGCTATAGGGCCATGTTAACCGAGTTTTTTTTGCCGCAATTGGGCGAATTAGGACTGGTGAACATGTGATTTCAACAGGACGGAGCAACGGCGCACACTGCGCGAGCCACAACCGATATTCTGAAGGCGGCGTTCCCGGGTCGCCTTATCTCTCGTTTTGGCGATTTGCACTGGCCTGCAAGATTGCCCGATTTAACCGTTCCTGATCTTTTTTGTGAGGTTTTTTGAAGTCCCGTGTTTACGTGAACAAGCCCGAGACCCTGGAAGCCCTCAAGGACAACATTCGACACAAGTGCGAGAATCTGTCGCCCGAAGTTCTCGCCGAAGTGATGAGAAATGCCATAAAACGAGCCCATATGGCAATCAATTGTGACAGCGCCCATTTGACCGATATCATCTTCTCGACGTGACCAATAAAATTCTAAAGGTTCAAATAAACATAATCAAAAAACAGAATCGAAGTTTTTCATTTAGAAAAAAAATGAGAGCCAAACAACATCGGATGACTTCTTTTGGCCCACCTTGTATATTGCCATATATAATATATAGATATTTATATAAGATTAAGATAAATAAATAAATATATAGATTGCCATGGCCATAGTGCCGTAAGACCGTACAAATACCAAGAATCACGGTGTCCCTACTGTGGGAAATTAAAGAATTTCTCGGTAAAAATCCGAGTGTAAACAATATTCTTAATAAACTTTTTCGGGTACGTTCAGTGGAATTTTCTCGTTAATCAATTTTTACTTCTCGGTATTAATTTCGTTTCGAGAGCCGGAGGCGCCATTGAATACTTAATGTAAAACTTTTGGGTTTCGTTCATGTAATTATGAAAAAGGGATGATGTCTTGATCATGTACGACTTTCTTTTTGTCATTATATACCTACCTCTAGATTGACAATGTGAGTAGTGAAATCACACGCAGGTTTTTTTATTTCAACATTTACAAAGAAAACTTACGAGTAGTATCTATTTAAATGGATATGGTATTACCAATATTGTAAATAATTTTGGCTATTGACAAAAGTAACTAATGAATTTCTTGTCGATTCTTAACGATAGACAACAACATTCCGAAAATTCATCTAGACACGCGCGGCAGCGTGTCAAGCCAAGTTCAAGCATTCTATAATTCTGCGTAATTCACAATTCATAAGTACATCCTTAAAAAGAATAATATTTGGACTTCGACTGATTAAGTTTCTTTGTAGAATAGGGCGCAGTAGCCGCATAAATCATCATCATCATTTTAGGTTGCGTGCCTGTGCTAATTTAAGTGAAATAAAACACAATAATATCAAATTATCTTCAGGCTCTTCATAAACCTTCCTACTCATAATATAATTATCTTCGAGCCAGTCTAGATAGGCTTTCAAAAATGTTTCCTTTACACAATAGCACTGAAGGCCAGCATAACATTAGCAATAGACTGTACCGTACACAATGCCATCCCGCTGTCTGACTCTTACAATGGACACTCGATAGCCCTATGCCACGCGTATTGTCCCGAGTTGAGTGAGTGGGTATAGTCCGTCTAGTATTTCCATGGAACGTCTATAATATTTGTAGTTAATTCCGTTGATAGATAGATAGACAGCCTGTCTGGTTGGCTAATGCGGCCTATTTCATGGAACAATCAATAAGAACGCATCGCTCAATGTGCTGTCATTTCAAATGAAGGGGAAGGGACATTTGTCCCTTTTTTTAGCTTCAGCTTAACTCGAGGGGCGTTAATATTATAACACCCCTCGAGTGAAGCTGAAGCTATTATATTAAATATCTTATCTTACTAATATTATAAATGCGAAAGTCCGGATGTTTGGATGTTTGGATGTTTAGATGTTTAGATGTTTGGATGTTTGTTACTTAATCACGCCTAAACGGCTGAACGGATTAAGATGAAATTTGGCACACGTATAGTTTATAACCCGGAATAGGACATAGGCTATAAAATTCCTACGGGAAACGTCTCATTCCTGCGGGAATAACAATTTTGAAACTACTGAACCGATTTGAATAATTCTTTCACTTTTGGAAAGCTACACTATCCCCGGTGAACATAGGGTATTTTTGATCCCGGAAATGTGGGGGGAAGAGATGATATTTGTAACAAGAGATTAAGCGCGGGTGAAACCGCGGGCGGAAGGCTAGTAATTTAATAGTTTACATCAAATACTTATACATATATTGTGATATATAAGATATACTAATAAATAGACATACATGATAGCGACTCTACCACTGCACCGGTTGGAAATGCTGCTTCTAACCGAGAAGGCACCGGCAAAATACAAATACCTGAAAATCTTTTAATCTTAGTAAAGTATTAAACTACAAAAGTAGTAAAAATAACGCCTAAACTAGCGCCACTAATCCTATAAGAATTCACCAGTAAAAGAATTACAATTACAAACAAGATTTCTAGCATCATCCCAAAACACTAAAACCTCCGCAAATACTATTTTCCAACAAAAACAGCTGTAAAAGTCACGCCCTCCTAAAGAGATTACACCTGCAATATCGCAGAAAAATCGCATCAACGTAGTAACTGTAATAGCGTAGGAGCGGCTAAGTCGCACTTATGGAAATGGCGCTTTAGTTCTAATTCAAATTAACTTTCCGTTTCATTCCTGTTCCGTGGTAATACCTGGTTCTGGGGCAATTTGTTATGTCGAGCTTTAATTAGGTATGTAGCTTGCGGCTTCGTTTGTGCTATTTCTGTTGGAAGAAATTTAACAATAGTGTTTAATATAATTATCTAAATATATAAAACTCAAAGGTGACTGACATAGATATCAACGCACAGCCCAAACCACTGGACGGATCGGGCTGAAATTTGGTATGCAGGTAGATGTTATGACGTAGGCATCCGCTAAGAAAGGATTTTGATCAATTCCTACGGGAACGGGATCCACGCGGGTGAAACCGCGGGCGGCCGCTAGTTAAAAGATAAAGATACTTTATTTGTGTTATATTGCCGAAGGCTCTTCTGATCTTCGAGCCTTTATTTCAAGTGTGCTGATTTTTACATTATTGTTGGTCGAAGCACATCCACAGCTATTATTTTTTAATTTTTTTAAATATTGGACAACATCACATACATTGATCTTATCCAAAGTATGTAGGTAGCGTAAGCACTTGTGTTATGGGTGTCAGAAACAACGAAGGTACCACAAATAAATACTTAAATACAAATAAACATAGACACAGAACAAACACAAATGTTTATCACATAAGTGTTTGTCCTGGGTGGGATTCGAACCCACGACCCCTGGCGCACATAGCAGGGTCACTACCAAATGCGCCATCGGGTCAGTCATTATGGTGACACATTTCACCTACGAGGGTGTGATATCGAGCCAGTGTTTCTATCATTAAGGCCATATTCACCAAGTAGTGCCCTAAAAGCTTTGGCTGTGTTCCAGTAATATTAATGTGGGAGCTGGTACACTTGAAATGACCTTGATTGACCGATGCTTCCTGGTCAAATATCTACGAGCGAAATAGGCGTTTGCCGCTTACCATCACGTGAGCTGTGTAGCTGTCTGCCAAATTAAGTGCCATAATAGCTATGACCGGACATTTCGAAAACTCCCGTTTTTATCATCCTGTTTTCTCTACAAATTAAAACTTGTCGAAAACCCTCTTCGTATGGCATGTGGTAAAACAGAGGAGACAATACGACACATCCTCCCCATCAGGGAAGAAAATGGTCATACTCGAATCGGCGTATCTAGAGTTGGAGGTCTATTAGGCACACCACACCAGGAGACGTTCTGAAGCTCATGCGATCCTTCTTCAGAACCCCTGGAGTGAGTGGGTGAGACACAAAGGGTAGGCCCAAAATAAACTTTACCTTGACAAAATAAACTTGACTAACTAAAACGTTAGACGTGTTTTCGTGTTCCAAACACCAACGCAAGATAAGTGTCATAAAAAAATTGGACATTGGTCCTATGCGCACCCGGTTTCGCTAGGACGTAACTAAATGGATATTTACAGTCTGCGAAGAAAACTAAAACGGCTCTAATGCAGAATTGCCTTGCCCTGGAGTAGATCGTTCTCCCCCGAGATTAAACTCAAACGGATCCCATTACATAAATCCCGTTTATAGTTGAGGAGGTGCGAAGATAATAAGGGACTACGCGAAGTAGGCTGTAGAGACGTGACATACGAGATATTAACGACACTATTGTTTTACGTTTATTTTATTTTTTTATTTGTCATTACAGTTGGCAGGCGGGCACGCTGGCCACCTGATAGTAAACGGCCAGTGATGTCTATTCCTTTAAGATATTTATGTAGGTACTTAAAATTATCGCTCCACGTGCTGAGACGGTGTAATAAGCTTCTCTGATCTTTGAGCTGTTCATTTCAAGTGTTATTATAAGATTACACCTTTGCCTTTTCCTGGGTGGACTATTCGACGTAATCCCGCAGGAATGTAATTATTTTCTGAATAAAAACCTTTCGAACTATTGGAACTAGTGATAAAAAAAATAACAGTAGTTTCATCATGAAACTGTATAATGGAACTAGTGTCAACGAACCGTAGTTACAGTCTTGACATCGCAAATAGCGGTCAAATCTCGCTACGGGAAAATCGGGAAGTCAGTTACTTATGTGTTTATTTTTGATCCAAGTAAATAGAGTTGGATACTTGTGTAGTCTTTTTTTAAATACTGACAGCGCCGGCCTTTCAACAGTTCGTATAGATTAAGATAAAATACCACTTAAGAACAGTGTAAACAGATATCGATAACGTCAGTAGCATCCCTTCCCACGCGACTTTCCAGTTAAGATAATGCACCCACGGACAGACGAGTCGTTTTAAAACGCTATATACATCTAGATATACCTTCAGTCTTCCATTTCACTTCCAGTTTGACGCCAAGCATTTGTTCAAGAAAATTATTCATGTTTTTGGGCAAAGTTACTTCCAATTTGTGGCTTCACATCCAATATTAATAAAATTAAAGTGTATGTTTTTGGAGAAGTTGGCTATTACACCAAAGGTTGCGGGTTCGGTCCTCCCGCGGTACAAACATTTGTGATGCACACAACATGCCAGTTTGGTATGGGACTGGGTATTTCATGTATAATATTTAGGTATGTAATTACGAAAAAAAAATCTTAATTTTTGCGTTCGTTTGTTTCAGGTAAGCTAGCAAAGCTGGATTGTGTTCAGATATTTTAGACAGATCAGAGACCGAGAAATTCCACCTTGGCCAGATCGATCTGTGCACACGACCGAGTTTTTTTTTAATGAAAAATGCGTAACGCATTATCAAAAAATAAAGGTACTGTAGCCGAAACTACGCATAATCTATAACTTAGCTTACTCTCGACCGTTTTACCAAACTGTTATAATTCGATCTTGCTCTTCACCGATATTTTCGTCTCCCGTCCCCAAACGTTTTGCGCAAAACTATTTCAGTGTAAAACAATTCGTTGAATAAATTATATCCATTCGTATTTTAAAACGGCGCGTCCTCCTGGCGCGGTCTGCGCTCGATCTGCAATCCTGTTAGGATAATACTTTATCTCCCCCACTCTACCTCCCCCCTCCTAGATCCCAGTTTTATTGTTCAAGTTTTAATACTATTGCCACTCATGCGTTGCAGCTGCGCTTTTTAAATAGATGTAGAGATCATCATCATCCCAGCGTATTCCCGATTGCATCCAGTATGTAGGACTATGGAGCTCAGGGTCCGCTTCGACTATGATCCTAGATTTGACAAGCCTGGTTATTACAATGGAGCGATTGCCATCTGACCTCCGTAACCCTTACAAGGGAAACCAGACCTACTTGGAACATAGTCGGGACCAACGGCTTAACGTGCCTTCCGAAGCACGGAATCATCATTCTTTTCAGACATTCAGGTGATTCAAGCCTGCAATGTCCTAACCAAACTGGAAACAATCATACAAAGTGATGTTCCCCGTGGGATTCGAACCCACGACCTCCGGGTATTAGAGCCGAACGCTCTAACCACTGTACCACGGAGGCAGTTTTACCACGGAGGCAGTTTAGTTTTAAATAGATGTAGAGATGATGGTGAATATTTATAATAAGTAAATAGTAAGCCATCTTCATCCCAGCGTATTCCCGATTGCATCCAGTATGGAGCTTAGGGTCCGCTTCGACTATGATCCTAGATTTGACAAGCCTGGTTGTTACAATGGAGCGATTGCCATCTGACATAGTCGGGACCAACTGCTTAACGTGCCTTCCGAAGCACGGAATCATCATTCTTTTCAGACATTCAGGTGATTCAAGCCTGCAATGTCCTAACCAAACTGGAAACAATCACACAAAGTGATGTTCCCCGTGGGTAAACTTAAAATATTCCTTATTCATGTGAGCTTCAGAAATGCACTTATTAATCGACACTATCAAAGTTACAGAGTGAATCTATCACCGACTAACTTATCTATCGAGAAAAACCGGCTAAATACTCAATATGTTTTTTTACATTAATCAATACAATTCTATTTGAATGCTAAGCAGATAGCTTTACAGTCAAAAGTACGGTCAACAACACATCACGGTAAACACTTGCAGTTCGATAATAGCACTTATGCCCCCGACATAAGAGCGGTACAATGTCCAAAGTATTACGTCTGACGTGCTTTTGACTGTACATTTACTCGTATTGGTTTTAAGTCCGAGTACAGCTTATTTAATATCCCACTGTAGGGCAACGGCCTCCGTCATTGAAATGAAGTGATTAATACAATTGGGCACTGAATTAATCACCACGCTTGCCAAATGCGGGTTAGTGGCAACCCTTAGCTTTGTAAAACCAAAACTCATAATCCTATGAATTTAATTCTTGTCCTAGAAGAGACTCGAACCCACACTGGTGCATAAATCAGTACCAAAAGCACTATAGACTAAACTTAAAGTCAATATTCTCACATTCTCGCAGCACTATCCTTAATTGTTAGTTTTAATTAACCCAAATCCCTTAATTACATCAGGGTTTTTCTGCGAAACGAGCTGAAAGTCTAGCTAGAGAAAGGCAATGTTCCCGGCGTGTCCCAGGTGGCAGGGAATCACTTAATCCATTACCGGGACGCTGTGTCCCGGACGTGGGACTACACAGGTTTAGCTAGGAATTAAAATGAACCCTTTTTTAATAAATGGATAGCGTAGTTAGAGTAGGAGCCTTATGTCCCACTACATTGCACAAGGTATAGGTATTGTTAGGCGAATAATTGGTTTACTCGATTAACACATCACTATGGTCACCGCGTACGGTGCCCCGCACTAGCCGGAGAGATTGACAGATAGATTTACCGCGCTTGCAATGTTTAATGCCGAATAATGTAAAAGCTTATTAAATTGTAATTATCAAGAGAAAGGTCTTTATATCTAAAAGTATATAGGGACGTTAATAACCACTTACCATGATCAGTGTCACTTGCTTATTTGCCTTACTTTTTCATTAAAAAAAATAGTAAAAAATAAATAAAATAAAAATGTTTTTATTCCGATAACAAAGATCCAATTTGTTAGTAACATCGAAGGCTTAGACAAATTTATATTTGACATGTGCCTGAGAAGTGGACAGTCCCAACTCTCGACAATGGCTTTCAAAACACTGAAAAAAACTGTAAAAAAGCTGTGTAAGCACTCAAATATATTTTAATACCTAAAAAGAAAATAACTCCCTGCCACACATTTTACCTAAAAGTCACTGATAACTTAAAAGAAAACGTTTAGTAGTTTGAAAACGTCTTACTCGTAGTATAATTTGATTGTAATTTGTACGAGCCGAAATCTTGTTACAATCTAAATAAATTAAGTTAGTAAATTGGGAGGACAGCAATGAAAGTTACACAACGGAATGGGACTAATGGTTCATTTTATTGAAACGTGTATCTAATTTAAAGTCGTTTGCTAAGCAATTTTATTAATCCTTTCAACCAAAATCTAAATATTAAAACATCCTTTTTTATGCCACTTCAGTCGTCAGAAAGACATAAATAACCAACCTGATGGTAAGCGGTAAGGAATGTGTTTGTACTTTATCGATTTAATGTTGATGTCCTTTAGAATATAATGATAGACAACGAGCAGTACCTTGAACGCATAACCTCTCAATTATTTATAAATGAAAAATCAATGGTATGTGTGACAATTGAGACCGAATCGCTCGATTTTTTTTTATCGTATGAACTTGTATTATCAGAACAATATCTTTAAGGAAAATGGCGTTTATCACTGAAATCAAGTCATTGTCACATCGATAAACCGAATTGACCGCCTCCTTGGAACAGTGGCTAAGCCGCTCCGGTATAAAAACACGGAGGTCGTGGGTTCGATTCCCGCCTTGGGTCTGGTTGGTGGCAGGGCTTTTTCAGAGTCCGACTGGCTAGCTTACCACCCCCACAGGTGAAATCTGCCGCCATAACAGCTTTGGATGTGTTCAGGCAACATTAATGTGGGAGCCAGTACACTTAAAATGAAAGGCTCGAAGATCAGATGAGCCTACAACCTGGTAGCACATTGAGCGAAGCTTCCTGGTGAAGTGTCCCTCAATGGAATAGGCCGCAGTGGCCGCTTACCATCAGGAGGGCTGTGTGCCTGTCTGCCAACTAAACTAAAGTAAGAAAAGATAGACGCACAGGGCAGGTTCGCTACCAAATGTACCGAGCCAGTAAAATTATGCAGTCCTTATAGACCAAAGTTAGTGATGCTCTAATTGCATCTCCACTGACGCATGCACTTTAAACTCTCGGGATCGAATGTTTCCACTGAACATTAATGCATCATCGCCGAGCAAATTCACATAACACTATGTTGAGCTGATTAAAAGGATTACACAAATACACGCAGTGAGTTATGAATTTATCTGACAAAACCTGGTAATTGGGTAAATCGCTAATCGGTAACAATCATGTGACAGCTTTATGCATCGATCTGATGCTTAACTAAGTAGCTTATTGATAACAAAAGCCGTAATCGATACTAGTGTTATAAATGCAAAAGTTTAATATCCGTCTGTAACGCTTTTACGCCTAACCATTCAGATGAAATTGAGTAGAGACATAGACTAGACCTTGGAAAATTATTTTTTGTTGCGTTTTTTTGTTTATTCTTTGTTCATATCGCTATAGAGCATAGAGCATTAGGGCAGTCATAATTTTTGATTTTGGGACAATTTCAGCGCTAGAAATAAATAAATATCTCTAGACATTATTCACACAGCGCCATCTAGCCCCAAACTAAGCATTAGCTTGTGCTATGGGTGCCAGACAACGGATAAACATTACTTAAATACTTTTTTTTGTAAATATATACATACTATACATAGAAAAACACCCAGACCGATACAAACAGATATGTCCATAAACACAAATGTTCGTACCGTGCGGAGATCGAACCCGCGACCTCTGGTGTAATAGCCGACTTCTCGACCATTTCACCAAATGGCTTTTTATTCCGGTAAGATATTAAATTTCTCCGAGATATCATCGTTCCACGAGGGCGAAACCGGGGGCGGAAGGCTAGCGTGGACCATTCGACATAATCACTCAGGAAAGTGTTATTTTTCTGGTATTTTATACCAGTAAAGTAAGCCTTTTTCGCTCTGCAGTTTCCAAACTATCTTTTTCATTCTTTCTCCGTTCCTGATTTAATTAATCTGAAACATATTTTACACAAGCCCCAACCATGCCCAAACTGTAAGTTAGATTATAAACTTTCAGATTTATAATGCCTGTGATTAAATCCCTACCTTAGTAATCGCTAGAACCCGGGACTAAACGTTTCAATAACTTAAGCGTAGGTATACCGCGCCCTGCACTTATCTAAATCTACCCACAGTGAAACCTCACATCCGGTGTGAGCGCGCAATCGGAAGCGCCGACATATTGCCGAGGGATGCAAGATGGCCGCTCGACGAGTTGATCGACGGTCATTTAAAGGCTTGTCTATGGTTTAGTGCGTAACAGTGGTGGTCCTAAATTTGATGCCCGAGGGATTGTGTTGGATTTTTCTGAACATGGTTCGGGTTTGTGACCTCTGTTTCTGTATTTAATTGGTAGGTAATTTAAAAGTTTTTAAATATCGGACAATTGATCTGATCTCAAAGTAATTAGTTCTAGGACTTGTGTTATGGGTATCGGAAACAACGAAGGTACCACAAACATGCTTAAATGCAAAACGACATCTAGAGACAAAACACAAATATTTATCACACAAATGTTTTTCCTAGGTGGGATTCGAACTCACGACTCCTGGCGCATAAGTTACAGTCACTATTAAATGCGTCATCGTTTCTTTTTGTACGAATACTCTCATAAATATAGTTTCGATCATTTATATAGTGGTAGAGTCATGCTGTTATACAGTTTGAATGGGCCGACTCGTCCGGGGAAGTACCACCCTCTCACATAACACCAGCGTAAAGTAATAGTGACTGCTATTTTGTTTCGTCTGGTTTGAGATAGTGCCGAAGGCCCACACCCCCCATACCCCCATATAGGCCGGCAACGCATCAGCGATCCCTCTGGTGTTGCAGATGTCCACGCTTACCATCAGGCGACCCGCTGGCCCGATTGCCGCCTCTGACATAAAAAAATATCACATTGGCTGCGACCCCAGTAGGCAATCTGTTAGCGGCAGACTGAGTTTGCGGCCTATCGATTTAGTACGCCTTTCCATATATTAGAAAAGGAGTGTCCACAGTTTGCTAGTTTTGCGCTCACTGTACGCAGTTTGCAGCGTTACGCGCAAACTGTGGACACTCCATTTTCTAATATATGGAAAGGCGTACTAAATCGATAAGCCGCAAACTCAGTCTGCCGCTAACAGTTGGCCTACTGAGGACGCAGCCTAAGAACTGCTAACGTAGGACCACCATAACCTAATAACGTGCCCAGATTAGGTGGGCAGCAGAGCAGGCAGTGATTACAGGCATCTGTCGAGCCAATATCGGATGGCTGTGTGCAATTACGCAGTTAATGAAGCCGTAATGCGGATGGGATTTCCTTTGTATGTTTAGTTTTGTGGCAGATATTCTCCTATTTGCAATGTTACTACATTTACTTTGTTATAATTTACCTATATTAAGGTCCTTAGAGTCGGTAAGTGGCGTGTCCTATTTAAATTAAAATCATTATTATCATATTATAACATAATATAAAGTTTCAAAGAATGCTACGTTGAATTTATTACAAAAGTATTAGGGCGATTTCAATTTAGACGTTTCGTGTCGGACGGCTGCACCGCATACGGACGGTCGTTAGTTTACATACAAAACAACTTAAATATCTGAATAGTAAGTTCATTCAAAACAATACCCTTCACGCGTGGATTGCGTAGATTTATCAGTGTGTAGCTTAACCGTACCCCATTTTGTAGCCTAAGGGTACAATTTACCCGCCGCGTTGGATTGATGGCGTCATAACAATCATGGCCGCAACGACCCGAGTGGAGGAGATATGTCTTTTTAGGGTTAAAAATGTAAAAGTGTCTAAATTGAACACGAAAATCTAATTCGACGGTTATGCATTAAAGGCTTGTCAAGAATTTGGAAAAGGCAAAATTTGAAAAGTTGGACTTACTTACTACACTTTATTACTTTTACTTAATAAAAAAAGCTTACGAATAAAAGTATCCTTCTAGCCCCGGAACACCAGACACAATAGAAAATCTATTGTTAAGCGGCACGCGAGTGCCGGTTCGGGATTGAGTGGTTAATAAAGAAAAGAAGAGAGGAATATTATGTATCGGTCTCCACGACTAAACCATACTAAAAGGCATCCTTGCAGTTTTATAACTAAAGCTAAAATATCCACGTGCGCATGCACCGTAATTGCACGGCAACTTCCGGCGCGGGTGCCACTTCCGTCTCCGCCGGAACTGCCGCCATGTTCCGATGGGCGCGCAAAATGGCGCCCGATGACCGGTAAATTTAAATTTCATTCCTATTCAATGTTTGATTTATTTTTCCATTGTACCGTGCCACCGCTATATTTCTATTTTGGATACGAACGGATAAGTAAATTAGTTACTAAAAATTCTTTTCTTTTTTAATATGTCGCACAGCACCGCCTTTTTCCAATTAAATTAAAATGCTAGTCTAAACTGCTATTATGCTACTTAGACTGATGATTCTGATAAAGCATAAAGAAACTACACAACTATTTCAAATACACAAATATGACAAAATGTTGGTTTTACATTATTTTTTTATTGCAATGTGTAACAAAACGAGCAGATCGTACACCTGATGGTAAGCGCCACGTCTGCCCATAGACAGTTCAGTGCCAAACAGTAACTAAGCAGTTACTGTCTGGCACTACACATGAAACACACATCACATTATACAACGTGTTAATTTAAATGCGCAAAACCTGAAAATAGTTTGATCAGAACAACGAGTAGAATCCATTAAACCACTTTTTAATTTAGGTCACATTTTTCAAAAAATATTGTTTAACATTGTTGCCCTGTCTATTCATTAATAGGTCAAACCGTCACGTGCGCAAACCATACCTACCGACTCGTCGCTCGACGAAGCGTTCGTCGCAGACGCAAGAAACGATCATAATTGCCAGTAAAACTAAAACAGCTTATAAAACCTTTAATTTTTTTTAATATTGTTTTTTCCTTCACAGTTAGGTCAATTATATTAAAAACCATTTGGGGTGTCTGAGGTTTTGCGCATTTAAAATAACACGTTGTAGATTAAACTCATAGTACCAAGTGTGATCTTGTTTAATATTTCTCATTTCACATTAATAAGGTAAAGAAAATCTACTGTGCTAAGCTGTCAACGAAATAGGTCCCGTTGTGAATATTGTATTTAAGGCATTCAAAGTGCCCATTATCTTTAGGGAATATTCTAACCATCATCAATTAATTTGCTAATACATTTGCGTGCATTTGACAAGATAACGACCCTTTCATCCTTTCAGCTTAAGGAGAGATCAAAATATACTTGGGAGCAAGGAAATCGAACATAATTATCTGAAGTTTTGTTTAGTGTTTTCAAATAAAGCTACGCTGTCTACAGCATGCTTAAATGTGAAAAGTACTCTATGACGCCTTACCACTGAACCAAATTTTAACGACATTTGGTGCAAAGTAAATTAGCATTAAAGAACTAGGCTTTTTTCATCTCGGAATAAGAATCAAGATGGGACCAGTTGACCACTATCAAATTAGAAAGGGTGCAACTGGTCCCCGGGCCCAGTTTCCCAGGGACGAGTTGCCCCCTAACCCATAAATAATGCTTAGTTTCCATTGGTTGACAGAAACAGAGGTATTTTTTTCCTTCTTTCACGTTGCAACGGAGCAACAGATGGGAGCTACCAACAATAATAAAAGACAATAGGGCGATGTATATGTGGTCTGCGATCTGGGATTATGCCCGTGACCCCAGAAACATTTTGTGTTCTAGCCACTGCCCGACCAAGGCAGTAAAATCCACAAACTATAATATAAACCAAAACCTTGTGTACATAAATATTCATTTTTTTTGAAGTGAAAACTTCTTTAGCGGCGTTGTGCACTTTTTTTGTATGGGGAAAAAATGTTAAACTCGCGTCAGGATTTATGTGTCACGTGACCTGATCGAAAATCCATATAAAATTTGAAGTCCGGACACGTGTTTTCTACAAAGTTATCTGTTCCGGTGGCCAAAATTGGAACTACGTGAAATGCAATGCAAAAACGATATTTAATGACAGTTTTAAATAGACAGTAGCGACGCCGCCACCGGAACAGATAGTTTGTCGGTCTATAGACAATAATGGTTTTTTGTTCAATTTGACAGCTCATTTATGCAAAGAAAAGTGCTTCTTATGTACATCAGGAGTAGAGTAAATAATTGTATTAATAAGAACTGATGTTGTTTTCTTGAGTTTTATTCCTTTAGCGTAAGGTATATTTTTCTTTGCATAAATGAACTGTCAAGTGTGACCTCTTCTACTATTATAGCCGCAGTGCGGTCGCTTCCTATATGCTTCCTATGCTACAAAGTGACCACAAAGACCTTAATTTGATATCCTGCAAAATTCAAAATTTAATTGCCGTAATAAAACATTTAAAAAGTTTGGAATATCTTTATTCGCCGGAATTATATAACAGTATTTTGTGGAAATTAACACCACTTCTCCGCAGTCTTTGGATCCGCTATGCTGCGGAGCATGCATCAGGTCGTATGAAGTTGCAAATGCTGTCTGATTTCCTGCGACAAGAGGCTCGTTCTCACACACAGTTTGGCTTGTTACCCCAAATTCCCAGTGAACATCCTCGAAAGCGATATGTTGATTACTGTAACACCACTCGTGTTATTAACGATTCGGGAGTCTGCGGATTCTGTAAAGGGAATCATTTCTTGGCCGATTGCTCCAAATTCAAAAGTTTATCCGCAGATTCCCGTATGCAATTAGTTGTAAAATCCAAACTTTGTTTTCGTTGTTTAGAAAATAAATAGTTGTCAATCAAAAAAGTATGACATTGACGGTTGTCAATCATTTTATTATCGTTTATTACATGGCGTTTCAGTGTCACAGCAAGGAGTTTCTGATAAGTCTGAAAAAGTTTCTGATTACATTTGAGAGATAAACTTTTTAATGTAATATAAATAGTCATGTTTGTGTACGATAGCGCAATAAATAAATATTGTATTTTACCACATAAATGATAGTACTTTTATACCTCTACCAATCAATTAAATCCCTAACCATTCCAAAATACATAGCAAAAATGCACAACGTTAATATTCAGGTTTTCACTTCTGCCGGCACTCCCGGAGTGCAACCCGTCGTTTTTTTTTTTTATTGTGGGGAATGCGTTACGCATACCCTCGGCCAGGTGGTGCTGGCGAGAAGCGACAACACCACCCGTCAGTGGGTTATAATAATAATTCCGTCCCCCATAGCTGGTTACTACACGTACTCAAACTTTATAATATAAACCCTACAATAATTGCATTTTTAAAATCATCCATGCACAATTGGCAGACCACTTTAAAAATCACAAGTAACGGAGTCCCTTTGTCTACTGAAGCGATTCGCATTCAACGAGGAATCTTCCAGGGAGATGCATTAAGCCCTCTCTGGTTCTGTTTAGCACTCAACCCGCTATCAAAATTATTAATAGAATCAGATACCGGATACTTATTGAAATATAATAACCATAACCATCTTTTATCGCACTTAATGTACATGGATGATATTAAACTGTATGCACAGACTAAAACAGACCTTTTCCAATTAGCAGACATAACACAGAATTTTTCTAGAGATATAAAAATGCAATTCGGTATTGACAAGTGTAAAATCCACTCGATACAAAAAGGGAAATTAGAGAACAATTCATATATTCTTGAAAGTGGAGAACACATTACACCTATGGACGAACAATCTACATACAAGTACCTGGGTTTTCATCAAGCGCAGCAAATAAAACAGAAACAGACCAAAACTGAATTAAAAAAGAAATTTTCACGCAGGTTAAATCAAATACTTAAAACTCATCTTAACTCTCGAAACACCATAAAAGCAATTAACACATACGCCATTCCGATTCTAACTTACTCTTTTGGTATTATAACTTGGTCCCGGTCAGATTTAATTTCACTTCAACGCACTATTAACACAACTATGAGAAAACACAGAAAACACCATCCCAACTCCTGCAATCAAAGATTAACACTCCCCAGAAGTGACGGCGGGCGAGGTATCATTGACATTGTAAACCTGCACAATAAACAGATTTCTTCACTAAGGAATTTCTTTCATCACAAATCTGAACATTCAATACTCCATGCATTAGTTACAGCAATAGATAATAAATACACTCCTCTAAATTTGCACGACAGCGAAACACAACCCAATGAATCAATTACGGATAAGCAGCACAAACTCGACGATTGGACAAAGAAAGTACTTCATGGGAGACATAAAGCCGATTTAAACCAACAACATGTTGACAAAGACAAGTCAAATGCATGGCTTAAAAATGGGGAACTCTTCCCAGAAACAGAAGCTTTCATGCTGGCTATCCAAGACCAGGTGATAGCTACCCGTAATTATCGCAAATATATTACCAAAGAGTTACAGTCCGACATTTGTAGAAGCTGCAACAGCGCCCCCGAAACCATTCAACACATCACAGGTGCTTGTAAATCATTTGTCCAGTCAGATTACAAACACAGGCACGATCAAGTCGCTTCCATTGTCCATCAACACCTAGCATATGAACACCACTTCATTCAAGAGAAACTGCCTTATTATAAATATACACCGTCGACAATATTAGAGAATAATCACATTAAAATTTATTGGGATCGAACAATTCTTACAGACAAAACAGTCCACTACAATAGACCTGACATTACTGTACATGATAAACTAAACAAATCCGTATTTTTAATAGATATAGCCATACCTAACACACACAATCTCCAGTCAACTGTCTCGGAAAAAATTGCCAAGTACCGAGATCTTGCAATAGAAGTAAAGACACAATGGCAAGCACAAAATGTTTATATTATTCCAATAGTTCTATCAACTACTGGCGTTATACCCAGCATCCTCAACAAAAGTATCGAAGCCCTTCATATGCCCCCGAAAATAATTTATTCTCTTCAAAAAGCCACCATATTAAATACTTGCAGAATAACCCGAAAATTCTTATCATCTGGAGCTACCCCTTTACACCCTATAGCGCTTGATTAAGGTCCGCGTTATAGGTCTTACCCACCCTGTCTGTCAGAGTGGAGATTTCAAACATGAAATACAATTAATAATAATAATAATATACCGTTTATTTCAGGCAACACAATTACAATAATTACTGGCCCATATATATATAATAAATACCTTACAGACTAACATACATACAGATAGAAAAATATAAAAAAAGAAAATTAATAATTATTTAACAGCCTTGAGGCGTGCGGTGTCAGATGGTAGCCGTCCACGAAATCTTCGATAAACGACACCCTGCGGCCAGAAGTCCTCCTTCATGAAGGTGTCCAAATGATGGGTCGGCACTCTCACCACAAAGGAACCGAAGTTGACTTTATGGCGAGGTTCCAAGCGCTCGACCCTCAGGGAGAATTTGGACTTCCGTCGGACATAGTCTACGACGTCTTCCACTTTTGTAGACCAGTGCAGTCTGGAGACGTACAGCTGCGTCGCGCGTACTTCAGGACGCAGCGGGTCATCCGGGCGGGTCGGTGCGGTGCCGCGGTGGTTGCGGTTGGCAGGCTTCCTCTTCTTCCTTTCTACTTTGATGAAGCCCTCCTCATCACATTGACTCTTCGGTTGACATTTATGTGTCAACTTCTGCTTGTTTCCCGATTTAATTAACCGTCGAGATGGTGTGACAGCGGCGGCGGCGACAGCGGCGTAGGCACGGATCGGGGGTTCCGCACCAGCACGAGGTATCGGCTCCACAGCGGAGCCCCCAGCGGGGCAGGCGGCGGGGCGGGGGGGTTATGTGGGACTCTCCTACTCGAGTGGTCGGTGTACCCACTTAAACCCACAGTGCCCAACCAACCTTTGTTTTACGAGTACGTCAGGAGAAAAATAAATGATTTTTGGGACTCTGGCTGATTTTTTTGCACCTAACTGTAGTTTACTGAGCAGTTTCTATCAGTCAATTTGGGCTTATTCGCCCTGCGACACAGGCCGCATTAAATCTCAATTAGATGCCCATCAGTCTTACGGGGACAACCCTACTTTACGACATACGGACGAAACTGAATACAAACATGTACGCGAACTTGTGAGTAAACAAAAACATCTCTTCTTTACTAATATATGTATTATAAAGAGGAAAGGTTAATTTTTTGTTTGTTTGTATTGAATAGTCTCCGAAACTACTGAACCGATTTGAATAATTCTTTCACTGTTGGAAAGCTACACTATCCCCGGGTGACATATGGTACTTTTGATCCCGGAAATGTGGGGGGAAGGGGGGTTAATTGACAAAAGAAATTGTCGCTAGTAATAAATAAATGTTGAACAACATAACATACGAAGTAAGTAGCTTAATCACTTGGGTTAAGTTTCCTCAAATATAGTATATTAAACCTTAAAGTACAAAAACTTCCAAACACAGCACAAACACAAATTACCATTGCATGAATATTGGTCCTGGGTGGGATGCCAAACCACGGCGTTCTGTTAGAACCAGAGTTGCCAGGTGTTCGGTATTCTACCGAACCGTTCGGTATTTTTGCACCGTGTTCGGTGTTCGGTATCACAAAAATACCGAAGTATGGGCGGTTCGGTATTTTTTCTGATTAATTTTTCTCCCTAAAATGCAATGCACTTATCCTAATTAAGCATAGGATTGCTTGTTTCGATTGCATCACATGCTAAATAAGAGATCAAAGAAAGCAACGTATGCTTAATTAAGATCCTAACTGGGATAATAGTAGCCCTTAATAAAAGGTTGAACTGTCAGATTTGACGCAATCGATGTTGCGTTGCATCGCTACCCTACTTAGTTTGTGCGTTGTCGCCGTTTTTTTTTGCTCGCCGTTCGGTGTTTTTTTTTGGAAAAGACCTGGCAACCCTTGTTAGAACCTAGGTTTAAACCTGGACATAGGTAATTAATTTCCTGATATTAGAATATCTCTGTTTAGTTTCACAAGCCGTATGTCACGTGGGTGTAGTAAAAGCCTAGTTGTGTAGCGCGTGATCGATCGCCCGCACTCCCGCACTCTCGCACTAAATCTGATCCCTGTTATCACGCAGATCGGACGCTCGACACCACTCCAATACGAACCGACGGGACAGACGCACCAATGCCTATACCGAATAGGTTTCAAAGCTTGTACTAGACAAGTACAAAAAGGAAAAATAAAACTAGTCGAACTTTGACCCCTATCAGAGTACGTTTTATATTTATTTTTATTGCGGAGGAGGAGAATGACTTAAGTCACCGGGAGAGTACTTTATTTAAAATGTTTGCGGACGAGAAGTCCTGTGGTTGTGTGTGAGACTCGGGTCATAAGGCATTCGTCCCAATACCCACTAAACTCTCACTGTTTTTCCATTTCACCTAAGAAGGGAGCGACGGGAAATTTTGACAAATTATAAAAAGCAGTGAACTACGCAAGACATAGTGCCAAACTGACTGCGCCACCTGTACTTACAGGTGTTTTCCTTATTGCATCACTCGTATAACACGGTGTGACAGCCATCTGACACGCCCGAAGAGACATCAGGCACAGAACCAACAGCTTTTCGTACTTCCCGAGACACCATTTTTTTTTCTCGGAAGAGAATGCGTTTATGCGCCATAACCGCAGGCTAGCTAGACCCGCGGCCGTGTGTGGGACTCGAGACTGGAGCGTCCACTACCCACTAAACTCCCCCGGTTTCTCCTTCATACCCGATTAGGACGAGCCGGTGCTAGCCTTGTGGCTATTGACCAGCCCATCCCCGGGTCTTCCCGAGACACCAAAATTTACATCACTTTCTTCTAGACTCCCAGACTGAGATCCAATATTTTCCTAAATAAAAATTCATCTTTTTATAATTTACTAGCCACTACCTGCCCCAAAGAAGCTTTCTGTTTTTTCTTCTAAGCTAATCATAATGCCTATATATGTTTGTTTGTTCTAGATGAGGAGCTGGTGTTCCGAGACCGGTGGGGGGGCCTGACGCTGTTCAACGTGCGGAACTTCACCACCAGGCTTCTTATGAACAACTCCACTTTTGTGAGTACACTTTTTTTAGGCTTGCATTTAACCGTACACCAAAAAAGGCTGAATGTACACCAAAAAAGGCTGAAACGTGCACCAAAAAAGTTTAATTGCTAACCTAACCTAACCTTTGGTGTGCCTTTGGTTTATTTTGGTGCACGTTTCAGCCTTTTTTGGATATACACTTAAACATTTACCCTTCTTTTATGTCATTTAATTTGGCAGACAAGCACGCAGCTTGTCTGCCAAATTGCCCGCCTTTTTAAAGAGAAAGTTTTTCAGCTGTAACCGCAGGCAAGCGAGACTTTGGACTCTAATTTGCACCCGAAAGGACAAATTTGTGTTACGCTTTCACGTCTAAACTATTAAACCAAATCATAATAATTTTGATAAAAACTACACGTAAGAGAAGGAACCATACGCCACTTTTTATAATAATAGTAAGTAGGTACTTTGTTACGGCATGATTCTTAGTTATGGGATATTTGGGAATGTGGAGAGAGAGTATTAATGTGGGAGCCAGTACACTTGAAGTCATAGGCTCGAAGATAAGATGAGCCCACAGTCTTGCAGCACACTTCTTGAGCGACGCTTCTGATGAATTGTCCCTCAATGGAATAGGCCGCAGTGGCCGCTTACCATCAGGTGGGCTGCGTGTCTGTCTGCCAACTGACTTAGTACAAAAAAAGAGACAGAGGCTATTCGAAGCCGCGGGCTATAAGCTAGCTGGCTAGTTATCTATAAATCACATCTACATACTTCCTACACCCAATTCAATATCCTTATCTGTCGACAAGGCACAAACATTTCACCCGCAAGATAACACGAACTTCCAAACCCTAAGGATATGTCAAAAAATCCCTAAATACATCTTCCAATACGGGCCGCGACGTAAAGACGTAACGATCCCGTCTTATCCCGGGCTGAGATCAGCATTGACGTTTCCATCCCGGGGGAATCCGGGATTGCAATAATCTCGTGCTTAGGCTTTCGTATAAACACGTTGAATAGTGTCAATGCCTCCGGGACTTAGGGCTGGCAAAAACAGGCGCATTTTATAGCGTAAAAGCTTAGATTGTTTTCTGGTTGCAACAAATGCGAGATAGTGTGGAAGTTGGAACTTTTGTAACTGTTCTTTTTTAGCGTGCTTTAATGTTTTTTTTTTAACTCTTCCAGAAAATGGAAGGAATGGGAAGAGCGATGCGAGGGGAAGAGTTACTCCAGCATTCCTACTAACCATTGTTGCGCAAAAGCAAAGCTTATACACATAAGTCGGTCTTTCCTAAAGCTTGTTTCCAAACTACTTTTCTATCAAAAGTAAAGTAACAGGGCAATAAAAAAATAATGTCCCACTTTAATCAAGTCACCGTCACAATAACACTGGCTTAGTCACTTATGTTTTTTATGTCAGAGGCGGCAAACGAGCCAGAGTTTCGCCTGATGGTAAGCAATCACCGCCGCCCATGGACATCTGCAATACCAGAGATGTGTTGCCGGCCTTTTAAAAGGGAGTACGCTCGTTACGCGTACTACGCTTGTGGATTAGTGATCACTATACATCGTTATCGCGCGGGCAGTTTGGGGGCGACGCATAGATGACCGAAGGGCTGTCACACGCGTATAACGAGTATTAGAATATTTGCATGTTTTTTTATTCTTTAAATTAAAGCCTTTCATGTTATGTATATTCCTTATGAGAATAAATACCTTAAGAGGATAAATAGAATATTATTTCTATTTTGATATTGTATTCAAAATTGGGACAAAGTAGTGTAGAAGCCTTAGTAGAAGCGTTGTTTAAGTTAGCAACACTTTCTCTGAGGTTTGATTCAGTCCAGTAAGTCAGAAATTGACATCATACAGCTATAAATTAGTAATTAGGATAAAAATAACATTTTCATAAAATTGGTTAAGTTATCGAAACCGAAAAAAATCGTAAGGTAACATTGTTGTGTCAGTGGTCGATTTAGGATTACAAATAGATTTAATGCATAATATCGATTTAAAAATCGATATTTTTATTAGTCAAATATAATTTAAAAAAAAAGATCCATGCGTGGCAACCCTATTCATCAGTATCCACGCGTCGCCCCGAAACTGCCCGCGCGATAACGATGTATAGTGATCACCTCCCGAAATATGTTAAAAAAAAATCTAACATCAATTTCGCCTGGCCCGGAAATTGAATCAACGGCCCTTTCAGTTAAACCACTATGTAATCGAGGCGGCATTTATGAAAATAGCCAAAGCTTGTTTTTGTTTACTCAGTTTTACTTAGGCAGCCCTATTTAAAGCTTGAAAGACATTAAAATAGGCATCCGGGCCGGTATTAGCCTAGGTGGAATGTTCCAGACGTTTTCTTGAGAATAGCGCACATGGGACTTGGCGGCCATATTGAAAACTAGTCATAATTTTTTTTCATTTCGATGATATTTATTTCATTGTTAGTAACTAATTGCATGCCGTTGTCACTTTTAAGTTGGACTTTATAAGCAATTTTTTTTGTTATTTTGTATTTTAATTCCTTGTATAAATGAATTATATTCAACGTTTCACGCAGGAATGCATAAAAAGTAGCCTATTCTCAAGCTTCCAAATTATTCCCATACCAAAAATCTCGTCGATCCGTTGATTAAAAAAGGACAAACAAAAATACTTTAATCTCCATAGTAACTGAGAATTATCTTGGGATAAAAAGTATTCTATATCCTCTCTCACGGCATAGTCTATGTCTCTACAAAATTTCATCTAAATGGGCTCTGTGGTTTAATATGTATGAACAGAATGATTTTCGCATTTTTAATATTAGTTAAGGATCTTAGTTCTCCGCGACATACAAACATCTCATATGACGTCACACGTTCAAACCACTCCAGTGAGTTAAATTTAACAATTACACACAGAAGGGTAAGGTTTCACCCTAAACCAACTCCGACGTGACTGTAATAACACGTTCAAGTTATCTATTGTTCAGGGCTGGAATGGATCAGAGTTGCCCAACTATCGATAGTTTCGCTATCGATAGTTGACCTTGAAAAATAGTAACAATATCGATAGTGCTATCGATAGTATCGATAATATCGATAGTATCGATACTATCGATAGCCCAATCCAGGCAATACTATTGCGGGTAAGCAATACTATCGATACTATCGATAGTATTGTTGATCGATACTATCGATAGTATCGATACTTTCGATAGTATCTATAGTTAAAAAACTATCGATACTATCGATAGTATTGTTGCTCGATAGTATCGATACTATCGATAGTATTGCCTGGATTTGGGCTATCGATAGTATCGATAGACTATCGATACTATTGATATGACGTCAACTATCGATAGACTATCGATAGACTATCGATAGTGGACTATCGATGGGCAACTCTAGAATGGATCAAATTAGACCACGCCTCGACCTTGTGGAGCTTTAGCAATCAGGGCGAGTGGGTCATTTTAGAAATGCCTAATAATAATAATATAGCCTATCCAGGAAAATAAAAAACCTGCTCTGGAGGCGCCACATTAACTATGGTTATAGCAACACTTGGTTGCTATGGTTATACTCACAAATAACTCACAATATCCAATAGTAACAAGGCACGGTTGACAATTGACATCACACTTTTACAGAATAATAATGGATGACATCTTATTGTTTTTTAATTTGATTGTTGCCACTTGAAGAAATTAGTTCCAATATTTTTCCGCAATATGGCGAGGTTTTTTATTTTTTAGGTCGGGCTATAAATGGGAGAAAAATAATGTCCCCTAGCTAAATTAAGTTCCGGCGACAACGGCTGATCCTTACTCAGGAATTCAGGATATATTGTGATGATGATGAAGAATGATTATAGTGAAATAATAGTGACTATTGTGTTTAGTCTGGTTTGTGAGACTTTTTCATGATCTGACATGACAGGTCATCGCTCTGGAAGTGTCTCCAGACAAACCAAGTGGAGAGTGCACTGAAACACCAATAAAGGTTGCGTCGTCTACACGATGGCGCATAAACTTTGAGGCAATTTCTCAGGAGGCAGACTGTCACACCGTGGCGAATAGGAATGTCAAAACTGTTACCGCAATATGCCACAACTTATTCGAGATGGCCATTGCCTCTCTTATCACTGATCTATACAAAATATTTTTTAAGAGTAAGGAAATTAATTGGTTTAAAGTGTTAAATATTTTAAATCTTTTTATTAAATTGAGGTAATAATATTGGACTCTGTTTGTTATTGGCGTAAAATAATTACTTTCGAACACTCATTGAGTCAAATTCTAGAGTGATAATGGGAACGACCTATTTCCGAAATGAAGTCAATGATTTGTCACTCAAATAAATAAACTCAATTTGCCACGGAGACAGTTTATAACATTCCATCAACTTAATACTAAACAGTTTTTATAAAATTTATTAGTTGTTTTTATTGGTTTCCCCATTGATAGCAAGACATTTTTTCAAAAGGTCAATAGAATTTTATAACGGTAGTTGTTTTTAAACAAATTACATAAAACATTTCATCTCTACTGGACATTTCCACTATGCCTTAATCATTCACAATCGCCACCTCAAACGACTGCAAAACCTAATTCCTATTTAATATTCATAAAAACCTAATTCCTATTTAATATTCATAATTTAGCACCTAGACAAGATATTAATACGGGTCATCGCCCTAAAGCGTGCTCTTCAAGGGAAATTCTAGACCAGTAAACTCGAAACGTTATTAAAGGTTGCAGACGTAGACGCGACGACGACGCGCGTAAACTGCGAGGCAATTTCTTTATAGGCCGACTGTCACACCGCGGCGTAACATTTACAATGTTCTCTTCAAGATGATTGTTTATGAAACTGTCACTGTACCTTGAGGTAATTGCCTCATGGTAAAGATATTTCTTTATATGCCGACTGTCACACCGCGGCGTAACATTTATAATAACCTCTTTAAGAATCAAAATGTGACAGTACCGTACAAAATAAGTATGTCAATCAATTGGAATACTTTTACTATAAAAGATTTAGAACCAGTTTCACCGTTGTCAGAAAAGCTTTTGATAATAATATTTATTTTTAAGATATTAGTGATGAAGGCGATTTTGACTGAGTACTTAATACTTGAAGAATCTTAGTTCACTCTGGAGTAATTCTAACGCTGCAACCCGGGTAAACTAAACTCACCCACCCCAAAAATGCGAAGTCCCATCGGGGAGGACTATAAACGGCACCTTGATGCTTGTTTGTAGGATTCCATTTAAAATATTTCCATCGTGCGAATAAAAGCGAGTGTCAGGTGTGTTTCATCGTTTTTCTAATGCATTTTTACACGAAAATTTTGCCGACTTGCCTTTTTCTGTTCACATTTTTGTATTACATCTAGAAAATTCTCATCTATCCCACAACAGCCTCGTCTCAAAACTTTTCAAATTACAACTTACATTGTTTACTAGGCGCCATCTGCTTGCAAAAAAACGTGGAGATTTTGTAAGGAGCACACGTTTAAGGCAGGCGTAGTGACGTCGATAAAACCATCCATTGCGTATTCCCGACGAGCGCGGCATATCTAGACAATTACTTTACTGAGCGTTTGTGGCCGTCACTCACACCAATATCTAAATTTAGATAAAATTTTCTTTATTCAAAGATGCACTATGAATCGCCAATTATACGGTGTGTCTAACACTTCGGCATTTTGTTATCTGTCGAGAACAATTGGCAATAAATTCGATATATTTTCTTTTCAATGACCAAATATTTTTACAATATTAGTAATATTATAGCTCTCCAGACTTGGAGTCCAGTTGGAAGTTAGCGGCGTTAAAAAAGCACTTAAAGCCGTTGATCTTGCGCCTTATAAACGACTAAAGAGATTCGTATCAGACTGTCGATAACATTGTGGAACAGTTCACCGTGCTATGAAAGTGAGGGAATAGAGAGAGCATCCGTGCTTGCGGAGTCACTTGTGATTTGGTCGATCGTAAGGATTGGTCATCGTAGCCAAAAAGAAATGGGTTGAGACGTCATAGGGTGAAAACGGTATAATCCAACTCAACTAGTAGGATTACTATTAAAATATATATCATGCGTAGTTTGTTAATTCAGACGCTAATATCAGTCCGCAATATATATGGTGGCAAAAGCTATTCTGTAACCAGAATTGTAGAAAGCAGCAGGTTAAAGACACATTTAAGTCTGTAGATAAAGCGACGTCTACAAAACCTTCCAGGGCATAAGATTGCGTATTCACGACGAGCGCAGGACATCCGCGGAGCGTATATCTTGTAGACAATTACTTTTACTGAGCGTTTGCGGCTGCCACTCACACCGAGATGTATTGCTGCGATTATTAGACAGTTTCGACGCAAATGATTAAATAATGAGAATCGTGGAAAGTTCTCATTAAACATTTGCCATTAAGAAAACTACGTGCCTGTCTGGACACATAATGCTATCATTTTTATGAACTTACGGGTCTTAAATATATTTATACGTAGAGACAATAGTTAGATCTTCTCTTTTTAATTGTTTGCTAGAGTAACCGAGTGATATCTATCATCGCACACGATGTAGTACTGTAATTTTATGAAATTAGCTTTGTCTTACTTCGTGTTCGTGAAAAAGACCATGATTTTCTTAGTATGCGATGAAATAGAAATGAAAAGTGTTTACTAAAAAGAAATTACGTTTTCAAAATTGTTTTTATCATGTTTCACGATTGTATCAGATAATCAGATGCTTTTCTGATATCCGTATATCTGGGAGTACTTTATGTATTGACGACACTGCTCGGTTTGGTGTGACTGTGTGTCACCTATAAAACACGCAGGTATATTGAACGCGTTATCCAGATTTACTGCCGTTTTCGTGAACAAATAGAAAAGTACAAACAATGGAAAATACTTAGACGAATCGGTGTCGGGGAAGAGCCGGCTGAAAACATGTTTTATTTGTTTTTCTTACAAGTATAATACCTACGTGATTGGTAAAACCTTTTTTGTTTTTACCATTTGTAAATAAATGCTCCCGTCGCTAAACAAACATGCTTTAAATAAGAAATATGCTTTTATGCTTATAAAAAGACTTGAAGATATATTTTTGTTATTGCAAGGCAAATTGGTATGTATCTTACCTAAATGTAGGCCCCTCTATTATTGGCTTTGATATCAAGAGTTCTGTATTGTTGAAACACAGAATTAAGTACAAGAAAAAGGGCATGGTGTTGGCAACAGGAAGATCCTTTATTTTTACTACCGTACCGACTACCGATTAAACTACTGTTAGTTAACTACTAATAAAAATCGGCCCTTAATAGGTTATATATTTTTCGCTGAGTAACCATGGTATTAAGCCGTAGCATCGTAGCAGAATATGGTTGCTACGGTGCTACGGACAGATCAGTGCTACGAAACGACTACGGACACGTCGTGTGATGTGTATTACCGAATCAATAATACTGGTGCGGAGGTTTTGCGTAAGATTACACAAAACCTCCGCTCAGACAGGGAGTTGCAATCCTATTCTATCTATTATATCTGCTGCCTCGCTCCGCTTCGGTGGACAGGTAGCATAAGGCAGGGTCACAGGGGGAGGAAATGCTTAATAATTTCCTTCCATTAAAATAAAAAGTGATGATGTTATTCACAGTAGTCTTAATTATAAATAGGTTTATGAAGCAAAGTTTGAGAATCCTATTCACCTTTACGATAATTAATGATACCTTTCAACGTGCCCTCTTGCCCCCAATATTGAAAGCCGACGCCAAACCTCATGTGGGACACAATACAATCTGGCGCCATTGAGTCCAGACACCATTGTGGACTAATGTGGGCTATGTATCATCCTTGATGGTATTGACAGCCTGTTACATCTCACTGAGACTTGTATATCAGACTAGCACTAATAAGGAAAGGTATGGGGACAAAAGAAATGTTATTTATAGCAATTAGAACAATACAACTAGTAGTCCAGTCAAATAAGACTTTGAAGGTTACAAAAATTCCCAGAGAGCTAAAAATTGGTATGAATGTTCAGAATACTATTATAAATGAATTGTGAAAAGTCCTCATCAATCCTCCTTGTGCATTTTTTTTTATTGATGTTGAAAGTTTGCAAAAATAGGTTTTTCGCGTTTTTCAGCTAAACGGTGAGTTTTACAGGAAAAAAAGTTTAGACAAAATTGTAGATCATCCGATTCCCTACAAAAAATGTATTCACACTTTTTTCATAAGTTTTGCCATTTCCGTGATATAGCGATTGAAAAAATTGAAAAAAAAATATTTTATTCGTAATATTCATTTTTGAACCGTTTTACGAGTAAAAATATGAGTCTCTATGTCTTATACATACAAATTATAAAATTCTTAGAATATAAATGAACGTCAAAAACTCTGCCCCTATCTTCATTTAACACATTAACCGCCGCAGTCGTATTTATCCGACAGCAAGAATTCGGGTCGGGTCATAACCGCCACAGTTGCAAAATTCCGACTGCAACTTTCGTCTAATTTTATTCAAACTATTGACTGAAAAAAAAAATCACAATAGTAAATAAAGTTTTGTAAAACAAGTGACCGGCGCTAGGAGCACGTTTTGTGGGATGGACGTCCGGCGGTTAAAAGGTTAACAAAGTTTGTGAATTTTACTGTTTTTTAAAAAAAAATGCGCAATTCTGCTTTGTTTGTAGTCAATCTTTGACTGAAAGTGGAGTTGTTACTGTTATCGCGGCATGAAAGCATTAATTGATGCAAGTATTGAAAGAGGTGATGGGTTTTCGGAGTACCTAAAAGACCAGGCATCTGTAAAAATTCATGTACAGCGTCGAAAAAAGTATACTCGAAAAAGTAGCATTGATCCCGAAAAAAGAGAAGAAGAAGCTGGTTCATCAAAAATAAGTCCTCCTCAAACTAGAGCAAGTGAACTAGCCGCAAAATAAACATCACCGATTGAACTACATTTTGCTTCAATCAGTGATGTTTATTTTGCGGCAATGAATTAAATAAAGAGTTGGAGAAGAAAAAAGCACTGCAGTACTGTCGCAAGATTTTTAAAGTGACTACACTTTCGTTCAAAGACAGTATTCTAACTATAGCTTAAACTCGTTGTGATGATGTAGCCAAAGCTGTTGTTGCCGAGGCTAAGTATCATAACGATTGCTACAATTCTTTTTTGAAACCGACCACCTGGGGTTAAAGTGGGGTGTCCTCAAGATGAAGCTACAAATATTTTGATGAGAAAAATATTTAAGTATATTGAAAATAGTAAAATACCGATGATTGTCAATTCACATTAAACGAATTAAAAAGTATTTGTAAAAACTCAACAATAGATAACAGAACCATTAAAATGCGATTGAAGTTGGAGTATGGTGATAAAATTATTATTACAGAAAAATCTGGATCATTAACATTCGTATGTTTTATTGATAGTCACCATGATATTTTAAATCAAGCTTGGTACGGAAAAACAGATAAAAAAGAAAAGCGATTTCGCATCTTAGAAGCTGCAGCAGCAATTATTCGAGAGTATATTCAATGTGCAGTGATAGATAATTCTAATTATCCTCCACCAGGTCGTATGTTTGAAGATATTGATACACAGACATTCTAAAGTCACTGACTTTCTTGAAAAAGGTTATTTAAAAAATAAACGCTTCAATTTAGAACATTTACAATTAGTATGCAGCGACTAAATCATATTCAAATTCAATTCGAGCAGCAACAGCTTTTGCTACATCATCATAACGAGTTTTAGCTATAGTTAGAATACTGTCTTTGTGTAGGTAGTCACTTTAAAAATCTTACGATGGTACTGCAGTACTTTTTTCTTCTCCAACTCTTCAATTAATTCATTGCCGCAAAATAAACATCACTGATTGAAGCAAAATGTTCACTTACTCTTGCTCTAGTACGAGGAGGACTTATTTTCGATAAACCAGCTTCTTCTTTTTGGCGCCATCTTTTCACGGCATCAATGCTACTTTTTCGAGTATACTTTTTTCGACACTGCACATGATTTTTTACAGATGTCTGGTCTTTCAGGTACTCCGAAAACCCATCATCTCTTTCAATACCTACTTGCAACATTTAATGCTTTTATGTCGCGATCAACATTAACAACGTAACAACTCCACTTTCAGTCAAAGGTTGACTACGAATAAAGCAGAATTGCGACATTTTTTTAAAAAACAGTAAAATGCACAATTTCTGTTAAATGAAAATAGGGGCAGAGTTTTTGACGTTCATTTATATTCTAAGAATTTTATAATTTCTATGTATCATAAGACATAGAGACTCATATTTTTACTCGTAAAACGGTTCAAAAATGAATATTACGAATAAAATATTTTTTTTCAATTTTTTCAATCGCTATATCACGGAAATGGCAATACTTATGAAAAAAGTGTGAATACATTTTTTGTAGAGAATCGGATGATCTACAATTTTGTCTAAACTATTTTTCCTGTAAAACTCACCGTTTAGCTGAAAAACGCGAAAAACCTATTTTTGCAAACTTTCAACATCAATAAAAAAAATGCACAAGGAGGATTGATGAGGACTTTTCACAATTCATTTATAATAGTATTCTGAACATTCATACCAATTTTTAGCTCTCTGGGAATTTTTGTAACCTTACTTCTATTTTAAGACCTAATTTGACTGGACTATAGGTACTTAGGTTCAAGGAAACGACCCCGTGAACTTCTGGGGCGATACATATTGTTATTAATACTGCGTACGTGTACAAATACGAACGCACTGGCATTTTTTTTCTGGTGTATATTATGAACTGTATTTTTTTAAGAAAGCTACTTAGACATTTAGAAAAACCTTTCACATCCATAATATGATTGTTGAGATAATATTTTGACTGCAAAAAGAAAGTTTACTATGAAAAAACCCTGCAAGGGTCTTGGTCCATTTCTGTTTAGGTTACATTGGCTTAATGTCCGACGAGTGGCTTGCACTTTGATTATAATTTCCTCGGTCAAATGCGACAACGTTTCATTTCGTTGGTATTCTCGGCGCACGTCGCCATGACAGTTAGACTGGCGTACTGTTGACGCCCCCCCCCCCTCCCCCCTCAAGCACCTGACGGTACCTAGTCGCCCGGCACGTGGCAGGTAACACTGGGCTTGGTAAAGTTACAGATATCACGTTAAAGGTGGATTTCTACTGGACGTTGAGATTGCGTCAAAACAACGTCGCTTTTGTAAAGAAAGTTACTTCTAAGTTAGTCTTTAGTCTGGAAAGGGCAGTGCAAATACACACCCATGCCTTTAAATCAAAGCCATGATAATCACAAATAAATAAAATACACCCTTTCCTTCTCTTTCCTGCACGCCATCCCCATTCCCCATAACACTTCACCTTCTCCCTCCTTAAATATTACCTCACCTTAGACCTAATCACAGATGTCTATGAGCGGCAGTGATCAGTTAACATAAGGTGTGTTTTTTTTTCTATGAAAGAAGTAAAAACACAATTTTTATAATACCTATTCCTACGATTATCAATAATGGCACATTTGCCTTGTTCACTTCGTCTCAATCCGCAAGCCTTCCAAACGAAGTTAATTCAAAAGCCCATTATTGAGTACTCGACACGGCCTTTTGGCACGGCTTAAAGAAAACCCGCGAAAACCAATAAAAGATTCCATCTTATTTATTCAAAACCGAACATAAGTCTTTTCAACGAAACAAATCTCCGCATTCTTTAAAAACATTTTCGCTAGCACCTTTTAACTCGGATATTCGTGTTATTGAATTAATTATATCGATAACTCAAAATCAAAACTATCTTTATCGATATTGAAAAAAATACAAAATATACTTGCTCTATCTACAGCTACAGTCTTACCTTTTGACAATCTGATTTGTAGTGAGATATGATTTTTTTATAGACAAACTTCTTCTTCTTCTTCTTCAGCGCATTTTCGCCCACCGTAGAGCATACGCCTCTCCAGACTTTCTCCAGATAGCCCGGTTATAGGTTTCCCTTTGCCACAAGGGGCCTCCGGCCTCCACTAAATCATCGGACCAGCGCGCTGGTGGTCTGCCGACTGGTCTTTTGGAGCGAGGTCTCCAACAGAAAACGCGTTTGCTCCATCTGTCTTCTTGCTGGCGCCACATATGTCCAGCCCACGCCCACTTCAGCTTTGCAATGCGATAGCCGACGTCTACCACTTTTGTTCGCTGGCGGATGGCTTCGTTACGGACTCTGTCGCGCAGGGACAGCCCGAGCATCGCGCGTTCCATGTTGCGCTGGGTGACTTTAAGTTTGTTGATCAAACTCGCAGTCAGGGGCCAAGTCTCGCAAGCGTACGTTAAAACCGGGAGAACACACTGATTGTACACTTTGGTCTTTAGTGACTGGGGCAGCTTTGACGTCCAGACATCTGCTTTCATCTTCCCAAAGGCTGCCCAGCCCAGCTGTATGCGTCTGTCGATCTCAGCCTTCATATTATCTCGACCCAGTCTGATGCGCTGTCCAAGGTATATGTATTCGTCAACTTGTTCTAGTGGCTTGCCATCTAGAATAATGGGTTGCGGGGACAGATCCGAGGTAGCCATTATTTTGGTTTTATCCATGTTCATTTTCAACCCAATATCTAGTGACGCGTGGTACAGCTCTGTGAGCATTCGCTGGAGTTCCTGCTTTGATTCAGCCATAAGCACTATGTCATCTGCGTATCTCAAGTGGTTTAGGGGAGCTCCGTCTACGTTTATTCCCAGTCCATCCCAGCTCAGAGTCTTGAACACGTCTTCCATTGCACTTGTGAATAGTTTGGGTGATATCACGTCTCCTTGTCGGACTCCTCGTGCCAAGGATATAGGATTCGTATGTTCCTTCAACTGAACCGTCATGGTTGCAGACTTGTATAAGTTTTTCAGGATCTGAATATAGCGGTCGTCAATGTGGCATCTTCTAAGCGATTGAAACACAGCCCAGTGCTCCACAGTGTCAAAGGCTTTTTCATAATCCACATACGCGAGAAAGAGTGGTCTATTATATTCCTCTGACTTCTGTATAATTTGGCGTAATGTGAAAATATGGTCTATGGTTCCAAACCCCTTTCTAAAGCCCGCCTGTTCTTTTGGCTGATATTCGTCGAGCCTTTGCGTGAGTCGTGTTGTGAGGACTCTCGAGAAGACCTTGTAGACCTGACTGAGCAGTGATATTGGGCGGTAGTTTTTTAACTGCGTCTTATCTCCTTTTTTATGGAAGAGTACAACGATGCTCTTTGTCCAGTCTTTCGGTACCTCGCCAGTGAATAAGACTTCGTTAAAAAGCAGCCTCAGCGTTTTTGTGATTGCACTACCACCAGCCTTTAGACAAACTAAACTAAACATATCTACTGCATAATTAAAGAAATCAACAGTCATCGACAGACTTTAATAGTAATTGATTCATACAAAAACCAATATGTAATATCAGATTTTGTCCACGAATTACGAAAGGTTCAAATTCGATGCCCCCGACGTTCAGATCAATTTAGGATAACAGAACTTTTTAGAAGGGTTGAAAGGTTTGAATTAGAGACTTACCAAACTCCTTCGTCACAAAAATGTATGACGATAAAATATTTTATTCGTAGTAGAAAACTTTTCGGACACAGACGTAGGTACACGACTCAATAATATGTAACATGTACTCGTAGTTTGTGTGCCCTTGTGTTTAATCAATTACATTATTACAAATACGAAAGTAACTCTGTCGGTCTGTCTGCTACACTTCTTCGCGAAAACCACAAACACAAATGTTTACCATGTCCACTTAAAGGACAACGCAAGAAGTTGTATGGGCTCTGTCCCCACCCACCAACAGACTTGGCACTAGTTTCAATATAATTATGACATTACATATAAAGACAAATAACCATTTTTAATCCAAAAATTGACGGGGTATTCAAAAACAATAAAACCGTGCTTATGCCGTACGCCTAAGATTCAGAATTGCACTGTAAGTGTCTAGCTTCAAGTAGACTCGGCTGTAAAATATTTTTTAAGATTATATTTTGATTAAACACTTTTATTTAGGCCAGGGTGGTTACTCTTGATCGCCTGCACATTATTTTCACAAATAACTGTGTCAAAAAAATACTTGAAAAATACAACATTCAAATTCGATTTGCGTGAAATCCCCATTCCTACGGCGGATGTCGTCATACAAAAAAAAGATCAGTATGGCAAGAGGTTTATACAGAGATACGTTTGAAATCTGTTGGTGGGTGGGGACGCTCTTTTGCATAATCCTTTTTGCCCTTGGTGGAATTTGAACCCACGACCCTTGACGCATAGGGCAGTCATTACAAAATGCGCTATTAACCAGTCAAAAAGTCTTTATCACCTTATCTGAGTGAAATTACGACTATCATGATTTTATTTATATTCACTGCTGTCATTGGCATATCTACAGTTTTTCTGCAGTATCGATAACTACCAGACCTACTTCACTACGGTAAGTGCCATAATTTCTGCGAAACCCATTTCTATCGCCATTTATTTTCCGCTGGCAGAATTAGAATCAATTGAAATACGTCTCGCGCAGAATTTCGCTGGATTAAAGGGAAAGACAAATGCATTGGAGGAAAAAGCGGGAACTTATTCAAACAACGTACGCACATAACATATTTTTCAGGCCATAAAGCCCCACGTGTTCGTGCGTTCAGGTGCTAATATTTATCTTCATTTCATTCATGGCGGTGCAGTTTTTGTTGGATTAAGAGTAGTTGGCCATTATTACTAAGTTAACTTGTTAGCTAAACTTTTAATCAAAATATTGCGCTTACTACAAATAAACTAAAGATATGATGATAGAATCATTAAGGATGATGATGCCAACTTGATAAATACAGTTTAAATGATAAAATATATATATATTTTTAAATACTTAATTTCCTTAAGTATTGTTTTCTGACTGTCTAGGTCAATTTCTTCAAGAACCCTAATTTGTATAATAAAAGAAGAATTCATCAAAGCTTCTGCAAATATGAATGAAGTCGTATATATCTCTTAAAGTTTCACTTGAAATTGTAAAAGTCAATTTAATTATATCAACAATAAAAGTCGCATTACATTATACAACAAATATCCCCGTAATATAAAGCGTTAAATTGCGTTTTATTAGGCGTCCCACAAGGGTCCGTATTGGCTCCAAAAGGTATTAATAACGGTGAAACTCGTGAATTCGCATAAATCAGCTCGAGTTTTGTTGATAATTTTCCAGCGTTTGGGCCCCATGGTTTACGTATGCATATGCGTTACGTGTGAGCTAGGGGTGTGAATTGATGCCATGAAATCATAATTAGAAATCCCAAAAATAATTATTTTTGGAATTATTAATTAGTGGTACTTAGCCAGTACAGCCAGCCCATTTCACAAGATGGTTCGACTGACAGACTGAGATTTCTAATAAGCCGTTAAAAAGAAGTTTTTGTCAACCTCAGACAACTTCAAACGTGTTATTGAAATCTAAGATTAATGAGTGCATCTTTCAAGCCTACGAGAATACGAGTTTTGAACTTTGATTTTTAAACGAAAGAAGATGCAAATCTAAACATTATTCATGTACGAACGGCAGCAGATCAACCTGCCCTAATCTGTACAAAAATTCTCAATTGGAAGAGAACTCTATGGGAAGTGAATAAAGCTGAAAATTGTTTGTAGAAATTTGAGAGATTAGGGTAGAGACTGAGGTGCTGTCGACCTGAATACTATGTTTTAAGCATAATAAAAAAGTCTCATCATCATCATCCCAGCGTATTCCCGATTGCATCCAGTATGGAGCTCAGGGTCCGCTTCGACTATGATCCTAGATTTGACAAGCCTGGTTATTACAATGGAGCGATTGCCATCTGACCTCCGTAACCCTACAAGGGAAACCAGACCTACTTGGAACATAGTCGGGACCAACGGCTTAACGTGCCTTCCGAAGCACGGAATCATCACTCTTGTCAGACAGTCAGGTGATTCAAGCCTGCAATGTCCTAACCAAACTGAAAACAATCACACAAAGTGATGTTCCCCGCGGGATTCGAACCCACGACCTCCGGGTTTAAGAGCCCAACGCTCTAACCACTGTACCACGGAGGCAGCATAATAAAAAAGTCTAATTCTAATAATTCCACAGACGACTGGGTTACATTGACATTTATAATATTTGTAAAGCAAGATTGTGCGAAAGATTGGAGCAGCCCTGAATGAAGCCAGCCCGCTCATGCGACGCCGTATTGGCACGCGTGAGCTACGGTCGCTTTTGTTCTCTTCACAGGCGCTTATGCCGATACAATGAACAAATTAAAAGTTTACTTATTCGCACACGTGAAGTACTCAGCTCATCAGTAATGGGCAGCGTGTGGAATAAATAGCTCGCGTGGTATCGTCGAAAGTGAACATCAGCTTATTTAAATGATTTTATAAATATGGGTAATTTTTCCTGACTTAGTTATTTGAAAACGTGAGGTTTGGGTTGAGATAGAAAAAAGCATATTATATCTCTTAGAGTTACATTTTTTTATTGCAATGTGTAACAAGACGAATAGATCGTACATCTGATGGTAAGCGCCAAGTCTGTTAGACAGTTCAGTGCCAAACAGTACTTTAAGCAGTTACTGTCTGGCACTGCCCTACGCCCGCTACACCGAGACGACAGTTATTAGGTCTCATATAGAATAGAATAGAATATACCCAGTAATTTCACTAGCTTCAGTGCCCTTTCCCCGAAACACAGAAGTGCTTGACACACTTCTATTTCATGGGAAAATATCTGGCACTGCGGTGGTACCCACCTAGACGGCCCAGTACAGGAACCTACCACCTGGTGCAAATGACTTTATTGATCGATTAATATTAATTTATGCAACTTTTAGGTTTTTATGGTAGGTACATTATAGGTATATAATTATTATTATACTTACATACTACACCACAATATTGATCAACAAAAAATGTGGCAAACTGTTTTTTTTATATAAAATGTGCTCTATAAAAGACCGATTGATTTCATTGGCTGCGCTAGTGTGTGGTAAAGTAAAATATATTATTCATGTAGGCTGCGAAATTAAAGCAAAGCCTACTTACGCTTCCAGGAATTCTGCTATGTTATTGTATGAGCCATGAGGGATCCAATATGGAACTCTGAGGCGCACCTGACATGGTATTAACTTCTGCCTTATTCAATAATAACACGCGATCAAAATATTGGAGGGCTGAGGTGAATAATTTCAATTATTGAAGAATCGTATTTTCTTCATTTAGTTATGTTAGAGCTTATTCACACGAAGACGAATCGTGTTTTTTCACGTATCGTTTTTTTTTTTACGATTCGTTATTTTTTTGGCGGGAGTAATGCTTTTTGAATACCCATGTTCATACGCTTTACGAATCGTGAAAAATTACGGATACGATTACGGATACGTCTTTTAAAAATCATGATTCGTTAAAAATCACGTATCGGCTCTTGAAAATCTATTGAAAATATTTTGACGAATCGTGAAAAAACACGATTCCGTATTCAATGTGAACATCTATCTGTCAAGGCGTATCGTTTTTTTTTAACGAATCCTCGAAGACGTATCCCGTGTGAATGCGCCCTTATATTATTTTTAATATCGAATATCAACCCCAGTTCTCATTCTTACAAGTTGGTAGCTAAAATCATATCATATATCAAGGGTTATGGCAGTCGCTTAAATGTAATAACTAGACTAGCCAAATCCTAAATCACGGTAGGTACAGTCAGGGCCAAAATGACCTACTAAAAATATCTGAACTTTTGACAAAAATCACTTAGCACAATACTTTTAGGTGTAAATATCGTTTGTTGTTATTTGTTCTCAAACAACAAATAAAAATGCACCTTTACGCCTTAATGTAATTTAATTAATTTTTGTCAAATGTTCAGATATTTTTGGTGGTTTTGAACGCTCAGATCATTATGACGCTGACTGTACAAGCAAATCCTGACTATTATTCGTGATATTTATATCGTTATTAATTACTTACGAGTTTATTATATTAGCGCGACCGCGCTGCTCCTTCAGTAAGGATTCACCGATTTTATAACAACTTTGCAAAAGTTCATTCACAATTCAATTTAATCATAGCCTTTATTTCTGTACCATAAAATAAAATCTTTAGACTTGATTATCCACATAAGATTAATTGAAAGACAAAGAGAATAAATCAAGGCTTTGTTAAACCGCGGCTGTAGACACGGCAGCTTGCCTTCCCGCATGTGTAAACGAAAAGGGAATAAATTTAATCAATGTCTTGAGGGAACGGGGATACATCTGTATAAAGCAAGCACAGCTGAACACTTCATTAAATAACCACTAGTTTACTGTTTTGTAAGCGTGAAACTGAGTTTGTTGTTTGCATATTGTGGACAAGCATAATAATAATAATAATAATAAATATTCTTTATTGCACATAGAACAGACAAAAATACAATAAAAAATAACAAAAACGCACAATATAGGCGGTCTTATCGCTATAAGCGATCTCTACCAGACAACCCCGAAGTAAAGGATAACTGAAGGATGGGTATAACTGTGCAATTTGAATAATAATAACAAAGTTAATATTATTTAATTAAAAATTAAATAACAAAAAAAAATTAATATAGCATTAAATTAATGCTTATGATTATGCTTATTAATTAATTAATTAGCATAATCATAAGCAGGGATGGTTAATAGCTTGGAAACTTCTGGAAACAGCTCGTCCCAGTAGGGTCAAAAGAGGAAACCGGGAAGTTTTCCGTGGAACAATGGCTAAGCAGCTCGGATATAAAAACAAGGAGATCGTGGGTTCGATTCCCGCCTTGAGTCTGGTTGGTGGTAGGGCTTTTTCAGAGTTCGACTGGCTAGCTACAACCGCACAGATGAAATCTGCCGCCATAACAGCTCTGGCTGTTTTCCGGCAATATTAATGTGGGAGCCAGTACACTTGAAATCAGAGGCTCGAAGATCAGATGAGTCTACAGTCTGGCAGCACATTGAGCGACGCTTCTAGGTGAAGCGTCCCTCAATGGAATAGACCGCAGTGGCCGCTTACCATCAGCCTATCTGCCAACTAACCAAGTATAAAAAAAAAGTTTAGTTTGTAATGGAATGCTTAAGTCTTAAGTCCCACACACGGCCGCAAATTTAGTTAGCGTGGTTATGATGCTTAAACTCATTCTTCACCAAAAAAACTAAATAATTGTCATAATTATCTTGTTCTCAGAGGGAGCTAAATGCGGTAGACTTCAAGGTGTCAGCAGATCTGAAGTTCGTCCTCCTGATCTCTGACGTAAGACAGGGCTGGAGGCATGCCCGCCTCGCTCGGTACCACGTCTATGACGTCATTAATAGGTAAGGTACCTTTCACTCATAAACATGGTTACAAAAATCTTATTAACAGTCCAGCAAAATTTAACTTTGATATTGAAAGCATACAAAATTGTAAGCAGGCAAAAACGCTAGCTAACAATCTGACGTATCTTGTGGTGTCCCTCAAGGAAGCATGCTGGGGCCGATACTGTTTTTAATGTATAATCGCTCTTTTTTTAGCCTAGATGAAGAAAGACATTTGACTTTGACTTACCACAAAATGAACGTGTACACTCTTGACAGGAATAAAATCCCCATATCCCCGGTGGAGGACGACCGCTCCGCTCCGCTCCTGCAGTACGCGGAGTGGTCGCCCGTCGGCTCCAGCCTGGTCTTCGTTCACGACAACGACATTTACTACAAGCCGAGGGTGCTCAAGACCTTGGTCTGCAGGATTACCAAAAATGGTCAGTAATCATAATTTTAATTTCAGCCAAAAGGCGTGCACTGCTGGACATAGGCCTCCCCCATGGATCTCCAAACCGATACGTTACCCGCATTGAGTGGATTCCGGTGATCTTTATTAGATCATCGGTCCACCTTGTCTCGGCCGGCTGCGTCTCCTGGTACGTGAGGACTTTTCCTACACCCGATGTGCTGTGCTCACTGCCACTTAAGGCTTGCAATTATTCAGGCAATGTGGGCAAAATCAGCAAAACTGTAAGGAGCATTAAAAACTGGTTATTTTTAGTAATATTAGGGGGCGGTTGACAGTTGATGCGTTACACTTTCTTTGATCTAAAAATTACTGTTTTTATAAATAGCCAGTAAATGTCACTGCTTCCATAATTGATGGGACAGATTTATGATTGTTGCAGATATTATGCTTATCTAATGTAATCTTTCTTTAACTATCATGTTGTCAATAAATTACATAGCTAACATCTAACTTGCATAAAGGATGAAACGTGAAAATTTAGAAAAAGTTTAAATTGGCAATATCTTAAAAACCGAGCAACTTTTACTGAGGTCATGTTAGGCTTGTTCGATGCCTCATGCTGGCCTACCTCCAGTGTCACTGTGCCGTGTCATTTTTGGGACACCCTGATGTAACAAATCCACATCACATTCCAGGAATCCCCGGCGTAATCTTCAACGGAGTACCAGACTTCCTGTACGAGACGGAGGTGCTCCGGCTCGACCGCGCGCTCTGGTTCAGCTCGGACGGACAGACGCTCATGTACGTCACGTACAACGACAGCCAGGTGCTGCAGCACAAGTACTCCTGGTACGGGCTAGATCAGCAGGAGCCGCCCGCGTACCCCACCATTCGTACGCTGAGGTACCCTAAGGTGAGAGCTAGCAAGTTAACGTAGAAAATCTAATGATACTATATTTAGTGAAGTATTCTTCATACTACATAATTAATATATATTGTTAACACGTTCCGGCGCGGAATGGGCGCGGTGCTCCACTCCAGAATGACAGTAAAATCTTCATACAATTTTTTTTGTCCTTAAAAATCGTCACTGACTCGCACGTCCTACTCGTAGTAACGTTCATACAAACCCAACGGCCACCACTGTACTGTCAATTTATATGACAGTACGGTGGTGGCCGTAATGATGTTTAAACGCTCTACTGTACACGTATTTTTGACAACACAAGCCTCCTTTACAGAATGACAGTAAGACTGCTTTCTATGAAACTCTAATGTAAATTGGACGGCGGTCACCGTAGTGGTTTTTAGATTGATTTTCGTGAAAACGGCGGTACCCGTACTGTCATTTTGTGAATTCTACCTTTATGGCCTATGCCGCTACCGCGCCGGAACGTGTTAATGCGAAAATAACTGTCTTTTTCACAACTAATCTACTAAACAGTGGTACTTATAAACTAGAATTAGGAAAAGGGCTTAGGCTACTTACTTCTTTTAGTTCCCATGGAATAACAGAAATAGAAGCATTTTTATTAGTCCTTCTTTCACGTAACAACGGAACAACGGATCGACGTAATTTTTGCTAAGAGGATAGTTTGGCAGCTAGATAATGACAGACTACTTATTATGCCAAAAAAAATGATGTTCCTGCTAGTGGTAGTTACATAATAATTATCTACGTAAATATTTTGGTTACAGATTTCTACGCATTAAGATCCATTTCCCGCATACTATAATAGTTAGTAGCCACCAATTGAAAACAAATCAAAAGTCGTTAATAAAATGCAAAATGGCCTCTATTTATCTCCTACAAAAGGCAATAAAGTATTTTTACAACACGTTATAACTTAAAATGTTGACGTTGTGCTAAATCGTACGTTTAATTTTTTATTAATACTTTTGGTGGCACGGTTTAGCTACATTAGCAACAGCAACTCAGTTGAATGATGACAATGTGCTATGAAAATACTTTATTGCCTTTTAAGGAGATTAATAGACCGCATTTTGCATTTATTAATTTAGTTACGGGTTGTTATCAAACGGTTGTAATTTTAATTAAGGCGTGTAAGAGACATCACTTGCGCATCAACGTTGAAGAGCAGAAGATGTATAAAAGTTGTTCTAAAAAGGGAAAATAAAAGACGGTGTTTTTATTTTCGAATCATTAATCCATAATTTTATTCCCACAATCTCTTTTTAAAATTAACATTTCATTCCATTCATAAGAAATTCTGAACTATCAATTTAACCGATTCTATATTTCAGGTGAACACAAACAATCCGGTGGTGACGGTTTACGTCGTGAGTCTGAAGACTCCGAAGTTCCTGTTCCCTCACGCCATACAGTTCACTTCGCAAGTGGATAAAAGTGAGTACTAATGGCAAACATACAAAGAACCACTGCTGTATGCTGTATGTGATTTCTAAGAAAATAGGTCTGAAAAAAAACCATCTATATGACGAGCCATTTGGTGTAATGGTCGAGAAGTCGGCTATTACACCAGAGGTCGCGGGTTCGATTCCCGCACGGTACAAACATTTGTGTGCATGAACATGTCTGTTTGTATCGGTCTGGGTGTTTCTATGTATAATGTGTATTTATTTACAAAAAAAAAGTATATAAGTAATGTTTATCCATTGTCTGGCACCCATAGCACAAGCTAATGCTTAGTTTGGGGCTAGATGGCGCTGTGTGAATAATGTCCAGAGAGATATTTATTTATCTATTTGCCAAACTCTCAGTTTAAATTATACATCGACGATTGTTTACATATTGAAAACAACAATCGCAGTAATTACTGTTACTGAGGAAGCACTGGAAGTTGTCTACAGTAACAAGGAAACAAATAGGTACCATCAAACTTGTTAAACATCGGTCGACGGAGAGGGGGAAAGTTCGCGCATGTGCACTTGCGCGTGACCAATAACGCGCGCTAATCTCCCAAACGGCCGCACGCGCTATTGGTCAGAGGTATGCTTCTGACCAATAGCGCGCAGGCGTGTCAGAATTCGTGTTTAGCGCAATCCCCACCAGATATTCAAGTAGTTTGCCGGTACCTGTAAGAACCTCACAAAAAGTCGATGAAAGAGCTGTGGAGTTTTCAAATCTCGACGCGAAACTATGGGATTTTTAATGCGTATTGACCACCCAATTTCCCCTCAAACTGCACAATTAATGGGTTAAGTGGAATGCCTTAGACCCGAGTCCCCTTCTCCTCGTTAAAAAAAGTAATAAAAAACGGTGTTATATTCGCAGCTTGGTACGTGAGGTGGACGGGCTGGATATCGGAGCGGCAGATAGCCGTGCTGCTGCTGAACCGGCCCCAGAACTACTCCATTATCAGCATCTGCAATGCGGTGCAGTACAACTGCCAAGATGTAAGTATAGTCGTTTTGTCTTCCAATGTCCTTTTTAAACCTCTTTTTTTATGGTGTTCCTAACCTTTACATGCTCTGCCTGCGCCTTTGTATTGTTATTTGTATTGACATGATCCTTTGTATTGACATTATTATTTACTGTGACATAAATTAACTTTGTGATGTTAAATTTTTGAATTTGTAATTTATAATTTGTACTTAATATAAAAAAAAGGCAAAACTGTTGAGTTTCTTGCGGCACTTTTTTTCTCAACAGGCCATTGACGTCGAAGTGCTGGTAGGGAAAAAAATATTGACGTGAGATAGGTGTTTGGCAGCGCGGGGAGTCTTTTAAAAAAACACAATACAAGTGTTCACCGTGCGGTGGTTTATTTAGAACTGAACTGTGGTACATCAAATGCTTACAAGCTACGTCTTATCTTAATTACTTCTACGGTGTCTTATAGCTAACTAGTCTAAGGGCTGAGCCTACGTAACTCCTCCATCCCCAGAGGGCTGCGTACGGTCGGGGTCGGTTCAGGCCGGGATGGCTCTGAGGGTGAAGCCCGATGAGAGACCGGCGGTGCCGACGTCGACTGGCTGCGCTGCACGACTGCTAGCTCGATGTCCTCTGTCGCGTCGTGACGTTGCTGTTCGGTACGCTTGCACCGAATAAGGCCCTTCTTGTATGTATAGAGGGCTATTCCCGCACCGAGTGCGATAAACACGACGACCGATGTCCAGCTTGGCTTTGTGGAGATCCCGTAGTCGTCGCTGATGACTTGTGGTATGTTATGCAGCTGTGTCGCGATAACTTGGAGTCTATCCAGCTTTAGGCGTTCCAGGTGGACATTCTTAACAGTTATGTTGCTGTTAGGTAACTGGATGCGTGGTAACGGAATAGTTTCCTTCAGCGTTATTTTTCTGTGGTGTGATCGCAGGATAATTCCGTTGATATCTAGTGTACAGGCGTCGGTTGTGGTCAGCAGGTATGCGCCTTGTATCCGTTGGTACCTCTCGTGGTTGCCGCATCTTATCTTAAGTATTTCTGAAGTCCTGATGAGTACCAACCAGGTGTTCTCGTGGACTCGCTGTATTTTGATTGAAGGCATCACAACCTCGGCGTGTTGACAATTGGTCGGCGTAAGGTGGCGGATGATCTTGGTGATGCACTCTTCACTGCTGCTGAGTTTTTCCAGGTGGAGGTGCTGGCAGATGCTGAGGTCATCGGTGATGTGGTGACATGGCTCGGGGAGGTAAGTGTATTCACTTGTACCCAATATAAGGAAAGGAGCCTTCGGGATACGGATTAGGTTTTTATTATTTGGGATAGAGTAAAGGTGTAACAACTCATAGTTATTAGGACTTACTAACGGGATTTCTAATATAAAATTAATAGAATTTGTGGTACTATACGCTTTTACCGTAATTACATCTTCCAAATAATGGATGTTTTCCCGTTTTGCCGGCAAAGGCAACCTATTATTAGCCTCTATGCTTATTAATTCAGTTAGCAAATACAAAGGATCGATGATGCTGGGATTTAGTTTACCCATTGACGCAAAAATTATGGCTGTCTCTAAGAAACTAGTCTTATCATATATTTGTTGTAAACTATTTTCTATTTGAATATGTATTTGCAACATATCTATACGTGAGGATAATAATGTTAAGTTCCTATTTATATTATTTATATTTGCTGCTAACACAACTAAATTATCTTGCAGCTTATTTAAATTTTCATTATATTGATCCATATACTGTGTAACTAACCCTATCATATTTTTCTGACTATACTCTAATCCATATGAATTTTTCTTTAATTTTTCTATTTCCCTTTCGAACCTCTCTGCATCTTCCTGATCTAAGTTACCGCTAATTGCCTTAACTATTGATCCTAGTCCATTAATTAAACCTCTTTTTTGTCTTCGTAATGACTTTGGTAATATATAAAAGAATTTACTTTCTATTGTCTCTATTAAATATTTAATCTGTTCCCTATGAACATATCTTTCCCCGTAAGTAGTTTGTGAGTTTTCCACTGAGGATACTTTCGAGTAAAGTATAACTATATCGCTAAAAATCTTATATAAGTATGTCGTGTTGTAAACACAAACTAAACTAAACGTATCAATAACATGCACTACCTTACTATCTCTTATAACTAACAACCCATCCTCGTTATTAACAGGCTGTATTACAGGTTCGTCGGCTGCGCGGGCGCTTCCGGCGGCGGCGAGCCAGGCGACTCTGGAACGGTCACAGATGGTCTTTTTAATAATTTCGTGTGGACTCTAATTGATTTTGCATTAACATGCTTTCCTACTATTTCCACGATATTATTCGGATGAATTTTAATAATGGTATAAGGTCCTAAGTAACGCGGTTCCGTCTTTTTGCTACGCGCGGTTTTAGCAACTTGTTTATAGACCTTATCGCCAATTTTAAAAGGAATAACTTCAGTATTTTTATTTGCCTTTAATATAGATTTTTCTTTATCGATAGCTAATCTGAGGGCTACCAATTTTTGCGCTGATTCCATTTGCAACTTATGTTTTTGTACGTAGTCTTGATAATATTCTGTAGTATAGAATAGTTCTAATGGGTTTCTACTACTCGTGTGCCCATATAATAATTCGAACGGTGTAAAGCCTGTAGCTGAATGTATTGAGTTATTGTAAGCTATGATTGCGTTTCGCATTAAAATGTTAATATGGCTTTTATCGTTAAGTTTTTGTAAACGTATTAATTCACCTAGGGTTGAATGGAATCTTTCGATAGGCGAGTTAGAGTTTGGATTATACGGAGTTGTGAAGTGAATGTTTATCTTGTGCATACTACAAATCTCCTTGATTATTTCATTATCAAATTTATGATCGGAATCGGTTGTTAATTTATTTGGTACACCGATTACGGAAAATATCTGAATTAAAGCTTCGGCTACGTGGATACTAGTTGATGCCTGCAAGGGCATTGCTTGAGCAAATTTTGTAAAGTTATCAATTATTGTTAAGAAATAAGCTCCATCTGTGTTATATAAATCCATGAACATGTGTTCCATGGGTTTTTCTGGTGTTTCCGTTAAAACTAATGGAGGTTTTAGCGGATTGCGATCATATTTGGTTTTCTTGCATATATCGCATTCATTGATGTATTTTTGTATTGTAATTAGCATATTCGACCAGTGGTAATTTTTCTTCAGTTTTTTAAATGTCTCTTGTATACCCCGATGTAATGTTTTTCCTTCGTGATATTTCTGTATCAAACGGTTTTGATCGTTCGTATCGGTTATCAGTGTTAATCTGCTATTACATTTAAATAACTTTGGTCCGCGATTATCAAATATGGTGTCTAAGACTTGGCAAAATAATGGAAACAATTCATCGTTGTAAAAATAGCAAAAGAACTTACGATCCGCGATTGTATGTTCTCTCAGGAATTTGATAATTTCTTCTTGTGTATTATTTACTGGGATAAAAACGTGTTTTATGACAAAATTTTTCTTCGATTTATCTTCTACTCTATATTCTGTACCGGGAGAGCTTCTAATATGAAATTGTTTTAGCTGCTTGTCGATCGCGTCGGGACATAGAGGTATCCTTTCAGTTAAGTCTGTTGCTACGATGGGTGCTACGGCGTCGCGTGCTACGAGAGCTGAAACGTCCTGTGCTACGTCACTGCTACGACCAGGCTGCTCCGGTGGCGTAATTGGTAAATCTAATAACGTGCGGATATCTACGCTGCTGATGTCAACGTCGTTACTATTTTCCTGCGTATGTGAATTACCTACAATCGGTATATTTGAGAGTGAATCTATTTCCTCTATTAATTGTTGTTCCGAAGATGGACCGGGTTGATCGGTTACATCATATGCATTTAATTTAACGCGAGATAATGCGTCTGCGTTTGTGTTATATTTTCCTTTTTTGTATACAATTTGATAATCATTTTCTTCTAACCTTAAGCGCCATCTTGTAAGCTTAGAGTTAGGGTCTTTTAAGGACATTAACCATGTTAACGGTTTGTGGTCTGTATATATGGTAAACTTTCTGCCGTATAGATAAGGTCGAAAGTATTTGATTGCCCATATTATGGCCAAAAGTTCTTTTTCGATTGTCGAATACCTACTTTCTGTATCTGATAACGTTCGTGATGCATAAGCGATTGGTTTATCAGAGCCTACCGTGCCTTGCGAAAGTACTGCGCCTATGGCTACATCAGAGGCGTCTGTGGTTAATATGAATGATTTATTGAAATCAGGATATTGCAACACTGGTGCGTTACATAGTATTTCTTTTGATGTATTAAATGCTTCTATAAATTCCGGCGTATGAATTACTTTTACCTTTTTCTTTAAACACTTTGTAAGTGGTTTAGTAATTTTAGCGAAATCTGGGATAAATTTTCTGTAATATCCTACTAATCCCAGAAAAGATTTTATTTCTGTTTGGGTGGATGGAATAGGGTATTTTTGTATTGCCTGAATTTTGTCTTGATTGGGTTTAAGACCCTCCGGTGTTAACGTATGGCCTAAATAAGTGACTTCCTTCTTGAGAAATTCAGACTTATCTAGCTGAACCTTAAAGTTGTGTTCTCTGAGTCTATCGAAAACCTTTTTTAATTTAATCATGTGTTCTTGTAATGAGACACTATAAATCAGAATGTCATCTAAGTACACCAGACAAGTGTCCTGCAGTAGATCCCTAAGTATATTGGTCATGAGTCGTTGGAATGTGCTCGGAGCATTCTTAAGACCAAATGGCATTCGTAAAAACTCATAATGGCGGTCTGTTGTGAAAGCCGTTTTTTCGATATCTTCTTCGCTCATTTCGACCTGATGGTAACCAGATGCTAAATCGATAGTCGAGAAGTACTGCGCTCTACCTAGCTTATCTAGTATGTCGCTGATGTTTGGAATTGGGAATTTGTCATCAATAGTTCGATCGTTCAACTTTCTGAAGTCTACAACCAATCTCCACTTGACTCTTCCTGATGCATCAGCCTTTTTAGGTACGATGTGCACTGGGCTGGACCAAGGAGAAATACTTTCCCTAACTATACCTTTTTTTAATAATTCATCTACCTGTCTTTGAATTTCCTGTGATTGACATGGTGGCTTTCTATAATTTTTAGTATAAATAGGCGTTTCATCGGTGAGCCTAAGCTTATGTTTCACTGAATGAGTGAAAGTTAAAGGTAAGTTCTCGGAATAAAATATGTCTCTATATTGATAACAAATCTTTTGAATTTCGCGTTTTTCCTCTGAATTTAAATGATCAGTGCGGATTCTATTTAAATTACTGCATAATTCTTTATCAATTTCTCGGACTTGAATGTTATTTACGCACGCGTTTTGTATTAAATTGCGCTTTATTATAATATTCTCTACGTATAAAGGTATAACCGTAGAATCTGTATAAAGTTTAAGCTGTTTAAAGTCTATTCGCGCTTGTAATTTCTTTAATAAGTCACTGCCTATTAATCCTCTGTACTTAGGATCAAACTCGAATACGAGGAACTTATGAATCATACCATTGTTATCCAACGCGGGCGATAACGGTAAATGCGCTACGTGTTCGTGAGACGACTTCCCGTGCGCTGTTCGCACGCTAAACGGTTCCCGTGAAATGAAATCGTGATAACGCTCGTCATTTAAGATGTCCGGCGATATAAAGGATCGGGTAGCTCCGGTATCAATTAAGAAGTTACCACCTAAGCTGTTTAACCGAATATATGGCAGTTTATCCACAATATACTGGTATTCTCTAATATTATTTATTACGTGACTGGATCGTTTTCGGGATCCTCGTGAAAATTTTGAGATTCAGATTCAATTAATTGATCATTTTCGGGCGAATAAATCTCATACTCGTCCTCGGTTTCATTCCCTTGAATATTATAAATTTTATTAGTCGGTTTCCCTACATGCTGTTGTCTATTATAATTGTTAGATGAATTTGAAACAGGCACTGTTTCAGTTTTCACGTGAGGCTGGAAACTATTTGTTGGGCGTTGATTCTGGAACGGCCGCGTATTCGTAAATGGTCTAGGAGAGTTTGATTTAATGACTGGTGGTATGGAAACAGATTTCTGTTCCACCCTTTTTAATCTTAATTCCTCCTGCCTAGCTAGTGATATTGCCGTTTCCAATGTTTGCGGGCTACTTAACCGCACCCCCAACCCGACATGATAATCTAGGTTGTCTATATAGGTATCTATCGCGACAGTTTGATAATACCTACTATCTTTTTTGTTTGTGGACCCTACTCCGCATATTGCATCAAGTAAGTCCCTTACCTTTTTCCCAAACTGTTCACAGTTTTCGTATTTATTTTTGCTACATCTAAGCATTTCCTGGAGCAACTGCACCTCGCTGCGCTGCTCCCCAAATCTATTAATTAATGCTAGTCTAATTGAAGCCCAATTATCTATATCAACTTCCAAGGAGATGGCTTCGAGAGCCTTCCCTATAATTTTATTTCGGATTAAACAAATCACAACAGGATCATCGTCCTTAATATTTTGCGATTTTAAAATTGACTCTACACTACGTATGTAGAAATTTAAAGATTTGCTATTACCATCATAAATTGGTAATATTTTGTCAATTAAGTCGTAGTTCATACTACGGCTATGTGAAGATGCTACGTTAGCGAGATTTATTAATGGATTGTCTTCCGGCATTGTAAACGAGAAAATTCACTACGATTACAAGAAGGTCCGATTAATAGTAATTAACGCTCGATGCGTATAGTACCAACACCCTATGTACTTACCTTGAATTTGAAGGATAATTACAGGATTTGGCTGATGATGGAAATCCGGGAAAGGTATGGTTTTCGGAAATTAACGAAAATTTATATTACCTAACCAGGACAGGATCAGACGGGATACTGAGTACAAAAGTGAAACTCACCCCCAATAGAGCCACATCTGATGAGTTGAGTTCTAACCGCTCTGCACGATGTCTCTTGACTCCGCTGCCAACTCGAGGTTTTTTTCGGATCCAGGAAACGGCTGGTGCCTTGTTGATCTCGTTGATAGCGTTGATGCGCGCGAGACTCAACCCCGGATCCTACCGACTGCGCCAGATAGGTGTTTGGCAGCGCGGGGAGTCTTTTAAAAAAACACAATACAAGTGTTCACCGTGCGGTGGTTTATTTAGAACTGAACTGTGGTACATCAAATGCTTACAAGCTACGTCTTATCTTAATTACTTCTACGGTGTCTTATAGCTAACTAGTCTAAGGGCTGAGCCTACGTAACTCGTGCAAAAGTTTTTTTTTAAATCTATTTGCAGAATAAATTATTTCATTTCATGGTGTGAGATGTCTACGATTCAAATCTACTTAAGCGCGCACTTATGGATTTTTCTACGTGCGTATTTACTAGCTCGGCGATTCGATGACCGAAAACATTGTCAGGAAATCTGCACAGTCGAAAACCTACCACCGGGAACGGGAACCAGACCAACTGGAACGGCATGATCCAATTGGTCTGGACCCCCTGTTAAGCGTTACGGAGATCCGATGGCAGTCGCTCCGTTGTAATATCTGGTCTCGCCAAATCCTGGATAATGGTGGAAGACTACCCTAATCTGTGACACAACGCCCAGAGAGAGAAGATACCTAATGATGTTTGCTTTTTTCCACAGATCTTCAGAGACGAAGCCGACGGCACCCGCTGGTCGGGTCTCGGCGCAGAGCCAGTGGAGGACGACTGCGGCTGGTGCGGGGGAGCCGCGCTGCTGGGCGGCCGCGACGGCGTGTTCACGTCCGCGCCCATCGCCGACACGGGCGGGACCTGGCGCCACGCCATGCGCCTGACGCAGGACAGCCGGACCACGCTCACGCAGGGCAACTACGAGATCACGCAGCTGGTCGGCTGGGACGAGCGGAGGAAGCTGCTGTGAGTACTCTTGCACTGATGGTAACCACGGCGTGTTCACGTCCGCGCCCATCGCCGACACGGGCGGGACCTGGCGGCACGCCATGCGCCTGACGCAGGACAGCCGGACCACGCTCACGCAGGGCAACTACGAGATCACGCAGCTGGTCGGCTGGGACGAGCGGAGGAAGCTGCTGTGAGTACTCTTGCACTGATGGTAACCACGGCGTGTTCACGTCCGCGCCCATCGCCGACACGGGCGGGACCTGGCGGCACGCCATGCGCCTGACGCAGGACAGCCGGACCACGCTCACGCAGGGCAACTACGAGATCACGCAGCTGGTCGGCTGGGACGAGCGGAGGAAGCTGCTGTGAGTACTCTTGCACTGATGGTAACCACGGCGTGTTCACGTCCGCGCCCATCGCCGACACGGGCGGGACCTGGCGGCACGCCATGCGCCTGACGCAGGACAGCCGGACCACGCTCACGCAGGGCAACTACGAGATCACGCAGCTGGTCGGCTGGGACGAGCGGAGGAAGCTGCTGTGAGTACTCTGATAGATCGTTGGCGGCTGATAAGCCACTGCGTCCTTTTTCATTAAACACCCAAAAAGTGTCAGTCACAGTTCTGCCTCTTTTTCAGTTCTGGACCAAGTGTAGGTATTGAATCTTTTTATACTAGGTCAGTTGGCAGACAGGCACGCAGCCCACCTGATGGCAAGCGGCCACTGCGGCCTATTCCATTGAGGGACCCTTCACCTGGAAGCGTCCCTCAATGTGCTGCCAGACTGTAGACTCATCTGATCTTCGAGCCTTTGATTTCAAGTGTACTGGCTCCCACATTAATACTGCCGGAACACAGCCAGAGCTGTTATGGATGTAAATAGATCACAACGTTTGATAATGGAGATGTAATAGGATGATTTTTTCACAGGTACGTGATAGGAACAGCCCCGGATAAAGCTGGGGAGCGGCACCTGTACCGGGTAAAGGTCCCGGTGGAGCTGACCGCGTGGCCGGAACCCCCGCACTGCCTCACCTGCCCTGACGCTGATCCGCTGTATGACTCCTCGGAACCTACCAGCGAGGAGCCGGTGAGAATTTACTGACAGAGTTAAACCGTAACTTTACCTAGAGATAAAAAGTATGTGATCCAACGTTTCCTTGCCTGACTTAATGCCTATGCCCATCCATGGAGAATATTCAGGAAAGCCTGGAACAGGGGATAGTTTAACAGTTAAGACTCTCTTAGCTCTCTACCTTATTGCACCCGAAGACGTGCATTGGAGACCTGCTGGGCCCCACCTCTCTCACCTCGCACAAATTACTACGTCGCTCCGCTTGGGTCTTCGATGCGCAGGGAACAGGACGGTTCAGGGAGTAGACTATAATGTACTATCTACTCTATCCGTGTCGCAGGCAGACCATCTATATTAAAGTCTGCCCACTTGGGGCACACTTAGGTCACCGGGGAGCATATTAATGCTACACCCCGACTACTAAGCCCCCCACTGCGACAAACTAATTTGACTTCTCAGTGTGACCTCTCATGCGCATCATCAAAATGCTGGTGTGACATGCCAAAGTAATTCCTTGGTAATTAAAACAGCATGTTTTGAATCTTCCAGGATAGCGAGAACTCGACGTCATCTTTACCATCATGGCCGACGTCGACGGTGCTGCCACACGTTTCGGACGAGAACGATACGTTGCCCACCGAGTGTCTGTACAACCGAGTGCTGTTCAGCAAGAACTTCTCCTACTATGTCCACGTATGTTATTATAATAGCTGTCTTTATATCTGGACAATTATAGTTGCCGCTGCACTATGGTGGATGGATGGATCTCTATGGTTCGAAACTCCGAGGGAAATTAGAAGATTTCCCGTGGACAGGTCGGTCAATCGCCATAAGGCGCCCGCCTTATGGCGATACCGACTCGTCCTTTTCGTGTGTGAAGGGGTATCGAGGGAGTTTAATTGATAGTAGGATATTTTAATCCAGAGTCCCACACACGGCTGCAGGTATCGGTAGCCTGCTGCTAAGGTGTTTATAAACGTACACTCCTCCGAAAAGAAAATTGGTACAATTTATTTACGTACTGTGCTACAAGACGCCATGTCTCCACTTCTTAGAGAATTACGGCTAGATAAAAATTTGACATTAAAAACGTTATGGCATACCTATGGCCTCTGCCTCGAATTTCGGGAGCAGGGCCAGGGCGGGCAACGACCGCACGCAGGCGCACAGGCGACATCGCTTGCGTGACAGTTCGTGGCAGCCCGCGTCATTGGTTATAGACTATAACCAATGACGCGGGCTGGTCACGGTGGACTATAACTTATAGTCCACCTGCGTGCGAGCGTCGCCCGCCGCGGACCCGCTGCCGCTCCCGCTTCCTCTAAATTCAAGGCAGAGAAGTTATTCTCGTTGTGGCTGGGTTCACCTGGGTGTCGTGTGGTGCGCAGGAGTGCCTGGGCCCGGGCCCGCCGGCGCGCTGGGTGTGCGCGCGCGACGGGCGGCGGCGCGCGCTGCTGTGGGACGGCGCAGCGTTACGCGCCAAGTTCGCGCAGCTCGCGCATCCGCAGGTCAAGGTCTTCCGGGTCGAGGTTAGTCTTTGTAATGATTATTTTTTCACTAACATTACTTTGACAACAACTTATGCAAAAATTGGTGCGAAAATTGTAGCTAACGTGAAAGCTCTTACATGCACGTTAAAATTATTGATGAAAAATACCCAACTAAAGTTTCGAAGTCTTTAACGTATCAAAAAAATATCTCTTTCGTGGAGCCCTTGGTTCGGGAGCACCAATACCATAGCAAGAATAAATAAAATAAAATAAATAATTTCAGGTGCAAACCAATAGAGAAGCTCGAGTACGCTTACATCTGCCACCAGGATTCAGAGAAACCGACGATCTGCCGTTACCACTAGTTCTTCAAGTGTAAGTACATACGCTAGGGTCTTACTACCATTGCTCCACTGTGTAAAGGTAATTTAACTATGACGTTAACGTTATAAAAAAGCATATCTTCCTAGCTATCACCAAGTTTACTCGACTCTCGTTTGGAAGGAATCCGTAGCTCAACGCACTGTCTCAGTATCTTGGATTTTATTGAGGTTTTTATTGATTCCCATAAGGCTTATTTCCCTTATTGGTAACTGTTGTTGGTCGACAATTGATATAATGTCTCCTGGTTCCCAGATCTGCTGAACCTGGGGGCCAGCTGGTGACGGAGCAATGGAAACCAGGCTGGAGCTGGTACTTGGCTGCAGCGAGGAACTTCATCGTGGCCGAGATCGACGCTAGAGGATCTGGGGGGCAGGTAAGAGTATTTAATTTAATTTTTTTAGCCTTCCTCCCGCGGTTTCACCCGCGCGTAATTTCTTTTTTCAAATATCCCCCCTTCTCCCCACGTTTTCGGGATCAAAAGTACCCTTTGTCACCCGGGGATAGTATAGCTTTCTAACAGTGAAAGAATAATTCAAATCGATTCAGTAGTTTCGGAGCCTATTCAATACAAACAAACAAACGATCAAATCTTTTCTCTTTATAATATTAGTAAGTATAGATTGGGATAATCAATTGAAATGCAGTAAAAGCACATGATAGACAAAACAAAGCGAATAACAGGATATCACAACAGGAGTTATATCAGACATAAAGTAGAGCTCTTTGTCTACATAATAAACCTTTACATTAATTTGCAGCGTCATAAAAGTATCACAGTACAATTAAATTTAAGTAGGTCAACTAACTAAAGTAGTCAGTAACAAGTTAGGCTCCTAACATTTGAAAGCGTACTTTAATTAACGATTATTATTTGACAAATAAATAGGAATGGCGAGAGCCTTATCGCTTTTGAATTAAGAATGGTTTAGAAAGATTTCTTGCTTTTACATATTTAAAATGCGTTTCAGGGAGAAGAATTGAGAACAGAGATATACAACAAACTTCTCACAGTGGATGTTGAAGACCAGATCGCAGTATTGTCGTAAGTACTTATTAAAATTGTCTTACAACACCTTATCTGCCAACTCCTGTTAGCTTAGTATCCATTTTTTAGTTCTATTTCAATTGAGCCTTTTGACAGGTAGGTTGATGTGCTGCTTATGTACTGTATTCGCATTAATAGGACTTTTAGAATTCACATTATAATAAAAAAAAATTGATGTTTTAATTTTTAATGCTTAACATTTTTTTGAAAAATTATACGACGAGTTACTTTAAAATAGTATCGATATTCATATTTATTTAATAGCCACCGTAGCAAATTTTTTTTTATTTTTGCGGAGGAAACTGCGTTTAAGCACCTTAACCGCAGTCTAGTAAGCCTGCGGTTGTATGTGGAACTTGGGCTAAGTCAAGCTCGTTACTTAAACTGGTTTCCCCTTACACCCGAAAGGGACGAACCGGTTCCCGCCTTATAGCGCTAGGGCGTACCAAAAACATGGCTAGGAAGATGTTATTTCTGAATGTTTGTTGGGTAGGTATCTCCGCGACAACCTGAAGATGGTGGACGGGTCGCGCGTGGGCGTGTGGGGCGCGGGCTACGGCGGCGGCGCGGCGGCCGCGCTGGCGGCGGGCGACGCGCGCAACGTCACGCGCTGCCTCGCCGCGCTCGCGCCCATCACCGACCTGCGGCATCACAGTATGTGTACCCTTATATGTCTCCAGAACTAGGGCATTGAGCTCCCATCGCTGTGAGCTCTTCGCGGCTTTAGGCGGAGGACGCTTCTAGTTGGCAATGATCCTTTTGCGAGGAAGTAATCTCGCAGAAGGAAGCAGCGGAGAGCGCAAGGAAGAACCCCCGCAACGCATTCTCGTTCGCAAAAAAATCATAGTATTGTATCTGTCAGGACATAGGCAGACCTGTGACAGACTATACGGTATTCCTGAACTTACTAGGACAACTGGATATAATTTGTTCAATTACTAGTTTGCCAGTAAAATGCTCTTTGTCTTGCAGACTCGTACTGGACGGAGCGGTACAGCGGGTACGGCGCACGCGCAGGCGCCCTGAGCGCAGGCGCGGTGTGGCGGCGCGCGGGCAACCTGCCGCCGCGCCGCCTGCTGCTGGCGCACGCCACGGCCGACCTCGCCGCGCCGCCGCACCACGCGCTGGCGCTCGCCCGCGCGCTCATCCGCGCCGCCGCGCTCTACACGCACCAGGTGACCGGAGACTGGGAGTAGACTAGAGTACTGTAGGAAGCCCTAGCGCAATGCACTGCTGAAGCCGCCTCGCGAAGTCACCGCTCTACACGCACCAGGTGACGCCGCCCACCTGTAGGACCTCGTTGCCACATGCTCACTGGCGCCCGATCTATACGCAACAGGTAACCTAGTGCTGACGCTGCCGCCGCCCGTATGCTGCTGGCTAAAAACGTTCGTCCACGGCCACTAAGCTCCCTCGGTTTCCTCAGCTTTCCCCTTTCCACCCGAAACGAGCTTGTGCCCGTCCCCAGGCCAGGGTGACACTTAGGAAGGACCACCCGAGAAACTAGGTGATCCCCATGTGAATTTGACGAACCCCGAGAAGACGTGTCTATACAAGGTACTTTATAGCATCATTATTAGCGATACGACGCCCACTGCTGACCATAGGCCTTCCCCAAGAATCTCCATATTGTGTATTGTATACTTTGGTCGTAATAATACTGGTTACTTACATGGAAACATTTCTCCACCCCAGGTGTACCCTGACGAAGGCCACAACTTCGAGCGCTCCTCTATCCACCTCCACAAGGCTATGGAGCAGTTCTTCGACGAGTGCTTCGGACCAGTGGAGGTCGCCGACTGGGACACCGGCGGGATGGGGGGGCTCTTCCCCTTCCGGGACTAGGAGGAGGCCTGTCCTTGCTTAGGAACCTTTGGAGATCTCTGATGAAATGGAAGTTGAAAATAAATCAACCTTTAAAGTATTTGGGTTGGTATTCACTGACGGAGGTAATACAACTAGAGAGGAAATGTTAAATAGTTTGTTTGAAAATAGTTCCGTCAAAAATGGCAGTGGCTGCCGTGTTCCTTTAGGCCTTTTCGAAGGCAGAACATATTTCTTGGTCAAATCTATAAAAAGTTTACTGTTTACAACATTTCATGATTTGGTGATGAACTCTCTTTGATTTAATCTGAATCGACTTGTTCCAAAGATCACTAATCAATGAATTAAATCAATCAAATTTCTTTATTTGTGGTACACAGGTATACAAAGATGTTAACAATAATATTTCCACTCTTTGTGTACAGATGTATTACCTCTGTGTGACATATTAAGGCCACCACTCCTAAGTAAGTTCTTAAATGCCTTAACTGGTAGATAGTGCTAACAAAGAGTACATTAATTTAAGACTTAAATATCCCATAGGTAGTGGCGAAAAAGGTCTTATAAATATGGATGTCCCAAAAATACATAGGATTCGCTAACAAAAGTAGCTGATATTGCGTGCTGTTAATTTGTAATGGTCAGCTACTTCTGTTATTGATTATACCTACCTACTTAGATATAATGAACTTTACAACTATGTACAGATGTGATGGCATAATACTCAGAGCTATAAATATATCAGAAATGTGAAAGCCCTGTTTTTGATGTAACAGGGCATCGTATTAAAAAAGGGAAGTATTAAAACAATATACGCAACGAAGGGGGATTGTCTTTAAATATGAGAGAGACATTTAATCTAACATCTCTCAGCCTAATAAAAAAAAATACATATATCAAAGAAAAACAATACAATTTAAAAGAGAAAAATGTAATATTTAGACGAAGTTGATGTATGTGAAAGTAATTCCAACTATGTTAATGAGTCCGAACGTTTGATGAGGTATATGTTTTATCACGCATTCGAGTTTTTCCTACATGTGCGAAGTGATTTATTGCGTGATTTTAAATAGTAAAATGATACAAGGGGATTTCTACTACGGCACATAATATGTGCAGCATGGATTTGTGTACCTATGTGCTTGTTGGTATGTATCTGTAATTATTCTGTGTGTGATGTAGCTAAATAAAAAAATTACCAAGGTGAACTAAACAAGTTTTTTTTTGAGAACGTTTGAGTAGTAAGTGCGTGTCAAAAATTTTACGCAAAGAAGGTAAATCCGTATGCGTGACGAAAACTAACTGAGTGAAAATGGTAATAAAAGCTGTGTGTCGGAGTCTCGTTTTTGACTTGAAAATAAATGTAAATTATATTTGACCAATCTAATGTTTGGTGTCGTGAATTCGTAGCGTGATACGTATTTATAAAATGGAGCCAAAGATTACTTCCAATGTGTGTAATGAATTTGTTTAAAATAATTGGTGATAATTATGAGAGTTTATTGGGTGTGTTCCAATCAATGTTACGCGTGACATAGAAACGATTACTATTTATATAATTATAATATAATATTTTAGGTATAAAAAAGTAGTTATTATTGAAAAAAATATTTACTGGCTCGTCATTTTCCTGATTGTCATTGAGTAACAAAATATCATTAAAAACGATTGGAGCTAGTTGATATAATGAAATGATTTTTCATTTCTTTTGAAATAACAGGAATAATTTAAAGTAAGGGAATGTAGATATGAGTTTATCCTTACAACAGAAAGAATCCTATAAATAAATATAAAGAGAATTATGAAATCATGTTTTGACATTTTTAAAAGTTATGTTATTTATATAATTAAAGTTAAACAACCAAAAGCAAAATAATTATGAAAAACTTTTTAAATATGTTTTTTATGTTGAAAGACGTTATAAACATGATTTTATGATAAATGAAAACCATAATGGTGCGTAATAACTTAGATAATACAGGTTATTTAAAAAATAAGCCTAACTACGTGAAATATCATTATAACAAGTAAATGACCGATAATGTAATTATTGAATAAATAAAGTTTTAAGTGTTAGAGTGTTTAATTCAGCTGGACCATAGAGTGGGAATAACTCATAATAGGTGTTATTTTCACTTTAAGCAATAGGGTTTTGAAGCTGTGGTATATTTATATCAGCAATATATTTTGTAAAACTACTAAGATATTATTTTTTATTTTTTTACGTTTCATGTTTAAGTATCAAAAAATAAAAACTTTAAAGAGATAGTTTAAAAGGTAAATGAAATTACTTTTCGTTAAAACAGATTTATTCTTCATCTATGGTCCAAGGTGGAGCTGACAGCTCCAGACAATTTTCTTATGATTATTATAAGGGAAAGTCTATATTTTAGTGCTTAATGTATCGAGTCTTTATCTGTATATTTCTATGTCGCTTTTAATGTTATATCTGTGGATGGTAGCTTTAAAATAGATTACTTGATCCTAAGTTCCGCCACATGCAGTAACTCAAGTTACCCTTAAGTACTTTTTTATTTACCCTTACCCTTTTAAATTAAATAACATAAATGCCGAAAATCCGTCTTCTAAAATTTAATTGATATAATGTATCTCACGATTTTGCGTGCTATTTCTAAGACAATTTAATAAATAAATAAATGTTGGACAACATCACATACATAATTTGAACATAACACACAACTTAGTAGAAATGTGTTACTTACATCAGTTGTGAAAAAACCTACCTACCGCATGGCAGCACATTCATTGTAAATTGAATGCAATAGTCTCGTGTCATCAGATAAAGCTATGCCAACTGAAGTAAAAATGCGTAAAGTTCTCCAAATAACTAAGTAAGTTATACTTTATACAAAATTAAAAAACTCAACATAAAAACGATTATATTTCAATGACGAGTTACTGCTCCTACAATATTATACTGTGGCTATTTTTCTCAAATCTCTATTTAACATCTCTTGTGTAGATAACTTTAGTAATAAGATAATTTATTTTAGTTACATAGATGTTATTGAAATTAAATGACCAGTGAAATTATCAGAATGCCTAATTCGTGTTTTTAAGTTATATTTCGAGGTTATCTTGTAATCTTGCTCACTTTGCTATTCCATTCTATTTAACGTAGCCTACGAATCTTAGTTTAGTTTTAGTTTATTTCTATCTATGTCTAAATCTAGTCGGAAAACCAAATATAGAAAGTGGTCAAATTAGATTTTAATCTAAAATATACCTACTTTGCCATAATATCAGTAAATAAACAAAGGATGTGGCTTAGTTTTACACGCGCGATACAAAAGTGAAAATTTAGGATGTGTCCCCAGTAAGCAAACTGTTAGCGGCAGACTGAGTTAGCGGTCTATCGATTTAGTACGCCTTTCCATTTGCTAGTTTTGCGCTCACTGCGTACAGTGAGCGCAAAACTATCAAACTGTGGACACACCATTTCTAATATGTATATTATGGAAACGCGTACCCGCAAACTCAGTCTGCCGTTAACGGTTTGCCTACTGGGGACACAGCCTTAGTGAGGTCGGTTAAAGTGGATTTTTGGTCAACCAAAATATGGTCTTTTTGCGGAGGAGAATGCGTGTGGCCGTGTGTGGGACTAAAGATGTTCGTCCTAAGCGGCTTGGCTCTGGAACTAATAGGCAACAAATTGTAGACTCCTGATTAGAATCTAGTAGCTATAATAAGATAGGGGGAGAAGTCTAAGCCCTGTAAGGGTTTCCTACTACAATCTATCGCTGCTATCTCGTATCATTTAATGACTTAACTTAGTCCTATTATCTAGTCGCTAATTCTATCTGCTACTTCAGCGTTTTTTTTTAAATTTAAGTTTGTTCCGTAATCAGAAGAAGAATACTTCATTTATATGCGTTAGAAATTAAATAAAATTGTCGGAAATGTTCTGATTGATGTTAAGACTTAATATTAAAAATGTGATAGGTGTTTTTATTTAAAATATCATTTGTATATGTAATATTGTATATTTTACTGTATTAAATAAATTGTGTAACCGTATTGGATGCATAGTGGAACTAAATTGGTGTAGGTTATTCCTACATTGTCCGTCAGTATTTTTGTAAATTAAAACGAATTTTAAAATTAAAGTTTTAATTTTTTTTAAAGGTCACAATGTTTTTAAAAAGCCTTCGTACTTGCGTATGGCCAAGAGCGCAAATATCAGATACCTTAATTAACTTTAACTTATGCATGTAGTTGGTGGTAATCTATACACCTACTTATTTATTCCACAATTCAGAAGAACGTTGAACTTGGCATACCTTCCAAAAAACGAAAACAAGTTAAAAGCTCCAAGATTAAATAAGCCAACCGTTACCGAATTTGTAGAGTTACAACATTACCATGTTAGCTGCTGCGTCAGTGCTAGCTAACATGAAGTGAGTCAACAATTTTAAAAAATATCTTAATAATGACGCACTATTAAATAAAACAAATGAGAATAAAATATGGCTCTTAAAAACATTGTGACATTTTATTAAAAATAAAAATATTGTAAAATTATCGCACGAAGTTTATCATGTTGAATTATCCAAAATCTAAGAAATGTGTATTAAAATATAAAAAATGTATTATAAATAGTTTTATCGGTAAATAAGCACAGTGTTGTGCTGCGTTCACTACGGTATTGTGTTTAACGCTCGGTGGATAAATCGTTTATTTACGTTGGAATGTTGTTTTTATAAGAAAAGTAAAAAGTTGTTCCCAAAAATATTTGCTTTTTATTTTACACCTTCAATCATACTTTTTTTCGTTCAGTAAGTATACACCACTTATTATTTCAACCAAAAGACGTCTATTGTCGGATATAGGCATAGTAGAAAATAGTATACAGTAACAAAGAGATTTTCTTTAAGGGCCGAAACTGTGTAATGCTGGCCATACACCATCAAGCCTATCGTCAACTCGGCTTGAAGCGATCGATTGGATCAAACCAATTTGACCGTGTGTGGGCGTGGATTGGCTTGATAACTCGAGTTGTCAAGCCAGTCTACGCCCACACACGATCAAATTGGTTTGATCCAATCGATCGCTTCCAGCCGATTTGACGATAGGCTTGATGGTGTATGTATGGCAATGTATGGCCAGCATTAGACGGGTACCCATGACGGGCGCACGTCGCGTCGGTCGCGTGAGCACGCGCGTGGACACATCGCGGGGCCCGTCGCAAGTCCGATCGCGGAGACAGTGTCGCCAGTTCAATTTTAACAGTGTGCACAGTCGTATCGATGGAGAACTTACTTAGTATATTATTACCTAGCAAAACGACGACTAGCACCAAAAAAAATCACTTACGCAACACTAAACAAAAAAAAAGTTATACCTACCTACTTACCTTCACCGATTGCCTATATTCTAAAATAAAAAAATATGTAGGTAGGTTTCTAATTAAAATAGAAGAGTACAAAAAATGTATGTACGAAAAACCTTTTTGGACTGCTTTGAAAAACAGCAACAAAAATATAAAAATGAAATTAATTTAGCTATCTTTTTAAAAGTTTGGTGTCCGCACAAATCAAAATGACTGCCAAGAGGAAAAATCATGGTACCACTCACCTCGCTAAAACGGATGGGATGCTGGAATTATGGCAGCAACCACCAAACCACCAAAGATCAGGAATCAGGATGTTTTACAGTTCTCAACAACTCACAATTACATACATACCACGATTTATTTTCCGATATTTTATATTTCATTCATTGACATCGAAGACTCGAAGTCGACCAAAAGCGCGGGTTAACTTTTTCTATACTTTTTTTTGAAACGCCACTTCGGCAAAGGCTCACTTCTCTAAACAGCTAATCTTTACCACAGAACACTGATCTTTACTCAATCGAATCCATATACATTCGTGTACTTTGCCAAGTTGGAACATAAAATTAAAAAAAGAAAGAATCCTTTTTTTATCAATTTTGAACCGCAGCTCGGCAAGGGAATCTACATTCTACTGTGAATAGGGATTTTAGAGATTGGTGAGTGGTGTGCGATGCGAGTAACTATTTGAAGGAAAAAAAAATTCAGGCATTATGAATTTTCCAGTAAAAAGTTTTAAAATAATTTACTCGTACATACTTACTTTAAGCTAACAGTGTTATGTATTTTGTTTTCAATTACATTCCTAAAAATCTTTAACAATATTTGACATTAAATTTATAGAAATTATACGTAATTAAAATTTCTGAAAGCCTTTTAGTATACAACATGTAAATTACTTTTATATTAAATCAATGTTTTATGTGTTTTTTTTTTTTTTTTTTTTATGTAAAATAAAAGATCATTTGATTGGAATCACAATTGTATTTTATCTTACAGAGATATTTCGCTTATATTACATTTGTCTACTCTATTACCCGAAGTAAGCTGGTCGCCGGCTGCAGGCATAGCACCACCGCAATACCTGCATACAAATATAAATCTATACTAATATTATAAAGAAGAAAGATTTGATGGTTTGTTTGTATTGAATAGGCTCCGAAACTACTAAACAGATTTGAATAATTCTTTCACTGTTGGAAAGCTACACTAACCCCGGTGAACATAGGATACTTTTGATCCCGGAAATGTGGGGGAAGGGGAGGATATTTGAAAAAAGAAATTACGCGCGGGTGAAACCGCGGGCTTATCTTCTTTAAATATAAAAATTAATTCCACTTTTCGTTGTAATTTTATAACTCAAGAACGGGCTCACCTATCCAAACCAAATGTTTAGGCTTTGTTCAGACTATTAAGTAGATAGTTTATGTGAAGTTTGCACAAAATCAAGCGTTCTTGATTTATCAAATTTTTTGTTATTTCCCTTTATATGAAGCGAAGCACGTACCGGGCTGCTAGTAATATGGCAGTTGACAACACCTACCCCGTCCCGTTTAATATGGCACTTGAGGACACTTACCCCCGTCTGGTTTACTTCCAGCGGTTGTTCTCGTAGTCCCACTTGGAGGCCAGTCCGTCGATGGGGTTCACCTTCATGTCGAGCATGCGCTGCAGCTGCGCCTTCTGCTTCTCGTCGCTCAGCGAGTCGGGCAGCGGGCTGTACACTGCAATTGTTACAATAAAACCATTTGTTTAAAGAGTTTTTATGCTAGACACCTGCTAATACAGGTGTGTGTATTGACCACCAAACTTTAATAACTTTAATAACCAACCGCGTTTTTTAAGTTAATGCCAAGAGTTTTACTGCTGTCTGCCAGAAAAAGAACATTGGCTATCATAGCATTTGACGAGCCGTTTGGTGTAATAGTCGAGAAGCCAGCTATTACACCAAAGGTCGCGGGTTCGATCCCCGCACGGTACAAACATTTGTGTGCATGAACATGTCTGTTTGTATCGGTCTGGGTGTTTCTATGTATAATATGTATATATTTACAAAAAAATAAGTATTTTGGTGGGGATTTCCGGAATAAACCAATGTTTTGTCTGACACCTATAGCACAAACTAATGCTTAGTTTGGGGCTAGATGGCGCTGTGTGAATAATGTCGAGATAGCATGGAGGAGTTCACTCACCGAACAGCTTCATGCCCATGTAGATCCAGATGGAGAAGGAGGCCAGCAGCAGACTCCAGCCGAGCACGCCCTTCCACTCGCCGGTGGGCGCCTGGAACTCGGCGAAGGTCTGGCAGAACGACGCGCGGTACAGCGCTTTCTTCTCCTCGAGGGTCAGCTTGCGCCAGTCTCCCTTCTCTTTCTCGCGGAGAGCCTGGAGATAGGATAGCACATTGAGTGCCTAAGTAGCGGAAACATTTGCGCTAGAACAGTTATCGGTGATAGCCATATTAAATAGCCAACAAAAGATATACTTTATGCTACGAAGCTGACATAAAATCTGTAATGTACAAAAATAACTGACATAAAAAAACAATCATGCATCAGTAAAATAATAATAAAATTATTATTTTTCTCTCACATAAGGTTACAAAAGGTAATACATAATACATGTTACAAAAACAAATGGTTGATCGCACATTGTTTGAGAGACTGGTGCCTGAGATAGGTTTATGAAAAAATCCCGTGGTACAGGTCACAAAGTGGCAAAGCTGACTGGAGGCTAATGTTATTTTTGGAGCTAGTCTCTAAAACATTATTTTAAATACAAGAGAGACAATATTTTTAGTGCATTTGTTTGTTTGAAATCAGTATTTTTGGTAATCATGCAAATGTTTGTACCTTGTGGGGATCGAACCTGCGGCTTTTGATGTAATAGCATCTTCTAACATAACACAAAATTAGTTGTCAAATAGAAATCTTCTATTGATAAGTAAGTTATTCATTTGCAACTGTTAATATTGCGTAATTATTACTAACCTTAACATCAGGTGTGTCTGGGCGGAACCTGATAGCGGGCAGTGGGAAGTCAGGCCTGTCCACGTAGTTGGGCTGACCGTTGAAACCAAAGCCCACCCACTCACGGTTGCCAATCTAAAACAAGAACATTCATGTTGACGTTGGTACAATTCAAACAAGCTAAACAAAAGACAACAATGATTGAATGAAACAATGCTATAGTATTGATAAAGTGAGCCGGAAAATAATAAGTAGAGATAATTCAGCTTTTGGGCTGATGCTTACTAGAAACTTATAACATAGTTATGATGTCGATCATCCTACAGATGAAATTATTATAATAATAACAATGTCAATAATTATTGACACTGTTTTCTATTCAAAAGGGCCACTTACTGATAATTTATCTGTCAAACAAAAACTACTTTTTCTTCTTTAAAAAATTAAAAAAATGGACAACTAAGTTACTTGAGAATTGTTAAATGAGAAACTTTTCTCACAGTGGTGTTAGTGGAGCTTAGGATTGATGAAAGAAAAAGTACCTATCTAAAATAATCTTGTAGATAAAATGTTGTAAACTTAAAAATAAAAAAATATGTGTGGTACTCAGGGACTGCTGCGGTAAAGCTATTGCATAGAATTTTTTATCAACTTATGTGGCAGACTCCGGCACAGTCAGCCGAACTGAAACTATGTTAGACAAGTGTCAGGTTTTTTCTTTAGGTTTATTTTCGTTACGGAATTTCTTGATTCGGTCACCGTGCTCAAAGCCCGCGATAAAAGCTATGCCATAGCTTAAAAAACTAAGTTAAGGTACGGTTTCCCTGTTTTAGTACTCCTGAATTCCATGGAATACCACATCAGACATCAGATGACTTCGCAAAGGCTTGCTAGCCTGCAGTTATGGGGCATAAATGCACAGAAACAAGTCTTATTCACGTTAAAGATATTACCTTGGCCAATTCACTCATCGACCTGGTGCCAGCAGGCACGCGGACTGCATCTAACAGCGCACGGCGCAGAAGCAGGTTGGCCATCTGAAAATACAAACACAACTTATTTGATTACAATAAAAATACCTTACACATACAGAAAGAAAAAAGAAAGGAAAAATGCAGTAAAAACTATTTCATATATTCTTTTCTGTGACATAGAAGATAGATCAAATTTAAAAACAAATAATAGTAATTTCTGGGCAAGTTTACTATCTGCTTCGTTCCTTACCCAGAAGTTCACAATTGCTTCAAAATGCTACTACCTACTTTCAAAGAATCCTGAAGAGTTTGTAACTTTGGCGGTCATGCTCGCTAAAATGTGCTTGGGGTGGTGGCGTTATGTGTCGGGTGGTTACATTCCCTCTAATATGGTTGAGTGAAATTATGGCTGGCACATATGTCATACTTGTGCTGCAGGTGCCACCTTTGGGCACTTTCAAAGGGAATGCCAAAATAAATTAAGAAAATTATTTGTAATCTTAGAGGTATTCACAGCTTATCTACTTAATCAGATTCAGGATCATTCCAAATTCCAAAACAGCTCTACATGTACTAATTTCTGTTCATACAGAACAAGGCCTACGTTAGGTCTCTGTAATATAGTTGAACACACGGGTAGCGAGGTCCTTTATACCTGATACGAAATTACGAACGTTATATCCCAAGATAAGACAAAGTAAGGTTACTTTTGCCTGTGGTTTTGTCAATCGATCGCCAGGTTACATAACTCAATAATATCGGCACTTTTTACTTGTAATATAGATTTTTGGATTTTAATTAACAGTAACAATCATTTAAAAAACTAAAATCTAACTCATAGGTCGAAAAAACTTAATAAAAGTTAAGTTTTTGAATTTAGAATCACACCTTGCGCTACACTTTAAAATAAATAAACTACTTACCCCGTAAGAAATTGTCATAAATCACATATTGGAAATAAATAACTTTTATTTACTACACAAAATATAAAACCAAATATAATTGTATTCAATTATTACCTTTATTTTGAGATTTTCGGGCGTAAAATTATTTTATCGCCACTCCGAATGACTGAAAAACTTCAGCGCCACCTAGCGGCTTATGCTTATGCCAAATGCGAAGTTACTTGTTCCTTTTTACCTCAGAATAAGGACTATAAGCATAGAAGTAAGGCTAAAATAAGAATTGAACAACTGTTATCTTACTCATTTTAACTTCATTAATTCGGCCATAGGAGTGAGTGAATCAACATGATCCGTATTCGTTTCTGTTTTCCAAGGGTCGTCGCTAGTCTTATGTCAAACGGATGTCTTTGGATGTCTTTTAACTCCACCAAATTAAAAATGCGTAGGTTGTTTCCTCATGCTGGGGAAAAAGTGACAACTTAACTTAATTACATCATATTGACAAATACTTTCGCACAAAATTTGAGACTCCTCTGAACTAAATTAATTTAATTTAATGCTATTATTCAGTGCAAGGCTTGAAAACAAGATAAATCTTGTTTTGTGATAGATACTCGGTGCCTGTGTAAAATGTCTTTTGTGATTGAGGGCTGTAAATCACACACTGGAAGAAAAGAAAATATTCAAGAAACCGTAACCTTTCATCGGTAAGTTTAGATTGTTTTCGATTATTTCAATTAAGAAAATAGTGTCCTAATTTTTAAACTATGCTTAAAGTTTTTGATTATAGTTGTTTTTGTCCAATTCAGTATCGAATATTGCTTGAATCAAAGAAATTTTGTTCAGATCTTAGAGGTTATATTATTTCGCTTAGTGATGTGCATTTCTATATCGATAAATCAATATTAATGAGTCATTGGACTCTGGTAAAAACTAAACCATTTTAGGACTGGATTGGATTTATCTTTCAAACAATATCATATTTACTTTTACTTTTCCTACACTTTGATTAGATTCAAACGAATTGGTTAGATGTTTATTTAGTGTTTATTTCTATACAATACTTAATTCACTAAATGGTTCAAATATTTTAAGATTTTTTTTAAACATTAGACTAAACTATAAAAAATTAATTTGTAAATTTGAATTATTACCAGAGAACATAATATTCAATATCAAGTACCTACATTTTTATTTTTATTTCAGGACAGACCACCAGTTCCTATGGACATCTGTGATGCGAGTGATGCGAGACATGGCAAAGTTTCTAGTTCTGTAGCAGAGTCACATAAAAATGTAATCATTGATGTTGAAAAAAAAGTAAAAACACTGTTTTGTGCATTTATTTATAATAATAATAATAATTCTTTATTTCAGATCAAAATCCATATCAAGATTTATATTAAAAGTGTATTTATCCGGTGTCTAATTTACTTAGTTCTCTAATCTAATTTAAATAGGCAGAAATTTGACCGCCATCTTGCCATTTATGAAATACCAACTACTACAAGCTCAATTATTTGTATTTCAGTTACCATTGCCCAGAATAAGACAATTAAGCAACACGTCTGCAGAGACTGCATGCAGTCGTCATGAAGCAATTATTTTAAGATTGCAGCGACAACTAGCAAGAACTAAAAATAAATAAATATTGTAACCGTGTAAATGCAATAAAGTAATAAATAAATAAAATAGTTTCCCAGCGACGCCTTCGGAAAATAAACGCACTTATTTATATATTATTAACCTTGTAACAACCTCTTTTCACAAAACCTCAAAACGTCAAACATAGTTAGTTCATTCCCGCGCCAATAGATGGCGCGCAAAGGACTTTAATTATACCAAGCGTTACGATTTTTCGATTGTATAAGTATCCTCCATACATTTTGAACTTTGTCAAACATTATCAGTAGATTGCACTCAAAGTAGCTTCTAATCGTTAGGACTGCTTTGAGTATCTAATTGTTATTGTTATACGCTCCACTGTGTACTAAGCGCACCACGCCTCGTGCTTTTACTTAGTAAGACACGTTGCGGGGTCCACCTATATTTTATGTAGCTTCGTAAAATACACGAACTACCCAACGTTGGACGTTTTATTCCTGCTCGCCACCGCCGACCTCTTCCTCACCCGGCTACCCTGTTACAACCTATGTTTTATAATCTTTCAAATATAAAATCTCTACCATAAGGATGGAACAAACAACTCACTTTCGCATTCATAATAATAAGTAAGGACTTAATCTTACTAATCAAGTAGTTTTTGAGTGAAAGAGTAACAAACATCCATCCATATATACACACAAACTTTCGCCTTTATAATATTAGTAAGATAAGATATAATATTAAACCTAAGTCGTAACTTTATCTGTTAGGTTTATTTTTATCGACTTTAAGTGCCGACAAGGAACGTCACTACCGTAGAAAAAACTAGGGACAACCTACAGAAACTGACTCATGACAAATATTATACATCCCTTTCTAACGCATTATTGTCATTCATATGAATAAAAAGGACGAGTATATGTCTTTGCTTGCTATTTTAGTCGGGTTTCTATGCTTATAGTCCTTATTCTGAGCTTTTTACGCATCAAGCAGTTGACTCCAAATACAATACATTTTATTATTTATTTGATTCAGACAGGACAATAACGTACGTCAAAAGCACGTCAGACGTAACACTTTGGACTTTGTACCGCTCTTATGTCGGGGACATAAGTGCTATTATCGAACTGCAAGTGTTAACCGTGATGTGCTTTTGACCGTACAATACACATTGTACTATCCGATTCAAATGCTATAAGGATAACACCTTTTAAAATAGAGCTAAAAAACCTGTTCAGCTTGTTCTACATTCATAAATAATATTAATAAAGTTTATTTCAACATCGCAATATGAAATGAAATATTTAAAAAAATCATTAAAAAAATATCTTTCTCGTTCTGTATGGACACCAACTTTATAGTTTTATGATTGAAAACATTTTCAAAGCAAACTCTACTTTACTATTTAAATGTATCAATAATTCAATACTTAAACTAAAATAATTTAATGCCCTGAGTCCTCCTTTATGTACCGCAGCGGGGGGCGCACACTTTACAGCAAAAGGTTTAAAAACGGAGCCAACTTCGCAGGATAATAAAAGAAAATTTATTAAGTGTGATTTCTTTAATTATTTTTTTATTTTCCACGCAAGCAAAGAAGCTCCGCATTTTTTACTTTCAATATTTCGTTGGCTGTCCAAAGGGGTCCCCTATATGAGTGCGAAAGTTGATAGTTCGATTTTCATTATATCGAACACGCTGTATCGATAATTCAGTAGTACGATGTTTTATTACATCGATGATTTGTTAGTGCGATGTAACGTTTGTGCGAAAAATCTTATTGCGAAAAACCATACACCGATTGCTCATTAGTTCGAAAATTCATTATTCCTATAGTAAGTATGCGGCTTTAAAACGGCTACCATCATCCCTGAGATTTAATTATTAGCCTAATTTTGCATTATAGACGTTAAGAAAATTCATAAAAGCAGCCTATAAAGACATTTAAATTTTCGAACTAATGAGCAATCGGTGTATGGTTTTTCGCAATAAGATTTTTCGCACAAACGTTACATCGCACTAACAAATCATCGATGTAATAAAACATCGTACTACTGAATTATCGATACAGCGTGTTCGATATAATGAAAATCGAACTATCAACTTTCGCACTCATATAGGGGACCCGTCCAAAGTCCCGCAATATGATAAGACTCGCACGACCGATGAAAGATCAATCATTATTCTAAAGGCTTATTTTAAAACGCTACTTAAAACGAAAGGAAATCAAGGAAGACTTTATTTAAAGGATTCCTAGATATTTTTCCCAAGTAACTTTTGTATTTCTTTTTTAGTCAGCATATTGATGATATCTGTATAATTCATATTAGTTCTGTATGTCAAATCTTTGAATGAATTGGGTTCTATACTTAGACCTTGCCCTTCTGTGCCACCTTCGGCTTCGTTATCATCGTCATCATCATCGTTCTCGTCATTGTCATCAATGTATTCTTGTATAAGACCTAATTCGTCGTGTTTGTTTGTTCCATTTTCATTATCAGACAAATACAATAAAGTCAGTATAGAATCGTCAATTTCGGTCATTTTCTCTCGTATTTCTTTTTCGTTGAACAGTTTTATTACTTTTTCATCTAACGCCAATTTACCCTCTTCTGCGCTTGACACACTATCAATTATATCTTTCAAATCTATATCGTCTATCAAATTTACAAGATCTCTCTCCAAGTCTTTATCTTTTTCAATTCTGACAGTGTCTTTCTTCGGAGAATCCTCCACGCTTTTGTCTACGTTGACCAATTTATCGATTTTCTTGTCAATTTTGACCAATGCCTCTAAATGTTTGTTAATTTTATCAAGATCTTCTTCATTATTGTTTAACTGTACATTCTTCGGTTCAATCTTGACTGGTTTTTCTAAATCTATTACAGATAAAAATGGTGTATGGGTATTAGGATCGTCCTCATCAGTGTTTTCATCCATTTTTGTATCTGGGTCGAATGTACCCATATCGGTGACTAATACTGGGCCAGCTTCCGTCTCCGCCTCTATAGGAAGTGGGGCTTGAGCTGCTTCGTTGTTTAAACTTGGAGCTTCGGTTCCTATTATTTCCATTTCTGCTATTTTTTCCAAAATAGCAGCGTTATTTCCTATTGTCTTGTCGCGGAACATAGTGCTGAGAAATTCTTTGAATAATTTCGCATTAGCCATCGTTCTTAGAATGTCGGTGACAGGAATAGGCTTAAGCTTGCCACTGGGAGGGGGTATTTTGAAGGTAGTAAATATAGAGGTATATCGGTGCCCTAAAGTCGGGAAGTCGAACCTAGTACGCTCTGTAGTCCTTACGCGATGGCTATGAACTTCCTGAAAATAAAAAGATAATTATACTTTAAACACCCGACGAATTAATTCAGAATATCAAAAATATGAAAGAGTCATGGTCAAAATGGGCGTAAGACCAACAGCTTTAAAATATATTTTATGTGAAAGCTAATGACCATTTCTTAATTTTATACTATGAGGGCAATCACCTAAACAACCGGAGAACAGAGATATTCATGTTCAAACATATACGTTTCTCGTTATTATTATAACATATTTATTTGTTATAGTATTAAAAACAATCGCTAATACAACGGAGATAACACGACAGAATGTTGTGCAGAGCTATAAAAGCCAAAGAAACCAATCCATCGGTCGGTAACCTAAAGCGCAAAACACACAGAGGACGGCGCTGGTCGGGTCGGGAGTACGCACACAGTACCGCGCCCGACCTGCGCCTTTCGTTGCACCCGCAGAACATTTATTAGATGTTAAACTTATTAATACCATTGATATTTGAATAAAAAGTATTAATAAATAGTCGTTTTAACTAATATGTGTGTTTTATGTAACCAATCTTTGGGGTTTTTTTTGCAGTTAAACCCGGTCTATATTGAGGTTAAAAAGTATTTAGGGGGTATTTAGAAGTACAATGAAGTAAATTGCAACACATTTTTTGCATTTCTGTTGGTTTTACGCCCAGCTCCCATACAAAAATTCCCCTCATCTTTTCATTAGACTCGTCTTTTGAGTTGTGATAACGTTTTCCTACGATGGATATTAATTTATCCTATACCTATGTTATAAAAGATCGTATATTTTATCTGTTTCAAAGTGTCATTTATGTAAATAGGTACATTTTGCGTGGAAGAGCAACAAACATCCATTTGTCAGTTGCCTACTCTCACAAACTTACGCCTTAATAATATTTAGAAGGCTTAAGAAAAGCTAACCTGCTCCATGATGCTCTCAATCCAATCTCCGTAGTAACCGAGCTTGGTGAAGACAGTTGGAGCGTCCGGAGTTCCACATATTGGGGAACCAAAGCTGACGATTCCCATCAGGATGCCATTGACGATGCCTGGACCACCGACGTCGTGCTAGAGGAAGTAGATATTAAAATGTTATGATTGTGTAATATCTGTCTTCTTAATGGATAAAGATTTGTTTGTGCAATGGTCTTGCAATAAGGTGCACAATGGTTTAAAAACGCAAGCAAACGCACAAACCAATGCCGTTCAATATACATACAACTAGACTCCCATTCACGCTCAAATATTGTCCGAAGCAAAAGTCTGCCAACGCAACTATTGGGCAGAGTTTCCGTTTAGTTGTATACAATTGACATTTAACACTAACTGCCACGAGATAAGGTGTTAATTTGAACGAATGTGTAATGTCTTCTGTGTCAACGCCGCTCGGACGTTTTTTGAGGAATTTTTCTTAGAGATTGGGTGTCTAGTTGTATATTGAACGTCATTGGCACAAATCTAAAAAATTTCATCGACTTTGACAACGAATAGAAAGATTTTTAAGCAAGAAAAACCATTTTGCAAGCAAAGAAATACTTTCCTTGAGATATTCAAAGTTATCAATAATAGAAAAAATAATATTTTACATACATTACAGGCACCGCCACCTCTTGAGAAAAATCCAGCGCAGAAGTGTTTCCTCGTTACGTATTCTCTGTGAAGAATAAAAATGTAATTTAAGACTAACTCTCGTAATTTAACGACAAAGTTACCAAGCTTTTTGGGTACGAAATTACAATATAGATAATTGTCATCGATGCAAGCAGAAGGAAACTTACTTTGAGTAAATTTCCTGACATTCCCTCACCGGGTAGACGTCTAGAACTGCATACGCTAGCCGGTTCTCCCATGGACTCTTGACAATGTTGCTTGACTAAGAGAATTTGTAAATATAAATTTAAATATAAATGTAAGAAGGAATTCTAAAGAAAAAGGAAAAAAAAACACACGATGAGTACCAAAAGGAAAGTTAGTCTATCTGTGCCGTTGTAATCTATTGATCTAAACTAAGATCATACTGTATGATGACACATTAAAAGGATTGATAACTAATATATTTTCTTTAGTTGTTTAAAAATAAAATTCAGTTAAGTAAATACGGTAACTTTGTAGAGAAATTCAAGAAGGCGTTCTACCTACAATAAAATAATCTTACCCCTCTTGCCCCCCATCCAATAATTGTAATCCCTTCAGTCGTCAACGGCAAAGACGACCCTCGTCTGTCAAAATCAATCTTCTTGATCTTTCTAGCTTTTCTTCTAAAGTTCAGCTTTCTGACCAGACGCAGGAGACACAGGTTGTTCCACAGGTTCCTGGGGTTGTAATCAGGGTGGAAGTAGACTTCCAGGACTGGGATGTTCTCGCCTCCTCCGTGGTAGAAGTTGCTGCCCACTCGAACGGAGAGGAACGCGGGGTTTTCACGGAAAAATCTGTTGTTCCATGCTCTACAGACAAAATTAAATACTAGTATTTATACATAAGTATTACCATCAGGTTCTAGATTAGCTAATTTCTAATTTTTCTCGACAGAAACAATATTCCGAAGCCGTCAGTAGAACCATATTATTACTTGACGATTTACAGTTTGTGTAGCCTATGATTATAGAAATGTTAGCTTTAAAGTATTAACTTACAATTGCAAACAAGAAGCGGCAGTGATGACGAGGTCGTCCTTGATGATGCTGCCGCCGCAGTGGAACTTGTTGAAGATCTGGATGCTGCTCATGAACGGGAAGTACTTGATCTTTATCCTGTTGCCATTGTATATGCGCCGGGAGCTTGGTTCTGGTTCTGAGAAAAGGATGATAGAGCAAGAGCATTAGGAATTTAGACATATTTTATTGTTTAAATTGTTTTATTTAAAGCTAAGTTAAAAGTTAATCCAGTACACGTATTCCAGGCGTTCTCGAGCGAGATCCGATTGTTCAGACAATCGTTCCACAAGAAAATATCGGTCCGATGGATACTGAAGCACGTCAAACCTTATTTTAAGTTTATTACCTATAATCTTTTTACTTACTCCAATAGTCTATCTCTTTAAGAAGAGTATCATTTTCGTTATATTCAAGAAAGCTGCTATCGATATCCATGGTGCCATTAAATAAAAAAACGTCGTCATCTTTCAAAGTTTGATAAATATCTTCTTTGATATGATAATGTTTGCTGTCCACTTCATATTCTTTTTTTAACTTATTAAGCTTCTCTAGGAACTCACTAACGTACTCTGTTACTTTATCGTCATCTTCTGCGAAATCAGTTTTCTTCACATCAATATCTTCGTTCAGTAATTCATTTATAACAGCCATAAAATTTAACGTTTCATTGTTTATTTTTTTATTATCAACTCTTGTGAGCTTTGCTATTTCTTTCAAGTTTTTGTAATCTTGTAAAGTGAACGATATAAGATGGTTGTGGACAGTTGAATACTCTTTTAATCGAGGCTTGTCTTTTATGCCTCTAAGTCTTAAAGAGTAGAATAGAGTATTCATGGTATTCCTAATTGCTGTTTCAGTTGTTATTATGTTGTTTTCGTCGACTTGTGGCAATTCTACCAAACACTTCGTTTCAGCAAGAAATAATACAAAATAGAATATGGCAGTGTTCTTTGGAAACATGACTATATCCTTCAATAGTATAAAAAATATATAAACAAGAACAGCAGCGAATGTTATAACACTACGACTAGTGAAAAGAATATAAATTTAAGAAAAATGTTATCACAGTAAAATTGAAACTTTTATGGCAAGTGTTTTATTTCTTCAGAACTTTATACCCTGTTGCGAAACACTTTAAGAAACTCACAAAATTGAAATTGCGAAACATGCCATATATTTCGCAATTTCAATATCCTAGGTTTATGAATTGAAAAACAATATTTTGTATTTCATTTTTATTACATTAATCGTTAAGAAATAACATAGTGGTTTTAAAAGCGCAAATAATTTAAACGTTTAGAACAATACATTGTAGTTAAAATAAGAATAATATCAATTATCGATATGGTCTCTTACAAAATCTTGGTATCTGTTATCTTCATTATCTCTGAAGATGTCCCAAATGTTGCAAGCGTCGATACATCAGAAATAAAACCTAATTGCGACAATAAATTGGCAGTTCTTCACAACGTAACCGACAAACTATTCACGAATTTAAAACTACCCAGAAAATTTAGTAAATCTGTCCAGCAACTGCTGACAATGCACAAAGACGTTGTAAGAATTGTAAAAAATAACTACAGCACTAGTAAATTGAAACATGATAACGATAACACGCAACGTTATATTGAAGATTATGACGTGGTTGACGAAGCACTGAAAGACGCAAATATATTTCTTTCGCATAATGCAACTAAAGTTAACAAATCTTTTAATAAAATAATAGACAATAACCTTATAATTGATGTTCCTGGATTTTTAAAACAATTTTTTAAATCACTTGCACCCAAACCTAGAAATACAATATTTGATGATGCCAATAACAGTGACACGAATACAGTAGAATCTCCTAAAAATTGTACAAAAGATCTTATTAGTTTGTACGACCCCGTTACTATTCCTAATCAAAACAATATCAGTGTCGAAAATGTACAAGAATGTAGCACTAACAATACAAATCCTAGACTTAATTTTTCTAAATCAGAAAGCACGTCGAGTAATGACTATACCAATGACACAAATACTCAAGAAATTAGCGTCAGTTCAGCAAGAAAATCCCTTAAGCTTAAAACTTGGGGTAAGTAATAAACTATTAAGTGACAGTATATAAAAAGAGACATTTTATTTTAAAAAAAGTGGCATCTATGGGATGATGCAACGTACTACTATGTTAACGTAACACAAGTTAATATTCTTTCAAAAAACACGGAAGGTGCTTAGATAAATCAAACTTTCCCTATTTTAGTTCCGGCCCCAGATTCCAAAGAAAACATCACGTTAGAGAACAGAAGGATCTTTCGTGGCAACCCGACCTCGATCAAGAAGTACCCATTCGTCGCGAGCATCCACGTTGACGACCAGTTCGTTTGCGCTGGTGCCATCATCTGGAAGAATCTGGTCATTACAAGTGCCTCTTGTTTGCAAATGTAAGTTATTTTAACCATTTATAACCAAATGCGTTTACAGCAAGTGCTTTAAAGGCATTTTCACTCGCTCAAAGTTTCACGCATTGCACAATTTCTGCAACACCAGGTTCACACAATAAAGGTTGCATTCCATTCTGATTTCAAATTTTTATTTAGGCTGCAAATGAAATTTGCACATTTCAAGTATGGAGGCCTTTGCTCTGCAGTGGGATTGGGATATCAATAGGCTGATACATGTAGTTAATATTAAGAGTAGTACTGTCGTTTGCTAATGTTATAAAAAATAAGCTAGGGCCACCACTTCTCATTAAATATGCTTCATGGAATAACAGCTACTTTTCAACCAGGGCATACGTGAACCGTCATCGCAACCCTCCAAGCAACGTGACCATCCGCATCGCAGGAGACTCCACCACCGACGGACGTCTGATTCCCATAGCCAGAGTATACTTCAATCCGTATTACAACCCAGATACCTTGAGCCACAACCTCGCCATCTTGAAGATGGGCTCGCACAAGTTCGTCAAGAAGACCGTTAGGAAGGTCTTGTATGACAGATCTGGGGACCCGTTTCCAAATGACGTGAAGGGCGTGAAAATATTGGGGTGGGGGGCGAAAGATGTAAGTTTTTTTCTTCCAGGTATTACGTGTGTATTAGAATCTTGTTTCTGATGGTAAGCGGCCACTGCGGCCTATTCAATTGAGGAACACTTCATCTGGAAGCGTCGCTCAATGTGCTGCCAGACTGTAGGCTCTAATTATATGACTGATATTCTAATTATATGACTGATACTTGAATTACACGAACAAATGAATAAATATAATGTTTTTATTTTCAGGAAAATAATAACTATCCGGAGAAACTTTCTGTATCTCATTTAGATATTTATGACACAGAGGATTGCACGAAAGTTTATTCCAAGTAAGATTATAATTATGTTAAATTTAATTTAAAGGTTAAGTAGCCTATGATCACCTAGGTGATCATTTTCGCGGGTGACCAGAGGATACTCAAACTGTCGCCGATGGTCACCTGGGTGATATCACCCAGGTGATCAAAGTGGAATAGACCATAGGTTCTGTGCCTGTCCAAATAGGTTTTTATACATTTGCTGACCTAACATAGTGCTAAAATCTCATATCCATAGGTACTACGTGGCTGATTCAAATTTCTGCGCAGGAGCAATCACAACGGGCAGCGGCGCTTGTAGTGTTAGTACAAATCATTTCTAATGCTACTTAATATCTCATCAGTATTTACTGTCAGCTACTTACGGTTCCCACTACTGTTCTAAAAATCGAAGTTAGTCTTCGTAGTCATAATGTTAGTGGTGCCGAGTGACTCAGCCCGAGTCTGAACGCCTCCGTGGAACAGTGGCTAAGGCTCTCGGGTAAAAAACCCGGAGGTCGTGGGTTCGATTTCCGCCTTGGGTCTGGTTAGTGGTAGGGCTTTTTCAGAGTCCGACTGGCCTGCTGCCACCCCCACAGGTGAAATCTGCCGCCATAACAGCTCTGACTGTGTTCCGGTAATATTTTCATGTGGGAGCCAGTACACTTGAAATCAAAGGCTCGAAGATCAGATGAGTCTACAGTCTGGCAGCACATTGAGCGACGCTTCGGTGAAGTGTCCCTCAATGGAATAGGCCACAGTGACCGTTTACTATCAGTTTGGCTGCGTGCCTGTCTGCCAACTGTCGTTGTATAAAAAAAAGTAATTTTTTATACCACAAGAAGGGAGGTGCTGCACTCTGGCCTAGTAACACTAGAGGCATAACACGTGGGTCGCCGAGCTTGTAATTTTAAGAGCAAAATAGGTTCTGGGGGCTTTGACAAGATGACATCGCTTCATAGCTGGCGAATTTCGCGGGAGCGTTCAAGTATTACGACACCCCCTCCCCCCCTTGTAACGCACCGTAACGTTTTTCTGTACCCCCCCCCCTCCCCCTCTCTAAACGTTACGTAACACTCAGTCAAGTGACCATTTTACCCTAAAGTCGCATAAAGTTATGTTATAGTTTTTATCCTTGGTATACTTTTAATTGCCTTTGCGGTAATAATACTATAAAATAAAACAAGAAATTTTTAATCCGCAAAACTTGCGTATTTTGTTTATTTTTTATAAATTTTTGGCGACCAGACTTTACAATCGAGGTATTCCCCGTAAATCGTAAATGAAAAGGGTTGCCATTTTTGGAATATTGATTCCCTAATTTTGTATTTAAAAAAAATAACGTTACGGAACATTTGTAAGGAAGACCCCCTCCCGCCCCCGTAACGCATCGTAACGTTTTACGAGACCCCCCCCCTCCCCCCAAATTGCGTTACGTAATACTTGAACGCCCCCGTCCAATTTGTATGGATTTGACAGATGCCATAGAAAAGTCACGTGTTGAAAGTATGGGATTTGACATTCGCTATCGCAAATTGAGCTATTACGAACGTCATAAATGCCGCTTGTCTAGGGGGGCTGAGAACTACTAATCAACTTAAACATAGCACAAAGGTTACGAAATGCTACTTCACTTTGGTCTTCTGTAAATAGGAGGTACTTTTCCAGACGAGCGGCTGATTCGATTGGGAGATTTACCACGCTCTACCTCTGTTACTATTGCACATTCCTAGGTTCTATCTTTTAGTTTGTTGCTTATGACCGTATGACGTCCATGGGCGTAGCCAGTCATCGGCTCAGCAATGGGCCCAGGGTGGGGCAGTCATGCAATGGGCCCAGGGTGTGGCAGCTATAGACCCAGGGTGGGGTAGTTCTAAAATAATATTTAACTAGTAATTTATACTGGCGCCAGGGTGGGGCAAGTGCCCCATCCTGCCTGACTGTAGCTACGCTCATTGACGTCTATAATACCAACGCTTATAAAATGATTTTCCCGCTCAAACATATTAATATAACTATCTTAATTCAGAAAGATGTAGGCGACCCAGCGATTATAAATGGCGTCCTCGTTGGCATGGTTAGCTTCGGCCCCCCTCTCTGCGGCACTCCTGACGCACCAACAGTCTTCACCAAGATTGGCTTCTACGCAACATGGCTGGACAGCATCATTCAACGCGTATGGATATAATCATGCTTACTAAATTTCCATGGATGCTCAATACTCAAATAAACAAGAAAGAAAAAAAATATTTTTCTGATAAATAAGATTGTGTATAAAAACTGGAACACACTACATAAATACAACTTAATTTGACAACTTAGTAAAAAGGACACCACTTAAGTTAAATTGCAAAGGACACGTGCAAATGTCACAAAATGGTAATTTAAGTAAAACAAACATTATTCTTACTTTACAGGAACTACAAGGTACAACACATGTAGTTGTTATTCATGATAAAAACTCAGGCAGAAGTAACAAGAAACATCAAAGGGGAAAAAAAGTAAATCCACATCATACTAAAGCAAATACTGGTGATAGTAACAATGACTACCCCGAGGAGGTACTAGTATTGAGAGAGTTATTAAAAGACATAGCCATGGCAAACCAGTCGAAGATAGAAGAGCTCATCGACGAAGGGTTCAAAAAAGAACTTTTAGATATAAATCGCTTTTCGAACCAAAAGTTATCACCTCGCCACGAAAGCTATACCTTAGAATTTACAACAGACCCATATCCGTATTACCGTGATTTTGTACAAAATTCTATGACACAAAAGACTTCTCACAATTCTATAAAAGAAAACCTCATTAATATAGATGCCAATTTCATACAAAGCCCAATACCTACTGGCACATATATTTCTTCGAAAGCTACAATATTTCCACATAAGTTTAAATTGTACAAAAATCATCTTACCGATGGTGTACAAGATACTCAAAAGCTTTCAAAGATGAGAGATACAAATGACGTTAGTAATTATGACTACGATTATTCCAAAGAAACCAACAAAAAACCTACCAGGGAAAACCAATCAATAGTAAAACAAATGAGCAATAAAAACGAATATGCTAAAGTGACCACATTAAAAAGGCCAATATTTGAACATTTTTATGGAAGTGCTGACGAATATAACGACAAAGGCTTAAGTATAGAAGTTAACACAAATAGAAACAATTACGAATTAACAGCAGGTTCAGATTCTATCTCAAAATCTCGTGATAATAACCTATTTTTTATGTTTGAAGCATCTTTTGAAGGACCAAGTATTCTTAAGAAAAATCCTGTCCAGAAAAATCTTAACAGTGAAACAAAAGTGATAAGTAATACGAAGTATAATTACGACTTTGATTCAAGCAACAGTTTTAGATCCAATGAAGAAGGTCACATCGATTAGAATTTCGATTAAGAAGCTTTACTACGAGTAATTTAAGAATCTTTAGCAACTACCTACCTAATTTTTATTTTAATGGTGAAATATGCAATGATTGGTAGTAGGAGCAAAAAAGGCGTAAAACAATGAGAAGATTATTTTTTTCATTCGTTCCTGCAATATAAGCAAATTAAAAGATTCAGATTTCTTGAGTATTTTTATTAATAATTATTTTATCTATTAGTAATAATTATACATTTACATAACAACTAAAGACCACGTAATCATCCTGATTCAGTATAATTAAGCAAAATCAAAATACGAGTATTTTTAGCCTAACAAACTAATTTGCACTAACATTTTGTTATAAAATCTTTCGGTACATTGGCAACGCAATCCCCGAATTTTACTCAAAAATTAAAAAAAACACAGTTCCAATAAGTTTTTAATGCTAACTAGGCATTAAAAACTTATTGAATACTACTCAAAAAATAAACACAAAAAAACATTCAAACGTAACGTCAAACGTCAAGTCAGTAAACAAAATGGCGCTGCTTGCACGTCGAGCGAAGCTCTCCATTCCGTGGCTGCACCGAGGCATCTACGGCACCTGTCGCACCGGGAACCGGGATCTCGTGGGCTTTGGGATCAACGGGTGTGCTAATTATAAGGATGACGCGCATTTCCCCTTCCCAGCTGTAAGGTTCAAGGAGAATACTAGGGATATCTGTGTAAGTGGAGTTCCTAACATATTTTATTAAAATTAATATTTGACAAAATTACATTGACCGTTAAGACGAAAGCGTCTTCGAGAGGTGGACATATATCGGGAGACGCAGCTTTTGTTGGCCCTCTGGGATCGCGGGAATCCACAGTATGTCGTTGGCTCAGGGCCGATCATTTTGAAGATTGAAGCAGGCATATGCCCAGCTGTAGACGTCTTTCGGCTGAAATCATAATGATGGACATTAATCTTTCAAGCCCCGGATCACCAGACACAATAGAAAATCTATTGTTACGCGGCACCCGAGTGCCGGTTCGGGATTGAGTGGTTAAACACTTATCTGGCCGCTAAGTAACTGCCTCCGTGGTACAGTGGTTAGAGCATTGGGCTCTAAAAACACGAAGGTCGTGGGTTCGAATCCTGCGGGGAACCTCACTTTGTGTGATTGTTTCCAGTTTGGTTAGGACATTGCAGGATTGAATCACCTGAATGTCTGAAAAGCAACGAATTTAAAAAAAGAGTGATGATTCCGTGGTTCGGAAGGCACGTTAAGCCGTTGGTCCCGACTATGTTCCAAGTAGGTCTGGTTTCCCTTGTAAGGGTTACGGAGGTCAGATGGCAATCGCTCCATTGTAATAACCAGGCTTGTCAAATCTAGGATCATAGTCGAAGCGGACCCTGAGCTCCATACTGGATGCAATCGGGAATACGCTGAGATGATGATGATGGTGATCTGGCCGCTAAGTACCTAAATAGCTTGAACACTTGGTGTTATGGCTATAAAAAACAACGGAGTTACCACAATGAATATTTGATCACGTAAAACAACCAGACACAACCTACACAAGTTATACACACAATTCAATAATATTTGTGACCATTGTCAAATGTCAAAATTTGTGTGCGAGATCGCAATGAGCATCATTCTCCTTCTTTCGAAAATTAAAAAAGAGATAGCAGATATTTTATATTACGTACTTTAGTATCTGACAGCGATGAAACTCGCCGTAAATGTTGTTCGATAACAGGCCCTACGAGAGAAGGAGAGAGGCGACTGGAAGCAGCTGTGCTGTGAGGAGAAGAAGGCGTTATACCGAGCCTCGTTCTGCCAGACGTTCAGCGAGTTCCAGGCCCCCACTGGCCAATGGAAGTTCGTGCTAGGCAGCGTGCTGATTATGGTCACCTTCAGCTTCTGGGCTATGATGTTCAATCACTATTATGGTAATGTATTTCTTTTTTATAATTAACTAACGGCCGCCCGCGGTTTTACCCGCATGGTTCCCGTTCCCGTGGGAATTGATCAAAATCCTTTCTTCGCGGATGCCTACGTCATAACATCTACCTGCATGCCAAATTTCAGCCCGATCCGTCCAGTGGTTTGGGCTGTGAGTTGTTAGATCACTATGTCAGTCAGTCAGTCAGTCACTTACATACTTTAGAAGGAGTCAAACGACCAAACGGATCACCTGGTAAGTGGTCTGATCACCGTCACCTGTGGACATTTTTAACACCGAAGGCATCGCAAATTCGTTGACTGCCCGTAAGTAAGGAGTACGCTCTTTTTTAGAAGGTCTCTAATAATAATAATAATAATAATAATAATTTGTTTGTTTATTTCTAGAACACTTTACAAAATTAGTACAATTATCTAGCGGATTTCGCACTAAGCATAAGCTTGTATCGCAAAATCCAGACTATAATTTAACAAATACAATTAACAGATGGACGCAACTCAGTCAACAGGTTTCATCAAAATTTCTAAAAATAAAACTCCAACAAACAACATTACAACGTTACATAATTTACAAAAAAGAAAAAAGGAAAAGATGACAGCATTAAGTGTGTATGTGTGGGCATGTGTGTGTGTGTGTGTGTGTGTGTGTGTAAACGGGAGTGTACATTAATGTGAGTGTGTATGTTGTAAAGGTGTGTGTGTGAGTGCTAGCGTGAGTGTGTGAGGGTTTTTGAAGGTTAATCAGGTAATAAGGTTTTCTGTTTCAGCGTAGTTCAAATTTAGAAGCCACATTTCCACAACTTTCTTTGCTTCGCGGGCTGACAGCTCTTTTAAATTGGAAATTTTTTGGCACATCATATTGTAAATCCGTGGAAGGGCAATATGAGGCTGGCGTTTGGCAAAAGTACTGCGTACGCGAGGAACCGCAATCCTATACACGCGGCGCGCCACCCGAGTTTTATGCTCCGGAGATGTCAGAGCAACTCTGTGAGTAAATACGACACCACTAGCAATAAAAAGCTGTCTCACTCGCAAAACCTTTGCTTCTTGGTAGAGCAGATCAGTAGAGAATCTGAATGGTTTTCGGAGCATCACCTTTAGTACCGATCTCTGGGCTCTTTCCAGTTCAATCATTGTGGACTTACTTGCCCCACCCCAGACCTTTATGCAATATAGGAGAAGGGACTGGCAAATTGCTTTGTAGACCATAATGAGAGTATCTCTCGGCGCCGAGTGTCTTAGATGTCTCATAACAAAAGCAGTTTTCCGTATCCTAGAAGCTAAGCTGGCAATGTGATTTTTGTAGTTTAGGTGTTGGTCTATTGTTACTCCTAAGTACTTAATGCTTAAGGAACGGTCAATAGGGGGACAGTTACACGTAATGGAGGGTATATTTATTTCACTACATGTATGTAACTTCAAAGAAGCCAGTGAGGGTGGTTGTGAAGCGCCCGTCTTATGAAAAGCCACGTATTTTGTCTTACTCACGTTTAGGGTGAGAAGATTTTTTTCCAACCATCCCGATACACAAATCATGCCTCTTTCTGCTATTTTATAAGTTTCTTCCCAGTTTGATCCCTGAAACAGCAACACTGTGTCGTCGGCGTAGCAAATTGTGTCCGAGTTGTCTATTTTGGCTTGTAATATGTCGCTCATGTATATTAGAAAAAGCGTAGGGCCAAGAATACTGCCCTGCGGAACACCGAAATCGATAGGCATCTCGTCACTTATTACCGAGTCAACCCTAACACATTGGTTGCGGTTCGTTAGATAACTAGTAAACCAGTCTAGGGCAACTCCTCTGATTCCAAAGTTGTTGAGTTTTTTGATAAGGATAGGGATGGACACCTCTAGGTCGTATCATAGCGGAAACACTGCTAAAGACGATTGATTCAATAAAGCTTGGTAGAGTATGGACATAACTACACGTTCGCATTGGGATAACCTGTAATGTTAGTTGTATGATTTTCTAAATAAATAAATAAATAAAAAATAAAATATCGAGGGATGCGTACAGTTGTAGTTAACCAAGATCGAGTGTTAGTGGAATCTAATCCATTAATGGATTTGAGCAGTGGATTAGAGTGGAATACTCCGGACGGAAATAGTCCGGTGCTCCCGACTATTTCTGTCGTTCCCTTGTAAAGGGGGGAACCAGTAGGGCGAGCCGGAGCCCTTACCCAGGCCATCGCTTCACGCTTGCCGGGTGACGCTATGGACGCAGAAGCTCTAGCCGAACTCCCACGACGCCTCCGACACGGCTAGGAAGAGCACCCCGGGGTTTAGTGGGTAAACCCCCCCCTCCTCCCTATTAAGGGTGGCGGTGCGTAAAGCATTCCCCGGAAAAAAAGCTGCAACTCAATTGCTAGATTGCGGTTGGACCTCTTCGGATCAGCTTTTTTTTTTTGTGGAGGGGAATGCTATGCACCATAACTCGCCTGGGGAAGGCGAGCCGTGTGTGGGACTCGTGCAATGTCATGCCCCAGTCTTTATAAAGACTGGTGCACAAAAAATACTCCACTAAACCCCCCCGCGCTCCTGCATCGCCGTCGGCAGCGTCTCTGGGCTGGGACGGACCCTGACAACCAGAGACAATCTTCGGATCAGCTTACCCTGAGTTACAGGACTTTGAATTTCACACCAAATAACGTTTTAAACGTTCGCAGTTCGTCTTCAGATTAATAATAATAATAATAATAAGCTGGTCAGCTGAGAAAACAAATCAACGAAAAATAATAATAATAATAACTTTATTTGGTTCCAAAAAGGTTTTTTACATTACAATTTCACTTAAATACCTAAACTAGGTCTAACCTGTTATTCCCCGGGGAGTTAGGAAAGGTGCTTTTGTGAAACGGGTGTCCCCTTTACTTATACCTGTATTATTTTTTTGTTGGTCACACCCGTCGGTGACCCACACTTGAATGAACGTCATGATTGCAGTGTTCGAGCCGCTCCCTGCTAGCCTATCGAAAGAGGCCCAGAAGGCTCAACTGCGCAGAATGCTGGAAATACGCACCAACCCCATCGACGGCATATCATCCAAATGGGACTACGATAACGATAGATGGAAGGTAACGCCTATTAATATCTTCTTCAAGACAGTAGAGCTAAGTAGGTATGTCTTTCCTTAACTGAGTAGATTTATCTCGATCTAGCCATAATCTAGGGTTTGGAGAAAATACGCTCATGAAAAATCCATTGAGATTCGAACCACCTACCTCGCGCATGTGAAAAGTTAGAAACCACTTAGCTAACACAGCTCTTATCCTATAATCCTACTATTATAAATGCGAGTCTGGATGTTTCTTTGTTTGTTACTAATCACGCCTAAACGGCTGAACTGATTTAGATGAAAATTGGCACACGTATAGTTTATAACAACAAATTAGGATTTAGACATAGGCTATAAAAATGCTAATAGTATTTATTTGTTTCAGTATTAAGTTACACCACGAACAGCTGACATCATTAAGATAATTATTTCGCAAAGCGATCGCCTTTGATAACTTGGATACCTACCGTAACCAAGAACCGTGCTGTTTCAATTATTTTTTTGTTATTATAATAAATAGATTAAATAACAGCATTAATTATTTTTATTTGAGATTGGCCAAGAAAGTAAATAGCAGATAAGGCAGGGCGTAGTTTTAGTAAGACTGGAAGAACTAGATGAATCTGAAAAAAAAACCGACTTCAATCGATTTGTTGGCTAGGCTGACATTTCTTGTTAATGACAAAAAGATGCAATCTTTTTCTCAGAATAAGGACTTGCTTATAGTCCTTATTCTGAGATCTTTTTTTTTGTCGGTCTGTCACGTGATCATCAGCAGCATTTCTGTAAAAGAGGAATGATTACAGCACCAATATGTTTTATATTCATAACTACATAAGCAAAAAATAATACCTTCACTTTTGATCGATATACTTAAAATCTCATAACATTTTATTGATAGTAAAATAAGCAAGCACCATTTTTACACACGAAAAGTCTCAAAGGAAATACATGTTCATATTATAAACACAAAATGGACTTTATATCAAAGAAACGGATATTATTTCTGTTTGTAGTTTTTGATTTTAGCTTCCGAAGTAGAGCTCACGAAGAACCTTCTTCATTTTCAAGTATTTCTGAACAAAGTTCATCTGATGAAGGTAAGATATTCTGATGATTGTAAAATATTTTTAAATATGGCATGGCTGTTGTAAACATTTTCACAGCAGCAGTCAATGTAGCGGTTTATTGTAGATATTATAAGCCACAATGGATCTATGCTAGATTGGTCGTCAGACAGGCCCACAGCCTGATTGAAAGCAGCTACTACTGCGGCCTATTCCATTATGGGACATAATCAGTAATCGATGCTCATGTGCTGCCACATACTGTAGGCGCCTCTGATTTTTTTAGAAAATGATAACATGCTACGATTCGAAAGTGACAGTCCTTCTTGACCATACAAAAAATGGGTCAGTACCAATGTACCTAGTATAAACTTGCAAGTCTTGCAACATAGTTACTTGTACAAACTGATAAAGCTGTTTATGATAACGTACTAGGTGTGTTCAGTCAGGCCTCAATCGCAAATTCCATAGCATTCAATGACAGACTTTCTTTTTAATCATCTGGCTAAATGCGCTGACCTTTACTTTTTTCTTCTCTGCTGGACAAAATTCACTTGAAGCCACTCTACTCTAGCCGGATTGGTGATTTGATTACAAACTCGAATTGTTTTTGAAAAATCCGACACAAATTGTGTACGTCGGTACTTAAAACACTAGTCCAGCACAGTTGGATAAAAAGTCTTCGTGCACTAGCGATGTACCCACAAAACTGATCCTTAAGTATGATTCAAGATTCATACCTACATAAGTACTTATTTATTAGTAACCTGACAGTTTGAACCTTCGAGCATTCCGTACTGTTTAAACGTTTCCAACTTCATTACCACAGCTAAATGTTTATTGGAATGATTATGCGTAGATGACAGACGGCAGACGAGAGCGCCCAGCCCTTACAGGCGGGAGTGGCAGTACGAAGGGCTGCCCATCGAGTTTCCCAACCGCAGGACACTGGAAGCTAAAACGACAACCACTAGTAAGTTTCAATTAACTAAAATCACCAATCGTACTTATATGTCCATTGATTTGCAGAAGAATATTTTCATTTTTTGGAGTCTCTTATTATTGGAGGCTGCGCCATCTTAGTTCGTTAATTTATTTTTCAAATATCCTGTGCCCATCATCAGCCTCTATACGTTCCCACTGCTGGGACACAGGCCTTATCTCAATTGTGAGATAGTGTGGGCCATACTCCACCACGCTGGCCTAGTGCGGGTTGGTGGAGGGGTGCGTAAGGCAAGTGACCAACCTTAATGACAGATGTTATCAAGCCGCCAAATGGCCTCTGACTAGGCTTGACGACTAATATTTACATTATAGTAAATATCATCCTGTGCCCATTCCGAGAAATTTAACTAAGTCCTTTTTTGGCGATATACTTCTTTCATCGATCGCTTTGCCAGACTGTCATATCTGATTTCTGTACCCTAATCTTTTTATCTAATTACCAACTACCAAAAGTACACTTGAAATCAAAGGCTCGAAGATCCGATGAGTCTACAGTCTGGCAGCACATTTAGTGACGCTTCCTGGTGAACTAGGTGAAGTGTCCCTCAATGGAATAGGCCGCAGTGGCCGCTTAGCATCAAGTGGGCTGCGTGTCTGTCTGCCAACTGACTTAGTATAAAAAAAATTGGATCTTATTCTTGACGATCGAGGTGCTTATGGTGCTGAAATTCCAGCGACAACACGAGCACTACCGCCTCTCGACCCTCGCTACCGGCGCGTGTACAACCCAGACGACGACGCGGATGTGACCGAGTACCCGTACATTGCGGCGCTGCTGGTCAATAAGCAGCTCTGGTGCGGCGCCGCGCTGCTCGCCCGCGACGCAGTGCTGACTGCCGCGCACTGCCTGCAGCTGTGAGTGGACGGACACTTATTATAATACGCGTCAACTTACGGTGATGCCACACGGAAGCGTTGCGCTCACGGTTGCCAGATTGGGTATTTTTCTCGCAATTCTGGGTAAAAATTTGGCTCCTGGAGAAATTTTGGAGAAACAGAAACTTTGGAGAAATGATTGGAGAAAAAATTTACGAACGCGTCTATAAAATTTTTTTACTATTCCCCATCCAGAATCTCGAGAATCTAGGTGAGGCCATGGGAAATTGTCATATTTATCATTATAAATTATGCCGTAACCAACAAATTTTGAGTTTTTGACCTTATTGTAAGTAGTTTGGTTGGTTAATAACAGTAGAAATACGACATCGAACCACGGGCAAAAAAAATCAGTGTTTTTTTTTGGTTTTTGGCTTTTGGGTAAAACTAAAGAAAATAGTATCGTTTTGGAGAAAAATAATTTTAAATTTGGGGAGAAATGGAAAATCACATCTGGCAACCCTGGCGCTGCGCTGCGTCGACGCTCGACGGACGACGGAATGGGTGCCACACGATCCGATGCGTCGTCGCAACGCGCTGCGTTGTCTATGCGTCGCGACGCGTCGTCGTGCGTTGATTTTAGGTTTAGTTTGTGATTTTTATCCCTAAGAGGTCTTTCCTCAACTAATGAGATAAGGTAGTCCACGTCAATGTCATTAATAGTATTATGATGATTTATGTACTTGGGGCGCACCGCTATCTCGATTGCATAAACCATACTGCGACGCGTGTGTCGTCGCTCCGGTGTCGGAGCGCTGCACCACTCCCCCCGCTTCGTCGCACGGCTACGCGTCCGTTGCGCACGCGTTACGGCGACGCGCGTCGCCACACACAACGGACCGTGTGGCATGCCGTTCAATTTGTATGAAATATAACGCATCGACGACGCTCCGTCGACGCAGCGCAGCGCAACGCTTCCGTGTGGCCGCGCTATTAATTGGCTTGTCTGAACATCGTGCGAGTACCTGCGCAGAACACAAATGTAGGTGTCAGAGCTTTAGAGGGCCGCAGCCGCGCCCCGCACCTGCGCGAATGACGCTCGCAGCTAACTTCAGACAAGCCAGTTAAGTTGACGCGGAATATACGCGTGATTTTAGGCGGCCTGTCCACCGGAGCGGAGCGAGGCAGCGTAGCGGAGACGCGAGAAATATTAACCAATAAGATTGAACAAATGTCCGTTCGCTAACGTCCTTCGCGCACACGCAACAAGTATTTTGCTTTTGGCGGTAGCGTTTATGGTTGTGGTGTCTGGTCCGAAGAAACCGGGGCTGAGAAAGCGGGCAGTATTTGCCGCCTACGACCCCTCGCTGGAACCCGGCACTAACTTTATCATATATGTAAATCCATCTCCCGTTGTCGGCAGCTTTATACAGTACCTATTTTTTCTGCCTCGAACTGCCTCGCAGGTAGAAGACGTCCCTTTAAAAATAATACATTTATCTTACCATACTTCATTGTCAACTTTCCAACGCTACAATCTGTCTCAGGCAATACAACAACCGCTTCTTCCGAGAATACGTGAAGATGCTCAGCGTCCGAGTGGGCTCCTCCAACGCGACAGCAGGCGGCGAGGTCCTACGAGTGGTCGAGATCTTCTTCCACCCCAACTACAAACCGCACACTCTGGAGTTCAACTTCGCAGTCCTCAAGCTCCACAAGAACCTGACTTTCGGAACCTCCGCTCTACCGGTCGATATGATACCGTACTCGAAGCAGAGGCTCGTGCCGGTGGATAAGACTGTCACCTTCTTAGGGTGGGGGTCGGTTTTGGTAAGTTTTTTTTTTATCGTGGCTCGGTACATTTGGCTCCACTTAGCCTGATGGTAAGCAAAAGGGGAACCCAAATTACCATGACAACCAACGCAACACCGTGGCGTTCTGTCCGTTGGCATCGCAGTAAGTTATAAATTCGAGAGAGAAACGAATGGATTGGACAAGGTTGTCAGCTTTAAGTGTTGTAGAGCCAAGCTGCAGTTTCTGTATGTCAGTTTAAATGACCGTGAATGACACAGCTGGAAGTACCACTCTTTAAGAGAAGATCGGCGTATGATCCGTTAGTTGAGTGAGAGTGCCGGAAGCCTTCCCTTCCGTTTCTAATTCTCATTCCTGAAGTTTAGTCGCAGTGTTCATGGGCGGCGGTGATATTGCTTACCAATCAGGTCGAATCAATCTTCGACCGCCTCCGTGGAACAGTGGCTAAGCCACTCGGGTATAAAAACCCGGAGGTCGTGGGTTCGATTCCCGCCTTGGTTCTGGTTGGTGGTAAGGCTTTTTTACAGTCCGCCTGGCTAGCTACCACCCCTGCAGGTGAAATCTGCCGCCATAACAGCTCTGGCTGTGTTCCGACGGTATTAATGTGGGCGCCAGTAGGTAGGTTCACTTGAAATCAAAGGCTCGAAGATCAGATGAGCCTACAGTCTGGCAGCACATTGAGCGACGCTTCCTGGTGAAGTGTCCCTCAATGGAATAGGCCGCAGTGGCAGCTTACCTTCAGGTGGGCTGCGTGTCTGTCTGCCAACTGATGTGGTAAAAAAAAGGTGTCACACTGGCTCTTTTGCCTCCCCCGCCCCGTTTTATTTATTTAATAGATATATGTAGGGTGACTGATCCAAATGCTAGCACTGCACCAAATAATCAGCACTCCAAATAAATAGTAAAATTATAAGGTTTTCACTAACTAATTTGGGTTACCACTTTACAAATAAATAAATTGATGTTTTTGGAATCCTACTACTCGCAATACCATACTTTCCGACTTTAAAATGGCGAATTTTTTGTAAACAAACGTTTATGTCCTGCAGTCCATCCTATTTTTTCCTGTTCTTAGTGATCGAACGTAAGATCAGTGTTTACATTTTATACTATATTAGATCTTGTAGATATTTTCTACTGAACCTTTTGATTTATCTGATTTCTTAGATAGTTTACGAGGATAATTTAAAAAGTCAGAGTTGAGATTAAGGTGATATATTGTTAAAACATGTGGTGCTGATATATGGATCTAATATTTTGCGAAATCCAAATTATCAGCACTGGTGCTGATAATTTGGATATACTCTAATGAAAATCTATTAAAATCTTAGATGCAGTAAAAAATGTATGCAGTAAAAACTGGCCTCGAAAACCTTTAAGAGGAACTATCCAGTCGCGATTAAGAAAGACGCGCATGAAGCTCCCAGGCCCTGATCCAATATTGTCGAACGAAGAAGGGAAGTTTTAGTGAAGTGGGTTTCAGATGCTGTCGGAAAGGATTCCCAAAAAGAAAGATGTTACACTTTGTTAAGTTTATAAATACTATTATGTAGATTATAAGTAAAATAAATTTTTTATCCTTAGTCACATATTATTACCTACCTATTAAAGTCAATAAAATAAATTATAGGTACAAATAACCATTTTTTAATTCATAAATTTCAATACCACTATCACAGTGCTGATAATTGGCTCACTCTATGCTAATAATTGGTGGTGATGGTGCTAGTAAATGGTGCAATGGTCAATTTTTACTCTTGCCTATCTAAAAAAAATTGGATAAAGATAAACATATTTTTTTTTCAATAATCATCTTACTGATTGTATATTGATACTAAAAAACTCGTCATAACCGGTGAAACAGTATTTTTCAATGTGATAAACGGGCCTAAGTTAGGACTAACTCTTAAAGTGCTGATAATTGGATCAGTTACCCTATATGTACTTTATCTTCATGTTAATAAAGAGATATTCGTTTGAAAGGGTTTCGGCGGAGATGGCGGATCAGTACTTCTGCAGAAGGTGGAGCTTCCAGTATATGACCTGGCAGACTGTCAGGAAGTTTATGGCAGGTAAGTGACATATAGATACAGTCGAAAAAAAAGTTTTTGGACACCACCGTGGAACACTTATTCATTGAACTTACTTGAAAGACTAATCAATTCTGATTTATCTGTTATTCTATTCTTACTTACTTAAGGCTCTTTCAACGTTAGGCGTCCGTACCGCTAACGCTCGACAGCAAGACGTTAACCGTAGGTAGGTACTGTTGCCCCACCACGTGTTTTGTATGAAAACTAACGACCGTCCGTACGCGGTGCGGCAAACGCGCGGCTACCGTACCGCAGCCGTCCGACATAAAACGTCTAACTTGAAAGTTTTTGTTCTGATTCTGTAACTAATTTAACATTGCAATGACATTTACAGAGATTTGGTCACAAGAAACAACTTTTGCGCCGGCTACATCACAATACCGAAGAATGTCTGCAACGTACGTATACTATATATAGATCGATCAACTTCTCCGATCAATCTACTGGATAACAGTAACAAGATAACAACAAGTCTATCTAATATCGAACATTCTCATTTACGGATCGTGAGCCATTTTTAAACGAGATTTAGGTACTTATATGTTAAATCTGTCGACAGACAGACACGCAGCTAACCTGATGGTAAGCAGCCACTGATCCTTTTCCTTTGAGACACACTTAGCCGGGAAGCGTCTGTACTGCCACACTGTGTCTCCCACAACCCGTGTTATATCCCTTCCCCTTGCTCTAACACCACGACTTGCCCTGGCTGACCACTCTAATACCTGATGTCTAAATAATGTAAAGCATACATAAACTAAGTTATTATTATCTTCGTAGCACGACGCAGGCGGGCCAGCCATAATGGACGGGGAACTGGTCGGCATCCTCTCGTTCTCTTCGAAGCGCTGCGATCAGCTCGACCAGCCAGCGGTGTTCTCCACCGTCGGGGTCATCGCCCCCTGGCTCGAGACGCTCGGCGAGAAGAGAGTGCAGTTGCGGTATGCCTTCTTGCAATATTGTTTATTCGTGTAGGCTAGTCGTAGTAGGATCCGGTTCAGATGCTATTAAGATAATACCTTTTGGAGCTGCGTTACGCGACAGTGATGACTGACAATAATGCGTTGCTAACGTTACGGACAAGCGCAGTTGACGTCATTTGTCGCTTTATTCCAAAAGGTATTATCCTAATCAATGATATTATAATTTTTATTCTAATATCATTGATCCTAATAGCATTTGAATCTGATAGTAGTCAAATATAACTTATCATCAGTATAGCTGCCGGCAAACTTCTTGACGTTCGGAGTGGGGGAAACTTCGCGCATGTGCACTTGCGCAGGACCTGACCAATAGCGAGCGCACATCTCCGATCGCCCGCATACCCCAGACCTGCGCGCGCTACACAAAAAACGCAATCCTCTCCTAATTTCAAGATGTTTGCCGTGAAGTAGTATATCAATTTTACAAAGTAACTCTACCAAAAGTACGGGGTTATCGGTAAATAATTGAATAAATTGATCTGAGCATCTGTATAACCTATACCTATAATAATATTATTTATACTGCAACAAGTCTGATGGCATGGAAGAATGGAGAAACTAGACGAGCATCAGTCATTTTGGACCAAATATTATTGGTCCAATGACCAGCCAGAAAACTTAAGAAATATTTTGTTATCATGACAAAAAGTAAATTATGTCTGAAGTCGGTATAAGTTTTTATATGTATATTTTTCGCAAAATGTATAGTCCGCATCAAATCATCCTACCCTAATCTGTCACGGAATCGGGCCCGAGATGTATTCACCCTTATTAATAGTTATATTTAATTTTGAGTGCTTTATAATACAAGATATAATTTGTTTCAGAAACACTGCCATCAAAGCGCACGAATCTGCGACGCACGCGTAATGAAACAATAATGTAATACATCAATAATATATTTGCTCTAATACTGTACACACCAGCTTCCATCTACATTGTAACAGAAATAAAAACATTACAACTCTTTCATTTTTAAAACTTTAATTTCTATTCAACATACAACATTGAATAACATACAATTTAAAGAGTAGATAATTTATATATTTATAAATAGATGTTCTTTAGCGGATCTTCAAATGGAATGATATCGAGCTGATTTTAGTTTCACACTTATTTAATTATCGTTGATTTAACATGGAAGCAAAGCAAACTTTAACAAATATATACAGCGGCCATTTTGTTATACCGCGTTCTGCCACGAAATGTCGGAGTGACACTCGCTCGCTCACCATCACTGCCGCTTGTGCCTATCGATTAGAAACAGAATTACCATAACATTAAGGACTATATTTGTGTGACCGCAATTACGCAGATACGTTCGCTTATTCTAAGCGGTAGTTGACGTGGAGCTCAGGTTTGATGTCGTATACCAACTGGAGGATGTTTTGGATCACCTGAAATATAAAAAAAATTAATCAGCACCAGAGTTCCCAGTAAATAATGTCCTGATAATAAAGAGTAAAATAAAGCTTGGAAATTATTCAGAAAAAATATCGTAAACAAATAAATTATAAATAGCGTAAAAATACGAATGGAAAAAGACTGATGATAAATATCATGTGTGTGTAGATAATATCTTTAGGATTAATCAGACAAAATATTTTCGAGTCGATTTCGCCAAGGTCGTTTATTTCCAAACAATTATACCACCGCAAGTTTATGTGCTCTTTTTTCGTTTAATAAGCTGTTACGATACGGTCAACAGCACATCACGGTATACACTTGCAGGTCGATAATAGCACTTATGCCCCTGACATAAGAGCGGTACAAAGTCCAATGTGTTACGTCTGACGTGCTTTTGACTGTACATAGATATTTATGAAATAATTGATTTTTAGAAAGTCAAGCATTTTGAATGATTACTTTCATTCAAAATTTACTTTACTTTAGTTTCCATATCAGAAGACTATTGAAAATACCTAATTGTTGTCGTTATTTATAAGACACCTTAACGAAGCGTGAAGAAGAACCTTACGGGGAAGTACTGCGGTGCAAACGGATAGAATAGAATGCCTCGGTGTTGCGTCCGTTGTCATGGTAATTTAGGCTCCCCTTTTGCTTACCATCAATGGTGAAAGAATGTGGAAGAAGAAAAAGTAGTGGGCCAGGATCATAGCAAAGGAGAATGCAAAACTTGCTAAGAACTATGGGCCCAAAAAATTTAAGTTAATGTGCAGAGATGAGATGTATTCTATGTGAAAGACCACACACACACCATCAACTTTTATTATAATGACACCTTAATCGGTCCCAGGGGGAAAAGTTATCGGCCATTTATTGGATCTACATTCTATTTCGCAGGCTTTTTTTTGGGCCCAGTCTTTTGCATTGTCCTTTCCATTTGCTATGATCCGTCCGGATTTGGTTCTTGCCTACGGCTGTGGGAAAAGGCGTGATTGTATTCATGTGTAGAAGGAGAATACATACCGCCTCTTGCTGTGTCTGCACCATCTTGTTCATCTCGTCGATCTTAACTCTGGTCTCGGCGTCGATCTTAGCGGCGACACCTTCCCGAGTGCCCATGTGCTGGAAACAAGAGAAATAATGTAAGTATAAATTAAATATTCAGTTATGGTCAATCTGTTGGCATAATTTGTTCTTCAATTAACTAGTTTTATTACGCCTTTATAATAAGTACCCTATGAAAAAATTTGATTCTAAAATTTTGTACTAAAAGTAATTTACACTCTGTTCTTTCACACTTCAAGATCAAGAAGAATCAAGAACATTGTTAAACATGACCTAATATTTTCTCCATATGAATGAAGTCATTATAATATAATAGCCATATGTACTCCTTAAAACGTAACATGATTAGAATGACAGCTGTCAAAGTTCTCTCTCTCTCAAAAAAATAAAATCTTAGAGATGAGACACATCGATAGAGGTTTATTGAGAGCAAGCGAGAGAGCCACAACACTTTGACAGCTGTCATTCTAATCATGTTACGTTTTAAGGAGTATAAGTAGCTACTTGTACTTTAGTATACTGCGTGACATTTTAGTCGTTGTTTTCCCGCAGTAAAATGATTCTATCTAAGTAGTACAATAGATTAGTGAAGTTTTTTTTTTAGTCAAATCAAAAGTTTTACGAATTTGATAGACGAAACTCGAATTATTAGTACTAACTTCGTCGCGGACGGTCACTTGCTGGGATCATTGACCTTCGCGCTTATCAAAAAGATGATAATTCACTATTTTCCAACATTCGATATGCATTTTCCCATCAAACTACTAATTTTTTTTTTCAAAAAAGTAAAAAAAAAATTCAAAAAAAAATTTCAAAAAAAAAATTACTTGCAAAAATCGATAGTACTACTATAACTGAAGCATTCTGCTGCGGGAAAACAACGACTAAAAAACACGCAGTATAGATAGATAGATACTCTTTATTGCACAAAATTATAAAAGAAAAATATGTTACAAAATTGGATGATACAATGTAGGCGGACTTATCGCTAATAGCGATCTCTTCCAGTCAACCTTAAGGTAGAGGAAAAGTCTAAATTAATTTTAAAAGTAGGCAGTGCAAAACTCAAGAGCAAGAAATAAATACAAGTTGAACACAATCAAACTTCTCAAAAAAGTAAGAGAGAAAAAGAAAAAAAAATAAAACATATTATACTACTTATATTATGTTCTGTGCTACTAGGGAGATTCGCGCGCGCTATTAAGCTATTAAGAGCACATGCGCACTTTCCCCCTCTCCGTCGACCGATGTTTAACAAGTTTCCCGGTATCTGTACAATTCATTGGTCAAATGAATGCATGAATGAAATACCTTGGCCTCAAACTCCTTGAACTGCCTCTCGCGTTCCTGTCTGTACTTTTCGATCTCATCTTGAGCTTCCTCCTTAGCTTGCTTTAGGCGTTTCGCTTTTCCTGTAAACAAATGTTATAAAATAAGAACTTTTTTTTTATTGCAATGTGTAACAAGACGAGCACTACGAGCAGATCGTACACCTGATGGTAAGCGCTACGTCTGCTCTTAGACAGTTCAGTGCCTAACAGTAACTAAGCAGTTACTGTCTGGCACCGGCCTGCGCCCGCTTCACCGAGACGAAAGTTATTAGGTCTCAAATACCCAGTAATTTCACTAGCTTCATTGCCCTTTCCCCGAAACACAGAAATGCTTGGACACACTTCTATTTCACGGGAAAATATCTGGCACTGCGGTGGTACCCACCTAGACGGCCCAGTACAGGTACCTACCACCTGGTAAACTATTTGTAACTGACTAAAAACAGTTTGTATGTACGTAGAAGACAATAAAAAATAATGTTATTTCATCCCAAATTATACTCCAAAAATTAAATGCTATACTATAACTTGGTTCATATCATATTCCTGTTTATAAAACATCAACAAGATGATATCAGATGTTCTTGGCTAAAACAAATTTAAATGTTGAAATTATCTTTTCTAATTATCCTTAATTTGACAATACAAGAACAGATACTGATGTCTCTATCAGTACCTGATCAAGTGTATTGTCAAATTATTAAAAATCAATATTATTTACAATCTCTTGTTAAAATTTAATTATGAATGGTCTGGACTTCAATTGTATGTTGAATGCAAACTCAGTCAAAACTATTACTAACTAGCTGACCCGGTAAATTTTGTATCACTTACCTCATTATATTATAAACTATATTATTAAATTAAACCCTAACGAACATCAAATGTTTGACAGGTAAGAACTGTATGGGAAAATAAAATTGTTGTTTTTAGTATTTTCCTCGTAATTTTTTAATTTCTCAGTGTTTACTTCCACGAATATTTCAAGACCAAAACTAGTCAAATCAGTTCAGCCGTTCTGGAGTTTTAGTGAGACTTACGAACAGCAATTCATTTTTATTTATATAGATGTGCCAATTAAATGTCATCATCAGTCAAATCAAGTCAAATATATTCTTTACTCATGAAGACTTCAAATATGCACTTATGAATTGTGAATTATACAGAGTGAATCTACCACTGGCATCAGAATGATGTTTTCTATAGAGAAGAACCAGCAAGGAACTCAATATTTACTCTTTGTAAGTTTTATTGATTAGTTTAAATTTTATTGGTACCAAATAAAGATTTATTCTATTCTATTCTATTCAGTGCTTATTACATCTCCAAAAATCATACTAGAAGTCATAGTTTTAAATTATGTTCATTATTATCTAGGTTTGCACTGCTAAAAGAAACTTTAATAATAAAATAATAATTTAATCTAAATTATATAATTTTGAATCAATATGTTCTGATAACTGCTTAATAACTTAGTAAATGATTACAAGCCATTTGAAATTCCATGTTTTCAGTCCCTAAAATTTATTTCCTGCACATAAGTAGCTCAAAGATGGCAGATGAAATGCAGTGACATAATAATTGCTATAAATTGTACTCATATTTATTATGACTAGTATTAACAGCAGTCACATGAGAGAGAAAGAGCAAGTATGAAAATCTGATCAATGCACTAGTCAGCTGATTATTAAACAAGTACATAGCAATTGAAGACAATAAACTGTATACGAGTCATTGAGTAAAATTCTGCGCAGATATCCATTTTTTCATAAAAGGAAATTTATTGTCACTAGATTACACTAGTAATGTCCTTGGCACAGCCATCTGTATCACCAGTAGTATCAATTTGATTTTAAAACAGATTTTAACTGTTCAATTAAGATAATACTCAAGTACAGTTCAGTTAATTAAGATATTAAATCAATGCACTCTTTCTTGGGCCTCTAGCGAAAAGATGTTGGTCGGAGTCAGTTAGGTCATAAGTCTTCTATGAAATTCGGTGTTTTATATGCCATTATTTGCCCTGAATACAGATTAAATAGTAAATACCTTACAAACGACGGCTATAAGAAGACTGTTATCAATTATCTGAGCAGAATAAGAAGAAGAATCAAGAAGTTACCTATAAATATGGGTGTAGCCAAATACGCATTAGAATCACTTACGCTTCCTCGCCTCGGAGACCTTCTCAGCCGCACGTTTTTCAGCAGCCAGCAATTGCTGGATTCCTTGTGTCTGACTCGCCATTACTGATACACACAAAAACTATGTCGAGTGAGAATGGAAACCAAGACACGAATCAATAGACTTGGGCAAGATTTGCGACGAAAGTCATATGATTAGTTTAGTTCCACCATGTTGTCACGATTAGCGCTGTCATCGGCTCGTGCTTAGCCGATTATGCATGAAAAGGAACAGTTTTAACCGTTCAGTTAGGCTCATTTCTTTAAAAACGGAGAATTTATTTTTTAAAACTTTATTAAATCATTACATTAGGGTACCAACAAGCAGCCAATTAAATATTCCTAATATAATGAATTTAATAACACAAATGAAAATTTAAAACAGAAATTCAACTTAAGTACAAAGGAACGACATAAGACATGTTGGTATTGCAAGTTACTTTGTGTAATCATAGATGGAGCTAAATGGAAATATTGTCAAATCAGAGTATGATATCTTGTCATGAGTCAGTTTCTGTAGGTTGTCATGATATCGAATCAAATACCAAATACTAAAATCGTCGATAATTATTACATTTATGTATGTTTGCTTATTAACACAAAGTACACCATTTTATCAAATAGAAAATTATTATTAAAATTTTATTAAGTATAATAATTATTTTTAATACAATTGCAACACCCACATGACGTCATAGTTATTACGTCATGAAATGTCAAAATCTAACTGCAATGCAAGGCGGGGAAATTCGAACTGGTTAAAAGAAGAGTTTTTTCAACTAAATTGTAATAGTAAGTAAGCATCCATTAGCTTTTCAGCAATTTATATGGTAATTAGTAATAAATACTTCGTTTTGGAAGAGTAAAACACACAATACGTTTCAAAATACGTACTAAAATATTCATAATTTATAACCACTACTGCATGAAAGGGGAATGCTCGCCAAGTGTGCTGTCTCTCTCGTCGTATAGGGAATACTTGAGACAGAAAATAACCTCCCCACTTCGAGTCATGCCATCTGTTGCTGCCGTGAATAAAATCTAAAAATACTGACGTGTTCATTGCGTCGTTCACACGCATTGAAATGTATCTTTTACCACTGAACCAGCAATGTACACCGTTTAATAAAGATTTACTAGAGTAGCTCACTATTTTTGAAGTGCAGAATCCCACGCTACGGGCTCGGCGTCACGTCACTGTTTTCTTTATCATTTCGGTGGCAAACATAGCGTAGTATGGCCGTGGTTTGGAAGTATTCACAGTTTTACTTCCATAAAGAATACGCGATAAACATTGCTCAGAGCGAATTACGAAAGACTTTTTTAAACAAATTTTTTACGCGAGTGAGATAAACAATAAGCAGAAGTGTGAATTAACGTGAAGTTTTAAATTAAAGCAACAACCCGCGACCTCATTTATTTGCAAATTTTACTGTTTTCTCCAAATAAAATTTCAAAATGTGGTTAGTCAGTCAGCCGAATTCTGTGATTCTTCAAGTAAAGGCGGATCCCAATGCAATTGGACAGGAGTGCCTTGAAAGGGTAAGCCTAGATCTTAGGCAATGCTTTGTAATTCGTAACTAATCGCTTTTAATGTAGTTTTTATTTAAATAATTGCATGTTTTTCCACTAATAGCTACTAACAATTTCAAGCTTACTATTTTATTATTACTTATTATAATGTCAACCATTTTATATTAAGTATTGTCATTAATCTAAGTTTATTTTATCATTTTTTTTATTATAAACATTCTTTCGAACGCATGCCTATGTTAGAAACCATTTCTATAGTAAATTTAAAAAAAAGAATAGTTATCTTTAAAATGTTTTAAAATCGAAACATTACAAAAGCATTGAGCGAGACACGTTCGCTCGACGTCACGATTTACCTTGTGGACTTTGGACCCGACAAACGGCATGTTATAATCTGTTCACGTATCACCTCCGTGATGATTTGAAAGTAATAATGCGAAATCAAGCGTCTTTTGTCTATGTAGCCTGAACCTGTTTGTACATTGTTTTCTCTAGCAACTTAAAGCGTGACTTGTATTAACTTTATAAAATTCTCATTTGAATCATTTACATATTAACGGTAAAAAGTTGCCGTAAGTTTTGATAAGGCGCGCAACACTACTAACATTATAAGTTACTTATAACGCAATAATTTCCCTGAACAATTAGGTACATATAATATTGATATCGGTCATGGTCACTACAGGCTGTTAGAAACGCATTTTCCTTTGCCGTATGTATGTATTGTTTTAAATGTTTCAAGACAAAATAATTGGCGCCAAAATATCTCCTTGGCCAGATTCCAAACAATGTGAATGAATTTAGGACAATTTCAATTCAACGAAATAGGGTAGGAACACCGGTTTGCGACCACTTAAGCGACTTGTTGACTTCAGAGTTGATTTCGATCATGATGCTGTACGTCAAGATTTTCCAAAAAATTAACATTTGATCTTACAATAGTCTAGTTTTATAAAACCTAACGTTTATAAACGTAGCAGTGATACATAATTTTAAAAAATGTATTATTCGTAAAAATAGCAAAAACACCGGTTATCGGCCGTTTGGCCCAGTTATCGACCACCTGTGCACCGGTTATCGACCACCTAATTTACGGTAGAAAAATGAGTCTTATTCAATAGCCATAGGGTATATTATAGTATGAAAGTAAAACAGTTAATGAAATCAAAAAAGCGGTATATTTTTACTCTCTTTTGCGACCTAAAAATACAATTGAGTAACCAAAAATGTAACAAACAGAAATAAATTAAATGTTTAGTATTTATCGGGTGCGTTTAATTGCCTAGTTCAAATAAAGTTTTATTTATTACTAATAATTACGTTTCTCTCTTCTCTTCTATCTTTTTTATATTATCTTACTAGCCTTCCGCCTGCGGTTTCACACGCGCGTAATTCCCTTTTTCAAATACCCCCCCTTCCCCCCACATTTTCGGGATCAATAGTTCCCTATGTTGACCGGGGATAGTGTAGCTTTCCAACAGTGATAGAATTATTCAAATCGTTTCAGTAGTTTCAAAATTGTTATTCCCGCAGGAATAAGACGTTTCCCGTAGGAATTTTAAAGCCTATGTCCTAATCCGGGTTATAAACTATACGTGTGCCAAATTTCATCTAAATACGTTCAGCCGTTTAGGTGTGATTGAGTAACAAACATCTTAACATCAAAATTTCCAAACATCCCGACTTTCGCATTTATAATTTTATATAAACATACATATACCTACATAATACATACATATAATATTATATAGTAGGAATTTTTTGAACGGCCGGAAACAGGTACAATTTTACCAGTTATCGACCGCCTGTTAAAGACGGCCGTTAACAGGGTTTGTTTTCACCGGTTGTCGGCCGCTAAAATTTTGGTATTTTTAAAGGTCATTATCTTTGAAACTATGAGGTACACTGGCGGTCGGAAACTGGTTGTCAAGTCACAAATTCCTAGCTGTTCACAAATGTAAATGAATCTATGTTGGTGCATTTAAGGTTTCCGCAATGTAGGCAAAGAAAAATGACGTAAATAAACCGGTTTTCCGACCACCCGGTCGGAAACTAGATTTTGATATGAATCGATAACCTATTGCCCGACCACCAAAAATATTACAAATTATGAAATGTTTGGTGAGTTTGGGCACTTGAATATTGAAATTAAACATCTTATCCTACACACAAACCAAATCAAACCCCTATAAAATAATAGTAACACTCAAAATCTTACATTTGAAAATCGATCCACCTGCAATTATTTTTGCTAAATTTGTCACGTGTCAACACACCAAATTTTGAAATGGCGACTGAGGGCTCAGTTCGCAAATTATAAAGTCATGCTGTTGGATTAAGAACCGTGGAGTTTGTCCAGGTCGACTGGCGCGAAATTAGAAATGAGCTGTCTATAGACTATCTATTATTCAAAAAAACGTGTGAAGTGGTCGCAAACTGGTGCTGGCCGGCAAACCGGTGTCACTACCCTACGTACCTAGTTTTAGATTTGTGATTCAGCGATATTAAAATTAACGTTAATTTAACATAATTTGAAATCATCCAATACCTATGTAGTTAGTGTTATTACATTTAAAGTTAGAATTCTTAGTAACCTTCAATTTTAATGTAATGCACCGTTTTTTATTGTCATTACTAACCGATTTACAAGTTTCCAAAAAAAAAACAATTTTGGGCACAGATAGGTAAATAAATAATGTTTGGGTACAATAATAATTGCAACATAACATAAAATCATCTTAATAAAGCAATGGATAACTTATAAGTGTGAACCTAGATCTTTAGTGGTCAATTATATCAATATAGAAGTCGCCAATTTCCTTCTATTCCAGTAGATATACAAGGAAATGACTAGGTTATTATACTTACCTGCTTTTGTTTCAAACAGGAATTGAAAATTTTCTTTGTATGTATCTCGATCAGAAACTTCGAAAAGTGATTCAAATCGACACTTGTCTGATTCTAATAAACATAATACTATTAAGACAAAGCCAATTTCCTCATTCGAGTCTCTTCAATTCAGTTTTTTAAACATAAATAGTGATTAAAATGTAATGAAGTTTCTCTTCTATCATTACATGCCATTGTTAGAAAACTACTAGACCGTTAAACAAAGTACTAGTTATGGAGTTCTGAGATACTTAACATGCGTAGTAGTATTACCTTTGTGATCATGAGAACGCCATTTTTATTGCTACTATCAGAAGAGATAAGGCTTCATTGACCATATTTGCAATTCCCACACAACATAATAAAATGTGTACTTGTAAATTCTAATAAGTAATTTGTACCACAGCATTGCTACTTATCGCCATTACTCGAAAAATATACTATAAAAATATACTCGGGTTCTCTGAATAGGTCTAGGAACAACGTAAAATTTAATGCATTTCCTCAAAAGCAATAGGTGTCTACATTTTTAAAAAGTTGCGACATTTTCGTACACAATAAATTATTAAGTTTTATCTATGGGGTCAGAGACTTCGTATCACACAACGCACGATGGAAATTGAACAATGATAATGTTATTTGCAACTAATGCACAAAACATCTATCCAAGCAATAGGTACATAATAATTATATTAGGAGAATCTATTTTGAGGCTACATTCTTTAGACGTGACAAAAGCTAGACTCTAGTGAAGTTCAAAATTAAAAAAAAAGCTTATCTGATTTTGTTTCTTTTTCAATCTAAGTATCCAGAGTGAATCGTTTGACGCAACATGTTGCACAACCTTCTCCGTCGAAAAATATCTTTAAGATTGACCTTTGTGCAGGAAGAACACATTTTGCTAGAAAACCAAAATAGTCAGTCGGAAATAGACATTGCGCAATTTCAGAAATCGATTAAAATCTCATTAAACATTTAGCTGATGTCATTGATGCAAACAAAATCCTAAAATGTAGTCTAAGTAAGTTACTATGAGAAAAATTCTCACATACAATTACACTTGTTATCAGCAGTCAAAAAAGGAGAATAATTTTCTCAACAAGTGCAATGACGAAGTCTCTATACGCTTCTAAGAATAATACCAGCTCTCCAAAGTAAATCGTTATTCACGCATTATTATACCGGTGAGTGTGACTGTAACTCGGGTCCAAAGTCCGTTCCCAACAGCTGTACCGCACCGTGCGCCCGCGCACGTGCACTCGGCGTGATCACTAGCAACCTTTAACTGCCGGTGCCCAAACGAAAATAGCCTCTATAACTATGCTATTAGGAGACAAGCGTCTGCCTCGCGACTCGCTCTCCATACCGCTTTTATTTCAGGTATGGATGACGCGAAATGAGCCTTAAAAGCATAGAAATAAGGTTCAATTGGAGAAATTGGGGGAAATGTTTGTATTTCCAATGCAATGGCCGTCGAAAATTTCGTTCGTGAAACGGCTCAATTCAAGCCAGTTTCGTTACGGGTTTTTTGTCCCAAAAACGTCAATTATTAAGTTAAAAAAAGGTGTGATAAAAATGCTATTGTGCGCGGAAAATCCTTAATCATCAACTTTGCTCATAAAATACATAAGTATGGTAGTTTCCTTTGTTAGATATTCTAAATGCTCTTCCGTTTCCCTTTAATAATAACACCTTTAAGAATATGCTATGTTCGTGAAATGAATATTAGATAAACTATCATTACCTGCCCTTTAGTAGTATTTGATTATAGTTAGCTTGTGAAACTAGGCGGATTACGGATTGCTAAACATTGTTCAGTGCCATAAGAATCTCACCGTTCATTTTACTCACGATGAAAACTGCACACTCGTCCCATAGCTTAAGGTTGATATTTCAATGAACGATATACACGGCCGGAGTAACTAGTAGAGTCCAAACTCCACCGAGAAGGGATATATTTAACTCAATTCGGTAGAACAAGACTCTAACATTATTACTCGCAAGGAGGTCAATGGGATCAACGGTAATACAGACACTTGAAGTAGATTGCATTTCCAGTTCAACTCAGATATCTTGTGCCAGTTTCATTTGTGACATGCATAAATTCAAGAAGAAATTCAAACAAAAACGTACCTGAGCTTATTTTAAATTCATAGCCATAGTTTATTTTAGTTATCGTCAAAATCGTTGTCGTCAAACAGTAAAATTCTGCAAAATTTCCGGATATTTAGGCCATTACAACATTTTGGCTCATCGAGATGTATTTCATAATTTATCGTAAGCATTCACATAATGTAGAACAAAATCTGATAATAGGAAAACGTGCATCAAACTTTATGACCACGCTAAGACCTCCACCACGGTTACGTACAGCGGCATGTAAAAATTAGTTCTAGTTAATAATGGTTGTAAAATGTTTTGCTACCATTTGTTGAACTTTCCAATTGGTCCAATGGACTTTGTTCCCTGACGTCACCGTCCAAAAGGCCTCTGTTGGGTAACTCATTGTTTGTCACAATATCCTCCACATTCATAGCGTATTTGTCGTACGCCTGATATGGGGGCGGATTGTATGGCCAATCAACGCTTTGTTTAGACTTTAGACCTACAACGCATTGTTTAAAATCAATTACGTAGTCACACCTCATCTCTATAATCCTTATGCGGTGTAAGCTAACATTATGGTTATCATGATCGGTAAATATATTCTCGTAAAACAACTGGGCAGAGTTACCCATATTTTATTCCAATATATTGTAAAAGTTGTTATATGTAAATATCTAATAGGTACCTAGTGTTCCAAAATTACACTGCTGAAGATTATCGTTTTTAATGTATTTTTTTTACACATACAAAAGAAAGAATAGATATTATATTATAACAACGTTGAGGCCAAATATTGAGGTACTACATCAGATGATGTAATTCAAGAATTCCTTTCATCCATTAACTACATGACTTTGGAGGGACAAGAAAACTCAAGGCATCCAAAATTAGAATATAAAGAGAGTTAAGAACGTTGGGAACTTTCACTTTAATCTTTCATACAAAACGAAACGCTTTCGCAAAACACGTTCTCAGTTACGTTATGTCGCCAAAAACATAAACTTACGTTTCCAGAAGTATAATATGAGTTGTAAAGTAAGTTAACAACATTGAAAATAAAGGAATTAAACACGATAGAAGACTAATTATTGCATTTGCCGTTTTTCAAAAATAAAAACGATATGCAAAATTTTAACGAGTCATTTAATTAAAACCACTCGTAAATTCTTTGCATAAAAATATCCCAGACAGATTAGATCATCCCGTTTACTGCAGACTAATAAAAAATATCATTAGCATTCTTCGACAATTTTCGTGCAACGGAAATCCCTTCTCACTTGTCTTGATAAGCGCAATTACACAAGACACCAGTACAAGTATGTCACCTTCCAATGTAAATTATTCGTGCATTTTAACATCTCACAGAAAACTTCAGTCATCACAACTTTCGTCACAGTTTAACGATCGTTGTAACTACTAGAAAACGCTCCACATGTATGTCGTATCGGTGTAACCACTTATTACGATAAAGATAATTACGCACCCGGATAGATACTTACATAGAAGAATTCTCCACCATCCATTATGGCTCACAGTATGATTTATGGAGTGAATCTATTTTTTACATTATCTTGAGATATTTTTTTTAGTTACATCATTTGTTGTACAACGCCTACTTAAAAACCGTTATGAGAACAACTCTTACATGTATCAGTGTCTCAGTGACCCTGGTACTTAAAATAATTGTGTTTCTTGATTGCTTCCTACCGGTAAAAGTCTGCAAGGTGGTATTATGGGGATTTGTTAAATTTTAACCAACGTGCGATTTTTATACGAATATTCTTCTCTCGGCAAGTAAGATTATTTTTCTAAGATGTCAGTAAGTAAAAACAGTAAAGAATCAAGGAATTGAACAGTTTGGGCCGGTTTTGTAATCCCATTGTCTAGCCAATATACATTTATTGGAAAACGATGTAAAGTTTTATTGTAAAGTATTGTTGCCCAGCAACATTATTAATAGTACGGGGAGTGTTTTTATTTATAGGCCATCGTTACTAGATCGTTTTCATGCTATTAAAACTATTCTCAGTGTGGGTACACTCATCATATTTATCGATTGCTGTATCCTCATGCGCACATTATACATAGTAATTATTGTAGATATTTGTGTATAATGTAAGGCAATACGTGACCGAGACCACGAGTATGAACCGTGGAGCGGAACCTTGGCTTACATCTCAATACTATGTATTATCTTGGTACTAACAGTCTCGCCTTGACACTCGCTCTAACACTATCAAAATAATCAATTCCGAGAATTTAGAGCAAAAAATGGAAGGTGGCCAAACCTTCATTGAAGGATATAGTAACTAAAAGATTTTGGGAGCAATGTTTTTCAGTTTGGGTTTATTCATGTTCATACTAATGACACATTGCTAGTCCTATCTTTAGTTTTTAAATGGAAAATCGATTCCACCTCAACGAAATTTGTCTCCATGGGGATTAATTTTACCTAAATTCCGTAGTTGTTTGACGAATATGATATTTCTTTTCATTAGTGGCATAGTTTAGCTGTTTCATAGATAGCACTCCTTACTTTGTTAACGATCAACTTTAAGTTAATGAGAAAATTGAACAAACGTACACAACACGTGCAATAGTTAAATACCTACATGAGTAAAGCCACATTGTGTTCATTCATATACATTAAAATATTTAACGATTACGTTTAACCAAAACTAGCAAGAGGTTATCTCTAAAACAGAACATATATTAAATCTTTATTGCAATGCTTTACATAACGGTAAGCGGCAAATATTACATTATATTAGCAAAGTAATTACTTAACGAGGTGACATCATTATACAATTTAGCTTGAACCTAGATAACCCAACTTCCAGCTCGGGCCACTAGCAACCATTCCATCAATGCGATAACTGATAAAATCGAGTTGCGATGTCAACGAACGGGAAGATAGCGATTATCATAAGCATTACAATTTTTAAAACAAAATGTAACCTAAATGAGAGGTCATCTAAATCAATAGACGTATGTAAAACGAAAACTTCAGCTGTTTTGTCTTTTTTTGTTTTTAAATGACAAAGTTCATTGGTTTTTCCATTTTCCGGTAAGATATAAGTATAACTAACATTGTAGTAGAGTAGCCATATTGTGATTTCTGAACATTTTCCCACGTCATTGGATGTCATTGCGCAAATGTACAGAACTTTGTTAGATTTGTAGCAGCAGTGTGGAAGATTGATAATACATTCAAAGGACAAATTAAGGTTAAATCCAATATCGTTATTTGTTGATGAAAATAAGTGAAGATATGCAAAATACATGCAAGTTTAGGTTCATTAGTCTCTTACATTGACAGGAAAGTGTAATATGTGGCAGATACATAAGGTCGTACTTCAAGGATCTTTATTGTTGCCTTCATTTTATTTATTAATTAAAATTACAGTAGGCGTTGATAATATATTACATTCATGACTTTTTGATTTTGGTTGTTACAATTTAAAACCTTAGCAACAATTGCCCTGAATAATTATCTTAATGAACTACGTAGTGCTTTTACGTCCAAGATTGATTGGAGGATTATGTTACATCTTATCATTAGCTACGTCAGATCGAATATTATCTTTGAGTAACAAAATGTTATCTTTATAAGTGCCTTATTACTGATAATTGTTGTAATCAGGTAAAGTTTTACTCTCACAACCGGATCTACGGCAGGAATAAAAGATCTTACTCTTATAACGTTTTTGTTGAATTTACGTTTTTAAAGTGGTCATCTTCACACGTTACTAATTATGTTTTACACATTAACAGGAAAGGTCAAAATCATGACGGAATTGTTAATACCTGTACAAAAAGTTTTATCCATTCTAATTTGAATCAAGTAAACTTGTTTGTAAAAAGGGTCAATTTGTGTTGCATCGTCATTCCAGTAGTAGGTATAGGATATTTGATGTCAAGGAAAGACAGAATAATAAACATAACAATATCTGAAAATGGTATTATGAACAGAAAACACAGAAGCATAATAAATGTTGATAAAATAATGCGAATAGTGAATTGTTTACATTACACAATACATTAACACTGACAACCTTTTAAAAGTTGTCCAAGTTCTGTTTCTGACGCTATGATATTTGATTCCAATCATTGCAGACAGTAGGTCCTATGTATATATTGATTACTGTGACTAATTTCTCGTCTAGTTATACCGATTTGAAAAAACTTGCTGAGAACGGTCAGTTGCCATATACAGCAGGTTCTAGGTTCCTTCGTTAGGATGTTGATGTTATGTCACCAGAAACCGGTGACGCTAACCAGGCTAATTAGGTGGCCTAGCTCGGACAACGTAATGATGCCAACTTAACTATTTGTCTTACTGGGAATTATTTAACTAGTACATTACCTAAAATGTTGTTAATATTTGAAACGACACTCTTTAACTTTTAACGACCGTTTCGTCAAATTTATAAAAATGGCGGAAAATTACTCAATCTTTGATTAAATCCTTCACTCATTCTTTGTTCAATAGTCATCGTTTCTAAGGGTTACATTTGTACCTATTGCAACTAGCTAGCTAAACCGGTTGTAAATGTCGATAACTTTAGTCTTATGACGAATCACATCACATCGCTATATTATACCTTTGGTTATCCATACTTATCTTCAATCACGAAAGATTTTACAAAAACTTGTGTTAGAAAATTAGCTGATTTGAATATGCCTATCAATAAATCGTTAGTTAAAAAACTGCAGCAGGAAACGTTGATGATTTATAAATAAAATTTTTGATTGGTATCTAAATTTTTTTAGAAGTAGAGTGACTATTAAGATCAGAGATTAATTATACAACACGTACTATAAAGTTACTACATGATCCAGCCAAGGTTATTCAAATTTAAAAAAACGACACTCTTGTCCGATTTAGTTCCTCGTTGCAAAAACTAGACAAAGAATACGTTTTGGTCAAATTGTAGCAGTAAAGTCTAGGTAAAACGTAGATACTGACAAAATTCTTGAAATATTTAAAGAACTAAACGAAATCATAAAACTAATAAAGACCGCTAATCAAAAACTAGTAAAGATGGATGTAATTACATCTCAAACAACAGGGAAACTAAACAACTAGTTACTGATCTAAGTCATTCAGCAAGTAGCTGGAAACCGGTCATGTGCCCGTTTTAGAGGCCACACTAGACATTTTCACAGTTCCTAGTCCGCTATACTTAGACATGGCTAATATTGTACTTCTCTGATAAACATGGTTTAAATCAAAGTACCTACACAATAATAAAATTTACGCCGACATGCAAATTTGAAATAATTATAATACTACTCACAACATACTAAAAGATCTTACTCATGCCTGGTGCAATATTAATTGTCTTCTCGATAATTGCAATTACATATAAAATGACGAGAAGTTTCTGTGTTTAATAATTCACCTAATCCCATGACGAGGAAATCATGTTTTATTGAATTGAGTCACCATTATTTATTAAAATTACTCTAAACCGCTCATATTATATCAACATAATATTTTATACCTTTGTCGAAAGACAAAGTTTACGATCAAATTAAAAGCGAACTGTTTGATGATAATATAAAATAAATGCTTCACAAAAGACACTTCCAGAAACCAAACATTGTATTTATTGTTGTTTAGACGTTTGAAGTATGTAGGTATTCATCTTGAAACGATTTGTAACTCTTACACAATCGACTGATAGCCGATGGAAAGGCCAGTGGAAACTTTTAAAGATAGTTATAATTGAAGATTCAACTAAATAGTAAACAGCGTCGTTAAAAATAATCAGGTACTTGACCAACATTTTGTTTTCAACACTACAAAACTTATTTAAACAAATGAGATATAATCTCAGATCAGAGAATATAATAATGTTAACAATAATGTACCAAATATGGCACCTTGTAGCACTCCATATCGACGAACGTTACGTAGATCACGTATACCCTTCTCCCACCTTTGTACCCGGTCAACCTACGCTGATAATGAGTGTTAACACTTATGACAATAACAATAAAGGTGATAATGGAATATCCACCGAAGGAGACTGGAATAACGTAGTAATTGTAAAGTGCCGTGTTCTTGACGTTAAACAGACAATTTTCGAGGCGAAGCATTGTGTGGGTGTTGCCTATAATATTTGGAAGTTAAACACCTTAAATGAATCGGAAGTTGTTAATATTCATTAACAAGTCATATTAAAAAAAACTTGTTTTTTGACAAACAATAATTGGTGTACAATGTTTATTTAAAGATTATGATTATATTTATAGTGAAAATAATACTCAGCACAGTTTTAAAATGATGCCAGGCATTAAAAACCTTTTAATATGAGTCATGTCATATTTATATACACGCACGTGCCGTGATATAGCTAAGAGAAGGAAACATGAACATTCCTGATTTATTCCACATTAACCGGCAAAGTTATAAAATAAATATTTATGTTGGAATTTTTCATCGCTGCGAGATGATTCGAAAGTGTAAAATGAGAGCATCTATAAATATTTTTACGAGCGTTGAAGGGTACCCACTGAGTTCATTTGGTCACGGTTTCATCACGTGAAATATTGGACCGCATCCAAAAACACACAAGTCATCGACCAGGGATGGTTAGAAAAAATCCTTGCGTCATGCTTGTCATTTAGGATAATATTAGGAATTTCCAAACTACGAATTTAAAACCAAGTTTCACCTCGGAACACTTTTATTCAAAGATTAATTATTACAGCGAACAATAAGACAGCAATAAAGATTCTCTCAATAATTACACAGTAGCTGAAGTTCGTAGTATAATTATATGTTATATTAATAAATCGTGTGAGATAATATTATGTATGTATAAGACGTATGTGTTTCTGCGCGGAGCAACATGTAAACATTATCCCAAAAATTTCCACCCAAAAAGGGCACGGACCCAAGAGTCTGTGGAAAAAAACTGTTTTATTTAAAAAATACGTATAAGAGACAAGTTTAAACTATGATTCATCAAAAGGTTTGACTGATGTCTGAAAAACGCAAATTGTGCTCTCAGCTCGTGAAATTGGTTGGCCTTGTGCCAAATTTCTTCGTTTGCTCTCCCAAATTTGGTTTTGATTATTGTCAAGTGACTATTTGAGACATCTCTTCTATTGTATCCAAGAAAAACTTCCCAGACAAATCAGAATAAATATCATCTATGGATCTGCCTCTATATTTATCTATACCCTCTAGAGTCTAGTCTACTATTGATATGCAGACTCATACAAATTCAGCGATTAAACTTCCTAGTTAGCAAACGAACCTCTAAATTCGGATAATCGGTATTCTATTCATGTAATATGTTTGGAACAATACATTACGTGCAGTGCATTACAAGTGGATTGATTGATGTTTGTATAACTTCAATAGCGATGATCAATAGTAAACAAAATGTCATCGCATAGTAGTTTACAGAAGAACTGTTAATGCATCTAATACTGTATATTTGGTGAAACGTAAGCAAATCTATTTCAAAAGACGACTCTTTGATCTGATCTTGAAAGAATTAGATAAAGCATTAGTGCATGGGAGTCACAATAATCAACAAAAGCATATGCACATTGCTTTAGTCGATGATGCATTTCTTGTAAAAGGCATTTAAGTCAATCACGACTACATAACTAGTCAGTCGTCTATAAAAAGCAAAAAGCAGGTACCTATAAAAGAAACATTGAAAGTGTTGTTTTATGGCTAATAACAATTTTAACACCCCATAAAGTTAAGATTTTCCTCCAAGCAGCGCTGTCAAGATAGTCAAATTGATTCACCGAGTGGGTCAAAAGATCATGTTGGAACTTTAGTAAAGTTCTTAAACGTTAGAAATGCAAGAAAATTTTTGAAGATATAAAGAAAGATAGAAACTGTATTCATTAATGATTACATTTACTATGGCTAGAAATTATTTAATAAACTTGTTTAGCAACTTTAAATAAAACGGCCAAGTTCAGTTAAATTTATATCACAGTATCTCTACGTAAGGATGGCGTACTGCTATGAAATAGACATAAAATCTACAGTCTGACCAGAAAGAGTAGAAATTAAAAAGTGGCAATACTGTAGTGTCATCCCTTTCAAATCAATCAAAGAAAAAGGGAGGACACTACAGTATTGCCACTTTTTAATTTCTACTCTTTCTGGTCAGACTGTAGAATCGAAAATCCATCTGTTAAGTTTGTTTTGTATATCATACCTTATTAACTAATTATGAACAGATAATTTCGAATATATCAGAAAACACTAGACTTCAAATAGGTTTCTAGTGTTTTCAGACAATAATATTTGCTTAGAACTTAGTATTGTGTTTGTTAATCATATACCAATGGCGCCACCTATAATCAATAATACAAGTATCCTACTTCATTAATGCACATAGCAATCATCTACGCATTAAATTCATCTATAATCGTCTCTTCACTACGTAGCATGATTCCAAATAGCTTATTACTCGTGTTTTTGTAATTGAATTGTTAATTAAGTAAGATACAAAGTAAACAGATGCGACACAAGTAACGTCTTTGCTTTGGGCCGGTTAATCGCAAATTCGCCACAGGCGGGCACTGGCTCGTCCTCTCGGGCGGGTGTGACAGATGAACCGAATTAACAGAATAAAAAAACAAACTACATATTTGCATTACTACATAAAGGATCATAACATAACGCACTTTAACCCTTGTATCTGATGTATTTTCTGAAGAACTAATTGATTAATTAACTTTACCTGCCGAAGTTACTTTTTAGAATTCATTTTATAACATAACAAACATTAATAAAATACGCATTAAAGCGATTGCGTATTTATTTTTTTGGAAGCGTATGTAATGCATTATCAACTAAATCCAATAAAAACATGTTTTTCGGCTGCAGTTATCTTTTCAATTTCAGTTAGTCGTTGTCAAATCAGTAAATCTAAACCTAAGATTCGATAAACACCCAAAATAGGAACAAGAGACAACGACGTCATAAACAATGATAAGTTGAAAAGAATTTTAATTTTGAGATAAAGCAACTCAAAACAGTATTCGTATGGCAACTACTTGACAACAAAGTAATTTTGTTTGTGTGTATTGTGTTTTGCATGGAAAATGGTAATGTAGCAAAAACTTCAAGGAACGGTGAAAAAACTCCACGTGTCCTTTTTGGAAGACATGCCAATTAGGACTACAAATCAGACAGCATATCCAATTGTTCCAAGTCCCCTGTAAAGGTTCATCTAGATCTCAACCTTGGACTATATTTGGACCAAAATAAGACTGGCAAAAGAGGTCTGAAATTAACGTCTTGCGATGAACAAAGTTAACACAATGTACCAGGAATTATTCCTTAGTTCTTTGTGCGGATGAATCTATGAATACTGTCGAAGCATGCCTCTTGCATTTTCATAAAATAGGTTTCACTTGTTAACATATACTCGTAATTTGCATACAGATCAGGCCGTGGATCGGCGCCAACACTGTTGTATAAAGCCTTACGATTTCGAAACAGCCTTCGAATGACATAAAGTTGCATGTTTATAACCTGGTCGCAGTTGCAGTCCTTTAAGAGGGATAAAAGAATAGTTGTGTTGCAAATGCCGCGATGACTTATGTTACTGGTCAAGACGTCAACTTTAATTCTGTTTAAAACAATTTATTTGCACCTACAAGACCTACTTTAAATTTTGTTTCTAAATTCTTGTTAGCTCAGGTGGTTTCTGTTTAGAAAACTTTTAAATAAAATCGAAGACCTTAGTTTGTTGAAATATTTTTCTATTATCATGGGGAAAATGTTGTTCTTGTCTTTACACAAATAAATATGATAGGAAAACTTAAGTACAATTTTCATAATGATTCTTCCCCTTCCCTTTTGTGTATATCATCATCATAACAATATTGTTTTCCGGTACCTTGAAATTACCTACATTTCTTACCACGGAAATGGTATGTTAATATTAATGTCATGTATTGTTTACGTCTAAAAAAATTCATCATCATGCAAACTTACTGCACAACACATTAGATTTGCATGTACTAGCGACATCATCCTGTCTTTAAACTTAGTCATAATTTGTTATTTCAACATCTATGCTATTGCTGCAAATTATTTGATGCGTTTACAGCATTTTACAGTAAGCAATTTTAAACGAGGCTGACACGGGTAATGCGTGACTGAAAGTTGGAACAAATAGTTTTGCTTCGTCAAGACAAATCTTAGTTGTAGATGCCGAGTCCCTTCAGTTTAGAAAACTTAATTAACTTTAAAACCTTTAAAAATTATTTCGATTGCACGCATTTGAAAAAATGGTAGAGGGTTGTGTAAAGTTACATAAACAAAATTGGTAGACCTTGACTTTTAATCTATGTTCTTAAGACAATGTATATTGTATACATTATTATCAATCACGATATATTGAAAAACGCTCGCCCCATGTTATATAGAAAATTCTTTGTTAATCTTTTCTGCGCAATATTGTTTACTCGCAAGTAGAGGAATGAATAACAAAACCATAAAATTAACGTTTGCTACACATCAGAGGAAGTCATTTTAACTGGTTTAAGGCGTAATTTAATAATTCTGAGTTGTTATTCAATATGCATTGCGACGTGCATTCCATAACCGACAAATGAATCGTTTATAAAATAGCTGAAAATATTATAAATATCCTGGGTTTATTTCGATACCTTTGGGTTCATTTGGCGTAAAGACCATTTTGGCCAAATTGAGTTATATATATCATTTTTTTCAGAATTTTTTTCTCTATCGATCTGTCTAGACGAAATAATGAAATTCGCAAAAAAAATGTTTATACGACCCACATTTTTCTTACTATAATGTCTTGCAAAAGGTAAATTCACAGTGTAAATGCCAAATAATTATTTTTTGTAGTATTGTTATGATGTATCCACCATGATTTATATCACTCCTGGGCGTACAAGTCGACGTTAATCGTATATGGTTTTTACGCCATAGCATTGTAAACGTAATCCATTATATCGTTTAAATAAGACGTCGTAAATCCAAAAGTTCAATAGCGTATTGATGTAAAGACCACGTTCATTGCAAAAAGCACTTTACGCCCAACACACAAAGCACAAAACTAAAAAACTAACGTGGCACAAGTCAACGGAACAGCGACAGAAAGAAAAGCGAGATAGATTGATACCTTTGGGTTCATTTTGTGTATCAACTAAAACCTGACTATTCAGGAGAGTAGATTTTTTTTTGTATTGTTTAATAAAAACTCATAACTTTTTTGTTTTTGAAGTTATAAAGAAATGACCAATAGGAAAGATTCTTATAATTAGGTAATGTAGAAGGCTAAATGATCAAAACATATCTTTCTTCTTTGGTTTCGAAGTTAACCTTGGATTTACGTCAAAAAAAAATAGTTTTTGGTTTATACAACCCACGAATATTGTAAAAAAATAACTGTGTACGTCGTATATCCAACTTTGGTAAATTTAAAACTACAATTACTGACGTAAAAACCCATAGAGTAGATTTTTTTTGTATTAAAAGTCAGTTATAATCATAGAACAATTGAAATCTGACTATTAAAAACAATCCTATTGCTCCCAAAATATGTAGGAACTTAATAATTATTGTAAGCCTCATGCCTAAATTATGATCGATTTAAATTAAATAAAACTACCCTAATACGAAATCAATATTTATTCTTATTATGGCATACTGACTGTTATAACAGTAACAGTTTAACAAAAAACATCTTGATTAAAATTAAATAAAAAGAAACATTTTTTTATTATTTAAACTTTAATGCACAATCAAGAGTACATAAGGTAGACCTAATGCCAAATGGCATTCTCTGCCAGTCAACCTTTGGGCCAAGCAGAAAAAATCTATTGTAGGTAGTGTTAATGGGCTAAAAAGTGAAAATAATGCAGTGAACTATATAATTATATAATATAAATAACTAAATCCTCAACAAATTAATATAGCGTAGGTATAACATGAATATGATACATAAATAATAATAAATAATATATAATAAAACCAAAAAGAAAGATTCAATTCAATTCAATTTTTATTAAAATTCTTAGAACTATTCTATCAGCTAGTACAAACATTTTCTTAAGATCTAATTAAGTACTTTATGAGCCTGAACTAGGAAATCCTGTGTTTCAGGCGAAAATATAAATTTAATTCTAATGATCTACAAATAATTATACACAGTTAATGATTGGGACAGGTGGATGACGATGCTAGGGTTTGGAGATAATGTTTTCGGAGAAGGATTTTAAAAGCGGAGGAGCGGGAAGATCATTCCAAAGTCAGACGTTAGACAAAAAGAGTTGGAGACAAAGCCGGACCGGTACGAAGGAGAAGCTAGAACTGTTTTATTCGAGGAGCGTAGCTGACGGGAATGTGTCGAGCTTGCACTTCGAATTAAGGTAAGCCGGAGCGTGTGATCGTTTAGGATAGAAAAGAGAGTAGTAAGAATTCTGGCATTACGTCGAAATGGGATAGGTAATCAATTAAGCTTGGTGCGATAAGAAGAAACGTGATCAAACTTACGTAAGTTGAAAATGAACCGAGTACCATAGTTAACTAAACGATCTAACTTGTCGAGAAGATCTTTGTTTAAGTCAACAGTACACCCATCCGCGTAATCAATTAAGGGAAGATTAAGGGCTTGAACAAGAGAGATTTTAGTGGGAATTAGAAGGAAATTTTTAAAATCTGTACAGAGCTCGCAAAGTGGAAATTACTTTACGACTCAGTTCACCTATATGTACAGACCAACTTAGTGTATTGTCGATATGCAGGCCTAAGTCTTTGACACTACTGCAGAAGGGAATAGGTACACCATCAAAGAGGACAGGGGGCAAAGTGTCTATATCAAGCCTACGAATATAGTATACAATAATGGCTTGACATTTATTCGGGTTTACTGCAACGCCAAATCGATCAGACCAACCAGCGATGGAGCACAAATCTTTGTTGACAGCAGCTATGGCAGAGTCAATACCACCTTGAAGGACGCCTGTGCTAAAATCGCACCAGCACAATACTGTCTGATCAACCTTCACCGCTTGCCGGCGGTTACAGAGATAAGAGGCAAACCATTGAATTGATAATTGATAGAAGGACATCATGATCGCAATATTAAAGGCGTTGGAGAAATCAATGAGGACAAGCACAGTTAACATGCCTTCCTCCATGCCGTCTCTAATATATTCTGTTACCTTAAGTAGAGCTGTGCTGGTGCTATGACAGGGGCGAAACCCAGATTGAAATTGACAAAGAAGATTGTTATTAAAAATATAGTTGAAAAGTTGGGAGTGCACAACTGCTTCCAGAATCTTGGAGAGGAAAGGTACTATATATATATATATATATATATAGGTATGGCCTAAAGTTGTTGAGATTAACGGGATTCGATATCTTAGGGAGAGGAATAATGTGTGCTTTGCGCCAAATTGCTGGGAAAACCCCACAGGTAAAGGAGAAATTAATAATATGAGTAATGACTAGGAGTATGTGATCGAGTAGAACCAACACCATAATAGTACGACTGATCTCGTCATAACCAGTGGCTTTGGATTTAAGGGAGACTATAATTTTTAGAATTTGATCCGAAGAGACACTAGAGAGAGTAAAGGAATCTATCTGAAGAGGGGGCAGGGAAGTAATCTCAGAGACAGTAAGAAGTTTTCTGGTATGATCTAAAGAAGAGGAAGTAGAAAAATGGATGTTTAAATCATCGCAAGAAAAAGAAGTACCAGAGAATGAAGCCTAGAATGCTGCACACTGACGGCCTAGAATGCTTATAAGTTGAGTTATGCCATATTACTATAATTAAGTAGAAGGTTGAATTATTAAGTGTCATATTATGATTTTTGTTTCGGTTTCGGTATACGTGACAATGTTGTTTTTTTTATTTAATTTTAATTTAGATGTTTTTTTTTGTTAAACTGTTTAACAGTCAGTATGCCATAATAAGAATAAATACATATTGATTTCGTATTAGGGTAGCTTTATTTTATTTAAATCGAATATAGTTTAGGCATAAGGCTTACAATTATTAAGTTCCTACATATTTCGGGAGTAATAGGATTGTTTTTAATAGTCAGATTTCAATTGTTCTATGATTATAACTGGCTTTTAATACAAAAAAATCTACATCTATGGGTTTTTACGTCAGTAATTGTAGTTTTAAATTTACCAAAGTTGGATATACGACGTACACAGTAAATTTTATTACAATATTTGTGGGTCGTAATAAACAAAAAAAATATTTTTTTTGACGTATATCCAAGGCTAACTTCTAAACCAAAGAAGATAGGTATGTTGTGATAATTTAGCCTTTTACATTGCCTAATTCTAAGAATCTTACCTATAGGACATTTCTTTATAACTTCAAAAACAAAAAAGTTATGATTTTTTGTTTAAAAAAAAAAACGTTTTTCGGCTCTCCTGAAAAGTCAGGTTTTGGTTTATACGCCAAATGAACCCAAAGGTATCGATTTAATATTTGTTTAATTGTACATCCAGGTATTTTTTACTGTCGAATCGCTTTCGCCTATATTCAACTAATGCAGAAGCCTGTAAAACTATACGTTCAAAATTTGAATCTGAACTTGGAAGCAACAATGTTATACTTGCACCGATAGGAAAACCGCCTATCGTTCCATTAAAGCTGCGTAAAAAACAATATTTATGTAAGGACATTGATCGGCTAAGTAGTAAATAAACTTTATCAATAATCCGATGCGATGAGTAAACTTCGCATTTAATGACTTACTGCGCAGTATTTTAGCGCAACCTGTTTTATGCAAACAGAAATTTTCGAACCGCACGGACTGTGCAAACAGAATCGTCTCTTTCTAACATTGTTGCGATAGCAGAAGCAGACATATCGGATTCAATTCAAGGTGTGACTGTGTGTAGCAAATATCTACATAATGGTTAACATAGACTATTTAACAATAGAATTGACGCTATTTAATTCCTCTCTATAGAAACTAACAAATGCTTGATAAAATAAGTAATTACTGTCAATTGAAATAATATAAAAAATGGGATACAGTGTTTAATCTTAACTGATGCTGTAGATCAACCATTGGTGGCTTGCTAAGACTGTAGACTATAAGTCAAACGAAGAAATCATGCGCATGACACATGACCTTTTGTGCTTTCTGCCTGAAGGACGAGACCAGGTCGCCGATGACAACTTCCAGACTACGGCTTGTTGCCAAGAATTAACAATAACTAAATAGGTATAGGAAAAAGAGTTGAGATTTATTTTTTATTTCTTAACTTGTGCGATTCCTTCTTTTGCTTTAAAGTACCATAGCTGCAGGCTCTCGATATCTGTGGCCTTGTCTAAAACTCAAGACTTTCGCTCTTTTCAAAAAGACTATGCCCGCTTTTCGACCGGGCCCATCTTTTGTGAATTTTGTCTCTCTCTTCTATTTATAATAATACATAACAATGCCATTTAACATCCGCGGTTATACATTAAATCAAAAGCAATGTTGCATCTATCCATAATTGTGTCTATGGTTAAAAATATAAAATCTAGGTGTGAACTCAAGTTATCGGCGCGTAGTACGTCCTACATAAGGAGGCCCAGGTAGATAATATAAAAATATACGAATAATTTGAATACCTCATTGAATATTTTTTTTGTCTCATAGAAGATGACTCATTTTAATCCCTGTTGAAGTATAAACGGTGTTTCTGACAATGATTATCTTTATGTAATTCCATTCGTTTAACGTGCCATAACTCTGTTAATTTTGTCAAGTCGGACTTCTGTGTTTCGGGGTATGAGACCTATAAGTTATTATAATAACTGTCGTCTCGGTGTAGCGGGTGCAGGGCAGGCCAGACAGTAAATGCTTAGTGTTTTGCACTGAACTGTCTAAGGACAGACGTGGCGCTTACAATCAGGTGTACGATCTGCTCGTCTTGACACATTGCAATAAAAAAAAAAGTAATTTTGATAAGAGTTTGCTGTTACAATTTAGTGGTGAGCATACCTACGACTTGAAACAATCCTAGAATATTCTACAGTACCTACACCTTTTTCTTTACTATTAAAAGTAATCACATTTAATTTAATGGTTATACAATGTAAACATAAACACAGTAAGTAGGTATCTACCAAAGCATCGATGACGCAAACTAGATAAACACTGATAGCAGAATCCTTAGCAACAGTCCCGTGGCCAAATATATTCAAAAGCATACTTACCTTTGTGTTAAACACTTATGTAAATCGCAGCAGCCATATTTAAGTGGCTAGTCCAACATTTTTTGTTGTTTGCTATGGTTTGTACTTTGTCCTAAGCGAAACCAAGCAAATATACATATTTTTAAGCAACTATGTGTGTAATTTAATAGAATCCTTTAAAGCAGTTAGACTTTCTTAGACTAAGCGGTCTAAAAGTTTTAGTACCCGAGCCAGATTGAGGACCTTAATTTTATGAACACAGCTCGGGCACAGATTACTAAATAGTTACGCTCGGGTTTCATCACCAATCCGCATTTGGTAAGCGTGGTGATTAAGAAAGTACTCATCATTGTTACCAGCAGTGGCGCGTTACATAGGTCTTTCATGAAACATATCATTATGTTAATTGCCTTTGCCTGTCATCGTACTCATAATCCTTTTGGCCATATAATATTTATTAACTGATAGAGATGAAGTGTTTTTATTTCTTCAGCTAAATACTCTTTTATGGATACTGTTTACGTATTTATGACATCATTTTTATTAAATTCTTTTCGATAATGCTCGTAATCCATATTATTATTATCTCTACAGAGAGCCGCGTACCTATATCTTGATAACTTTATTTTAGCTGTATGACGTCAACTTTCACAAAAAATGTCTCTTCTCAATCCTGATTTACAATTCATATAAGTACAGTTGATTGCTACTTAAGCAGGATTTAATATACGTGTTAACCGATAACGTCATGTTTATAATTATGACCATTGTTTGTGAAAATTGAACGATGCCTGTTTAGTGCAGATTACAATGGATCTGTTTATTTAGCTCGTCAAGAGTGCTTTTTTTCTATCCCCTTTCCTAATCCTCATTGTTATCATTCTCATTCAAGTTTAAACACTATCATTTGTCATTAGTGTTAATTAGCTAAAAGCTGTTTGTACTCCTTTAAACCCCCTTCTTGTCAGAACATTAGAGAAGTTTAAGTTGTCTGTTATTTAACTCTTACGAAACCATAGCGTAATTTTATCGTCACGTTCTTAATTGATTTATTCTGGAAATTTATTTGTATAACAGACGTGTTAGTGACCTCAATAGGGGCTTGCAAAACTCTAACATCAAATTAAGTTTCACGGCTGCATATAAAATCAGATTCGAAACAATGTGTGCTTAAATATCTTTAGCGTAAAAACTGAACGTCTTTGTCCTCCATTTTTATGTAGGACTATAAATGAACATCTTTCCAACTAAACTTCTACAAAAACTTGCTTAGCATGAGTTGGTCGTAAATTGTGTCCTTAACATTAATATGGGAATCATTATCTTCAAGGTTTTCATTGTTCAAGACTCTATTGTCCTTGCATGTATTCCGACTTATTCGACGTTTTAATATATTACAATATATGTGTCAGCTTATTCATTTTCAAGAAATCTCAGTCTTAAACAATGTAATTTAACAAAATCCAAGAGAATTATAATTGTAAAGATTTCCCAGACTATGTCTTTACTCTAACTGATCCTTTGTTCTGATTTGCACATTATTTGCGGAGGATTTAAAAACCTTTTACCGGAAAGAAAGATCTGTTGGTTCACTTTACTGTCTGTAGATCTAAAGGTTATTTAAACATTAGTAAGGTTTCCTAAAAAGTATCCACCAAAACTTATACAAAAATTTCAAGACATCAGATAGCCTCTATGTAGATTGTAGTAATGACTTTTTTATTACACTTCGTTTTTATTGATTAATTTGCTTTATCGTTATTATGAAAATAATAATAACAATTAATAATATTCTTGATAAAAGGAACATTTTTAATTTTGAAGGTAATGTAATAAGACACATTTTTTAAACAAAGGATATCTCAACCTAAATATAATGATGATGAGAGAAGATTTTGTGTCAATACTACACAAAAGGTCTCATTGAGCGCTTTCTTTATCGAAGCAAATAACTAAAGCGGCTTCTTTGCTTTACAAACAATGAGGTATTGTAAACATTGGAGTAACGCGCTCGCTGGTCAAGAAAAACAATGTTAGCTTTGTGTCTTCAATTTGGGCAATGTTTTTCAAGTGGTGCTTATATCTTGTATTTATTATAGGTACTTCGTTCATACATCATCACACAAAAGCAATATATTATTGTATTGTTGCTAACAAATACTTTTTACCAAAGACTTTAAATAAGTTTAAAAAACTTTTTATCATTTCTTTATTTTCATAATTTTCCGTTTGTGTAGCCTTTTGTGATGTTTTTCATAATTTACATGATTATGTTCTTCAAACGAATAATGATAGTGAAGATAACAAAGCCCAAACATTTTCGGGCACGAATAGCAGATTATATTTGGCAGCGAGGTTAATCTGTTCCACTGTTTGGCGATTAGTTGCCAGATGTGACGCTCGATTTGCGGCGTCCTGTGGACTAGTCGAGCGACTGGTCGACCTGACTATCGAGACAAGCAGGGCACGCACCATGCGCGTGATCACATCGTGCCAAGCAAGAGTGCGACAGCGCTATGCAATAGAACGGGACGCAGAGAAAACATCTGGGTCCCGGTGTTTTGCCTGTTATCCGTGATATAACATTCCCAATATACTTTTTGTGTGGGTTCGTGCATTGCTTTGCAATAGTGCTCGTAGGCAAGATGACATTAAAAGTAAATCAAAAAGTCGTTAGTTGCAAATTATATTGCTAGTGAAGGTTAGGACAGATACTGCAAGCATTTCGAAATCTGCTTTATGGTAAAAATACATCGAGTGAGTGAATTGCGAAAGCAAGTTGAGGATCTGTATTTACTTCATTTAAGGATTTTATTGACTGAAGTCAACAATCGCTAAACACAATAGCTATTTTAGCACATTCGTGTTTATTAAGAACACCAACCCCATACAAAGCAAATTGTTTTTGCTTTTTTGGGAACGATTATGTTCTGTATAATTTTACCTTTGAACAACTTTGGTTCCTTTATCTTTATTCTTATTTGCGCATAATAATACATGTTCAACTGCCTCCTATTGTCTTACAGACGTAAATAACTGTATATCGCTAACATGAGATTTTTTTACTGACGCACAGGATCTCTTGAATCAAATCGTGTAAAAGCGATGTTTCTCGACAACATGATCCAAAAACTTAGACATTTTAACACATTTGAAGTAGCAAAGATCTTTTTGGTAAACATTATTTTAGCATTTACATCGTTGACTTTTCAGACAAATCGAAAGAACACACAAATTATTATTTTAATACATTTTATACTGGCCGAAGTGTATACTTAGGAATGAACCCCCAAAATAATAGCAAGCGGCATAGGCAGCAACTTTCCAAACTACGAGGACCTTAAACAAACGGATTAAGGTGTATATTTGCAGCGTTGACAGCACAATAGTCCCGGTCGATGACCCAGGGCTCCTTCTGAGGATGTGAGCGCATCAGCGCACGTGCTGCGATTCCAAAACGACACGAAATGGCGGACCAAGATGGCGGGATGCGTTTTGATTGAAGCAACCAGTTTTACTGGTGGGTCTCCTATTATGAGCCTCAGGTTGCGAACTGTCAACGTGCTAAAATGAACTTAGCTGAAAAGTTCTTTAGAAATAAGATAATGAAATGTTCAAAGCTTCTGCTATTGAATACGTTAAGAGAAATTAACCGAAGTTTAAATTGAGTTTTACCTTCTCAGATGGAAAATGGCAAAGATGAATAGCATTTCCCTGTATAGCTGTTAACCAGCAACTCTATTGATAATCACCTATAGATGATCTGCCTACTATTATCCCACTACAGATCAAAGGCCTCTGTAATTAACATTAAGTCATTACTGCACGGATGGATTAATGACTAAATTGCTACCAAATGTGGCTTATCGAATACACACGCTAGCTCTGTTACACGAATCTGATAAACTTTAGGCCATCTGATCATTTGGCTCATGCTATGATCCTACACATTTTTGTACTTGAAACATTTTACCTATCCGCCTAGACAGAAATAATTATGTGGTTGGCACTTTGATTTTATCTATAGGGAATTTACCTGGTTCTAAACTAGAAGGAAAAATTTCAAACATGATGAAATCTAGAAATTGCATTGTCACCTTAAGCCTAGTAATGCAATATGCATTATTAGGTTAGGAAATTGCATTGTCATCTTAAGCCTAGTAATGCAATTATGCATTACTAGACTAATGATGACAATGCAATTGCAAGTGCAGGAATTGTTACGCAAACCTAATAATAAAGTGGACACGATAATGCAATAAACGAGACTGCAGTCTTCATCAATTCTCAATGCAAATGTTCTAAAGTAAACTAGACTAGAATTTATTTGCAGCAAACGCAACAGGAAACGTTGAAGATAATGTCCTCAACTATTGAATACAATATAGACGACAGACATTTCGAAAGGGTTCACCGCAAGGAATTGGTAGATAAGTTTGTAGAAATATGATAGTTGGGTCATCAGTAAAGCACTTGATTTCAAAGAACTTTTCTACACAACTTAACATAGAATCATGGTGCAACTACATATACAATCTAAGAAGAAAGCGAGTTCAAAATTTACTTTCTTACTAATTTGATTCAGTAAGTCCGGTTCGTATTGAAGCTACTGCCGAACGAAACCTGTCCCAAATGAAACTGCTCATCGTTGTATAGTCGCTTCTATCAGATTTAGAATATTTCTCACAACATTTTCCCTTACTGATTTCATGTATAGGGCAAAGTAGCGATTAAGATAAACGAGGTACTTCTAAAAACCCGAACCCAACATCTTAAATGTGAGTAGTTTGTTATATAAATACATATTTTTCCCAGGATCTCGTTCTTTCAAAGTAATTACGCATAGCCTCGGACATCACGAAAAGTTATTAAAGACTGCGATTACGGAGTTCCTGGAAAATTGGGCCCGCGGGCAATCGAGGATCGACGAAATTGCCATTCCGTATACACAACATATTATACAAAATGTTTTTTAATATTATATTATTTTGCCTGTCCTTTGCTATTGTGTATATGATGTATACATATTTCTTACACATAGAAGGACAGAGACCTGATAATTACTTTGTTTTTAGCTAAAGTCTATAAATTATGACCAAAAACAAAGAAAATAATAAAAAGATAAAAAAAATATATTCAAGATAAAAAGAAGGCGGCGAATTTTTATTTCTGATCGTCTATTTATACTGTGTTATACAACGATGTATTATTAAGCAGATATTTTTCATTTTATGTTTTTTAGCATAAATTGAGTACGAAAAATTCATGTTCTTTCCCTTTTGATCTGCTCTTTAATGTGTCTGACTTTTGCCTTATCTTAAGGTTATTCAAATGTAATAAAGGCTGTTTTTGTACTTTCTGCTCGTTAAATTAATTTCTCTCGAATGTTTTCGTGCTCTATATTTATCCACACTTGTAGCAAAACCTGCATGGGACATTGAATAGGCTGATATTTTACTTTTATTTGCATAAAATTATACGTTGCAATTATTCTCATGATAAATTCATGTTATATGCTATTCAATTATATAACAACTCAGAATCATTTGCTAAAGTTCACACGCTTAACGATCAGGGAATCCAAATATTATCGTTAATCTTGTTAATTGAATTATAAAGCATAGTTTTTACAGCTGTATAAATGTTTTCATCACTGAAGTTCGTAAACCTTTAAGATAAGATAGGCAGATGTGTAACTTATTGACAAGGATATTTAACTGCGTTGATTCCAGTACAGAGTTTGTCTATATCTTTATTGTTATTTATATCTAGTTCTATTGAATATTTATTATCAGATATGACTGTTGTCACTTCTATTTTAGTGATATTAATAGTATATACTTAGGTACTATTTACTTTTTTAATCATAATCTTGAGTGACGTTTCCATTGGCTTGACAAAAGACCATCATTATTTTTAATTGTTGCTTTTGTTAATGCTGACGTTAACGAACTGTATTTTGCTTTATCTATGCGTAAAAGAAGTGGCTAAAACGAAAATCTATTCATTTTGTCTTTGTGTCTTTTTTTTTTCAATTCAGTACAACAGGTATTAAGCCCGCTCTACACTTAGCCCGCGGATCGCGCGCGAAGGCTGCGAAAGGGCGCGAACGCTAAGTGTGGAGCCGTTTCGCATAAAATAGGAGACGGCTCCACACTTAGCGTTCGCGCCCTTTCGCAGCCTTCGCGCGCGATCCGCGGGCTAAGTGTAGAGCGGGCTTTACGAGAGAAAATTTTCTTGTTCTGTGGGTATTACGTATGTGCATTTTGTGAGGGCTTGCATCTCTATAAAACTCTTTTGGTTATAAATGACATATTTTGTAGGCCCGACCGTCTAGATTCTTGTTTTAAGAATCAAAGTATAAAGCATATTTTCCCGACCGCAGCCGTCTCGTTAAAGTAACGATAAATTTATCGATACCAGGAAAATTTATTGAAAAGAAGTGGTTATACGTAATCCTAAATAGAATAATTCCGAGTACAATGGAACAGGACTTTGCCCCACACTGGGAAAACAGAACTATACATGAACTATAAAAATATGCAATCAGTTTGTTTTCAATTTCGAGTTTTTCGAACCGTCGACCTTTCGTGACCCAGCCACACACAATGTATTCCGGATTGCTACTTGCATTGTTACCCGTTTAATTTTTACAATACATCTGTTATTACTGTATATTTTTGCGTTTTTTAAGTACAAGCTATTGTGACGTATTGTTAAGTGTTATTTACCTATACTTTTACCAAAACATTTTTTTTTGACGTAAAATGGCAGGTAAATATGACGCACAACACACAACGCACGCAAAAATATAACAATACACAAAATACAATACATACAAGACAAACTAATGTAGACAGATAAGGACTTATGTGTCTTGGGGATTATTATTAAGAACATAATATATTATTATGTTAGTTAACAATATATGCATAATCATTGGTCGCGGAAAACATACCTTAACATGGACACAGCATGACGTGATACCTACTAAGCTACAGGTAACCATTCTGTTCAAATAGATGTTAATACCTGTATGAGCTTTGTACTTACAATAATTTCCTCAAAAAACCCCTTATTGATTAATTAAAAGTAAAGAATTTAAATTTTAATCATTTTCTCAAAATGCGATGTGACAGGATCCGGCGCGAAGGACCAACCATTTAAATAATTGTACTTTTCGAATTCAACCTGTGCCTGAACTATTTAATACATCCTGCGTAGTTGATATTAGCTGCTGTGGCCGAAATCCGGCTGAGAAACATTATACTTTGCCATACTGCCACCACGCTATCGTGCCGTGTTGCAGATTAACTCTCAAATATTTGCCTGTGAAGTTATCACGATGTTTGCGCTGTAGGGGAACGACGGGTTGGTTAATCCTTCTATTATTGTGTTTGTTTTGGTTGCCAGAGATGTCAATGGTTTGTTAATTCAAGTCAAGGCATCAAAGATTAAGATTTGACTTCCAAACTTTGTGGGAAAGCTATTATAGCCATTGACATCTTAAAAATATTTAGTAACAAAAAAGACTTGATGAGAATTTATAATCTCGTTAAATTAACCCAATTTGGAAAATAAGATGAGCTAATCCAATTCTCAAGTGTTTTCGTGGAATTAGGATTGTATTCTTGAGAGAAAAATCTAGATTCATATTTTTATCGTTATGTAATAAATGTGACTCGACACGATACACAATACCTGTTAATATAAGCAAATTTAATGCAACCTGTATTGAACCTATGGCTATATATACATACGGGCTATTGTTGGCGATTCACCTAAATAAATACAATGTCTCAATTCTTGTTTGCTTGTACCCGATTTCGTACTGCATTCGTAAAGCTTGTATGTTCATCTTTATTTATAGAATTTCATACATTGGATTTTATTTTGTTTTTTTCTCTATGAGTATCTCGTTAAAAGTTTACTGGTTTAATCCTTTAAGCACCCGTGAATTTATTCTGAAGACTAAAAGTAATGCTTGGATCTTATTCTATTAATGGAGTTGAAATCCAGATTCGAACCTAAAACGTTGAGTCGGTTCATTACTAGAATTTGTTTGCCATTGTAAGAAAATTCTTGTCTTTGTAAAATAAATCGCCTTTTGACCCTGATGCCTTTTTACAAAAAAGCAAGAGTAAGAAAAAGTACACCTAGTTACGTTAGTAACTATTTAATAATCTGTGGTATAGTTATAGTTTGGAACAACTTCATTTTATCACTATAATCAACAGCATGTAAAGACACTTATTTTTTGCAGCCTTAATTCCAAACGTAACATTGGTACAGTGAGCTGCTTCAACAAGATTAGGCCTTACAGTCATTGCCATATCCTTTCCATCTATTACGACATGCGAGGAGGCCAGACCAAACGAATTGGCTATTAATAATAGGTTTTCGTCGCCACTTTCACCGGCGGACGTTGCCAAACTAGACGTAAACGTTTTTGACGAGTACCTTCGCTAGTTTTGGCAAAACCTCAAATTATAGAATTTATGTGTACAATATAATTTAAGACTCCAAACATTTTATTATCGTCTGCTGGACTGTGATACAGATTAACCGGTAAAAAGTCGTTACTAAGAAAAGTAATGGGATACAAAAAAATTGTTAGGTTAGGTACGGTTGTTCAATGTCCGAAGGGCACCAGGAAAACGAAATAGCAAATAAAATGATGATGCTATTGGAAGATTTATTAAGGTCAACATTATTCATATAGTTACGGATAATTTATCACTAAAAATGTATGATGTACGTTATGTTATGAACTTATGATGTAACCATATTAAAATACGCTAAATATATTTTTTATTGTTACAGGTTTGCGAAAAGCTTGAGATAGGCGCCGAATCGGACTACTTTGGTCTTCGCGTCTGTCAGGGATCAGGACCCGGAAGATGGCTCAACTTGCGGAACCCCCTCGATCCCCACCGCATTCCCGGTGGCCGCCTGGACCTCCGCGTCAAGTTCTGGGTGCCCCCCCACCTCCTCATCAACGAACCTACCCGCCATCAGTTCTACCTGCACGCCAAACTCGACCTGGTCGAAGGCAGACTAGTTGTAGCTGACCTGGAAGTAGCTAGGAAGATCATTGCTTACATAGCTCAAGCTGAAACAGGAGATTGCGACCCTGACGTAGCACCGGTTCACATATACGAAGAGTGCGAAAAGATCGGTCCGCAAGGCGAAAAACCTGAGGACCATATGGACAAAATTATTGAATACCACTGCGAGATACAGGGTATGAGGGCTTCTCAAGCTGAATACAGGTTGTTGAAAGAGATCTCGAACTTGGAGTCATTTGGAGAGGAGCTATTCTTCTGCAAGCCAGTGACACAGACGAACAATGCTCACAACTTGTACAGCCACTTGCTTTACCACACGCAGCAAGTGGAAGAGCCGAGAGCGAGGGATGAACAGGAAATTGATGGTGGTGCGACGGTGGGGTGTCTGGCTACTGGACAGAATGTTGGAGGCTGTGGGTGCAGACTCAGTACTTGTGTTGGAGTGGGACCACACGGCATCGTGGTCTACAGACCTGCCTGCAACGGTGAACAGGAGATCGGAGTGGAGAAACAAAGGTTTGTTGCTTTTCCAATAGTATTTCCTTCCTTAATTATACTTCTTAATTGTTGTTTGAGTTATCTTCAATATTTTCGCCCTAAAATCTCTTTGTATTGTAGGTATGTATGTATATGCCGTGGTATTGTCGTTACAACTGCGCAGTGGCCTACATATCGCACACCCGGTAAAAAACTGTCATAACATAAAAATAGCCAAATCTGGTAGAGTCATTTTGTTACTTAATAATAATTGACGATATAATCGCACACCCGCTAAAATACTGTCATAACGTAGAGGCAAGACGGGTCTCACTTTTTTCAGTAAAATAATATTATTATGATCTCACTTTTTGCAGGAAAATAATAGTTTACTGCAAGGGGTGAGATTAGCCTGTTTTTGTGTTATGACAGTTTTTTACCGGGTGTGCGATATTGTCATTTTATTTTAAGATCGGCATTTTCCTCCTATCTCCTAGATATCGTTACTACATTCGACGCTTTGTTGTACAGGTTTTGTGTAAATACAAAAGTTATTTGAACAGCTTTATTATTCTGAATACTTAAGAATAAAGACACTTAAAGATTCCACAGAAACTTGGATAATGATATCACCATCAATGCGACGTTATTCGTTTCCGATAAAACTAAAAACAAAGTGAATTTTATTTTTGTCCAATCACTATTGATTTTTAATTACTTGAATAATGACTTGATCTAACAGAACAGCTGCAGTTAAGAGTCAACTGCGCAGGTAGAATTCACATGTTTTATATAAAGCATCGTATTACCTTTTGAGATGAAATAACGTCACGTGATTCTACATATTGATTAGGAAGAATAATTTAGCACATATATTCTCAGTCATTTGAATATTAGGTAGTAGGCGTTGACCAGTTATACACCGATCAAAACATAGTCTTTTATTTCTTGTCTTGGGTCGTTTAACTTTTCGCACTATGCCTCAAGGTCGGGAATAAAGTTCTCTTCGTACCCGTCATCAGAATGTTTATTTATTTCTTTTGTTTCTTTGTTTTAACACGTCTATAATCCTCAGCCAACGTACCCTTGACCTGAATTTGCATATTACTTTGTAACCACGTGCAAAGATACATACGTAGGTATATTTAAATTAACAGTAACCAGTCCAGAATTTTCATATTTAATGTTGTGATTTGCAATGTTAGTTTTCGTGTCACTTTCGCCATTAACTTAGTTTATTATACCTCTTTATAGTTGTTGAAAAACAAGTACTTATCTTTAATAGATAGTTACATGTCGTCAAAATATTATGTACACACACCCATTTCTCTATAAATATTGTCCCCTTTGTTTGTCTCATTTGTTTTTCATGATTTCTATACTATTTTCCGCTTTGTGTTTTGGACTCGTATCTCGTATAAATATTCCAGTAATTATACTTTCTAATTCTGAAGTTTATAATGATGGATGGATTTTGGTAAATATTTCGCGGGACAAACTACTGTAATTAGATGAAACTTTATGGTAATAGACCTGACAGAGTAAGACAGCTAAAGCTAGTCTATATACAGATTTTGGTATTCAGAAAGATAAAAAGAATAATACTAAAGTTAAATAATGTGATAGATTTATATCCTCTGATACTCATATCCGTATTGTAAGTATGACATAACACCAGAGTGAAATAAAAGTGACTACTATTGTGTTTCGTCTGGTTTGTGAGATTGCCGGAGGCCCAAAGGCCGGCAACGCATCAGCGATCCCTCTGGTGTTGCAGATGTCCATGGGCGGCGGTGATTGCTTACCATCAGGCGACCCGCTGGCTCGATGGCCGCCTCTGACATAAATAAAAATGGTTATAAACAAACCTGATATATTGTACCTTCTTGCAAATCTGTTTACCCTTGTCCTAAATTATCGCGCGCGCCTACTGTTTCAATATTTTCAGAGTGTCTGTCTGTATACTCAGTCTATTAACCTGGATAGGTGATGGGCTAAACCCGGTCTCGCTTGTTTATCGTTTGCCCTACAATCATTATTTTAACAACAATAACAACATTTACGACTAGTGATCTTATTTTAAAATTGTTAGGATTTTCGTTGTTACTGTATCAGCACTTTTATTTCAATTCAGTACTCGATTTTTAATTTCAATTTGTATGAGATCATTTTCATTAGGCTGAAAGTGTTTGATGTTTGATTATGTATTTAACCCTTTCAACGCTAATGTCTGATATATCAGACAAACCATTTTCGTGCCCACCACGCCAATGTCTGATATATCAGACAAAAAAACATGATCAAGAAACGTTGTATTAATATTTACTGTTTTTTTTAATACTGTGATTTATTTTTTCCTTTTAATGGTTTACAATAGCACATTGTAAGGAAAAAATATATATCAAACAATACCACATGAATTAGTCAGAATTTATAAATGTAATACAGTACAAATAATTAACCCATGGCACGATTTCATATTAATACGAGTTTGCCTACTGATGTTTTTATCATTTAGGTATTATTTCTGTAACAAAAGAAAGATTCGACTAATAATGTATAAAGTACATATACCTAGAATTCCCATCTGCTGTTAAAGATAATACAAGAATAACAAGTTTGTCCTCGTTTTACAAATTTCGAGAATATTTTGACAAATTAACTGATATTTTAATACAATGAATATATTGATGACGATCGAATGGGATTCTAGAATCAGTTCTATGGTGTCAAGGGGGTCCAAACTTTGATGACAATCCCTATAAAGTACAATGTAACTTTTCAGACTTAATGCATTGCGCAATAGGCTCCAGCCAGATTCGTTTCCATCCACAGATAACAAGTGTTTATAATAGTTTGATATAAAATAATTGCACGATTTTATTACTTCATCATTGTCTTTCTTATGTAAATTACTTAGTCATATGTTGGATACCTACTTACATTATTGAATATTGCACTTTGTACTGTCTTGTTTCCGGTACATTGTTAAATAAATATGAAGGAATACTGAATAATAGATAGTGTGATATTTACGCCACAACTGCTAATTTAATTGCTTTGCTGGCAACTTTGGTAGTAAAATGCTTTTCAGTATCCCGGAAATTACTTAAAGCCGTTGGTCCTACACTTGATAAATAATAAATAATAATAATATCTCTGGACATTATTCACACAGCGCCATCTAGCCCCAAACTAAGCATTAGCTTGTGCTATGGGTGCTAGACAACGGATAAACATTACTTATATACTTTTTTTTTGTAAATACATACACATCATACATAGAAACACCCAGACCGATACAAACAGACATGTTCATGCACACAAATGTTTGTACCGTGCGGGGATCGAACCCGCGACCTCTGGTGTAATAGCCGACTTCTCGACCATTACACCAAATGGCTCGTCGTGATAACTAGATTGAGCACTAAAATACCAATAGAAGAAAAAATTCGCACTTATCCAAAAACGAAAGGCGTGGGTTCTATCCCCGCCTGATACCAAACTTGTCCAGAAAGTTTTATCTTGTATTGGTATTAATGTACAGTCGACAGCACATCAGACTACCCTAACCTGTCATATTTCTACAACCCATTTTCAGTTTTATTTATTTTACATAGAGTTCTCTTTTAATTGAGAATTTTTGACAGATTAGGGTGGGTTAATCTGGTACTGTCCATACTATTCCTGAATTTATTTCTTTATTTCTAACATGTTACAATTTCTCTATTTCAGCATAAAATACACGATGATAAACCGCGCGCAGTCACTCCGGCGCATCTTCCAGCTGTCATACGTGACGGGGGAAGGGCACGAAGCGACGCTCAACGTCAAGATGGCGACTTCGGGCCAGGCGGCGGCGCTTTACCGCGCTGTCACGGAGAAGCACGCGTTCTACTGCTGCGAGACAGTGCGAAGTGACGTCACTGAACAGTTCATCAGGGACTTGAAGGTACGTCATCTCTGCTTGATTACACTGGCGTTGTCACGTCAATCTATCTATGGTACCGGCTCGTCTCCCTCGGGTGTGACTGTGTGAGGCTGGTTTTAGTCACGCTGATGAGGGAGCCTTCAGCACGCGTATCAGCAAGTATCGCTGTTCTGACAAGACATCGACTATCTGAAATTCCAAGAAAACCGGCAGACTATGCCGATACGCGCGGGAATTAGCATGACTTTAAATCCAGCCTAAAGGGTAGGCTAAAATCAAAATGTTCTTTATTCATATACCTAGGCTTCTAAGATGCACATGAATTGTCAATATAAATTTTCACAGAGTGACTCTACCACCGAGTTTAGTAGGTACTTATTAGGTATGCTGTTGTTATAGTCACATAGATTGCTCAATTTTTGGTAATGTTAGATACATAGATAAAAAGTAGTTCTCAACGAACATAAAAACTCCGATCTATTTTAAATTAAACAAGTTTTAAACATCGCAGTAAATTAATATTCATTTTGTCTCCTATGGTTTCTTTTCTACATGTCAAAGGCACAAAATGAGCAAAAAACAGAACCTGATTGGATGGGGCATGGTGTTCAAAAATGGCGGCTTATATTACATCATAATACGGCACCAGTCGGCACCACGTGTGCGAAGAACTTTGGACTGTTTGCTAATGGTTTTTTGGTAGCATTTTAATTGCACTTAATGACTCGTTTAACGAAACGACTCTGTTATCACAGGTTAAGAATGAAGTATATAAAATTGAATGAAATGTAAAGTCCTTTGTTTCATAGAAAATGAGTAGGTAATGAACAATATAAAGAAATACTAGTGATACTAGGAATCAAGTTTCCACGGGAATGCAAACAACAATAAAAACGATAGGCAGAAGCTACTCTTAAATAGAAAAAAAAACAGTATAAAATTTTTATGCATTCTCAATTTAATAGGTACTAATAAATATTGGAGAGTGCCACCACTATTTAAAGTTAAAGAACAACCACAAAAATCGCTGTAGACATACTTCGGTGAGTTAACGAGACTACAAATTGGATACCTCATTTAGATCACATTTAGTAATATTCCAGTTACCACATTATACATTCAAAGAAAAGAAGGCGTACATTGGTAGGTGAGAGGAGCTACACCCTAAATCATTATTAAGCACTGATTCTAAACTAAACAACTCGCTAGAGGTCTCTAGCCCTCCATTAAAATTGATATTTCGGAAATTATTTCTTAGTCTATAAAACTATGTAGGTAAGTACAAAATTGTAGCTTAAACTCAGGACCAGTTTACAGCTAACGTATAAATTGTCTGGCGGATAAACTATGAACTTATCTGGAAGCGGTGTACCTAACCGATCGGAGTAGTTTTGGTAGATTCTCAAAGTCAGTCAGGAGCACAAATAAAGATATAAGTGTAAATTATGTCCGTTTTTTTAAATTAGAATTGACACATCATTATTGCTTATTAACACAAGGAAATAAAAGGAAATGGTGACCAATGGCATTATGCAAATACATAATAAACAAAACACAAGTTATATAAGTACCTACTTTATGTACTAGGTAATACCTAAATGTTTGAAAAACAATAGTTTTTAAGTTGTCGCCAACGTTTACAACACGGAAAACAATTAGGTACTTAGTTAAGACTTAAGATTGACGCAACGCAGTAAATTCGGAAAAAATAAAATTTTAATACAATGGTCACTAACTGTTTTTTTCAATTCGGTAGAAAATAAGAACTTTGGACTTGGTAAAAAGTATTTAATTTAAACTGTATAATTCAATACTTAAAACAGTAACTAGACCGATATCAATTGCCTTATTATGTAAATTGTAATCAATTTAAAAGAGCTTAACTTGAATTTACCATAATTAGTGGTACTGAATGCAAACAATTTATACTGACCTATAAACAACTATAGATAAAATCTTGTAATGTAGTAAACCACCACATAAGACGTGCAAACTGCATACATATTCAATTCACAAGATGGCGTACTGTCGTTAACAAAATGGCCGTTAACCTAAAAGGGACAGTGTTAACCTCAAAGTATGATTGTAATCGTATTTATAGCACAGGAGATGTCAGTTTTAAGATTAGGTAAGTGATTGAGGATTCGATTATAAAGTCGCTTGTTAGGTAGGGCCGACTAAACCCGACATAGGTAGAGTCAGAACTCACACCCATATAATTTATTATACCCAAGCTTCTTTCAATGTGCTGAAACAATCTCGACGCATCTGGTCTTTGATTTCATGTGTAGATACTGCCTCCAACTTTAATACCTATTAGCTGTCTAGCTGTTATGGTAGAATATTTTACACGCACGCAGCCCACCTGATGAATGAGGAACTTTTAACCTGATTTTGGTGGGAGTCGTGGGCCACGTAAGAAGTCGCGATGTGAAAAGCGCACTAGGGGAGCTGGATTTTGTAGCTTATATTTTGAAGTTTACTAAGGGTGTGTGTGTATTGTTGTAGGGTACGATAGCGTCGATATTCAACGACGCGACGACGCTGGGCCGGCGCTACGTGTTCGACATCCGGCGCACGTGCCGCGAGGTGCACGACCGCGCGCGCCGCGCCGCGCACGCGCAGGAGCACGAGCCCCGGCCCGGCCGCCGGGACCACGGGAACGCACGCAAGGTAACACCGATCCTACCCTCGGACTCATCCACTCGCTTCGAAACTAGCCACAAAGCTAGGTCTAAACTCTTAAGGCCTCGGCCCCGAATTTTGCGGCAGCGGGGCAGCAGCGGGAGCGGCGGCCAGTGATGTACAAGGCTCGAGGCGTCCGAGTCCTTTTCCCTAGAGCTCGCCTTTTTTGTACGGAGCTCGACGACTCGGGAGTCTTTTTCAGAGCTCGAGCTCTTTGGAAGGCTCGAGCTCTTTTGAAGGCTCGAGGCATGGCTCAAAAAGTTCTCGGCTCGGCTAGGCTCGGGACTTCGAGCCTCCCGAGCTCACTGAGTCTTGCCATTCCGCCTCGAGGCTTCAAAAATAAACTGGACGCCTCGAGGCTTGTACATCACTACCGGCGGCGTACTTCGCAGCATTTCGCAATGGCCTTGAATGCCGCGATAGAAGCCCTCCCGCGGGCGATAGGGATCCACCGAATATCCCCTCTAGTCCACGAATGTCTTGCACAACCAATAGACTATCTCATTGATTATCTTCTTTCCAGTCCACATAACCATATGTCACACATGTCTAATAATATATTTATTTCGCAGGAGTCCCGATCTCGGTCTCGGTCGAGCAGCGGCGGCGGCGAGGCGCTGGCGTGCCGCGTGTGCATGGACAACGCGATGGCGACGCTGTTCCTGCCCTGCAGGCACGTCGTCTGCTGCGAGGAGTGCGCTCCACGGTGAGGATCATCATCATGTTCAGCCGTTTTGTGTCCATTCCTGAACGTAGGCCTCTTCCATATCCCTCCATGCCAGGCGGTCTTTTGCTCTCATCATCCAGTCTATGCCTGCGTGCCGTCTGATGTCATTCATGTCATCCACCCATCGCTTCCATTATTCGAGAGTCCGAGATCCATTAGCTATTCCCTTCGTCTTCTTTGATTTCTACAAGGTAAAGATGACAATGTGATGATAAAATAAAAAATAAATGTTAAACAAAACCCTCTTAGCCTTTATTGCCTTCTAAAAGGTTTATGGGATCTCGACAAACAATTTAAAATATATGTACTTCATTAGAATAATAAGATACAACACAAGTTTACGTGCAAATGTAATATTGGTAGTTTCTTGCCTAGTTTCTTTAACTTGCCCGTACTTTGTACTCAAATGAATTTTCCTTTGGTTTCAGATGTGAACGTTGCCCACTGTGCAGAGGCGAAATCGACAAACTAATGCACATCTACCTGCCAGTGGAGTACCAGAAGAGCCCCGGAGTTATAGTGAAGTGAGCGGTCCCGCGACCGACATGACTCGAATCGACGACAGATCAATCTGATTGGTGGATTAATCCAAACGCTTCCCGGCCCCGGGATGGCTGTAGATGCTGGCAGCATGGAACGATTGTCAAAAAAACTTGTCTATGTCCAGTGTGAGCGTATCTGTGGACATATTTGACGTTTGACATTTGACGTTTCCCGCGAAAGTGGATGCCTTGACAGTAAGAGTGTGTGTGTGATTGTCTAGTCAGAGCTGGACTTAATAATAAACGTGCATTTTTTTCTTTATATGTAATCGGGATACCCTCACTTTTTTTTGTTTGCATTCCAACGTGATGAAGAGTTGCAATTGGTACTTATCTTGTAGACTTAAGCTATCATTTGTTTACTGCCTACTCTTAGTTGAAATTTAAGGAAAAAAAACATTGGAGTACCATAATTGATGATAAGTCGAAAGTACCTTCGTTTTAGAAGGTTTTATGTATTAAATAACTTGTGATAAACAACTTTTCTAACAAGTTTTCAAATAATCATTGTAAAAATTATATTTTAAGCAAATTGTGCATTTTCTTAATTTCTTGCCTTTACCTGAATATTCTTTAAATTATCCTTTGTATTTCTTTAACGTGGTAATGTTTATTTTAAGGTTATTGTAAGACCTGTGGTCTGTAAGATGTCAATTTAACGTAAAAATAAGATAAATCAAGAAAAGAAATAAAATGTTTATAGGTACGTACATAACTATTTTGTTGTTTTATTATAATCTCTACATGAGGATTGGAGGAGAGTATTTAGTTATAAGCTTTGTTAAACAGAACATACAATAATTACAAACTATGAATTAGTGACGGACGGTGACGTAGGTAGTTTTCTTTAAATTAATCGTCCTCTATTGGTCTCGTAATAAACTGCAAATAATAAAATTATTATTTATATCATGTAGGTAAATTATGTTGTCTTGAAACCCTATGCATAAAGCTGCGGTATGAAAGTTCTTCTGAGCACATAGGTACTTCAAGTTACCGACTGGTGACGTAAGAATCAATTAGAAGCATCGCCAATTATTTTTTTTTACAAAACGTCTACAATAATTTGAATGTTATAATTATAAATATGCATAAAATTTAATGCGAACCTAAAATAGAAGTAACCTATTGTTCCATTGTTTCTCCTCTTGTTTTAACAGCTGGCTAGTTCTGTCATTTTAATTTTACTTACTTTTTTATTCAGAAGAATCCATGAAGAATCTGATTAAATGAACTTCGTCGCTACTTGTTGCTGCTGAGAGACACGATAAGATACGTCGTATGAAAGGCGTTGCGCAGACCATGTTCAAGTCAGGGTACCCGGGGATGGGCTGGTCAATAGCCACAAGGCTGGCACCGGCTCGTTCCAAACGGGTGTGATGGGGAAACCGGGGGCGTTTAGTAGGTAGTGGACGCTTTAGTCTCGAGTCCTACACACGGCCACAGGTCTAGCTAGCCTGCGGTTATGGTGCTTAAGACATGTTGTGACCACTTACAAACAAATGTTACAAACCATTACAAAAGTAACAAAAAGGGAAAATCTGGTAACGGACAGTTCAATAAAACATGGGATCCCAGTTGCACACAAGAACGAATCTTGGACAAGAAGTGAAGGTATATAACTTCTGGAGTGTAGACGAAATTAGTATCTATAACCAAAATTTTGAAAATACATGTTACAATGTTGAATTAACGGTGGTAGGTACCTAGGTACCTTTTGACGTAGGTAGGTACTCATAAATTGAACATTAGTGGGTTATCCATGGATTTAATAAGTAGGTACCTACTGCATACAATTACGGACTTTAAAATGGATATTAAACTCGTAAAAGCGCCTGCGAAAAAAATGTCCCTATTCATTAGTTAACTGATGATTTTATCATGACATTCATAACTACCGAAAACATTTAAATAGTATAAGCACGGATAATATAATGTATAGTACATACCTATGTTATTGATAATATTGGTTTTTCATAAATCATTTCTACACCTCCAGTACCATACATTCAATTATTAGATTATGTATTTATATGTAACAATGCGTCTAGGATAAATAAAGTTGTTTATATTTTTTGCAAGTAATCCCGTACCTATATGTACATACACCTTCATTTTCAATTTCAAATATTCCGCCAAATAGCCATAGACAAACAAGGAAAAGTTAAAAAAGATTCAGTCAAAGATATCTTCTCTGGGTTCTATAATAATTATTTGTTTGTCTGTTGTAATTTCTATCACAATTTTTATCCTTAGAGAAATTTTGTGATAGAAATTAGTTTTAAAATAATATTAGACATTTTATTTATTCTTTTGTATCAATTTACGGTCGCATAAATATAATTTTCTTTGCCTGCATAAATAAAAACTTAATTTTATAACTGACGTTGTCTATGACAATTAGTGCTGCCAACATAATAACAATTCCCTGGTTTCAGGGTAAAAAAATTGTAATGCTACGTCCACATTATCGCGATTCGCGATAATGCGTTGTCGTGACGTGACACGTCTGGCGAAATAGTTCGTGCTATCGCGAATCATTGTTCGTGCTATCGCGACAACGTTTTGTTGGCGCGACGCTGTCGGTATTTTGCCACACATCAAAGGGTTTTATCGCGACAAAGTTCGTGCGATTTTGGCTACACTGCGCGTTTCATACGAATTGAATTATCGCGACGTTCTAAATTATCGCGACACAGCGAAGTTTTATTTGATGTGGCCAAGCACTCCGTCATAGGTCGAACACATCTACTGAATGCATAAATTATGTATACAAAAAAAAAAATCAGTTTGTTGTAATCAGTCAATTATGTAAAGATTTCTTCTGACAATTTATTTAATGCATAGGTATAATAAATTCTGATGACAAATTAATGTACATTTAAAGTTTATGTTCGAATAGGAATATTATCCCATAATCAAGCATAAAACGTTAAAATTAAATGTATTTTTCGTACCGTTAATATTATTTTCTACTTATTTATATTAATATAAATTTTTGAAGTAAACCCATTCGTGTCTTGGTGGAGCAGCTTTGAATTTCCGCTTGATTATTATTCCTATTACTGAATTGTATTACTGTTCGTAACTGTTTACTGTTCGGTGGTCTTAATAACTTTTATAATTGAATAGGTTGATAAAGTTTGAACCTATGGTTCGAACTGATAAACCTTAAAGAACAGTTTCGCAATTTTGCTAAATGCTCAATAGGGAATAGTGATTGTGTGTCTGGCAACATTTTTTGTTAACTCGAACGAACGCAAGATGGCTACCAATTTATGTGAATGCAAGGACATGTAGAAAAGTGTTATCCGTTTGTGTGATATTCCGTTTTTATTTGTGATAATAACTTTATAAATATTATCCCGTTTTTGTGTTAGTGTTTTATACATGTTTTTGTGCAATTTGTTATGAGTTATCGATGGTTATAGGGTCATTTGTGCAATATTGCGTTGGATGCCTTAAAAAATGTTCTGTGTGGAATTGTGATTATTTATGCAGTGATAGCTCGTTTTGGATCGCTATGAGCGCTGTTGTTGGATGATACCTGTTGTAATAGGTAAGTGGTTAATTTTTTGTGATGATTGTGGTAGTTTTTGGGGTTGTATGCGAGGCTTAAGTCGGCCGTCGGTCGTGGTAACCTATTGGGCTTTATTGGGGGGGACAAAGTAGCGTGGTTGGGCCTGTTCTGGCGCCGGCGAGCCGGTGGGCCTGCCCGGGGCAGCTGTGGGGTTCCCACGCGCGGCACATTCGGCTCTGGCCGGCCTCTGCCCCGGCGACTTCGTCCGATAATGACATTGGTGTTGTTTTCAACAGAGCAGATGTTCACAGTACACTTAAAACAATGCGCGTATGCACAAAAACTCTTCAACTTTGTACTTCAATAGCTTTATAATCGGAAATGATGTAAACTACACACCAACATTACCAATATATTCTGTTCACGAGAGTAAAACCAGCTGCTAATAATTTGAAAATGCTTATTTTTATGACTTGCGGTTTCCTAATTCTTTCCATTACATCTATTTGATTTAGGTACTAAGCTGTCACTGTAAGTATGTTTGGTAACTACATTGTAATTCAATTATGCCAGAGAAATCGGTGAGCATGAAATGCATAAAACAATATAAACAAAAAATGAAAGTGTGAGCCTATCTAGTTATAAAAAAAAGTAAAAGTGAGCAACAATGCATTTTGAATAAATTATGTTACATTTTAAAAATAGTTCCAAGTAGCATAATCTAAAGGATTATGGGTTAATCTCAGATTAAAGTGATTTATTGGTAGTATGCAAAAATTATTGTAATTTTCTTGCAAAATATAATGTTTTGTATGAAATTTAATCATTCTGTTGTCAGAAAGTGTGATATATGTATATTGTTAATAATAAGTGTCGTTTTATCCAAAGAATATCTTTTATGGCCAATTTTTCATACTGCATAGTATTATATCCATAATATGATCATTCTCATATTAATATTACAAGGTTGGGTTCTTTAACATTCATCTACTTTATACATTAAATTCAATAAAATACTATTATTATGGAGGATACATGGCCTTTTTTGTCCCATGATATAGGGCCTTGTCATTAGACTTTTAAAATAAAAGCAACATGGCTGACCATGTTTTAAATTTTGTGGTTATGTCCTCAGCAATTCTTTTGCTATAAGTGCTAAGTTTTTTTAATAGTATAATTTTGGGGTTTTCAATACTGATTGGATAGCTAACTTATTTATTGACTGGCATCATACAACTTTTGACAGACCCCTGTATTATACAAATATGCACCAGAGGAATAGACTTGAATTTCTCAAACACTTGTTTGATTAATAGTGTTAGTGTGTGGTCAACACTGGATGTTTATAATTTCCGAATTTAAGTCTGTTTTGGAACCTGTCTTATGTTATGCTTATTTTTCAAGTTTACTGTGCTAAGTTCCATATTTATTATCTGAAGTGCCCTTTGTACCTATATCATGCCATACTTAACTCAAAACAGCTGATTATTAAAGACACAGACATCACTACTCTGTACAATACTTTATCACCAACTGGCCTGCGATAAAAAAAATGGCTTGACTAGCTCTAGGGGCCAATCTGTGATAAAGAAAAAAGTAAAATATTACTGTACTACTTTTGTAACCTTTGTTGGCAATATTATATTATTTCTTGAGCTATCAAATGAAGGTCATCTCTAAATCTTACTTCAGAATGGGCTGGTCAATAGCCACAAGGCTGGCACGTCCCAATTTGGGTGTGATGGGAAAACTGGGGGAGTTTAGTGGGTAGTGGATGCTTTAGTCTCGAGTCCCACACACAGCCGCAGGTCTAGCTAGCCTGCGGTTATGGTGCCTAAATGCATTCTCCTACGAAAACAAAGGTCATCTCTAATTCTTGCCAATACTCTCTAGATTAGGCTATTTGGGAGTTTGGGACCAGTGGCGACCTGCAGCCTTGATGATTCTGTATTCCCATATTGCCAAGGGTCTTACTCTTCTACATTCCCCTTGTGGTCTTTTTCACTTTGTTATCTTCCTGTCCACCTCTGACTTTAAGATGTGCCACATGGCTAGTCCATCTCCATTTCAAGGCAAATCTGTACTTGGTATCTTTTTATGTTTAATTTTTTATGTTTTCTAATTTTTAACCTTTTTTTCATTTCATTCATTAGTTCATAATATTTATGTTCATACTTTGTTAATAAAAGCTTTCAATTGATTATTTTAGCTTAAGGAATTCTAGAATGCGCATTCATAGGATTTCCCATATTTGCTTGTATTTATAAAACCTTATCACATTCTGAATGGTCATGACAAAAGTATTGTGTTTATAAAACTCCTAGGTTACATCCACAAACCGACTGAATGGACTGTGTTTTGTAAACTTTTACATGTTTCCACTGTTTCTTGGAAATGAACAGAATGGTTTTAAAATGTAAATAAAGCATTGGAATATGACACTTTCAGTATTAAGAATGATTAAATATTATTGTTAATAAACAAAAATAACCTGAGTAAGTTGTATGGTATAATTATTACTTATATGGTATAAGATTAGTAAATTAAGTAAAAGCAGATGTTAATTTGACAGACATTGATCCATGCCTCACACTAGGACAAGTTGAGTTTTATCTGGTATAACTATTATAACTATTTCATGAAAAAAGCTATATAGCTCAATTTAATGTAAACACTAATAGGAAAGCCTTTATCCATTACATTAACTAGGTATTTATTTTATTGTAGTAGTCTTGAAAATTTCATATTTTGAAATGGAAATTCTACTGCCTAAAAAGTATTGCAAACAGATACAAAAAATGTGCATACTCATTGTGTCTCAAGGATATTTTTATACTATAATTGAATTGAATCACATTCAGATTATTTATTGAGGGGACTACAAGTGTGATTTTAAAGTAAACAAAAACCAAGTCCAAATTTAAGCATTTACCAGCTCTGCAGGTTTTTTCAAGCAATTTTTTTTATTACTAGCGGCCGCCCGCGGTTTCGCCCGCGTGGTTCCCGTTCCCGTGGGAATGAATTGATCAAAATCCTTTCTTAGCGGATGCCTACGTCATAACATCTACCTGCATGCCAAATTTCAGCCCGTACCGCTCAGTGGTTTGGGCTGTGCGTTGATAGATAATCTATGTCAGTCAGTCAGTCACCTTTGAGTTTTATATTTAGGTACCATAGTCTGTCAGCAACTGCTAGTAAGATTTTACTTGTGGGTGTGGAAGACTGACTGAAATGTTCTACTAAAAACCAAACAACAGTTTTGCAACAGTGGAACTGTTTGTTTAGAAGTCAGTACATAGAAGTTAATGTGCAAGCTCAGGTGCACTCTCTATTCCCTGAACCTCATAACACGGTGGGACAGCAGTCTGACACGACCAAAAAAAATATCAGGTGCAGGACCCAAGTTTACGTGTTTTCTGAGACACGGGGGTTTCTCTCTTTACCGCCAACTTTCTGAATCATGACTGAGTGTGATTGAGTTTTTTTTTGAACAGAAAAACTACCCAAGAGTCAAAACCTCTGTCGGTTAAAGTGCGACCTACCACTACCACATAGAGGCAGTAGTTACTTCGTATTGAGTATTCAAACTAACAAGACATTCAAAGTAGTAATGTCTTGTATGCAACATCCTTAGTCACACACGTCATGTAGGTATTTTAAATGCAAACTTGTCCCTTGCCTTGTTAAATATTACCATAATGAGCATTATTCTAATCGCGTTTCGCAACGTGGGCTAGGCAAATAGATTGCCAATTAAGCTGGCTAAATAATTTCGCGTGTTGGTGTCAATGACACGACGGGGTATTCGCTGTGTCAACTTGTTATCAACTTATTGGAAATGCTCGCTAAGGTTGGCGACATGAGTTTGCTTATCATGCGGAATTTCGATAGTGTTTGTTCAGGAAACGGTTTATAAGCGTTTGGAGTTTAAGGGCGTTAATTTTCCGTTGCAGCATTGTGCAGGCAAATTGTTTTTTCTAATGTATACTTATCGTGATCAAAAATGATAATCGTTCCAGCCGAAAGATTTAAAAAATGGTTCTAAAATTAAAAACAGCGCATAAACTGCTTCACAGCATAATAATATATGTCAAAACGGTCATCATAGCTTGCCGCTAGTACAGCTCAATTAATCGTTTTACGGACAATATTTACAGTGGTTAATAACAATATTTGTTTATTGTTTAATTAATAACTAGGGTATTTAGGTACATTGAAAATTAATAAATGAGACAGTGTTTGGTTCTAGTCGGATTTCGATAGCAATCCATCTCTTGGATTAACCAACAACGATGACATAATTATAATGTACGCATATCTATAGTTAGATACACCTATTAGATATACCCTATTTCCTGAATTTCTTAGCAATCGGACGGGACCGCAGATAGATTAAACGTAGTCTTACCGAAACATGGGAGTATCAATTACGCCAATTTTAAAATTTTCCAACGGAAATATCTAAGTAGGTAAATAGGAAATTTTCAGTCACGTTATCAATTCACTTACGTATTACGAAACTAAGGTCATCAGACCGTAATCAGTCTCTTATCAGGCATCTGAATTTAATAATCATTAGCACTCGGATAGTCGGATGTTGTAACAGATTCTCAAATAACCTTGTGCCGAGTCGAATTTTCGATGTCTTATCCATATCTACTCAGGACCAATGTACTTACCATATTTATGCGAATAAAGTGATTTGATTTGATACGCTTGCACCATGACAGGATACAGGATTTGGCAGTCCAGTTATTGCATTGGAGTTACTGCCATCTTTTTTTTCCGGAGGAGAATGCATTTAGGCACCATAACCGCAGGCAAACTAGTCCTACCCGGGGATGGGCTGGTAAATAGCAAGGCTAGCACCGGCTCGTCCCAATCGGGTGTGAAGGGGAAACCGGGGGAGTTTAGTGGGTAGTGGACGCTTCAGTCTCGAGTCCCACACATGGCCGCGGGTCTAGCTAGCCTGCGGTTATGGTGTATAAACGCATTCTCCTCCGAAAAAAAAAGGCTAGCTAGTCCTGCCTGCGGCCGTCTGTGGGACTCGAGACTAAAGCGTCCATAACCTACTTATTAACTCCCCCGGTTTCCTCTTCTTACCCGATTGGGACGAGCCGGTGCCAGCCTTGTGGCATTGACCAGTCCAAGGACTCACTATCCTGTGGCTATGGTGCATCAATAAAAAAAAGTTAAGTTGTGTGCCTGTCTGATAACTAAAATAACATAAAAGGACTCATAAGTGTCACGATTATCTACCTCATTGCATTTCTGTAGCTTATTTTCGTAGAAACATTTGTGTCTTCCTTGTATTGATGTCAATAGAGTTTTTTTTCAATAGAAACAATTTACAAAGATCAGAGGTGAGGTTGAGGTGTCTAAAACATGCAAATACTGTATTAGCACAATTGAAGATAACACTGCGCCTTTGACTTGCGGGTAAAGGTTACATGCTCATTCAAATGTACGAAAATTTAGGTAGAAGTAGGTGTTATGCATCAACATAGCATAATATACAAGGTAAGTTAGGTAAGTAATGTCATGCAGAATCTATACCTACTAATATTATAAAGAGGAAAGATTTGATTGTTTGTTTGTATTGATTAGGTAGGCTCCGAAACTACTGAATCGATTTGAATAATTCTTTCACTGTTGGAAAGCTACACTATCCCCGGGTGACAAAGGGTACTTTTGATCCCGGAAATGTGGGGGGAAGGGGGGATATTTGAAAAAAGAAATTACGCGCGGGTAACCGTAAAACCGCGGGCATAAACTATACGTGTGCCAAATTTTATCTAAATCCGTTCAGCCGTTAAGGCGTGATTGAGTAACAAACATCCAGACTTTCGCATTTATATTATAATATTAAGAAGGATTTCATACGGCGATTGAAATCACTCGAACGCCATAAGCTTGGAGGACAAACAATTTCATAAATATTTATTACAGAGTATTTATTTATACAGTAAATGGGTCAGAGGAAAATGAAAATCCTATTTGCTCCTCGTCTTTACCGTCAAAACAACTTTTTGTCCAAAAATCTGGGGCCGACATAATATTACATAATAACACCCATCGATTGTTTTAAAATATTTGACAACTAGCCTTCTGCCCGCGGTTTCACCCGCGCGTAATATTTTTTTTAAATATCCCCCCCTTCCCCCTACATTTAACACTATTAGTGTGTGTAGGTTAATCATTAAATGGACCTGACAGGGGTCGATAATTTTATTTTCGCACATTTCTTACATACCTACTCATCTTTGATAGATTTTTTATCTTATACCTAATTCAAATGTTATTTTCATTCGTTGTCTCAAAGGTTTACCATACTTCTACCTCCGTCTATGCCACGTGGTATCATATAGCGGCTGACAAAACTCTTGTTATTTTTGGTACTTTGGATTCACTAACGCAAAACATCATTACCGACTAGCCAGAAAAAAAACAATCACCCAGACGCAGGACCAACAAAAATTAATGTTCATTACACAATAATGATAGGTCTTATTTCAACTTTCTTCTTCTGTCTTCTTCTTTTTACTCGTATTAGGCAGACTACAACCAAAATGGTCGCGTACTGTGCGTTTTGGGAGAAACTTCCTGCCGCGTACGCTAAGGTTGTGGAATGAGCTCCCCGGCGAGGTGTTCCCACGAGACTACAGTATGGGGTCCTTCAAGAAGGGCGTGAAAAGGTTTTTATCAGGTCGGCAATGCACACGTGATACCCCTGGTGTTGCAGGCGTTCATAGGCTACGGTAACCGCTTACTATCTGGTGGGCTGTGTGCTTGATTGCCAACTTTATGGCATAAAAAAACTACTAAAAGGCAAACAGCCGTTCAGACAACCTTCTCAGTTCTATGTAAGGGTGAAGACGGTACTATAAGGTATACACGCTTCCACCCACTGGATGTAGTTAATTCGTCAATGTCGACTTTGATGCATCGCCTCATCCAAGTAACTTAGTGAGCGGTAACCAGCTACAAATGTTTATGTATGTATGTATACGAGAACTATACTTACTACATGCGGAAAGTGAAGTGTTATGTGATGTATTGATTGACTAACAAACTGCCAGCTCTACTTTTCTGTTTAGCCTGACCATTAAAATAAAAAACCTGCTCTGGAGGCGCCACATTAGCTATGGTTATAGCAACACTTGGTTGCTATGGTTATACTCACAAATAACTTACAATATCCAATAGTATCAAGGTTCGGTTGACAATTTACATCATACTTTGACAGACAGCAATAATGAACGACATCTTATTGTTTTTTATCCGATTGTTGCCACTTGAAGAAATTAGTTCCAAAATGTTTCCGCAATATGGCGAGGTATTTTTATTTTTATGGTGGGGCTAATGCATCAACATCTAAAAAGTTAGATTAAACCAAAGAGCATTGCTGCGTTACCTCAAGCTTCTTTGATTTTCAGGTGCTTTTTACCAAGTATTATCCACATGTATGTGAATGCAATAAGCACTTCTTTAATTCCAATTGTACCGTCATCACAAAATACTGAATAATAATTTTTCAATTAACTTATCACGGAAGAAACGCAATTTTTATTCCAATTCAAGACCAAAGGTTGTATTACTCTCGGACGCCAATCGGGCAAGTACCTATACAAAATATTCTAACACAAAATAATATTAGTGTCAAATCTACTTTTCGTCGAGGAAAAGTGAGAATGGCATAAAATATATTACGTATTTGGAAAATATTAGGATAATAGCATTAGTGTCTAATCGCATTTCCCCAACGCCTCGTTCTGGCCACATGAGCAGTAGTCAATCCTTCATTGTCAGGGTTGATGCATCGCCACTTCCATGGATATGTCGCGCCTTTCATAAAGGGTAACCTTAATTCCTACTTATAAAAATACAAGCGGTCGCATCCGCGGTGAACGCGTAAATTCTTTTTTTTTTAATTTTCCTCCCTTCCCCCCACATTTCTGGGATCAAAAAGCACCCTTTGTCACCCGGGGATAATGTAGCTTTCCAACAGTGAAAGAATTATTCAAATCGGTTCAGTCGTTTCGGAGCCTATTCAATACAAACAAACAATGAAATCTTTCCTTCCTCCTTATAATATTAGTATACCTAGATTTGCTGCCTCATGTTCCTCGGACAAAACTACCGTAGACGATATTTATATTAGGCAAAGCCTGTGGGATCGAGAATGCAATGACTTGCTGTTGAAATAGCTAAGATGTTACAAGTCTAATGAAAAGGCATTTTGGCAAAGTTAAATGCAGTTTTTTTCGTCCGAAAACATAATTGCGAAAAAGATTTTTATTCTGATGTATGAAATTGCTTGTTCTTCTATTTGAGTGAAACATTATGTATTTTAGTCTTAGATATTAATGTGTTTTCCACAGAAATTGTAATATACATTAATAGACAATTATCATGTAAGAGCAGTACCTATATAGAAAATCATGTAAGAAGGGTACCTATACCCTATGGAGTTTAAGCCAGTTAAACTCTAACCCATGCCCACACAGTGGCGGCGGTCTTTGCCGGCAACATTTAATTCAGCGTGCATATTTACGCATAATCAGATGTACCTCTTTTAATGTCGGCCTCACAATCACACAGGAAACGGGCAGTTTACATCTGTCTATTCGGAATGCATCCTAAATGCACCATTATAACTATTGAAATTAAAGTTTGAAATGGCACGGTATTTTATACCGCTGACTAGCACAATTGGAAATCAATAGAGGTAAAAAAAGAGTGCATCGAATTGTTTATCATTACGAGTTTTACAAAGGGATCCCTCTCGGAGGGTGGGGCGGGTTGGGGTAATGGCCAGGTGTGTTCGCAGGTGTAGGGACGATTGGGTTGTTTTTAGGGAATAGCTTGTAATTAATTGACTGTTAATGGTACAGTCTATAAATATAAAACTCAAAGGTGACTGACTGACTGACATAGATATATATCAACGCACAGCCCAAACCACTGGACGTATCGGGCTGAAATTTGGCATGCAGGTAGATGTTATGACGTAGGCATCCGCTAAGAAAGGATTTTGATCAATTCCCACGGGAACGGGAACCACGCGGGTGAAACCGCGGGCGGCCGCTAGTTTAATATAATTGTCCTATACCAAGACAATTTCGTTTCACCATAATAAATAGAAGGAGTTATTTACTTAGGATAAAATGTTTTTAATGTTATTTAAATCGTCCTATTTTAATAAGGGACAGTGCTCAATGTGGAAACCGGGAAGACCTGTCACCATCCAGAGCTTAGGCGAAAAAAGCCACGATCTCCGGATGTTATGAGTTGAGCCTAGTGATGTGCCGCTGAGAACTTTCTCGTTCCCGGCAATATTGCCAGTGAGAATATTCTCGAGAAACAAGAACGCTCCCGGGAATATTCTCACCGTTCTCAACAAAATTTTAATTTATAATTTGATGTTTTTGTATATTTATAGCTGATATAAATATGTACAGTGTTTATATGTTTTATTATTGGCAAAGAAAAGACAATGCATTAAATCAGTTCATTTTGCGGCCACTATTTTGGACCCTGGTAACCAAGGTACAACTTTACCTGCTAATGCGAATCCCGAAGGATGCCAGGCAATAATGAATATTGCACAGTGTGGATATGAGACCAAAGGACCAAGAATCCTTGAAGATTTAGCAAATTATAAAGGACGAACTGGCATTTATGATAAAACTTTTCTTTAAGAATCAGCGTGTTACACGATTCAACCTTGGTCTTGGTGGAATTTATTTTTTCCGAACTCAGATTTGGGGAGACCTGCTCTGAAAATTTTATCCATACCATCAACTTCGGCAACTGTGGAAAGGAGTTTTCGACATTTTCTAATATACATAGCCAGAAAAGAAACAAACTAAAGACTGATAGAGCTGGAAAACTATGTTACGTGGTTCATAATTGGAAGCTTATGAATAAAACTCTTAATCTCTTAATTTTAATATTGTTGTTGATTTTTAGATGTTAAGGGCTCATTCAAATTGGACGTTTTGTGTCGGACGGCTGCGGTACGGTAGCCACGCGTTTGCCGTATACCGCGTACGGACGGTCGTTATTTTTTATACTGTTGCGGGTACGGGGTACGTTAATTCAATTAAATGCCGGTTACGAAAAGACAATTATTTATTTTAAACCACTAAACTGAAATACACAACTTTAACACAACTTAACACTTTACAATCCACGTAGACAATTCTAAACAAACACTCGTAAACGCTGTTCACTTCAAACGTCGCAGGATAGTTCACACTGATCGCTTTCCGAAGAATTAATACTTGACGCAGCGTCGCTTACTCTCTATTTATACCCGGCGCGGCCGTTCTATTAATTTCTTGGATCATTCGAGAAACCGCGCGATCGCACGCGATCGAACAGGATAATTCTTCGGATCTAAACAAGCGCGCGCGGATGTAAACAAGCAGACGAGTGCGCGCGAGAATGAACCTTATTGCGAAGAGGAATTAGGTCCGTTTTCGCGTGCATGCTCCGTTGCCGGGTATCGTCGTAACAATACATAGCACGCGGTGCGGTAACAGTACGGTTGACGTATTGCTGTCGAGCGTTCCCGGTACGTCTAATTTGAAAGAGCCCTTATTTCTAAGTTGATATTTTCCAATCAGTCGGTTAATTTTATCTTTGGATAGTTGTTGATTTATTTTGAGTTATTAATCAGTAGTTCATAAGACTGAATTATTTTGATTTTTTTTTAATTATCTGATTTCAGAGCGTTCACTCAGTCGTTCTTAGTCAATGTTGTAGTCCTGAAGTTGATGTTATCTTGTCAAATTACTTAAACAGAGTTGATTGCGAAAATTAGTTTCATTATGACCATTCTACTATACAAAATGTATTATATTTCATGTCAGTAAACGAATAATTTAACTGTTTATTATCTAATTACGTATAAAAAGAAAATGCTGTCATAGTCCATTATCAATAAAATAATATTTCACAAAAAATATTATAGGTGCAGTAATGCTGAGAATATTGCCGAGAAAGTTCCCGAGAATATTCTCGAGAATACTGGGAATATGGTATTTTACTGCAAATAGACTGTATTGTATTATACACAATGATCTGTCGACCTTATTTGATACTATTTAAATTAAGAAAGGTTGGTTGTTTCCATTTTATAAAAATGATTCTCAACCATTCTCACTTCGGAGAACGTTGCCGGGAGCGTTCCCGGCAATATTCTCAGGTGGGAGAACGTTCTCGAGAACGGCACAACACTAGTTGAGCCACTGTTTAATTGAGCCAAGAAAAAGCAAGCATAAAAAAATTGAAATCTTGTTGCAGTCTTTGAATATTAATGTTTAATGTCGATATAATATGTAGGGGTTTCGTTTACTTTTATTTTGCTATATGTACTTACGTCTCCAATTCTCCATGTCTCCCACACGTAACACACTGGATAAGAGCCGATATGGCCTATTCTATTGAGGGAACCTTCACTAAGTAAACATAATCGCTCGCTGTGCTACCATGCCCTCTTTTGATCTCCGAGCCTTTCATTTCAAGTTTAATTGCCGGATCACAGCCAGATCTAAAAGCTAGCCTCGTAGCCAGACCTAGCTAGAAGCTAAAACGTGCTGCTTGCTGTTTTAATTTAGTGTCATTGTATCGGAGGCCAAGACACACTTTGGGTCGCTGAGCCATCGGAGTAAGTAAGTAAGTCATGTCATGTCTATTAGGAGTGGTAGTGTCTGGCACATTTTAACTGTAGCCGCTGTTAGCGCAAACCACACCTACCGGTCACGAATTCAATTTCCCGTTTAGCATGTGATTATGCCGAGGTTAGTAATTGACACCGTCCGTCAAACTATCTAATAGGTTTATATTAGTTTTGCGATTTGTCGTGAATTCTATACGTCGGTTTTGACTTTACGTATTCGTTAGGTTATGTGCCAATAGTAAATATTATTTCGATTGTTTTCATTGACTTCTGTGTGAATACAGTGTAGTTATTTACATAATATGTACCTACGTAGGTATTTATAGTAAAACGGCACGTCAGGCTTCCACAAGATGTCAAATTTTCTCAATACATTTTGAACCTTCATAGGTTACAGAAAGTTTATGAGATTTCGTGTATGTCTTAACTTAATACATGATGTCTATTGATTTCGTGGAGAGGTAAGTAGTAGAGGATTGGTCCGAGGTTGGACCGAAAATATGTACTAAGGGTTTTCTCAGTGACAACATGGAATCCGTTGGGCCTGTGCCTAGTCTAATCGGTCGGAATCCTTTCTCATTGGGGTGCCAAAGCAAGAAAGGAAATAGGAGTTAACCAGTGCTTATGCACTAAGAGCACTCCTTTATAATAAACGGGACAGCTGAAATTCCCGAAAATAAATAATGTACCTAATTAGATGTATCTTTATGAGAAATTAACGAATTTCACAGAGACTCTAAACATAAGTACAAAATACTTACTGTACAAAGCTCTTGGCAACAGATTGGAAACGATATTCCGAGATTTAATTCGAGGCACGGTAGCCAAGGGGAAAAACGTGGTTTGGCCCACGGTCGGGACTAAGCTTGTTTATAACTTGAGGAAAACATCGCCAGGAAGTGTGCATTAATAAATGCTGAAAAGTACAGTCAGCGCCAAAATGATCTGAGCGTTCAAACCTACCAAAAGTATCTGAACATTTGACAATAATCACTCTTAGCACAATACTTTTAGGTGTATTTTTTATTATCATTTGTTCTCAAACAACAAATGAAAATGCACCTTTACGTCCTAAGTCCTAACGTATGGTTAATTTTTGTCAAATGTTCAGATATTATTGGTGGTTTTGAACGCTCAGATCATTTTGCTGAGTGTACAAAGGAAGTTGAAGGTAATGGGAAACCGTAAAGTTTGCTATGAGACTTGATATTTGTTTCATTCTATGAAATCACGTTGGGCTTGCTTGAGGCTTATATGTAGGTATGGGAACTGAATATTCCCAACCTTTCTTACAGACTTTTGGTAAGTTAATAAAAACTGCTGTTTTACTGGATGATTAGAATGATAATTTTAAAACTGTTTTCTGTCTTTTAAGTGGCTTAGTGTTTTTAATATGTTGGAAATCTGATATTTCCTTAGAATTTCCCTTGAACTGGAAGATTTTCCTATAAGCGATTGACTGTGCTCGACGACCATGGTTCGATGCGATAATTACATTGCTTGCGCGATGCAGGATTCCATACTTTTTCCAAATCATTGGTCATTGCCTTCTGTGATCAGTTAGTAGAACCAATTGCTGAGAGCGAGTACTTGCAGTTTACTGTAATATCAAGTCTCGGGTCGTTACAGATATAGGTAAACACTTACATAAGTTTCATTTTTCAGTTTTCATTAACATGATCATGAGCACAACTGCAATTTACCATGTACACATTCCTGTTTACACCTGGTTTGGTGTAAATAGGAATGCGTGATAACGCGTAATGTACATAGTCCCGAACAGCGGCACGGACGCAATTCATCAACATTTACCCCATAAGTCAACATGATTGATCGCGGGCGGCGCATTGAATCAATCCGGGACAGATCAAACAGCCCACACCTATAGCGAACGTATACGTCCGCAGTTAAAACAATGTCTAAAATAAATCAATAACCAATCAGACCGGACCTGCGTAGTTTTGACTGCGGCTGATGAAATTTGGGTCATCAAATCAAATTGAAATACAATATTTTGTGCCGGAGGTTTAAAATGTGAAACTGCGCGAAGCCAGCGCAGACCGCATCGCCTGTTGTTACTCGTTTATTGATGTTTTGTTGCGGATTGTCGAGTGCACGCCAATGTTTCAGTTCTGCGAGAATCACGAATGCTTCGTATTCTTGATTGTATACTTTCGCATCGTAGAATTCGATGGTTTTTTTTTCGGATTGATCTCGCTGTTGGCCGCGATTGGCCTTGACAGCTTAACCGAGCAATGTGGGAGCGGAAGGCTCCACCACCATAGAATTCGATGGATGTTTGACATATGTATATACCTAGTTGTTTGCAGCAGAGCAGCACCGAAATTATTTTGCAAATTATCTTCACGTAATGCACAATAAGGAAAATATATATTTAAGTAGGTACTTTGCTAATAATTATGTTGCTGGAATTTCAAAGGCAACGTAATGTCTCAAAAACTTAATATCTGAAAATCGAAATAAATATTCAGGTTGACATAATTTAGGGATATACAACGTGAGATAGAAGATTTACCTAGGTACAATCTGCATTTTCGTTAATAAACTTTTGAAACAATTTTTACTCATATTGTCTATACTCGTACGATTCCTCATAAAACCATCCTTTGCATTCTACTGACCCTCTATCGAAAGCCGCATCCTTCATCTTTTTATCATCCCCCCAACCCAACACTGTTGTAAATTTAATGCCAGAAAGGAAATTAAAATTATTGTTCTTTACGTAAATAAACATTTTGAATCACTAAATACCTTCTTGTATTCAAATCTTTTTTGAAGTTTGTGTGTAAAAGAGCCAAAACATTCCCCACGAACTTTCGTACCTATCTAATCTTATAAGTAGAACTTAAATCGTTCGCCTATGAAGGCTATCAAATTTAATATCATGAAGCAAATTAATCTCTTGTTATTTCGGCATATTAATTGCTCATCTGTTTGTTGCCTAATGATATTAAATATAGAATTTCCCTCAATTAATTTGTTGGGCTTTGAAATTTCGCGTCGTATATTTTCATAGCTGTTTCGGTAATATTATTTTATATATTACAGTTTGCGCGGGACGGCAATATTATTTGATTAAATCGCGTACATTCAGTCGCGTAATTTAATTTTCTCTCGTATTGATGTTTCTGCGTCGACTGTGTGACGTAAAAATAAACGAAATACGAGACTAAAATTGGATTCAAAATGAGAATCTTGATTGAATTATTTGGCGGAAACGTGATGTGTGGGATGTTTTGTGTAGGTCTTCAGGGGAACATCGGAAAGCATGAAGCTAAATGTTTATATTTATAGGGATATTTTTAATTCCGCCAACAATATAATATAATATTACTACCCTTCCGCCCTTGGGTTTACCTACGCGGACTATATTTCTGCGATAAAAAAAGTAGCCTATGTCAATTTTTTAGCTCTGAACTGTATTAAAAATCACTTAAATCCGTTGCTCCGTAGCGATGTTCAAGTAGGGCAGACCAAAACACCTCTATTTCTGTTATCCCATAGGAATGAGCATTATCCCGGGACTAAAAGATGCTTAAGTCCTTTAACGGTTGGTTGAGACGAAAGACAGGACGTAAATAATAATTAAAAACTCTATGTTATAGCTTGCATTTAAGCAATACGGGACAATTATGTTACAAGTAGCATCTTACGATGAGTACATGCCTGCCTGACGACTTGTATCCAGGGACCGGAAAACCCCTTTATTTGCTTAAGCCTATTTTTAGGGAAACCCTATTGAAATCTTACCCAAATGAAAAGGTAACTTATTGATAGTGTTAGTCTATCGATTTGGAAACCCTTTTGAATAGGGTTAACTACTTTCCGATGCGCTTACCCAATTATACTGGGTTAAATTTAAGCACTTACCGCATCATAGGGTTACCCTATGTTTTTCTCTTTTCACCATTATGTTTATTAAATCTCTTTTTACCTTATTTTTATCTCTTTTCACCTTATGTTTATCTCTTTTCCGCACTCGTACTGTTGATTTCTATCTATCTATTTCTCTCTATCTATAAAACCCATATGAATGGGTAAGCTTCAATGGGGTTTTCGAATTCGGTTAGTGCTGCCAGAATTAACTCAATTGATTTGGTAAGCCTTTAGCTAGACTAAGTCGACGATGTAGTTATCGATTTTATAGGGTTTTTGAAAACAAGTCTATGAAATACCCAATCAAATACCCCTTTAAGGGTAAGTGGTTCCGGTCCCTGCTTGTATCAAATCAAAGTACTTATGTTACTAATGTTAACTATAAGAGGCAATTATACAACGTACTTTGTACGAAACAGTCTGTAAAGCAACACATTGTTCTCTCCCTTTTTTGTAGTTAAATGATTCGGCAGTTTTCGTTTGAGTTTTTCTCGGATCGTGATGGCAATATGTTTTTTGTACCCTCGAGGAGTGTTGCTAAGTTTTCGTCATCTTCGCTGTCAAGGTTATTTCGTAAAATATTGCACAGCAGTTAGTTCGTTACTATTGGAGAAGTTGGAAATTGATATGTTGTCAATGGTCCATGGGTAAAGGAATTGGTCGTTTAGGCGCAGAATGTCCAAGTTGCAAAATGTCAAGTGGTATCAAAACGTCCAAGTCTCAAAATGTCCAAGTCGCAAAATGTCCAAGTTGCAAAAGGTCAAAATCTCAGCAATTAAATGAAATGAACTCTGTTACTGTAATAGTTTTTATTATTAATCAAAAAATTATAATTAAAATACATATCGCACCACCTTCGGTAGAACAAAGACAGGAACTGCAGGTTTTGCAATTTCACAGGAGAGCCATTTTAAGAAATTTTTTGTATTTAATGTGGCCTAGCTCTATCAATATCATACTAAAGTTATTCTCCTTTGCATGACATAAACAATATACTATATTCATTTTAAGTGCGTGGTTTACAAGAATTAAAAACCGGTAGTTTTATGCCCTTACATTACACATTTACACATTTGTGCCCTTGTTCCACCAACAATTAAATGATTAAATATGACCATATTTAAGCTTCAGTTGGCATTGTTTTTGACTAGAAACAGCGTGTTTTTGCGTAAGTGTTGTATTTTCTTATACATTGAACATTTCACAGTAACTTTTCACAAAAAAGACATCAAAACTTTGTAACCAGCAGTCACATATCGTCAACAATCTGAAATCTTACGGTTCTACCGAAGGTGCGATATGTATAATTATATTTTTTGATTAATGATAAAAACGATTACAATAACAGAGTTCATTTCATTTAATTGCTGAGATTTTGACTATTTGCAACTTGGACATTTTGAAACTTGGACATTTTGCGACTTGGACATTTTGAGACTTGGACGTTTTGATACCACTTGACATTTTGCAACTTGGACATTCTGCGCCTAAACGGAATTGGTAGGCTACTTAATTAAATGTTTAAAGTGATTAGGGCTAATTTACCGGTGGAACACGCGCTTATCATTACTTATAACAGACTCAAGAATCGAATCGTGATTAAACTAGGCTTTGAAAACATTGTGATATGTTGTTTAAGAAGAGTGTCCAGTGTGATGTTTATTAGACTCCACAAAAAACTTTGTAAAAGTAAGCAGACAGAAGAAGATTGACTTAATTATGATTAATTTCTGTGGGCTGTGGCATTTTCCGAGTTTGGTTATTAAAGGGAATCATGGGGGAGAGTTTAAAAGAGACGGAACGGCACACCGAAAACCTTCAAAGGTTACATGAGGTAACGAATCGTATCTTCAGTTTATTATTCGACGTGTGACCTCCAGTTTGGTTCTAAGCTCCTTGAGAACTAATAATCTGAATACAATTATAATTTTATTGAGTACTGGCAAAAAGTATCTTCTGATGGAACAAGGGAAGATCATACGTTTGTTTAAACCAGGTCTGTTCCCAGACGTAATGAAAATAACAGTTTGAATCTCGTATGATGCGTCATAGGGCAAGCCCTATTTTGAGAACAGCTGATGGTTTGTTATGTCTGGCGCTCGTTTGTCATTAGCTTACCGTAACATTATAATAGAATTGGTTGTCAATGTCATCTTTACTTCATGTAGCCATCAGTGATTCAAGTTTCAACGGCACAGTGCTTAGTTTAGTGTGAAATACGGTCACGACATAATTACCTTCAAGAAACGAGCGTACTCTTTCTCAAAAGGCCGGCAAAGCATCAGCGATCCCTCTGGTGTTGCAGATGTCCATGGGCGGCAATTATTGCTCACCATCAGGCGACACGCTGGCTCGTTTGCCGCCTCTGACATAAAAAAAAGAATTGGGTGTGATATAATATTTAGGTGGGTTGGGCGTGAGAACTGTGGTGGCCGATGAGTTTGAGATGTCAGTGGTTTAAACACGGCATCTGAATCTATGGATTTATTGTATGTGCGTGGATGACACTAGTTCGGTGACGGGAAAACCTTAACTTGCACATTTGCACGAATGGTGAGTTAGCGTGGTATAGTGAAAACCACAGGCTTCATTCTCTATAAGATTGGCTCTTTAACTAGCTTATTGACGAAAAAACAAAAGTTAGCAACATTGTAGTCGTTAAAACTAGGATAAAACTAGTAGACCAATGCAAACAGACATGTTCATGCACAAATATGTCTGTAATGTCCAGGGATCGATTAACGACGGGCTAAAAACCAGCGTTTCTACTAAAAGCTTCAGTAGAATTCCACGTATTGCCGTTTTTATCTTGTCTCGCCAGCAAAGCAAGCTGAACGGTAGTTGCGACCACTACAATGTTGCAGATACGCCGCCGGCCGTTGACTTGCATATCCCGATTAAAAACTGTTTCATAACTCTTGTTAATTGCTTCAAAAATGCAAAAGCAATCGCAACAGACACGATACGCAGTATCCATAAACTGTTTTATGGCTTCGGTTTATGTTCAGACGAATTTTATCGGCACTATGTGTCGATATCGGCCGCGTTTGATGCTCTTGTTATGTTCTTAAGGTAAACAAATGTTTGTGTAACGAGGAGCGGAGATAAAAGTCGGGTATATAACTTTTATGGCTCGGATGGGACGTCACGGTATGTCATAGGGGTTGTCGGTTAAGTTTTTAGATGTTTCTTTGTCGTACGAAATGAACATTGGATTGGCATTGTCTTTAGAGTGCCTCTGTAAATCAACTCAATCCTGAATGTCGCGTGATTTCACTAATTGAAATAAGATGTCATGCTAAATAGCTCAATACATTTAAGTGGATGGGTCGTGTTCATTTGTAAAAAAATATAAACTAGTCTTATAGTCAGAGGCTAAAACTTGGGTCGGTGCGTCCACGTTATTATAGTTTGTTTTAGACTAACGTCTTCCTCACACAGTACTGTAAAGATTCCAAACTAAATGAGTATTGATTTAGCCATGCGTACTCAAGACTCGAAGACCACCACCAAGCTCTGCCTAAACTGAAAACATCGTGAAAAACTTGCACAGCTAGATAAGTCTCAGAGTTTCAAATGGTTTGTTGTAAGTCTTATGGAGGTCTGATGATCTACCACATATGAAATCTGCCGCGATAACAGCTCTGGCTGTGTTCCGGCAATATTAATGTGGGAGCCAGTACGCTTTAAATCAGAGGCTCGAAGATCAGATGAGTCTACAGTCGGGCAGTACATTGAGGGATGTTTCCCGGTGAAGCGTTTCTTATTGGAATAGGCCGCAGTGACTGCTTACCATCAGGTGGGCTGCGTGCCCGCACAGAGTACCTTATAATAGAGTCATCAGTTAGATCGCCGTTCAGCGCCATCTCGTGAAACCGGAAGAAATTACATTTTTCAATATCTATAACTATAGCTACACCATTGACTAATATATAACTACACTATACCTACGTGCCTGTATATAGGTATACGTATTTTATGATTTAATTTTTATTGTTATATTTGAAACTAAAATAGGCATAAATAAAACAACACATCTAACTAATATAATGTTTATTTATTTAAAACAAAGAATCTAAGTTCAAAACACAAGGCAAAGGTCGATAGGCAAAGAAATCGGAGTCCGGAAAACGAGGCGATGGGTCAGAGTGTATGGGGCGCCGGAGAGATCGGAGTCCTAAATTCAATGCACTGGTCAGCGAGGGAATAGATAAATCGGCGTCCAGGTGAAAAAGCAGGGTCGTTAAATAGAAAAAACCACAAAAAAAAGCAAAATATCACATTCGTGTCACGTAACGTAAACAAACGGTATTGACATTGACACTATTGACAGATAGCCATCCATGATTTTTCCGCTACGTTGCGTTCCCCCCAGATTCTGCATATTTAAATAAATTTACTGAAATTTCTTATGTATTAAAGGAAACAAAAGAATTTAAAGTAACAATTATAAATAAAATATGCGATACAATGTGTTCTGTAAATTCAGTTTATCTATTATTTTTAAGTTTTGAGAATAATAATGAAATAAGAAATTGCGTAAAACGTCTCGCAAATTTGTCGCTAACGCCATCTAGCGATATAGGAAACTACTAAAGAGAGCTAATCCTCCTCCATAGAAAATTTCAAAGTATAGAAGTGAAAAGACCCTGCGTGCCCGTCTGCCAACTGACCTAGTATAAAAAAAACTAGATGTAAGCATATCCTAATGACACAGTGTGTCAGCATATTGAGCGATGCTTCCCAATTAATTGTACCCCAATAGAATAGGCTGCGGTAGCCGCTTACCACAGGGTAGGCAGCGTGCCTATCTGCAAACATAAAATAAAATTTAACAAAAAGTTTTAAATATTAATCTTCTTTTTTTATAGTTTTTATATAGGGCGTCTTCGTGCTTTATAGTTCTACATTTCGACGAGTCTAGCTCGTATTGACGGCAATGCCTGGGTCTCCCATAATAATAAAAAGTAAGAGGCTGACATTCCAACTTTCGTTTTGAATATTCGATTTCTTATCGGAACTGTCTGAGTTTTACAAAGGCGAAATAAGCTGACTCGTTGAATGTAGTAAAAATCAAACCCGCTTTTTGTAGAATAGTGCAGTCATTGAAGCATTATAGCTCCGAATTTTTTTACTGTGAACCGAATTGCATAAAATTTTGGAATTAGGTTCATCTTACCCTTAACTTCAAAAGTGAAAATGATTTGAACTCCGCAACCACCATGGGGGTGGTTGCCACACCTTCTCGGGGGTGAATTATTTTTTTATCAAAATAACCTCGGATATCGATAGAAGGCCTAATTTTAAGCAAAAAATCATCTATACAGTTTTTCAAAAAATTCAATACTTTTCAAGTTATTGGCAATTGAAAATTCGCAATTTTTTCACGTATTTCATCGGTTTTTTGCAAATATCTCCAAAAATATACGTTTTATCGAAAATTTTATAAAGACCAAAATTGTAGCAGGTAAAACAATGAACAATTTGAATTTTTATAAAGTATTCTAAGTGCAATATTAAGCTAGATATTAAAGATCAAAGCCGTTTTTATTCTGTCTGAAATTTAATCGATGTGGTCAATGCCATCTAGCGGCGAGCAGATGCATTTTATGCATTCTAATACAAAAGGGTTTTGTAGTGCTTGAAATAAGCTTTAAAATGAGCACTATTAAAAGTCTTTTGCGCGTAAAATAAGTGAGCTGTATTGCAAATAAGGGAAGCATCTAATGTTTTTTCTATAAAATCAATGGGTTTCATAAGTGCCATTTCCACCAAAATTAAAATTAATCGTATTCCGCCTAGAAATAACTTTATTATGAAGAGTTTGATAGATATTATCTGTTTGGCTGCTTCAGGACACATATTTTTCAAAAAAGTCACGATTAAATAAAAAATCAAAATTTCAAATTTTTAAAAAACCCACTTTCTTTGCATAATATCTCAAAAATTACGACAGATACGTATAATAGTGTACGGATTAAAAATTTAGGTATTTTTCTGACGAACAATTTGGTTTTTTTGTTTTTTCTGTCAAACAAAAATTGACGGAGATATGATTGTTTAAAGAGCGCGTGGCAGCGCAATCACAGCCTCTCTTAAGCCCTTTAACCCTTCACCGTTTTAGAAAAAGGGTTTTTACTATATATTGCATTATAGGATGTTGTAGCTCTCTTAATTACCTTTACAATGGTTTTTTATGAATTGTGATAGCATGAAAATTGAAGTAGTTATGGTCCAAAAACTTATCATATTTTGTTCTACTTAGTAACTAAGGGGTAGTTTTAAGGGTAGAAAAGCTAAAGAATATGATAATCATTTTCGAGAGTGTGGAATAATATTGAAATCCTTTTCATTTTATAAAAAAAAAATAAAAAAAATCAAGGGGTATTTTTCAAGGGTTGAAAGGGGTTAACCCCCTAATATTTGATAATTATTATAGAGAATATAAAATATTACTTACTCTATACTTACATCTTTTTATGTCATACCAAAGTATTTTTTTGTGATTTTTTCAATTTAGGGGTTGTTTGCAAAGGATGTAAGATTTTCAAGGGGTTGAAAATTATTTTAATATGAGGTAATTATGTTAGAAAATACTTTACAATTTCACCACTTACGATTAGACATGTTTTCTAGTGATAAAATGGCTCAATGTAAATTTTTCCATTAAGGGGTTGTTTACACCCCTTAAAAATAATAAGCGGAGTTCAGATCATTTTCACTTTTGAAGTTAAGGGTAAGAAGAGCCTAATTCCAAAATTTCATGCAAATCGGTTCACAGTAAAAAAATTCGGAGGTAAGACCGTATTTTTCGCTTCAATGACTGCACTAGAAGTAATTTCGTACGTTCTTAGAACAGTATTCACATATTCACATACATGGTGACTTGTACATGATATAATAGGTACGTATGTAGTATGTACACCCAGGAATTCTTCTAGTGTTTGCTATAAAATTTCAAGTAAAATAGGTAGAGGTATTTATTACCTACTCTAGCGTATGAGATGATTATTATTGCTTTCCATTCTTATTTCCAGCACCCGCCTGTTAACTTTATGTTGATTTAATATCGTCCATTTAAAACTCATAAAACTCGTAGATATTTGACAATATTTTTTTTGGAAAATATAAAATTATTTTATTTTAAGGTAAATGACATTAAGGACTAAGAATATAATCATACAATTTAGTTGTTAACTAAAATTTTGCCAAAGGAAGATCTGTGTGTTTTAATTACGCCAAACAATTAAAACTTGAAAAGCGTTCCACTGATAAGACGTTCTAGGTATTTCTGTTATCCCGGGATAAAAAGTATCAAAATCGGTTCAGTGGTGGAGGCATTAAAGCATGAAGACATCCAGACTTTAGAGAGTTACTTTTGCATTTATAATTGTATCGAATTATCGAAATCACAAACAAGGCTTACCTTCGTTACATTAACTAAGTAAACGATAGTACCTACTTAGTTGAACCTAATGAATCGATTAGCGCTATCTAAGTTATAGGGGCTAAGTGCGGCAATTACTGCAATCAGGGAGAGTAAAGAGATAACATTAATTGTGCACAGCGATTGCAGCCAGCGGTATACAGCCGGCGGCTGAGAACTATTCATTATGTTTAGGGAAACTGATAATCGGTTTATGGGCCGTTTGTGCAGTGCCTTTTATTAGGACACCATAGGTCGCCTACATAGGCGTTATCATTATCATGACTAATTTGTATTGGTCCCACAGTAAGTGCAGGTCCCACAATAAGATGCAGTGACGAAGCAAGGCGAAACCGAAAGGGTTACAAATTCTTACTTATTTTATTTTCTTTATAAAATTATAATATTATGAATACGTTACTGCCAAGTGCAAATTATTAGGCAAAATAAAGCTTTGAGTTAGCGAAATCATAGCGCCATTGCTGAACGGTCCCAACTCAGTTATATTGCTATTATTTTTCTGCTACATTTTCCCTTCGAAGAAAACTGTGCAAGACGAATGAAATTAATTCCGCCTTCAAGTTTTCAAAGTACGAAAACAATTGAGCAAACGGAAATAAAACAAGAAGTGCGCACGTTTTAAAACAACGTAAAATAAACTAAGAATCTACTAAGAAAACCAATTTCGCTCGCGACCGTTCGCAACGAAAATAGACGTTTCTGCTAAAACAGGGTGACCATTTCAAAAGTGGGGGATTCTGTCACACTGTGTGTAAAAACTGCCAAAAATGCCAAAATAGTTCGCTTGGGGTCCCTTTCAGTCCGCTGCTGAGAAAAAAGTCTCATGACAGCCTTTTGCTGTAGCTGAGGAGCAAAACTTAAGGCTCTAATTACCGTTTTATCATGAATATAACACATGATTTTACGACTTGAAATATGCCAAAATGGTACCTAAATATAATCTACCACAGCTAAAGCTAAAGGACGAAATCTACCTACCACCCTGTCTTGAAAGTATTTCAGCAAAATACTTGTAAAATGGTTTAAATTGTGAAATTGGTTTGTTTGCGAGTAAAATTGTAATTGATTTAGGTAGTTAGGGGGAGTTTGATTTCGCTCGGATAACTAAGTTGGTTAGATAGGACTTTAACTCGAGTAATAGGGTCTGATTTACGTTTAGATGTTTATTGGAGATTTCTAATGGAGCGTGTGATGTGAACAGGAATGTTTAGCTTTGATGATAAACGTTAATTCGGTTATTTGGTTAGGTTTACTTGATTTGTAGAGCACCGTACTTGCTATTTCGCTAAAAGTCAGTCTTTCTATTGATTTTATGGAAGAGTTCTTATACAATATGACTGCCTTGATAGCGCATTGGTAATGACCCAGTCCTTTGCACTAGGTTCATGGGTTTGAATCCAAGAAAAACATGCCATATTATGTGATAAACGACAGTTTGAACAACTTTTTATATGACGACAGACTATCGTTCACGCTTAAGGCATGTTCAAGTTGATTTTGAACGTATGGCAAAAGAAAAGTTGACATTCGTAACAAACAGATCAATTCTAATGAGTTATAACCATTATACTGCTTTCTAAATTATTTCTAGTATGTCTTATATTTCCTTCAAAATAATGCTGTTCGCGAAGCGCTTCTCGTATTATCATTTATTAGTAAAAACAATATTTGTTAGACAACGAGTAGTTTCGACGTAATAATTTATCCCTACCTTGTTCCACCCGACGATTTCATCTGAGCATTTTACAAACTCGGCTGCTTACATGACGAATATGACATGAAAGGGACAGTCCCCCGTCGGCGCATCTTTTGACATTTCGCGAAAACTCCATTTAGGAGCCCCGGGGCCCGAACCAATTTCGCGGGGAAACCTAAAAAAAAAGGGTTTTTGTTCGTCCCGGCTGAGTTTTGCACAATGCGAGCACGGGACGAGTGATTACACGGGAGTATGTTTTATGCGTACGACTTCGGTAATCTGTCTTTTATATTTGAGAGGTAAAGCAGAGGACATCATCCATTTTTGTCCATAGTTAAAAGTATCCGACCAAAAAACAAAGGCTACAGCACTCACAAACCAGACGAAACACAATAGTAGTTACTATTAACACAAATCAACTCAATGCTATGCCGTCTAGATACGAGTATACAAAAATGGCGATGGTTAATGGTAATTTAATTACATTAATGTTTATTTTTATTATCTTGAATAATTCAACTCTGATTGAGATGGCTTAGCGGCAATTTACTTTAGCAGCGTATGAATTTCTATTGTGATAAAAATTAAATAACAATTTTTGTTGAAGTGTTTAGAGGACAGGGTCTTTAAGCTGTAACAACTGTGCTCAATGAACTGCCTCACTGTAAACTTCTCCAGTCTTTGAGCCTTAGACTTCAACGAAACTGCAGAAAAAACCCACATTAATTATGGGAAAACACAGCCAAAACTGGCATGACGGCACATTTCACGTAAGGGGGTGGAAGCAAGCCACTTAGACCCTTATATAAAACGTCCTTCTTACCATCAAACAGACCTAAGGCGGAATCCAGCTCGCGACCTACGAGTTTTATAATTAACTGAGCGGAACCTCTCTTCCGCTATATTGCTTGAAGTCATTAACAAGACCCAAAGGACCCATTTCATTACAGAATGATATCACAATTACGATATTAATGTTGATACATAGCGCCGACGCAGTAAGACAAACATAGTATTGGTCAGTGTTTGCTTGCGCGCAATATCCACAACGGGCCACGGAGGACGCACTACGTGACCGATATTAAATTAACCCCCAAGGGAACTCGAACAAATTAAATTCCTCCCACGTGTTGTTTAAGTTAGCAAGTTATTGGTCCTTGAAATAGCTGTGTTCTTGTGATTCTTTATCAAAGTAACTTGGCTTCATCGTTCGGCTAAATTACGACTTATATTTTATTTTTAATTAATAATTCTGGAGGGATGTTGAGTTATTGAATAAACTTTTTATGTTGACAAAACGAAGCCATTATTTTTTGAGCAAACAGGAGATGGTATGGTTGGGTGTGTTTTTTTTAGTGATAACTTTACTGGCCCTTCTTTGTTCTGAGAATTTTTGGCAACAAGTTTTCAATGACACTAACTCTAGAATAAGTCTGTTTCGTTGGTATCTATATTTACTTATTTACCTTTATGTAAAACAGCCCATCGTCGTTTGTACGCTTCATCGAATACTAGTTCACACCTTTGAAACTCGTCTCAATATATCGTATATTTGCTTACAGAAATTATCGAAGTTGTTTACACTGACCTTAATCGAAAAAGTCGTACAAACAGAATGTCAAACAATTTCAACTTGAATGATTCATTGAAATATCAAGGACCTGGAAATTTCGGGCGGTATTCGACGGCATCGGTACTCGAATGTGTATGGATTTTTCCACGAGTATCGTTAGGCAATTAAAATACGCAATTAAAAGTTGTTACTTCCTTTCGTTTGAATTTTTCTCTTCTTGTAAATGGGAAATTGTGGAATACCACGTATTTTTATTTCAATAACTTGCCGGCTGCCAGGGGTTTGTTCGGCTGGGATGGGTTGATTCTTTTCTCTAATCACTTTAGCTACAAGGCTGGCACCAGCTCGTCTCAATCGGACGTGAAGGGGGAAACGCGGGAGTTTAGTAGGTAGTGGACGCTTTAGTCTCGAGTCCCACACACGCCCGCAGGTCTAGCTAGCCTGCGGTTATGGTGCATAAACGCATTCTCCTCCGAAAAAAAGGGACGTTTATTCGGCTGGACTGGTCGATTGGTTTGGGTAACCGGGAGAGAAGTGGGACAAACGTCTTTAGTCGAGTACCTCATAGCTGCTAGTCTGTGGTAACTGGCAACGTTAAAAGCACTGTTCTTTCTAAAAACAATGGTATGCTGCTCGGTGTATGAATGATATTAGAAGTAGAGATGTAATAAAATATCATAATGTGTCCTTAATCTTGACCTTTGGTTTGTGACATCTTTAAAATACTAGTGTTGTTTTACGTTTATTATATAATCTCAAAATAAAAGGAAAGAAGGCGTACGATCGAGGTCTCTCGCGCGTGATCACTTTTGGAAAAATATACCGTGCACGCGCATCGTGACTTCTTATGAGCGGCGCTTGTAAACGTGAAAATACTGCACAGGATTTTAGCCCTAAGGGTGATCACGCGCGGGTGACCTCGATAGTACCTATATGTATAAAATCAAAATATGCTTTATTGAAATAGGCTTCAGATGCACTTATGAATCGTTAGAAACAAAAATTATAGTGATTCTACCACCGGATTCGGAATGCAGTCATCTGTTGAGAAGAATCGGCAAGAAAATAAGGATAAGAGCGTGGTCTAATCGAAAACTTATTGATAAATAATCAGTGGAAACATAGTACACTATCCCTTTATAGTTACTGCGACCAACATAAACCCTGGTATCAGTTCCAACAAATCCTCTTGGCCTGTAGCCTAACTAGTTGGGTTTCAGCCTAATTATTCACTTAATGGCTTTAACTATTGCTTAGGTTTTCGTATAATTACTGTACTTTAGGCCTAATCGATATTTAAAGCCATGAGTTTTTTTATGGAATTACATAAATTCCATAAAAAAACTCATGGCTTTAAATGTATGGCGTATGGCGAAAGCTGCATGAAACCTTACTCCTCTCAAACTTCCAGACTTAATTGCTGCAACCAGTTCTCAGCAGCCGGAGTCAAATTATTCAGCTCTTTTAGCCCCCCAGGAAACCTATAGAGTACACATAAGTAATGTTAAAAGATCACGTTATTAATTTTCCCTAGGTATAAGATAATGTTATTATTTAAATAACATAACTTTCGGGATTTAACTGTGTGCCTGACACTTAAAATGAAAGGACCGAACATCAGAAGATCTATTAAGTGTTCCCAAATCATAATGGTTTCTTAATGAATGACTTATAGAGTTGCGGGTTTAGAAGATACCCATATTAGCACAAATATAATTAGCTATCGAACTTTAGCTTCAGTAAATTGGAGAAAAAAGAATTTAACAAAAAAATACCGATTACAAACAAAAAAGGTTCTTTTTCTTTCGTCAACACAAAGGAATTTCTGAAGGTACAAACCACTTTTATTTGTTGTTAAGCGCTCTAAGACTACAAGGTGAGTAGTTAAATAGAAGATTTACTGTGTTTTAACTATACACTTTTGTAATGAACGTGTTTGATGTTAAAGCAGTGATTTGTTTTCCACGTGACGTTTGTGATATTGTAGTTTTATTATTACTGCAACGTGAGCACTCACGGATAGTTGGTTTGATTCTTTAGTGTGTTGTCAGACTCGTGTGTTACCAGCACTTTAAATAATCATGCGATAGATTTTTTTCGTTAAAACGATGAATATCTAATGATAACTCTTCAAGACCCAATCATCCACCCATAACAGTCCGCATCATCACAATCCGGTGATAAAATTATTCATTGACTTTATACTTACTGACTTACTACTTACTAAGATGGCGCAGCGACCCCAAAAATTAGTCTTAGCCTCCGACAACAAAAGACACCACTTTAGTCTGTCTTGCGCCACCTTTCGCCAGTTCTTCACTCGGAGTTCGCGCAGATCCTTTATAAGGTATCGCTGGGCTGACGAGGTGATAAAGGATCTGCGCGAACTCCGAGTGAAGAACTGGCGAAAGGTGGCGCAAGACAGACTAAAGTGGCGTCTTTTGTTGTCGGAGGCTAAGACTAATTTTGGGGTCGCTGCGCCATCTTAGTAAGTAGTAAGTCAGTAAGCCAGCGAAGTCTGTGCGCCTTTATTTTGCCAATAATGTTGGGCTCGGCAACTAGTCTCTCTATCTAATTGACTTTATGGAATTATTCATTTACGACAACTTCCGCAGTTCTACTTGCCTTTATCCCGTTCCTGTGGGAACCTAGAAAACGCGAGGTTAGTAGATAACGACATAATTCCAGGATCCACTCGTATCCAATCATGTATAACAATTGCCATCCGTAAAGTTTCTAAAGCATTTGGTCTGTGATCAATCTTGTCCAGTATTTTGTAGTCATACAAGAAGATGTGTTGCATAGTCTTCGCGTATATTCACGATTATGTCATTTTGATATGAAGAAAATATTTTTTTTATATCGCTTTTGCTCAATGTGCTGATACTATGGCGACAGATTTTAACTGTGGGTTTTGTAGATAGCTAGTCGGACTCTGTCTGAAATATTTCTAGCACCAAATATGTAGACTATAACAAGAATCGAAATGGGGTTAAAGCAAATATAAAATAAATTACGCATTTCCGATATCCCAGCAATTAAGTAAACCATAGTTTTATAAAGCGCCATCTTGTCACACAAAACAAAGCTAGCACTCTGCCAACCATACAACAAGTCCATAGAATCAATATTGATACTTTTAATGTAACGAGAGATCGTTAAAAGTATTGCAAAGCAATAAATAATGAACCTCTTTCTCCGAGTTTAATAGTTGTATCGGAAGTGCCCACTCGACGTTCGTGAGAGCTGGTAGTGGGACTACAAGAGCGCTTAGTACTCTTTGAAAGTACTTTTGTTTAGTACCACTAATATAATATTGGAATAGAAAAGTTAAAATGAAATTCAACGTTGTTTAATCAACTTGACAAGTTAACAGCCCGCTTGGGTTTCTTTGACGGTGATGATAGTATCCTTTGTTGCTTTCTGTATTTGAATTATCATTGATTTTTGACATAATAACTGACAGCGGCGAAGCTGGCCCATTTTTGTTATAATTATTTCTATCGAAGGTTTTGGCAACATTTGGAGTATTTTTATTGTGCCAAGAAGGGTTTTTTCGATATTCACCCTCTATGTAATGGATTGCAAGTTTCTATAAAAATCCGGATCCGGATTCGAATGTTGCTTTTTAGTTCGGTGTAAGCTTCAAATAAGATGCGACAATTTTGAAATTAAACTAAAGTTGATTAAATAGGGGTTTCAAGTTCTGATTTAACAAGAACGAAGTCGTGCTAGTAATATATAGCCTAGCCAGACCTTATCTTCGGACCGTAAAAAGGGACGGTCGCTTCCAACGTATCGGGTCCACGTACCAACAATATCTCTATTGATTTCCGCAGGGTAATGTTTACATGCGGCTACGCTGTTACGTAACCCCGGCGGGCAGAGCCAATACCCTCGCGACTGGAGGTCGCAGGTTCAATCCCCGATCGATGATCGCGAAGGTCCGGATGTTTGTTGGTATAAAGGTTGGGTTGTGTATTTTAGGAGTATTTTTGGGTTAAAAAGATTTTTTGCGATGCTGAAATATAACGCAGAAGTAATTTGTTTGTTTGTATTGTGTTCAATGATCATTTCAATGAGTTTATCCAATAGTAGGGGCTACGAATGTGACATTTTAAATTAATACACTCAGCTGCCGCGGCTACCTTATTTGAGGATTCAGGCGACTGGGACCACTATATAACTGGGACCGCGGTCCCAGTTGCCTGATTAGTTTTTATTTGTTTATTTCGTCAGGCGAGTGGGACCACCCGTAATTTTAACCACAAATCCATTGTTGAAATACAAGATTTAGTACAGTTAGCAGAAAAGGTGTCACAGATAAAACAAAGTTAATTTTTGCAAAGGTAAGTTAGTTTTTGTATTACCTACTTAAACAGTATAACAGTCTTAATTATGTTTTAAAAATCACGTTGGCTCATATGCCTACTTAACTAGTAATTCTAAGTAAACATTCAACAGAAATCTCCTCAAAACAATAATATAAAAATCAGTCTTAATGTCTCTTAACTTTATACACCATAAAGTAAGTACGCATTACTCCTATTATATATTTATAATAAAGTCAGAAGATGCACATATCGTGGTGTAATATTTATTTGCAATGACAATCATCTCCTCATAACAATGTTACTTAGCAACCGAATGTCACTTTTATGACAAATCCATACTGACACAACGCCGCACCGCCTGTCTACTCTCCATCCGTCTTACGAATTTTCGATCTACTCTTTGGTGTTTATGGGCGCCTGGTACTTCAAATAGAAGTTTTGCATCACTCGCTTTTATTTCCATGAAATTCTACTCCGCCATTAGATATTCCGTGTGACTTCTCTTTGGTGTTTCTGGGCGCCTATAACTTCGACGAGCATGGCGAATCAATCTTACTAATTTGTCGCGAGTTTAACATTTTATCCCCATAAAAAAAGTGTAGTCAGAAGTTTTCACTTCAAAAATACTTGACCGTAATACTAAATCAAATAAAATCCTGAGTTATAACTTGATTTTTCTGTTAACTGTACATTAAAGGAAATTAGGTATATGGTCCCAGTCGACCGATTCAAAAATGTTATCAGGTAACTGGGACCGCGGTCCCAGTTTTATTTGGTCCCAGTCGCCTGAATCCTCCCTTATTTCATATTTAGTTCAATAACAGAACAATTTGACCAACTTTTTCCCACTGATTTCATTGAGAAATTGCTGTAACCTTCACAGAATTTAAGAACACTAGAAATTGCTATATTGAGCTGAAACTTTACGAAATAATAGTGTTTTGAAACACAATAACATGTAATTTGACGTTATAGGTCTTTCAAAGAATATGATAGATTTCTATATTCAGGTCTAAATATTTATTTCCGTTCAAGAAATTGACTGATGAATATTGAAAGTAAACGTATTTTGTAGGTATACCTATTACTTTTTATTTCTCTGGCTCAGTGATTCGTAGTGGATTCGTTTTAGCCTCCGACATAAAAGTTCGCTATTTCCTTGGGTTGCTTGCCAGGTCCGCGCTTGGTGGAAATCATAATTTAATTTTCATTTTTTTACACGGAGTTAAGTTCCAAATAAATTGATAAATAATTATTGGACTATTGGTTGTTAAACAGTATTAAATACTTATGTAGTCAAACATAATAAAGTGATTTAAGCGCTGTACAAGGAATTCTAATTACGAATTATGTTAATAAATTGGTAGAGAATGTTACAGATTATTTTTTCTTGTGCTAGCAGACATAAGGTATCTAAATAGGTAGGCCTCTAAAGGTGATGGCTAAACGTCTGCCTAGAACATGTATAAATATATCTCACTAGTTCGTAACATTAAAATAATAATTAATAATTAATCACATGTTTAGTTTTCTTCTAGAACTTTAGCAAAATAAATTATTATTTAAAAGTTATTCATATAACATCCGGTGACCTTTGACTGTTCGGCGCGCGTACAAATGTCATATTATGTCGATTTCGTTTGAACTGGACGGGAAAAAAAGTCGATATTATCTTTGAAATGCAACATTGTTTAATCTATTCAAATAAATTAATGTCAACTAACGTTTAACCACTCAATCCCGAACCGGCACTCGGGTGCCGCGTAACAATAGATTTTCTATTGTGTCTGGTGATCCGGGGCTTGAAAGATTAATGATAAAATAATGATCATATATAAAAACATCAACAAACAAGTATTTATTTATTCAGTCGTCTTAGGGCTGATTTCTTAAAAATCAAATATTACCTAACACTCGGATATGTACCTACAGCAGCAGCATAATAACGACGGAATACAAAATGCCATTAATCTATGCTCTTTAGAAATTCGATTATGAAATCTTATTTTAAGTCGTATTATTCTTTATCGATCAGTTAAAACTTATCTGATGGTTGAAAAATCAGCTCTTATTTAATTAGCGATTCTACTGCAGCACTATTTACGTAACAATTCATCTCTACCTCTATATAATAGCCAAATGTCTTACAAAGGGTTTTTAACTCTTACTATGACGATTGTATTTAGTCCGGCTCGTCGGCATGACTGGCGCGCTCATGTGAGGGAAATCTATGAAACTGTTTAGCTGTCATTTGAACATCAGGCCCCAATTATCTCATAATTGTACACCGTGCACAAACGCATGTCAAAAGTTTTCAGCAAAAATCTATTGTAGATGTTTTGCTTAGCTAATGGCGTAGGAATTTTAATGAATATATTTATCAATATTATTACAAAATGAAAAGTTCCTGAAACTTTTTTCACGCAATAAACTAACATTTAGCCTCCCAGTATTGCATACAACTAGGTAAAGTATTTATACATTGCCTAGGCAGTGGCCCTAACTGTATTTAGCCAACTCCTTTCCCACTGCGGCGCAAAAGTTCGAATCATTGAAAGTCACCGTCAGTGATGTATAGGCAGAAACTTGTCCATTTGCTACTAGTCACATTACGCTCTTTTAACAATCTGTGGTCATTTCGCTTGTTCTTATTTCCATAACACAAGTGCTAAGGCTATTGTCTGATCGTGCGCATGGAAAGTTACAAGTTAAAACGAACGTTGCAGGTCCCACATCTGCTTCCCGTCTTGTGAAACGTCCTCACACGAAAGAGAAAATCGGTGATTAACACTTTGACACCTCCAACTTTTAGCTGGCTCGTGAAATGTAATGTGTTGTAAGCTAATAAAATTAGCATTACGCTTACATATTGATAGGTGTCAAATACTGTTAACCTTTGATTCCGATTAGTGCGTTTTATATGCAGCGTAGACAGTTTTAGTTGGCCTGTTAAAGAAACAGTGAGGAAACCGCTTACAGAGGTCGTAGGCCATTCGATTTAATTAATAATTAATCACAGTTTAATGCTGTGCTGAAAGACATCTACAAAAATACTCGCGGTGTATAAATTGATAAGCAAAAAGACCACGAGGCCCTAGACAAGCGGCATTTATGACGTTCGTTATCGCTCAATTTGCGATAGCGAATGTCAAAACCCGTACTTTTAAGATCGACCACGTGACTTTTCTAAGACAACTGTCAAATCCATACAATTTGAAGTTAGCGAATTTCGCTATCGCTGTCAAAATGTTTTTTGTCTACGCCCCCGCGCCCCCTGTACGCTTGATAGTTTTTTATGGGAGGGTGACGCTTCAGCCTATATCCCGCCCATATTATGAACTCCTGTAAGACCAGAGGTACCACTTGCGCAACGTCGAGCCTCTATTTTAAAGGGAAAACATAACGTTTAGCTGCAAAAATATGTTTCTACATTGAGCTTTAAAGACTTTACTCGCAGACAGAAACATCAATCATCAAATCACAACTAAACAGCAATAATTATAAAAATCATCAATTGTTTTCCTGCTGTCGTTTCATACAGTATGTTTTTGTTGTTCAAAATGCAATTCGTAGGCAATAATTTGCGCTTAAAATGCAAGATTTTCGCAAAAGTTGGAGGATATTTTGTATATATTTAGTATAGTAGGTATTTAGTGCGCTGACAAACCGTTTTGAACAGTACAATGTAAATGTTTATGAAAATGTCTGTGGCGAACATTTCGGTTATCTTCCTAAAATCTAAATCTACGTATGGCAATTAAACTTCTCTTTTAATTTGCTTCTCAAAGAGTTTAATTTTGTTTTAATATAGTTTTGGACACTTATGAAAAAATATACGTTTTAAATATGATAGTTAAATGTTTGATTGATATCTTTCTTCATAGATATTTTACTATGATATTTAATATTTTTGAAATAGTTGACCTCCTGAATCTAGTACTGAGCAATCGAGACTAGACACTTGACACACGCTTTTATAAAACTCATTGACCATTAGTTTATCAATTAAAAAACCTTCCACAATCGATAATGACACTTTTGTTGTTTGAGTTAAGGCTGCGTTTCGCGTTGGGAGTTTTCCGGACGTTTATCGACAAACAAACATTCCTATTGAAGATAGCTCGTGACCTATGGCATGGAGTTCAACATTGACGCTTGTGTTGATCCGTGTGCATGACTGTACGTTTGTTTGTTTTTATTTCTTCGACTATGGGTGGCCTAAATAAGTGATGCGGCATCATTATTTTTTATTGGTTACTTCAGATACGCTCTTTTGTGACGTGTGCTGTATTGCTATTAAATAAAATCGGTTTTTGATCTATTTAAGGTTCGTATTAAGTTAAGTGGGACCCTCAAAAAACCAAAAAAATAGATTTTTTTTTCATTGATTATTATTAGTTAATTAGCTTTTTTTGGGATATCGAACTTCCCCGCTGTAAAAAAAACCTCTAGGAGGAACATACAAAAGAAAAAAGATATAAAAAAAATCCTATATCCGTCCGGTGTTGCGTCCGTTGTCATGGTAATTTGGGTTCCCCTTTTGCTTACCATCAGGCTAAGTGGAGCCAATGTACTGAGCCACTATAAAAAAAATATATCCCTGGACACACTGGATTCACAGTCCCATTTTTTTTTTATATACTAACTCAGTTGGCAGACAGGCTCGCAGTCCATCTGATGGTAAGCGGCCACTGCGGCCTATTCCATCTAGCCCCAAACTAAACATAGCTTGTATTATGGGTTTTTGACAATACATTTGAGTGATTGAATTATTTTGCCACGATCAGAGACTATTTTAATTTAATGTAAGTCTTTTGTAGCAGTGATTCCTATTTATTTATTAAGCTATAACGAAAATACCTTCAAGGAATATGAGAAGCCATTTTGGTTGAACGTTCCTTGTATTGATCTACCATCTCAGAAACGTGGATCTTTGTCGTTTTATTTGAGCTACGGATTTGTTTAATATTTTATTATGTTTCTTTTCTTTTCAAACGGATCTCAATTCATAAGAGTTCAGGCAAAATTCGTATAAAATTGGATTAGAGTTCTTTTTGACGTAAAATAAATAAACGTTCCGCTTTAAGTTTATTACACTTAAAGTGGAACTACCTGGATTAAATTACTATTATTAATTTATTATTCATATAGGGATTATAATTGATTAGTAGTGGTCAATGTAAGAGGATCAGCATTCTAAGGACTTGGGTTTTCACCCACATATTGGCGACCGTGCAAAAATCTTTAATAAACCTTACTTTAGTGTATACGGCAGTAATACCCAATGAATCCACTCTAAAAGGAATTACTTCGAACGATGTCTTGTGAAGTGGTTTTCTTCCGATTTGTCCAGTCAAAACTAAAACAAAAATAACTCGAAGAGCACTAAATCTTACCTTCAATAAAATCGGCGGTCATTAAAAAGAAAGTCCTTCCACGAAACGCCTTAAAACATTTTCTTAGGGCCATATAATTTTTGTAGCTCCGCAACATGCGTAGACCAATAAAATACCTTTTTCGCGTACAGCCCACACGTTTACAAAATAATTTATTTTTCTCCAATGAATTCTGTTTAAAAATACAATCTTTTATGTAGCCTCGGCAGTACCCACCTGGGTAGGGCGGTGACGTGAGTCACTTGATATTCCAATGTTTCAGGTGCTCTGTCAGGCTAGTCACCAGATCAATGATAAATAATATATCAATAAAAATATTTGTAATAACGACAATAAATGCTCGGAGAAAAAGAAAGGCACATGTATGCTTGTTTTAGCTATTTTTTATATTCAAATGTTTTGTTATTATAGGTATGTTTATCATTTCATAATACTACAGTGACAGCATTAATACATAATAAATCATCTATTATCAACTAATATGATGTTATCTAAACCGGTTTATAAAATGACTATATTTAATTTAGATTTTATCAATACAGGTTATTTTCATCTAATAGGGCGTGACGTTAATCGACTATGTTTTCAATTGTAACCGAAATTTTTTGTTGAAATCCATAACGAATAAAGCAATAAAATTTACATAAACGCCACATTTATAGCGAAAGCATAATTTATCGATGTTTTACGTGAATTCTACTTATTGAAATGAAACACAATGTTTTCCAGTGATATTTTATTGTTCGTTTTACTTTTGTATTTTATACGATTACTGATATTAATGCGTTCATTCTCTTTTACATTTTGATGAAATAATTCTGTATTTTCATAAATCATTTTAAAACTGCGTTCAAAATACAGCAATGCGTTTTAATAAAAAAATTATACATTTAATATTCACATCGATGATGTACTTTAGTAATCATTACGATTAATACATGTACCTACCTATATTTTTTTTATAATAAAGCAATCAAAATGTAGGTTTCAAAAGGTTTATCAAATCGTTAATAAGCAACATCTCTCTCACAATCTTAGGCTTTTTGTCGAACAAAAACCACATTAGTGACATGTATGTATACTTCTTGTATTTTCAACTGGCACTGAAACAGCGACACTAAATATGTGAAAGCATCCCATCCCTAAATGTTAAAAGGATATTGATAGAAATAATATTCGGGTGAAACCTCTCAACGTTTCGTGTAAGAGCGGGTGGGGGAATATTACCAAAGGGAGGGGGTCCAATGTGGAGGGGACGGGGTACTTGCGTTTTATTTGATGGCCCTTGTCGATACCGGATCGAGCGTTCTGTGTCATTAACGTTGGATAAATATTTGTTTAATTTTTCGAGCATAATTTGTTTCCTGGTATTGGATTGGGGGATCTCGGTTTGTGCGTGGAGGGATGTTCGGGTGGTGTGTGAGGTGGTGGGAGAGAGATTGTAACTTAATTAAGTAAAATATGAATGCTTTAGGCTCCGCACGTGTGGAGTAAGCGAATACCTATGCGATGGAGACTGAATAAAAGATAATATGTTTCTTACTGATAGCGGATACATTTTATAAATATTAATGAAGACAAAAAAGAACAGAAATAGCGCTATTAGAGTAGATGTTTTGAATAAGTTATATTACGTTTTTTTATACAACATCAGTTGGCAGACAGGCCCGCAGCCCACCTGATAGTAAGCCACTGCGGCCTATTCCATTGAGGGACACTTCACCAGGAAACATCGCTCAATGTGCTGCCAGACTGTAGGCTCATCTGATCTTCAAGCCTTAGATTTCAAGTGTACTGGCTCCCTACTGGTGCTGGTACTGGTGTATTACGTACGGTCCGAGGTTCGAAATAAACAAATGTGGTGTTTGAAACCACTCGTCATTCCAATACTTTTGTATTTGCCGGCTTTAGGCTATCTATACACTGTTGCATCTACTTGCAGTAACAATTGCAAAAACAAAACAAACAAACGTGAACAAAACACCGTTTTGTTCACGATTGTGTTATTTTGACGTAAGTAAACTCTCATTGCTTGTGTTACAAAAAACGTAGCTATTGTCTGTAATAGTTGCGCTGTGTCATGAAAAAATCATAAGGATTGTTCTTTGTTGGGGAATAGGTTCACACTATTCAAATTGAAGTTATGTTGGAAACAGGCTTTTTGCAAGTAACAGTTTAATAAGTTTTAATCTAAAGGGTTGTGTTGGTTTTTTTCTTTGGGGTTTTTTCAACAATTCCTGAGCTCAAATCGGAGATCCAACGCGTCATCGGTGAGATACAGCCATATCTCTGTGCAAGTCATGGAAAATTTCATGAAAAGAGTAATGGCCTGTCATCGGACCCGTGGCCATTTGACGGATATTTTATTCTATACTTAATCGGAACATGTCTTCTTTACAATACAACAAAAATATCACAACTCTGTCATAAAATACCTACTTATTTTAATTTTAAAATGAAAAAGTGAACTCTTACTGAGACACCCTTTATAATACACTATAGTACACTACAATGTCAACCAATAGTAGTCTTTGCGATAATGTAAGTCGATTAATGTTTTTCTCACTTAATTACGTCGTGATTCTAGACTCTATCGGCTGTGTGTGCGTGGTAATGAGATTAGCCGTCGACCGACATTATTAACGCAAAAAGTACGCTGGTTCACATTAGGTCCGGCCTATACGTTTACCGACCTGATTGATGTCTCCGATGTGTAGACCACCTTTTTCAATATTCTCACTTGAGGAACGGGCATTATTAAAACTTAAATTACACCATATGATTGTATGTCGGTCATTTTATTTAGAGAAGTTTAAACGGTAGGGGCTATCTTCATTTGCTGTTCACCCGCAGACTTCATTCAGCCCGACCATTTCGTAAATAATAAGTAGAGTTGTAATGTAATTGTATTTAAGTGTAAATCGTTATTTTAGAGAATGATAAAAATAAAAATACCTATATGTCACTACATAGTATAAAACAAAGTCGCTTTCTCTGTCCCTATGTCCCTTTGTATGCTTAAATTGACTGATTCAAGAGGAAGGTTTATATGTATAATACATGCATAATATAGTAGAGAAACACTGATAATTTTAGAGGTTTTTAATTTAAGGTCGTAAATAATCACATTTTTTTGCGCTTACATTGCAAACGCTGGCTGAACCCTACGAGATAGATCAAAATAATGTACTACAATATTGTACACCTTAAAAAGTTTTACAAAAAAGTCCGTGATGGTATATGTCTATCTCTTAGGGATAACCCACAATAACCATTTTCCTTTACTTATTACGATAAAATAATGGCTTATTTACGAAAAAGTGGTTTTAAGTAAAACAGTATTAATCCTTATCCAATAAAGTACCATAAATAAATTGTGCATGTAATATAGATCAATATGGCGCTTTACATCATGTAATTTAAATGAATAGTTTCGAAGATATTACAGATTTAAAATGCAGGGACATAGCGGTTGCGGCGGTACCGGCCGGGGAGCGGATGGATGAACGTTTAAGAAAGAAAGAAAGAAAGAAAAACATTTATTGGCCCAAAAGACACAAGATTACACAAAAAATTAATAACAATTAAAATAAAACATAAAACAATTTTATATACTTAAAAACTAACTTTAAATAGGCCAATAGGGTTCTGCCTCAGCAATATGCTGCTGTGACATTTAGAAAACACCACAGCAGCGCTGGTATTCTGGCAGAATCCATAAGAGTGGCGCAAGAAAATTAATAAATACTGTAGAAGGGATACATAAAATTTAATGAGAGCTAAATTTTGATAAAATAATAAATATGTTTAAATTAATAGATACTAATTAATAAAAAGGTGTGTGTGTACACAGTTTTTTTTTTTTTTTAAGTGATGTTATTGGCCGCACAGTTTTGTTCCATTGCCAACGTGAAGTGAAATGACAATTTTGACATTTAAAGTTTTGACATAACACAAAATCACATTCACAAAAACAAAATATAAACACAGAACAAGAAAAATAATACAGCGAAAGCTTTCACTCAAAGATAAATAAATTTCAAAATATAAGATTTGTCAAGAAGTATACACAAAATAATGCAAAATACTAAATACTAACTACGTAGTACTATTGTGACGGAAATACCTAATGAACCCGAGGTGGTAATGTTACTCGGAAGAAGACCACAATCTTAGGTCATGGCCACCGTTTTCATCGGTGTCTGGAACTAGGATCTGCTGAAACCACACCGCGACGTGATGAACCAGATGGTAAGTCTAATAATTGTTTTTGTGTTTGAAGCAGATTTGTTTTCAATTTCTTCTTAAACGCATTTGTTACTTTCAGTTCACGCAACGGGGGAGGCGTTTGTTATTCTTTCACGTAAAAACTACTGAATTGATTTTAATGAAACTTTACAATAATATAGCTTATACATCAGAATAACACATAGGCTACAATTTACAAGATATTCCCGCGGGATAACGTCCTATAGTTCACGCGGGCGAAGCCGCGGGCGGAAGGCTAGTAATTGATAAGGGTGAATGTATTCACATGCGCGAGCGTTCGAAAGAAAAGGCCTAGAAGGACATAGTCAGAAAAGACATTGACAAAAATGTCAGGTTAGAAGTACCCTTAACCAGCGAGCATACAATGTATGAATAGATTAATGAATGAGGAAGGAACAAAAGTTGTGAATGTTGTGTTCCAAGATCGCAGTAAACGGATGGATTTCATCTCTGCCTAGCCTACCCTTGCAGAAAAAAGGCGTGACGGTTGTATGTATATGAAAATATGAGTTAGAATTTCAAAACTAGTATTAGGATTAGTTTCGAATTTTGACGGACGAAATCACGTTAAAATTCTATTACTCTCGAAATCGAATGGAAGCTAGAAAGTTTTGGCATAATTTGATAATTCCAATCGCCAAATGCACGGGGCGGACTGGCAGGCGGCTAAGTGGATTACGGCCGGTGCGGGCGTCATGTCGCTTGTGCACTTGCATAAATGCATGCGTATGCGTGCGATGCAAACAGGACATCGCCGGGCGGACGGACAGGGTAGTCTAGGGGACATTAGCTAATTTTTACTAATTGTATGCATTCGTCCAACTATAAAGTAGATGATTGGTCGAGAAGTCGGCTATTACACCAGAGGTCGCGGGTTCGATCCCCGCACGGTACAAACATTTGGGTATAAATATTTAAAAAAGTATTTAGGTAATGTTTATCCGTTGTCTGGCACACATAGCACAAGCTGATGCTTAGTTTGGGGCTAGATGGCGCTGTGGGATTAATGTGATTGTGCAGAGATGATCTTAAATGTTTGCTAGCCGGAATGTGTTTTCTTCCATCAAATAAATTTTGAAGAAACATTTTGTGAGCTTCTGTGACAACGCTTTTATAGAACGGGTATGTGTTGCTCCGTGATTATGGCAAATATGGGATTTTGTTTATTTGAGTCATTTTAAACAAAGTATTCAGATATTTCAAGATAGTATTTAGAAAAACAAGCTATGCCGACGACATCATAGCCTCTTTTCCATTGCCAGCCCCCTCAAACTGACTATCTACACTTGTTTAAAGTTGCTACGTAGTTTATAAAATGAAAAATAAGAAATTAAATTGTAATGAAACTATTTATTGTAAATAATTTTATCCTTGCTATTCGAAACTTTCTAATATTTTCTCATAAGTTAGTGTCCCATAACTAACTGTAATGAATTATGATGTCTGATCTCACAGTAAATAAGTAGTCATCAAATATTTATACAATGGAAACAAAATACAATTATTAATTAGGTATACAAATGTTAACTTTAGTTTGCCTCCGACTTTTATCTCAGTTTGTCCAGCTCTTGACCTATGTTAGATGACGGACACACAGACAGGATCGATATCGCACGCAGCGTGACGCGTGCCGACTCTAATTGCTACCGCTTTGTTCTATAGGTGTAACGGGGAGGGGGGGGGGGTAGGATTGTAGGCTTTGAAGGGGTCTGCTGAACTGTCTGTGTCCAAATATTGAAATATGTGGTTATGTTGTACTCTACAAAGAGATCTATGCCTACCCAGGAAGGCGATTAGAAAATATCGGCATTTTAATACTGTTTTAGAAGTAGTCTGCTAATGTCGAGATCTCAATGACGTTCAATTAAAAAACTGACTCCCAATCACGCTCAAATATTGTCCGAAGCAAAAGTCTGCCCACCCGACTATTAGGCAGAGTTTTCGTTTAGTTGTATACAATTGACATTAAACACTTACTGCCACGAGATAAGGTGTTAATTTGAACGAATGTGTTAATGTCATCTGTGTCAACGCCACTCGGACGTTTTTTGAGGAATTTTTCTTAGAGATTGGGTGTCTAGTTGTATATTGAACGTCATTGCGAGATCTCTATAATTATAAGGGCCAGTTTTAACACTGACAGATGAATTTGTGAAAATGATTCATCTGTTCTAAATAACCTAGATGCTGTATTTTTTTGTAAATTTTCGTAAAACGAAGATCTCATAAGGTCTCGTCTGTGAATGATGAAACTGGCCTAAGAAATAATAATTATCTAAAACAAGTCGTTTGTGTTTTCGTTAAAGTAACATACCCTACACCATTTAGTAACATTCCTCCTCAACACCTAACATTACCATCATCAGCCTATCGCAATCCAATGTACACGACATACAGTCCAAAAACTCGCCAGTTTGTTCAATCCTCGTCTAATCGCATCCTGCTTCTGCCAAAAAGCCCAGATAATGCTTTGCGCAGATCGTCACTCCACCTGGTCTGGGGGGAATCTTAAATTTTTTTTTTTCGCGGGGAATGCTTTACGCACAGGAAGGGCCGTGTGTGGGGCTCCCAGCGCCCTAAAAGGACGCTGCTCCTGGACTAGAAGGTCCAGGGGTTTACCCACTAAACCCCGCGGTACTCCCTCTTCGCCTTGTTGGGGGGCCACGGGTATCAGCAAAGCCTTTGCTCCGTGAGCCTCCCGGCGAAGGGGAATCTTAAACTACGTTTACCGAGTCACAGTCTCTACTCCAGAACCAGTTTACCCAAAGGTGTTGTTGCTGAGATTTTGCTTCAGCTTGCTAATCCGGCATTTCTCCTAATGTTCGTAAACTGCCAGTGCAGTGGGTAGGATTTGAGATAATGAAGTGTCACCTGCGTCCAGCTGTGCGGATGTCGACGTAAACCGCCTACCTAAAATAACAAGGACGTGGAATTAACTAGAATTAACGTACGTGGTGATATCGATACGCGTAATGTTATTTTACTGTGAATAGGTAGTAATAATGTGAATGTGGAACGAAAAATTAAATCATAAATATTAGATTTTTTTTTTATTAATTTGGCCTAAGTTAGTACCTCAAACGCTTAATTTAATATAGGTAGGTTAACATAACGTACAGAACTAAAAAAAATTAAAATGTCTCTAACTTCCGAAACTTTAAAGGTCCCACAGCAGATGTTATAATGTGAAGAAAGCGCCAGATGAACTGCCAGCCAGCTAGGATTATTACCAAAATAACATCAGTCGCATAAAATAAATAAAATTGTCCGACTCATATTCATATAGACACTATACTCAACTCGTATAGTAGTAAATATTATGATCATAATGAGTTATGATGACATACAAAATATAACGCCAGTCCGCTCGTTGTATCGTTCCTAAATAGTACAGTCAGCACCAAAATGATCTGAGCGATCAAACCTACCAAAAATTTCTGAATATTTGATAAAAATCAATCTTACTTAGCACAATGACAACAAACGAAAATGTAATGTTTCATGTGTTGTTCTCAAACAACAAATGAAAATGCACCTATATTTCTTGAGGTAAGGTTGATTTTTGTCGAATGTTCAGATATTTTTGGTGGTTTTGAACGCTCAGATCATTTCGACGCTGACTGTATCTACAAAAACTAAGACAAAACCGTTCTAAGCTAACTAACAAACTTCAAAAATTTGCATTTTTACTTCCATCGTTCTACCACATGCTGTGACAAAATGGACAAATATTGCCAGTTTCGTCTAACGCCTGCACCGCTTACTCCGGCTCCCACGCCCGGCGGGCTTTCGTTTGTCGGCCGATCAATAAAATCCGACTGTTATCGGACATTTAGATCGCCTATCAATCAACTACCTTAGGACGGTGGTACACGAGTTTCATACTTCATAAAGTTACGTCTCTGGCGCGAAGGAGGTATCAGTTTTTTAAACCAACTTTTACTGAGTGGCATAGCTACTCGAGTCGATTTCTTTCATGAAATAAAACTAAACTAATAATAATAAGTTTGCCGTCATAACAGCTGTGGCTGTGTTCAGGCAGTATTAATATTAGAGAATCAATACACTTAAAACAAAGGCTCGAAGATCAGATGAGCCTACGGTCTGGCAGCTAACCACTTAAGCGACGCTTCCTGATGAAGTGTCCTCCCTCAATGTCGGTCTGTATACGGTATACTGATGAAGTATAAAATAAAAACAAAGTTATCAGTTTATAAAACGTTAAGTTTAAGGATTAAGATTTTAATAAACCTCGAAATTATTCAAGTTTGTTCTATTTAAGGACAGTTAAAATCCAATCAACCTTAAGTCTATAAAGCTACAAAGTTAAATAAGCCACTATTAGCTAAAGTAGTAATCACGTTTGCTTCGAATAGGTATAAAGTTATTCTTCCTAATTGGTTCAAGATGTGGCCACAAAAATACCGTTAAAGTTCGATTTACCTTACCTATATCCGAAAAACGTATTAGTTCCCAAATAAATACGACTGTGTATAATAACATTAGTGTTTAACTGTTATCTTTATTTATGATGACAAGAAGGCGAAATCTGTAAAGCCAACAGCGTGAGGGACGCGTTAACGTAAATACCTACTAACTTTTATTTGCGTCGTACATATGTAAATACATTATACGTATATTATGTACAAGCAGCCTAAATAAATAAAAATAAATGTTACAAAAGAACGCCTCGATCAGTTTAAAAGTACTTCGCCTAAATGACAATGCAAAAGACTGGGCCCAAAAAAAAAATGTTGTGCAGACTTGGGACATAGCCTACGAAGTAGATCCAAAAAACACCTTCAACTTTTAGTGTGATACGTTTGGTACCGACCAAACATTTTTTTTGGGAATACATTATTTCATGATGATGTACTCAAAATGTACTATTTAGTACCCAGCAATAATTAAATTGTACCTTAGCGAGAGATCACTAATTGTTACGATGAAATTGGGCGGTACAGAACGTACTCGTTTCGTACGGACCAACTATTAAAAATATTGATTCGAGTAAAACGTGTACATTAATAATTTGTACCCAATATGTACTTTGCTATGTACTGATCACATTATTAAAATCATACATAAAGAGATATAGTTTCCCTATTTAAAGTTGATCGGTGCGCAACGAGTACGTTCCATACCGACCATTGGGTGTATTGGGTTTTCCTAATTGTTTTTAGCATATTATATGGATGTACCTAAAATGTACTTTAATACTACTGATAATGAAATTGAAAAAATATGTTCTGTCGTCTTTGATTTACAAAATAATAAAAATAACAATTGTTGAGCGGCTTATGTCACGTCCATTAATCTTTACTCAATACCAGAGACCAAAAATAAAAACAGAGCATGCACCATAGCAACAATATATCGCCAAGTTATTGAACCTACCGTGAACTACGCTGCTGGTGTCTGGGGAGATGCCGTATTAAAAAGGTAGCAAACAAAATAACTGTCACCGCAACGAGGCTTTGCTTTTATAGCACAATTCGAGGATTCCGGACTATTTCAACAAACGCAGCTATAGCTCTTGCCCAAATTTACTCCCCTCGACCTAAAAGTTGAAGAAGTCTGCATCACGGAACGGCAGCTGGAGCATAGCTCTCTGGCAGCTGCCCATACTTACCAGAAGGGACCGATGACCCGTGCACCCACTGGCTTCACCCACCGGTGGGTGTAGGGGTAATTCCTGTTTACCCGTGTACCCACTGCGTCAAGGTTGGAATTCATTATCGATGTATTTTGTCGATAATGTTAAAATGAAAAATAATACGATAAGTCAATTGTATATTAAAACTAATGCATTTCGGGAAAACAAATGAATTTCGGGAAAACAAATGAATTTCGGGAAAACAAATGAATGTCGGGAAAACAAATGCATGTCGGGAAAACAAATGAATGTCGGGAAAACATTGTTTATTGATCTGAAGTTAAAAAAACAGGTGCAAGCGATTTTCGACCTTATTGACATTTAAAATTTTGTTGCTTTTTCGCAACCGCTTATCGACTATCTTTGCTAGTTCATTAAAATCAGTTATTTTGGTAAATGTCGATAAGGTCGAAAATCGCTTGCACCTGTTTTTTTTACTTCAGATCAATAAACAATGTTTTCCCGACATTCATTTGTTTTCCCGACAATCACTTGTTTTCCCGACTTTCAATTAGTTTCCCGACATTCATTTGTTTTACCGACATTCACTTGTTTTCCCGACAATCACTTGTTTTCCCGACAATCACTTGTTTTCCCGACTTTCAATTAGTTTCCCGAAAGTTCTGTTTGATAAAAGAAGATTGCATGTGTCAGTTATTCCTAAATGGGTTATACGAATTAGTTCTAAAAAATCCACTTGAATACTGAATCAAGGATTAAAGTGGACAAGAAAGTGCAAAAAGATCCATAGGGCTAGGGCTTAAATCTCGTAAACAAAAACATTGATTGAAGCGCACAAGGTGCCGAGAGTAAGACCCGGGAGCTTAAGAATCATAATGTTGACCTATTAAACATAATTTGTATGACCACAATGATAAGAAATAAAACACATGTTACGTATAAGGAAGTATATTATTTTTTACAAATAACATTATTATTTATAAGAATAAAAATCAAATATTTTATTCAATTCCCGTTCGTCCCACTGGTGGGTGGGACGAAGCTTGGTGGGACGAACGGGAATGAACCACCCAGAGCTCTTACTAACCAATGACGAAACCAGATTTTACAAATCCCGAGCGCAATAAATACAGATTACCCCAAAGATTTAAATCGTTAGATACGCCCTTGCTATAGTTTGACCGCGCTGAAATTTGTCCACACTCAATTGAGTGAGCTCGCTCAACTCTAATCAGTTGTCATCTGAAAACAGTGACGGCAGAACGTTGCGACATAAAACGCAAACAGTGATTTTTTTATAAGAAAACTGTCTCAAAATGCCGTCATGTGCATTTCTAAAGTGCTCAAATAATTCCAGAAATACAAATAAAGCTAGTGGTGTAACATTTCATTCGTAAGTATTTAGATTTCAACAAATAATTTATTTATTTTACTTTGTTGTCATAAAAATTGAAGTCTGGTCTGACATTGCGTGACAGAGAAAGTAGTGTTGGCAATTACTGTGAAACAAAAAGAGACAACACCATTCTCTCGGTACCGCGTTGTGCAATCCTAGTGGCCAATATACTTGGACCCGCTGGTATACTGAGAACTCGGTTAATACGAGATCATCTGTCAATGGACATAAACAATCGGGAAAAGTGCAGTAGCGTCAGCAGACTCGATAGATATTTTTTTAGTCGTGGTCAGAGCTAAAAGTTATTTTATTTATTGTTGATTTACGCAAATAATAATTTCATATTTTTAAGTGAGCGTTTAATGTTTTAGATTTCCGCAAGACCCACGTTGCAAAGAAAAAATGGACAAAAGTTATACAGCGAGATCAAAGGGATGAAGAGTGGTTACCTACTCAATTTAGCCGAATTTGCTCTGTTCATTTCAAGGAAAATGATTTGTATTTGACGATTACGATGATAAGGTGTCTGAATTGCATTTTTAAAACCTATTTATTGTATTTCTCGCTTATTTTCTGAAAATAAAATTGTAATTATTGCAAAGGCATGCATATTAACTTTGATTTGACGTACTGTACATCAATGTACATGCATATTTTTGTTTGGGCACAGCTCCATACAAATTCTGGCCATGTCCTTTATTTATTTATTTTTTATACCTAATCATATTTCTTCAGGGAGAATAAAAATATTTTTGTTAAAATACATTATGTTTTGTTTTATTTTTACTTCCCAATATGATGAGTATGCTGACCGTATTACAACCGTATTCGTGTGTATGCGCGCGCACACGCTACAAAATATTGCCACAGTTTTTCGGTGTCAGGGCAAATCTAACGATTTAAATCTTTGGATTACCCCACATTAAGGAAAATTTCCCCGTAAAAACGTGGCAGCACTGTTGCATTTTTCCTCTAGAATTTCCATCACAGTACCTACATAATTAAATGAAAATAAAATATATCGCGAAACTCATAACTTACGTGTGATTGGTGTTTCCTTGTGATTTTTTAAGTTTTCTCACGATATTTTACAAGATTTGACAACACAAGACGGCATTTTACTGTCATCACAACGATTGCACGATAATACTTACTTAAGTGTCAATCAGTGTCAATGTCGCTGTCGCACTGGGTTAAATGCAAAGAATAAAACTCACAAGGAGGTTAAATGGCGATGGAGTACCTATAGCTAAAGGTGAGTATAGACTACAACATTTCTTCGAGCGTTTCGGTGTAAATGCAAAGAATGGAATTTCTTTTCTTACATTAAAAATATTATATAAATAATACACTTTTTAGTAAATACGTTTTAAAATAAATAACAAAATAACAAATGTTCTGATACAAGTAAATGTTGTAGTCTATACTCACCTTAACTCGACCCTCCTGATGGTCCGCGGGACGAGGGAGGGGAGGGTGGGGGAGAGCTCAGGGAGAGCGAAAGACGTAGACAGCTATCATACAGCTGACATCGAATTGACAAAACTGATGTTTCACAATTTTTTAAATGTCGAATGTATGTAGAGACATAACGTTCATGATTGCCGGCCCGCCAATTTAGAGATGTTTCATTGCTGTTTATTATATCCATTGTAAACGTGTAAAATTTCAAAAAAAAAATGTCTTTTTTAATAATTTTAACGTAAAATCATAAAACAAAAAATTAATCAATTTGATTAAAAGTAAGACGTCTTGGATAAAAGAAATCTAAATGTGAATGCGATTCGAAAATAAGAATACTTTATTAGAGGTACTTAATTTTGCAGTGTAGGTCGATTGAAGAATCGATTTGGTACTTATGTTACAGTCAAAACCCAAAACCACTCAATATCGATATTGACTGGTCAAAATTAGTTGATTAAGGGTGTCAGTTAAAGGCTACTTTTGACGTGACAATCTCACGGGGAGCATCCCTTTGTGTCAGGCTAGGTTAGGTTCGAAAAAAAAAAAAAAAAAAAGAACTTCGACCACAAAACGCACGAGCCGTGCGAGCGAAGCGAGCATGCCGCGGCAGGCGGCCGGCGAGTGCCAGAACCGAATCCTCAGTCAATATTTATATAATATAATATGGGTTTTGACTGTTACACTTACGTATTGATTTTTAACCCTAGATAGATAACCATATTTCACTATACACTAAAGATAACCGTACGCCGACTTGACGTGCGAATGTTTGAGTGAGCATATTTTAGATTAAGTGTATACTAGGTTAATAATGTAATATTATGTGCTAATGTACGTAATTGTGTGCAGAGTAAATAAAAAAAAAAAATATTTATTTAAATTTTTATTAGGAGCTAGATTTCCTGGTGGTCCTACTAGTAGAAGCAGATTAACAATAAAAGGACTACGAGGAACTAGACTTCCTGGTGGTCCTACTAGTAGGACAAATTAGTTGGACCACGAGGAAACAGCGAGAAAATCAATGGTTGATTAATTCGAAATGTATATAAGAAGATGAGGAACTACCATCCGCCTCACAATTGAGGCCTTCCCGGGCACTAGGTCATCGTAGCACTCCCATTTTGATGGTCTTTTGCAATAGGCCCTGTAATGTCCTATTCCTCCGGGGCTACACGGCGCCTCAAAATCTATAACGCCCAATAGTCTATACGACTTTTTATTAAAAATCGTTATGATCTCTGGTATTGAATAAATATTGATAGACGTGTAATCAGTGAGTTCCAAGAATACCAATCCAGTTAATTCGTAAGTTATTTGTACTTTCCCTTTGCAACCTATGCCCGTATTTTTTTCAGTACACGGTAAATTTTTCGTTAAAAACATTGAATTAGCAGCTTCTTCCAGGCCTGCCATACCTTTATCTGAAAGTATGAGGATATCCAGCGGCAAATAGGGACATTTTCGCTGAATTGGATGTATATTCAGTGGACATTCCGGATTAGAACATGACTTTGTGCTTACGGCACTAAAGTAGTTATTCTGTAGTAATATTCGTTCGACTATATAAGCTACATTACACTCACAGCTGATAGTCTTAACATCTCCACTTGATTCTTCCGTAAAATATTTCATTAGAAGTTCGGTTCGTAGTTTGTAGATATTGGTGAAATAATCTTTATCGGATATCTTTTTTAATAAGTTTGAGTACTGGCTGTTGTTGTTTTTTTCTAATACTCTCATCTTTTCGCAGTCTACATAACCTACTATAAGAGCTTGAGTTACAGCGTCAAAAGCACAAGTATTTTTCACAGTAACATTTTTAATACCTGACCATCTAATATTGCCATTAACAAGTACTTCAATTTTATTAGGTTTGGCTCGCGGCTTCGGCACAGTTTTGGAATTATTTTTTGAAAGTGTATTTTTGCCTCTCCAATTTTCGGTCAAAGTAGGTTCGTTTGCAAAAACTGATTCAATATTAAAATCCGTGAAATTCGGAATCATTGTAGGATGTTTATTTTTATTCACTTTGTCACACTGATTTGCCTTTTCAATGTCATTAACTATACTTTGATAAGTCAAATTGCTTATCGCACGTTTGAGATCTCCAGAAATATACTCGTAGTATTTTATGATGAAGTCATCTACTCGCACACGTTTACGAGGACAGTCCAACAGCAAAGTTTTCACATTTTTGAAAAAACTTTCAACATTGCTACTTGTTGCAACTAATTTAGAGTCTTGAAATTCCTCTAACATTATATTAGACCACAAAGGCAACTTCTTTAAGAGCCTTTCTAACGTGTCAACAAACTCAGGTAAATAGTACATGTTATCGTTACCGCCCACAGCTTCAATCTCTTTAACTGTATTTTTCTGGAGCTCCACGTAATTTGTAAACCAAGCGCATAATTGTTGTTCTTCATCATCAATCGATTCATACTGACAATTTTCAATTTTAAAATCTTCATTATCCATTTTTAAACTGCTTTCATCTTCTTTTCTTGTGGATACACTTTTAAGTCGCAGTTTAATTTCTTCACAATGCTGAGTTTCAAATTTAGTCAAAGAAAAGGATACCAAATCTTTGACGATTTCTTTCATTTGATCGTAATCTGTATACTCTTTTATTGCTAAAAGGTACTTGATGTAAAATCGTTTAATTCTCCAATCAACAAATTTAAAACAGTTCAAACGGTATAAGTTTTTTACAAAATGTGATGTATCAAGCCGTATGAAACATTGTGTTTTATTAAATGGAGTTAGCTTTTCTAAAACTTCGAAACAGTACTCAGAACAGAATTTCGGGGACACATAGAGGGAAAGGCTAAACTAGCCTCTAAGAAGCTTGGTGTGCTTAACAGGTCAAGCAGGTATTTCACTGCGGCTCATCGCCTGCAACTTTATAAAGCTCAAGTTCGGCCGCACATAGAGTACTGCTCTCACCTGTGGGCGGGGGCTCCCCAGTACCAGCTTCTCCCCCTTGACCGAATTCAACGTAGAGCGTCTCGTATCGTCAATAACCCGGTACTCTCGGACCGGCTTGATCCTTTGGCATTACGGAGAGATGTGGCGTCATGCTGCATTATGTACCGAATTTACCATGGGGAGTGTTCCAAGGAGCTATTCCAGCTTATCCCTGCCGCTGCATTCCGCCACCGATCTTCGCGACAAAAAATTCATCCCCACCGTATCGATGCTTGGCAGTCCACAACTGTACGCTTTACGCGCAATTTTCTGCCTCGCACGACCAAGATATGGAATTCTTTGTCATCAGCGGTGTTTCCGATCAGATACGACTTGCAATTGTTTAAAAAAAGAGTGTATTCCTTCCTTAAAGGCCGGCAGCGCATCTGTGATTCCACATGATTTGCAGTTGTCTATGGGCGGCGGTTGTCACTTTCCATCAGGTGTGCCGCATGCTCGTCTGCCCGCTATACCATAAAAAAAAAAAAAAAAAAAAAAAAACAGTAATTAAGATAATCCTTAGTGGATTTAAACTTCGTAAAGGCTTTTACAACTGCTCCAATAATGGCTGCTGAATCGTCACAAGTCACTTCTTTAGGATATAGGGCTGATTTTGGAAATGACTTAATTAGCCATTCTGCTATATCATCCATAGTATGAACGTCGCTGATCATTTGGGTAAGTGGAACACAACTTTCAGAAGTTTCACATACTGCTACGTAAAAAAAGATTTGTTTCGACTTGTATGTTGTATTTGTAACTTTTGGTGGTGCTATATTTTTAATTATTGAACCAGTTGCATCAATGCTTATATTTATTTTCAAGTGATTATCGATGCGAAGTCGTTGATATTTTTCTTGACATGGAGACCAAAATAAAACAATAAAAGGTTGTAACGATATAAATTTTATGAATGAATTATACGGCGGAGTTGCTGATAAGCACCACAATGATAAAACATCATTACTGTGAGGTCGTGTTTTCTGGGAGTTCGTGTACTTTAAATCGTTTAGGGCACGTAACTTAGGTACTATTGGCGGTTCAAATGTGTCTTTTTCCTCAACCAAATCATGTATTAATTTATTTCTTACAACGACAGCACTATTAACGTCCAACTTTTCAATAAATTTTTTTTTATCGTATTTGGTTAATTTGTTTTTTATATTAGGATTATGAATAAATGAATCATCTTTGTTCTTGATACAACAATTTAAAACGCATATTTTATCGGTTTTATTAATACACGTTACGAATATTTTAGCACCGCATTGCTTACAAAATCCATCACATTTAAAAAGCCCATAGGGATTCACTGAATTGTGCTGAAAAATCCACGTACATTGATATTTAAGATTTTTCCACAATAATTCTCTCATGACTGAAGACCACTTATTTGTAGGTAAATGATTTCTTTTATGGTTTAAACAACCTCGAATTTTTGGATCAGACCTTTTACTGAAGGTTGTTTGAACTGTCAACTCTTGCAGCTGCTTAATATCTATTTGAAACGTAACTTGAAAATCTTCATCATCACTAGAACATGAATTGTCACTCGTAATATCATCAGAAGTATTGCCATTTTCAGGCTGTCTGGTGATAGATTTATCGCCATCATTATTTGTTTCTCCTAAAGAGTTATTATTTTTAAAGAAATAAGAATAATTTCTCTTAATTGATAAATACAGAGCCTTACACGTCATCCGATGAGATAAATGTTTACTTATTGCTTTAAAAACTTTGGAAGTAGGAGCAGGAAAGTGGTTGGGATCACAAAATGCATCCTCGTAATCCTTTATCGCGTCCAACTGCTCCTCTAAACAAACAGATAACACTTTTCCCCTTTTTTTGCTTACACTCATTGTGGAAATACAATCACACTATGTGTGTTAGTTTACTTTAAATATAACCTCGTAAGAAAAAACTCGACAGCAAAATATAGCAAATATTTATTTCACGACGTACTGTGTCACTTAGGGCCAATTCTGTGATCCGTAGTGACCATTACCAATTGGTCACATTCGTTACCAATGGTTAAATAAATAAAAAATAAATAAATATCCCTGGACATTATTCACACAGCGCCTCTAGCCCCAAACTAAGCATTAGCTTGTGCTATGGGTGCCAGACAACGGATAAACATTAGGTACTTAAATACTTTTTTTTTGTAAATACATACATATTATACATAGAAACACCCAGACCGATACAAATAGACAAGTTCATGCACGCAAATGTTTGTACCGTGCGGAGATCGAACCCGCGACCTCTGGTGTAATAGCCGACTTCTCGACCATTACACCAAACGGCTCATCAAAAAAATCGTAAATATCAGCAATTTGCGTTTTTTGATCGATCATGGTCAGGCCTACCAAGAGTCAAATATTATGACTATTTGTTATAAAATTTAACCACCCGAAATCGAGGGATTAACAACATGGCGGATGGTAAACTCAATAGTAAAGAGCTGTTCTGCAGTTCTGACGTCTAGTTTTTATTTTTAATTTGTCTCTATTCGATACGACTATAAAGTTTGAAGAAAGTAGGTTTGGAGAGGTATATTGTTTAGAGTTTAATTTCAATTGGAAATGGCGGAAAATTTCGATTTAATATATTGTATCTTAGATTAAGTATATCCACGAAGCAAAGACTTACAAAGCAAACACTCCGTGGGTTTTAATTTCGTCGCTGTGTCGTTTTTCCTAGTTTTTTTTTTTATTTCATTAGCGTTGTTTTTTTTTAATTTAAACGTTGTTAGATACTTTGATAATTATGTCCATTCAATCCAATCCACCCATTACCAAATTCCGTGAACATATCCCTGAACATTAGTCACACAGCGCCATATTCTAACCCCAAACTAATCCTTCTAGCCCCGGATTACTAGACACAATAGAAAATCTATTGTTATGCGGCACCCGAGTGCCGGTTCGGCGTTGAGTGGCTAAGCATAAGCTTGTGCTGCTGGTAGTGCCAGATATCGTATACATTACATTGTTTTTTTAATAGTACCTACATACATATAATGCATATTAACACCCAGACCGATACAAACAGACATGTACCAATGTGTGTATGTACAAATGTTGTAACATGCGGGGATCGAACTGGTGTAATAGCCGACTTCTTTACCATTACATTAAATGGCTCATCTTTTTATATTTCATCAATATTAGAATCATAATATTATAATTCCAAAAAGTAGGTGAAAAAAAGTCTTCCGATACACACAAACTTTTTTTTTGTGGAGGGGAATGCCCATTTAACCCCGCCTGGGGTAGGCGAGCCGTGTATGGAACTGCTTCATGTCCCAGTATTAAGAAAAACTGGTGCACGGAGGAATACCTACTAGACCCCCGCGCTCCGTTTATTAAATTATAAGCCCCTCAACAGTGTAAAACGTTGGGTAGGTACCGAATTGTTATTTTTATTATTTTGTAAATCAAAGACGACAGAACATATTTTTTCAATTTCATTATCAGTAGTATTAAAGTACATTTTAGGTACATCCATATAATATGCTAAAAACAATTAGGAAAACCCAATACACCCAATGGTCGGTATGGAACGTACTCGTTGCGCACCGACCAACTTTAAATAGGGAAACTATATCTCTTTATGTATGATTTTAATAATGTGATCAGTACATAGCAAAGTACATATTGGGTACAAATTATTAATGTACACGTTTTACTCGAATCAATATTTTTAATAGTTGGTCCGTACGAAACGAGTACGTTCTGTACCGCCCAATTTCATCGTAACAATTAGTGATCTCTCGCTAAGGTACAATTTAATTATTGCTGGGTACTAAATAGTACATTTTGAGTACATCATCATGAAATAATGTATTCCCAAAAAAAATGTTTGGTCGGTACCAAACGTATCACACCAACTTTTATGGCGTCGACAAAATTGGTCCTAGTGAAAAAAAAAATGTTTATTATGTTAATTATTTATGTTCATATAAAAATAATAAATTATTATGGACGATAACTTTTTTCCCCTGGGACCGATTATGGTGTCATCATAATAAAAGTTGATGGTGTGTGTGTGGTCTTTCACATAGAATACATCTCATCTCTGCACATTAACCTAAATTTTTTGGGCCCATCGTTCTTAGCAAGTTTTGCATTGTCATTTCGGGGTCTTAATTCAATGCTTTGTGTCAGGCTGTGTTGGGTTTTGTGTCAGGTTTTCGAACACAGCTCGAGTTTGTGATCACCAATCCGCATTTGGGTAGAGAAGTGAATAAGTCAGTAACTCAGTACCCATTATTGCGACTACGACGTGGTTTTAATTATGGTGGCCTTTTCCCTGCAGTGAGACATTCTATAGGCTGACACAACATTAGTATACTTTTGTGTGCAGGAACATGTCCGTTTTGTATCGATCTGGGTGTTTCTATGTATTTACAAATTTACAAAAAATAGTATAAAAGTAAAGTTTACCAGTTGTCTAGCACCAATAGTACAGGCTTAAATAGTTTGGGCTAGATGGCGCTGTGTAAATAATGTCTAAGGATATTAATTTGTGTATTAATTAGGTATTTATTTTACTTACAAAGCGAGAATGACTTACGTCAAAATAGATTACCACGCTTGCGGTGGAAAATGGCTAGCCAACGATAACATTGCCTAATGGTACGTAAAAGATAATATTCCATATAATGTTTCTTACTCGAAACGAGACAATGTGTCTTATTATAGTCTGCGTACAGCCAAATGTTACCCAGCTTGAAGTTTATGAGGTTACCAGAATAATATTAGAATTACCTCATGGATAAATATACGCTATATCAGATAACACTTCCCCCTGACTTATTATCATGGTGTTACTGATTCGGTATTCTTTATACTTTATATTATGGCCTGCCTGGTTGTATGTACGAGTATATTATGTATATCGTGCCTGGGCGATATAAAAGTGTTATAATTGTGACTTCGTGACTTTGGTGTGGGTTTTAAATGTTATGGGAGTTTGTTAAACTGTTATTTTCATATTACGTATTGAAAGGTGTCGCGACCTCAAACTTAAACAGCAAATATCAAGTTTAGTACCACTCATTCATTCACTATTTAAGAGCTACGCTCTTGTCGGTGGAGCACCTTCCACTTCTCCCTGGACTCTGCCAGCATCTTAAGCTCCTTATACGTCATGACATTTACTTTTTCTTTTAATTGCTGCACGTAATCTCGTCTTGGTCGTCCTCTTCCCCTTTTTAGGGTTCCGTAGCCAAATGCCAAAAAATGGAACCCTTATGGATTCGTCATGTCTGTCTGTCTGTCTGTCCGTCCGTATGTCACAGCCACTTTTTACCGAAACTATAAGAGCTATAATGTTTAAAATTAGTAAGTAGATGTATTCTGTGAACCGCATTAAGATTTTCATACAAAAATAGAAAAATAATAATAAATTTTGGGGGCTCTCCATACTTAGAACTGAAACTCAAAAAATTTTTTTTTATTCAACCCTTACGTGTGGGGTATCTATGGATAGGTCTTTAAAAATGATAATAAGGTTTCTTATATAATTTTTTTCTAAACTGAATAGTTTACGCGAGAGACACTTCCAAAGTGGTAAAATGTTGGTCCCCCCCCTGTAACTTCTAAATAAGAGAACGATAAATCTAAAAAAAATATATGATGTACATTATTATGCAAACTTCCATTGAAAATTGGTTTGAACGAGATCAAGTAATTAGTTTATAAATTTTTGGGGCTTCCCATACTTAGAACTGAAACTCAAAAATTTTTTTTTCTTCAAACCCTTACTTGTGGGATATCTATAGATAGGTCTTTAAAAATGATAATAAGGTTTCTTATATCATTTTTTTCTAAACGGAATAGTTTGCGCGAGAGACACTTCCAAAGTGGTAAAATGTTGGTCACCCCCTCTCTAACTTCTAAAATAAGAGAACGATAAAACAAAAAAAAATATATGATGTACATTACCATGCAAACTTCCATTGAAAATTGGTTTGAACGAGATCAAGTAATTAGTTTTTTTTTAAAACGTCATAAATCGTAAACCGCAATTTTCCTCTCATTCAATCAACTCAAATATAAAAACGTCGATCAAACTTACAAAGAACTACAAGAACTTTTATATTATGATGATACTTGCTGCTACGGAACCCTTCATGGGCGAGTCCGACTCGCACTTGGCCGGTTTTTTTCAAGTAACACGTTACACAAACATTTTTACAAACTGATGACAGAATCTGCTGAGATACGATTTTGTAATCCTGCATTGCGCAAGCACAGTTATTGACACCTGTTAGCATATTATACGACACCCCAATAATGGTACATTGGATAATGATCCCCAAACACAATATATTTTTTTAATAGTAAAGTTAGTAGTACAACGCCTACGTAATTTTCGGCTTGCAAAATTTGCCAAGTAATAAATCCATTCGCAATTGCCGTATCATTAAACTAAACTGTAAAAGTTGTTGAAATATTCTTTCATCATCATTGGTGTACTGTTTTCCCTCCGACTCTGCTATGGGAGATTTCGCTATAAACTGCTTTTACTAATTGCCAAAACAAAAACGTAGACGCAACAAAAACAATTTGCCTGTGACTCATACGAGCACTGTCTGGTTGCAAGGAGTATGTAAACACAGTTGCGCTACCGTTGGTGCCTCCTCTTTAGAACAGTGGTTAAGAACCGCTAAGAAAGTCGTTATAGGTTCATGTAGGTTCAATATTAATTTCCTTAACGGTCGAGTGGTTAGAGTACCAGGAGCCTAGACAAAGTATCATTTTGACAGCGATAGCGAAATTAGCTAACGTCAAATTGTATAGATTTGACGGGTGCCTTAAAAAAGTCACGTGGTCAATCGATATTGAAAGTAAGGGTTTTGACATTTGCAATCACAAATTAAGCGATAACGAACGTCATAATTGCCGCTTGTCTAGAGCCTCAGGTCGTCACCAATCAGCATTTTGCAAGCGTGGCGCCTAAAGCAGGATCCATCGATGATCGTTGTTGTTCGATGACTTGATTTCATTACCTATTTAGGTACTCTTCTCTTATTTCGCTTCTATGCGATGTTATGATTTTATTCAACTAGGACTCTATTTGGCGCTTATTGTAAGAGTTTTAAAATCAGAAACTCGAAGATTAGAGTTATCTACAGTGTAGCAGCACATTGATGGATGCTTCCTGGTTAAGTATATCTCCATGATATTAACCAGTGTCGTGTCTGCCAGCTGACGTGTCATATACAAATAAAAAAAAAAACCGTGTGGCACTCTGGGACTGCCGCGGTAAAGCTATTGCATAGCATTTTTTATCGACTTATGCGGCAGACTACGGCACAGTGTTTGTGTGCGTGCGTGTCTAGACGTATGCGTGTAGACTGTACGAAGCTCGCACGGATCGAGACGAGCTGCTCGCTCGACGTTAGACGAGTGTCAGGTTTTTTCGTTACGGAATTTCTTGATTCGGTCGCCGTGCTCAAAGCCCGCGATAAAAGCTGTGCAATAGCTTAAATATTATGATCTTATCCGGTGTTGTTCTAACTAAAGTAACGCGCGCACGTTCAATATTGGCGATCTATTTCTCATTTACAAAAATATCAAAATATGTATCTGTTCATCTATGACTAGGACTTTTAGCGTGCGTGACTGCGGATCGGGCATTAGGTTAATCACGCCACGATCGCGGCGCGGGCAATTAAATATTCATTAAACGAGGCGTCGCGACCGCGCCCGCCCTCGCCTGCGCCGGCGGCTGGCCTGCGCGTAATGTTGGTGTTGCATGCTGACTTGCTCGGTAATGATGCGGGGACAATCTTGTCGTCAGGGTCTTACTTCAATATTGCTTGGATACAGCAACTTGGACAGGTATCAGCGGTTCCAGGGATGCTCGGTTTGTTTCTTCTGAAATCGGGGAAGATCAGTACTTAGGTAGTGGGACGCACGTCTATCGTACCTTTAGGTCCGAGTCCCACACACAATCCAAGCAGCTTAACTAGCTAGTCAAGCGATAAAAGTAGCCTTGTTAACTATTAATTAAACATTTTTATTATTTATTTTTATTTAAGAAAGAGGCAAACGACCAAGTGAGATACACCTGATGGCCGCTTAAGGTTAAAAAGCTTATAAAAGCTATTTCCTCATAGGCCGGTATTCTGAAAGAAGGTGAACGCAAGGCTCTACCTAACTTAGAAAATAGTAAATGCTAACCTAAATGTCGGTATTGCATGCTATCTTTATTGCTCCATAATGATGCCGATGTCCGGTGAATCTTCGCCCTAAAGCTCGGATTTCATTGTATTTAAATGGTTTATAAATGCCAGCATTCAAGATGGTCAATTGTAAATGTTAATTCATAATTGGTGTCTTACCGTTTCTGTCTGCATTAAAAACCGTATTACGTCTGTGCGATTTCGAATTCGATAAAATCTGTAAACCTTTGGGTTTAAATGTCGTAGATAAAACCTCTTAAGGTAGCGTTCTGCTGGAACAAATAACCGGATATCGGGAGATCGAGACGCGTGATGGAAACATTTAACCAGGACTATTAATTGTCATTAGATTCTGTATGGGCGTATGGCCTATACGTTGCTGTCAGTTTATTAAACGCCTTTTATTTGCGCTGCTACCGGGAGGCCGCACGTCAAACATAAAATTGAAGACAAAAATTGCGACCTTGAAAGTAGTTCTATCAAATCAAATAGGTAGTTCTGTCAAATTACCATGTTATACATGTATAATAGGTAGGGATAATATAAATTCTAAGGTCAAATATTTGGTATTCAATTTTTACTTTGGCGAGCAGCCTCTATTTTAAGCTTATTCTTACCCATCTTTGTACGTTCTGGTACTAGGAAGACGCATTACTAAACGTATATTTCTATTTATCTTAGTGACGCGGCGATGGAGAAGGCGAAGGCGTACATAAAGAGCTCGCTGGGCGCGCCGCAGCCTTCGTCGCCGTCGCTCGACAAGCCGGCGGCGGCCGCGCCGGACGACGCGCGCGTCTGCTTCGTGTGCGGCGGCGCGGGGCTCGGCGACCAGTACGCCGTGCGCGTCAAACCCGACCCGCAGGTAACACATATTAATATTAGTGCCCCCGCGCATTAGGCGGCCAGGTCGCTGCGGCCAACTAATTCTTCCGTGACAAATGCAAGTGCGCGCACTAGGCGACCAGCGGCCAGCGACCACGTATTGGCCGCGCGGCCAGCAGAAACATCGCGACTCGGTCGCTCGCTACGTGATCGCATGAATCGCAGCTACCGCGGCCAGGTAGCGCGACCGTATGCGCGGGGGCACTTAATTTCCCCCTACACTGTAGTCAATCGCGTACGAATAAACTTGATGTTATATGTGACACTCTACAGCAAAGCGGACGTTGGCTGCAATTTTTTCCATGCCACGGTGCGGTCGACCGATGTACGGTACGTACGACATAAGACGTCAGCGTAGGAAGATATTATTAAGCCTTGAAAGTGCGAAAGTAACTTGCCTATCTACACTGATCGCGTCTCATCGGAGGCAAACTTCAGGAGGCTATTTGCACGATTGGCACCTGATTCGAAACAGCTCGAGCTGCCCGGAACTAGCGATTGCAGCGTCAGACGACGAGGGAGACAGGGACGAAGGAGAGAATGAAATAGAGCATTTGAACTTTGAGTTTGACTCTAGCTCTAACTGTCTAGTATTTTTAGTGTACGTATTTGCGTAGTGATTCCATTTAACCTGAAATAAAGAGAAAGCATTCGCCAGGGCACACAAATGTTTTTACTGACCGTATACTGACATAATAGCCGTACGTCCAATCAATCACTCCTTCAAACCGGTCGTCGAGTTCCATTTCCAAAGATAAGAGTAGCCATAATTTAGCGCGCATGGCCTTCGTATACCCTCGTGTCAATCAACTTTCCCGTGCAACGATCTGCCGGGGACAGGCGACCCTAATTTGACGTGAGTCACCACTCCATCGGGGTCTGCCGGGGCCATTGTTTGGAACGTTGAACGTGTTTGCAAAGTTCACGAGTACTAATGCTACGTGGAGTCCTATTAATGCTAATAAATTGCAAAGTTTTGTGAGGATGTGATGAATGTTTGTTACTACTACAGGCAAAAACTATTGAACAAATGTAGATGTCAAAATGCAGTAATATCAAAATAAAATATAGAAGGCCGGCAAAGCTCTGGCGTAAGCTAGTTATTGATAAAACTGGGGCACTGATAAGGAAATTAAGTTGGAAGATTTAAGAAAGAAGGGTTTCAATTAGTAGTTACCAAATTACGACATGATGATGACTTACACTTGAACAACATTAACCCGCACGCATAAGTTTATTAATGTCAAACTGTACAGGGCAAAAGATTCCATCATTGACATCACGTCTTTGTAGCATTGACGAGTAATTGGCTTAAACGAAACGTTCGTCAAATGCGGGTTGATTCTGTCAAACAGATCTTGGCTCAATTAAAAGAAATGTTATCAAATTACAACACAATCAAGCAAAAACAATTACCTACCTCTTGGGGTAACCTATCTTATTTTCGAAACTTTAATGTTCGAATTTTAAAAAATCGAAAACTCTATAACACAGATTTGAATCGCAGATATATTTTTTGACATAATATTGTATGTAATAAATTTATTTTACAAATGTTTCATTTTCCAGAAAAACTAATAGCCGACTTTCATAACCCCTTTTTTTCTTTTTACAGTTGTATTGCTTACAATATTTTTAAATTCTAGATGTATTAAAATATCAAAGTATCTGTAAAAAAAGATTTTATTTAAAGGTTAAGACATTGGTTTACAATTGGTTTGGTGCTTAATTTTGTGCTACAAAATGTATTGACAGAAGCGAAACGCTGCAAAACCGACTCCACGTAGTCTTGTCTGCCCTACCCCTAGAGTGTTATTCAAGCCCGCGTAGGCGCGGAGGGGCGAGGCGGCCCGCGAGCTGAGGAGCAGGTGGTTTTGACGGCCACCGCCGCGGCTGAGGCTGGCCGGCTGAGCCGGCCAGCAAGCCGAAGCTGCGGTGGTGGGCGAAAACCATCTGCGACGAAAAGCTCGCGTGGGACCGCCGGAGCCCCGCAGCGCCGGAGCCGTGACAGAAACAATGCATGCTGAGCTTGAATTATTAGAATTTGTCTTTTGATTATATAGAAAACGATTTTATGGAAACTAAATCGTCTAAAAAATGTATATTTATCAAAGGTTGAGTAAGATTTAAAAACGTATAGATTTTAAAAAAATGTTTATTTGAAAATTGGATAAACAGCTTTATGTCAATAGTTTTTTCGGTAAAATGAAATTATGGAAAACAAAAATGTGACAAAACGTTTTCGGTATAATGAAATTCGTACTAAAAAAATTCGGATTTAAGATAGGTAACCACCTCTTGGTTTAGGTATAAATACCGGTCTGATCTCGAGGCTTGGCTTCCGATCACGAATCCGCATTTGGCTAGCGTGGTGGTTAAGTCAATACCCACAATTGTAAGGTTGACCTAATTTCAAATATGGAGGACATTATCCTGCAGTGGTACACTAAATACTCGTATGCTGACATCAGGCATACCTTACTTCTTGGCTGCTCTGATGTTTGAGAGGGTTTAATTAAATTAATGGCTCCAATTTTTTAGCTGACTGGAAAACACTATTGAAGAAACATTTTTTAAATCAAGTAACAACCGATGACGAGAAAAATAAAAAGATTAATGAGGTTCCAATAAAACAATTGACAAACGCTGTACCTTATCAACGGGTCAGCCTTGGACAGTCGTCAGTGGATATTTATCACCATCTAAATTGAGCAGCATCGGTGGAACCGGTTCTAACCGGCCACCAATTGAGCATCGGTGTAAAGTGATTGACATTCGACACTAGGCAATTTCGTCTCGACACAGTCTGCAGGCGAATGAAATTGTTTTGCTTGAGGCATTTGATTGGATGATAGGTGTTAACGCAGGGAGCTGTCGTGGGACCGCTTTGATTTTTATTTTATTGTGCGAATTGGTGGTTTAGGCTGTGTTTTTATGTTCAAGGAAATAGGTGAGTTTTTGTTTGTTAATGTTAAAAATTGATAATTTTAATCGTATTAATTGACATATGCACATCTTTTTTAAATGTATCTCACTGTGAATAAGTTGTAAATATATAGTATCAATAGTATCAACTATCAACAGTTCTTTCGTTTTAGGCGAAGCTTAAATTTGCATTCTATAATAAATCTATCCGGGCGAATGCACTTTCAAATAAATTAATAAGCTCATAACAGACACATCGAAACCGAATGCTCGTTTTAGATAAATTGTTGATATAACATAGTCAAATAATTATGGTATATATATATCAGAATATGCAAATTTTTTTTTCGATGTTCTTGTTTTGTAACAGAGCTTTTAAGCTAACTTCAGTTAGCAGGCAGGCACGCAGCCTGTGTTTTGGTCTACTGTAAAAACACATTTGACTTTAATTTCTAATCTGCTAATCGCTTTATCTGACAGTTCCGGACCTACACCTACAAATTCGTATCTGATAATTTTATATAAGGTCAAAAAAAAACAGATACAAATATTTTAACCAGACATTCATTAATGATAGACACACACAGTGCACTATGTATTATTTATATATCAATACAAATTTAGGTTTTTACTTTTTCATACAAAAAAATTTAATTATTTTTAAGAACAACCTGTGTATAAGATGACCTCGCGTGAACCCATTTTCATTCATGAATAATCTAAATATGGCTTCTACATATCGCCGTTCTCCCTCATTTCATTCGTTCTCCTCTTTCCCTCATTCATTCATAAACTATTCTGCTTATCGCCGTTTTCTTTCATTTTACTCTTTCTGCACTCTTCCCACTCTAATTCATAAGCTGTACTGGTCATTCACAAATTTGTGTCAGCGTGTTGCCAGCCTACACTGCACGATTTGCACTTAAATTACATTACATTCTACTTGACATAAAATAAATCAAACACAAAAAAGAATAAACAACGAACATTTGTTCTTCATTTTAGAATTTGACTCTCCATCACACTTTTTCAGGCTTTGGACTGACAAGTTAAGGAACTCGTTATTTGTTTCGTAATTTGATTAATAATGTAAACTTTAAAATGTAAATAATTAAAAAGGCTAAGCATGTTTACCTGTTAAAGTCAAAATTCATCAATATTAAAAACTACGATTATTTACAAATTAAACACATACGTACCTACTTACATTAATTGTTGGATGTGCGTAATGACGCACACACATTCTGGCACGAATCACGATCCAGGCAATGCCTCCGCACAGAACACAACACGTCTTGCTCACCTGTTCCTACCTCCATTACGCACACACATTCAGGCACGATCCAGGCAATGCCTTCGCACAGAACACAACACGTCTTGCTTACTCCTCTCACCGCCCCAAGAACCCGCCAAAAGAAACCTCTCCTCGTAGAGATCTCGCGCCCGCAACAATCTCACCAGCGTCGTGATAGCATAGCATACGGCCATGTTAAAGTATTTTAGGGATAAGTAGCGATACGGCGCGTCTTAGTTACGTGCGCAAACAACAGAACACTAAGACGTGCCTCGACGAACTAAATCACACTCCCGAGTCCCACGTCGAACACCTATTACTGCACAGTGGTCAAATTGATTTGATTTTAAAATATGTAATTTAGATATTAAATATTTTACTTAAAACTTGTTTATCGTTACATTCGTTTTAATTGGTTTAACGTTACAGTTTTAGAGCTACCCCTCCCAAAATGTGTTTTTAATTGGTCGCTTAAAGTTACGTTAATTCGAAATTCACGATTTCACACAATCAGTTTTCTCTTTTCCTTTAAAACAAGAGAAAACAAACCTTTTTAAATTGGAACAGGTAGAAAATATGTATCTAATCAAAACCAGTTTTAACTGCAAAAACCAGGCAAAAGTGGTTTTGACCGGTGCCCGTGGTTAAAAACAATTTTGACTGATTTTCGTAGTCGAGTTCGTTTGTTTTCATTGACTTAAATTAATTTGGCCTAGGCCAAACTAGTTTGACCTGAAATGGTTTTGACCGATCGTTTGAATTAATATCAGGCAAAACCACTTTTGACTGCAAAAATCAGTCAAAACTGTTTTAGACCAAGGGCATCCGACAAAACCACTTTTGACTGCAAAAATCAGTCAAAAATGTTTTTGATTAAGGGCATCCGCCAAAACTACTTTTGCATGATTTTTGTAGTTTAAAGTGGTTTTGACCGGCTACGAGTTTTGACTGTAACATATCTATTGCTATAATAAAAAATGACGTTAAGAACTTCTTTACGTTTAGATTAATTTGTAAGTAGAAATAAAGTACCTATCTACCTAATTTCCCGAGGTGCCCGAGATCACAATCACACCAACCAACACTAGACCAACAAGTTATTACCTCTCAGTATGGTCTTGCAAAACAAACTTTAGTAAAATGTTTAGGTAATTATTGTTCAAAAACCATGTTTGAATAGCTATTCCTAATTGGGTAGTTTTTAAAATAAAGTAACAAGTACAACAGAAAGTTATGTAGATTTGGGTACTTATTGGTAACACGATTGTTTCAGTGTAAATAAAAAAAATACAAATAAAGTCATACAAAAAAAAAACAATTTATCTAAATTAAATTTTAATCTAATTGATCAGACCAAACCACTGTGCGTTTGTAGGTGGGGAGATCGCGACACGTGTAAGAAGAAATGGCGTATTTATCGGCCCCTTTTATCCGTTTTGTGTTAAAAACCGCCAAAAGACGGTTCCTTTGGCGGTTTGTAAGCAAAGCGGCCAAAGGAGTCGATTCGGTCGCTAGGCGGCTTCTTCAAAGGGAAGCGCGGCACGTGCCGACCGCAGCGGTTATCTCAAAGGGAAGTAACACAGAACAGTAGTGATGGCGGTCAATACACGAATATTTCGATACTTTTATGTTAAAAGATTTTGTTGTGTTACGAGAGATGTTTTATCAAAGCAGTTAAGATGCTCGAAATAGAAACGATAAAGATTTAAATTGAAACTGCCTCCTTGATACAGTGGTTAGAGCGTTGGGCTCTAAAACTCGGAGGTTGTGGGTTCGAATTCCGCGAGGAGCATCACTTTGTGTGATGAAAAAATTAAAAAGATTTATCATGTGTCGTTTTCATGCTAGTAAAGTGATTCGTTTACATTTGTGCACGTTGTTCATGTTTTTGGACTACGACTTTTCTGTGGTTTATAAAAGTAAATGTATGCCAAACTGCAGGGAAAAGGCCTCCATCTTGCAATGATGGCAAGCTATTGTTACTATGATAGGTACGGGCTTAATCAACATACTTGCGGATTGAAGGACGAACCCGAGCTTTGTCAAAAAAAAAACAACACCAAGTTAGTCCGACCCGGCTATTGAACCTAAGACCCCGAGATCTCGGTACGGTACTTAAAAGCGTTGGTTTATAAAAGTGACAAAGGAAAATTAAACCGACTTCAAAAAAAAAACAAAAAAAAAAACTACCTAAAAACACTGAAAAGCAAAAAATAATTTTAATAAGACATTCATCAAATGCGCTTATTGTCTAAGCCTATTAATAACATTAAATTGTATTTACGTGCTAGGTAGGTACCTACTAATCTGTTTGAAGTCGGTGCCAAGCCAAATAGTAGGTACCCAGACTACGTACCTACGTCCGCGGATTATTTGTAACCCTGTATAATACATAAATTATTAGGTATGTATCATTTTTCATTACTTTTGGCTTGGCACCGACTTCAAACAGATTAGTAGGTACCTACCTAGCACGTAAATACAATTTAATGTTATTAATAGGCTTAGACAATAAGCGCATTTGATGAATGTCTTATTAAAATTATTTTTTGCTTTTCAGTGTTTTTAGGTAGTTTTTTTTTTGTTTTTTTTTTGAAGTCGGTTTAATTTTTTTTTAAAAAAGTTTGTTTATTTTTCTATTTTTAGTGTGAATAATACGTAGGAGTGAGTAAAACTCTCTCATAATATTGATAACGAAAATACGAGTAAAATAGTAGAATTGTATTATTTCATTGAGTTACAAGTACTACGTATAGAGAGGCTATACGGAACAAAAAATGTGTCGCAAAATGATGACTGAACTGACTGATGTATTTGCTACAGCGGATGTCGTCTAACCAAACTATAAAACTTGCAGCGCTATAGATTGCTTGCAGAGTATATTTTTCTGGCGACCAAAACGTCGTAAGCGCCATGCAAAGCAAGGCGCTTACGCGTTTTGTTCGAAATGCCTATCTCATAGATCTTGAATGAGTTGTTGCCGTAACCATGGTAACGGCAACAAAGCATCGCGCAAAAATTTTGTTTGCGGTGTCGGTTCTATACGCTAGTAATTGTAGTTCAATGTATTATTTGACAATATTAGGTATTCATTAAGTGTTCAGCACCATTCAGTAGACCAACTAAAGATGCAGCCCGCAAGAGGGACAAGAATTAAGAAGTCGTACCCTTTAGCTTCCATCATCATAGTTGTACCTTCCATCATCAGCTTAGCTCCAAAAGTACATGAAATACAACTAACGGTCCACATATTCCTACAACACTGAAATAATTATCCCCTAACTCCTAACCGTTAAGGAGTTGTACCTTCCATCATCAGCTTAGCTGCAAAAGTACATGAAATACAACTAACGGTCCACATATTTCTACAGCACTGAAATAATTATCCCCTAACTCCTAACCGTTAAGGAGTTGTACCTTCCATCATCAGCTTAGCTGCAAAAGTACATGAAATACAAATAACGGTCCACATATTCTTACAATACTGAAAGAATTATCCCCTAACTCCTAACCGTTAAGGAGTTGTACCTTCCATCATCAGCTCATCAACATAAAGTGATGTCTATAGGACGCAAAAACTTAAATGGCTTCAGAAAAAACAAGTAACGCGTAGTGTGCGCCTATAAAATTTGAGGTTTGCCCTTGATTTTCCCGGGATCCCATCATCAGATCCTGACATAGTGACAATGGGACCACCTCGGAACTATGCACTTTCAAATAAAAAAATAATTATTTAAATCGGTCCACAATTGACGGAGAAATCGACGGACATACATAAAAAAAAAAAACGACGGGTTGCACTCCGGGAGTGCCGGCAGAAGTGAAAACCTGAATATTAACGTTGTGCATTTTTGATATGTATTTTGGAATGGTTAGGGATTTAATTGATTGGTAGAGGTATAAAAGTACTATCATTTATGTGGTAAAATACAATATTTATTTATTGCGCTATCGTACACAAACATGACAATTTATATTACATTAAAAAGTTTATCTCTCAAATGTAATCAGAAACTTTTTCAGACTTATCAGAAACTCCTTGCTGTGACACTGAAACGCCATGTAATAAACGATGATAAAATGATTGACAACCGTCAATGTCATACTTTTTTGATTGACAACTATTTATTTTCTAAACAACGAAAACAAAGTTTGGAATTTACAACTAATTGCATACTGGAATCTGCGGATAAACTTTTGAATTTGGAGCAATCGGCCAAAAAATGATTCCCTTTACAGAATCCGCAGACTCCCGAATCGTTAATAACACGAGTGGTGTTACAGTAATCAACATGTCGCTTTCGAGGATGTTCACTGGGAATTTGGGGTAACAAGCCAAACTGTGTGTGAGAACGAGCCTCTTGTCGCAGGAAATCGGACAGCATTTCCAATTTCATACGACCTGATGCATGCTCCGCAGCATAGCGGATCCAAAGACTGCGGAGAAGTGGTGTTAATTTCCACAAAATACTGTTATATAATTCCGGCGAATAAAGATATTCCAAACTTTCTAAATGTTTTATTACGGCAATTAAATTTTGAATTTTGCAGGATATCAAATTAAGGTCTTTGTGGTCACTTTGTAGCATAGGAAGCATATAGGAAGCGACAGCACTGCGGCTATAATAGTAGAAGAGGCATGGAATTAATATTATCGAAGAGGCGGAAGAGGTCACACTTGACAGTTCATTTATGCAAAGAAAAATATACATACCTTACGCTAAAGGAATAAAACTCAAGAAAACAACATCAGTTCTTATTAATACAATTATTTACTCTACTCCTGATGTACATAAGAAGCACTTTTCTTTGCATAAATGAGCTGTCAAATTGAACAAAAAACCATTATTGTCTATAGACCGACAAACTATCTGTTCCGGTGGCGGCGTCGCTACTGTCTATTTAAAACTGTCATTAAATATCGTTTTTGCCATGTTTTTGCATTGCATTTCACGTAGTTCCAATTTTGGCCACCGGAACAGATAAGTTTGTAGAAAACACGTGTCCGGACTTCAAATTTTATATGGATTTTCGATCAGGTCACGTGACACATAAATCCTGACGCGAGTTTAACATTTTTTCCCCATACAAAAAAAGTGCACAACGCCGCTAAAGAAGTTTTCACTTCAAAAAAAAAAAAAATACATACAGTCGAACATAGAACCTCCTCCTTTTTTGAAGTCGGTTAAAAATTATGCAAAGGTCAACTTTAAATCAAATTTTTATCGTATTTTAAAATAAATTATTATCGATCGTAATATTTACTCATTGGTAGATAAGTACATCACTAGTGTCCTTCCGATTGTTCGGTCTTTTATTATTTTAGTTAGCTCGCTTGTTTCACGGTAATATCTTGTGTCCTCGGATGGACTAGTGGCTCCGGGGCCCGGGCTATGAGCAATTTCACGATGTACTCGTAGTGTAGTTTGTTTTGTAGAGTTAATAGTGAGATGTGTGTGTAATGAAAGTGAAAAATATTGTACCATTTATTCAGATCACCGGTGTGACAGTAATCGTATTATGGTCGGATTACGATGATCGCCATGGTACCCAGGCTTGGGGTCGCCGGGATCAGCGCCTTTGGACTTTTTCTGTTTTATGTTAAATGTTATCTTAGTAAGTAAAAAGAACGAACTTAGTGTGTGCATGAGCAGGAGTATCTATGGTGCACGAGAGTCTGTTCGAGCTGTTGTACCTGGCCGGTGTTGAAAGACCATATGAAGGTGAGTAGGTACTTAGCAGTAGTAGTTTATGTAGTTATCAACAACTAATAAAAGGGATGTTACAAGTGTGGTAAAGTAGGCAGGTGCCGGCAAAATTCTTGACGCTCGGTCGACAGTGGGGGAAAGTTCGCGACTCAAATTCGTGTTCTACGCAATGCCCACCCGATTTCAAGAGGTTTGCCGGGACCTGTAACCTAATTGGTGAATTCGAAATAGTTTCTGGTTACGTTGTCGCGCACATCGCGGTTTTTTGTCCTAATTTTTGAAGTGAAAACTTCTTTAGCGGCGTTGTGCACTTTTTTTTGTATGGGGAAAAAATGTTAAACTCGCGTCAGGATTTATGTGTCACGTGACCTGATCGAAAATCCATATAAAATTTGAAGTCCGGACACGTGTTTTCTACAAACTTTTCTGTTCCGGTGGCCAAAATTGGAACTACGTGAAATTCAATGCAAAAACGATATTTAATGACAGTTTTAAATAGACAGTAGCGACGCCGCCACCGGAACAGATAGTTTGTCGGTCTATAGACAATAATGGTTTTTTGTTCAATTTGACAGCTCATTTATGCAAAGAAAAGTGCTTCTTATGTACATCAGGAGTAGAGTAAATAATTGTATTAATAAGAACTGATGTTGTTTTCTTGAGTTTTATTCCTTTAGCGTAAGGTATATTTTTCTTTGCATAAATGAACTGTCAAGTGTGACCTCTTCTACTATTATAGCCGCAGTGCGGTCGCTTCCTATATGCTTCCTATACTACAAAGTGACCACAAAGACCTTAATTTGATATCCTGCAAAATTCAAAATTTAATTGCCGTAATAAAACATTTAAAAAGTTTGGAATATCTTTATTCGCCGGAATTATATAACAGTATTTTGTGGAAATTAACACCACTTCTCCGCAGTCTTTGGATCCGCTATGCTGCGGAGCATGCATCAGGTCGTATGAAGTTGGAAATGCTGTCCGATTTCCTGCGACAAGAGGCTCGTTCTCACACACAGTTTGGCTTGTTACCCCAAATTCCCAGTGAACATCCTCGAAAGCGACATGTTGATTACTGTAACACCACTCGTGTTATTAACGATTCGGGAGTCTGCGGATTCTGTAAAGGGCCGTAATCATTTCTTGGCCGATTGCTCCAAATTCAAAAGTTTATCCGCAGATTCCAGTATGCAATTAGTTGTAAATTCCAAACTTTGTTTTCGTTGTTTAGAAAATAAATAGTTGTCAATCAAAAAAGTATGACATTGACGGTTGTCAATCATTTTATCATCGTTTATTACATGGCGTTTCAGTGTCACAGCAAGGAGTTTCTGATAAGTCTGAAAAAGTTTCTGATTACATTTGAGAGATAAACTTTTTAATGTAATATAAATTGTCATGTTTGTGTACGATAGCGCAATAAATAAATATTGTATTTTACCACATAAATGATAGTACTTTTATACCTCTACCAATCAATTAAATCCCTAACCATTCCAAAATACATATCAAAAATGCACAACGTTAATATTCAGTTTTTCACTTCTGCCGGCACTCCCGGAGTGCAACCCGTCGTTTTTTTTTTAACTGTTACAAATTTCCCTAAGAGACTAAAAAACGGTTGAACTGTTGCTAAATTACTCAGATCTAGAAACAACTCCCTACGCTGGTAACACTGATGGGGGGCCGGCCCTACAGCGGGAGAAAGAGCGCGATAGCTAAAGAGCGAGTAGGCAAGAAGGGGGGTGGGTCCACCGCTACGTGGACACGGCCTGTGCGTACGCGGTTTCTTTGTGTAGAGTTCAATGTTTGACCTTTCTAGTATTGATAGTAAACTAACGGCGTTTTACGTGATACACAGGATGTAGTATTTGACTATTTAATCATCACGGAATTCGTCCTTTTTCTCGAAAACTAGCGCGTAAACAATTAATAAAAAATATATGAATTTATTTTAAATTAAATGTAGAATCAGTCCTCAAAATATTTGTGAAAGATTTTGTTTGACCTTATATTGCTGCTAAATATTTCTTTAATTCATTTCTTGTGTGTCCTTGTGTATTGTTTCATAATATCAAAACGTCATAACGTCAGTCAGTATTCTTTTTTTATCGAGCCAGCGCACACAGGTGAAATTGACGTATTTTGTGGCCAAAATTAAAAAAAACCAAGTAACTCCGATTCTAAATTAGTAACCTAATTTAGGAACAAGACATATGGCGCCATCTATTAATGACCTTTAAAACGTTTGACCCTCTTTTTTCAGATACCCACAGCACTCGATTTAAACAGTTTTGCTTGTTGAGTAATTTATTATAATTTTTAGCTTTGTTTAACAACGACGTTTAACTCTTATTTAGTTGATATCTGGTATGAAACATAATTTTTCTATACCTTAAGGTTAGTTCATTATTTCTGTATTACTAAACAGTTAACATTACTTACGTTGTCATAGATATATAGGTTTGAATAGACGTCTATTTTTTAACAATTTTTTTTTTTACATGGTGAAAAAGTTCATACTTAATCGCACTCAACCCATTTCTTTTACATATTTCGAAAGAACATATTTATGGCTTTCAAATGACACCAAAATTAGCTGCGTCAAACTGCGTCACCAAAACAAAATTTTGCAAAACTGACAATGGTATAATATGCCAACTACAAGTCACAGAATATTAATCCACGGGCATATTATGGTACAGAATGCAGTAGTTCCTTTATGTCTTTTATCTGAAGAGGGCCAAGAAGATATAGAAAAAAATCGTTAGGTTTCACACGGATATTTTCCAGGACATAGACTATGGAAGATTTGTTTCATCAATATTATTTTTAACAAATATTAGCAAGATTAGATTAAAACATTAATATCAGTTTTACTTTTTAAATCACCTTTAAACTATTATTTTGGATAGACTACAGCAATATATAGGCATTACACACTTAACGTAATTTTGGCCAACTTTTGAGCAAATTTCACCACTGTGCAGCGGGTCGCCTGATGGTAAGCAATCACCGCCTCACATGGACATCTGCAACACCAGAGGGATCGCTGATGCGTTGCCGGCTTTCTAGGGGGGGTTTGAGGGTCTCTTATTTGAAATAAACAATCCAAAAGATATACATAAATACAAATATACTTGTTCACAAGTCTGGAACAGCCGATCAAAAATTATTCCCATTAGTCATGTCGCGGGGACATTGTAGTTTGATTATGACATGAATGATGGTACGAAATTACTGTAATTTGTCCAGAGTCGCAAATCGGCTTGTGAAATGTACCGTTGTTGTTGCCGGTAGCTGCATGTCTAGTTCGCGTTATAAACTTGCTTTTTGTCCGTTGACAGACAGGCCCGTAGACACTGAGGTGTTCTTTGAGAGGTGTTTCAATAGGTTGTATGTAACAATGTGTTAAATATGCAGAGTCATTCTCAAGAATGTGCTGGTCAATCTCCGCAGTTTTTTTCTCGGGTAAAAAGGGAAATCTGGGAGAGTTTAATTACTCATAGAAATCGCCTTTATTTTTTGTTTCCGTGCAAAAGAGGAAGTTAATTTTTAGTAGTTCGCTTGCAAACTTGTCAATTATCGAATGTCAAATAATCACAACTTGAACGACCATGATCTTAGAATTGACAAGAAATGCTTATTACAGAGAGATGTTGCGTTGAAGCGATTGCAATTTGACCTTGTGTCGGATTTGAAGAGAAATCTTTTAGTTAAAGTTTTTTGCTACATGCAATTGTAAAATTTTGCGGAGGGAAATGCCTCGTCATCATGATTTTGACTTCGCAAAAAGACGGCGGCTATTGATATCCCTATGATTTTCAGTTATTGAGTCTTGAAGCCGCAATACCTGACCTAAAAATATGACGATTTTAGCTGAACTAAGTCTAATGAGCCGTGGGAATTGTGCCATAATCTGAAATATTCAAAACACGAAACCTGGCGTCACAATGCCGATCGATGCGAAAACATGGCGATTCGGACCGGTCCCCGACAAGCAATTAGCGGCCGTAATGACGTGTCATCGCAAACTGATGAATCGGAAACTCGCATATCAGCGGTTTGTGTGTTACATCCGCAATGCGACGGTGCACGGTACAAATATTGTTTTTTTTTTGTATGTGTTTTGGGGAAGCGGTTGCAAAATAGTTGGAATTTTGGACGTACTTTGATGCTTTTTGGGCGGATCGTACAGAACACATGATGCGCTGATCCTACTAAGAGTTAGATAAGGGCAGAAAGATGAATGTACGAGAAGTAATTTCAACTGGCTCTAACTATGGATCAAAACTGTACGTCATTAAAATGATTACGATATTCAATTGATATAAGAAATGCTAATGACGTATTAAAGTAGCAGAAGTGGAACTAGAAAGCCAATATCCATACTATTATTCATGTATGCTTTCGTAATCCCGAATTATCTAAATAAATAAAAATGAATTGCTGTTCGTTAGTCTCGCAAAATCTCGAGTACGGCTTAACCGATTTGACTAAATGTTAGTCTTGAAATATTCGTGAAAGTACGGGGAAGGTTTAAACGATGAGAAAATATGGATAAATTGCGAGAAAAATACTGAAGTACGTGATACGAAGTTTACCGGGTCAGCTAATTATCAATATGACTGAATGACTCTACCACCGTATTCGTTATCTACCGAAAAGAACAGGCAAGAAACACGATAGTTAATCTTTTAATGACCAACATTTAACAATATCTGTCAATACAATCTCTATTATATGAACTATTTACAAAAATGTAAATATATCGAGCGTCATATAAGTTTACAGGTCAGGTCAAAAAGAGATGAATGATTGAAGATTGTGGGTTACACTATAAAGACAGACAGGAAGGAATGAAAGATTAATACAAATTGCTCAGACAGACAACCTGAGAACAAGGCTGACGAATGATGAAGACATCATAGAAATCACTCGCGGAAATCAGTCTTGCTTGACTCAGGCCAATGATGAATGAACTATGGGAAACTTATTATGGGAAAATGTCAAACGTTCGCGGTGATGTTGCTCCAATTTGCTTTTTGTCTACACGTGTAATGGTGTATAGTAGTACAATGCGCTTGCATTCACATGGCCATGTCCCACGAGTTTATATCGAGGGCTTATAGATCGTTTATGGCTATGATTTTTTTATACTTCAAATGGTGTACCTTTGAAGTATATTATTATGGTCTTTCGGTTTAAGTACCGGCCCAAGATCTCTGGGTCCTGGTTTCATTTCCCGAGTCCAGAAGTTTTGTGAGGTTTGTGATCACAAAAAAATACAAGAATCGCCAAGACTGTTTACAAAGTTGCAGTATACATAGTTTGTTTCCTATCTTTTATAAGATAAATGCTTCATCGATACAGTCAATAAAATTGTGTTAAAATTCATGAAATAAGATATCCTACTAAATTGAATGATTTAGGATCGGCTGCAATCGAAACGGGGTTCGTCCCAAGAATCAACATACTTATTTGACATGGATCGAATCACCGAGGGAGGTTTCCACGGAAATATTTGATGACATGATTCACGAAACGAATACGCCAAATAAGGGAAATGGGATATCATGCCGAGTGATTGAAATAAAAACGCAAAAAAGGCGAATTGATTACCTCCTCCCTCTTTTGAAGTTGGTTAAAAGTGACACTTAAGGCACTAGGCCTCAGATCAGAGACTGATCTGAGCGCTAGGCATGAGCTTTTTATAATATAAAAAACTGAACTATCTATTTTTGATATGTAGGTTGAGCGTTAAATTGTTTATCGTATTTCAATTCTTTTACGAACTGACGTGAGATCAAAATAACAACTAAATGTAAATAGTGAAAAGGGACCACCACTGACATAATTTATATATTATTATATATTACACAAAACTGATGTTGTCTTCTTTTTTTTTTGAAAACTGACAAAAGAGAGAGCAAGTTAGATATTTGCTAATTATCATAAACTTATAAGTATCTAGTGAAACTGGCTCGCAGTGTGGCATAAGTAGGTACTAATATCTTAATAGCTTCTAAGTGTACTCATATGGTACTGCTATTTGGAAGCTTAATGAGAGGGTCGCAAAAGGCGTTGACTGTTTCACCTGTTCCAAGATAATGCCATGTTCTTAAGAAGCAATACTCATTTTAAACAACATTATACATGAGAACTGTTTTACGGTTAAATAAGGCTAATTAAAGTAGATGGTAGTACGGTCAACGGCACATCACGGTAAACACTTGCAGTTCGATAATAGAACTTATGCCCCCGACATAAGAGTAGTACTAAGTCCAAAGTGTTACGTCTGACGTGCGTTTGACTGTACTTTATGTTGTTCTCGTTATTTAAAATATAATATGGTTACCTGTATGGAAATATTGGTTAAAATACAACCATTAGTGTTCATATGCAAAGCTATTATGTAATAATATATCCCTAGACATTACTCAAACAGCGCCGTCCAGCAGTACATTTAAATAATGAACATTTGTGTTTGTCCTGTCTCTGGTGTATTTATATTTAAGTATATAATTGTGGTATCTTCATTGTTTATTGTACCCATAACACAAGTGCTTCAGCTACTGTTATAAGAATAAATTGGTTCAATCGATTTACACATCACTATGGTCAACGCGGGCGGTGCCCTGCATTAGTTGGGGAGATTGACAGATAGATTTTACCGCGCTTGCAGTGTTTAATGCCAATCATTGTAAAGGTATATTAAATTGTAATTATCAAGAGAAATGCATATATATCTAACACTTAACTTTGGGTTTAGATGAATGTATTTTATATTACCAACACCAGTTCAAACCAAGCTGTATTATCGACTGTGATAAGGTGATGTCATGACTGAGCAGCGTGCCCCGCCGAGCCACTGACGAGCCTCTGTTCATTATCTTAGGTTTTTATAGGAATAGTTATAAAGTAAATTTATTTGCGTAGTAGATATAATTACTGATTACGTCGGTAGTTGTAATTACACGCAGCGTTATAAATGAAAGAAATGGATGTATCACCGCATTAATTAATGTCCCACTGCCGGGAGATTTAAATCAAGTTATCGTTACAAGAATGGGTTCTGGTTTAATCACTTTGCTTGCCAAATACAGCTGGATGTTCACAGTATACACATCCGAGCTGTGTTTGACAAATCCGACTTAATCTTTCTCGAAACATCATTGATCATTGTTAAATGCAAGCGTTGCGTTAGTATATGGACTCAGCTATTTCATAGTTGTCACACGTGTAGCAGTAGCTAGTAGGTCGCATTTTAAAGCGACGACTGCGCCAACGCTTATTACGCGTTCTTGCGTATGTATTGGCTAATGAACTAAATAAAGCCACTACAACCAATCTCCCAATTTTAACCTAAACTACAATATTGTAGCGTAAAGATAACCCTACACCAATTATTCCGATAATGATGAAACTTATCTGCCCGGGGTCACGTTTGTTTACAAAACACGGGTCAACTAATTATAGATTGTTTGTCTCTAAGTTTTCTTTTAATGAAGAATGACGCAGAAGTTCTTGGTGGAAACTAATATAAGTTGGTATGTTATTACAAGGCATGATAGATTCGTCCCTTTGGGATGTGAAGGAAAAACCGTAGGTGTTTATTGGGTAGTGGGACGAACTTCTTTAGTCTAGTCCCAAACGCGGCTGAGGTCTCGCTGGTCTGTATATGATCCTTAAACGCCTTCTACGCCGCAAAAAAAGGGTGACCGATGAAATGGCGCTTGATTATGGCATTATTAATTAACAACAATTCCAACATGTATCTTGTTAAACGTCTCGTGTTTACTGATTAAAAACATGTATGGCGCTTTTTTTAAAAACAATTACTTGTTTGATTTAGGCATTATGTGTTTTCCAATTGGTTTAGTTCACCTGTTAAAGGTTACGGGGTAAGATGGCAGTCGCACCAAATGGTAACATTGGGCTGGACTTGCCAAATCATGGTTCAAGCGTACGAATAGTTCCAGACAAAACCCTCGCTGGAACAACAACTTCACTTTTTCGTTTGCTTTACCAGCGCACGAATAGTTAAAGACAAAGCGATCTGAGAAAAAAAATACTCAGTTTTTCACAGTTTAGTGCAGTCTAGTGAAATTACTGGGTATATGAGACCTTAATATAACTGTCGTCTCTTAAGGCGGGCAACGCGCCTGCGACCCCAAGGGGGTCTCGGGTGCTTATGGGCGGCGGTGATCACTTATCATCAGGTGACCCACTTGCTCGTTTGCCCTATAATATAAAAAAAAGTTTGCCTAACATACATTTTCGTTTACAGCAAAGCACCGAGCCGTACTTCCCGTTCCTCGGTGCGCACGCGCCGCCGGCGGGGTACCGCGCGGACGGCGACGAGGACGGCTGCGTTCGCTGCTGCTGCGTCTGCTACACCTTCCTGCGGCAGCAGTGGGAGCAGTACGACCGCGAGAACAAGCCGCACAGCCAGCGGTTCTACTGGATGAAGCGGCTGGACGGGAAGCCTTTCATCGGTGAGTGAACTGTTGTCTCTGTATTTGCCGTTCCTTGGTACGCACGCGCCGCCGGCGGGCCAACGCGCTGATATAAAAATTAAGGGGTTTTTCAAACTTTTTTCCGCTTCTGATACGGGTTTACGTTATGGGTGCTATCTTACAATAGCAGCTTAAGACTCGTGTTTGTGTCAATGTTTTTAATCCATAGTGACCAACTGACCAGCATCCATTGTAAAAACGGTGAATTCGCCATTCGAAAATCGGTCAAATCTGCCAAACTTTAAGTTTTAAAAACATAACAAAAATTTATGATTCTTATGGGTAGTGCCTTTTTTCCAAATGAAGAGAAAAACAAGATCTCAATGACCGTTTCATTACAAAAAACAAGACTTGTAATATTTGAAATCTGCGAAAATCTAGTGCTACTTGCAAATCGTCCGCATCATCTGCCATAGCTGAAATGTAGGAGCGAAATCAATCACAAATAGTTACCCTTTATTGCCACCCATCCCCATAGCAACTGCGCTTCACTTATTGTCGATCGTTATAAAGAACATTGACCATTCCATATTCGATTGAACCATTAAATAAAATAAATAAATATCTCTGGACATTATTCACACAGCGCCATCTAGCCCCAGACTAACGGATGGGTGCCAAACTACGGATAAACATTACTTATATACTTTTTTTTTGTAAATACATACATATTATATAGACACCCAGACAGATACAAACAGACATGTTCATGCACACAAATGTTTGTACCGTGCGGGGATCGAACCCGCGACCTCTGGTGTAATAGCCGACTTCTCGACCATTACACCAAATGGCTCGTCAAATCTCTTTAACTAACAGAGTTGAATTATAGCAATACTTATAAAGAAACGTCGCATAACCAGTCAGTCAGAGAGAGTCGGATCACGTAGAAACGTCTCTTATTGAATGCGGCTGACTATAACCAATAACGTGACTGATTGTGAGCTTGCCTTGCCGTTTCGTGGCGACTTTGTAAGGGCGAGCCCTGGGGCCCTATGTTACTGAGACGCTGCTGCAGCGCAGATATCGCACGTAAATTAAAAATTATCTCTGAAGTCTCCTGGTATAGGCTGAAGTAGTGCGTACATATTGTGTAATAGTTGAATTGCAGATGTGATTAGAAACAGTGATTTGAAACAATTCTTTGTTGTGCTTGTTATTATCAGGACATGATTCGTAAACGATAACTAAGCTGGTGCTAAAGTAATATTATAAAAACGAAAAAAAGGAAAGAGCGCAACCCTTTCTTAAATGTTCGTTATTCTATTGAGATAAAATAATTCAGGAGGTCGCTTTATGTGCCACACTGTAGGGTCTTTGAACCTTGTATTTCAAGTTGCTTGGCTTGGCGTTTCTTGTCGGTTCTTTCAGCAAAGAGGACATTCTGTTTTTTTTTAATTTGTCCATTCATAAGTTTAGTTTGGACGAGCCATTTGGTGTAATGGTCGAGAAATCGGCTAATACACCAAAGGTCGCGGGTTCGATTCCCGTACGGTACAAACATTTGTGTGCATGAACATGTCTGTTTGTATCGGTCTGGGTGTTTCTATGTATGATATGTATGTATTTACAAAAAAAAAAAGTATATAAGTAATGTTTATCAGTTGTCTAGCACCCATAGCACAAGCTAATGCTTAGTTTGGGGCTAGATGGCGCTGTGTGAATAGTGTCCAAGGATATTTATTTATTTATTTATAAGTGCATCTCTGAATTGAACCTACATGAATTAAGAATTATTTTGATTTTTAACCTAGTCGGCCCAGTGAGAGAAGGCACTTCGGGTCTGTTTTAATGTAGTTTATCGCGGATCGACGCGGACGGACTTACGAGACGGCGGCATAATAAACTGGAATGCGGGGCGCCTGCAGCCAGTGTTGCCAGCTCGGGTACTTGTCAGTCCTTCGATCCAGTGCGAATGACGCGAAAGTTGCTAGGAAGTCGGTAAATCCAGCGGTTCAGTGTCAAAAGTCGCTTGAAGTCGGTAAGAATAAGAATTTTACGAGGTTTTTGATAGGTTTCCTTAAAGTTTGCCAAGCCGTTGGTCTAATGGTTTTGTTACTGGGCCCTGGGATAAGTACGCATGTCGTTAAAAGAATTGTTTCGTTTATTTTTAACACGACTCGAGTTTGTGGCAATTGTGTCTTGTGCCTAAACCGTGTGGTGATCAAGATAGTAATGTGTAATTGTAATGGTAACTTGATTGCAATTATTGGAATTTCAATTGCAGTGTGACGTACGCTGATACTGAGTCCCTATTTTTTTGCATTCTCAAAACGTTTTCATGCCATTAAGATATGAGGAAAAGCCGCAATTTTCTGGCTGGCTAATCTGGCAACACCGCCGCTGTCTGCCATGATGATTGACTATGTTGTGTGTTACGGCTTGTGCTTTGCATGGCGCGGAAAATTTCAAACATAACTCTTTAGATAAGTTACAATTTTTTTTTGTCTTAAGTTTTTATGTCTAAGTCATGACTAGACGCTTGACGCCATTGAGTAAATATTGTAGAGACAAATCGCTTAACTGGCAACACCACCGCCGCCCGCCCGGCCCGGTGGACGTTGACTTTGGAAACGACACGATTTGTTCCGACTTCGGAATGCGCGGACCCGGTCTATTTGTGTTGCTTTCCTATGATGTGTTGAGTCTTGCTTCGCGTGAGTGGCTCGAAGAAACTGAAGACCACCACAAACAAGTGCCTTGAGAACACATACACGGAATAGTCGAATCGATCCAGGAAACTATGATATTTTACTATGTAAATCAGTTTCATTTAATCCATGGTCCGATCGCAATGACGTTCAATATTTAACTAGACACCCAATCTCTAAGAAAAATTCCTCAAAAAACGTCCGAGTGGCTTTGACACTGATGACATTAACACATTCGTTCAAATTAACCCTTATCTCGTGGCATTTAGTGTTTAATGTCAATTGTATACAACTAAACGAAAACTCTGCCCAATAGACGGGTGGGCAGACTTTTGCTTCGGACAATATTTGAGCGTGATTGTGAGTCTAGTTTTTTAATTGAACGTCATTGTCCGATCGATTAGATACCTGGCACGTCTTTTAACCAGACTTACTAAATCTAGGTTCTAATATAAATATATGAGAAAAAAAAAAACAATTTGTCTAGGTATCAGGCAGGACTCGAACCCACGTCCCTTGCTGTCCGGGCGAGTGCACTACCAACTATGCTATCGAGACCTTAGCGGACCCGTTGAATTTATTCTAGGGTCTATTTTATATTTGTTTGATGGAGACATGCTGCAGACAGCCCACCTGTCTGCCATTCGAAATGTCTGTCTCAGCCGGGGGGACTTACAACCCACTCACAGACGACCGACGTATTAGTATAATTCTATTACGGTTTACTTAATGCAAAGAGTGAATTTGACAAATAAATGTGTGAAGGGGAAACCGGGGGAGTTTAGTGGGTAGTGGACGCTTTTTTAGTCTCGAGTCCCACACACGGCCGTGGGTCTAGCTAGCCTGCGGTTATGGTGCATAAACGCATTCTCCTCCGAAAAAAAAAAAAAGTCATAATTAATCTTATTTTATTTTCCCAAACAATGATCGTCGTAACACCTTAACAACTACTTTATATCGCTTCAAAAGTTGAAGTTTTGTTTTTGTACTCTTCACGCCAAGTAACAAAAGAGTAAATATAACAAAGAAAGGTAAACAACTTATTAAACTACTCACAAATGATAACATAAACTATTGTCGACGGTCCCTGGAGACTGGTTTGTTGAAGAGCGGGAAACACTTTTGTGTATAAGAACTTTATCTCAAATTCTTTTGTTAAATTCAAGCTCGTTTTCTATTTCGTTGGTATCTGCTTTCTTGTTTTCTATACTGCTGCTCATCCCGGCTTCGCTGCTGGTTAAAAAAAAAACGGTAGCTGAGTTGTCTCAACCGTCTTCTCATGCGTGATGTCGATAGTTCGAATGCATTTAGTGCATTTATCTATGTGCGTATTTACCACTAACATAGCGGTGGCGGAAAACATCGTAAGAAAACCTGCAGTCAAGTTACAATGGCTATGAAGCCATAATCCAAAACTATGTTCTTATTGTTAGTTGCTGCAGGAAACTTTCCATAAAATATTTTTTTTTACCAAATTCGAACTTAGAAAGACCAAAATACTGTGAAGAATTATGCATTACGAAACCAGCAATACGTCGATGGAAACTCCAAATTACATCTGTGTTCGAAACCTCCACTTGTACTAATGAAATTCACTCATGTGCTGAAATCCCAACGAATCCAAAATTCCCTTAGTGTATCAGTGTAATACAAAAGGACAACACATCTCTTATCACGAATTTAAATTCCACCCGCGTCCGATCCAACCGACAATGGACACTCGTCGCCAAAATCATTGCTAAACGTTATCTCGGCAACAGTCCGCGTGACGCGCCTCCCCAGGGAGGGGGGGGGGGGGTAATCCCTCCCATTGTTTTGTGGCAGGGCTGACTGTACGTCGAAGGGAATTGTTAATTTCATGTACGGACCGGACGATACATGAGTTATATACATATTGTGTATGTAGCAATGTGTTGGATAATAGGGGTGTACTTCCTGTGGTAGTTGCGATTGCATCTGCCCGATACTATGCGGAAGGGACAGTGGTTTTGAATTTAGTCATTAGTTTGATGAATTCATGTATATTCTCTGACTGGTTGTTATTATGCACGGAACTAATCAACTAGAGGGGGAAATATAAGTTGTTTGAAAGTAATTGCGTCAAAAATGACAGGGAGTGACGTGATATTATTTTTCACGAAATATGGTAATGTAACATCTATAAAACGACGAATACGAAAAAAAATATTTTAGTCGTTTGAACAAACTCTTGAATTTGATTTCTATCAAGTATACATTCACCTAATTTTCCCAAGAAAAAGGCATAGCAGTTTCGAAGCGGAAGTTGCGAATCCACAAGAGACATACCACAGAAAAGTTTACAGCAAACTTTGCTCCAACTAATACGCTGTTGGGACAGGGAAGTTATTATTAGTAAACCCTTTTTTACTCCGCTGTTGCCGTAATAACGTTTGCGACATCGCTAGTTGTGCTTGTGGCTTCGCTTGAATTTAGTATCAATAATGTCGGTGTTTAGTATAGTTTCTGATATAGAGGTAGCCTATGTTACACCTTACTCGTATTATACGAGTTCTCTACTTGTGAGTCCCATCGAAAACAGCCCTAACGAAAAAAACATACAATGGCCAACTGGCCACACTGATAAGTTATCTGTTTTTGCGGTAATGTCTAAAAAGAAAACATATGAAATAAGGAGGCAACAAGTCCTGATGGTTAGTGATTGATCCCTACCACCCATGAACACCTCCAACTATGGGTCTCAAATGCATTGCGCGCCTTTGATGAAATAATGTACAGGGAGGTGAAGGGTTATGGGTATGAATAGAAGCAAACTCACTACCTATACGTCGATCTTCAGTCTAGCACTGACCATTAGCCATTTCGACTTACAGACAGGAATAAGGCCCAGAACACACGGTGAAACGCAACTGCAACTTCTAGTTACTTTTGAGTTGCATCTAAGTTTCTGCCATAGATTCCGTTGAGAGACCACACATGATGCGACCAGTTTGAAACCGGTTTGAAACGCGTTGCAAATCAGTCGCATTGAAACCGTCGTGCAGGAAACTCGCGTTGCGTTTCATTCATCGGATTTGGTTTCTTTTGTACAAAATGGCTGACGACGAACAAAAAAACATTACATTTGTGTTAGAAGTGGAAAAGTATTCTTGCTTGTATAATACCACACTATCAAGCTAGTCTCGCAAGACTGAGACTGATAAAGCCAAGAAAACCGAAATGATTGTGGTTGCAGCGTGTGTGGAAAATTGTTGAAACTGGTTTCAAATCAATAATTTCAAAAGGGTTTCGTTGCAGTTGCGTTTCACCGTGTGTTCTGGGCCTAACTGTCTGCAGCATGGCTCTACCTCACATAAACCATATTGATCCCAAATTCACGCGTACGAAACCGCGCACGCAGCTAGTACAGTATATAACATAACGCTTTGTCTAAAACACCCTGTTCCTCTTTTTTTTGGATAGCCTTTGAAACAGCCGGCGGTGTACACATACCGGAGCGAAGCATCGATGGTTTTCAAAAAGTGGAAGGAATTTCTTTGACCGTTTTTCTTGTATTTACTTCCAGCCAGACGGGGCTTTGATATTTGAAATTGCTCGCGTTCCGGGGACACTCGCGTTGTGGTATTTATTTGTGCCTACGACAGCGTTTTATTCATTATGAATGAGTGAAAGTGTAACTTATGCGTTTGAGCCGTTTGCGAATGTGTTTAATAAAAAGAATTCTATTTATATTCAAGTTAACAAGATAGACATTTAGACGTTAGAAATGAACGGCGGATTTGAATCAAGCAAAGTTTCCGTAATATAGTATTTCGAATCACCTGACTGGACTTAAACGTTTTGATGCCTATTCCAATGAGGTTTATTTAATTAGAAGGCATTCGTCAATATGCTGCCATATTGTAGGCGCGTTTCATCTCTGACTGACTATAACTACTTTTTCGTTGAAGTTCATATTTTTTTATTGTCTTAGTTAAAAATCTCCAGAGTCCTTCCTATTGACAATAAGAAATGTAATAAGACTCGAAAGAGTTGCGCATTTTGACAGAATTCTTACGGAGCGCTAAATATTCCCCAACATTTAGGGTGTCAAACTCCTCGACTCTCGCACAAAAGTCATTGAATCGAACGAATTAAGTTACTGCAAGTAGTGGCAGTCCTGAACGATTTAAAAATTAAATTCAGCGAGGAAATTGAATTTCTAAGAAGAGGAAGGCTTGCACTGGGACTGGATTAACTGACTGCGAGTAAAAAATTGCTTCTTCGCAAATGATCGGCAGAGCTGTAATTGATTATATTTGCATTAATTTTTCTTCGATTAATACGCCGTTATTAAACATTCTGATCAAAGTACACTTGCAATTCATGAAAAAAATAGTTGTTTTAGTATTTGGTACCTTACAATTTAAACCTATTTGATTAAATGATCGATTCTTCTGTCGCCTTATTCGTTGTCATGAGTTAAGATTAGAACAGACCCTTGTTTTACATGATTTCGTTTACCTTTTTGTATATGTTGGCGTTTACATTAAATTCTATTCTGCCAACCCTAAAAGGATCGGTATGAAATGATAGACGGACAGTCCCACTTATTTCTTTTATAAACATCTCTCAAAAGGAACCACAGAGTTGTTTCCTTTGTCCCTTTGTGGTATTGTTTGCGACTGTGATTAGCTAGTAATCTCCAGACGTTATCTTTCGCTAAAAATAACTCTTATTTCGGTTTTGAAAATCCTGTAGACATTTTGATCGCCCTTTGTTACACGGTCACAAATTCGAATAGGTCTTTGAAATTATTCCGCTAAAGCTGTCAAAGGATTTTTTTAGTGTTGATTTCAGTGCTGAGTCTTAGCTTTCATCTAAACGATTGGCAGACTGTGTCACCTTTCACATTTCGGCTGTCTACCTGTACCTATTGCGGTTTTTTTTACGAATAGCGATATATTGTTTTGTCTCTTTACAAAAAAAAACGGGCTTAAGATAGATACTTACGTCTAGTTTACGTAAGTTTTTCCGTCAAGAGGCATGAGACAGAGTTACAATTTACCTACGCGTTTAGTAGTCTATATACCTTATTTATTTTCGTAGCCCTAAGTGATCTATTAATAACGTGTGCAGATATCAAAACAGACGCCACAACATTCACAGTAGTAGTTTAGCTAAATCATAACAGTGTTTAGCGTGATGTATTGGTGCGGTTGAAACCAGATTGAGTTTTCACTGGCATTGTAAGCTGGCGTCATGTTTGGACTACGCTTCTCGGTACAACCGGCCGAGATGGCATTGTCGTGCACGCAACAATGGCCTTTGTTTTGTTACGCGTAACGTCCCATATTGTATAACATTCAACAACGCTCGTAGTATTTGGTTGAATAACGAATACGCTTGTGACTTGGGGTTTTTCCTTTTTATCGGGAAATATTTAAGTGTATATCCAAAAAATACTGAAATGTACATCAAAATAACTAATAACACAGCAATGGTTAGGTTAGAATTTTTTTTTTATGTACATACATACCACCCGTTTTTATCGACGGTATACTTTTGATGAAGTTTCAGATGCGTGATTTGGGGTCGATGATTTCAATCTCGGCATACACCTATGGATTCTTCTATGTGATTACTATGATCCCACTACTCAGGATATATTTTATAGTGCTGCAGCGAGTGTGCAAGCACAGGTGCCACTCCCTATTTGAGGGATCATTCTTATATTATAGGCATTGCACCTTTGCGCTGTGGGAAAGCAGTGGGACATTAAGGTATCCTAGAAAAAAGTTTTTTAAATTAACCTTTCTTCCATATCCTTAAACTGGAACAATAGCTCGAAAGATAGAAGAGCCATCAGCGTGGCAGCATATTGAGTGACGCTTTCTGGTGAAGTGTCTTGTAAACCCACATTTGCAATAAAGAGATTTGTATTTGTCTCTGTGGAGAAGGCTGCAGTGTGCTTGACATTCGGTGGGCGGTATGTCTGTCTGCAACTCGTTGATATTATTTGTTTGTACAGTTCCGTCTGTGTGTTATTATAAATTCAGGTAATTAAGTAAATTATGGCTCGGTCATCGTTTATGCCACCTGGTTCTGTTGATCTCAGTCATTAGCCTGCATGAACACTACCCTCGACGTGTAGTTTTTGACAGAAACGGCTAAAAGGGTAGATGTTATCGCGACAAAACACGCCAGGGGTCGATTTAATCTATAGGGTTTACCCGTTTTCACTAATGACGTCAAAGTGGACTTGTTGCTTTGAAATTTCTGTTAAACCAAGTAAAAACTGTTAGAAAAGTTTGTTCAGTGTATGTAGTTTTTTTTTTTTAAATTAAGGCTTGATCCTCTAACTAACGTGATTGAAGTCCTTGTTTGCAAATACTTAGTTTTTTGCGACTCGATCAGGGATAGTTGGATTTACTTTTATGGTTTGTAGAACAAAAGGTTTTAATAAAGGAATTGTAGGTACTGGTTTAACCACCAGGCTTGCCAAGTTTGGGATTGGTAATAAATATCATACCCAAGATGTGCTCGAAAACATTTTGTTTGTCATTACATTTATAAAAAAATACTTTTAGTTGACTAACAACTGATTGTGAACCCTAAGTTTGAAAAATTATCTCGCGGGATATTAAAGAAAACTCCAGTTCAAACAGCTTTGTTATGACATCGTTAATCGTTGTCTGTTCTATGGCAGGTATTGTGTGATCTTTATATCGCATACTCGTAAAGCGTTCACTTTACTGCACTTATGGAGGTTAATATTTCCGCGCAGTTTTATTGCATTCAATGCAAACATAAAACTGACAATAAATTTTGCACTGTGAATATTATGCAATGTTGTCTATTGTTTTGAAAAATGGTCATGTTTAGTTAACTTTACAACAAGAACTTTGCAAACGATATGTACAAACGTGTTCAAATTGTTTGAACTTCAGTAGACAAACGAGACACGACACTTGCACAGTGCATGGTAAAACAAAGCAATAGTATTAGTTACTAGTAGTTATCTATTCTTAGTATTATTAGTATTAGTAGTATATTGCAAGATGCAGTCGTTTATTGAAGTGGCCATTTGTATTTTCGTAACCTCGAATGTTATCTTGCATAATTATTGACTTAGTCATCTGAACAAAATTTATTTAAGCAATTTAAGCAAAATTAATTATGTTTAGGTTAGGAGAGACGCCACATAATTTATTAAATTCGTGCATTTTAGCTGACTTGCAGTCTTGTGTTATATTTGTCAAGTCTGTCGTGTTACGCGCATCTCGATAACCATTTAACTTCTTATACATTTGTACAGATCTTCAACTGAATCATTGGCTCTTGCTAAAGTTAAATCTTGTTCCAAATTTGCTCACTGTGGTTTGACCAACTATGCCACGTGCGAATGTGTTACGTGTGCGTGTGCGCCTGTTCGAATCCCGCTCAGTGTACGGGTCAAGTGTCGTGCGAGTCGACCTGGGGTTCGAATGCGCTACACGACTGATGTGATTCATTCGCTACGTCGGCTGCTGTGACGAAATGCATTAATTATTATGTTTTATCTTACAAAAGCGGATTAGACACGATTGAATTTTTAAAGGTGCTAAAATCATCTGTATTATTTGCACATCATTTTCAAAATATTTTCTATTAGTTTAGGCTTTAGCCATGCAGTTATTAATCGTCAGTCTATCGTCAAAGTTAAAGAGGGACTATACCATCGGCTTTGCAATGGTATTTAACGAAAAAAACACAAATTATCCCAACGATTGAAATCTTTGATATTTGGTAATGTCATTTTTCTCCTATTTCTTTAAAGAATTAATTTTTTCTTCTGTAAGGAAATTCTTGGTTAACAACTTCTTTGTTAGTATTTCACAACGTAGCTTATAGGCTTCAGCGACACAAAGCACGATAAGTAACTTATTTATAAGGCTCCTACAAGGGAGTGTCTTAAGTCCAATTTTGTTCGGGATAGTTATCCCGCATTTACGCAAACCCGCCAATCCTTATCATCGACGGTGGATCTTAAACCAATATCGGCGATACGGGATCAATCGCGCGCGTCGTAACACGGCGATGCGCCGGCGCTTTGATGTTAAATATAGGACGCGCCGACCTGCGCAGGAGTGGGTACAAGCCGAGGGTTGACACGCGAAGGTGCCAGGTAGAACAAATTCCTTGGTGGAGTCTTTGTGTCGAATTTCTCGAATATAATTCGGATTTATGGTCACTGATGTCCGTTGCCCTGCTAGTGCACCTACACTGTCCAATTGCTGTGAAGCCATCATCCAATTCGTTAAGTTTAATTCCTTTTTAAGGGTTACGGAGCTCGGAGGTCAGATGACAGCCGCTAGCAATGTAATAACAGGATTTGCCCTTTACCCTGACTTAATCGGGACAACAGATAATTCCTAATACTTTTTTCTTGTAAAGCCATCTGTTTAAATATAAATGAGAAATCACTGGTGATAGAACTATTTACGGTATTGCCAACCTTATAGGCGCCGTCAAACAATGCGCTAGGAGAAAAACAAGCCAGAAATTTATTGATTTTGGCATACCTGAAGTGTTATGTCAACACGTTTTAAACGGCAATAGTTGACAGTTGGCATTTCGCTGGAATTTGGTCTCTGTCTGTACTATGTGTTAAGTAAGTTCAAAATATATTGAAGACATCGATCAGTTCTTAATAAAAATGTATGTATTTTATGTTCATTTCTGAGATGCACCGTCGTCCTGGCATCAATCGCTGTCATCAAATCAACTAAAAATTCAAAATTGGAAATCTGATCCTACATTAACACTAGTGCTTAAGCAAATTACATATGTTTCAATGAGGTCAGCTTGTAACGATTGTTTTAATTTAAAGGTGAAGGCCTTTGCCCTGCAGCGGTACATTACAGGCTGTGTACAGTCTATCTAATGGAAAACGTCTACCGTTGTCTACTAAATTGAAAATCACTAAGCCAGGAAACATCTTTTGTCCTATAGCTCTGTAGGATTCTCTAATATTCGTGTCTTTAATTTTAAGAACCAGTTTCACCAATGATATGTTCGTGATAATTTCAAATTCAAGATCAAAATATGCTTTATTCATATAGGCTTCAAAGATGCACTTATGATTCATCAGACATTAATCTTATAGAGTGACACAAAACCACTGGATTCGGATTGTTATTATCTATCGACAAGAACAGGCACGAAACTCGATAACTACTCTTTTTAATCACCAGACAACAATGATACTGTGTTTTTTTTAATTTTAAGTTATCCAGCAGAAAAGTTATCACAAATTTATCTTTCAGCAGTGAAACTAGCCTTATTTGTTAGTCTCAATCTTATAGTTCAAACAAAGAAACATACAACAAGAATATCTTAAGCAGACTTCGGCCTCACAAGTGGTGTGCCAGTATCGCAGGGCCCATAAATGGTTCTTCGTTGCGGTGCGGAACTCTAAAAAGGGTATAACGACTGCATTCGACCATTTGCATGGCGCGCGGCACTCGCTTGCATCAGTGCTGCAGGGTCACAGTGAATCTGGTGACGGTGAGACGTGTTCGTTGCACGGATGGCACTAGTTTCTCAAAAACAGGTGCGAGCTATGTTTTTTTTTAACGGTTTATTGCCACGAGGCAAGCACGAAAGCTGTCCCCAGTTTCCCATTACCCTACTTACTTAATGCGTAGTGGGACAAACATCTTTAGTCCCCAGCCGCAAGTCTCGCTTTGATACACGTTCTCCACCACAGAAAAAAGATAATTTTGCTAATATTTTGCTTATTATTTGAGTTTGCCTTAATTCAATACGGAAAAAGATTAATTAATTCTTTTATAACATTTTTCGTCGAGAGGAAAATAACGTTACCCTTAGAACACGGGGTTCTTAAATAAAATTCAGTGACAGTTATTAAAAAAGGAAAATAATGAGAAAAACGTCTCATCCTGCCCGGGGCATGCAAAATGACACGTGTGAATAATGTAACCATCGCGTGAACATTATAATTATCCATGTGGTTTATTAAAAAAATCACTTATTATTTGGTTTTTGAAGAATATAACAAACATCCTTGAATTATCAATGAGCCATTGAGAGCCAGTACCTACACTTGAAATAAATGGTTTGAAGACCGAAGGACCATTAGTGTGGCAGCACATTGAGTGACGTTTCTTGATTAAGTCTCCCTCAATAAAATAAGCTGCAGTGACCGATTACCATCAGTTGCCTGTATGAAAAATGATCTAGCAAAATAAAAACGATTTATGAACTGATTTCAATATGTTTAGGGAAAGCATTGATGAATTACGTAAAATAGTTTAGTTTGGCCAACATTTCTCTTTGCGTGTATACCCATAGCTTTACTGAGCTAGTTTCTCTACTGTGTTCTAGGCTTGCGAGTGTTGCGACACGGACTGCATGTAGACACGACACCTCTAATTAGATGATATGCACGAAATGTGCCGCCAGCGTACCACATTACAATGTGTTCTGTGCACTTATATAGGTCACTTAGTGAATCGGTGCACGCAATTTAGCGTTTCGAATAGGTATTAGATTTTGATGATATGTACTTTGTACATTTTATAAATATTAGAAACAATAATTGTCAGGGATATAGGTATATTTTTACTAAATGTCTTTATCGATATAGAGTTATTTATATTTCAGAGACTTGTTCACGATCTGAATGTCCTGAGTGTAATTTTCGTTTCGGGATTTTTTATTTTTACTATGTCTTTGGATATAAGATCCTTAAACCGCAACTACATTACATAATATGTTATGTGATTTTATAGCACTTGCCCTTCTCTATTTATTTTGTTTTGTGTGTACAGTCAAAAGCACGTCGAGCGAGACTATATACTTTGGACTTTGTACCACTCTTATGTCGGGGGCATAAGTGCTATTATCGCACTGCGTTTGTGTGTGAATATATAGCTAATTTGAATTTAAAATTGTTATGTGCGTATTTTGCGCTCGGATATAAAGGAAAACTTCGTGAGGAGAGCTGTGTACATTTTGCCATCATTATCATCTCAGCGTATTCCCGATTGCATCCAGTATGGAGCTCAGGGTCCGCTTCAACTATGATCCTAGATTTGACAAGTCTGGTTATTACAATGAAGCGATTGCCATCTGACCTCTGTAACCCTAACAGCCCTTTCACACGGCATCCAGTTTTGCAGGACCGGATTTTTACTGTATCCTGCAAAACAGGACGGTGTGTTCACATGGCAGTTCAGTTTTGCGGGATCCAGTAAAAAACTGTGGACTAAACGGTCCTGCAAAACTGGACTGCCGTGTGAAAGGGCCGTGAACACTGCTATATAAATATTTGTGCGACTAAACGGGATCCCGCTTTTTACTGGACGACGGATCCAGTTTCTAGTGACAAAACCGAATGCCGGATCGGGTTTTTGCAGTATCCCGCATGCGGGATGCTCGTGTGAACGCTAGCATATAAACACATTCGCCATCAAACGGGATCCTGCAGAAAACGGGATCCTGCAAAAAACTGGACTGCCCGTGTGAAAGCGCTGTAACTGTGTACATTTTGCCATGTTACGTGTTAAAAAGATCTGACAGTCACTCTAATGAAATATCGGGAATTACCAAGTCCAGGATCAAGGTTCAAAGCCTACCCAGTTTAAAATTTTTGGTCCTGCACAACCCGCATCTCAGATTCGAGATCTTCACAAGGCATCGGTTCACTTTTTGTACGTGTCCACCAGTTGAGAACCTCCCTCCCACCCCCGACTTGCGTTATGAAATCCTAATAAACTTTCTAGACGAGACATTAGCTTATGCTTTGATAGTCGAGCTAGACAAACGAATAACTAAAGATGACAAATGTATTGGCGTAACGTAATCTTGTCCAAATCGTCCCCGCGTCATTATGAATGGGCTCGAGATTTGTATGAGCAAGTAATTGCAAAATGCAGAGCGGCTTTAGATACGGCTGTGGCTTGGTGATAGCGGAGTGTAAAAAGTTGGCATTTTTGTGTGGAAAAACTCTACTTTTCGGTCCGTCCTGGAGATTGACTACAGGAGTCCGCGCCCTGTTGGCAGTCTAAACCAAATCTACAAATAACGCTTAACAAATTAAAACCTTGCAGAATCTTCTTTTTTCTTTTCTTATGCTTTGATCCATGATTTAGTAAGTCTAGTTCTACAACTACTACATTGTATCGACTGCTATCTTAGAGGATTCAGGCTAATTAGTTTTTATTTGTTTATTTCGTCAGGCGAGGGACCGCGGTCCTAGTTTTATATGGTCCCGGTCGCCTGAATCCTCCTATCTTATCTCCGTAACCCAGCAGGGGAACCAGACCAATTGGGTTATGGTTATATTATATTCGAATGTGCAGGTTTCCTCAGGATGTTTTCCGTCATCGCCTAGCTAGTGGTACATACGCAATTACGCAAATAGAAAAATTCACATAGCACATAAAACCTTGACGAACACTTCCCAAATATCTTATAGACGTGCGAATGTGTTGTCATATTTATCGTTTGACTAATGTGTCTGCAAACATCGTAATCTGATACAGGACGAGCCGCGGGTTTTCCGCTAGTCTTGTGTGAACAGCAAATTGCACTATGTGGGGGGACGCAGATCCGCAGTTTAATGACAGCGGGGGTGACGCAACTAGTGGCGTATGTGGGACGCGTATGATAAACAGCTGATTCAACTATTGATGTGGGTATTGTGCTGGATGAAGTCAAATGACCCTATTTTTTCTTTTATTTTGTTTCTTTGTGGCAACAATTAGATCTATTTATTCAAATTCAAATTCAAATATGTTTATTATCCTTCACAATTTAGGTAACTTATGGTTATTTAATACAATGTACAGGTTTTAGCCTAAATAGTGAGGGCTGCACATAGGTAGATTTGACCGATTTAGGCGGCCAAAAGTCGAAATATTGAAAATCACCACACAAATAAACAATTGACACCATTATGTACCTAACATTCCAGGGCACCTACCCTGATAATTTTAAACTTTTAGCTAACGACTGTGCAAATCTACAGGTAATCGAAATTAGGTCGTCGCATGCTGTGTACGTATCGGTTCTCGGTGCCTTCAGTTTAAGTGGTGTTATAAATTGCAACAAAAAAAATTCGGCGTACTTTTGTGTAGTGAATGCGATGGATTCCTATAATTCAGGTAAGAATCTATTGATTAATTAAAAAAATATGAAAAATTTAGTCAGTTTACTGTATCTAACAAGCATTTCAACGTAACACCTTTTTTCTTAGCAATTTTTTGTAAATTTTATTCTTCAAAAGACATTTTGAAATACTTCCCCGGTCTTCCCCGGTATTCTTTATATCACAATAATTTTGGCATATATTCAAAATTAAAATAACAATAACAGTTTCTGCCTAATAGCGCCTATCGCTAAATAAGAGTAAATCGAAGTTGTCAGGGTAAAAACTCTAAAAACCGTTTATTTAATTATATTTCTTATTAGTAATTCCTTTTCTTTTTCTTACAGAGTCTGCCAATGCCTCTGGTGTTACAGTAGTGACTCGCAAATATTTGTTTCAGAAGATGATGAGACAGAATTTATCAAATATAAATGTCAAATGTAATTATTTAGAAAATTATCTTATTGAGTACTAATAATAAGGTATTTGTCAGTTTTAGTTATTTTTTTTGTGAAATGACCATATTATGTTATTTATATAATTATTATTGTAGTAAAATCATTGTTTTATTTTTTTAAGTTACATTTTTTTATGTTTTTTTATTTTTTTTATTTTTTGTGGTTTTTTGAAAATAATAATTATTTTCAATAAAATCCGACGTATTCTTATTATAAACTCCAATTTAAAAAAAATTAGACGCTAAAATAATTTTGGCCGCCTAAATCGGTCAAATCTACCTATGTGGGCTGGTGCCTGAAATAGGTTTCAAAGCGAAACCTGTGCTACAGGTCACCAGGCCATTTATTGGTTAGTAACGATTCCACATAATATGTAAGTAGTGTGGAATGACATGGGAAGCTTGTAAATTATAGTTATGGGAAGAGTTTTGGTGTAGTCTAGGGTATTATATAGGTGAGGCCGGTCTATCACCGTATGTCGGGCGAGTTCAGATCGACCTCCTCGGCTCGGGTGTAAAAGGGAAGCCGGGAAAGTTGAGAGTGGGTAGTGAAAAGCTTCAATCCTGAATTCCTGAGTCCCACACACCGATGAAGGTCTCGCTCTAGCCTGCGGTTAAGGTGCTTAAATGCATTCTGCATATAAAATAAAACTATTAATCGAAGAAAATAGACCGAAGTGGTTCTTATTGTAGGAGGTCAAGCAGGACTCTTTTTGTGAATGTTAGATATAAAGTACATCCCACCAAAAACATTCTGTAAAAAACTAGCCAAGTCTCGATGGAGCTGCTTGTTTATCTCTAAAAAGTAATGAAATCTAGACAAAGTCGTGCCAAGTCTAAGGTTCCTTACTGCGATTTCTTTATTATTATTATAGTTAATGTTGTGTGACTTGGCCGTTGAAGGGTACACAAGGGTACAAAACCAGGTGCTCCAATACTCCATTGCACCAATCTGTCGCCAGAACCGCTACCCATTGACGATGGAAAATTGCCACTTGGGAAACGTTGATTCAATAACCAGTCAATTGTAGGCTTAATAAAGCTGCGTATTTCAACGTACTGACGTATAAAGAATGTTCAACCTAAACATTTCCGTTGAGCATTCTGAAAACGTTAGTGGGTACAAGTCAATTTACCTGGTTTTGTACCCTTGTGTACCCTTCAACGGCCAAGTCACACAACATTAACTATAATAATAATAAAGAAATCGCAGTAAGGAACCTTAGACTTGGCACGACTTTGTCTAGATTTCATTACTTTTTAGAGATAAACAAGCAGCTCCATCGAGACTTGGCTAGTTTTTTACAGAATGTTTTTGGTGGGATTTCACTTCTTTTTGTAGAAACGTGTATTGATTTATTTTATTACATTTTATTATTTGACACAGTTTTTTTCTTTTTTGCTGTAGTTTTTTTATTATTACAAATCTTTCTTTTCTTTTTTTCTGGTTCTGATTCTTGTACAGTAGCAACAGTTTTTCGTATTGCCCATTCGCGTTCATTTTTTATTCTTTTAGACGGTTTAATTGCTGGAAGATCGGCGCGGTATTTACGCCTAAGCCGGTTGTATTCCGTGATCGCTGAAGCTTGAGCTTTTATACTCTTGAAGTCAACATTTATGAGGTGCACCCCATGAAGATTGGTTACTCGTGAAAGCGCCACGTAGGCTTGGCCACAAGAGAATATGGAGGTGCCAATGTCCATGAGGGCATTTTTTAGGCTTAGACCTTGGCTCTTGTGAATTGTTAGGGCATACGCCACAGAGATTGGGAATTGTTCTCTGTACACGTATGCCCGGGGTATAATCTCAAATTTTGACTTAATAGGCAATAATTCGTGAATCAAACTATTAGCGAATTTTACTACCAATTGTTTAGGCTTTGTTTGGTCTTCCGGGTCCCACTTCACCTTTTGTACAACGCCTATCGACCCATTCACTAAACCTAAACTAACATCAATGTTTCTCCTAAGCATTACTTTAGCTCCCTCTTTAATGATTATAGTTTCTTCCAGTCCAAAACATTTAAAAAGTTTGGAATATCTTTATTCGCCGGAATTATATAACAGTATTTTGTTGAAATTAACACCACTTCTCCGAAGTCTTTGGATCCGCTATGCTATGCAGTTGGAAATGCTGTCCGATTTCCTGCGACAAGAGGCTCGTTCTCACACACAGTTTGGCTTGTTACCCCAAATTCCCAGTGAACATCTTCGAAAGCGACATTACTGTAACACCACTCGTGTTATTCACGATTCGGGAGTCTGCGGATTCTGTAAAGGGAATCATTTCTTGGCCGATTGCTCCAAATTCAAAAGGTTATCCGCAGATTCCAGTACATATGCAATTCATAGAATTTTTTTGTAAATTCCAAACTTTGTTTTCGTTGTTTAGAAAATAAATAGTTGTCAATCAAAAAAGTATGACATTGACGGTTGTCAATCATTTCATCATCGTTTATTACATGGCGTTTCAGTGTCACAGCAAGGAGTTTGTGATAAGTCTGAAAAAGTTTCTGATTACATTAATTCTGAGAGATAAACTTTTTAATGTAATATAAAGTGTCATGTTTGTGTACCTAGCGCAATAAATAAATATTGTATTTTACCACTTATATGATAGTACTTTTATACTGATTATTCCCTAACCGTTCCAAAATCCATCCCACTTCCCCCCATCCCCATCCCACTTCCCGCCATCCCCCCTCCCCTCCCCCTTTCCCCTCCCATCCCCCCACCACCACCAAATGAAGCGGCTCACCAAGTTGAGTATTTTTTGTAAAGGCGGTATATGTCGATCTCTAATAGCTTGGTTGGGCTCTTGTGTTTTCTAATCAGGGTCACCAGGTACTCCAGATCTTCGAATAAACTAGTTTTTATAATTTTCCCTTTATGTGGCCATTAAACCCTAACTCTGTACCAAATTTCAGCTCTCTGAGTTTATGGGAAGTACTAGTTCTATTATGATGATCATCAGTGAGTCAGTGAGTGTCTGTCATAAATGCGAAACTTTGCTTTCGCTTAACTTCGGAACTAAGTGACTTACAGCCTTGAAATTTTGGATTTTAAGTATGTGATTATAGCTTACTAAATGACGAAAATTTCTGCGTTCTGGTCTTATCCAGAGGTTCTCAAATAGGGGCCTGAAAATGCGGCGAAATGGTTCCAGTAAAGGATGGTACGGCAGTGTTTGCTTCGCGCTCGACTTGGCGGGGGCACTGCCGTGCCCCCAGATATCTCTTGATAATTACAATTTAATATACTTTTACAATATTCGGCATTGTACAAATTGAAAGCGCGGTAAATATATCTGTCAATCTCCCCGACTAGTGCGGGGCACCGTACGCGGTGACCATATTGATGTGTTAATGGAGTGAACCAATTATTCGTCTAACAGTAAGTAGGTAAGAACAAACGAATATGACGTTGTATGAGGTACTCCCCGTTGCAGTACCGACGCCGACATGACTTGAGTCACGCCGCTCTGGCCTCGACCGGCGAGTGAAAGTAGCGCCTTGATCCCCTGACCGACTCGCGGCGTTACGTCAGCGGTTACTAGGCAAATTAGACGGGTCTTGACCTCTGAATGTTGATCCCTGCGGACCTGTGGGTCGCGTTGCGTCACTCGCTTCGACGGATTAAGATTGTATTGTCTGGAGCGTTGTGCTGTCGTTGATTTTAATTAATGATGACTTTTTTTTTGTATCCGGAGAATACGTAACGCACCGTCACCCTCGGAGGCAAATGGCCGCTTTGTTTGCGACAAGATTAGGTAATCAATTAGTGATGTTAATTTTTTACATGAATTTATGAAGGCTCAGACACAGAATAGATATTCACTAGACGCAAAAGTTCTCTTTTACAAAGCGTTTCACAAGAAAGTCACTTGAGACAATATGTATTGTCCTTTTTATTTCTTACTTAACAGCCTCTTAGCCAGGTTTTAATGCATTGCTATAATAAGCTGTGTTCAAGGTGTAATTCTGCCGTCTATAAACTAAAAGGCCGCTAAATGACAAAAACTACTTTTGAGTTATTGAGCAAATAAGCGGCAAAATTTTCAAATCGATGCTACTCCTTAATAAAAGTATGTACAAATGTGTGTCATACACCAAAAGAAAGGTCTTTTTGTCAACTTTCACATGAAATTTGTTGATTTAGACAATTGGTAATATTCTTTAAACTAAACACATATTTTCCCCTCAATTTTGTAAACTTTTAAAAATAACTTAAGGTGTACAAAATTAAATGGCGGCTAAAAGGTTTTAACTGCTTTATAGTTGTGAATTTTTCGAAAACAGCCACATTTACATATTACACATTTACATTTACATATAAATCAGTTATATTGATCTTATTCATAGCAATAAAGCGGCTAACTACACATAGCCGCCTTTTAGCCAAGTTTATGTGGCTTAACTGCTTTACTTTTATTTATTAATAACTTTTATTACAGTTGTGCATAGCTAAAAAGCGGTAAATTATCAAACCCTTTCATATAACTGCTATTTAGGCTAGCAAAATCATCATTATTTTTTTACAAAACCTTCAAAGTAGACGCTACCACTACTAAGTCAAATTTATAAAGTACGAGTATTCTTCCTATGAACACCAATCTAAAGAGCAAGGGGGATTTAGAAGTGGTTTCAGCACGTTAGACCACATATTCACGCTAAGGCAGCTGGTGATACAGAAAAACAGCGAGTTTAACCGACCTCTTTACCTTGCATTCTAAGACTACAAAAAAGCATTCGACTGGGTAGAACACTGAGTTGTCTTTGATTCACTACAGCGTTGCGGTGTTGACTAAGGTTTTTACAACAAATCCTGGGCCTAAGACCGTACTCGCGTGCGGTAACCACATCTGGTCCACTCGGTGTTGACGATTGCGCTACACCAGGCGCACACGACTCATCCTCGTTCCCGCTCTCCTTTTGGGCCAACACCCCTATAGATACATCTACCTGCTGAAAAACCTATACCAGTCAGCGACTATGTCTGTCCAAGTCCAAGGTAGTACTACAACTATCCCTATTAAAAGTGGCGTACGCCAATGTAATATCACCAAAGCTTTGCTAATGCACTCGAAGACGTCTTCAAACTTTGAACTGGAAATATAAAGGTATAAATGTGGACCGAGTTTGAGTCACCTCCGTTTTGCGGATGACATCGTGATCCTCGCACAGTCATCTGAGCAGGTTAAGAATATGCTTAGCGACCTAAGCTTTACTACGCGTAGGGCTGAAAATGAACTCTGAAAAGACGAAGTAAATAGGCTTAAGTGGCCCGATGGCGCATTTGGTAGTGACCCTGCCTTATGCGCCAGGGGTCGTGGGTTTGAATCCCACCCAGGACAAAGACTTATGTGATGAACATTTGTGTTTGTTCTGTGTCTGGATGTTTATTTGTATTTAAGTATATATTTCTGATACCCATAACACAAGTGCTTACGCTACTTACTTTGGGGTCAGATCAATGTATGTGATGTTGTCCAATATTTAAAAAAGTTATTCTTCTTCCTTAATATTAAAGAAAATCATTACACAACATAAGAGAATCAGTATACTCTTTCGTAACACCTTAAAATTTGTGGTCTTTCGAATTAATACTTGAATGTTGACTATCAGAAATTTCAGAATTAACTTGGTTTTGTTTCGTGTTACATAAACCACTTATAAGTTATTAATTTATTATTATATCAGTTACGGTAAGTTAAGTAAGTAAATAATTTAAAAGAAATACACCAAATCACACCATTCAAAAGCACATTCCTTAGCTACTGCCCCAATAAGGCCGTTCAATTAGGTCTGTCGTTAATAAACTGTGAAATAATGTATTAATTCGAGCAAACATACCGTACTTCAACGTAAATAATGGACCTCAAAAATATCTACATCTAACATAAATAAGTAAATTAACTTTGTTAAGGTACCTAATTTATATTTAAAAATATGTCTTATCTGACTGAGGAACGAATAGTTATTTATGTGGCTGTTGCATAATGAGGGTCATTAAAATACGAATGTGGTTTTATGAAACGAACGAAGTGAGTTTCATAAAAGGATCACATGAGTATTTTAATGCCTAATTATGTACAGTCACATACATAACTTTATCTTCATTCATAATGATAATATGTCTATTTTATAGTCAGGATCGATGAGCAAACGCCCTAGTTACCAACATAATCTGTATGTAAAAGTTAGTACTGTCATAATGACTGACGTTTGTAGTTTTTAAAATCCATAAACAATCTAGACTCGAGTTGATTTCGATTCTCAAATCGATTGTTATAATTTCAGCATCGAATTAATTGTATAGAAATGGAACATAAAATTACTAATCGACTAATTCGATAATCGAAAAAACCTATTAATTTTTACTTTTTAAGAAGACGTTCGAAATTTGAACGTAATTAAGGTATCGGTTACCGATACTAAAATGTAAACATTAAGATACAGCAACAGATACTCATATCTAAATATAGGGCGTTTGCTCATCGATCCTGACTATAAAATAGACATATTAGGGATGTAGATAAATAATATATTGTTCGACTGCATTCAGTTTTCAATTCATAGTGGCTAGCTCATAGAAAAATTTTACGGCTAGCTTGACTCAAGAACATAAGCCGCCTGCTTGTCGATCTCGCTCGATACCATTTTGCAGTAAACAAAAAGAAATCCAATTATAAGCTATAATATTTTTTTTTAATAACTTCGTTTATTAAATAAAATACGTACCTTGGAAACCTTCCCGCCATGTCGAGTGACGATTTTAGCGGGAAACGCGACACCAGCGAACTTCCTCATCCGTGTATAGTTTATTTTTCCCTAAACAGCCGCACCCCGCCAGCCTAGCGTGCCCGATAGAAGGGGTGCGGGGGCTTGTGAGTTTGCCGCTTTTTAGCGATGTACTGCTATTTAACGGCTTTTTTGTTAAGCAAAGCTTTGTAAAAATTATGTATTTTACTTTGCGTACTGACTAACATGGATTTTTATACTAGTTTATTTATTGTAAAAGTAGAAACAATGCAAAGCTTAAAGGCCGCTAAATGATTCTAACTGCCTTTTAGTTATTTAAGAGAGCTTTGCCGCTTTTTATTCATTTAAGCAAGGTTCTTTATACTTGAACCTTACCAAGCTAGAAAGCCGCTAAAAATACTTTGCTGCCTTTTAGCTTCTTGCAAAATTAGAACTGTTTTTTAGCTAAGCATTGATAGTAAAATTGTTCAGACGATCCAAACGTTAAAGTAATTTAGCTACCTTCTAATCTAGTAAAGCTGTTTTGTGACCTTTAAGCGATGTAAAATATATTATTTCTGTATTTAGCTGCTTTTTTAAAAAAAATATCTTGGAAACGGTGAAAGATAGAATAACCGTTCCTAGATAGATCGATAGAGAATTTTTTTTAAAATATAGTGGTATTAAAAAGTGAAAAATGGTCAAATGTCATTTAGCGGCCTTTTTTCTTATAGACGGCAGAATTAGTGTGAGCCAGTTCCCTTTAAGTAGACTAGATCCAGGGAGACTGTGTGGTGAATGGTTTGTTACTAGAATAGGCGCTTAAAGGACAACGCAAGAAGCTGTATGGGCCCTGTCCCCACCCACCAACAGACTTGGCACTAGTTTCAATATTATTATGACATTCCATATAAAGACAAATAACCATTTTTAATCCAAAAAATGACGGGGTATTCAAAAACAATAAAATCGTGCTTATGCCGTACGCCTAAGATTCAAAATTGCGCCGTAAGTGTCTAGCTTCAAGTAGACTCGACTGTAAAATATTTTTTAAGATTACATTTTGATTGAACACTTTTATTTAGGCCAAGGGGGTTAGTCTTGATCGCCTGCACATTATTTTCACAATTAACTGTGTCAAAAAATACTTGAAAATTACAACATTCAAATTCGATTTGCGTGAAATCCCCATTCCTACGGCGGATATCGTCATACAATAAAAAGATCAGTATGGCAAGAGGTATAAATAGAGATACGTTTGAAATCTGTTGGTGGGTGGGGACGCTCCTTTGCATAGTCCTTAGAGGCTCTTAGATAATAATAGTACTGTAGCCTATATAATATAAAATATATTGAGCAATCATTTCTAGTGCGCTACTAGCCGCTAAACTAATTTTTTTTATCCTTGAACTGAATAGTGTTAATATCCGACTGGTTACCGACAAAACATCTAACTAAACCTTTGATCTATGCATATTATGTGTCACAAAACTCCAAAGGTCGTATTTTCGGTCGTCGAAACGGATTAAAACCGCGATTGATAATATTTTACATTCCTAAAATCCCTAAGTTTCTATTGCTTTACAGCAATCGCATCTTGCTTATTTCTATCTCCATATTTGGATCAAAGTCTATAAATAATGCTGCAGTAGGTTGTGGACAAAACAAAGTCGGCAAACTGCCACTTCCTTAAGTGAGGACTAAAGAAACCTCCAGCGCCTGATTGGTTTGGCTCCGGACCAAATCACACAGCTTTCCCCTTTGGCCTGAGAATACTTAATCATCTAGATTTGTATACAAGCAGCATAACGCTGTCTCGTCATATGATAATAAAGGGTTTATTAAAGACAGAGAACAGTCTGTTTTATGAATATCGCATTTTGACTTACAGATTTTCGACTTACTCTGGCATCTAGTCACTCAGTGTTAAGAAAATATGCTTCTGGGTTGTTTAGCATATTATGAACTTTCATATGATTTCTTTAGGCATCCTTCTAACAGCGAAGTTGTTTTTATTTCATATTACATTTACTTTCTTTATCACTTTTACTCACTAAACGAAGTCAGGCTCAACAGAGGAGTTACCATCCGTTTTGACTGACATACAGGAACTTTTTTGGCATGGCTCTACCATAACATTTTAAATCTTTACTTTTGCCTAGTATTTCTGCTTTCTAAATATTTATTGAGTATCTATTTTAATGTAACATACTAAAATCCTTCCTTGAACATGTCTAGCATAGGCTAGACTTGTCCAAGGAAGGATTTTAGCATAGGCCCATGTCCGTCTTGCGGCGACCAAACGGAAAAAAACTTTGTGTTTCGAGGAAAGGGCACTGTAGCTAGAGGAATTACAGGTAAAATATAGACAATGTTGTATGGCCTACGAAGGCGGAATGGCTCATTCCTTATTAAAGTTACAAAACACCAAACGTGTAAAAACTATTAAACAGGAGAGGGGGGAGAGGATTGGCAGATTATATTATGATGATGCGATATTAAGTATGATAAGGGCACTAAAGCTAGTGAAATTACTGGGTATGAGACCTAATTACTGTCGTCTCGGAGTAGCGGGCGCAGGGCGGTGCCATACAGTAACTGCTTAGTTACTGTTTGGCACTGAACTGTCTAAGGGCAGGCGTGGCGCTCACCATCAGGTGTACGACCTGCTCGTCTTGTTACATATAGCAATAAAAAAAAAATGCTTTTACTTAAACCGTATTTCTCTTTGGCGTTCCAGGTGCGGACATGTCGTTCCAAGGCGAGTACGCGGCGCAGATGCTGGGCCTCGCGGGCGGCGCGGAGGGCGGGGCGGCGCGCGCGCCCGACGCGAGCTCCCCGCGGCCGCGCGCGCTGTACCCGCTCGACGCGCCGCAGCCGCCGCAGCCGCCGCCCGAGCCCTTCCGCAAGGACGACAAGGAGAATAACCACGTCGGCAAGTTCAACAATGTGAGTCGATGCTATGTTTTTTTATATATTATATTATAGGGGGGCAAACGAGCAAGTGGGTCACCTGATGATAAGTGATCACCGCCGCCCATAAGCACCCGAGACCCCCTTGGGGTCGCAGGCGCGTTGCCCGCCTTAAGAGACGACAGTTATTAGGTCTCATGTATCCAGTAATTTCACTAGCTTCAGTGCCCTTTCCCCGAAACACAGAAGTGCTTGACACACTTCTATTTCACGGTAAATTATGGCACTGCGGTGGTACCCACCTAGACGGCCCAGTACAGGAACCTACCACCTGGTAAAACATGTGCTCTAAGTGCCACTAAACTCCACCGGCTGTCCCTTCACATTACTTAAGGGAGTATAAAACGTTGCAGCAACGTCCAAATACCCATAAATGACGAGAAGGGGAAAGATGACACAACAATTGTACAATGTTGGATCAGCATGACATCAAATTAGCATCTAAGTGCCTCTTCCTTGATGATAGATAGAATGCTGTTGCGACGTCAAGGTCCCTGCAGATCCATAACTACTGCTTGAGCCCTGCAAGAATGACGGCAGGTAGATAGCCAGGGAGGAGAACAATCTTGTGGGACCGTTGAACAATGTAGGATGCTCTCTGTCCAAGAAGCATCGGAGTGACTCTTCACCTGATGGTATATAAGACGCTATTGCGATGTCCAAAGGTCCCTGCCAGATGGTTATTTCCGAAATAACTGTGACATGACATGATACGGTATTATCATGTCATGCCACGGCAGAGAATGCTCTGTATGCACCTTATTTACACTTTTGTGCGATGGAGTTATAAATATCCCCCCCCCACTATTTTACGAGATGTACTTATTCATTTTGTGTTTTTCATAGTTGACGAATATGTAATTGATCATTTGTTATAGTGTTTGTGTTAAACAGTATATTTGTTGTCCATTCCAGCAGCGGTATACGGGCGCCGGCGGGGAGGAGGAGGGGGTACTGGACCTGCGGGCGCGGGACCCCTCCGTCATCTCCGTGGGCTCGCAGCACTCGGGCACGTCCGAGCCGGCCGGGTACCTCGACGCTGTCAGGTAGGACATTCAAGATGTTTATTATGCAAGATGAAGCCAAATGGACAGGGGGCTTAGACAAGATGACATCGCTTCATAGCTGGCGAATTTCGCTAAGTCAAATTTGTATGGATTTGACAGATGCCATAGAAAAGTCACGTGTTGAAAGTATGGGATTTGACATTCGCTATCGCAAATTGAGCTATAACGAACGTCATAAATGCCGCTTGTCTAGGGGGGCTGATACGTGGTAAGGGCAGAAAATGCAGTGATCACTACCGTCCATAAGTTTTTTTATCAAAGAGGAAGGCAAACGAACGAGCAAGTTTTCTAGTCTCTGGCACTCACTCAACAAACGGAGCTAATTAGCAAATCTATTGCTTATGCGTTGATCTTCTTAAAGATGGTTGTACTATCCGGTTCAAATGCTATTAGGAGCCTTACCTTTACCTACCTTTTGGAGCTGCGTCGCGACAGTAATGACTGACACGCACACTGACATAATAATACGTTGCTAACGTTACGGACAGGCGCAGTTGACGTCATTTTTCGCTCAATACCAAAAGGTATTATCCTAATAGCATTTGAATCTGATAGTTTAGTCCAACCATCTCACAACAACAACAACACACAGTTTGTTTGGGCTTCCATCACTGTCACTTCACGAACGAAGCGCAATAGCGAAGCTACATACTCTGGAGTTGGGAGTTACAATCGGGCGGGAGGTGTATAATTTAATTACGTCTTATTCCTCGAAACTATCTTCATCACTATGTAGGTATGTTATCACGTGTAAACAGCTCTGTTGATTCAGGTCCCCCTTCCGCGACGTTCTGCTACCGCAGGAACGTAAACAACTAACCGTTACGCCTGTATAATATTAGGTCCTTACATATGAAATTGGCGTTTGGTATGGGAGCAACAAAAAGTCGAATATTTTTTATTATAAAATATTTATTTATTTAAAGTATGAACCATTGTAATCTATGCACTTTGGTCATCTCATGGGTTGTTAATTGATCCTTTTACAAAAAAAAATCATTCGGACGGGAGTCAATGAAATCTTTGAAGGCGGTTTTGACGGCCCATTGGAGTTGAATTTTTTCACTTACAAAAAGTTATCCAAAATTAGAAAAAAAGTGGTAGTCTATTGGAGGAAGATCCCGGGAGTACGGTGGATGTCTAAGACATTCCAATTGAAGCTTTCCTAATTTGGTAGCCGTAATGTAACGCAGCAGTCGACGCGCAATTGCCGGTTTGCTTAACACAATTCGTGAGGTACCCACCTTTCAAGCTTTTTAAGCTTCCCTATTTGCTTCAAGTGGATTAAAACAGTTTTATCACTAACACCGCAGCCTGCAGCTAACATACACGTGGTTTTCGATAGATCCGCTTCCACAATAGCCTTCAATTCTTCATTATTAGCTTGGGTCTCCGGCCGTCCACGGAGCTTGTTCTACAAGTCAAAATTTCCAGAACGAAAACGTTGGAACCAAAAATGCACCCTGTTTTCTTTTGCGACACCCCCGCCTTACCCTTAATAACCCCTTCGAGCCATATCGGCAGCACTGGTGCCACGGTGGATTTCGTTCTCGTAAATAACGCGATATTTCAAGTTTCCCATTTTGTAAACAAAGTGATGCAAACAGAAAAAAAAATAAAAAAAAAACAAATGAATGTCGGTTATCGAAACACAAATACATGTGTGAATAGCTGTATAAATTTGAATTTGTAATTCCTAACCAAAGAGGAGATATTTGGGATTAAAGTTGTCAGTACGGTAAACGCCAATTTCATAGGTAAGGACCTAATATATAACAGTAAACATTTACGTGTTTTATGTGCATGTTCCAGATCTACGGTGTCGGTGTACAGCGGCAACTCCAACTCGAGCTCGGACCGCGACATATTGGACCTGTCGATGCCGGACAAGAACTCGATGACCGAGGTCTGCTACGTCTGCGGCGACGAGTACAAGCGCGGCACGCTCTACAACCTGCACACTAAGGAGCCGAAGGACAAGTCGGTGAGTGATCACACACACACACACTTGTACAGGACAAGTCGGTGAGTGATCACACAAACACACTGTACAGGACAAGTCGGTGAGTCGCCATACACAAACGCATGAACACTTTGGCGAAGCCGTGACCAAAGATACACTTCTTATTATCGCTTACACGGTGTTAGTAGGGTGATGAACCAAGAGTGGCCAAATGGGCGAGAGTTTTTCATCAGGACAGACGGTCTGCCTGCGACAAAATGGGAGCAGATAGAATATCTGTTCCCTAAGGCTGCCCACCCACGTTGGATAATCGGTGACCAACTTTCTGTATGTGACAAATAGAACGTACTGATAGTCCCCCTGCGCATCGGGACACACCGCGGCTTGTGTGGCATGGTGGAGGGGCTAGAGGCTGATTTAGTCCTTCCCGACAAGAATTAGTGGGAGGTTCGAGAGCACCAACACCTGCATTACACGAATTGGTGACATGGATGCGAAGGGTCTCCCGTCTCCTATGATTTTGATCATAACTGTCTATCTATTCTACTTACCAACATTTTATTGAAAATAAAATTGCAAAATGTAATGTTAGGATCCCATTTATAATATTAGTAGTATGAATTCATAAACCACTTGAAAACCCCAGATTGATTATGAATGGGTTCTCTTATTATTTTTCTATTCTATTCACCCGATGGATTAATTCTGCGCATTTGTTTTGATGTGTTGAAATTAAATATAGTCTGCAAAAATTAAAATACAGACTCCTACAGAAACGCAACGAGCAAATGAACTAAACGTTGATCGTGTACCTATTATTTTATAGAAGGCTATTTCGCTTTGGTGTTATACTGTTTTAAATTTTATTTAAATAATTAATACTTATAACTTACGCCTCAAACTTGTATCCTTTCATTATAAAGTATTTAACGATCGATGTGGTGTATTGGTTGGGAAGCCGGCTTTTACACCAAGAGGACGTAGAAACAGTAAACTGGCTACCATTATTTGTATAGTTTTATCGCGTTATATCCTTCGGCTCGATGTTCTAGTGTTTACCGGGTCGAGAGCTCGTGATCTTGGGTTCATTCCCGGGTCGATCAAAATGTTGGTCGGTTTTTCTGACACAGCTCGGGTTTGTGATCACCAATCCGCATTTGGCAAGCATGGTGATTAAACCAGTACCTATCATTGTAGCGATGACTTGATTTCAAGTATGGAGGCAATTGCCCTGTTATGGGAAATTAATAGTTCGATACTTAACTTTTTTTGTATGCAATGGAAACAGTGATTTGTCTGCCTTTATGTATAGTTTCTGTGCGTCCTAACATTATTGCGTTACTACTACTGCGATAACACAAAACCACTATTTATTTCTAACTATAATTCTGAACACGACGCGAAACCACACATAGCGTAGGTCATATACAACATTATTTTATACGAAAATCATAACACGTGTCAAATATTTTCATTTATGGTATCAATATAAAAAAAAATTAAAATAACATCTTGAAAACTCACGAAGTTACAAACTTTTTGTGCTGTCCCGTTGTCCTCGGGCGAACGTGGTCACAAACAGGACGCTGCGCTGTGACCTTGCTTACGCCCTCTCGCATCCACGTGACAAGTGAGGCGCGCGGCCAGCCGGCGCACAGTGAGATTGTTTTTTGTAGGGTGTACTTTATTTGAGATATTGTAAATACTATTTGGTCAAAATGTAACAAGGTATAAAAAGTATTGAAATCGATTCTATTCCTGATTCTGAGCAAACAGTTTTCAGGTTTCGTATAAAAAAAAATAACGTTGTATTGATTTATTTAGGTACAGCTACAGAATACAAATTATATTTCAAGTATCAAGAGGTTAGTCCACAGTTATAGTCTCACTGCGCAGAATATAAGCTACTCTTATCTCCCACGTATTTAAAATCAAAGAAACATTGTTCAACTACAAGTTATTTGTTTCATCTTGTTTGTTGTTTCCGCGCTATCCTTGCGATAGGCGGGTCTTTTATCATCGGTCGCGACCTGCCGTGCGGATCCAACCGGCAGATATTGCTTAAGATGTTGCCAATTATATTTATCAAAACTTTTTATAAATAATTAAATTGTGACCCCGATGTGTGACATTGCTTTGTGGATAGTTCTTTCTTTCTTCCCTTACAGTTTTTTTCGTCGCTCAATGTGCTGCCAGACTGTAGACTCATCTGATCTTTGAGCCTTTGATTTCAAGTGTACTGGCTCCCACATTAATACTACCGGAACACAGCCAGAGCTGTTATGGCGGCAGATTTTACCTGTGGGTGTGGTAGCTAGTCAGTCGGACTCTGAAAAAGCCCTACCACCAACCAGACCCTAGGTGGGAATCGAACCCATGACCTCCGGGTTTTATACCCGAGCGGCTTAGCAACTGTTCTACGGAGGCGGTCAAAAGTTTATGGGATTGATGCTAAATTGCTAATAAGTCCAAGAGTCTAAGTTAGGACATATTTTTATGTCGCTTCAGCTGACAGACAAGCACGCAGCCCTGCCCCTCAACTTAATAAAGCCGCTACCAGCATAACTTCTGTAATTTTCAAGCAAAAAGCTTGTAGCGTGTGGCGGCCACCGACGTCAACCGTGTGCGGCGATTCCATACAAAATGTATGAAACCTGCAGGAGATATGCCGGTGGTGGCGCTTTTGTTACTGTGGCGTGTGGCCCGTGTCCGGCGACACTAAAACTGCTCAACAACCCTACAGGCTTCTATGATTTTAGAGCCTTTGATTTCACGTGTATAAAGACTGAAATGACTCTTTCAAATAATTAATGAAGTAAATTATTTCAGTCAAAATATATCCGATAGCTTTATATTTTTGCCATTTATTAAAAACAAGCTGACCCGTCAACTTTGTATACAAACAGCAATTCATTTTTAGCACTTTTTCTATATTTTTTCATTGTTTAAACCTTCCCTGGAATTTCACGAATATTTCAAAAATAAAATTAGTCAAATCGGTTCAGCCGTTCTCGAGTTTTAGCAAGACTAACGAACAGCATTATCGAGCCCGAAATACCCCACTTGATTACCCCAAGATAGCCACACACAATCATGTTTACTGTAGCTTCTTGCTCAATTTTACTCCCACTTTATATTATAATGATTTAAGACCGCCTCCGTGGAATGTGTGTAAGCTGCTAAGCCGCTCGGGTATAAAACCCGGAGGTCGTGGGTTCGATTCCCGCCTAGGGTCTGGTTGGTGGTAGGGCTTTTTTCAGAGTCCGACTGGCTAGCTACCACCTCCACAGGTGAATTCTGCCGCCATAATAGCTCTGGCTGTGTTCCGGCAGTATTAATGTGGGAGCCAGTACACTTCAAATCAAAGGCTCGAGGATCAGATGAGTACAGTCTGGCAGCACATTGAGCGACGCTTCCTGGTGAAGTGTCCCTCAATGGAATAGGCCGCAGGGGCCGCTTACCAGGTGGGCTGCGTATCTGTTTATTATTATACTGACTGACCATTGTCGCTTGAGCACTGTCAAGCTAAAATAGGACATATACAATACCAGCATTGTCATGCGTGTTTCAAAAAAAGTCCGAATAACCGCTGTCGTTACGTCACCGCCCCCTCCCGCCCGGCCTCAAGATCCGATTCATTTAATCAAAGACTAGTTGTTTAACATTAAAGATGACCCGAGATTACACGGAGCGAACGATTTGCCTTTTCCCGACCTTAGTTCGTTCGCTAATGATATTCGGATAATTATAATAATGATATATTTTGTGCAATTTTCCTACATTGTTGAATTGTGCGATGATTATTGTCGTGGAGTGACCAAAGTTCAGGTACTGTACGTATGATCTTGTAGTTGGCGCCTGACTTCGTAGAAGAGAATGGAAGATAGTAATAAACCAAGCCTATTCCGTAGAGGAATACTCGGTAAGCTTTGTAGGCTTCTCTGATCTTTAAGACTTTTTTTCAAGCGTATTTATGTTAAATTATTCTCTCAGCAAAAGCTTAATGGTGAAGCCGTACCCATGTGTTGATCATCTGTGTTTTAGCAAAATTTCTTGTTCAAAATTAAATAGAAATAATGTAGATCGTTTACCGTACATGTTAAATAAGACTGTCTACCAACTGGGGTTGTTGAAGGAAAATTCTGACTTTGTTCCTGGTAGTCATATCAATCCCAGGGACGCTGCCGACGGCGATGTAGGAGCGCGGGGGGGTTTAGTGGGTATTCTCCGTGCACCAGTCTTTCTTAAGACTGGGGCATGGAGCTGCACTGAGTCCCGCACACGGCTCGCCTACCCCAGGCGGGTTATGGTGCGTAAAAGCATTCCCCTCCACAAAAAAAAAAAAGGAAAATTCTGACTTTAGTTTAATCAGTTTCTTGGGAATGTTAAAAGTACTCGGCAGGCCGTTTTATATTCTGATAGTTTAATAACTTAATTGTCTGATTGAATAGTGCCAACAGCACCGACATCTATTTTTAGTTTTGAAATGTCAGTACGTTTTATGAAATTTTCGTATCTTGCTTAAATTGCTTAAAAAATTGTCTTCAGTTAAAGTGGCGAGCTCCAGCTAGTCTCATCAGACATGAATTGCAATATTAATCATAAATTTCATTATTTATAAGTACGTTTATCTCTATTGTTAGTACACGAGGTGATATTATTTTCTTTACTCGTGACACTTTTTTATCTCTGGCACTGGCCCATAAACAACGGTCATAAATATTGTCAATTATTGTAAAGATACAAAGCTGTAATTATGTCTCACCACGAGGGTAACGACTGTTCTTAATGCTGAGTGAGGGGGCATGGTAAAATAAGGGCCAAGTTATTGTACAATTTAACGACGTGGGTCCCTAATTGATGTCTAGACTAGTTGAAACTGCTCTGAAAAACTTGGTATTACTTTATTTGACCTTGACCTGTGTTTTTATCATACATTCTTGGTTGAACATGGCCATATCACAGCATGCCAAACGCGAAAGAGGTGTGTTTCTGTGATAGAGTAAAATTTTCCTTACGCTTCGTTTGGATATAGGAAACTGGGTCTGCCCTTTTTGTGCCGATAAAAAGAGTTTATGCACCTTACCTGCAGGCTAGCAAAACCTGCATCCGTGCATAACTTTCCCGCTGCCTGCCTTTACGCGATTGACTAGCCCAAAACCAAAATATTCATTGTTCATATAGGTTTCCAATATGTGCTTATGAATTGTTAATATCAATGTTACAGGGTGATTCTACCATTGAATTCGGAATGTACTGGTGTGCCGAGTCGCTGTTTTGGTGGATCGAGTCGACTCGACTCGAGTTGACTCGATCCACCAAAATAGCGACTCGGATAATCGAGTTAACGAGTACTAATCGATTCTTCCTGACTCGATTACCGGAATCGAGTACGGCATACTCAAATCAAAATAAATTGATATTCGAGTAAGCGAGTCCAAAGCAGGAATGGAAACTGACTCGAGTCAAACCTCACTCGGCACATTGCTATCGGAATGTTCCTATCTTTCAAACTGGGCCTGCCCTGGTTATTTCAATAACTTGGCCGTTTTTTATATCGGCCAGATAGCTTTGGGCGATCGCTTGATAACCCGCGCCCGCGCAAGGTTACGCGGGGCGATATTTTCCACGCGGATAACCCGCGACCCCGCCCCGCCACGCACGAGATATATTCAATTTATTGACTATTTGCGAATAGACCGCGTTGATTGCTCGGAGCGTCATCGATGGATGTCGTATTGCACTTGTAATAAGCCGTGTTAGCTGGTTTTATGTCAGTTGTATTTGAAACAATAGCAGCTAGAGCTTTGTTAGTTTACTCAACTCTTCCAGACGAGGATCAGTAGACTGGTCGTGCGGGGGCTCCACCACCTTCATTGCACGTATTCCTGCCACTGTCACACAGTTGGATGGTAATGCCGGGGTGATATCAGCCATTTCCATCGCCGGATGTGCGTATTTACCACTGTTTTGGCGGTGACGGAAAACGTAGAGAAAACCTGCAGAGTCGAATAGTTGTGTAGCCATGATCCAATTAGTCTGATCTTCCTATTAAAGGTTACGGAGGTCAGATGACAGCGCTTCAATTTAATAATTGAACGTGCCAAAATCCTGGTTTATGGTGCAAGCGTAGTGCGTACCCTGATTATACAGGGCAAAACGTTCGGAAAAACAAAAGTAGTTCTTAGTGTTATGATGTTAACTGTCGAAGTTAAAAAAAAATAATTGTCAACGTCATCTATACATAGAAGGAAAGTGTAAAAGTGATTTAAAATGGATATAGAATAATAGGTACACTTCTTTAAAAAACCAAACAGAAACACTTCTATTTCTGTTATTCCTCAGGAACTGAGCATTATCCCCGGATAAAAATGCCCTTTCCCAAGGAAATTAAGGATTTTCATTAGAATGTGTTCAGTGGTTTAGGCGTGAAAGGCGTAACAGAAAAACAGGCTACTTCCCATCTGGTAAACTTCCCATTTGGTAAACCTCAAACCGTAACTACTAAAAAGTTGCGTTTGGTAAACATTTTATTTACTTCATACATTTAGTCCAATTTCGATAGTTTACCAAATGGGATAAATGTATGAAGTAAATTTAGTAGGTTCAGTTTGAGGTTTACCAAATGGGAAGTAGCCGAAAAACAGACGGCAAGAGTTACTTTCGTAATTATAATATTAGTATGGATGGATAACAAATTAATAACTAACTCAACAAAGCAATCCTTTCACATGGATCAACATGTTTGCGTTGTTATTGCCCACAACATCTCTATTCAAACTAATTCCGTGACCTGTATCAGTGACTTGGAAAACAAGAAAACACTGATTTAAACATCAGATAATTATACATGTATGTGGTCAAAGTAAACAAATACGTAATAGATGTGTGATATTGCCTCACTCGAATCGGGTCAAACGTATGTAGACGTATGAGAACGGTCGAGTTTGTTTCTTTGTGATTTGTTGGGCTCGTTGTAAAATGCTAGATGATACTTGGGTAGTACACTAGAGGTTTGCATACAGCTTCGCTCCCTTGTCTACTTTTTTTTTATAGCAATGTGTAACAAGACGAGCAGATCGTACACCTGATGGTAAGCGCCACGTCTGCCCTTAGACTTCAGTGCCAAACAGTAACTAAGCAGTTACTGTCTGGCACCGCCCTGCGCCCGCTACACCGAGATTGTCATCTGTTATTAGGTCTCATATACCTGGGTATAGCACTGAGTGGGTAGGGCACTGAAGCTAGTTAATTTCTGGTAATTTTACTAGCTTCAGTGCCCTTAACATATGTACTTAATATCGCATCATAATATAATCTGCCAATCCTCTCCCCCCTCTCCTGTTAATTAGTTTTTACACGTTTGGTGTTTTGTCACTTTGATTAGGAATGAGCCGTTCCGCCTTCGTAGGCCATACAACATTGTCTATATTTTACCTGGATAAAAAGAAGGCTATCTCGCTAGTCTCCATAAATGTTGCCATACCAAAAAGAAGGTCGATTCGTTGTTCTGTCGTGACGTGAAATCCGTTGCTCCGTCATGACATGAAAGAAAGTAAATAATACTTCTATTCTTATTATCCTGTGCCACAGGATAATAAGAATAGAAGTATTATTTACCACAGGACCTGTGGGAACTGAGCTTTATCCGGCGCCCTTTCCCAAGTCTATGTCTGTCCCAAATATCAGCAAAATTAGTTTTTAAGCGTGAAAGCGTAACAGACAGACAGACTTCTTTCTTTCGCATTTGTAATATTAGTAATAGATAGCTGTTAAGTATTTTTTTTGTTAGGAACGATCTTTTGCAATTAGCAAGTTTTAATTTCATTAAAATGCAAATACGCGACTTACGCGTAACTAGCATTCACGTGACGGCACGCATTTGATGATAAACTTATTTCGGTAACTTTCTTAGTGAATTAACCTCATAGAAATAACTCGAATTAAGGTTAACAACGATAAAGTGAGACATTTATACTATTAGTTTATTTGTGATCTAGAGAAGTGTAGTGATGATTTCAATCTACTGTTTTATAGTAAGTGCGTTTATATTGTTATGAAAAATTTTTGCTTTTACCATTTTATGTTATTGGTAAATCTCTTGTCAGTTTCTAAGCCACTGGTATCGTTTATTGTAGTGAATTCTATCTGTCTTCTATTCTATTCTAATTATATATTTTGGGTCATTTTTCAATCAGAACCATCAAGCGCCAAACCTGTCCAACTTTTGGCCCAAAGGCCTCCATCCTTGAAATCAAGTTAACGTTACAATGATGGGTAACTCGAACATTAACTTAGGGATTTTTCTTAAGTTGAAAACACATTGCTGCTGAAATTTAGAGTCCAGAGTTCAGGCAAGCTATCGCCTCCACAATTGGAATCTGCCGCCATAACATTTCTGGCTGAGTTGCGGCTGTAATAATGTGGAAGCTAGTACACTTGAAATGAAAGACTGTAGAACTTGTAGTTCAGGGGCCTCCTCTTCCTTCCTCTAATCGAAGTAGATGTTGGATCCATGGGTCGGTCAATCGCCACAACCATGGTACCGACTTACCCCTTTGGGTATAAAGGGGAAACCGCAGTACAAACTTTTCAGTTTTTTAGATAGTGGGACCAACGGGTATAGTCCCGAGTTAAAACCCCAGCCGCAGGTATTGTGAGACTGTGGTTATGGTGCTTATAAATAAAAAAAATCGGAGATCTGTGATCTCTATATTATTTTTTTCATTGCAATGTGTAACAAGACGAGCAGATCGTACACCTGATGGTAAGCGCCACGTCTGCCCTTAGACAGTTCAGTGCCAAACAGTAACTAAGCAGTTACTGTGTTAGGCTGGCACTGCCTTGCGCCCGCTACACCGACACGACAGTTATTAGGTCTCATTATACCCAGTAATTTCACTAGCTTCTGTGCCCTTTCCCCGAAACACAGAAGTGCTTGACACACTTCTATTTCACGGAAATTATATCTGGCACTGCGGTATGCGTAGAGATAGCGTAGCTTATAATCTCGTCCGCTCAAAAAAGGCTATTCGATAGTAAATGATTGTTACTGTGGTAATTAGTTGTTTAAATGTCTTTATCCTTCTGCATGGGTGGTCTTACTTATAGGACATACAATATTCATGTTTTTTTTTATTGGCCTTAATTTGACAGTATCGCGTATATACGCACGTCTTCTTGCGTCATAGACGATAGTGTGTGCCGATTATGTATAGTGGAATTCGCCACGATAGATGAATTCTTGTGAGTCCCACACACGACTCGTCTACCCCAGGCGAGTTGTGGAGCGAAAATGCTTTCCCCTTTTTTTTTATTTGATTTTTTAGTTTTAATTACCCAATTTCATTCCACTTGTATTTTCCCTCGCATACAGTTCGAACACAGTAGAATATAATTTAAATTATGTAATTTTAACTTGTAGACCATTTAATAAGGAGTTTATTGATACCAAATAACTGGTATTTGCATACAGGAAGGATTTAAAATACTTTTTTAAAAAATCAAAAATCAAAAAATAATAAAAATGGCGGCCATTTTGTTTTTCCCAATCACATTAAGGAAAATGGTCGCCATGATGTCATCACCTGAGGGGTTAAGGGTTAGCAACGCGTACGAGTATGCGATGCCTCTGGTGTTGCAAATGTTCATAGGTAACCATTTACTTATCATCAGGTGATCCTTCCACTCGTTTGCCTGCTTTATATAATTATAGTTGGAAGATGTTACGATCGATCCTGCGTCTACTCGTATACAGGAACATTAATATGAGTTCCTGGTTGCATTTCCGCGCCAGTGTTCGCGCGGTCACCTCGACACGAGATAAGCGTTGTAAACAAGTGCACTGTCAGAGATCACGGAGAATATTTATAGAAGCTGATAGCGGGCTGATGCGCTGGTTGTGCACTTTTCACAACGAATTTAAATACCCTAGAAGCAACATTGCCTATAAAACCGCCTTCAAAAAGTGTCCCAAAAGTACATAGCAACGGTGGGGGGTGCGCTAAGGAGGAAAATAATATCAATTCTAATTTCAATATTCAAAAGTTGACCTTAATGCACAGGTATACGATCTCACTTCAAATGCAGGCGTCCGCGAGTTACGACATTTTAAAATGTACGCAGGCAGCAAGCTCGTAAAATTTTTATTGCTTTATTGCTGTAAAGACGAATGTAGGCTGTAAATCAATAGAAATAAGGTCTAGTTTAGTTTGCGCTGTTTGAAAATCATAAAATCGTTGCATTTAGAACAGAGTTAGTAGAGGAGTCGTCATCGATGTTATTTTTTTATTTATAATGAATTAGAATGAAAAACAAAATTATTTGTTAAATGACTAACTAAAGTTTATCTACTGAAGGAACGATTTTTTATTAAATTTAAACTCTTACCCTCTTATTACAAAAAACATCGCTAAAACAGGTTTAAAACTGTACTAGTTAGTACAGGTTTAGGTCCGGACTATTTTTTAAAACTTTCCTTATTACAAAGCAAATACCAACATAAGAATAATTTACTGGTACTAACTCGTTTAGTGCGTTTCATTTTACAAGACTTTGTTTTATGACATGTTTTAAAATCTTTAAATAGGATAGTAAAAATAATAATTCTTTATTTATAAATGTGTTTTGTTAATGTGAGAAAAAGTAACATTTATTTTTAATTTTCTGTTCACAAATTAAGTAATTCTTTTCAAAATTTGTCTTTCTATACGTAGAACGGAGCGAAATTTTTAAAGTGTTATCGTTTTGACGTTTGAAAGTTAGTCCATAGTAAAACTAGGGGCACCGGCGGACTTTCTTGGGTCTAACTTTAGTACTCGAAATGAAGTAAAACTTCGTTTTGTAATAGCGTTTGACTTTAGTCAGGAGTTTAGTCAGGACTAAGCTCGGTTTAATTTTTAAACCACGTTCTGTAATAAGAGGGTTAATGATTTATTATTAGCGACGAGCCATTTGGTGTAATGGTCGAGAAGTCGGCTATTACACCAGAGGTCGCGGGTTCGATCCCCGCACGGTACAAACATTTGTGTGCATGAACATGTCTGTTTGTATCGGTCTGGGTGTTTCTATGTATAATAAATAATATCAAGACATCATTAGGGTTATTAAACACCATTTGTGTTTAATAAATTTTCATTAGTGTAATCACCCAACTCATTCGTGTAACACCAATGTTGTTTTTTTCCTACTTTGAGCACTAACCCCTTCGGAATTTATCATTAAGGGTGTATAATTTCACAAAAGAAACCGTTTTAGGCCATCAGTCAGTCAAAACACGACAGTCTTTCAAAAACACGATTTTTCGAACCCGCGTGAAATCGAGCCAAATACAAAATGGTAATCTACTAGTGTAATTAATCATTAAACACCGAATTCTTTTTTATTCTTACAGTTCTTTTATTGTTATACAGATATTTTTGTAAAAAGTTGTGCAAATATTGGTTGTAATATTACTACGCGACTCCATGACTACTATGTTCTAAATATTACTCTGTGTGAAAGTGTTAGAAGCATTAATACCGCAGCGCGTGGGAAAGGGACAACTATACAGCCAGCCACGTGTCTGATTTCTTCCGATTTTTTTAGAAAATTACAATTTTAGCACGTTTTAGGATAATTTTTACCATTAATGCATTCTATTATCAAAGATCGATTTATTACTTACCGGAAATACGAAACTCCATCCTTTTTTTGAGTGGTTAAAGTGTTGTTCTTGCACTTTTTTACGGAGCACTTCGGCGTAATGACGCTAGGCCGGTTCGCGCGCGACTGGGAGCGAACAAGTGCTTAAACCGTTTTTAAGCACTTGTTTTGCGGGACATTTTTTGAGCGCTGTCAGTGTATCTAGGGTATTTAATATCGTTGACTTTTCATGGCTCCTTCGCGTGGAGTTATCTGCTGTTTTTAGGTGCTTTTGTTAAGCATGCACCACATTTGCACAATAGGGTATTTGACTATAATTTTTTTATTTGCTTTTTATACAGTTTATTTAATAAATAGCACTAAGCTTTTTAAAATTTTGAAATATCTTTTGTATTTTCGGAGTTACAGAGTTGTAAACTTCACGATTAGACAAGGAGAGCGCTACTTGTATGTGACGTCACGTGCAAGTAGCTCCTTAGACGCGCCATATAAAATGGTGTTTTAGAAAGAGACAGATATACTGAAAATAAACTTTGTACCTAAATCACTTGATTTTTAACCGATTTTAAATATTTTTTCAATTATATTATACTTCTGTGTTGTATTATCGAATACAGTCACAAAATATTAAAATTTCAACTACAGTCAAATACCCTATTGAGGTTTCTTTGTTAAACTAAAAGATAGTGTTAGAATATAAATGCATTTCTCTTGATAATTACAATCCTACTAATATTATAAAAGCGAAAGTCTGGATGTTTGGATTTTTGTTTTTTCCTCAATCGCGCCTAAACGGCTGAACGGATTTAGATGAAATTTGGCACACGTAGGTATAGTTTATAACACGGATTAGGACATAGGCTATAAAATTCCTACGGGAAACGTCTCATTCCCGCGGGCATAACAATTTTGAAAATACTAAACCGATTTGAATAATTCTTTCACTGTTGGAAAGCTACACTATCCCCGGTGAACATAGGGTACTTTTGATCCCGGAAATGTTAAGGGAAGGGGGGATATTTGAAAAAAAGAGAAGGGTAGAACCGCGGGCGGAAGGCTAGTTTAGGCTAGTTTATACTTTTACAATAATTGGCCACAAGTAATCGGCGTTATACATTGCAAGGGCGGTAAAATCTATCTGTCACTCTCCCGGACTAGTGCAGGGCACCGCCCGCGTTGACTAGAGTGATGTGTAAATCGATTGAACCAATTATTCTTCTAACAATAGATAATCTGAAAAGTAAGAATCATCAAGTCAAAGATGATTCAAAGGCATAAAATATTGTGCGATCTATTTTTGCTATGAAAAGGAACACGTCGTTTTAACACTGCTTTTGCGCCAAAGTAAAAATAAAATGTGAAGGCAATATTATTGGGACTGTACTGACGGGGTTTAGTGGTGAGATGGATGTATTTAAGTATATAATGAGAATGACTTTAAAACATTATTACAATAACATTACATTGATATCGTAGTTGCTAAGTTACTTGATTAAACTTTTATTTATTCAATACATGAGTAAATACAATTGAGTAATTTTACTGATAACTTTTCGTGTAGGATTTCGATGCGAACGTGACCTTACGGGGCACGGGGCATAAAACAAATGATTTTGTTTATATATTTTTTTTATGCCATAAAGTTGGCAATCAAGCATACGGCCCACCAATTTTTTATATTAGATAAACATAGTGCTCTTCGTCTTAGAGTAAAAAAGCAGATCCAAACACTATTAGAAGATTAATCCAGCAAGCGCCTACACGCGCCCTACGAAACCCACGAATTTTTACGTTTTTAGTGCATTGTACCATAAGATTCAAATGCTATTATGATAATACCTTTTGGAATTGAGCGAAAAATTACGGCAATTACGTGATGACTTACACACACGTAATATTTTGTCGCTCCATTCCAAAAGGTATATCCTAAGGTCGCGGGTTCGATCCCCGCACGGTACAAACATTTATGTGTATCAACGTGTGTCTGTTTGTATCGGTCTGGGTGTTTCTATGTATAATATGTAAGTATTTACAAAAAAAAAGTATATAGGTAAGTAATGTTTATCCGTTGTCTGGCACCCATAGCACAAGCTAATGCTTTGGGGCTAGATGGCGCTGTGTGAATAATGTCCAGAGATATTTATTTTTTATTTATTATTGTATTGCAGAACAAGCAGGCGTACTTCCCCATCTTCGGCGAGCAGCACCCGCGGCCGCCGCGCTCCCGGCCCAAGGACGCGCAGGGCACCGTGCGCGCCTGCTCCGCCTGCCACCACCATCTGCTGCAGCAGTGGAACACCTACCAGGTAGGCACTCAGTTACACGACCAAGATGATGCTACACCTAGTTTCTCGGGTTAACATTTTAGGCGCAATTTCAACCTGTATTAACCCTTTCAACGCCAATGTCTGATATATCAGACAAACCATTTTCGTGCCCACCACGCCAATGTCTGATATATCAGACAAAAAAACAGGATCAAGAAACCTTGTATTTTTACTTGCCTGAATGAGTTGAGTATAACCTAATAATTTTTTGGATTTTTTTTTTAATGATCGTGGCGTGTGGGGCACCATTTTCGGAAAAAAGCGTGGCGGGGAAAGGGTTAAACAGACCGGGGCACCGATTGGCCAATCGCCACAAGGCTGGCACCGGCTCGTCCCTTTTCAGTTGTAATGGGGGAGTTTAGTGCGTAGCGGGAAATAAATCCAACACACAGGTTTTGCTTGCCTACGGTTATAGCGTATCAACTTATTCTACTCCGCAAATAAAAGGATTAGGATGATGCTGGGACGTGTTAAGATTTATAATATGGTTGGCCTCCTAACTAGGTTTGACTGCGTTCTTAGTAGTCGCAGTATTCATGTGAGAAGGAATGACTCGATCGATGATTAAAAGGGCGTGCAGGGTCGCAGCACCTGGAGCGACGCTTTGAGGTTTGCTTTTGATATTGGTGAAAAAAAAAGAGTTTGCAACTTTGCACTATTCTTTTTCACTTGCGTGTGTAGAGAATGCACCATTTTATCGTTCTCATTTGTATCCTGCATATTGAATCTATGACATCGGCCTGTGACATATTGATTACATTTTTTGTCTTTAGATAAAACTGTAGGTCTATGTCTATATCATATACTTAACATAGTCTAGCCTACACATTTTAATTGTATCTCAAGAGAAGGAATTCCTATCTCCTAACACTACTACGAACTGATATCTCTATTATAATAATATTCAATAAACTGTGCAAACATCGTCCTAGCCGCAGTGCCCGCTATATCAATATTTACTTCAGTACTTAGAGCACTCGGCCGTACATTACTCAGATCGTCAAAGCGGTCGGAGATGTTAAACATTTTTCAATTGTGATGTGTCGTGACGATTGTGGTAAATACGGTTAATTTGGTGACAGTGTGATGACGGTGAATGGTGTTTTACTGTGACAGATCATTTAGTGGATATACGAACTCTTAGAAGGCTCAAAGTTCAAGGAGCGGTCACCGATCAGAGGCATAGTTTCTGCAGTTTTTATACATTGTATATGGACTTGCAGCAAATAGTTGACGCCGGTGGCTTTTAGCTTCGAGTGTAGCGTTTGTGTTTGAGACGTATGGTCACCCTTCCAGTATGGAAGCGCATTGTTTTGAATTACAATTTTGATATTGATGAACAGAAAGGTTTGAATGGTTAGTGATAAAATAATTTATGCATGAGAGAGAAATTCTATAGTTCTAGAAAGGATTTCCTTAATGGTAACTCTATAAAAAAAGTTGGTTGGTTAGGCAAATGTCCGGCAAAAAAATTACTCGTAATACCAAAACATTTTCGATGTCAGACAAAATCCTAGTCTATGCTACATAGTGGGGAAACGAACGCTAACATTGAAATCAAGTCATACCGTTATAATATTCGGTAAGCGTAATGATTCACGCTTACATATGGGTGTGTGATCCCAAATTCCAGCTACTTGTGGAAAAACCAAAATAAATTTTATTAAACTACATTTTTAATTAACACCTTACGCACAATAATATACTCGACCAAATACATAAAGCAAAATACACATATTATACATACATTCACACCCTATCGTAAAATTTAAACTGTAAACATTTCCGTACCATAATAAGTGACGTTCTTTCGAAATGTAAGCCTTGGGAATAACAATATTATAATAGCAAAAGTTTCCATTCCAAATCTATCTATCAATTGAAGAAAAAATCTTCATAACTTGACTTCGTGGCTTGGCTGATATATTTAGTGCACAATATACAATTCCTTGTTTGCCTGAATTACAACGTAGAGTACCTATAACGTAAATAAATGAAGTACTCGTAGTGTGTCAACCAGTACTTATTATAAGTAAACTGACTGTTTACTGACTCCAGTTTACTTCTACAAAGAACATAATCTGTAAACTTATGGTGAATATGGTTATTATTGATGAGCTATTTAAAGAGCCGACTAGGAAATAGCCAAAAAATTTGCAAATACACTCGGAAAAACAAACTCATGTCAAATATCTTTACTAAAACATGTAAATAATGTGACTGACTAAGGAGGAAGAGTCATTGACTTATTTTACAATTATGTCCTAGCAAAGATGTACACATACATAGTATACAAGAATAATTTTGGTCCTGGCTTAGAAGAAGGGATTAGATTGATCTTAAGAGGCCCATAAGAGCGACTATGCATTATTCAGCAAAGTAGACACAACCGTACATCTGCGTTGTAAAGTAACACATCCACGTTTAAATCGGATACTACATTTCTGTCGCTGATAAAAACGCTAGCGTCCTATCTCCGTATCGTTACATTTCTTTCGTATATGACCTACGTATCTATCGCTTAATCACGGCGAGTGAGTCCGCTAATTTGAACCAGACTAAATACTATTGTAATCGCGTTGCATGCGTCACGTCCACCCGCCCCTATCGCCGGTCGCTCGGGTCGCACCGGGTCGCTTCTCGACCTACAGATAATAAATAATGGTGTACACAGAGGTTTAATTACAAATAAACTACCTACAACTAACAGTGTTCTAATTTATAGTGTTAGTGTCTATTTTTTCTGTAATTGATTTGAAAATAGATAAGAATTTGTGTCGTTTATTACTGTAAAGGAAGTTTTTGCAGTAAGACTTGGGCTAATGACTTTATTTAACAAGTGGCTTTCGTAATACTATTTAACAAGACTTTTCCATGCATACTATGTTTCAATTTATAACTTCATTAGCATGATTGTTGTTTTGGAATTTGTAGTGTAACCAAGAACATTTTAAAGGCGGATATTTGACGGATATTCTAACGATTTGAATAATTAACATCAATTCTCCTTGTAGAATAGTATTACATGTTTAAATTTAAATGATTAAAATTTAAAAGTCGCCCTTCTCTCAACAAAGTTGAATCCATTAGAAAATTAAATATATTAAAATATAAACAGTAGCAAAACTTCACTAAACTTATATACGACACGCAAGAATGACACGTACAAAAACATCATTAGCATAATATTCACGTTTGACATGATCCCAGGCTATCAAAAAAGTATGCGGCAAACATGTTTGAATAATTCAACAGTCTCAGCCACTAGCACACTATTAGCATAACTATTTACACCCACGTAATGCATTAATAAAAATTCCGGTACTACACCATGACCTAAGATATAAAACTTAATTACATTCAAGCGCAGCACGGAACGGTGACGTGGCAGTCGTGGGCTGCCGATCGCCCAGTGCTACACACGACGACGACGTCTACGTAAACAAATTGTGCATTCACTGTTTGACAATGTATTTATTCTCAAATCGAGGAAAATCTACCGGCTGACCCAGAATGACTATCGGCGCGTAATGTCAAACGATCCGCCTCAGTCGCGTGAGAAGTCCACGCACGCGCGTACGCTGGCCCGCGAGTCGCATCTGACGAAAAACTTTATCGAAGTCGACGAAAAAATTAAATAGATATCGATAACTTTATCGATCGTCGAGTGAAGTGATTTGTCACAGATAAAAATATTTTGCTTGCTTTTTGTGACCAGTATCAGTGATAATGTTTCGTTTGGTGTGTAAACGTGATGTGGTTGAATGGCAAGTTCTTGATGCCAATGTTGCGTGAGGTATTTTTTGGGCAATAGAGCATTTCTAGTGATTGTGTGTGACATAGTTGAAGTGTTAACGCAGTGTTGTTGTTGAAGCAGGTGGACAGGAATGGAAATGCGATGTTGGCACATAAAGAGGATTCCCCTTTGAATTGCAAGGTAATTATTGTCAGACAGTTTAAATAAAAAGTTTTATTTTTACTTCGGTACACTTATTTTGATCTTTATTATTCAGTAGTATTCAGTTAAGAACGTAATAGTTTAAATCATAACAAATTGCGATTTATGAAATGTTTTCAAAGATGTCGATCGCCAGATTTTTTAATTATGCAAAGTGAGATGCAGTAAAACTCAAGTTTTTTTAGGTTAGTTTTAAACCACTTTAAAATATGAAGTGCAATTCGTAAACAAACAAACCCGGACTTTGCTTTAGCGCATTTAGGTGGCGCACTATCACTTTCTTTATACTCGTTCGTTATCTGTCACGTCTTGTACACGCGCGCGACAGCAGCGCCGCTTGACAGCAGTTTGTTTACCCGTTACCGCCAGTTTTAGGTTATGTACATTTAGCACTTCGTCTTACCGAAACTCTGTAGATGGCTTAGTACTGTTACTTGGTCATCGTAACTATGGATAGCTATGGAGCCGTGTAAAGGCAGGAGTGACACACCCATTTTCGCGATTATGATAAAGCAGATGTGTCGACGTCACGACTAATGTGTTTCTATGTAACATCCAATTTGAATATTACACGTCTCTTTATGTTTAGTAAGGATTGAAGTTTTCTGGGTGTTCTTAACTAATTTCGAGGATGATGTGATGACGAGTATAAGTACTGATGAATTTTGATTAGAATGTGTTATGCAGATAATATTAACATCTTAGGCGTCATCAAACTTGGAAATTGAAGCATATTTCGTAATTTTTATTTTGGTAAAGAAAGGTATAGATGTTTTTCCTATTGATTATTATTTTGTTTTTGCTACTTACAGTGGTGGACATATAATTAAAGACACTTTTTATGTTGACTACGTACAACAAAATAAATGATATTTAGAGACCCAAGATAGTATTAATTTTAAATTTATTGGTTTTCATACGTACTCTGTTGTCGTATTTTTAAAATGCGGACAGCAAAAAAGTTATTAAAGCAATATTTTATTGTTTTTTCCTTTTTCAAATGTAACACAAACTTTGGCGATACATTTTTCGCTGGTCAGCTTATTAAAGACAGTGCTTATTTCATGTTCTAAAGTAATCATAACCATAAAAAGAGCACTTTAACTTTTTCTATTATGAAGATTTTATTCTTGACAAGCAAAAACTAGCTTATTTTTAAACTTGCTTTATGTATTATTGTGATAAAAATGAATTAGTATGGGAAAGGGGAAAAGTTGCGATTCTCCCTTGTAAAGGGAGAAAATTGAAATTTTTTTATATTAAAGGTTGGTCGGATAGTACATTAAAAGATCACTTACGATGCTCTTAAATATGGTTATAGATGATATCCGGCATTTTAAGAAGTTTTATACGGTTCACATGTCCACGAAATCTAGACCAAGAAAAACAACCCCCTCAAAAATAGCCTTATTTGTTTAAAAAAGACCCATCAAATGGCTCAAAAGTCACGCGATTTGAAGTATTTGGTGTAGAGGGGTCTAAAGAAGTATCTTACAGAACGATTAGAAGGAAATTTTGGAAGTCAGACTTTTTTTGAAAGATTTTTCCTAAAGTCCTTCTTTTGAAGGAAGAAAAAAATCGCAGAAAAATTAAGATTTGCCCAAAACTATTCACATCTAAGAAGAGATGCCATACCAATTGAAACCATCAAAGCGACAGGGGAGTATGGTGTCGATATCTTTCATACCCTGTGTAACAAAATTTGGGAATCAGGAAGCTGGCCTCGAGAGTGGACTTACACAGTCTTCGTACCTCTACATAAAAAGGGCTCCACTAAAATATGCAGTAACTACCGCCTAATTGCCTTAATTTCACATGCAAGTAAAATTCTACTGCATATTTTAAACGAGAGATTAAAGTCTTACTTATCTAAGGAAATTTCTCCTGAACAGGCTGGTTTTGTGAAGGGGAGGGGTACTCGTGAGCAGATTCTGAATGTGCGCCAGATCATTGAAAAAGCCAGAGAGTTCAACAAGCCGACCTATATTTGCTTTGTTGACTTCTCAAAGGCGTTCGACTCAGTGAAGTGGCCAGTACTTTGGGAGACTCTCCTGGCTATGGGAACACCTAAACATCTGGTGCACCTTCTTAGTAAGCTTTATGAAGAAGGAACAGCTTCGGTGAGAACGGACGACGTGTCGTCGAATCACTTTCATCCAAGTGCCGGGGTCCGTCAGGGCTGCATTTTGTCACCACTGCTGTTTAACACCTACACAGAACTCATTATGAGAATAGCACTCGAGAATTGGTCAGACGGAATCACAATTGGAGGTTATAGAATTTCAAATTTGCGGTATGCAGATGACACAACCCTATTTGCAACAAGCATCAGCAATTTGGAATCCCTGCTGAGTAAAATGGAGCAAGTTAGCCTTGATTTCGGTCTGAAAATAAACCGCAGCAAGACGAAGGTCATGATTGTCGATCGAGCTAACAACAACTCGCCTGAAATCACTAAAATTGCTAATTGCGACGTCGTTCAGTCGTACACCTACCTTGGGGCACTAATATCGAACGGAGGTGGATGCGCGGACGAGATAAAGCGGCGCATGGCTATCACCAGGTCCGCCATGGATCGGCTTAGGAAAATATGGAGAAACAGAAACATCACAAAGGCCACTAAAATGCGACTTGTCAGGGCATTAGTGTTCCCCATATTTCTTTACGGTGCTGAGACGTGGACTTTAAGGGAATGTGAGAAAAAGAAGATAGACGCTCTCGAAATGTGGTGCTGGAGAAGAATGCTTGGTATAACCTGGACACAGTTCCGAACCAACGATTCAATCATCCAGGAACTCGGCATCAAACAGCGTCTTTCTTCCATCGTCCAATGTCGTATTCTCACTTTCTTTGGACATATCACACGTCGAGAAGACACATCTGTGGAGCGACTTGTGGTGCAGGGGAGAGTCGAAGGCACTAGAGCGCGCGGTAGATCACCGATGCGATGGACCGACCAAGTCAAGGCTACACTCAATGGTCCACTCCATGAATGCACAAGAAGAGCTACAGTACGAGATGAGTGGCGGCGGATTGTAAAGGTTGCTACCACCCCTGATGTGACGACCACGACCACTCTGCCAAGAGTGTGACGACAAAGAAGAAGATTCACATCTAAACAGAAAGACTGAGGAAAAAATGTGTTTATTTCCGAAGAACTTTAATTAATATGGTTAACTCTAAGGGAAAAGTTTACGGTAGGCGTCCTCCAAAGAAAAAAACGCATCCAAAGTACACAAAGAAATCAGTCAAACGTTTAGGAGGTAATACAAAAATCTGAGGATGTTTTTCAGGTAACGGTGTGGGACCTAATAAAAAAAATACAAGGTAGCAGGAATAAATTTAATAAAGGAGTATTTTAGAAAAAGTTATGTTTTCCAACGCCAATGAACATTTACCGGTGATATAGACTTTTTAACACGATAACGATCCCATAGACACTTCAGCAGGAGTCAAAGAATTGCTTAGGAGCCAATAAGTAACAGTTTAAGATTGGCCACCGTACTGTCCCGACACTAACCCGATCGAAAACATGTGATCTAATGTGAAGAAAATAGTGGCAAAAAACATACAAGTAATGTTCATCAACTTTACTCTACGTATTAAACGGTATGGGTGCAGATTTCGATTGAAACCTGCAATAATTTGAAGGCATCAATTCCTAGGCGGGGTTGGACTTTTATTGCTGCTAAAGGACATGCGACAAAATATTAATGTCGTGTTTTTATGTTTTTAAAATACGTCTAAAATGTATTAAAGTAAGGTTCGTTTCAAAATTTTACCAAGTTAATTTTCTTAAGGTTACTTAATCAGTCTGTCTTTAATTAGTTGGCCAAGTCTTTGTATTAGTTCGTATATAATACGCAATAAACTTAACCAACAAAAAAAAATACAAACATCTTGGATCTCTTTATTTTAACTCTAAACATTTAACGATAACCCTAAGAATAATTTAGTTAATATTGCAAGATAAATAATGTATTATAATAAAAGTTTATAGGGTAGGTAAACTTTGAAAACGTAACATCTCCAAAGTGTCTTTAATTATATGACCACCACTGTATTTGTGAAAACATAAAAATATAGCTAATATGACAAGTTATCTGAAGACAAGCAGAAATGTTTTTTTTTAATATGGAGTAATTATGTTATTATGTAATCCTCAACCCGCATTTAGCTACTTTGTGTTTGATATAATTTTATTGATATAAAAGCTTTTGTCGTAAACGTAATCCTTAAAAAAACTTTAGGTATATTTATTTTCAAATCGGTTCGTGCAATAGGACGCAACTCGCAAGTCCACCTGTGTTAATAAAGTGTTGTTCAATTTAATAAACTTTATCTTTTGTTGATGACATATTTAATTTGGGCCATTCTTTTCCGATCTGTGTGTTCAGGTGAACGACCAAATAAACACTACGCGTTCTGAATTTGTAGGATTTTTCATAGTCAATATTTTTTAACTAACCATAATTTAATGGGAAACGTTAATGTAATATTTGAATGTCGTTAAGAGGGGAGTATATTATATTCGTATGGATTAAAGAAAAGAGTTTAGTATGCATTTAAAGCAGTGAGATTTCTACATTGCTGTCCCATCGGAGTGATGTCCAGCAAAATGCAGTGTTATGTGGTTACGCGTAGTTTTCAATCTTGTCGGGTTCTAATCTCCTACCTCGGACAAACATTTATCTGATGAATATTGTGTTTGCCTTGTGTCTGTATTGTATTTCATTTGTTTCTAAGTAAATATTTGTGCTACCTTCGTTGTTTCTGATGTCCATAACAAAACGCAAGTTCTTCAGCAATTTACTTTAGGCTCCGATTAAGTTACTTTATTATTGATTAGCGGCCGCTTCCGCGGTTTCACTTGGGCGTTATTTCTTTTTTTAAATATCCTCTTCCCCCCATATTTCCGGCATAAAAAGTACCTTTCTAGTAGTAGTAGTAGCTTTCCAACAAGAATTTTTCAAATCGGTTCAGTAGTTTCGGAGCTATTCGATACAAACAAATAAATAATCAAATCTTTTCTCTTTTTAATATGTATACATAGATTAGTGGGTATAGATGTATATTGTGTTGACTGAGTTTTTTGTTGATATTATTTAGTCGATGTTGTCGAAAGTGACATCTATGCTTGCATGAATATTGGTTGCTATAGGGTCCTACCCAGGAGGAATTATCCCAGCAAAAAAGAGCAGCATGCATCCATTAGTAATGACGCACAGGCGCCATGCACGCGGTCTGTCCGTGTGTTTGTTTAAGTGTCTGTGAGTGTTTGTATGATGCTTTTGTACAGTCTCGCGACTTATAGTTTCTTACTTCGTGATTAAAGCTATTTTTACATTCATGTAATTTTCATCCGTCTTGTTTTATTCGATTATTTTTAAATTTACGTCTCGATTGCTGCTTCCGGGTTAGTTTTTATTTTTATTTCAGATAAAAATATTAAATAATCCAAAAACTTTGGTGTCGTGTTGAGTTATTTATGCTCACTTGGGAATCAAAATAATAAGAAATCGTCTGACTTGTGCTAGGAATTGGGCTTTAAACTATAAATAGCTAATACCTGAAAAGGAAGCATTTTACTTTACAAATCTCCTGTTGAACGACAAATAACTTTCCATAGTTAGTCAGTAGTAATTTCAAGCCATATTTAAAGTTAGCGACTTAAATGCATTGCAAAAAGAGATGTATTTATTGCCTACGTCATATGTAAATACACTATGGCTATGACCGTATGTTGCGAAATAAAGCTTAAAACTGTTAATTCTTAAGTAAATATCATATATTTTGTCACTGCTAGTATAACCGTTGTCGACGTCATGGTAAATTTGCTCCATTTTTATGCCGTATCTTTGTGACACGTCACGTTTAATGCTAGCATTTATTTTATTTAATTATTCAGATAACGCTTAATATCTTCAACAAGCTTTATCTTTTTGTCTGTTTTCCCTTTGACCGTGGGCTTATGCTGATATAGCAACTTTACTTAGAATTTGTGCTGTGTCCCATCTTTTACTACTTGCAGCAAACAAACATAATTACGCACTTTACCTCTTTATAACATTACTTCAGCTACAAGTGCATCCATATCAGTAGTTGCACTATGCGAGGAATTAAACGTGTCCGTCATAAAAATAAGCTCAGTATTATGACAGGTCAGTATCTTATCAAAGGTCGGTGCGTATCCGAGTCACTGCTCCCGGCTCTTCACTGTGACGGTTCTCTTTTGTAATGATAACTTGGAGAAAAGTGCTTCATTATTGAATGGAGTACTTGTTTCTATAAACTATATTGCGCGCGGCGTTGACGAAAATGAGTATAAGAATGTAAATGATATAATAGACAATTGAATTTGTGTTATGATTTCAGTTCAGATGTAAAGGAAAATAAAATATGGTTAGCTCAGAGTTTTTACAAAAATCGATGCGGCTCAAATGATATGTTTTTAATAATATATGTACATTGCATCATTAATGCTGACTGGCCATGTGGCTAGAGATGGGTTTATGCCCTGGCATATTGGGCGTATTGAATAAACGCCGGATAAATGCCCGTTTACGCCGAATAAATGCCCTTGGTCAGGGCAAAAACTGTAACACAAATTTTATTTAAAAACTCATTCAGGTAGCTATAATTATGTGCGCAGAAAAGGTAAATTCATAAAAACATTTAACTATACCTAATATATTGCAATAAACCATAAGAAAGGAGATCATTTTTTTGGGACTTTTGTGAAAGTGCCGGCCAACAAAAAAAATAAGTACGTATCGATAGAACTAGCCATTTAAAGCAATAGTTAATATGGCACGAAAGTTGTAGGATCGCTCTGAACCAAGTTATACAAGTTCTAAGATTCACTTTTTTCATACATTTTACTGATTTCTGAAAGTGCCGGCCAACAAAAACTAATTGTACATATTGTTATAACTAGCCATTTGAAGTAATAGTTAATATAGCACGGAAGTTGTAGGATCGCTCTGAACCAAGTTATTTAAACTAGTTCGATGATTCATCATATTCATACATTTATTCGGTGCTTACCCGTGGTACTACCGGTGGAACTACTGGTAGTACCACGGGATTTTTTTTTTGCATTGACTGCTGGAAGTGCCGGCCAACAAAAAGTAATTGTACACATTGTTAAAACTAGCAATAGTTACTTAGCACGGAAGTTGTTTGATCGCTCTAAACCAAGTTATACTAAACAGGAATTGGCTTAGGGTAGAAGTGGACTCCGATAGTAGTGGGAAAGGGTTTTTTGCCCCCAACAGCGGTTCGAACTGCAAAAAGAAATCGCGGTACATACCTATAGTGGATTACGTCAAAATAAGCCTCAGGAACCCCGTTGGATCGCAATGAAATGAAATGAAATGGAAGAAATAATTTATTCTGCAAATAGATTTTAGAAAAATACTTTTGCACGAGTTACGTAGGCTCAGCCCTTAGACTAGTTAGCTATAAGATACCTTAGAGTAATTAAGATAAGACGTAGCTTGTAAGCATCGCATGTACCATTTGTCAGTTCTAAATAAACCACCGCACGGTGAACACTTGTATTGTGTTTTTTAAAAGACTCCCCGCGCTGCCAAACACCTATCTGGCGCAGTCGGTAGGATCCGGGGTTGAGTCTCGCGCGCATCAACGCTTTATCAACGAGATCAACAAGGCACCAGCCGTTTCCTGGATCCAGAAAAAACCTCGAGTTGGCAGCGGAGTCAAGAGACATCGTGCAGAGCGGTTAGAACTCAACTCATCAGATGTGGCTCTATTGGGGGTGAGTTTCACTTTGTACTCAGTATCCCGTCTGATCCTGTCCTGGTTAGGTAATATAAATTTTCGTTAATTTCCGAAAACCATACCTTTCCCGGATTTCCATCATCAGCCAAATCCTGTAATTATCCTTCAAATTCAAGGTAAGTACATAGGGTGTTGGTACTATACGCATCGAGCGTTAATTACTATTAATCGGACCTTCTTGTAATCGTAGTGAATTTTCTCGTTTACAATGCCGGAAGACAATCCATTAATAAATCTCGCTAACGTAGCATCTTCACATAGCCGTAGTATGAACTACGACTTAATTGATAAAATATTACCAATTTATGATGGTAATAGCAAATCATTAAATTTCTACATACGTAGTGTAGAGTCAATTTTAAAATCGCAAAATATTAAGGACGATGATCCTGTTGTGATTTGTTTAATTCGAAATAAAATTATAGGGAAGGCTCTCGAAGCCATCTCCTTGGAAGTTGATATAGATAATTGGGCTTCAATTAGACTAGCATTAATTAATAGATTTGGGGAGCAGCGCAGCGAAGTGCAGTTGCTCCAGGAAATGCTTAGATGTAGCAAAAATAAATACGAAAACTGTGAACAGTTTGGGAAAAAGGTAAGGGACTTACTTGATGCAATATGCGGAGTAGGGTCCACAAACAAAAAAGATAGTAGGTATTATCAAACTGTCGCGATAGATACCTATATAGACAACCTAAATTATCATGTCGGGTTGGGGGTGCGGTTAAGTAGCCCGCAAACATTGGAAACGGCAATATCACTAGCTAGGCAGGAGGAATTAAGATTAAAAAGGGTGGAACAGAAATCTGTTTCCATACCACCAGTCATTAAATCAAACTCTCCTAGACCATTTACGAATACGCGGCCGTTCCAGAATCAACGCCCAACAAATAGTTTCCAGCCTCACGTGAAAACTGAAACAGTGCCTGTTTCAAATTCATCTAACAATTATAATAGACAACAGCATGTAGGGAAACCGACTAATAAAATTTATAATATTCAAGGGAATGAAACCGAGGACGAGTATGAGATTTATTCGCCCGAAAATGATCAATTAATTGAATCTGAATCTCAAAATTTTCACGAGGATCCCGAAAACGATCCAGTCACTTAATAAATAATATTAGAGAATACCAGTATATTGTGGATAAACTGCCATATATTCGGTTAAACAGTTTAGGTGGTAACTTCTTAATTGATACCGGAGCTACCCGATCCTTTATATCGCCGGACATCTTAAATGACGAGCGTTATCACGATTTCATTTCACGGGAACCGTTTAGCGTGCGAACAGCGCACGGGAAGTCGTCTCACGAACACGTAGCGCATTTACCGTTATCGCCCGCGTTGGATAACAATGGTATGGTTCATAAGTTCCTCGTATTCGAGTTTGATCCTAAGTACAGAGGATTAATAGGCAGTGACTTATTAAAGAAATTACAAGCGCGAATAGACTTTAAACAGCTTAAACTTTATACAGATTCTACGGTTATACCTTTATACGTAGAGAATATTATAATAAAGCGCAATTTAATACAAAACGCGTGCGTAAATAACATTCAAGTCCGAGAAATTGATAAAGAATTATGCAGTAATTTAAATAGAATCCGCACTGATCATTTAAATTCAGAGGAAAAACGCGAAATTCAAAAGATTTGTTATCAATATAGAGACATATTTTATTCCGAGAACTTACCTTTAACTTTCACTCATTCAGTGAAACATAAGCTTAGGCTCACCGATGAAACGCCTATTTATACTAAAAATTATAGAAAGCCACCATGTCAATCACAGGAAATTCAAAGACAGGTAGATGATTTATTAAAAAAAGGTATAGTTAGGGAAAGTATTTCTCCTTGGTCCAGCCCAGTGCACATCGTACCTAAAAAGGCTGATGCATCAGGCAGAGTCAAGTGGAGATTAGTTGTAGACTTCAGAAAGTTGAACGATCGAACTATTGATGACAAATTCCCAATTCCAAACATCAGCGACATACTAGATAAGCTAGGTAGAGCGCAGTACTTCTCGACTATCGATTTAGCATCTGGTTACCATCAGGTCGAAATGAGCGAAGAAGATATCGAAAAAACGGCTTTCACAACAGACCGCCATTATGAGTTTTTACGAATGCCATTTGGTCTTAAGAATGCGCCGAGCACATTCCAACGACTCATGACCAATATACTTAGGGATCTACTGCAGGACACTTGTCTGGTGTACTTAGATGACATTCTGATTTATAGTGTCTCATTACAAGAACACATGATTAAATTAAAAAAGGTTTTCGATAGACTCAGAGAACACAACTTTAAGGTTCAGCTAGATAAGTCTGAATTTCTCAAGAAGGAAGTCACTTATTTAGGCCATACGTTAACACCGGAGGGTCTTAAACCCAATCAAGACAAAATTCAGGCAATACAAAATTACCCTATTCCATCCACACAAACAGAAATAAAATCTTTTCTGGGATTAGTAGGATATTACAGAAAATTTATTCCAGATTTCGCTAAAATTACTAAGCCACTTACAAAGTGCTTAAAGAAAAAGGTAAAAGTAATTCATACGCCGGAATTTATAGAAGCATTTAATACATCAAAAGAAATATTATGTAACGCACCAGTGTTGCAATATCCTGATTTCAATAAATCATTCATATTAACCACAGACGCCTCTGACGTAGCCATAGGCGCAGTACTTTCGCAAGGCACGGTAGGCTCTGATAAACCAATTGCTTATGCATCACGAACGTTATCAGATACAGAAAGTAGGTATTCGACAATCGAAAAAGAACTTTTGGCCATAATATGGGCAATCAAATACTTTCGACCTTATCTATACGGCAGAAAGTTTACCATATATACAGACCACAAACCGTTAACATGGTTAATGTCCTTAAAAGACCCTAACTCTAAGCTTACAAGATGGCGCTTAAGGTTAGAAGAATATGATTATCAAATTGTATACAAAAAAGGAAAATATAACACAAACGCAGACGCATTATCTCGCGTTAAATTAAATGCATATGATGTAACCGATCAACCCGGTCCATCTTCGGAACAACAATTAATAGAGGAAATAGATTCACTCTCAAATATACCGATTGTAGGTAATTCACATACGCAGGAAAATAGTAACGACGTTGACATCAGCAGCGTAGATATCCGCACGTTATTAGATTTACCAATTACGCCACCGGAGCAGCCTGGTCGTAGCAGTGACGTAGCACAGGACGTTTCAGCTCTCGTAGCACGCGACGCCGTAGCACCCATCGTAGCAACAGACTTAACTGAAAGGATACCTCTATGTCCCGACGCGATCGACAAGCAGCTAAAACAATTTCATATTAGAAGCTCTCCCGGTACAGAATATAGAGTAGAAGATAAATCGAAGAAAAATTTTGTCATAAAACACGTTTTTATCCCAGTAAATAATACACAAGAAGAAATTATCAAATTCCTGAGAGAACATACAATCGCGGATCGTAAGTTCTTTTGCTATTTTTACAACGATGAATTGTTTCCATTATTTTGCCAAGTCTTAGACACCATATTTGATAATCGCGGACCAAAGTTATTTAAATGTAATAGCAGATTAACACTGATAACCGATACGAACGATCAAAACCGTTTGATACAGAAATATCACGAAGGAAAAACATTACATCGGGGTATACAAGAGACATTTAAAAAACTGAAGAAAAATTACCACTGGTCGAATATGCTAATTACAATACAAAAATACATCAATGAATGCGATATATGCAAGAAAACCAAATATGATCGCAATCCGCTAAAACCTCCATTAGTTTTAACGGAAACACCAGAAAAACCCATGGAACACATGTTCATGGATTTATATAACACAGATGGAGCTTATTTCTTAACAATAATTGATAACTTTACAAAATTTGCTCAAGCAATGCCCTTGCAGGCATCAACTAGTATCCACGTAGCCGAAGCTTTAATTCAGATATTTTCCGTAATCGGTGTACCAAATAAATTAACAACCGATTCCGATCATAAATTTGATAATGAAATAATCAAGGAGATTTGTAGTATGCACAAGATAAACATTCACTTCACAACTCCGTATAATCCAAACTCTAACTCGCCTATCGAAAGATTCCATTCAACCCTAGGTGAATTAATACGTTTACAAAAACTTAACGATAAAAGCCATATTAACATTTTAATGCGAAACGCAATCATAGCTTATAATAACTCAATACATTCAGCTACAGGCTTTACACCGTTCGAATTATTATATGGGCACACGAGTAGTAGAAACCCATTAGAACTATTCTATACTACAGAATATTATCAAGACTACGTACAAAAACATAAGTTGCAAATGGAATCAGCGCAAAAATTGGTAGCCCTCAGATTAGCTATCGATAAAGAAAAATCTATATTAAAGGCAAATAAAAATACTGAAGTTATTCCTTTTAAAATTGGCGATAAGGTCTATAAACAAGTTGCTAAAACCGCGCGTAGCAAAAAGACGGAACCGCGTTACTTAGGACCTTATACCATTATTAAAATTCATCCGAATAATATCGTGGAAATAGTAGGAAAGCATGTTAATGCAAAATCAATTAGAGTCCACACGAAATTATTAAAAAGACCATCTGTGACCGTTCCAGAGTCGCCTGGCTCGCCGCCGCCGGAAGCGCCCGCGCAGCCGACGAACCTGTAATACAGCCTGTTAATAACGAGGATGGGTTGTTAGTTATAAGAGATAGTAAGGTAGTGCATGTTATTGATACGTTTAGTTTAGTTTGTGTTTACAACACGACATACTTATATAAGATTTTTAGCGATATAGTTATACTTTACTCGAAAGTATCCTCAGTGGAAAACTCACAAACTACTTACGGGGAAAGATATGTTCATAAGGAACAGATTAAATATTTAATAGAGACAATAGAAAGTAAATTCTTTTATATATTACCAAAGTCATTACGAAGACAGAAAAGAGGTTTAATTAATGGACTAGGATCAATAGTTAAGGCAATTAGCGGTAACTTAGATCAGGAAGATGCAGAGAGGTTCGAAAGGGAAATAGAAAAATTAAAGAAAAATTCATATGGATTAGAGTATAGTCAGAAAAATATGATAGGGTTAGTTACACAGTATATGGATCAATATAATGAAAATTTAAATAAGCTGCAAGATAATTTAGTTGTGTTAGCAGCAAATATAAATAATATAAATAGGAACTTAACATTATTATCCTCACGTATAGATATGTTGCAAATACATATTCAAATAGAAAATAGTTTACAACGAATATATGATAAGACTAGTTTCTTAGAGACAGCCATAATTTTTGCATCAATGGGTAAACTAAATCCCAGCATCATCGATCCTTTGTATTTGCTAACTGAATTAATAAGCATAGAGGCTAATAATAGGTTGCCTTTGCCGGCAAAACGGGAAAACATCCATTATTTGGAAGATGTAATTACGGTAAAAGCGTATAGTACCACAAATTCTATTAATTTTATATTAGAAATCCCGTTAGTAAGTCCTAATAACTATGAGTTGTTACACCTTTACTCTATCCCTAATAATAAAAACCTAATCCGTATCCCGAAGGCTCCTTTCCTTATATTGGGTACAAGTGAATACACTTACCTCCACGAGCCATGTCACCACATCACCGATGACCTCAGCATCTGCCAGCACCTCCACCTGGAAAAACTCAGCAGCAGTGAAGAGTGCATCACCAAGATCATCCGCCACCTTACGCCGACCAATTGTCAACACGCCGAGGTTGTGATGCCTTCAATCAAAATACAGCGAGTCCACGAGAACACCTGGCTGGTACTCATCAGGACTTCAGAGATACTTAAGATAAGATGCGGCAACCACGAGAGGTACCAACGGATACAAGGCGCATACCTGCTGACCACAACCGACGCCTGTACACTAGATATCAACGGAATTATCCTGCGATCACACCACAGAAAAATAACGCTGAAGGAAACTATTCCGTTACCACGCATCCAGTTACCTAACAGCAACATAACTGTTAAGAATGTCCACCTGGAACGCCTAAAGCTAGATAGACTCCAAGTTATCGCGACACAGCTGCATAACATACCACAAGTCATCAGCGACGACTACGGGATCTCCACAAAGCCAAGCTGGACATCGGTCGTCGTGTTTATCGCACTCGGTGCGGGAATAGCCCTCTATACATACAAGAAGGGCCTTATTCGGTGCAAGCGTACCGAACAGCAACGTCACAACGCGACAGAGGACATCGAGCTAGCAGTCGTGCAGCGCAGCCAGTCGACGTCGGCACCGCCGGTCTCTCATCGGGCTTCACCCTCAGAGCCATCCCGGCCTGAACCGACCCCGACCGTACGCAGCCCTCTGGGGATGGAGGAGTTACGTAGGCTCAGCCCTTAGACTAGTTAGCTATAAGATACCTTAGAGTAATTAAGATAAGACGTAGCTTGTAAGCATCGCATGTACCATTTGTCAGTTCTAAATAAACCACCGCACGGTGAACACTTGTATTGTGTTTTTTAAAAGACTCCCCGCGCTGCCAAACACCTATCTCACGTCAATCTTTTTTCACTTCGACATCAATGGCCTGTTAAGGAAAGAAGAATACACACCAGATTATCGCACGAATAACACAGTCAAAGGCCTTCTCTATGTCTAGAAATAGGAGATGTACACTATGTACAGGCGTACCTATCTCTTGTTCTATATCTCTCCATGGCGATCCTTAATGCAATAACGGGATCCATGGTTCCATAGCCGGGGTTGAAGCCATATTGGCTCTCCAAGAACGAACACACCTGCCGTATGTAAGAGTCAACTATCCGTTCAAAAAGTTCATGGTGTGGGATATGACCGAAATTCCGCGATAGCTGTCGCACTCCTGCTCTGATCACTTGCCTTTGAAGACCGGGTTGATGACACTCAGCCTCGTCTGACTAGGATCCCCTCGGTAAGCATCCGGTTATAAAGGGATTCAGGGGAAGGTCAGGTAGGTGTACCTCTTTGTGCTGCTTTTTCAGCGGCTCATGGTAATACGAGCGACATCTCTCCTTCACCACGAGGTCCTCGCATTACAGAACATTGCGCCTGAATGATCTCCTTTATTTAACAGTTTAGAGTATGCTTTACTACTTGAGTGGTAACTGTAACTATACTTCGGTTCACCGATCGTGTCGGCCGATGACGCCGACGCGACGCGGGCGCAGGACTGTTCTGGGGGAGTAACCGCCACCGCTAGATTTATGTAATTAACGAGAGTTAAGATTTTTTTTTGAGGCGCTCGTGGCGCTGCTTGGACAGTGGTTTATTATCGATAACGAAAGTCAAGCAACCCTCGCCGCGGTCGGTTAATGGATGGGTGACCATTCTGGCCACATTTCGTGACATTGATTTCGAGCGTCTCCGTGCTTCGGAAGGCACGTTAAGCTGTTTGTCCTGGCTAATATTTACTACCAGCGTGGTGGAGTATGGCTCACACTATCTCACAATTGAGATAAGGCCTGTGTCCCAGCAGTGGGAACGTATATAGGCTGATGATGGTGATGAAGATTATTTTTTTATAATTATGTACCTAAATAATTCGAACTTTCAACTGTGATTTTATAACAAGACTAATTATTTAATTAAAATTATTTTAATTTACGAAAGTACTGACACTAAGTTCCATTTAAAGTTAAGTTCCTGCATAATTTCTTAGAACTTGTAGTTATTTGTTTTTATGCCCAGTAATCGGGCATTTATTTGGGCGTAAACTCATTTATGCCCAATATGCCAAGTTTATGCCCATTCTGTCCATATTTGTTTTTGCCCTCGACCCATCTCTACATGTGGCGCATTTGGTATGACCTACCCAGCCTACCCTATGCGTTAGTATCGCACCCATGACAAACAAAATCACGAACGTTTGTGTAAGTCCTGTGTCTAGAGGTTAATAAGTACAATGTACGTATTTATGGTACCTTCGTTGATTTTGATATGTAAAAAGTGCTTGCGCCGTTACTTAGTTTTTTAATCAGACCTATGCATGTGAAGTAATGTCCAATATTTATTTATATGTCCAAGTTTTTAAAGTATATTTAGAACAGAGCAATACCTGCTAATCCAAAGTGAGAATCTGACTAGTCCTCAGGTATATTGCCACAAGTTAGTGATTTGGTGCATATTCTATTTTTCTTTACATGCTTCTTTTTTCATATCTATCTAATTAACTTTGGTACTCAGAATACTTGTGAATTTTTTTTTCATTTTGTCTTCAAAAACAGCCTGTTTTTTTTAAAGAAAACATTAATAATAATGTTATAAACAGTTACAGATATTTTTTTAGGCATATAAAGATAACATCGGGTCACATGCTATGGAATGTTTACAAACATGCTTTAATTTCGATTGTTTATAGACCTTTGAGTCGGTCAACTTAGATTTGATAGATATATTATATTGTATTGCCTTTTCGTTTATATTGACCTCAATATATCTGGAATAAATATTACGTGTTATTTTTTTTAACTTGTTATAAAATATTTTAACGCCACCGATCAGAATATTGAATTAAATTGTGCAATAGGGAATGCCACAAGGTGTTGCAATAGCCCCCGTATTGAATATACGAGGTGTGTGGTCAGTTTTATTGAAAACTAGCGGTCGTCTCCGCGATTTCACCCGCGTTTCTCTTGTCAATTATCCCCCCCTTACTCTCATATTTCTGGAAACAAAATTATCCTATGTCACCCGGGAATAATGTAGCTTTCCAACAGTGAAACAATTTTTCAAATCAGTTCAGTAGTTTCGGAGCAAATTCAATACGACCAAACAAACAAATATTTCCTCTTTATAATATTAGTATTCTTTGGAAATATAATTTGGAAATGCTTCGTATAAATTATGATTTTTATTTTTTTATTTTAAACAACAAATAAACAAAAGAAAAGTCTAGTGGCACTTGATTATGAAAACATTGTTGAAACCAATTTTAATATCAAGTCATTGCCCCGCTAAACTAGGTGATATAAACAAATTCAAGGAAATATTTATAATCTTTATTCAGAAATCTTTTGTCATATTAAATCATCATTTTGATAATTTTTTATCATTTTAACATTGTCGGTGTCATTTAAAGATAAACGATCAAACAAATTAATAAATCATGTAAGCCATTATCTTGTGTGAATCAATAATTTTATGTATAGGGAACAAATATTTCTTTTAATTATCTTAAAAATGCATTTTAATCTTCTGACATAAATTTTAGTTAGTTTCGTTTGGTTGAATTGAAATTAAAAATGTATAAAGTAATTTTAAATTAGAATCTTAATACAGTGATATAAATATTTAATTTAATGACTTCATCCATATCGAATTTTAGAATTTTAAATTGTAGCCAATATTACGGAATATGTAGTGGATTTGCGCTAGATGATTACTTTAAACCGCAAGGTGATCGCAATATTTAGTCGTACGACACGAACATGCTCATGCGCCGATAGGCGGGTCAACCTTTGCGTGTAACTGATAGCGGTAATCTTAGGCGGCGGTTATCTGCCGACCCCCGACGGGCGAGATAGCCTTCCCGACCCCGGCTTATGCAGCCCCGCGTGGTCTCGGTGCACCGTCTACTCTGCCGTGTTTATACTCTGTGTGAACTTTATTACGATTTGGACTATCAAGATCTGAATTTGTTTCATATGTAGGTGCGAGAGGTTTTCTATTTGAACAATCAATGTTTTGATGTAATTTAACTACGCCATAATCAGATGATTGAAGCCAATTCTCAAACACACACGTATAGTCAGACACAATTCGTAATCTTATTCCAAAATTACAGTAATTAACAAAACTCTTTAAAACTTCAATAAACGATCAAATGAAAAATTAAGCAATCCATCGAGTACGTGGTGCGCGCCATTGTATTCGGCAAAACCTCGTCTGCTCAAATATGGTCGACCGGCTACCATCGCGATACGAATACGACGTTCTGCTAGAGCGACTTGACCGTCTCTCTATTTTCCATAGACGCTCCGACATATTTATACTTGGGAATCAGAGTACAGTTCATCGTTAAAAATTATATGGTCAAGTGGTCTCAGCGGTGCACCGTCTACTCTGTCGTGTTTAACTCTGTGTGTGTGTGCTAGCGTCATTCGGATTTCGTCTTGATCTGAATCTTTATTTTATAGACACTCATCTTCTGTTCATTGTTAGAAATAATATTGTCATGTTTGTTTTGAAAGCGTATCAGACATCGACGTTGTTTTTTTAGTTTATCAAGGTCGTCTTGATCTCAGTCGTTATTTCATAGATGCTTATCCTAGGAATCAGAGAACAGTTCGTCGGTGGAAATAATATGGTCAATTTTAATTTTCGTCTTTTTGATCTGAATCTTAAATACTTATCATCAGTATCTGTGTAGTTCATCGTTAGATATAATAATCTCCTTCAGTCCTCAGTCTTTTAAGTTTTTTTTTTTATTTTGAAACATTTGGTTCTCAGTACGGTAATCAGATCACTTTCCCATAATATTTCCTAGAAAATAATTGTTTTATTTTTATTGGCTCTCACTTATTCTTGCTACGACGCATTTCTCAGGCAATGCAAGTTCGTTAGGTTTATCGGATGCATATTCACAATTTACTGCTGCTGCTACTTTATAGCTGACTGCTATCAAGTAAACTTATCTGTTATATCATTATTGATTAATCTTTATACGATACCTACTCACTGAGCACCAACAGCAGGGATAACTTTGATAAAATTAAGCTTCTTCAAGAAGTTTATTATTTTGATACTCATTTTAATCTAGGTTAATAACAAATTAATGTTATAAATCATGTTTATAAATATTTATGGTTGAAGGTATTTTTTTCAGCTAGACCCTCTAATGAAATTTAGGCTCTGAACAATAGTCTTCGGAAGTAATAAAATCATATTTTGATACTCATTTTAATCTAGGTTAATAACAAATTAATGTTATAAATCATGTTTATAAATATTTATGGCTGAAGGTATTTTTTTCAGCTAGACCCTCTAATGATATTTAGGCTCTGAACAATAGTCTTCGGAAGTAATAAAATCATATTTTGATACTCATTTTAATCTAGGTTAATAACAAATTAATGTTATAAATCATGTTTATAAATATTTATGGCTGAAGGTATTTTTTTCAGCTAGACCCTCTAATGATATTTAGGCTCTGAACAATAGTCTTCGGAAGTAATAAAATCATACATTTGCATAATTACATCGTTTAATACTTTTACCTAAACATTAATATGCTGAAGCTTGATGACGTTTGAAAAATTATAATCAATTTATTCGTGTTATCCTTTAGGAAATAATTCATCGTTTATTCGTATTGATAATCTTGCGATTTTCATATTGCTTGGCCTAAAGGTTGACTGGGAGAGAATGCCATGAGGCATTAAGTCCGCCTTTGTACTTGATTTGTGCAATGAAGCTTAAATAAATAAATAAATATTGTGTGCTATGGTCTTGAGGGTTTTGTAGATAACTTCCAAGTCGCACATCTTATTCAGTTATTATAAAACGATAAATGGGCATGCAATCGCTCGATTTGTGAAATGAGCTTTATGATGTTATAAAGAGACTTTAGTCAAACTTTCACTGAGGTTATGGAAGTCTTAAGATCTAATGATAAACGACTTTCTAAGGCTGCATTCTATTAAATAAAAACGTAATGTGAATTAGGTTTGTGAAATAAAATATATCTTAAAAAACTTAGGTAATTAAATTACGGCAGCATAATAATAAATAAATATCGGACAACATCACATACATTTTTTGATTTCAATGTAGTTTAAGCAATTGTATTTTGGGATTAGAATCAACTAAGGTACTCTTCACTGCATGACATAAAACGAAAAAATAGTGCTCATTTACGTCTAGAAACACTTAACTATCTTTACGAATTTATTATTATAATAATTTGAAATGTGCATGAGGCACGAATGTGCAATTCATTAGCTAAAATGTTTATCTAGATCTATTTATAATTGTGTCTGTTGCTAATCGTGATTGTAAGATGTAGATTGCTTGGAAAAATTCAAACAATTTAACATTTTTATCTATTAATAAAACTGCTTTTTCACTTAATTTATATTTACCTACTTTTTAATCAATTTGGAAGATTTCGTAATCTAATCGCGAATACGGTCGGGCTTTAAACATAAGCCGTTTATCGCCACGAGAATCGAAGCTACACCCGACGCGATGGTATCGTAAGTCGGATATCTAATACAGAGCTACCCATTGACATTGCCACATGGTTTTTCGACCGTCCTCGTGACACTGTGTAACCAACATATTATGTAGTAGTAGAGTTTTGAGACCTGATCTGACTTAACGGTGTAAGGTCTTAAAACTTTTGTTACAAAACAAGGCGATTCCTGTGCCTTGCTACTATGGCGTTTAAGGAGCACATGTGGGGTTTAGTAGGTATTCCCACCCCTGTGAGTCCCACATAACTCACCACGCTCCCCTAGCAAATGGTACGCGTAATGCTCTAAAAACTCTGAAGCAACCCGCTGGCTCGTTTGCCGCGTCTGGCATTAAAAAAAAAATAAGCTCTGATCCCCATTATCTTTATATTTATTGTAAAATCCATAAATACATAATACTATCGATGAAGTGTTCCAAAACATTGTTGCATTATCAGGATAGCTTTAACTACTCTATCTGAAGTGTGGACTAGTGGAGTGGACTATGGACATGAATAGTCACTCTTGTCTAGTACCACGGAAGAATATCTAAACCACTTGACAGACCTAGGTCTAACTTACGCAGTCTAGTAAATACATATAGCTTTACTCCCGCTGTTTAATATTAGAAAGTCTAGACTCAGAGTTTGGTGGTAGCACGTTTTTAGAGCTTATCTGGCTAGCTGGTACGGATTTATTCTGACCGGGTAGCGTAACTTATAGTTCGTACAGCACATTTTGTTTTTGAAGGACCAGACGAAGGAGGCTACCTTTTGACCACCCGCCCCTCCAAGGTACCATAACCTGCAATGCACGGCCTCACCATTTTTTTATACTTGGTCAGTCAGCCTTGGCAGTAAGGCACGCAGCCAACCTGATGGTAAGCGGCTACTGCGGCCTATTCCATTGGACAGGATGCCACTTCTGAAGAGCCATTTGGTGTAATGGTCGAGAAGTCTGCTATTACACCAGAGGTCGCGGGTTCGATTTTCGCATGGTAGTCTGGGTGTTTCTATGTATAATGTGTATGTATTTACAAAAAAAATAATGTTTATCTGTTTGGCACCAATAGCACAAGCTAATGCTTAGTTAAGGGCTACGTGGCGCTGTGTAAATAATGTCCAGAGATATTTATTTGTTTGCTTGCCTACCCCTGCGGGAAAAAGGCGTGACTGTATATAATGTATATTTGCTTGGTCACTGCGGCGGCCTATTCCATTTCCTCAATGTGCTGCTTTACTGCGAGTTCAAGGTTTTTTTTTATGTCAAGTATACTAGCTTCCACGTTGTTTTTGCGTGATAAAAATATTCAGCGCCAGGCTATGACGTAGGTTAGACTTGTAGGGTGGTGTAGCTCGCTAGTCGGACACAAGGCCTAACAAAATCCAAAATATGTTTATAAAATCTCTTTACAAATATTACTCAAACACTCAATCAACAAATAGTTCAATTTAAGACAGGTTAAACTATATTATCTTGATTATAGATAAGTGTGAAGAATTTTATATCGTAACTATATCTGACGATAATAAATAAATATGGCCTAAGTGTTGATAGCAGTAATCGCAGGGTTTAGATAGCCGCCGATAATCTGCCGTAGACTCGATACGGCGACTGGTTCCGTCCGCTTTCTGTCTAATCGAAGTTCCGTGCGTCAGAAGGATTATGATTTACGAACTTAATAGGTACACTTGCTTGTGTCTGGATGTTAATTTATGTAATATTTTCGGCACATTAAACTCACCACATCAACCTGGTTCCCCTGTTAAGGATTACGAAGGTCAGATGGCTGTTACTCCTTACTGGACTTATCAAATCCTGCATTAGACGGAAAACTATTTTTGCACCTCACAACTATTCGCTTCAGCTTTTGCCGATGCGTGGGCGTTAAAAAAAGGGAAATGTCATATAAAGCCTATTAGTGATGATATGTTTTGGTTGATATGTAATCATAATCTTAGGTGATAGTCTTGCGCTGCTCTACTGATAAGCAAACGCCCTTCAGCACCACATTCACATGGAAAATACAGTCATAATTTTTAAGTTTACTAAGGAATAAAAGGGATGTATTTCGCAGACACTTATATTATAGACGTCTATTTATAGGGTAAATTATATTTTTTCATATTTCTATGCTTTATGGTAAAAGAGACCACCGTTATACTGCTTCCAAGTGCTAGTGTTTACATCATGAAACCCATAATGCAGATTAATTAAATGTATGTCATCTTTTGTCATCAGATGCGCGGGGTGCCGGCCAACGAGCGCATGTACACGCTGCGCACGCGGCCTCCGTCGCTACTGCCCCCCTCCCCGCTCAGCCTGGCCTCGTCCGGCGACAAGTCGTCGCTCGCCGCCGCCACGCACTCCCCGTCGCTGGAGCGGCCCGCGAGCCAGCCGCCCGCGCCGCCCACCACCGCCAGCTTCGTGTGCTACGTGTGCGGCGTGTCCGCGCCCAGCTCGCAGCTGCGACTGGTCTACTGCTGCCCCAACCCCGAGCGCGAGCCGTACTACCCCTTCATCACGTCGCTCAAGCCCCACCCGGACGCGAGTCCTATTAGTCCGCAAGGTGAGTGTTCTACCCACGGCAGCTTCGTGTGCTACGTGTGCGGCGTGTCCGCGCCCAGCTCGCAGCTGCGGCTGGTCTACTGCTGCCCCAACCCCGAGCGCGAGCCGTACTACCCCTTCATCACGTCGCTCAAGCCCCACCCGGACGCGAGTCCTATTAGTCCGCAAGGTGAGTGTTCTACCCACGGCAGCTTCGTGTGCTACGTGTGCGGCGTGTCCGCGCCCAGCTCGCAGCTGCGGCTGGTCTACTGCTGCCCCAACCCCGAGCGCGAGCCGTACTACCCCTTCATCACGTCGCTCAAGCCCCACCCGGACGCGAGTCCTATTAGTCCGCAAGGTGAGAACCATGAAGGTAGATGTAGTGACGAAGTTCCGGAAAGGTATGCTTAGTTGGTTTGGTTTTAAGGAGGGGATGAGTGAAAGTAAATTAACAAAAAATATATATATAAAGGGGGCTGTAAATGAAAGTTTGAAGAAACAGAAGAAGTTCTTTTAGGGATGAGAATGGGGATAACGGATGCTTACCCTTCGTCATCCCCATTCCCATGGGGGGGTCGGGACTACGGTTATCTCTCACGAACAAACAAAACGCGACGTGTTGTATACGAACGAGTACTGCCATCATGTGTAAAGTAAAAGCCCTCTAAACTGATGCGAAATAAAAATACATGGTTGATATTATATATCATATTAGTACTAGTCAATTCATAGAATCTAGCGAAGCCTAAAACCAACTTTTATCATTCAATATGACAGCGTTGTCACTATGCAGGCGGTATCTGCAGCCGTGCTCGAATAGAGTGCATTGTCACAAAGCCCGCATGCGTGCCGCTTGAACTTGTTACTTGACTTTTTAGTATTTGCGCTATGCGAAATATTTGGGCGAAGCTAATGAGGGTGTTTGTTAAGTATATGGGGCATACAGTTATGAACATGCAGAGATTCAATGATAGTGTTAAAGTGGTTTGCTCTTGTCTATTTTTTCCTTATTTTACTCCTAGGTTACAATCTTTCAATTTAAATTGGACGAGCCTTCCGCCCGCGGTTTCACTCACGCCTAATTTTTTTTTTAATATACGCCCCCCCCTTCCCCCCACATTTCCGGGATCAAAAGTACCCTATGTTCACCGGGGATAGTGTAGCTTTCCAACATTCCACACGAACAAACAATCAAATCTTTCCTCTTTAAAATATTAGTATAGATTCATGTGCGGTTAGATTTAACTCCTAATTTGAATATCAGGTGTCTCATTGAGTATCAATGTTAGTAGTCCATGGGTTTGTGCGTGGTAAGAAAAGTTTACAATTACTATGACCCCATAAGGATCACCTTGGTGCCAAGTGGAAGCTTGGCCATTGTGTGATGAAGGTATAAATAGTCTTTCACAAAGTCATGGTTGGCATTACCTTGATTTGAGTTGTCCATTCACAAATTATTGTTGAGTTTAGGGCCTTAAAAATGCGCCTCATACATACGACAGACTGACGACAGTGCCGTCACGGCACTAACGCAAGATTGCAAGTCAGCGAAAACTGCTATCAGCTTCAAGACTCGTCACGCGCACGTCATTGAGACATCCAATCAGATGTGATGCGTTGCGATCTCGATTCATGCTAGCCAAGTAATTGTCTACTAACATATAAAATACACCAAGATAATACATTAAGCCGAGATCTCCTAGCACAGATACCTAGCTCGGAGGAAGATCTTTCCTTTTCGCTGTCGTCATAATACGTTGATCTTTATACGTCACATTGAGTTTCAAAATAAAAGCCATATTCCAAATTCCATTATTTTTTACTAGAATTATGACTGAACTGCCCAAACAACTGTAGTGATTTTATCCATGTTTTGTTTCCAGGTATGGTGCAAATTTGTGCGTCGTGCTACAAGAGCATTCCGCACAAGTACCCCGCGTACGGCGAGAATGGCGAGCCCAATCCCGCGCACAATAACTCACATACTAACAATATTAGGTAAGGACCCTCTGTATGGTTTACATCGTTTATAATTCGCCATCTCCGTAGAACAGTTGCTAGGTCACTCGGGTTTCAAGCAAAAAGTGAGGACTTTCCCTCACCTGATTTTCACCCATTTTTGTTACGCACCATAACCGCAGGCTAGCGACGCCTGCGGTCGTGTGTAGGGCTCAAGAATAAGTCCCACTACCCACTAAACTCCCCCGGTTTTCCCCTCACACCCGATTGGGACGAGCCGGTGCCAGCCGGTGCCAGCTATTGACCAGCCCATCCCCGGACCTGATTTTCACCTGGGTGAAATCTGCTGTCATAATATCTTTAGCTGAGTTCTAGCAGTATTAATGTAGTAGTAGCCAATATTATACTTAAATCCACTGGTTGTGGATGGCGCAAGACGGATCCGTTTGATGATTCTAGGTAGTGGACGCCTGGACTGAAGTGATTATGATGATTTTAATCAAGGTTGGAAGATCTGAGGAGCCAGTGTGGCAGCACATTAAGCGATGCTTCATTGTGAAGTTTTTTTAATATTATATTATTGCGACCCATAGATTAAACGATCGTCTTAGTTGCACCAGGAACTAATGAATATAATAAATAATATAATAAAAATGATTTATTTTCTCTCACAAAGGTAAATAGGTACAATAATAGTTGGACTTAAATGCTATGTTTTGTCTGTTTTTCCTTGTGTGTGAGAGACTGGTGCCTGAGAGAGGCTTCGTATGAAACCCGTAATACAGGTCACCAGTGCTCCGACCCCCAAGTTGTTCTTAATATAACAGTGGTACAGTAGTTAAAGTGTTTTACATTATAATAACATATTTCGTACATTAGATAGTAGGAGACATCTTAAAAGTTCATTACAGTGCATAACAATTATTATTTGTATTATATCGTAATTTATTTAAGTTTTGCTTCATGAAGATTTAGTAGAAGGTAATTGTAGAAGACAAACTGCCATTATTGGTACTTAACCTGAAAATATGTATTTTCTGTTTCAGGTTTAAGCCATATGATATAAAGTCAAGTAGTTCAAGTCAATCAAATAAGCGGACCTCAAATGCGCTTTCCAGTAGTCCACAAAGCCAAATAGTCTCCGGTGAAAATGGCTTAGGATTATATAGGTAAGTACCGCTCCCGATTATTATCAAGCGACTGGGACCATATAAAACTGGGACCGCGGCCCCTCGCCTGACAAAATAAACAAATAAAAACTAATCAGGCAACTGGGATCGCGGTCCCAGTTATGTACCTAGTGGTCCCAGTCACCTGAATCCTCATGAAATTCTTTAGGAGAAACTTGCTTTTTGACTTTTGAAGCGTAGACGATAGGTAATTGCTTTTTCATAATGCAAATTGACATGATTATGTTACGGGCCATTTGATAAGTCCGGGCATTATTCATAAGGGCCGGTCTGTATTAATAATGCCCGACTCAATTGGGCCATGTGATTAAAACAGCAGGATTTATCACTTTTCCCGGCCATTATGAATAATGCCCACCCTATCTTGGGCCAAGTAATAAAATAGGTGAACAGTAGTGTTTTTGTTTATTAAAAGACAAAAAACTTACAATTTTTTCATGAAAAGTTACCAAAAAATAAGCGGCATGTATATATTACCGGCCAAAGCCGATTTCAGGACAAACTAGTTTGGCCTCGGCTAAACTAGTTCTTACTAAGGGGGAAATCGACTCGGATGGATATAGGTTAGAAGGCTAAGGGTGGGAGCGAAGCGAAGCGGAGCTCGCGCCTTAGCCTTCGTGGTTATTTTTTTTAAACCCTGAAAACCTTTTTTGTTTTTACTATAATAATATATTCTATGTTGACTTAAATTAGTTTAGCCTAGGCCAAACTAGTTTCGTCGTTAAGTCGTTAAATCGTTAATTTGGGGAATAGGTGTTAAAAAAAAATAACCACGAAGGCTAAGGCAGGAGCTCCGCTACGCTCCGCTCCCGCCTTAGCCTTCTAACCTATATCCATCCGAGTCGCTTTCCGCCGCACGTAAGGCACGGCCGCGGTCCAATTTATCACATTGCCCGGCTACAAGTAGGAAATTATTCATACTGCCCGGTCCAAGTGATAAATTCAAGCTATCATAAACACTGATTTATTACATGGACCACGGGCCGTCGGGCATTATTAATAAGGGCCGGTCAAAGTGATAAATTAATCACTTTGCCCGTCGCTCTCGGGCATTATTAATAAGGGCCGGTCCTTATTAATAATGCCCAGTTAATCAAGTTGCCCGTAACAATTATTTATTTTAAAGAGAAAAAGAAATTAATGCAGAAAAAAAAGAATGTACGAAATGACTAAAAAATAAGAAACTAAAAAGCAAGAAAAAAACCAATGGTTATTTGATTTGATCTAAATTGAGCACAAGACCTAAAATTTTGTACTTTCAAACTAGAATCATCAAAGAGTAAAAAAGACATTAAAATACTAACAAATACTTTAGTTCTTACGAGAAGTAGTTAATAAGATCCGCTGCTGCGATATAGGTGCAGCGCAGACGGCACACTTTTTGTGTAATCGAGTCTGCGGCGCGCAAAAAGATGTAAATTACGGTGTACAAAGTGCGCAAGACTTTTGGCGCGTCGTGTGCGTTACTTGATATAATTGCAAAGGTTCAATTTTCACAGACTAAAAACTGCATCACGGATAGTCTGTCGTCTGCGCTGCCCCATAAAATTTTGTTGTCGATGTTTCCAATGCCTATTATTATGCCTACTATTATTTATCTTGTCTACGTACTAGAGTTAGAGGTAGGTACAGGTACTTCTTATCTGTCGCAGGTGTTATGTGTGCGCGGGCGCATTCCCCCAGCAGTCAATGGAGTGGCTATCCACGACGGCGGAGTACATGAACTCGCACGCGATGCACTTCCCGTGTCTCGCCTCGAGCGGGGCGGGCGCGGGTAGTGCGAGCGGGGGGGCCGCGGGTAGTGCGGGGGGCAGTGCGGGTAGTGCGGGCGCGGCGCGCGGCGGCCGCGTGCTGGCGTGCAGCCGCTGCGTGCGCCACCTGGCGCGCCAGTGGGAGCTCATGGACGCGGAGCGGGTGCCGCTGGAACATAGGAGGTGGGTGGATGTCTTAAGGTGAGTATAGACTACAACATTTGCTTGTATCAGAACATCGAGCATTCGCCATTTTTAAATGGGGTATTTTTAAGTGTACATCAAAAAAATACTGAAATGTACATCAAAATAACTGATTGCACACCAGAGGTTAGATTAGGTGAGCAATTCAGTATTTTTTGATGCACAATCAGTATTTTTTGATGCACAATCAGTATTTTTTTTTTTTGATGTACAGTTGAATACAACCCTTTTTAAATTTACTCGAACCGTTCTTCGACCGCGACGCTCGATGTTTTGTTCCAGCCTTTTTGAAAACCAACGAGCATATTGGTGTAACATTTCGTCGAGCCTTTGCCCGAGCACCTTGTCGAAAGAGGAATGACCGCAGGTCCAACGAAATGTTACGGGTAAATGCACACTCGCTGGAAGCATTTACCCGTAACACAACGCCGAGCATTTGCACGAACGTTACATTACATGGAAATGCTTAGGCTACCTGAGCTTTTGCCTGTATTGTACCATTCGTAAAAACGTTACATTACACCGAAACGCTCGAGGAAATGTTGTAGTCTATACTCACCTTTAAATACAGTGTTTAGGTTGTCTGTCCAGACACGCGAAGTTGGACGTTGGAGCAGATTCTCGAACTGACTGCCTCCATAGTGTAGTATGTTGCTGAAAAAAGCACCGGCCACGCCAAGGTTCTGGGTTTTAATCCTGGGATGGACCGAAGATTTGATGTTGGCTTTTCTGCCACTAATGCTACATCTTATTCTGAAGTATGGAAGTTGGCAATGTAAAACACCCCCAGGCCTTGTGAAGCCCGATAGTAACTTGGGTTATACGTATGTAATGAATACAGATTTCATCTTTCCACCCAGCTAATATTAGAATAATAATTAAGCTAGATTTACTAATGTCGAGTCAGTTTAATAGGTCACATTTGACAGTTCATCTATGCAAAGAAAAATATTCCATACGCTAAAGAAATAAAACTCAAGAAAACAACGTCAGTTCTTTTAATACAAATTATTCATTTATAAAATTAGACTCTACTCCTGATGACATAAGAAACACTTTTCTTTACATAAATTAACTGTCAAATGTGGCCTATTAAAATGACTTGAGTATAGATTAGCAAATTCAGTACAAAAAAAAAATCCAATCCTCATTGTTCCTTCACAAATGCGTCCAATGTAAATAAGAAAGTATTTTGTTGAAAGAATTTATAAATAGGTCTATTGTGTGTTTCAGATATAATATACCATCGCCGCTTCCGTCGAATTCGTCGATGAACGGCGACCGAGTCATACCAACCCCACCGTCCACCACCTCCGACCGGACTGTTGCTAGTAATAGTGGTGAGTCTATATAATATACCGTCGATGTTGTCGAACCGTCAATTAACAAAGGCAGATTCATACTAAACACACCGTCATTGTAATGCCTAGTTTTCTCTTGAGGGCAAACTACGCAGTGAATTCATGGCTCTGTTATTAATTTGAATGAACATAGTTAAGAACTGATAATGGTCTCTCGGCTGAAATGATGATACTAAATTCTAAAAAGATAAGCCAAAACTTTGGCAGACTAAACATAAAGACATTTTTATTTTCCCGTGAAATAGAAGTGTGTCAAGCACTTCTATGTTTCGGGGAAAGGGCACTGAAGCTAGTAAAATTACTGGGTATATGAGACCTAATAACTGTCGTCTCGGTGTAGCGGGCGCAGGGCAGTGCCAGACAGTAACTGCTTAGTTACTGTTTGGCACTGAACTGTCTAAGGGCAGACGTGGCGCTTACCATCAGGTTTACGATCTGCTCGTCTTGTTACAATGTGTATGTGCTATATAAAAAAAGACATGAAAGTTCTGTCTTATTTGGTTTTATGTTTAATGCTGCACTACTCGTAGTAGTACTTGCTGACACAGACTCTAACAACTGCAGTTGCCAGATCATTGTGATTGGACAAAGAATGAAGTTAGAAATCAAGTTGTAAAATAACATTGACTATTTTTATTGTCAATTACTGATAGCACTCATAGTTATTACCTCACTCCACAAGCCCCACTCGAGCCAAGATCATTGGTCAAGTGGCGAACTGGAAACGCTCAGAGCTCGGCAGATATTGCAAGTGGTATCGTTACATTGTTTGCCTACTGTTAGAGTGGGCACTATCGCACTTTATGCTATATCTAGAGTGTTATGTACTTGGGAAAAGTGCTTAGAATAATCCGATGAGTAACGTAGATTTGAAGGGGAAACTGGCAATACAGAAGGTATTTTTATAGCTCTTCATTTGGTCACTGGGTTAATTATTTACTATGTTAGCTCGTTCTAATAAGTACGATCGAGGTCTCCCGCGCGTGATCACTTTTGGAAAAATATACCGTGCACGCGCATCGTGACTTCTTAGGAGCGGCGCTTGTAAACGTGAAAATACTGCACAGGATTTTAGCCTTTAGGGTGATCACGCGCGCGTGACCTCGATAGTACCAGTCAACGAAAAAACAGTACTTAATTACTTGTATCAGAAACACTAAGCCAAATGAAGAGATTTCAATTTATGCACACGTTTGTAGTTGTACCGTGCGAGTCGATTAGCTGACTTCTTGGACAAAAATCACTCTCAAGCTACATAATTCCTTAGGAACTGTTTGCATAGTGCTTTCAAGACTAAACTTCAGTACATGTCCATGACAATGAACTGATAACATAACGTAAGCAGCAAAAAAACACCCTAGTTGAGCTCTGGAGACCTTATAATGGAAACATAACAGATAAATACTAGCGCCACTAGCGGCACCCTATGATGGCTGTTTTGACATATAACAATACATGGTTTTTATAACGCTTTCGCACTTTTATATTAACTATCTGCTGTGCAGCAGTTTATGTGTTGTTTTTAATTTTAGAGCCGTTTTTTTAAACCGTTGTTTTGGGCTATATTATACTTTAAAACCATGTATTGTTATATGTCAAAATGGTCATCATAACGTGCCGCTAGTATAAGTGCTACTTTACTGCCTTAGCTCTATCCTCTACACACAAAATTATTTCTAAAACAAGTCGCAAAATGTTAACACTAAAATGTGTTATTGTTCCAGCTTGTACCTCAATATACTGCTTTCTGTGCGGTCTCCACTCGGACTTCACGCTGGCTAGGATACTGTTCGGGCAGCCTCAGGGCAACGCGCCTTACTTCCCCTGTCTATTAACGCACCAGGTAATCAATATAAATTATATTAATTTTTTATATATTTCAGTTGGAAGACATTGGCTCACAGCCCTCTAGACGGGGAGTCGGTTAGTCGCCACAAGGCACGTCCCTTTTGGGTGTTAAGGGGAAACTGGGGGAGTTAATTGGGAAGTGGGACAAACGTCTTAAAGGCAAAAGCATTATGCTCCGGAAAAAACTCAACCTTATGGTAAGCGGCCACTGTGGCCTGCATCCTGTTTCATCTTTTTTGGGGTAACACATCCGGTAATACAACTTTAAGAAATACAAAAAAAAAGGAAGCCGGTAACATAGCTGTCTTCTTCGGGAATTCCTCCACAAGCACTAGCTCAGCACTATGTAGAATTCGGGGATTCCCCTAAAAGTGGACGACGCTCCCGTGTGGAATTACCCGTCCCATAAATCGCGAACTCTTATTTTTTTTGTTTCTTTCTTTAATTCTTTATATTGTCTCTTATAGTGTGACTGAAACATTATTTTGTTTTCCAGAGTCATCCAAACGCGGAACAGTTACGGGAAAACGGTTCCGCACTAGTCTGTACATTTTGTTACCACTCGCTTTTAAGCCAGTGGAGGCGGTGAGTTTTATTTTGAATGTTTTGGTTGTTGCCTTGTAATCTACTTAATTTATAATTATTTTACGGAGACCAAAAGCAAAGTGTCAACCTATTAATTTCCCACTGCAGGGCAAAGGCCTCTATCAATGAAATCTCGGTACTGGCGTAATGACGACGCTTGTTAAAATAGCGATGAATCTTTGTTGTTAATAAATAAATCATTCCTTCTCAAATTATTAATATTACCATAGTTGTATTATAGGTTCTCGAAAATTGATTTTATTTTTGGAATTTTAAATGGCTTTGGATTATGTTTTCTTTCATTTAATCAGTTTGGTAGATATATCAAAATAATAACTAAAGTATATTATTGACATTTAGAAATATGTTGTTCTAAGCAAGATATAAGGGTCTATGAAAAGATTAATTGTTAAGAGGACTGATTTCGTATTACTTGTTGTCGTATTATAGAGGGAGTCACACAAGGTGCTGATATAGTTCCGCGTTTATTCCTCATTGTACCATAATAAATTATAATGGTAGTGTGTAGTAGAGCAATAGATTTTTAATTAATTTATCGGATGTTAATATTGACTGATGTTATGCAGGTACGAGGCTCTGGGCGGCTGCCCGGCGGAGCGGCGCGCGTACAACACGCACGACTACCACTGCCACCTCTGCGGCATCAAGACCTACCGCAAGCGCGTACGCGCGCTGCCTATCAAGGTGACTAACACACACATACACAGACACCGCACACACACATATACACACTCACACAACAACACTACAACAATCACATACGCAAAAACTACAAACACACATACACACGGAAACAAACATACACACACACACACACACTTACAAAAACTTATAGACATACACACACACACGTTTTTAGAGCAAAACACACATGCGCTCGCAAACGTACACAGAAAAAGATATACACTCGCGCGCTTACACACACAAAGAGATATAGAGATATAACACAAACGCGCGCAAATGCACACACACACACACAGAGAAATCACGCGCGCTCACACACATACATACGCATACACATAAACACATACAATAAGTTTTGACACACATTTTCAAAAGCTTTTTAGTTGGTTAACTAGCATACAGCATCTGATAGTACGCGGTTACTGTAGCGGTTTCCACACTCGACAAATACATTATCAGGAGGAATCATAGAGCCTATAATAAACCCAAGTTTAGACACTATTTTAGGGAGGCGGTCAAACATAGTTAAAATGTCTTTTGTTTGTTTCAGGAATTCCCATTCTTAGTGCAAAGGCGGACTGAAAATTCATTATTATTAGAAAATGGCGATTATGCCGTAGTATGTTTAGATTGTTATGAAAGTTTAAGGTAAGTTTAAGTTTATTTTGATGTCTCTGTTCTTCGTAGTTTTTAGTTTACCACTAGGATACATGCTTTGATTATTATTGAAATGATTTAAAAGAGGCAGAGGCCTAATCAACATTTATATGCAATATTAATTGTTCGTTGTCGTTGCTTAGAACGCAAGCGCAAGACTACGAGCGACGAGGCGTGCCTGTAGAGAAGCGCGAGTACAACTGGCTGCAGCAACCCCCGCCGCCGGAAGACTCCGCCGACGTGACCATCGCGCGCCTGCCCTCCGGCGACCGCTCCGACAAGCTGGTCAGTACTGCACGCACCCGCCTGAAAGTAGTCTGATGTTGAAAGTAGTCTATGAGAAAACCATCTTTTTTATTATAGATCATCTTTCCTAAGGTTGACTGGAAGAGATCGCTATTAGCGATAAGTCCGCCTATATTGTACAGCTATTATATGTTACATGTTTGTCCTAAAGTGTTTTGTGCAATAAAGACTATCTATCTATCTGTCTATCTATCAGTTGGCAGACAGACACGCAGCCCACCTGATGGTAAGCGGCCTCTGCGGACTATTCCATTGAGGGACACTTTACAGAAAGCGTCGCTCAATGTGTTTCCACACTGTAGACTCCCCTGATCTTTGAGTCTTTGATTTTAAGTGTACTGGTTCCCGCATCAATATTGCTGGAACGCAGACAGAGCTGTTATGGCGGCAGATTTTACATTTGGGAGCGGTAGGTAGCCATTCGGACTCTGAAAATGCCCCAACACCAACCAGACCCAAGGTGGGAATCAAACCCGGGGTTTTATACCCGAGTGGCTTAGCCATTCCACGAAGACGGTCAATATAGTAAAAATATAGCTGCAGGTGATCCATCAGAACCAGATAAATGTTGAAAGTAGTCTATGAGAAAACAAAGTCTGGGAAGCTCTGGTGTAAAGTAAGGCTTCATGTAGACGACGCCGGAACCGGACAATCAGTATCAGTTTTGTTATACGAATAAAAACTGCGTCTGCGTCTGACTGAAACCGCGTGTTCTTTTTTGATACTGATTGTCCGGCGCCGGTGCGGTTCCGGTCCGGTTCCGGCGTCGTCTACATGAAGCCTAACCGCTTGTCATGATTCGATTGCTGACTGTCGTACGTTGTTGTGGCAGATCCCGCAGTCACTGGTGATGTCGCGGAGCTCGTCGAAGCGGAACAGCCCCAAGCAGCCCGGCGCGCTGCTCGCCGACCGCCGCCTGCCCGCCAAGCCCGACAAGCCCGACCCAGGTACGTGCAAACATCTTTACTCACACACACACACCCACACACCCACACACACACACACACACACTCGCGCGCGTTAAAACATACACGCTCGTAGGCACGTAGCCACACACAGCGCGCGCGCACACACATACGGACTCTTAGGCCCTTCTCCCATACGCCCGCGCGACTCTAGGGTCGGAGACTAGTCGCCGCGAAGTATCTCACATACATTTATATGGATACTTACCAGTATCGTAGTGTGCGAGTCTCCATATAAATGTATGTGAGATACTTCGCGGTGACTAGTCTCCGAGACTAGAGTCGCGCGGGCGTATCGTAATGGGAGAAGGGCCTCGAATCGCGCACTCGAACACACACACACACACATAAAACGGACAGACGCACACACATTTACACGTATACTTACACATCCACACAACACACCCATACATGCAAGGATAACTATTTAAGTTTCATGTGCTAAGTTTTTGTTATTACTTTTTTTGTGTTTGATTTAAGAATACAGATGTAAAACTAAAAAATAAGCAGATTTAAATTATCAATACGCGTGTTTTGACGGTTCGAAAATTCCCAAATGGCTAACGTCACCAACGTCAACGTTTTTAAACGTCATTCAGTGACATAGGACCTTTGACTTTCATTAAAATTATAACGATGTCTTTCTGTTGCATGATGTCTGTTATTTTTTGCTCTTCTCATGAATGAAACTCGTCAATATTTATTACCCGGGATTTCCACGAGTGTGAATAACATTGTACAAATTAATCTGTAATACGCTAGGACATCGATCCGCGATCAGCCATACAAAGTTTTCTATAATCATACCGATTTTGTGTGCAATGTAATACATAAATTATGGATCGCTTCGAGATCGCATACGTTTCCGTTTACATTCGTTTCCGAGTATGAAGTTAGTGACATTAATATTTAAACAGGGAAAGATATGGAGATCGCAGGGTAACCACCTGTAGATGTGACCTCCTTAGCATGTTGCCCATAGAGCGTAGAGTTGCAGAAGGATGGCACATTAGATTGTGCCTAACAAATGTTTTTGAAATAATGAGTCTTTAAATTCATGACTTGTGGTAACATTGACTGATTAAATATGAACAATGAACATTTCTATTTATTTAATTTTAGGGGTCATTTACAGTTTTTTATTTTAAAATCCAAAATATTATTATGGCGTTGGATCTTCATACAATGTTGTATGAAAAGGTCTTACGATATTTCCACATGTTTTATTTAAAACCTCTTGAAACAGTCGTTATTTATTGTTTTAATTAGGTTTAAATATATTTTAAAATAATAATAATATTCGTATTCTGAAGTATAATGTGTTAACTGTGTGTGTTTTTACTCCATCCCCTGATACATCTGACAAAACAAAACATACATGCTGCTAAATTACTATGAACATACCTTTTGTCATCTAACCTTTTGACTTGTGGTCTACCAAAGTTGTGGTGCTAACAATCCATCGCGTCGCGTTTGTAAAAATTAAAAACCGCTTTATACAATTAAAATTATCCGCGTCCCATATAAGTATGTAGTGTCGCCTCTGTACTTCTAGTCTATCCCCCTCTCGTTGCTAGGCGACGTACGAAGTGCGACACGGTATTCGGAGCACGTAATGCCGCGTATCCACTGTAGGAAGCTACGGTTCACCCCTCTGCCATTTGCCGCTGCCGGGGAATAAGTTTCTTAATAATAAAACGCGGGATTTTGTGGTTTGCTGCTTGTTTACTGAAGCAAACATAGGGCTCTTTTGTATTTGGTAATTCAGATTGTCACACATGAAGTCTATGCTAGTTCCTGTGACAATGCAATTGAAACCTATTCCTCTAAGGTCCTAAGGTTTAAAATTATGCAGTTTAATAAATTTTGAAATAACAGTTTTATAAGATCTGCTAGATGGTGATTGGTACGGAAACATTTTCTCAGTAAGGGTGCATAAATAGTTTTTTCTCTTGAAGCTCGAAGATCAAAGGATCTATGTGGCGGCACATTGAGCGATACTTCCAGTATAAGTGTCTCAGTAAAATGGGTCGTTATGGCCGCTTACCATCAAGTAGTTTCTATATTATGTCCGCCAACGGGAATCACACAAAACTATAATTATGTTGCTAGCATCTCTAATGCATCAGCCCTATAGTAATTCCAGAACATGACAATTTCATATTCAGCAACTACGCGAACGGCAGCAAAATCAATTCTCACTTCGCGGAAAACCGAAACACATATATCATATTACGAACAACGCTCGCCTACTGAATTTTAAGTAAAAATAAATCCATTCGTATAACACGGGCCGTATACAATATGCCGTTATTTCCTGTTCGCGTGACAGGAAGTTTTGCAATTATGAGCCTTCCTGTTTTGGGATAGAGCTCATATTCGATATTTGGGGTGGAAGTGTCGTTTCGATGTTGGGGCGGGAATATTATGAGAGTGAGCCAGGGTATCACGCCGTATTGGTATCTCGCATAGATTGTGTATCGGTAAGGTTGTGGTCTGAGTTAAGAGCGGTAGCGGATTTGCATAACTAGGATTACGATTTTGCAAAAGTTTTTTTTTTCATACTAGTTCAGTCGGCAGACAGGCACGCAGCCCATCTGATGGTAAGCGGCTACTGCGGCCTATACCATTGAGGGACGCTTCACCTGGAAGCGTCGCTCAATGTGCTGCCAGATTGTAAGCTCATCTGATCTTCGAGCCTCTGATTTCAAGTGTACTTTTTCGCGTCGTTGTACGTATTTCTTTCCGTTGGGATTATTTATTTGACCAAATTGTTGTGGGTCACTGATTTGGTGACTTGGTATTGTCATTCTGTTTCATTAGTAGTTTTGCCGATGTCGGTCAATTGCCACAAGTCGGGCACCGGCTCGTCTCTTTCAGGAGTGAAAGGAAATCTGATGATTTTAGTGGGTAGTGAGACCAACGTCTTCAGGACTGGACTCTACCAAAGCGGAGACGTGTGCGGTGTGCTGTGTGCTGTGTTTTTAACGCAATTCTATTGGTTGTTTAAAAATCATCTCTCCGCTCGACTCGTCTCCGCTGTGGTGGAGTCCCGGCCTTACTCCCGAGTCATCTCGATAGCTAGTTAATATACTGAAAAGTATTTGTCTTAGAAAAGAACATGTAATTTATACTAATTGTTTTCTTTCACACCCGCTACATCTTATCACCGAGTGTGGAACGTGCCCGTGACGTCACGCAGCATATCGGAATTGATTCGCGTCAGTGTATTGTGTTGCCAGCGCGGCGCACACTGGACGCTAAATTTTCTAATCGTAAAGTTTTTAAAACATTCTGTCAAAATGTTAAACAATAGGTTTAAAATAACTTTTGTTTTTAAAAACAGCCAGCTGGACGGAAGCATTAGAGCGAGTGTCGAGAGAAATATTTATTCAATGGACGTATTACATATCCAAACATGTGGTGTACTAATTTTTTATGCTTTACATATTTTCAAATACAGAATTTGTGTAATCTTTCCATTAATGCTCACTACGCACAATGTTATATAAATATACTGTTATTGTTTTTGCTCCGTGACAAGAATTCGATAGAAGTGAAGACGCACGTTAATGTGCACTGTTAAGATCTATGCATATTTCTTTGACTCAATTGTCGCTAATTCCATAGTCGTATCCCTATAGCGATTGGCGCTAACTCCTTATACAACATAGCTTCTTCGAAAATGTTCGAAAACTCTGGAACCAATTCGCCTAAACCAAGCACAATAAATCGCAACAGACATAAAGGCCTATGATGAAAGAAAGCAAAGTAAATAAATAAAACAACGCCTCCCTACTCAACCTTTTATTCGCCATCAAATTACAATATCAAGTCGAGACTCGAGAGAGCGTGGAGCGGGTAAGAGCTATCCCAGGCGACAACTGGGAGTCAGATCCGGGATTATTGGAAAGCCATTTGTGGCGTTCCAGGGGTGGCGGGGTGAGGCCGCGGTCCGGTCGCTAGCGGGGGTTATGAGAGGTAGCGGGAGCGATTTACGGATCGTATAGAAACATAGAGCTGTGATCCCCTGCTAATTTAGTTCATAAATAATTCGGTAATAAGTAAACATTTATAGTGTGGGAGATCCAATAACCACTTAAAATTGAAATCTTCGCCCGGGCAAGATGGATTGTGCTTAAATACCAAAATCTAATGTACCATCTTTGGTGTGTCGTATATAATATGCCGATAGCAATCGGCCGATGTTTACGGTGCTGGCGCGATGCACGATTCCACACAATCACATTAACACGAGTCAGAGCCTTCTCTCATTCATCATCATCACTTTATAGACCTGTTTGTGACGATCGGATACTTAAAGTTTGCTGGAGAGGTCGACGTCGACATACATTACATGCCACAGAGGTGCAGTACAAATAAATAACGGAAAAACGTTTTTTATAATGAGCATGGCTAAATTCCTCTGAGTCTTCTTCTTAGCGAGTCCATGGCTAAATTTTACCAGACCAATACTCCACCACCCGAACAGCATTACTGTTAGCGCGCAGCAAGTCTTCCTGAACAGGGACAAGAAAGCAGATGAAAGAGGATATTCCTCCGAGTGTTTATTGTTTCCTGTGTCTATGAAAGTTTCCTTGTAATCCAGAGGTTTAAAAACAGTGCCATCTTCCCCGCCATCGTCTTAGCCACGTCTGTCGCGCTCCGCTCGGCTGAGTAACAGACAATGGTTGCGGATCGCCCGCCGGTTTTGTCGCGCGGCCAATTCCGCCGGTTAATTGGCGTGGCTGTGATTTCACAGGCACACTGCGGGTCGCTGCCAGCAATGCCTTCTACTCCTGACCCGTAGAGAGTCTAGCTGCCGATGTTTAATGATGAAACTTGGTCCAGTCCTTCTGCGAGTTTGCGTAGCGGATCCTTCTCTGTTACTGATAGGGCGACGCCGATATGGTTGCCTTAAGTACGCTGGCTTGGCATTAAACGCCAAAACGGTGGCCTTAAGTGTGCGAAAATTTTAACATCAAAAGATCCTGTACAAGGCCGCTTTACTGAGTAAGTTAGGTTTCTGGGGTATAAAAGTAGACCGGGTGGGAATTTTTGTATCCATTGCTCAGTTTACGTCATATTTAAAATAGTCTACGCGGCCAAACCGGCATGCGGAAGGCTGTCGAGGAATATATAACTATTGTGTAACGTTTTCACTCGTTTCCCGCGAAGGATTATTGAAAAACCATGACAAACGAACCTATATTTTCAATTTGGTTAAAATTCACGTGAAAACGTTGATGGAATCCGGTCGTTATTTGATATTCAGGAGAAATGGGAATCACGGCTTTTGTGTTGTCAGTGTAGCTTTGTTGTGAGGGTATATCAACTTTAAGCGCGATAGGGTTGTCGATACATTGCTTTGCTTATATTATTAGAATTGAGTCTTCAGCATTAAAACTAAAGTAGAATTGTGTATCATACATATAACACCGACCGATTCCGACCGATTTCGTGTAATCATTGCGAATTCGTTTCCTATCATGGGCTGGTCAATAGCCACAAGGCTGGCACCGGCTCGGCCGTGAAGGGGATACTGGGGGAGTTTAGTGAACTACAAGTAGACGACGCTTTAGTCTCGAGTCCCACACACGGCAGCAGGTCTAGCTAGCCTGTGGTTATGGTGCATAAACGCATTCTTCTCAGAAAAAAAAAACAAAAAGGGCCCCCCCCTACTCCATAACAATGGGTGCCCTTTGATTTAATTGAGATAAAAAATAGCTAAAAGTATTTACGTTCTAATATAAGACTTATTAAAATAAAATAGCAGAACCAGCCCTGTTGTTGCAATCTTGCAATGCTTCGACAAGTTGAAGCTGCAGTATTAGCAAAAGCGAGAGAACACGCAACTATAGCTTCTCTTTCTCCTTGTTTGTACTAATAGATATTTATTAGCGTGTCGGTGTGAACGGCGTCGATAACGTTTGCGGTCGCGTGCGATCGCGGAGATTATCCTGGAGATAGTGTGCATGAGACTTTGCAGTAGGGGGGATGCAGCTACTTAGTTGACTGTACGTGAGAGTGAATAAATATCGTGGGATATATCTTATATAAATAAAAATAAATTGCTGTTCGTTAGTCTCTCTAAAACTCGAAAATGGCTGAACCGATTTGACTCATTATTTTAGTGCTGAAATATTTTTTTGTCTTGAGTGAATTATGTTTGAACCACCGACTCTTGAAGGGCAAGATTATAGGCCAATCATCATCATAAGCGTCATTGGGCCAGTCAATATTAAACGCTATATTTGTTTGTAAAAAAAATGCACATAAAACACACAGATTATATTAAAACTATTTTATGACAAAAACTCGAAAATGGTTTCACTGAAAAAGTAAAAATAAACACAAGCGTGGTAAGATACCTATACTCGTCATAGTGTAAGAGCGAAGACTCAGCCGGATCAATGGCTGTGTTTATACCAGTAATACCACACCCGTGCGTGATGTCACAACGTGTGTAGTGGCAGTAAGGCAACTTGTTTTGCGTGGTTGATTTATCTTACCGTTAATATAACTGCCTCTTGCAGTGGCTAGTAGGACGCACTTTAAAGCAATGACTGTGGTGAGTGATGGGATTCTGGGTCGAAATCCCAGGTCAGTCCAAAATTTGAGTTACTGTCTGGAAGTTATCGGTACAAAAAAAACCCATGCCTCGAAAAGCACGTAAAGACGTGGTTGAACCTTCGCTTGTTTCTCTTCGGTCGTGTCAGCCAGCTGCGTGTTATTAGGGAATATAGTGCACTTGTTGAGCAAAGTTTTTGACGATTTTCTCGAACCCGGCTTAAGTTTGTGATAACCAATCCGCCGCTGACAAGCATGGTGATTCACCCATAATTGTAGCAATGACTTGATTTTAATTATGTATTCCATTCGATTTTGTCTGATACCATAAGTGTCACTGCTATCGACTGCACTGTGTCGATCTCGCAGTAAAAGTTTCCCCGCAACGTCGACACAGCGAAATAACATAATACCGGCCGTCGGTACGGATCCGCCGTGAGCACTCTGAGGGGACGTTGCGAATACTGAGCGGATGGTGCCGCGTTCACTTCCCGGTCCTACTCGCCCGATCACTCGACCGGGTAGAGATATAGGGTCGTTTCAATTTTGTTGAGTTTTGTTTTTTTAAGAAAGAGGGAGGCAAATGTCTCTTGATGGTAAGTAATCAGTACTGCTTATGGAAACCTGCGACTAGAGTCTCAGATGCTTTTCCTGCTGTTTAAAAATAATATAAAGTTAGGTAGAAAGCAAAGGACTGTAGACAGGGATTTACAATCAAAACACACTAGGTGTCTTTGATAAACGGGTTGCCACTTCTGTTGTGCAGTGTTTCGGCCAACTGAATTTACTCGCACACTAGTAATGACATCATCATCATTTTCCTGCCCTTATCCCACGCTAAGTGGGGTCGGCGCAACATGTTTTCATTATCATGTTGAAGTTCGATTTGGCAAAATTTTTATAGTCGGCCGCCTGCCTGACACTAACTTTCCTTGGGAATGACTACACCTAGGAATGACAATGGAACTTTAATTTCTTTAAAATATTTGATGACAACATCTCCTTTGTGGTCGTTGATTTACTATGGAAAGTGCACTGGCTCGTTTAAAGAGGTTTTTGCTCCGGTTCTCGCTTGGAAGATCGTCAAGTGTGGCAATAGCTCGGGTGGAACTGTTTTAGAGCTTCGCAGGCGCTTCGTGACGTCATGCCACCACGCGCTTTGATCTACAGCTGTCAGCTTTGCTGGGTCTAGTAAGCAAGTGCGTTGGGCCGTTCAAACAGGGCTTCGTCTCGGATCTCGTTAAGAAGATCGTCAAGTGCCGCAATAGCTCGGCCGGAACTACTTCAGCGCTTCGCGGGCGCTTTGATACACAACTGACACTTAGCTCACTTAACTCAGTTTAAACCGGGCTCCATCTCGAATCTCCTTAGGCAAGCGCATTGGGCAGTTCAAACAGGGCTTTTGGTCTCAGATCTCGTGAGGAAGAACGTTAAGTGGTTCACCAATGCGCGGGCGCTCTCTGACGTCACCACGCGCTTTTACCCACAACTGACAGTTCACTCCATAGTCTTTTTTTTTTTTTTTTTTTTTTTTTGGTTTCTGTCGCTATTTGATACGACTATTTGAGAGAAAACGTAAAGAGAGGTTTGGAGATAAATAATTGAAAATGGAGTGAAATATCGTATTGTAAACAAAGGAGTAAATTATGAGTATATATATCCATAGTCTAACACTGACTATTTTCAGACAAGCGGGTCGCTCCGTTCAAACAGGGCTCCTTCTTAGTTCTTGTTAGGAAGATTCAAAACATTGGCCTTACGCATGTAAAGCTCCATTTTGTTCCACTCCGTTACCGTTATAAATCTTTGTAAATTGCAATATCCGGCAATAAGACCTTGCGCATATCGAAGAAGATAAGTTATCAGAATAAACTATGCGGTACTCCGTGCGCAATATGCTCAGGCAGTAGTAGGGTCTGAAAGGGTGGTCGGGAATCACCTACGTCCAAGTTTTATTTGGCAGCTTGCCAGCTCTGTTTCGCCGTGTTTTCTCGTGGCTTGGACAAATGTCTAGGATGCTATATACCTATGCTATTTGAAAAGGATTTCCCCGGTGCATATTCTAGGGATATTCTGTGTGATCTGTATAAATAAGGTCAGTGACAAATCAGAATTACCTGGATGCTGCTTTTGATCTTTCAATGTTCTTGATATATATCTTTTTACATATTACACACAGGCAATCTTAAAACGAGCAAAGCTTGTAATGTCAACAAAGGTGACCATTTATACACAAATTTGCAAGAATACAATAAAAAAAAATATCACAAAAAACGAAAGTTTGACACTTTTTTTACTATATTACATATTTACACAGATATACTTATAAATATAACATATCATCCATCTATCCTCATAAACTTTCGCCTATAAAATGTTAGTAGTCTATCGTCCCAAATATAATTTCAGACATAATATTTTCATCGTTTCATTGAAACTTCACCGCAGTACAAAGGCCAGAGCAATAGTAGCAGTTGCACTTCGTGTGTCTCGCCGCTTAATGGCGTCGCGGGAGTCACGAGTCCCTATTTGTACGGGCTTAACTTCAAAGCCGGTGCGGTTGCGGTGCAGTGTACACTCGGAGCTTTCAATATTCTATTTTGAGATATGTACGTTGGTATATTGGATTGTACATTCGTTTCAGTATTTAAAGCAAATGCTTTTGTACCAATTCAAAAAAAGTCCTCTTTTAAAATGGCGCCCGACGTGGTGCGATCCTGAAAAAACCTCACTCTTCTGTAGACATTATCTCATATAAGAATACATCATATGTAAATATGATGTTAAATATAAAAAAAAAAGTTTAACGTTACAAGCACTCCGAAACAACATAATCTAATCGTTATAAACCATGAATGTAAATAAACGTCTTGGGTGTACGTGTGTGCAAATGAAAAGTAAAATAACAACGTCGAATGCGCACTGAATTAGGTAGAAACATGAAGCCAATTCAATAATAAAGCTATACGATTTCATACGGTACCCTTAAGCAATTGGCTGTTTCTCAGCATTGTTTGTATTTACGTCGACAATGGCAACTCGATCCGCTTACGTAACACGCCTGTCGGCGTTTCTGCCCCACCGTATTATGGCGCCCGCACAGGGACTACAATTCAACCCCGTTTGCTCCCGACTTTAATATTAATTCACTGAACTAAGGTATTAAGAGGATAATGCTATTATGCAACGACAATGGCTTACAGCCAATTTAGAACAGTGAATTCAAATTCCATTCACTAGAACTGTCAATCCTTGCAGGTAGCGTATCAAAGGTGAAACGTTTTTCAAGTGAATTTCTGTATCCGTGACCGAAATAACAGAAAATATAGACATGCATAGAGAAATTGGTTTTATTTCCGCACTAAATCACTTAGTATTATGTAGAAGTATACTTTTCTGTGATTTAGATAACTTTGCTAACTTCCATGAAACGCTAAGAGGATGCTTTAAATAGCGTATGAAAGCACATAACGCCATACACTTAATCGACTAAATACGACGCTATAAAATGTCGCCCTAGACTAAACTACAGAATAAAACCTACAATTAATGCAGATGACGTTTTTACAACAAAAGCGTCCCTAAAAACCCTTTTAGAGCACGCCGCATCATTACTGGTTCCCGTCTCAAAGAGCGTGGAGTGTCCCTCCTCCAGTGTGCGCTGCTGAGGGCCAGGGAACAAAGCGGCGCTCGGTCGGTATCGCGGCATCTCGCTCGAGGGCGAAGGGCGCTCCGCCCGGAGTGCCGGCACAATGGGACTTTTAGCGCGACGGGTGATAGCCGACCGCTGTCACGGCGCTTTTGAACAAGACTGTGTAAACAACTTAGTGATATTGCTGTTAAACAACTATATGGAGTTCAAATTGTAGTTACAAATATTTGATCAAAAATTTTGATATTCCACTTTCTATGCTTCGTAGAAACTCTTATTGACGAGCCATTTGGTTTAATGGTCGAGAAGTCTGCTATTACACCAAAGGTCGCGGGTTCGATCCCCGCGCGGTACAAACATTTGTGTGCATGAACATGCCTGTTTGTATCAGTCTGGGTGTTTCTATGTATATTATGTATGTATTTACAAAAAAAAAAGTATACAAGTAATGTTTATCCGTTGTCTGGCACCCATAGCACAAGCTAATGCTTAGTTTGGGGCTAGATGGCGCTGTGTGAATAGTGTCCAATCCAAAGATATTTATTTATTTATTTATTTACCATAACACATGTTTGAACCCTACGTTGGGCGCCAAGTGTGTAAATACGTAGCTGAGACTAGAAGTGAAATGATTATTTAATTAACTTTATTATAGATTTGCTGAGATTAACTGCACGAATTTGGCTTATTGTAATACCTGTTACAATAAGCCAAATTCGTGCAGTTAATCTCAGCAAATCTAGATCATCCAGTTTATTATGTAAATTAATTCAAATCCGCCTACTCAATACCGTATAATATTAGAATCAATCAAAACGGAGAGCCTACGAGGCAAAAATTCCGCAATATTGGCCGCAAGATGGATGAGTCGGGGCTGGGGCAGAGTGGCGCGGCAAAAACAAACAAGTCAAGCGCGTGCATTAGTACGACAAATACCCCCAGAGCTGCCGCGCGTGCGCACAGCGGGCGTTGGTAAGGCTGTGGTGTGATAGCAGCGGAGCGGTCGAAAATATGAATTACTTTTATTTTTAATACAGACGTGAGTTGAAACATTCATTTTGCTACTTATTTTTGCCATATTATGTACAAATTAAATAATGCAATGTCAGGTCTGTATAGACTTTCTCTTGTGAAACATGCAATTAATTCAAATTACGATTGTTATATCTCTTTAACTTAGATGCGCAAAAACGCAACGAAGTCTATTAAGAAAATCAAAGGAAGTTATTCGCTTCAAACTAGCAGACAAAATGACGTTGCAAAGACATAAAGCAATAGGGATAAACAACATTCTTAAAAATACAATTAACTAACACAACATCAAAAAATACTTATTTTTTATTACTGCCATTTGTCAAGGCCAAGGAAACTTAATAAGCCACTAATATCTAACTACCAAGCGTAGGCAAACAGCCGCATTTATTATTCAAAACAGTCCACCCATCATCCTTTCCAGCGCCTAAAAAAAACATTTCCGTGTTCACTCGCAACAAGAAACATGAGCATATCTTTTGAACCCTTTCACTTGTCGCTTCTTAATTAAGTACTCCCGTCTCGGGCAGGACCCCGCCCTCTGCATTGTTCGTGGGCAAAACACTTAAATATAATGTATGCGTTGTAACGTGAGTTTCACGCGTACACGCTCGCAAGAATTTCCACGCTTCATCGTAATGTGTTCATTAGGGATGCGACATTATCGACACATGAACAATATATCATATCGATAAGATACAAAGAGGAAATAAAAACTTCATTCCGTACTGAGACAGTTTATTGGTAAATCCATGAACTCCAACAGTATCTTTGATTGATATATCTATAGTTTATAGTTTATTTGTGATCTACCTATTCATAGAAAGATGTTTTTCTTTTGGAAAGATCTAAAATGCGGCAGTCACTGCCCCTTTTAATGGAATTACTTTCAAACAAATTGTTATTATAATTAATGTAAGATTATGTTGTACAAAAAAGCACGGTAAACGCAGGTTGTTACAAAACAATATTATTACATGTGTGGAAACCTTTAAAAAAGTTCACGCTCAATATTGTCGGACAATTTGGAACAACACTAGTGTGGACATTAGCACTCGCGCTTTGAATACGCGCCCCTCGCGGGGACATGGAGTTCGCGACAAAATGATAAGTATGTACACCGTAGCAATGTAGCTGTAGCTACTTGTTTGTTACTTTACTTGGTGGTAGAAGAGCTTTTTAGCATAACATTAGATATACGTATTCCTGAGGTAACAAAATACGATTACAGGGTACTCAGATATTCTAGTTATAGTTTATTCTCGCTACTGAACGATAAGCAATTAGACAAACATTGAAACTGAAATAGGCCCACGTTGGGCGCCAATTTTATAGTTTTGTATTTATTCATTCAAAGTACTCTTACGGTATTACCAGTTTTATTCAAAATGACAATAAAGATATTATTATGAACAAGATAAGCAAATACCAAATTATGACTAGAACAGGTGATTTGACCAACCTATTAATAAATCTGTTTACACGAATGATTCAAAGAAAACTCGATCAAAAAACTAATTAATTACAAGTGCTTGTAATTCTGACATCTGGCCCTGCGGATGAGCGTATCGGGCTCGTAACGCGAGCGATGCTCTAATGGGCCCGTTCCATTAGCGAGCCGTATCCAATGTTGCAGGGGCGTGGGCGGTTAGGGTGATCGCTACCGTGCGATTAGTCGCGGCGTGACTTGCGACTTTTCGCAGCTGTTGTTTCCCCCTTTTGCCGGTAGATGGCGTGAATATGGGCTGGTCTAGATCGTGATGATAAAACATCTGTCGATGGAAATTGAATTTAGTAAAGCAAGTTAGCGAAGAACAAAGCGAAGCAATTGTAAGTTAACCAAATATGGCAATTAATTATTTCCTCAAGGTTACTCTTTTTTGGGAAATAGACGAGAAGAGAAGTATTACGTGTTAAGTATAATTGTTTCATTTTAGATTATGTTTGACTGCGTACTTCCTTTCACTGAAGAAAAAAACAATAACAAAAATACATGCTCTGCTAGTAGCAGACTGCTACAGTAGAAACACAGTAGAAGGGTGAATAATAAACGGAGCACTCTGTTTTACTCAGCGCCAAAAAAGCTGGTCAGAGTAAAATAAAGAACGTATCCGAGTTGATAGGTGGAAATGTGGCTTTTGGCTGCTATTATCCCCCTTCACAATAAGGTCCAATATCGCTCGACAGCGCCGGAAGTACCTCTGCTAAACGGACGCGTGTCATACACCCGTTGATATACTACCCTCGTTACGTTTGAATGTGGACCTTAGTGCGTGGTGATAAGGACGGGGAGGAAGCGTTGGGTCGCGGTTAAATCGGGCGTCGGTATCAAGACGTTATTGCCGCGGTAGCCGGTTTTTACGAGCGCTTAATCTCCGGGGTCGGTTGTGTAGTGGTGGGTATGTTTTCGTTGTCGGTGACGGCACGGGAACGATATTTCGGGCGATGATTTTTGTCCGTCAAAAATTGTAGTCGATTGAAAGATGAAATCATTCGAAACGTTGTAATGAGAGCATTAAGTCTTTTTATACACCAAGACATTTAAAACAAAATATACCTTGAGCGTGGTGTAGTATGGCCCACACTATCTCAACGTTGAGATAAGGCCGGTGCCCCAGCATTGGGACGTATTTAGGCTGATGATGATAAATGATACCTTGAGTAGCCGCAATTGTTATAGACTTGGTTGTAACGTCTTAACTCTTATGTATATTGTTTTTGACAGAACTTTTGGTCACTTTTTATATGAGAACACTGGTGCACCGGTGGAACATTGTGTAATTCTAAAAATAAATAGAATCGGTTTAAGTTAAACAGAACAAAAATGCATTATGTAAATAAATAAATCTGTGATCAAAACAAAGTATCCAATAATTTACTTTGTAATCGAAAGAAACATCCCAATAAACCATCAATTAGCTCTAATTGCTAATTCACTCGGCATCGTCTTAGCACGTGAGGCCCAATTACCTTGTAGTGCAGGGGTTCCCAAAGTGGGCGATAATGCCCCCTTGTGGGCGCTGTAGGCCTAAAGGCCTAAAAGGCCTTAGAAATCTCTCCTAATGTAGCTCACAACAATTAAAATGGGGGCGCTAAAAATTAATTTATTCTCAATGAGGGCAGTAGACAAAATAAGTTTGGGAACCCCTGGTGTAGTGTTAGCGAGGGTAGTATGCGAACGCGCACCGCGAGTGCGCAGGCGCGGCGCCAATGCGGCCGGGAGGGCGCACGTACCGCCGGCATTACCGCCCCGTGCCAACCACCCGGCCACAGTGGAGTGAGGGACAGAGAGACTCGTTACACACCGATAGATATGATTGGTTGTAATTTGCGTTGACAGATTGAGCGTCTTGAGTCTCTCCGTTATAGAAAATATCGCTTGGGCACCAATGAGACAATTTGTTTGGTCCTGTGATAAAGGTCTGTCAATAGTAATAATGGATCTTTATCTCCTTTCAAAAGGACCGGCCTTTGTGCCGTGATATCCCGTGTAGAAGAGATACATAATCATAAATGGTCCTGGACCACAGAGCCGTCTAGCCCCTAACTAATCGTAGCTTTTACTATATGCCAGACAACGGATAAATAACTGTCTGTCTATAGTTTCTTATCCTACTAGCGTCAATATTTGCATTCTATGTTGATATTTAGTCGATTTTTACAATTAGAATCATTAATTTTTGTTACAAATACGCATCGCTTATTTATTTGTTAAGGCCCTATGACTTGTAAAAGATTTCATCATTAGTAACTGCCTGTTGTTCTATATGATGTCTTTTAACTTCACTGATCTTCCTACTGTGTGCTGATGCTTTCCACCCGACTGACAATCGCTTCTTTCGGAGCGCCTCGCGATCGCAAACATTTGCGAGACTACACACTACCGTAGAGCACTACATGTCGTGTTACTACTCTCTGCTAAGTGAACTCTGCGGGATCCCTTTACTTGTCGTTTAGTTGAGAAATGCCTTTACTGCCACGTGGTCAAACATTTGCGAGACTACACACTACCGTAGAGCACTACATATAGTGTAGTCTGTGTAGTACTCTCTGCTAAATGAACTCTGCAGAATCGCTGTACTTGTATTATAGCTGCCTTCGCTTCTACGTGGTCAAGGCTTTCAACCGATTTTCTGTTCGCTTGGTATCTGTTCCACTTTAAATATATCGTTTCAGAAGCGATTTTTTATGCTTACATTAGTATTGTTTATCAAAGTGTGTGTGCCAGCTAGCTTCTTTGTAAAGGGTCCCTCAATGTAATTGTTGGTGACAGGATATTTTTTGAGTATACTTGAAGTGAAAGGTTTAAAGATTAGAGCAGCCAACAGTGCTTTGAATACGTGTTGATCAAAAATACGCCACAGTGACCGCTTACCATTAAGGGGGCAGTGCCCGTTTGCCAATTGAATTGACATAAAAAAAAGACCATAGCCACCGCTCACAATCTGGCAAGCTAGCCTACCTATCCAAATAAGTTTGTTTATATAATAAACAAAAATAGGGAAGAAACAACCACAAATATAACTCAATAATATACATCGTGTGGTGGCAGAAGAGAGAGATGTGTTTGCCTCTCAAAGTACTTCATCCACAGCTCCTCATCCCTAAATCCCGCCGTAAACATTCGGAATGGATTTAGGGACAAATATAGAGCGGTCGCGGGTCTTGGTTTACGAGCGATGGAACACCGGCTAAATAAGAAAGTGGGGAGACGGGGGACGTCTATTTAGAAGCGGTGACCTCGATATCAGAGTATTAGTTTTAAGTATTGAGATTTAGTAAGGATTCCGCACGTTTGTTTGCATTATTTAACACTTAGTAGAAAAACTTAACCTAATAGATTTTTTCATACAGGGTTATCTAATATAAAAGTAAGTAATGCTTATACTCTGGAAATAAGGCAACATAACAAATTAATTTATATCCTTTCACAATACTTACATAGCACCATCTAACCCCAAACCAGATTACAGCTAATCGGTCTTTATACCATCTATAAAATAGAAAAATTTATAATGTGCTCGTCAAAATTTGAAACATCGACCCTATGCATGTGACGTTTCGTACTACTCGGCTACGAAGAGTAGACAAAATCTCAGTCATCTATTCGATATTTATCTGTCAACTGTGAAATTAGCCTTCCATTAATATTATAATGTAGTATAAGTAAATGTAGTGATATAATGTGGTCTGCAGCGCTCGACGAGCGGCGGGCCACCGTTTAATGCGCACTCCGCCGCCCCCGTAATCTAATTATGCGGCGTTCATCTGATTACCCGCTCCTTCGCAATCAGTTCTTTTTCCTTCGGGTGGCCATTTCTAAAGTGGAAAATCTGCCAAGTTGTCAAAAAGCAAACCAAACATTTGCCAAAATGATCCCTTATTGTCGCAAAATCGATGATCCAGTATTTCTTTTGACCCTTTTTTTTAAAATAGTTCCTTTAGCAGACATGCACGCAACCCACCTTGCGGCCATAGATTCTTAGCCAGGTAGAGTCGTTCAATGTGCTGCCACTGTAGGCTCCTGTGATCTTCGATACTTTTAGATAGTTGATGAGCAATAAAAAGATCTCATGATTGCCTATTGCCTGCGGAGCTAAGAAACAGTAAAAAAGGCTCTTTAAAATAACGGTGTAATCTTTGAAATATTATCTGCCACAGCTTAAAATTAGGGGCGAAAATCAACATGACAGAAATATTCTACAAATGGTCACCCTATTTCCCTTCTTTTACTGCTAAGTGATCATTCCGTCTGCGAGATTAATTTGTATTACTGGAGTTATGGACTTGTGCTCAGCGGCCTCGTTTGGATATTTGCTAAAGTAAAGCTGTTTTTTTTTGTAGTCGCTAATGATTGGCCTGATGACTCTTTTGTCTAGTTCTTTGTCCTCCATTAGTGTTAGTAGGAGGCTATTGTGTATACGGGCTTTCTTCGGCATTCGTAATGCTAACAGAATAGTAATGACTACTGAATTACTGTTGAAACTTTCATAAATCAATTGAAACTTTGCCTTTGGTCGAGCACACAATTAAGTAATTAACCTCGATTTGTTTTGCTTGAGTACTATTTTAGTTTTGATGATATACATTTTTTCTTTTAAGAATCATCAATCGTCACATAATCACATCATATCAATACAGAATATTTTTATGTTTTTGTCCCTCACATTCTTATGTGAGGCATCTATCCCTGTATATTTTTCAGAAGAGAGAAAGCCTAAAAAGTTTTTTAATCCTCTGTCTCATGTAAACAAAGGGAAAGGCGCTGTTAAAAGAACAACATAGCGACCGATAGCGAGGTTCGTACCCGGGCGAGCTATTTGTCGCGGCTGTAAGTACGGCGCTCGTCTGGTAGTCACAAGGAAACTTTGCACCCCCACGCCTCCTCGCTAGGCAGGAGCGTGCGCTGTATCGATAGAACAACACATGCGATAGCTCGCCGGCTCGTACCCGGGCGAGCTATTTGTCGCGGGTCTAAGTGCTACTCTCGTCTGGTAGTCACGAGGAAACTTCGCGCCCCCACGCCTCCTCGCTAGGCAGGAGCGAGCGCCGTATCGATAGAACAACACACAGCGACCGATAGCGAGGTTAGTACCCGGTCGAGCTATTTGTCGGGCAGGTGTAAGTGCAACGCTCGTCTGCTATCCACAAGGAAACTTCACAACCCCTCGCTAGGCAGGAGCAAGCGCTGTGTCGATAAAACAGCACTAACGTAACGACCGATAGCGAGGTTCGTACCCGGGCGAACTATTTGTCGCGCGGGTGTAAGGGCGCGCCGTTGAGACGTGGAAAAAGAACAAACAAAACACTTCTCTAATGATTATTTTCGGATGCAAAGTAGCCAATGTCCTTTCCCAAGGTCTAGTAAATGTCTGTACTGGAGGCGAGAAAGCGTAAAAGGCCAACAGAGTTACTTTTCCATAATTTTAATGTTTATTTAAATGTATATATAGAATGACCTTGCAATAGCCACTATCCAAACTAGGTGCATTCATGACATAACAGCAACTGTGCAAGCCAGAGTACTCCGTCAGTAGTAGTCAGTACAGTCCCGTAAATAATTCCGGTCGAGCACAGTTGCTGCCAACTTTACGCGCTGCCCGACAGATAAATAAATTCATGCACGTTTACCCAGCAGGGACGACTAAAGCCGCCCTCTCTGGAACCGGTATCTCTCACAGTAAAACTTTGCACTTCTCCTAGATGCTCTGTATCTTGGCTAGAACTTTGGAAGAACATCATTTTCGTAATCAATCTCTCGCCGGCAAAGAATGCCATTACATACAAGACATCAGTCAAGATGACTTCTGCTGTCTTTTACATTATGGGATGCATCTAAATTCCGTTTAGCACCATATAAAATAGCCTTCGAGACCCAAACGAAGCGCATTAATGAAATATCTGTAATAATATAGTATGATTGCAACTATCGATATCGCAAATCCTGAATCGCCACCGCGCAGCAACTGTGGAAGCCAGAACTACTCCGTCAGTACAGTCCCGTGAATAATTCCAGTCGAGCACAGTTGCTGCCAACTTTACGCCGTGCCCGACGAATAAATAATTCATGCACCTACGGGGGACTCTTTTATAGGTGTTTACGAATCGTTTGCTGTGTAAACTGATGGCCGCGGCACTACTCGCGCGTTTCAATGGCTGAATCAATAAATCTACAATGGTTTACTATAAATCTGACGGGTTTGTTGTCCGATAAGGGTTCTCTGCAAAAAAAAGAAACTTTATTCTATAAAAAGAAATAAACACGTTGTTGACTAGAAGGTACAGAAATAAATAAATAAATAAAAACTACTACTCAATCATTTTAATAAGATCTATTTCATTTTGAAATGTTTACAGGTTCTTCTGAAATAAAAACGTCTGCATACACTTAATAGTAATTTTTTTTTAGAAGTTAATTCCAGTTAATGTGTAGCATAATTAAGTAACATGCTGCATGCATAATAGCATGCTGTATAAGCCACAGTAATAACGATCCATCTCTCATAATCATTGAAGTACAGCGTCAGATATTCAGTTAGACGTGTAGCGCCCTCGTAGCAGGAGTATAAATCCAATCTCCATATAACATACGGTGACGCGGTGGAGGGTGCGACGCGGATAACAGTCGTACCCTCGACGACACTACTGGTATAATCACCTCTACAGAGCTAAACACTTGTAGACAGGGTAGATTTGGATCCGGCTTGAAGGACCAAAAATATTTTATGTTTTATATTATACACACTTTCAATTTATGATTTAACGCTGTAACAACAACCTTTGTAATAAATTCGGTGTAAGCAAATGCAAGTAATCTACACATAACTACACAGAATATTTTTCTGTTCACATTAAAGATGCTATTACATAACATACATTTTTTTTGTTTAATTGTCCCGTGACTAAACACGGGGGTCTAAACCTGTAAATTACTTGACTATATAACTTAAGACACCTTTTCCTAACTATTGATATTTTTTGTTACAGGTAAGTACTATTTAAAAAAATGGTGTATAAACGACGATAGTTGTATATCCTGGTAAGTACTAGTAAAATTATAATTTATTACTTATTCCTGTGAAAGTATCAGTTTTCAGCACATGTCTTAAAATGTATTTACCTAAAACACAAAGTGTAACAAAGATAAAGGGATGAGAGGACCAATATTTTTCTCGAAGTAGAATCATACACTGTTTCCCTTTTTGAGATACATAAGATTTTTCTTCTGCAAATAAAAATCGTCCATTTCTAAAAGCTTTTTCGGTCTATGGTGACAGTCACAGCGCATGCGCAAAGCGCGGTGGTTAGCGCCTATACAGGCGGGAGTTAGCACGCACGTCGAGCCGAAACACATTCCGCCAAACATCCGACCCTGCGCTTAGGAATGGGGTAGCGTTGATGGGTTGGTGTTATCGATAGTTCTACGATAAGGTGTTTGATTTTGCAATGAATGGTCAAAAATGTATGGATATTTTTTTAATAACATGTTCACGTAGTATCTTTGTGTCTTCTGCATGACGAAGATGACATAGACTGGACTTTTTTCTTCATAGATATTTTCTTACTAATTTCATGTGCACCACGTCATGTTGGTTTAAGTCAGAAAAATCTTCAAATCTTCTTTTACAATTACAAGAGCTATCTATTGGCAGCAAGCCGGGCTGTTTCCTTACATGATATTTTGCTGTAAAAGTTTGTTGTACTCCTAATAATAACTACCTATTACACGGTGTCTGCATAAAACACCGTAGCGAAGTGTATGTGTTGTAAAGATTTGAAAGACGTGAACTAACAAATTTGTAGATTATGCTTTTGAAACATTTTATTTTATAATAATTCATACAAGTCAAATCAATCGTTTAAGAAAAAAACTATAAATATAGGCAAGGTGAAATGGTCGAAATGCTTAAGTCAGAGGTTAACTCGATAAAGAAATGGCCGCTAAATCGAGACACATTGCGCGGAAGTCATTAGCACATATCCGTTGAGCACGTCCCTCACTCATTAATCACATTAGGGATGTCTATACGATAGCCTAATCGAGTCGATGTTATTAAGTGTTTTTAGCTTGTATATTGATTTTCGATTATTTATAAATCCCAGCAACGAATTACCCATAGGGCATATTTTATAGGATAATATTTACCATTGACTATTATACTCGTTTAGTTAAATAAAAAATGGATATGAAAATAACTACGGCCAGTTCTATCATAGGGAAATTGATTAATTGACGACGTTAGAACCATAGTGATCCAAGTGACATTTTTGTCAAAATCGATATTTTGTTATTAACATCCCAAAAAAATACATATTTTTCATGCCACACTGATCCAAGTGCTTATTATAGCAATTTTCATAAGGAAACTCATATCGGTCACTTTGGAATAGGACAATTTCAGGAACAAAACCAAACGCGTTTCCCTCGTTTTCTCAAAAAGTTGAAAATGTTACTTGGATCAGTATGGTTCTAACGTCGCTAATTGATCCCGAATACTATTAAGACAATACGACCGTATTTAAAAGAAAGCATTTATTTATACCTACATAAGTAGATAATGAAATCACTGTCTGCTTTACGGCTTTACATATATGTATATCTCAATTTGAATATAAGCTATACCAAGTTCAAGAGTTCTTGACCGTAACATAGAGATGGCAAACAAGAACTTTCTCGTATTCATAGAATAAAATGTCAGTGCGAAATGCAAGTGACCTCGTGTGGAGGCAAAAACGTAGATAGAGACATCGTTGCAAACAAAAGGCTAGGTTGGTCCAATAGGGACTAGTGATGCGATGAGATTGGCGCGATGTATCGACCCGGCGATACGGGGCTCGCCCGGAAGGCTTATTTAATTAAACTAGGTAGTGATGTGATCGATGAAATGTTGGATCGATATGTTATTTATTTATAAAAAACGACTCCAAACTATTATCATATTGATTTAATTTCATGTACCTACTAGTCTGATGACTGATTGTCATATCCATTGGTGGCTGATATGCGATATAACACATAAAAGTGTCAACTTCTCAGCGTCATATTCGTAATTGAGATAAAACACAATTTTTTTTATCGTTATCAGCGAGCGTTATTTTACTTTTCACATTGATATTTTTATTACTATTGTTATTACAATGCGGATGTACAATTTTATTATTGCAGTGCCATAAGTAGGGTGCGGCGTGTTTAGTGCGCGCGCGCAAATCAAGCAATGCAATGCACAATGGCGGTGCTTAGCTCGCTTTGAAGCCCTGCCGCGTTTGATTTACTACTCAAATGGACGTTATTTTATTAGGCGTTGGTTATTATTGTTACCACAAGGATGGCGATTTGCTACTGAAACAAGGGTTGAGGGTCAGTCTCACTAGTCTCAGAGAAGTTTGTATTAATTTGTCTGTAAAATAAGTTATAATTAATCACGTAAGCGTCTAAAAAGCCAACAAAAAGTTAGCTTGACCCGGGATTCGAACCCAAGACCAAGATCATAAGTACTTCAACCAACTTTATAAGACATTTAACTTGCCATCTTACAGTTTAATCAATCCTATCAAAACCGCTTAAAAAGAAAGGACATTTTGCCACCACTTACCTGAATATAATAAAAGGGAATTGGGAATTGGAGGAGTTGTCCTCACTGGAGGACACACTCGAACGCCAAATGCCGCTCAAGACATCTGCTAAAAGTTCTTCAACTGATTGTAGATTATATAAGATAAAAAACATAATCTTACAGTTAAAACTTAATAAAACGAACCTGTCGCATCATAATTATTTTATATCATTTTATACGTACGGCTTTCCTTTGGTTCTTGTGAAAGGAAAATACAATCGGCGTCTTCATTACAAGCTTGAATAGCGTTTCCCCGAAGGCCGCCTCACCGGTGACCTCATCTCGGCCGCTTTCAGACTGTGACCGGTGCTTATCCAGCAGTGAATTAATTTATACACCGCTTCTTTTCCCTTTAGGATTTAATAAGAAAAGTGGCTTGCTAGCATTTTCGTGAAAGAGAGAGGCAAACGAACAAACAGCTGATGAGGAGTGACACTTTCGGCTTAGGTATCACATGCGTTGTCTGCCTTTGAAGGGTTTTGGGGGTGGCGTTAACGGCAAACGACAAGGGCTTGCCAAACCAACCACAACAGTGACACTACTACTCATACTCCGATATTCTGTTAAATAAATAAATAAATATCTCTGGACATTATTCACACAGCGCCATCTAGCCCCAAACTAAGCATTAGCTAAAAAGTGTGGTTCTTCTCTGGTAGAGCAGGAGCATTTCGTATGGCAGAACGATACTGTCTGTAAAATGGCTCTGCCACACATGGAAACTCCTTTGAATAAGTTATTTATTAAAATAAGCGAAATCAATTATCATGGTGGCAGACACCAGTTTTATAATTGCGAAAATAAGAATTTTGTCTTTCCCTTCAGGCGTGAACCGATTTAGATTATATTTAATATTCCTATGGGATACCTACTGGAACACAATGATCCCTCGGGATCACGATAAAGGCTGCCTGCGAGACGGCAGCCCTACCGTGTCTCACCATATGCCGATACTTCTGAACGGAGATTAAAAATAAACAGCGCTCGGCTCGCAATGAGTTTATGACGCTAATAAAACCACTCCGCGTTATTGCGCTGCAGCTCTCATCATTCTTTGATTGTGGAAATATTTATACGTAATAATAACGACTTCGACCTACATACACCCTGTATAATTTTTTTTTATTTACTTAAAAACCGCTATAATAAATTATTTTTGTTAATTAGTAGCTTTAGTTTTTATACGAACACGCAGGTCACTTTATTCTAAGTTGATTCTAAGTATACAGGGTGGAATTTTGTAATGCCACCTGAAGGGGAAGTACTCTTAATACTGTAGATAGAAAATTTTACTCAAAGGAAACATTCCTTTATTTTTGAAAAGAAAGAAAACTGCATTCAAAGATTTAAAAAAAATTCTTGCCCCACCCGGTAATCGAACTGACGAAAATCTGTAAAAGTTGCACCCTGTACTTTTATTGCATCGATCGTTAGGGTCAATTATAAGGATGAAATCTCTCTTACAAACTTCATAAATTAAATGAAAGAAAAACAACGAAATCTTAAATTATTTTATTTTTTCCAAAAAATGGTAAACTTACTTATTAAAAATTCGAAATGGGCTCCATTTTCTTGGATAAACAAATTTATTCATAATCTAACGAATTCATTTCTAGTAACCTTTAATAACGTGTCATTTTAATGGATGAACGACGTCAATGATAATCATTAATTAATAACATAAGTTATCAGATGGATCTTTGAGTAAAAGTCCTTTAACTTGACCCATTGAATTAATAAATTGAAGATTTCATTCAATGACGTTCAATTAAAAAACTAGACTCACAATCACGCTCAAATATTGTCCGAAGCAAAAGTCTGCCCACCCGACTATTGGGCAGAGTTTTCGTTTAGTTGTATACAATTGACATTAAACACTAAATGCCACGAGATAAGGTGTTAATTTGAACGAATGTGTTAATGTCATCAGTGTCAAAGCCACTCTGACGTTTTTTGAGGAATTTTTCTTAGATTGGGTGTCTAGTTTTATATTGAACGTCATTGATTTCATTGCTTTCATTTCATTTAATTTATGAAATTTGTTAGAGAGATTTCATCCTTTTAATTGACCCTAACGATCGATGCAATAAAAGTACAGGGTGCAACTTTTACGGTTTTTAGTCAGTTCGATTACCGGGTGCGGCAAGAATTTTTTTTTTAAATCTTTGAATGCAGATTTCTTTCTTTTCAAAAATAAAGGAATGTTTCCTTTGAGTAAACTTTTCTATCTACAGTATTAAGACTACTTCCCCTTCAGGTGGCATTACAAAATTCCACCCTGTATAATAGTCATTTATATCAATTCCACAGAAATATCGCATTATAATACTATCTCTCCAAATTGTAGCAATACAGTTATTTAATTTCCGATAGTCGTACAAACGCCATGATACTATATCTATAAAATTTAGTATACGACGTATAGTTCACTGCTTATACGATTTACTATTCCGGATTCGTCCTGCGGGCTTAAAATATAAAAGTGATATATGCAAACGCTAGCACTTGATGCAAGTAATCACGTTAGGCGATGCACGCGCGCCGCCGGCGAATCTCATTTTTATTAGGGAAGCAATGTGGAAAGAGTGGAAATGACACTGCACCGCCGACTTCCGACCCCCACTCGCTTATACAGGTGTCTGCATCCGCACACGAATGAAAATACACCCTAACGTTACAGAAATAGAGTTGAATGTTGATAATGGGCGGGGCGAGACGCCGCGCGTGCGCGAAGTGATGGACGCTCTTATTATGTCAGTCAGTCGTCGACCGCGCGACGGAGATGACGTGTCGCGGTTTAAACGATGCGCGCTATTAGTGATGTGACTGGAAACGGATTTGTCGATTGTTTTGACGATCGGATGTGAAGTGTTTTGCGGTGCTGTGTAGTGGATTGTTTATCAAATTATTACTGTAAATCGATGTGGAATTTATAGCTTTTCAGTGGATTTGATGTAGGAAATGGTAAATTGGATTGCTGTAGTAATTTAACTATAGGGGAAGTGCGTGGGTTGTTTGTTTGAATCTAAATTCAACCCGTTAATTTCGATTACATATAACGACTTCTATGGAGAAAATTAAAGTTTTTAGTTGATTTATTATTATGCGTAAATAAGAGATGACATTACCGTATCCTCATAATTTGTTTTAAAAATCGCGTAGATTGCAAACGAACGGACAATATTTGCTCTACCGATACTATTTGCAGATGATAATTGAATTTTACGGGAGTCCTTTTGGTCACTTTTAATTGGTAATTCTACCGATGAATATGTGATGTTTGTAATTTATGCCACAATTTATTGTGAAATATTTTGATTGCTTATTTACATTGAAATACTGTGGACAATGGTTGCCCAATTAGAGTTAATTTCAATAATATTAAGTGATAGTGATTATTTATATTGGTTAAATCATGAATTTTCGTTTCAATATTAATTCTGGTGCTTGTCTTAGATCAGAGAAGCCTTCAAATACTTATATTAGTCTTGCCATTGTATTTGGATTTTCTAATAGTTTTTCAATAAAACTGCACTCTTTATCCGTACGGTAGAAAACACTAGGTGCGCGCCGAGATTCGAACCATCGACCACGCGCATGTGAGCGAAGTGGTGTCAACTCAGTGATGTGCATTCGTAATGCGTAAATCGATTTGTTTATATTCATTTTGACTTTTAGAATTCATTCAAACGAATTGTGAAGAAATAGCTTTTCGGCAAACAAGTACGCTTTTGGCCAACGAACGGATTTTTTTTATACTAAGTCAGTTGACAGACAGACAAGTAACCCACCTGTTGGTAAGCAGCCACTGCGGCCTATTCCATGCTGAATATGAATGAGGGTCTTGCTATAGGATCCTTATTTGCGTACCCCTAAGCATAACACGAGCCATAAAACTATTCGAAATAATTTTGTTTTAAATCCATTTGGAAAATAGTTTATTCGAAAATCTACTTCGATTTGTTGTCAAAAGCGTCCCGTTAACTAAACGTCAACATGATGACGGGTGACGTCACGGCGCGTCGGCAGCGCGTAATTCGTTCTAATTATACCGCTTAAAATCCCGTCCGCGCGTCTCTATTAACCCGGGTTATCCGCCGCCCCCCGGGATTGCGGGCAGGGCTGCCGGTGAGGGTATTATTTTATTATAATTAGCTTCGTGAATGACGGATTAAGTTGGTTTGGGTAGGGCTTAGTCGGTTTGTCATCTGAGGTCAAAAGATCAATCGCCTGCATTGTTGGTTCTCAAAATAAGGAGTTCACAGAGATATTGAGGTGTCTTACTTAATAAAGTTAAGTCGATTGGGGATCTCTGTATTGTAACCCACATGCTTCTACTGTGTCGTTAACGAGACACAAGCAACACAGGGTATATTATACATAATATATAATATTATAAAATATTATACATAAATTGCATAAATAAGTGATTCGTCAAGTACAGGTGCGCTCCATATTCTCTTACTCTCATAGCATAGTAGGATAGCAATCTGACCTCCAATAAGAGATAAGGCGTAGGATAAAAGGATTTACGTGCTTTCTTAAACACAAGGGTGTATAACACAGCCAACTTCCAAACTTCGGACTGTTACTAATTATTTTTCGAACAAGAAAATCTTGACTAGCTCGTCGCAAAAAACTCGGAGGAAAAAGATCAGATTGTTTAAAATATCATTAAAGTCGATTTAGTTTCTTTCTCTTTCTTATTTACTGAGTAGTGCCATCCTTACGACCAAGGCGCAATCGTACTCAAGCAGCTACTCTGTTTGTAAATACGCGGCCGCGCTCCGCACTCGAGCGCTTTTAGTGCTTCAGCGTTTTCAAGTCGACTGGTTTCATCTCTGCGATAGTGCTTGTTTGGACCCTAATGTTTGTGCTTGGCTAACGCCGGCATCTATGTTGTTTGCTGCAATCTAGTAATAATGTTTAAGTGTCACTGCAGTTCCTATAAAAGTCCCGAAAATCAGAGGAGCTGATTGTCTCTAATTTTTAGCGGAGGCTAACGACACTTGGATGAAACTCGGAACTAAAGACTTTCGTCTCACTTCCAACTATACTCACCCAGTTTACCCTTCACACTCGAGAAGAGCCGGTACCCGCATGGTGATTTGCCCTTTTCCCTGAAAAAAGTCAATATCTTTTTAATTCGCACCCTCGTCCGCTTGAACTCTGTTCGCTCGCTACCACCTTTGACAATTTCTGGAAGTTAATTTAAGTCTGTATTTGTGATTCTTTCATTGTAGATACCCATATCACAAGTGCTTAAACCCAACTTACTTTGGGATGAAACCAGTGTATGTGATATTGTCTAATGTTTATTTAGTTTCATCTGCTTGTTACCGCCTGATTGGACTCCCTATTTGCGCTTACCGAGGGCTGCTTTAGATGCGCCGAACTCGTTTCCGACGCAGCTACTATTTGTAAATACGCAATTGACTCAGAAGAGCGCTTTCTGCGCTAAGTGTCTTTAAATATTGACTTTTGTAAATTACCTACCGCTTATGGTGTGGACTGACACAACAGTAACCTTAGTAAAGTCTGCAGAAGTCATTGTTTTTTATTTTATTTTAGAGGAGCATCCAGTGCTTTTTTTCCATTCTATCACTCAATGTCAATATAATCCTTTCTCTTATACGAGTGTATTTTTTTGTCCTATGCAATGTCTAAACTGAAATTCCCCAAAAGTTCTGGGTTTTTTTTTGCTATGCGTTGTTTGTTTTTCATTTTGGTTTTAGATATTTAAGCCTCCGTGACCTAAATTATACTCGTATATTCCAGTATGGAGAAAATGACAATGAGTAAAAAATAAACGAGACATCTTTTCATTTATTCATCAGAATTTGTTACATTTCCTGTGTTGAAAATACACAGCCAGTTCTGGCTCCACTCGATAACGTGAACGGAATGAAAGCGCAACCACACTAATATTCACTTTAAACCGCAGGACTGAATGAATTCGAATCCGGCTTTTTACATTTTAACTTAAATGAATCTATCGCGAGCGCAGCGGCTAAAAGCGCTTGAAGCTCTCGGGACATCCAAAACGCGGTTTTATGGCTTTTTGTGCGTGCCCGCCGCGGCATGTTTGTTAATTTGCGACCGCGGGGGGCGGTGGCGGGGGCCGGCGACCCCTCCCGGGTGGGGCGCCGGTCTGTACTCTAGTGGCCCGAGCCTGTTGCGTTCAGGTAACGCTGGTTATCCGGCGAATTGCAATTTGTTTGCGACTGAATTTGCGGGATGGTAGACAGTTGCGTCAGAATGGAGTTTCTTTGTTTCGTAGTTTGCATTTCCTGGTGGTTTGTGCGGGGGAAGGGGGTTTTCTATGAGTGATGGGTTTTGTGGTGTTAAAGTAAGAGAAACAAAAGGATTTGTTCTTTGGAATAATTTACACGAACGTAAAATTTTTCTTTAGACACGTGTTCTGGTTTTCCTTATTTTTCTTTACATATTTTATCATTAAACTCTTTTTCTATTATTATTCTTATTAACGGATACAGTCCTCGAATGACGAAAGATATGGCGTCATTAATCCGCGTCCCGTCAACAAATACGCCAGTAGCTGGCATCTGCTGTTTTATCGAGAGGAAATTAAAAATATCGTCTAGCAGTTTTTGCTTTATCTCCAGTGATATTGCGTTCGGTTTTACTTTGATCTTTTTGTCAGATAACTAGTACATACGAGGCTAGTAAATGCTGACTATTTAACCGATCTCTCTATGACGCTAGCACCTATCAAATCTCATGATAAAATTAATAAAACTAACAAAAGACAAGTAAAATGCTTTTCTTGTACACGATCAATCACTCTCCTTGTTTCTATATTAAATTAGCTTTCACTTTAGTAACTAGAGACACTTAAGTAACTCTAAACCTAATTGTTGCCAAATTTAATTACTGTATAAGAGGATTTACAGCGCTACTTTTCAATTTTCATTAGATATAGAAATAGCTAAATAGACAACAGTATAGCGTATGATAGTATCGCAAGTGACTCATAGAGCAGTGAACCTCTTAAGCTATCGTCGGTTCTCAGAGTCATGTCTATTTCTTTTACTGTTCATTTTGTCCTTTGATTTCTCTTTCTATTGTTGGAAGTAATTTATTTGCGCGTTCGTCTATACTCTATGGAGTTCCGCAAGGGTCTCTTTTGGGCCCGATACATTTATCTTTGTTCATGATCTTATTTAATTCAAAAATATCAGTATGGTATTCGCTTGAACGTATTCTAATTAAGTAACTGTTAGTCAAATAACCAACAATATTGTTGCGATAATACGAAAGACGAAAATGTATTGATTCCAATGATATTTGCTCAGCACAGCGTTTTCTTGTAAAGAATTGTGTTTAGTTTACCACGTACAGGTAGTGTTTATCGAAGGCTATTATAAAATCGTTAAAGCTCTGCTCAGTCGTCAAGGCTTTTCTCAGCGCTGGCTGTTGGCACAACATCGATCGTTCGCGGCTCAACCGTTTCTATTATTGATTTGGACGATTTGCTGTAACAGGATATTAAAGACTCGTAATATTTTTAAACTTATATCAGACAAATTGACTTTCTTTAAGTTCATAAAAAGACGTGGTTTCTCTTTACCGATTACCGATTTTTTTGTCTGAAAATAGAAACTACGTCATCTTTGCTCGATTTTTAAATACTGTACGAGTAATATTTCCGGAGTGGTTTTTCGGATCATCGGAGTACGGGCACGAGTACAATAAAGCACGAGTACACTAGTATGTACAATTGTACATATAGCATCTTCATAGTATTTTAAACTAACCACATGCATTGATCGATACGTAATTGCAGTGCAAATTGTCGGCTTCAATCACCCTTTGTCGTAACTCAGTGACAGGGCGATTTACATAATAGACGGAGGTGCCTAGGAATTTCCAAGAGAATTTCAATTAGGTGTTAAGTATGATTTGTCAATCAATAATTCGTATTAAGCTGATTGTAAAGTATCGGGCTATTTCATGTCCCAGTGCAGGGCAAAGACCTCCATCGTTGAAATCGTCATTGTCATAATAATGGGTATAATCAAAATACTTGCCAAATGCGGATTGGTGATCATAACCCTTACTGTGTTCGAAAATTCCAAATTTTCCGACACGGTCCAGTATTTTCATCGAGGCGTTTTATTAGGAGATTGAATCATAATTTGATCGTTTACTTAACGTTTACTATTGTTTTAAATTGCGGCGTATAATGTTTCAAAATTCTAAATACTTTACTGGCTTTAGAAACCTCTTCCCAAGTCGTCACTATTACTACTAATTTAAAGAAAGATTCTGTAGCTCGAGATGTTATTTCTGCTGTAAAAACCGACTGACAAGAAACTCTAGTTTCTCTTTGCGATCGGGAAATAATATAGTTCGTTTCTTCACAGAACTTTACATTTCATTGAGCAAACATCTATCGGAAAAATGTGATCTTGTAACGGAAAATGCACCCAGTTCCTATGAGATGTTGTTAAATATTACATGTCATATTGTAAGTCTAATTATGTTCCACTGCTGGACAAAGGTTTTCATGGTTGAAATCAAGTCATCGCTACAACTATAAGTACTAGCTTAATTGGGCTGGTCAATAGCCACAAGGCTGGCACCGGCTCGTCCCAATCGGGTGTAAAGGGGAAACCGCGGGAGTTGGTAGTGGACGCTTTACTCGAGTCCCACACACGGCCGCAGGTCTAGCTAGCCGGCGGTTAGGGAGCATAAAGGCATTCTCCTCTGAAAAAAAAGTAATAGCTTAGTCACTGTCTTATGCGGATTGTTAATCACAAACTCGAGCCGTTCCAAGATAAACCGACACAAATTGTGCTCAAACTGAGAACGGACCGAGGACCCCGAGATCAGGGCTAGGTATTTAAGCCACTAGGCCAACTAGGCTTTTTAATGAATAGAATATCTATTTTAAAATAAAATTCATTATAATTACAAGGTGGAAATGACAGAGAACAAAATGAACGCACATGACGTGGAAAAACAGGTCAAGGCTAAAATATGTAGCATAACGTTCCGTATTTAATTAATATGAAGGCTGGTTTAGTATTGGTTAAGTATTTTGGCTACTTTAGTACGTCGGATGATCGTGGGTTCAACGTCAAATCCTCATCATCATCATTTTAGCCTTCTTCAATCAGTAATCTGATGTAAGCCTCCTTCATCTCCTTCCATTGCTCCCTGTTTTGAGCAGTCCAATTGCTGCCCGCTACCCGTTTGATGTCGTCTCTCCATCTCATTTGTGACCTTCCCCTGGGTCGCTTTTGGTCCCAAGGTCTCCAGTCCAGCAATCTTTTGCACCAAGACTTGTTTCCTGGCCAGCCCACTCCCACTTCAGCTTTGCAAATCTTTTGCCGATGTCAGTGTCAACGTCAACGTCAAATCTTACTAATATAAAACTATTATTTTAGATGACATTTGGTACGACACAGCAAATACTAAGTAGATTTGGTCTATGTCATAAAGATTACGTTGCTTCGATGTGGTCAATTTAGATTATTCCTAATATAAAATTTTATATTTTCTCCTTTTTTACTTTTTCTGTTCATTTTACACTTCAACTGTACGAGAAATGGCCGCGGTCGGAGAACTGGTGCATTTATCTTATTTCATCCTATTACGGTCTGACAACTCAAAAAAATCAGAATGAAAATATGCTTTATTCAAATAGGCTTCAAAGATGCACTTATGAATCGTGAAAACCAAAAAATATAATGACTACCACCGGAAACAAACTGGTGCATTTACCTTATTTCATCCTTTAAGTTAATAGCCTTCCGCCCGCGGTTTCACGCGCCCATAATTTCTTTTTTGAAATATCCCCCCCTTCCCCCCACATTTCCGGGACCAAAAGTACCCGATGTTCACCGGGGATAGTGTAACTATCCAACAGTAAAAGAATTATTCAAATCGGTTCAGTAGTTTCGGAGCCTATTTAATTCAAACAAAAAATCAAATCTTTCCTCTTTATAATAATAGCATAGACTAATACAATACCCCCATGTTCGAGCAACTGAACTCTACGAGCTATCTGAAGTTTAGTAATTCCAACTTAGTTTCCAGTATTCTCCATTAACCCATGGTAGCTGTCAGCCCATTGAATTTATCCTCGAGGTAGCGGGTTGAGTGACCGCCGGAGTGAAGGAGAATGGGCGGCGTGCGACGCGGTGTTGAATCACGATCGGCGCCCGCGCATACGCGCCTATGTCGATAGATGTGCGTGCGTCACTAGCTTTGACATAGCATCGGCTGTAGTTATGTTGTGGGGATGAAGCTAAAGTAGCAACCTCTATGGCTTGCTTTTACTATTATTTAGGTACTTACCTTTGGCATAACTTCGGATTGACAAAATACCATTTTTTATTTTAGTCAGCCTGAGCGCGGAACTTTTATTTTGTGGGTGGATACGTGTGCTTAAACCTTAAAAATTCATTACTGATTCTTTTAAAATTAATATGATTATTCTTTATACCTAATTGATATAGAATATATTTTATGAAAAACTTTAAAATAACATGATTCTATCGCAATCCGGAATGTTGTTAAGAATATTATTAAGACTGATTCGGAGTGTGACATTTTTCTCATAAAAACCTTTTTTTACTTTTAGCAGCCCAAATACAACTTATAACAAAACAAAATTAAAAATGCACCCAGTTAAGTTACGTTTTGGACTAGCGATGTACAACTATCGATAAACTCGCGTTGAGCTAGTGGACCAGTGGTGTGCCCATGTCGATGACACCGAAAGTGATGTGCAGTGAAGCGGCAGTGCGGGCGCCGCTGCGTTTAGTGATGTGCAGTGGCGGTGTCGATGGATTAGTGATGTGCCCGCTGTAGTGACGATGGAATACCGGGGACCGCACCCGATGATGAGCGTCGGCTCGACGTTCTTCCCACAACCAGGTAATTAAAACTTAATACAAATAACATTTTATCATTAGCAAAAACTACCAATTTTATTCCACAGATAACTGATAATTGTAATTGTCTGGTCAGTAAATGCTATTTTTAATTTACATATAAGGACTCGGGAGGATGGTCAGTATGTAGCTGTGGAAATAAAAGTCGATAAAACAGAGCCAAGCCTTTATATTTTTCTTAAAGACTTCAGCATTTGACACCGTCAAAGTGAACCAAACTAATTGAGAAGGGTTGTAACGATGACTTGACATCAATAGTCCTTTGTCATATACTCGTAGTTGAACACCAATAGGCTGATTTCATTTGTTTCTTATATACCTACATACATTTTTCTACAGATTATATTATTACTGCTAATACACAAAGTGCATGCTGAAAGCTTAATAAAATACTCAACAGTCAAGTTATCACTCCTTCCATTTTTACACCTTTTGTGACGTTGCCACATAACGTGAGCTTTCCGGGCGAATGTACACTTTATGCAACTGTGATAAAGTCCATTGTGATGGCAGAGCCGCATTAATGTGCCCGATGGAGAGTCATAGGGCTGTCTTGGCCCACTTGTTACTACCGTCGTTTTAAAACAACGCCCAAGATAAAAACATATATATAAAATTGTGGGTACTTTTGATAGTAGTATATTTTATTAGCGTTGTTTATAAACAACACCAATTTTCCCAATTTCCACTAAGAATAGATTTTTATTTTTATTTTTCCACAATTTTTATTTTTTTATTTAGCCACATATTAAAAAATGTACAAGTTCGGACACAAAATTTATGTCAGTAACATCTGGGAGTGAATCAATGGAAAGGGTTTTTGAAATGACTTGTAAATATTTTAAAGAAAATTAAACAATTTAAGAACCGGCACCTTTTAAAAGCATATTAAACGGTATTGTTGCTACATTTGTAGGACATGACCAGCCGCGGTTTGCATTTGGGTTATGATAAGTTTAAAAAAATGTTTTGGTATTCTTGGCTAGAAATACAAGTATTATAATGCATAAGTGAACAAGCAAATACAACGGCACTATCTCAGTCTGTCACAATCAGATCAGGCGTAGGGCCAACAGTAGATCTATCAGGTGGTAGGTTTCTGTACTGGCCGTCTAGGTACCACCGCAGTGCCAGATATTTTCCCGTGAAATAGTAGTGTGTCAAGCACTTCTGTGTTTCGGGGAAAGGGCACTGAAGAAGCTAGTGAAATTACTGGGTATATGAGACCTAATAACTGTCGTCTCGGTGTAGCAGGCGCAGGGCGGTGCCATACAGTAACGGCTTAGTTACTGTTTGGCATTAACTGTCTAAGGGCAGACGTGGTGCTTACCATTAGGTGTTCGATCTGCTCGTCTTGTTACACATTGCAATAAAAAAATCTCAATCTGACACAATCAGATCAGGCGTAGGATCATTGGTAAAACCGTGCTTTTCAAGCCACGGGATTATTACCACCGCTAAAACGTATTGTGGTTGACTGGCAAGTGCCAGCCCTAGCGTCCTCCCACTTCCCCCCATCGGTCTATCAGGTTAATTGAGCGCGTCGCCGTGTGATGGATGCTGTGACGTCACCGGGGCGAAGCGCCCTCTGCTGGCGGCACTACAATGTACCTCACATTGCGAGCCAACCCGAGGACTGCTCTTTGAGTGATTTATGTTTTAGGTAGCAATTTAATTGAAAGGCTAGACCTTAGATTTTTATTTGCCAGTAACAAATCATTTACTTCGATTCTTTTATCACTGACTGATCGAAAAGGCCTCTCTTCTTCTTCTTTTTTTAATTGGCAACAAAATAGAGAGCGCCTTAGTCATCGAATAGATAAAATATCAACTTAATTTACTGTCTTTGGTAAAATTGTCCCAATAAAGCCATAAAACATCTTACCGGAATTTCCGATGATCCACATAGCTCAGTAATGTTTATATCGCAATCCAAACCACAGACACTGCCATCTATGGTGTAATTATTGAACTAATCCAATCTCGCAATGCTCGCAACGCAATCAAATCGAACAAAGCTTGCGTTTCTTCCTGTGTCGGAGTAGGACGAGTCGACCCATATGTCCTACATTCAGCGGAAACACGCATCGAATATCCCGGCTGTTCCTGGAAGAGGATGCAGGTTGTATTCCTCCTTTTTGCTTTCCTCTATCGATTGAAAAGAAAATAGGTTAGAATATTACAAACTTTGTAACATATTGGAAGTTGCTTGTTTGTTATTTTATCTTTACTGAGCACTGTACCTATACGAGCACATCAAGCTATCCTAATAAATTTTCAGCTTAATTGGAATATTACCTGAACATTCAGGACATGACCACTTATCCCTATATTCTTCAATAAAGCCTTCAAATGTTTACCTGTAAATTCAATACACTTTGCGTTTAAAATCCGGGTTCTCAGAGAAATCGAACCCGCGTTGCCGCTGCGAGTCGCTCGTGCTTTACAATGTTACATGGAGATAATCAAAATTTAGTTATTACTTAGATCTTTGTCGATGGAAAACGGAACACAGCTTGTCCGCATTTCTTTCCGAACGGCGAAGTAAGATAAGGCAACTGATATGCCGTCCTGCATTTAGCGGAAGCACACATCGGATACACCCGCGTATTCCTAGTAGAGAAAGGATGTGGGTTTTGTCTCCCCTGTTTTTTTTCTGTAGCTTGAATGATGTCATGCTTGGAAACTATTTGAGACAGGATATTTATACCAATCAAAAATCCAAAGAGACCAATAGTACCTAGATAAAATGGGATATCATGGCCACAAAAATTCTCTTTAGATAGTAGCTTCTACATCATACAAACGGCTATTACAAAATTATCTCGAGGATAGCAATCTTTCCTTCGCATAGTATTAACCGACAGTGGAAACTTTAAAACTTGTTTTAGAAGACACATTTATCTTTCTTTTACTTTCTTTGTTTGAGTTATATGCACCACACATACATCAAATGAATGCAGAATTGGTAACCATACGTTCTTGAAACTTTAATCATTAAAAATCTACGCGGAGGCCTTGTACAACTTTTTGGTCCTTCGAGTCGGATATATGTATACTCATAGTATCCGTATGCTAGCAACACTAAAATCACTGGGTCCCACGCATGTTAATCTATTAGCAGCATTTCACCGTTAGCCTAATGCAAACGTAAACAAACGCTCGTTTGTCAGCGACAACAAATTCGCTCGTCTCCCGCGTATTAATTTCGTCGTCGGCGGAATAACAATGAGGGGATTGTTTTCCAATTATGTCCCGCGCTGTCCCCGGGAGGCGACGCGCGGTGTCGCCCTAGCGGGTGCGCGCGCACTTTGGTGTCGAACCGCTTTGTGGGGGGTGGCCCAAGTGGAGGACAGGTTTGGTGTCCAAGTAGTAGAGCGGGTAATGCTTACCGATGCTTAGCTCGCCGACCGACGTATCGTGCGACTGAGTTTAATTGAAAAGCAACGATTGTCCATAAAATACTTTCTTTGGTGAAGTGGCTCCAGTCCTTCACTTGTCTTAGCAAGTCTAGGTCCTTCCGGTAATTCCAGACAGGGGAAACAGACCAATTGGATCATGGTTACTTAGCTATTAGACAGGTTTCCTTTCCTGACGATGTTTTTTCGTCACCGCTGGGTTAGTGATAAATACATTGAAAATTGAGATCTGTTGACTACAGCTCTTTCCGCAGACCCTTATTAAATTGTCTTTCGGACATATAAGGTTATGCCTGTTATAGCTGGCATAATAGTCTCGCTACCTCCCCTCGCTTGCGGCGGGTGCAACGGGATGTGGCAGCCGACGAGGCGCGGCGGAACCGAGTTCCTTGAAAAGCGGAATACACTTTCAGTTGAGTCACTCCAGTCCTTCCCTTGGCACAGTAGACTCGCTGCCTCCCCTCGCTTGCGGCGGGTGCAACGGGAAGTGGCAGCCGGCGGGGCGCGGCGGGACAGGGCTCGCTCGGAAGCGCCCGCGGGTTGTCGCGCCAATTACAGCCCGCCACATTATTTATAGCCGATAATGTTGCCAATTTCGCCAAGATGTTTATCGGAAATGGAGAAATTCTTTATTGCCATTTTATTTATTACTCTTTAGCAAACAACCCCATCTGCGGATGACGATAAATTTTGAAGAAGCCTCGCGAGGATAGTTTGCGTGGGTTTTGTCTTGTTATGGGTAATAATTTTCTTAATTTTTTTTTTAACGGCCCTTTGCGTACTGTAGCGTCGTTTCGACAAATATCGAGCTCTTTTTACTTCCAATTATTTTCCTGTAGTGTCCGAGTCTTCTTTTATTCTTATGCCGAACGTTTGGTTTCGATTTAGTCAGGGAACGCTTCCAACATGACTGGCCCGATGGCGCATTTAGTAGTGACCCTGCCCTATGCGCCAGGGGTCGTGGGTTCGAATCCCACCTAGGAGAAACACTTATGTGATGAACATTTGTGTTTGTTCTGTGTCTGGATGTTTACTCGTATTTGTATTTGAGTATATTTGTGGTACCTTCGTTGTTTCTAATACCCATAACACAAGTGCTTACGCTACTTACTTTGGGGTCAGATCAATGTCCTACATATGTGATGTTGTCCAATGTTTATTTATTTGTAACATGGTCCAAGATTTGCCAAGTCCAGTTATTGAGTTGCAGCAAGTGCCATCTGACCTGATAGGGGATTAAGACAAATTGGATCATGGCTACATAGATGTTTTTCGTTACCGCCGAGCGAGTAGTAAATATATGGAATAATCCATAGATAAGCCGCAGGAAAAAAGAAGCCTTTTTCCTTTTTCAAGATCTCTATATCTGTTCAAAACCATCAGTAAAGTGTTATATTTATGAGAGAAAGCGTAACAAACAGAAATATTTTCGCATTTTTAATATTGAATTGATGTTTGTTGATGGACGTGGAAAGGCATCTCTCATCGGTTGGAAGATGATTTATTTATTAGCGTCGCTCCAGGCTGCGACAGGCGGGAGTCGGGCGGAGTCCTGTGAATATTGCAGAGGGATCGGGGGGATTTGTCGCGATTGATCGCAGAGTGGGCGCTTCTTTTTTTTGTGATTTGGTTGATGAGTTCCGGCAAATGTCATTTGTAGTATTCTTGGATCCTTTACAGTACAGTACAGCGTACATTGCCATTTAAAACTAAGAGAAAGTGTTAGATATTTATTTCCTTTTATAAGTTTCACATAACTTTAAACACGGTATTTCAATGTAACCTTATCTTATTGCTTAAGTTAAGTATAACATTTAAGATAAGTATTACTTTTGACAGGTAAAAGTGTATTACTTTAGGTGCCGCTTAACTTTAATCCTATAATGAAATACACTTAAGTCATACTTATTATCAATCCCGGATTAAGATCAAGATAAGTATATATTGAAATACCGGCCCTTAGATTATCTCAGGAACGGTTGTACTTTGAATTTATTTAATTTATATTACGTTTTTATAAGTTACGCTTAAACGTTACGAGATTCTAGTGGATAAACGGCTGTGATCTCGGGGTCCTGGGTTCAGTTTCCGAATCGGCAAAGTATCGGATTTATTAGAATCCGTCATTATGATGATGACTTGATTTCAATGATCGGCCTTTGACCTTTGCGAATTTAAATAGGCTGATACTTTTTGTGGTTTATGATAGAACTCTCTTACTTAGTAAGACCTTCAGAGCCTTGGATCTATTTAACTGATATCGACGGGAGTGTCACTGTCAGAATTGTCTTATGATCCCAAGTCGGAACCTAAGCTACTTCAAACCCAAATCCCACGCGAGCAAAGTCGTGCTAAATAGCTAGCTTGAAACAGAGGAAATGGAATAGTACCTCGTGACATCAGGGTAGATAATGGCGGCGCGTCGATGCAAATACACCGCGTAGCAGGCGGGAAGTGTCGAGCGTCGGCTGCCACGACGTTGGGTCGAGCGGGACACGGCGGGACTCCACAGGGATAAAAAAAAAATGTATTGATCATCAGTTCATCACTCTAGATGTACCTAAATGTGATAGGAAGTAACAAAAGAGCAAGGAAAAAAGTGAAAAAAAAAATTGTGAGCTCTTACCGAAATTAATCAAACTAGTAACTGCTTGATTTTGAAACTGGAAGGATCAGAATAAGCATATCGTTGGAGTGTCAATGAAAACCAGCGTCAGTGTCTACGAGTGATTGTTGTCATATTCTTCTTTACAGTAAGATAAAATTTATGTCATTCGAGATATTCATTGCCCAAATTATGTATATACGCGGGTACATTAAAACTTATTTTCTCAATCCTTGAATTGAAAGAAAAAGAAAAATGCGTGTGCCCAATCCTCCTAATATATTAAGCATCTAACAAAGTAACTTATCACTGCCATGATAAACCCCCAGTTAATCCATTTCTAGTTTCCGGACGGAAGTCATGGTCACCCTCGCCATCCGGATAACCGTATAAAATAGCACGGATGTCCTTATCCCGCGGATCGTCGGCGGCGATATAAAAAATACTTCGCCCCGTCGCCCCCGTCGTCCCCGCTGGCCCCCTTGATTCCCGCTAAGTGGGCGGGCGGGGTGAAACGGGCCACTAAATGGACGAGCGGGGTGAGCGATAGGGTTGTCGGGTTTATTTGGGGGTCTTAATTTGGGACGTTCTTGAGGTTTGGTCTGGTTTTGTGGTGGTACTACGTTTTTTGCAGGTGGAGGTGATTTTTCTGACATGGTCCCTAAATGTAGAATTTATACCCTATTAGTTTAAACAATTAATTCCTAATTATAACTTTCAGCCCCTGTTTTCCGTCTCCATATTCTGATGTTCTAAAAAACAAAGAAGAAATTTTAGTCTCGTTGATAAAGTGCTTTAAATTTTAATACCAGGCCTTACTTCCAGGTTATTGGTACAATCCGCAGTTCAATCCTCTGGTTAAGAAAATTTGCTTTGTATTTTCGATTCTATGATCGACGATACATGGTGTGGTTTCATCACTAATCTGTAGCGTGGCATTATTACATTTGCCCTTCTGCCATGAAGTATTTGACTGGCCATCTGGAGTCTGGAGCATATTTAAATTCTACTGGCCACTATAAATAACAATAATAAATTTATTTCCTGAATTATTTAAATTATTTACATCTGGTAACCCTGAGTGCCGGGGAGGGTAGAAGTTTCCCGCGACGCGAGCTTGTTAGTCACATCTCGGGACGTTTTTTTTTGTCTCTCTCCCGCGCGCTGGAAGCGGGAATAAATAATTTGCTCGTTTCGCAGCTAAGCGCCGCTAATGCGGGTTAGATTGGCTGTTTTGAATGCCGGTAGTTTTGGTTTTTGTATGCATCAACTGTGATGATTAGTTGACGACGGAATCTCGTAGAACAAAAGTTTTGGTGTTTTGTTTATCTAAACATATTCCTTTACCACCAAATAAAAAAATGTGGTAAGGAATACGTTTAGGTCTTGCTAATCGCAGGCTAGCAAGACCTGCAGCCATGTGTTGGAACTCTATTAGTGACGTTGGTTCTGCTTGCAATTAAACTTTCCCGATTTCCCCTTCATATAACGTATCTGTGCCATGCGTGTGTTCTGAATTAATACCTGGGTTAGACCCAAATCTACAACCCCTATATGAAAGGCAGGGTCATTAAATGCGCTATCGCGTTCGCTAATCAAACAAGTTATATTTAAACTTTTTTGTAACTATAGGTACCCATACGAGTACGTTCGTATACAAAAACAAACATTCGCTTAAACGAAGTACTATAATCAAATTGGTCATGAATAATCCACAAAGGAAACGGCACCGTATAAAGCGTGCTCTTAAAATAAGTAATTGGCGTGGGGCCTTCAGGCAAATCGCGCCGCTCAATAATTAACCTCTGTTGTGTACCCACATTACTCATTTACAGTGCCGCCACAGTCCACTTGATAGCAGTGGGGCATTTCCGTTCAAACGCAAGTGTAAGTGCCGCCACGTAGAGGTGCCCAACTATCGATAGTTTCGCTATCGATAGTTGACCTTGAAAAATAGTAACAATATCGATAGTGCTATCGATAGTATCGATAATATCGATAGTATCGATACTATCGATAGTATTGCCTGGATTTGGGCTATCGATAGTATCGATGGACTATCGATACTATTGATATGACGTCAACTATCGATAGTTTAGCGATAGTGGACTATCGATGGGCAACTCTACCGCCACGTAACCATCGTAGTGCTTGGTATAAATCCCTGTATGCAATGTTGATTATTGTCTATGGGAGGCGATCCCTGTCTGTCTTATTAAATTCGGAATAATTCTATGGGTTGCGCAACTTGCGCATATTGGTCTGCGTCACGTGCGCCTTCTGGGGTCCGTAAACATAACTACTTAAAAACCTTGATACATTTTTATAAATGAACAAGCCTGGGTGTTTCAGTTGATATGCCTTTCGCTTAATAACCATATTATAACATGATCCTTGTCAGAAGCTTTTAAATAAAATAATCAATATAGAGTCCCACGGCAAATTGCGTGGGCTTTAAAATCAACTTCAGTGGCGTTCCGATATTGCTCATTTCAGAATCTCACAGTGAAGATAAAAGCAGCAAAGCATCTTCCGTCACATCTTGAAATCAGGCTGGTGACACGTCTACATATATCCTAGACTGGGAACTAACCTTTGATCTGAGGTTCCGACCGCGTGCTCGTTTGCTGGGCCCAGCGGGTGTCCAATCACTCACTCGTAGACGTTGCCTCATATAATATCCATAGGGGTTAAACACAGTTTTTGTGGTTGCACTTATTCACTGGCTTATTGTCCTGACCAACGCTATATTGGTGGTCGAAAAGATGTGGTCTCGTAAAAGACGCTAAGTACGTGATGATGCGCTCACGACAGTTCGCATTGAGTTGCAGAAGCACACTGATTATACGCCAGCCAATAGGGCGGCGTGACGAACGCGGACAGACGGGGTTCCCAGTTAAAATATAAAATTACCACTAGGCAAATCCCTTCCAAATTGTGTTGTTTTATCCTAATTAAAAACAAACAGAAAAATAACTATTTCGGTACGAAACACAGGCAGAATAAAATTTTGTCCATTTGTATCGTTAAACTTTTTATTTAAATACATTTCTTCATAAGTTAATAATGTAAGTATATTATATATTATTCATTTCAATTCGATAAAATGCAGCTACTTTACTGCTTTGATAAATATACTGTCGATTTCCTTAATTAAATGTAGAGCTTCTGTTTTGTTCTGTGTTTATTTATGAATGGCCGCTTATACATATGTTGTTCGTTGATTTCGACTGGAATAATATTGAGAAAATAGAATAGTAAGATAACTGGGATATATTATGGTAGATGAAAGGCGAAATGCTTCTGAATGTTTTTACAAGATATGAATAAAATGTGTTATGTGATAACATTTATCAGGCCATTTAGTTGCTAAAATAAAAATAACCTGATTTTAGTAATAATCGAAGGTTAAGTTCTTTTTTGACGAGTTGCATTCGCAATTTCGCATCATATTACGAAAGGAAGGGGATACGAAGTGCACCTGTGTCTTTACAAAATTTGTACATTGTAATAATGTAAATAAGCGTGGCTGTTTCAACAGCTGAGATAACCTAATTCGAAATTTGGCTGAAATTACCCTGACGAATACTGCGTGTCCAAAATTTTGTAACAGGATCATTGTTCTAATGTAAAAGTATATTCCTTACCGCTGCCTTATACACCATTAGCCTAACTCGAATACGTAGTCACACGAAAATCACATCGTCGATAATGTATGTAATCAAAGTTGCTCGCATTCGCGGGAACTTGGCGTCGGTAAATTAGTCTTAACACATTCGCTGGTAATTGTGTTATAACAAGACGGGCCGCAGTCTTCGGAACTTTCTGTAGGAGACGAGTGACAGTGAGGAGTCTGCTCATGGTCACGATTCACGAACTAACTGATTCCACTATAATTTAAGTATCAGCTTATTTATGTCACACTTTAGAGAAAAGCCTAAATCATTGAAATGAAGGCATCGAAAGAATTATAAAAAGCAAATGTTAATTGGGATGTTACTTTAGATGGATGTTTGGTTTAAGAAATTGGATGTCACACAAGAACTACTTAATGGATTTTTCGTTATTTAGCACAATTCTAGCCACAACTCTTTGTACTTAAAAAAAAGCTCAGTTGTACATATTTCCACGCAAATGAAGTTGAGGGCAAATTGTTGTATGAATATCTTGCATAAGAATATCTTAACGTTAAGAGTTTTTTACTGCATAACTCGGTATCCATAATAATTTAAATGATTTTAGATTCCGCACCATAGTAGTGAAAAATGAATAGGTAGGTACAACGTTATTTTATATCACTTTTAAAGTTATAAAATAAAAAGACCTTGTAATTTGTAACCTAGCCAATTACGGGCCACGTTGACTGTATTGGCAAATTGCCAAATAAGCTTTGGAGTGTTTGTACAGAGCTTATTTGTAACCGGAGCAGAAAATGGCTACCTTTATGTTGGACATTTGTTAAGTATAGGTATTTGAAGAAATTATCATTGATTTTCTTTACTGTCACAGTGATTTTACTGTGTCGAAAGTTTAATTAAAAGTTGACGAGACAACGCCGGCTGTCGCTGGGATTATCGCTTCCAAATCCTCGCCCAAATTGATCCCGGGAAACATATCAAAATACGCCTTACCGCTAGGGTTGCCAGACGGTCGGGAATTGGCGGGATTCTCCCGAATTTTTGTATATCCTCCCGACTCCCGACAAAGCAAATAATCTCCCGTAAAACAGGTTCACTAATTATTTTTTTAATAAAATATGTTTATTTGAAGTTTGAGTTGCATACATTACAAGGATAAACATGTTACTTATTTATCTGTTAAGATACTCTAGATAACAAACCGTTCACATCTGAATACTGATGTAAAGTAAAATAAACTTATTTAAATTACATTTGATTTAGTTAAAGTAAAGTGTAGGTACATGTTTGACTTAATTTATCTGAGTTATTATGTAAAACATAGGTAATTACCAGTAGTTCCTAAACTACGCTGGACTTGTATCTTAAGAAACCAGTTTTCATTTTAACTAATTAATTAAGAAATTGTGTACAGAAGTTCAAGTATGGTATCAAAATTGTATGTTTTATATTTTCAATTCCAGTAAGTAACGCTTACTGCGAACGCGTTTTTATACTTAACGGACTTAATGATTTATACTCAAAAGAAAGGAACCGAATGAGCATGGATTTAATAAAGGCGGAATTAATAATTCGTTTGAATTTTGACGAAAATTGTTTAAAGAAGATCGGCAGAATTGGGCTCGATCTTAAGCGTTCGTTCCACTATTCAAAATATAATTAATATTCGTTACAAGATTTTTAATATTTAAATTCAATTTTAATTAATATTTTTACCCCGGGATAAAAATATAATCTAATAAATGAAAATACTATTGGTTTTGTAGTGCATCCGGTGTGTTATGTGCATAGTGCATAGTACGTCCGATAGAATAATAATAATGTTGCTAGTTAAGATACTTAAATACTGATTTTCCGATCAGATCCCATACAAATGACAGCTTAGAATAGAGGCACGATAATTTTCTGAAAAAATTATGGCAACAGAAAAGTCAAAAAAAAAATCAAATGTCATACAACGTCTGTCAATCATTCGTTTCTGTTTGTTTTGAATAACATGTGAATAATTGTGTTTTGTCGTTATTGTTGGAATGCTTGGTTTAATATTTGACGACTTTCGCTACGTTTAAATGACGGTTTCAGCTAAAACAAACGACCTAAGCTTTTCTTACAACGGATCCAGTGAACTCGACCATTAGGGTTATTTTTGTAGAAATCAAAATCATCCTATAACTATTTTTTCCCAGGGAGTGGATTTATAAATTGTAGTGTATTTGGAATATTACTTCATTTTCTACATAATAATAGTAAATCGGTAAGTGTAATTCATAAAAAATCAAGGCCCAACGTTCTATGGATGTTCGCCCGTGTCCTTTTAAGACCTTTTTGAATAGCGATAAAGCTCAAAAGTTGTTTCATCATCATCATTTTCCTGCCCTTATCCCACGCTAAGTAGGGTCGGCGCAACATGTTTTCCCCTTCCACATATTCCTATCAGCCGTCAGTTCTACACTCACATCCTTCATTTCCATATCATGCTCAAAAGTTGTTTAACGCGGTAAAAAAAAATGACAAATACTTATGGCAAGAACAAAAACAATAAACATGCTCATTCGGTTCTTATCTTATGTGACAATAATACCTACTATGTTTTTTTTGTTATATCTAAACAGTGCAATGCAAAAATATGTTTACTTAATATATTATGTATAATTAATATTATTAACTTATTTTTTTATTTCTCCCGACCAAAGCCCTAAAATCCCGAAAAATCGGTTATTGATCCCGATAACAGGAATAATCGATCTGGCAACCCTACTTACCGCCCTCGAAATACGACCCCCAGCCGCCGGGGCGAGCCCGCAAAAATCGACTTTACCATCAGCGCCGCAAATCACGTATTACCTCAACAAACACCCGCTGAATCTCCGAGAAATCCGTGTCGTAGTAAATTACACTTTATATTAAAGCGTGGAAAAGCCACTTTTCCCCTTCACGGGCGCGCGGAGACCGAAACGTGAAGCGCCCAAATGGAAATTGATTCACTGCGAACCGTAAGGTCTCAAGTGGCTCGTGACTCGGCCGGCTTAGCGAGAGCTCTCGCCCGATGGCTGTCTCACCCTCGGTCGTCTTCTACATCGGTAGTTGCGGGGGAGGCGGGAGGTCTACTTATACAGGTGATTGTTCGTTTCGTGGGATACATGTTGCGTTGTAGCCCCAAGGAGTTCAGTGCTCCCGAAGTGGCGAGGGTGTACGATTACGAACAGTAATCGCCTTGATCCCAATGAAGTTGGTAACAGAGTGCCGTGCCCCGCAGAGAGAAGTAATAACCGCAGAGGGTTCCTCCGTTTATTGTGATTTATTGCCTAATTATACGACTGTTTGCTGACTCTGTGTGGTTTTGTTATAAGGTGGAGGGTACGGTAATGAATATTTGTTACGTAATCGGTTAGCCTTACGAGATCCCTCGTTTGGCTTTATATGACCTTTTTAAAATATCTCATTATGAGTTAAGTATGGACCATACATATCACTTTACAAGAACTCATTTGGTTAAGTTCAAATTCGATCAGATCAGATTTAATATCCGATGAGTATAATTATTATTGATTAATTATAAAATATTTTGTGTAATTACAATAATTTAATAATGAAGTCTTTCATCTGATTGAATACAAGTAGACACTACAATGACTACTACATATTTTGTATCCGGCTCGAAGGACCATTTCACATTACATTGTGATTTTTTATATACATACATATTATACATAGAAACACCGAGACTGACACAAACAGACAATACCTACATGTCTATGCGCGAAAATGTTGTAACCAACCACCAAATCATTCATCAAGTTCATACCAGAGAGCTGCACTGCAATCGTGCTACGAATGTGTCATGCATCAACGCAATCGATACCGCGGAGAGGCCTCGGCGCGTAGGCACGAACCCGCCAACAGGTGCGGCGCTGCGAGGGTGGCGCCCGCAGGATTGTAATGGCACTCCGCAGAGGGCGCGCCGCGAGTTGTAGGATGGAGCGGGTTGACTGAGGGTGGCTGTTTTGTCCCGTCTGCATCATTATCATCATCTCAGCGTATTCCTGATTGCACCCAGTATGGGCCTCAGGGTCCGCTTCGACTATGATCCTAGATTTGACAAGTCTGGTTATTACATTGTCCCTCTGCATGTTTAGTGTATTCGTTGACTGTTTGCTTGGTCCTTCGCGCCGTTTTTAGGCTTTTTGTTTACCATTAAACCAGTTTTACTTTCCCAGAATACCATAAAAAACTTTGCTATATGCATAGCATTGAACCTCCGATACTCTCAATCCATAAAACGCAATAGTAGAGTTACTTCGCACACCATATGTTGATGTTCTGTGAGAGTCAGAGTGAGTTGCGCTTTCCCAGTCTAGTCGGCCCATTTCGACAGACACGAACTGTCTGCAGCATGGCTGTGCTGCACTTAGAGTAAAAGACAGTGTTCCGCTTGTAGCTTAGACCGCGTCTTTACCCGAAGGCAGCAGTGCGCCGACTCGACAGCGCTACCCCGACTCCGGCACTTCGCCGACCGCACTCTACACCTAACAGGTTGCGCTCTATAACTTGCTTCAGCTACCACTGCACTAAACATTTACTACGATGGCGCAATTGATGGTGACCCTGCCTACAAATGCCGTGGACGTTTCTATTTGTCCTGTATCTGGATGTTTAAAAAGAGATTGTTTTGACTTATTGGTCCTTCGCGCCGGATAGGCTTATAATTATATTCTTTCAACACTTAACAAGAAATATGATCCAAAACACAGTATTTCAGCATCGGTCTGACCAAAAACCTCAACAACTTTCTTTACTGTCAGAATCCGGAAGATAATCATTATGGACTTAAAAGAAGACAGCCCACGTCCTTTGTGTTTTGAATGATATTTTAAGCAGATGGTTCTAGATTTGCGATCTTATATTCTTGAGAGCATATATTATTAGTATTGTATAATTTATGTTCTCTTAATTAAGTTACATTAATAATAATAATCATGAAAATGCAGGATCTATATAAGACGTATGTACAAGTGGCGTTAGTTCCGTCCAACGCAAATCGCCCCGTGGTCTGGGCGATGTAATATCCATGCCTAGAGCTGGGGAGACGGTGGCAATTAGACAATGGATGCGTGATGCCTAGTCTGCAGGGAGCGCTAGATTCATAATAGGTCGTCTGGACTGAGACCTGAGTCAGGCTAAGATCTTTTAATGAGGTATTTCGTTGGGTTTTGTTTCGCAAAAAATTATAGTTTTAGAGTTATTAAATAGCGACTTATTCAAGTAGAAGATCCACAATGCTCTATCTCTCATTTTTAATATAATTGACGTTTGGCAAAGCCACGGGCAAATGCCATATTGTAACCAGTCTCTCCATCTATTTGTGTTTCAAATTATATTCCTTAAAAAATAAAAGCAATCGGAATAAATAAAAATATATGCAAAAACCAATGACGTTCAATATAAAACTAGACACCCAATCTCTAAGAAAAATTCCTCAATAAACGTCCGAGTGGCTTTGACACTGATGACATTAACACATTCGTTCAAATTAACACCGTATCTCGTGGCATTTAGTGTTTAATGTCAATTGTATACAACTAAACGAAAACTCTGCCCAATAGTCGGGTGGGCAGACTTTTGCTTCGGACAATATTTGAGCGTGATTGTGAGTCTAGTTTTTTAATTGAACGTCATTGGCAAAAACGGATTTATTTATTTTCAAAATGTCATGTCGTTATGAAACTAAAACTATTTCTAATAATTACGTTCGCAGCACACACGTGTTCTCACTCACGCGTTGATTTATTACATTTTTGTACGTTTTTTTACTTTTTAACGTTCGTTTCTGATCGAACGGCCGTGTAGGGTGCTGCTAAATATGGCATGGGTAGGGTTGCTACTGGTTACTTATATATCTATTTAATACTGCCTATACAATAATCGAAAAATCGAAATACTAAATTCCCAGGTGGACTTGTCGCTGGGCCGGTCAATCGACACAGAGCGGGCACCGGCTCGTCCTCTCCGGGTGAAAGGGGAACCGGGGGAGTTTAGTGGGTAGTGGGACGCTTGGGTCCCGAGTCCCACACACGGCCGCAGGTCTCGCTAGCCTGCGGTTAAGGTGCACAAACGCATTCTCCTCCGAAAGAAAAAAAAAAGGTGGACTTGTCGCTGTCTTAGCCCAGCATCAATTACAAGATACCAGACAGATTTAACTTAGGTCCTGCCTGTATTATCTGTTATATCACGTAAGTTAAGTATAAAGAAACCACTGTATTACTCGAGTTTCTTAATAACATACATTTTAATAGGAGGTAAGCATTATCTTTCGCTAAGTATAGGATGAGCGTTGTACCCATTCTTTGCAAGTAAATGTTTTGACTTATTGAAATTGCTATCTATACTACTCTCTCTTTACGCATAAACCATTAAACACTATCTTGGTGAAATACGTCGTATAGTACAGTCAACACGGGCAGAAACCTTGTAAAATAATAAAAAGAGAAAAATTCAATCAAAAGATGCAACATTGGCAACCATGTTAAAACTCGTAAACGCAGCAGCACCGCACGTGTCATTCGTTATTAATAGGGGTGTAGAAGTATTAGCGGGGACCGTGACTGGCCGGTGTTTACCCAGGGTTCGCTTCCCACCCGCCGCTGACGCGTTAAATACGCGCCACGTCATTCGTTCCTCAAATAGACGCTAATTAACTGGAGATATTTTAAACTGGTTAGTGTCCTGCGAAGATTGTCAAGATTAATTGGCACCAAGAGATGTTAAGAGGGAGGAAAACGAGCATTTGTGATGGTGAGTAATCATCAACGTCGCACTTTCTATGCAGGACATGCTTGAACCATTAGTTTATAAAATTAATAAGACATCCTTATCACCTAGTCCAAAATTATAAAGTTCACACCTTTTTTTAGGAGAATACGTTTAGGCAACATAGCCACAGGCTAGCTAGACCTGCGGCCCTGTGTGGGTCGAGTCTAAAACGTCCAAATACCCACGAAACTCTTTAGGCAAAACCACTAAACGATACGGACCAGCTAGTTCCAATAATGAGAGATAGTAAAAGTAAATACGGGAGTGACATTATTGGAATACCTACCATAAGCAAGAAACCAAGGATTGTATTTTAATGGACTTAATTCCGTGTTAACAACACGGTGATTCCGCCAACGTCAAGTGTTTATAGAGACTATTATATAGACGTCGAAAACGGGGAAGTTTCTTAACTGTCAAAGTTGGTCGTGTAGCTGTCAATGTGACGTTCAATTCAAACCCCTCAAGGCCGCCGCGCGAAGGACCTCAGGGTCGCGGGAACTCGATTAAGACTCTTAGACGGGGTAGAGGCTATTCTAATTATTGTATTAGCGTCTGTTTTAGTTAAGCGTTATCGTTGTTACTATTGTCAGCAGATAAGAGAGAGATCTCCTGATACATTAGAGAATACCTTGAAGCACTAAAGTTGTAACCATTTTGTGATAGATTAAATAATTTTGAACGTGAAGTCTTGAGATTTTTAGATTTTCACCAGCTTTTCGAAGGCCCTTAGAAAATCACTTGCACCATTATTTGTACTAAAAGTCCACTAAATGGAGACCGATGAAGTGAAAGATTTGTGGTTATACAGTTTAAAGTATAATTATAACTGCTTTCAAATTCGATTCTACGTGAAACAGTATTGATAAAATGAGTCTTCCAAAAATGTTTTTCAATGTACCTATATTTTGAACCTTCGACAAACAGTGGAGCTGAAGTGCCGTGTCACCGTTGTGCGCCCCATGCTAGCTCGCTGTGCCTACGGCGAGGGGTCCAGCCCTCAATCGATGGCAATTATTCCGGTCTGAAGCACTGATTCCAGACACAAAAGTCGCCTCTCGTCCGCTACGGAATCAATTTGTTAATTTGATTTGACGTCTAGGCAATTTCAACGAGATGTTGAATTGTAGAATGTTGTGTGGTATATTACCTATTGCAACGTTGATTTCTTTGTAGAATCGAAGTGACTAGGATATTAACACGCATGTTACAAGGACTGTCGATTAGTTGCAATGGTTAGGTGGGTATCAGTTTGGTCCCCGGACGGTTCAAACTTCAAACATTTATGTGCATAAACATGCCTGGTAGTTCTGGTCTGAATATTATATTTTCAAAAAAGAATATATAAATTGTCTTCAGTTGTCTGGTGCCCATAGTAGTAGATAAATGTCAGATTCCTTGGGAGACTATGTCCAGCAGTGGACTTGTTTGGGCTGGTAATGCCCTCAAGGGCCGTAGCAACTCACCGAGTCACCATCTGTTGGGCTACGTTCCTGTCTCACAGATGACTGAAGTTTTCATGTATAAAAGAAAGAGATAGATACCATTCACACAGCTCGTATAATACTGTTTGTTTCTCCATGCAAACATACCGGTTAACTGAATACGGAGAGAATATTAAATACTCGATTGCGAGTTCATTTTCAAAGGCAAGTAGGTAATTAATTATTAAACGTCTTGACGTGTCGTTCGCAGGAAGCTAATGTCTTCTAACTATAAATGCCTGTAATACACTCCCACCCCCTCCTTCGTTTGGGTAGAATACAGCCGAGTAAGGCGTAGGAAATTAAACATTCTAAATCATAATTAGAAAATTAGTTCATAGATTTATTTTCTTGGACTACTTAGTGTTTTTTACTTGGATGTTATATTTAATTTTTAGCCTGACCAAGAAAATAAAAAACCTGCTCTGGAGGCGCCACATTAGCTATGGTTATAGCTACTTTTGGTTGCTATGGTTATAATCACAAATAACAACGCACGGTTGACACTTGACATTACACTTTGACAGACGGCAATAATGAATGACATCATAATGTTTTTTATTTGATTGTTGCCACTTAAAGAAATAAGTTCCAATATTTTTCCCCAATATGGCGAGGTTTTTTATTTTAATGGTCGGGCAATAAGTCCTTTTTTTGCGTTTATCATCATCATATTCGTCACAGGATCACTGCTGAACATAGGTTTCCCCCAACTACCTCCACCATGTCGCACTGCTCTTCTTCCGCAGCATCCTACTCATTCAAGCAGTACGCCTGTAACATACGAAAATCAATACGGGAACCAATGAAAAATGACGAAGTAATTAAGTTCTCGCACTGGTTTCGAAAGAATAAAACTAATTTAATCAGTGCCGAAGCTCTCATGCGTTTCAATGGAAGCCGTTTATTCCGGTATGAAAAGTGTGGGTATATTTCATTTTGATCAAATTCGGGATATTGCGAAAATGGAGCAATTCTTTATTGATTTGAATCTGAATTTGAATTTTTTATTATCGTTTGTGTAGTGGTTCAAGTAATTGGCTATCTGTGAAAATTGAAATTATTATTTTTGAACACAGCTTGGTTTTATAATCACTAACCCGCATTTGGCAAGCGTAGCGATCCAGCCAGCACCTGTCATGCTGGCGATGTCTTGTGTGATGCGATAGTGACGTTTTTTTTTAATGCTTTATTCAGATCAGTTGCCAGACAGGCACGCAGCCCACTGATAAGCGACCACTGCGGCCATTTCCATTTGGGTACACTTTACGAGGAAGCGTCGCTCAATGTGCAGTCACAGTAGGCCGTACGTAGGCTCATTTTTGATCTTCGATTTTGAACCAGCAATGCGAAATTAATATATAAAATATGATTGAGATCGCGATTTTCTCAAAAAAAGGAATTTACCATTCGGAAACGTTACAATCCCGTTTGAAACATTTCGTGTGGTCATGTTATGTATGACCGATATTTCCACATTACTCCATGAAATAAACGTTGATGTTTATTTCATTAACTGCATCGTAATTAACAAGACACTTTGCTTTGTTCCAGGTAAATATTGGAGCTGGGATAATCAGTTATTGTATGGAGTGGGTATGTAAACACATAGTGCGTATAATCGTACCCTTTTGATGGATCGTGAATGCGTTGACGGCGATAATTATTTTTATTGCTGTTGTTTTGTATGGTAGTATAAATTTTTTCTTCAAGTTACAATTAAACTGATAAGGAACGAAAACTAAAGACTGTAGAGAGACGGGGATCGAGCATCGAGACTGATCGTTAGTACTTGTCACCTCTTACACAAATATATAGAAGACTGATTTAAAGAGATCTTTGTGACTTTCTCTCTCTGATATCGATATCTTGTCTGCTTTGCGAGGCGACTAAAGTAGTCGCATACTTGACCGACATATGACGAGAGTGACCAACCGTCTTTTGTTTATATCTGCTCATTGCGGACATATCTGAAAGAACAGACATAAATAATTTGGAGAACAGCCGACATGTCAGGCATGTACATGGGTATACAATTCCTTGTGCAGTGTCTTTCCAAGAAATCCTACCATATTAGAGGTAGAATACCTTCACAGACGACTTCACTTCTTCAATTGAAATGCACTGTCTCAAGGTGTCAACCGTCCGCTGTCCCCATAACCGATGTACTCTACTAAGCATTGGACGAGGTATTAATAACGTTGTCAAGCCTACCATCAGGTGGAATCTTTAACAGAAGCTACTGCAATGACCTTCTTAAATGAAAATGCATCATCGCTGTCCACATAACGGTTGTACTAGAAGAGGTATTAATAACGTTGACAAGCCGCTTGAGTCACGTCGGGTCGGTGCTGTGACCCCCTCGATTGAGCTTAACTGCGTTACCAGCTCGGCTGATGTATGCGACGGCTAGGGGTGACTGGGGCGATGGGTTGACTTGATCTCGGTTTTTCTACGTAGTTTTTTTTTTATATTAGTTCAGTTGGCAGACAGGCACGCAGCCCACCTGATGGTAAGCCGTCACTGCGGCCTATTCCATTGAGGGACACTTCTCCAGGAAGCGTCGCTTAATGTGCTGCCAGACTGTAGGCTCATCTGATCTTCGAGACTTTGTATTTAAGTGTACTGGCACTGTGTGTAAATAAAGGAGAAAGAAGCATCTTGCTGGGATGAACAGGGCATCTTTATTTAGTAACCATATTTAAAAGGAGAATGCTTTTGCCATCGTAATTGCAGGCCACCGAGACCTGAAGTTATAGTACCCTGGACTAAATCATCCCACTACCGACTATACCTACTCCCTCAGTTCCCCTCCACACTTAAAGACGGAATGTGGGCTTCTCTTAGCACATCTACCAGCCCGTTTTTTGAGTTTTCATGACAAAGACCTGTCATGGTTGGTAGTATCCGAGACCAAAGGCTTTTCTTGTCCTCAGAGTGACTGTTTAAGAATCGGGAACTTGTGTGCTCATTGTCAATTAGTAAAATTATTGAAAAAAATATTAAAATCAATGTGTCTCTAAGGTACGCCCTGTAACTTGTGCATTTCGGTCGCCAGCCCTCATGGGTTCAATTAGCGAGGATCAGGAGAGCGCGGGTCGACGGAGTCAATTGGCAGTAGTGAGCGGCGCGTACGCACTCGAGTTGCATCTGACAACGTTGCGTTGTTGTGGCGTTGACTAGTCCCGCCGCGCAGTTGCGTTACTTTAGCGTGGATGCATACATAATATTGCTTATAATACGATATGCCAATTGAGTGCAGTATCTGTTAATCCTTCAAGTGTAGTTTAGTAGTCTGTTACGCTGTCACGCCGAAACCAATGAACCGATTTTAATAAAATTTTGTATACTGTACTATAATGTTGTCGCGGGTGTTAAAATAAAAGTGAACACTGCGTACACAAATTTAATAGAAGATTAATAGGTAACGTAAATTTAAAAGAAATTTAATAGGTAACGAACTGTTGCCGGCGGGTATGGGTAGGTAGGCCCGACTGTTAGTTTGCTTCCGTGGCCCGTTCCGTTCCGTAGTCTATACTCTACCACGGGAAAGGGAATGAACTAATTTTTATCCGGGATAATTCTATATCACAGGGATAACAGAATAAGAAATGTTTTTGTTTGTTCTCTTTTCATGTCGCAACGAAGCAATGAATCGATGAGATTTTAGGAATGGGAATAGTTTGATAGCTATAGGCTTAATCCCGAGTGAGGGAACTTGGCTTTCTACATGTGCAATAAATATTTCATAGTCCTAACTTGTCGTTCACGTCCGGCGGTCCTGGTTATTCGTTCAATTAGGAGGATCAAAAGGGCACGGGTCTCGAAGTCAACTAAGAGCAGCGAGCGTCGCACACGCAACCGCGGCGGCTCGTACGCACTCCACTCGCCTTGACGACGTTGCGTTGGTGGCGTAGATATTCCTGGACACTATTCTCACAGCGCCGTCCAGCCCCAAACTTAAGCTTGTGCCGTTCGAGGATCGAACCGTCGACCTCGGTGTAATAACCGACTTCTCAACCATTGCACTAAATCTGTCGTCAAAGATGAGACGCTGTATCTGGGCCACCGGCTATAACCACGAGACTTAACCACCGGTATATTTTCTTCAGTTATCATCATCATCACATACTGTCCAGAGATATTTATTTATTATTGCGTGATGATACAAGGACAGGTAGCTTAGCTACGTTTGCCAAGTTCTGATTGGTGATAGATCACAAACCTAAGCTCTATTGACCCCAGGATCCCGAGGTAAAGATTCGATACACAGACCACTAAGTATACCACTGTACCATCGGGCCAGTCAAAAATAAGAAGAATATGAGTATGGCTACAGCTTTTAGAGATGCGCTCGTGGCGCAGTTGTGACAGTGGTTCTTCACAGCGAAAGTCAAACTAACCACGGCGCGGTCGGACATATGGGATGGGTAACCATTCTGTTCTGACCACATTTAGTGACATCTATTTCAAGCGTCTGTGCTTCGGAAGGCACGTTAAGCTGTTGGTCTCGGCTGATTCCATAATGTCATTCATTGGCAGCGTGATAACGTCTTACTTACATTAACACTTGGTCACTTGCCTTACGCACCCGTCCACCAATTCGCACTGGGCCCGCGTAGTGGAGTATGGCCCACACTATCTTACAGTTGAGATGACGCGTGTCCCAGCAGTGGGACGTATACATATAGGCAATATGATGATGACGATGACAGCTTTTTGTCTAATTGTTTTTATTAAAACGGGTTCGGACTAGTAAAGTACATGACAGACTGTCGGTATGTGCGTGGTTCGCGCAGTAGGGTTAAGTGGATGGGTCGCCGCCGGTCACTCCCCGGAATAGATCAATTGACCTCGGGCTCGGCGCTAATCTGTTGTCCACTGGTACTTGTGTCGCCGTCGTGTTGACCCTTTTAGCGGTGATGTTGGGAGATCAAGTCTATTTGTTTTGAATGTTATAAATTGAATTTTGAAGATTGTCTTTTCTATCGTATTAGGCTAGCCTGTAATGATAGATATCAGATTATTATGATAAATATATAAATAAATATCGGACGTCATATACATTGATCTGACCCCAAAGAAAATAAGTCACAACAAAGGCACCATAATAATAATTTATAAACAGATGTAAAAGTACATAGAACAAGAATGTAAGAAGTTTTGATAAGTCGTAATCAATAGAGTGCATACGCAAATAAGTAAAACCTGCCTATTAAAAGGTAGGCGTTCGAAACCTTTGTTCTTTATCTTGATTTTATAAAGTACACTAAAAACGTCGAAAAACAACAGCCCTTATTCAATTTATCACCCCTCAACGTGTACTTTGAACTGTTTCAAAAATATCAACAAAAAACAAATTGTATTGTCCCGATCGGAAGGGGCCGAAGCGGGCGATTTGTCAGCTGCGGCCCTTGGGGTCTGCGCCCTTCGCCCTGTGTGCCAGTTTTAGGGCACGAGAAACACGCTATTATAATGTCATGGTTTAGTTTAAAAAAATATAGGAAAAATCTGGTTATACTACTCGTACTAGCCGTCACCCGTTTCCATCCATCAGACAAGGTGGAGCACCCCGAGGTTTTGTAGGGTCGAAGAGTTCCAAACACCACATAAAAAACCATTATAACGATAATACAAAGTATGCTATACTTTATAATTATTATCATTTTAAATTTTAGAACGAACGATATCATCCATCCATCCATCCATTTGCTTATGAGTACTTTCTATTCTTCGCTTTTTATACCATTAGTAAAGTTGCACACAGGTTACGCGCCCTTACCTGAAGCTAGAAACTTGTAAGAGTATCCATCGGCTTAACCGTATGTAAACGAGTCCATTTAAAACATATCAAAAAGCTTAAAATATATCGATGGCGGTGTTTTGTGGTTGAGGTCGGAGGCACATGTGCGGCCGCCCTTTTTTTTATGTTAGAGGGAGGCAACGAGCAGGCGGGTCACCTGATGGTAAGCAATCACCGCCGCCCATAAATACCCGCAACACCAGAGGAGTCACAAGTACGATCGAGGTCTCCCGCGCGTGATCACTTTTGGAAAAATATACCGTGCACGCGCATCGTGACTTCTTAGGAGCGGCGCTTGTAAACGTGAAAATACTGCACAGGATTTTAGCCTTTAGGGTGATCACGCGCGGGTGACCTCGATAGTACGTTGCCGGCCTTTAAGAAAGTGATATGCCCTTACCAGTTACGTAATATTTAACGCCCCGCTTACACCTAACCACGGCTGTACAACAGTCGAGCCGCGCCGAATCCGCGGGAACCTTTCATGTTTAACTAAGTGTGAACGTAATTGTCGGGGGTGCGACTGTACGCCGTCACACCGCCCCGGAAACGCCGCTGTGCGGTATTAAATATGTTTTTATTATAATCAGGACATTGTACCTACAACATATGGTGTTCGGTTTAGCTACACATGTCAATAGGTAGTATAGGCAGTCTTCCGGCAATAGACTTACGGTGCCTAATAGCATTCCCCTCCACAAAAAAAAGGGAGTAGGGAGGTTATACGAATGTTCCCTTCTTGCTTGCGGTGTAGACCAGTAGTTACTTCCTTCTGAATTGCACTGGTCATGATCTTTGAGTCTCCTCTACTCTGCATGCCCAACATAGGAAGGGTCCTATGTTGGGCATGCAGAGTCCGCCACTTAGGCAGACATTTGCTAGGAATTTAGTGGAAGTAAAGGCTTTTGTCGGGTACCCATTAATACTCCCAATCATAGCGAATGCCCTCGTCACGTAACAGGCCCTTCATGACTGTGTAATCCTAGTTATTAACTTTGTGCGTGTTAAATTACTATTAAATGTGTTCCGGCAAAATTAATGTGAGAGCCAGTATACTTGAAATCAGAGGCTCGAAGATCAGATGAGCCTACAGTCTGGCAGCACATTGAGCGACGCTTCCAGGTGAAGCGTCCCTCAATGGAATAGGCCGCAGTGGCCGCTTACCATAAGGTGGGCTGCGTGCCTGTCTGCCAACTGACTAAGTAAAAAAACGTCGGTTTAATGTTCGAGTTTGAGATCGACCCGCATAGCTAAGCGTCGATTAATCTGTCATTTCGGTAGCGATTTCATTGATAGGGCTTTTGTGTTACGGAGTGAGATAATAATAAGGTGACGGGCGCGGGACGGGACTTAATGAATCTTATTTTTTTTACCAACCAAAGTAATCGTTTGACATAATGTCGTGTCAAGCTTAAGGCTTATAGACGTAAGGTCAAAGGAGACGGTCTCGCCCCGACGCACAGATGAGCGATAAGCGCGTGATATATCGGCCGTTACGCAAGGTGGTCGGGCTAGTTCATTAATGGCGGGTAATAAGCCGTAAATGTTGGTTGGGGAGCGAGTGGGAGCGGAATGTGACGAGCGACTGCGAGACATGCTAGTTTGAGGAACATGCTAAAAAATGTTTTGGTCCTTCGAGCCGGATAACATGGTCCTTTGAGCCGGATGGCATAACCAAACCAGATACTAGAGGTGCACAGATGAACGATATGAAAGTGATATATTGGCGGAGCCGTTGCGCGAGGTGGCTGCGTCATTAATGGGGGTAATTAGCAGTTAATGCCATGTTTCGGTTATGAAGCGAGGGATAGAGGTATTGAACAAAGTAGCTTGTCTCTTAGTGGGGAAATATAAGCTTAATATGGTTGGTCCTTTATTCTGATAACTTTGTCGTTTGACCTAAATAAAATTATGTAATCCTTACGTTGGACAATATTTAGCTGTTTTTGTTACAACACATGCATTATATTTATTTGTAATTATATTTTAGTAGGGAAACTATGACCCCTCCTTTATATTTTTTATTGTTCTTGCAGTTACGGATACGCTTTAATCAATCTCAATATTATTCAAGCTAAGGTTCTTCGTTGGACTTTACATAGTCCTGATACTTCAATAAGTAAACAAGGCAACCTGTAATAGTTGTACTAACCATCTCTCTCTTTGTCCACAGGTGTGAGCGCAAATAAAATAGCTAAGCGCACGGAGCTGGCGCCCAACAAGGGCGGGCCGTTCGCGGCGGCGCTGCGCACCCTGGCCAAGAACGCGGGGCCTGATGCCAAGGACGGTGAGTGGCACGCCTGCGCACGCTCCCGAGCCACGGGTGATGAGGGAGAGGGATGGATGTATTGGATGTCTCTTTCAGATAGTAGAAAATATATTGTTGGTAGTTTTGATTGAAAAAGATTTTAATGCGACTTGTTGTACGTCAGTTCAATTCCTAAACGATCCTGTTTGGTACAGTATTGCACTGATAGCAACTTTAATGCTATCATAATCATTGTAGGCTTTTCCGTAAGATAGAACACAGTAATGGAGGCAGACGAGCTGTCGCTGAAAGTTGTTTTTGGTTGTACTTACTCTAAACAACACACAAGAATTTAAGTCAAGGAAACCTGGTGGGTGAAAACTGTATCCATCTATATCCAGCCGCTTTAAAAAATACACGGGCAACATGGCGTTTTTCGTAGACACAAAAGTAAACTCATAAAACTTATCAAAATATTTTAAATTTCGTTGCGTTATTGTTTCATGTTAAAGATGTTAAGTTTATTCGATTGGTTTAGTGAATAGGAGAACACATTTAGAATATCGAAAACTACTAATAAAGATTTTGATTTTTACTAAAGTGTAATAACTATTGTAGACTGTTCTCGTACCTCATTATTCGTGGCTCCTATCTCCCTTTAATATTTTTTATTTATTTCTTGATTTTCGATCACAAAACATTTTAATTACCAACACTTGTTGGGTTGCAATCGTCCATACAGTTTCGCCAACGATTCGTGGAATAGTGTGTTACGCATATCACATCAAAGAAAATATTTGTGATGGTTGACCAAAGTGGACTCAAAGTCACTTTAGTCAATCTGGTATCGTCTGTACAACACGTTATATTTAAAGCATTCCAGGAACGTTTGTAGTAGTTTTAATAATATTTAAGCTAAATCTTGCAAATTTTGTCGTAAATTTGAAAAATATTGTAAAACTCCACGGTGTCCGTGGATGCTGTACAATTAAACCGATAATATGCTCTGTTTCGACCATGTTATCTGGGTCGAAGGAACATATTGTCTGGCTCGAAGGAACACGATATCTGGCTCGAAAGACCAAAGTATCTGGCTCGAAGGACCATGATATCCGGTTCGAAGGACCGTGTTGAGTATGAAAGTGTGCAGGCCCCACGAGCGGAACGCCCGAGGCGAGCAAGGACAAGCCCCCACCCACGCCGACGAAGAGAGCTTCCCCACACCACCTACCAACAAGCGGATTTCAGCCGTATAGACCAGATGATAGGTAAGTAATTCTCCAGATTTTTACTAAAATTTTTACTTAAGATTGATACTCGAATTTAAAAAAATTGTAAATAGCGTACACAACAATTAATTATATTTGTGTGAATAAACCTGTTGAGGGTAATGCGCTGTTAAGAATAACGGAGGTCAGTTTGCACTCGTTGCAGTATAATAACTGGACTTGACAAATCATGAGATAGCCAATGATATCAAAATTCACTTGTGGGGTCAAGAGTTAGCCAGTCGCACTCTAAAAAAGTCCAACCACCAACCAGACTCAAGGAAATCGAAACCCAATGGCGTCTGACACCTGATGGTAAGCGGCAACGCGACCTGTTCCATTTAGAGACTTTTAGCCAGGAAGAGTTACTCAATGTGGCAACACAATCTCTGATCTTTAAGCCTTTGATTTCAAGTGTACTGACTCCCACATTTATTATATTTGAGAGTCCCTATTCGGGAGTGCAACTGTTCCTGCGCACTCACTTGAGCACTATAATTGTTCACTCAGGTTCCTTTAACTCGCCACTAATAGCACTGTCAAAGTAAGAGTACGGTAGTTGACCCCGTCACCGCTAGATGGCGAGGGGATTAGTTTATAAGACGGTGTTGTTTGGATTTTCCGTTTATATATAGGTCGCCCATACATTTTCAATAAACGCCTCCGTCCTGAGTTTGGAGTTGTATTTCCTACTCTGCTTTGGGAATTTGTACCAAATTGTACAATAATATATCCTGTGGACTTGGTTAATCGCATAGATTCCCCGCCGTAGACGAAAACTCGACTAGGAGGACACTATTATTTTATTATTATTATATAGTTGATCTAAGATCCTGTTGGTTTGTGTTGCAGCAGACTGTCCCACCCGGCGGCGTCGTCGTTCCCCCTGCTAGAGCCCACCGCGTACTCGCCGTACGCGCACCCCAGTCTATACTCCAGCGCGGCGCTGCAGTACAGGTAATATATCGACTTGCATGCATAGAAATAAGATGTGGAAGAAACGGGAAGAGAATAAAATGTTAAGTCAATTCACGTATCGCATCAATCAAATACGCTAGAAGAAAGCTAATAATATAACATCTCTTGTTGTTCAGCCTATAAAGTAAAACAAAATAGAGGATAATTGTTTTCATCATCATCATCATCATCAGCCTATATACGTTCCCACTGCTGGGACACAGGCCTTATCTCAATTGTGAGATAGTGTGGGCCATACTCCACCACGCTGGCCTAGTGCGGGTTGGTGGAGGGGTGCGTAAGGCAAGTGACCAACCTTAATGTCAGATGTTATCAAGCCGCCAAATGGCCTCTGACTAGGCTTGACGACTAATATTTACATTATAGTAAGTATCAGCCGGGACCAACAGCTTAACGTGCCTTCCGAAGCACGGAGACGCTCGAAATTAATGTCACTAAATATGGTCAGAATGGTCACCCATCCATTAACCGACCGCGGCGTAGGTAGCTTGACTTTCGTTATCGCTAACGAACCACTGTCACAGCTAATTGTTTTGCCAGAATAAAATTTCAATTTTAAATATGCAAATTTTGCAGTAGTTTGACTAAAAGATTGACTTTAGAATGCATAGGAGGCAAACCGGAGGTTTGTTTTTACCTCAAAACAATTGCGCGTCAACGTCCTTAACATCTTACAGATAAAATATCAGGAACTTATCTGAAAGTGTAGCACAGCACATATAAATACATACGGACAAGAAGTAATTATATATTCAGAAACATTACAAATTCACAAGTAGACGGATTCAATTGGAACCGAAACTCAGCATAACGTATAATGTTTTTTCGTGTACAGGCTAGCAGCAGAAGAACAAATGTACCTAGAGCGAGTATTCCGCAGCGGCGTGGGCGTGGGCTGGCTTCCTCCCTACGCGCTGTACCCCCCTCTCGGCCCTCCCCTCCCCTTGGTGCCCCCTCACGCCGCGCACGCCGCGCATTCCGCCCACGCCGCGCACTCCGCGCACGCGGCGCACGCAGCACACGCGGCGCATGCGCACGCGCAGCATGCGATGCAGGATAGAGATAGGGAGGAGAGGGAGAAGGAGATCGCGGCGCAGCGGGAGAGGGAGAGAGAGCGGGAAAGGGAACGGGAGAGAGAACGGTGAGTCTTAAGTGATTGTTGTTTTGTAAAATAAGTGGCTGAGTACTTTGATTCTCTGAAATGCTATTGTCATAATTCTATGCAGCTAGCACTTAAAATGCAGGATTTGATTTGTGACTTTTTTTTATAATAACTTATTAGATTCTGAAATAGTATTTTATCAGTGACAAATATAAATATATTGTGTGTCAAATGTGCACGATTTACGAGTCATATTATGAAAATTTGATGATTTCGATAAAATAAATGAGGTTTGTAAAATAAATGAGATTTGAAAAAATAAATGAGTTTTGTAAAAATAAATGAGTTTTGAAAAATTAAATGAGATTAGAAAGAAAGAAAGAAAGCTATGAATTAACTGCAAATTGCGTCTTAAACTTGCGTGGAAAGATTTCTTGGCCAGTTCACATTTAGCCCAAGATACGCCAGTTTTGGACCAGGTCTTACGTCAACCCGTCCTCGCCTTCCAGGGAACGCGAACGAGAACAGCGCGAAAAAGAGCAGCGCGAACGCGAACGCGCGCAACGAGAGAAGGACGCTCGCGCGCGCGAAGCCCTCCGCGACGAGCAGCGAGCGCTCGCCGCGCTGTCCTCGCACCACCTGCACCCGCACCACGTGGGCGTGCACCACGGCGTGTACGGGCTGCCGCGGCCGCTGCTGCCGCCACCGCTGCTGTACCGGCCGTACCGCCCGTACGCGAGCCCGGCCTACGACCCGCCGCCGGCGAGGCACGCGCAGCATCTGCAGGACACGCCGGTCTCCTCGCAACAGGTTGGTACAGTATATAGTGGCGGCGCAAGACCTAATGTGGGCAAGGTTCATTTTCGTGAGATCTTTTGATGGAGCAAGGGCTTATAATTCTTTTTTTACTTTTTTCAAAATTGAAAAATGAATATTTTAGACAACTTTTTTTTGCTCGCCGAATCTTGTGACGTGTTGTTTATGAATTGATTTTCGGCAGTGAAGCGCGATGCTCTACTGGCTAAGATTTGAGCTGTCTCTGAAAATGATCTTTTCTCAGATGACATCTCTTACTCTTTCTATCAGCTATCAAGTTTGGACTGGCGTAACTAACCGCTGTATTTGAGAATAGATACTTTGTCTACTTTTTTTGGGGTTGCTCATTAAGAGACTAGTGGGACGAATGTCCAGAGTCCTTTATACTGTCGAAGGTTTCGATAGCCTTCGGTATGGTGCTTAAACGAATTCTCCTCCGCAAAAAAAAAATTACTTACTCTGTTAACTCTGTCTGGAAGCATTATGTAATACCTTGCTTGGAAGTACTGTTAAGATAATAAGTGCCGTTTCTCCAGTCGGTCTCAGTCCCGGTGCCAGTATCCAGCGTGACCACAACAGCGACCCTCGCGCCACCTGCCCCCGCTGCGCCCGCGGCCGCCGCGCCCTTGCCCGCGCCGGCGCCGGACGACGCGCGAGGTGAGGAGCCGCCGCCCGACCCCGCGCCCGCCTGACCGCAGCCCGCGCCGCCCGGACCCGCCCCGCCCTAGCGCAGCCCGGCCCTGGCGAGGACTCGGTCCGGCCCTGGCTCGGCCTGCGCCCGCGAGTTTGCGCCAACTGATTACATTAATGTTAAAATGATACATCCTATGACGTGAAAAAAGGTATAGGTGCATTGTTAATTATAAAAAAAATTATCAATGCACCTTATCAGGAAATATTGCAAAAAGCATAGTTTCTTTCAACCCTGCCAAAAGCCATGAGCACTTCTATTTTTCTCGTGGGTTTTGGAAGCGCCGAAAATGTATGTTTTATGTAAAAAACTTAAAAAGCGTCAAAAAATAATGCTGCTTGGCTTATTTTCTGATTATGAACACTTGAAAAGTCATCAATTGATCTTTGTTTTCAACCTTAAATCGATCGTTAAATTATCGCTTTTTCCTCCTCTTACACATGCAGAGAGACACATATCGTCGGGTGATATAGTAAGCTAACAAGCCGGTGCAATAAATTGAGTTGGCGCAAACGCGCGGTGCAACGCAGTGTTACACAAGTCTAACTTACTGCCCACGATTACGATGATATACGTACGTAGAACAGTGTTGCCATTTGGCCGGAAAATCAATGCCAATATAGTAATAAGAACTTACTGATTAAAAGTAAAATTGTGAGTTTATTTGTATCTTTCCGATTCACTATAAAAGTGCAACGAAATCGTTAGAAATGTTACTTCAAATTTTAAAATATATAACAAAGTGCTTTGAAATTGAAATACATGTTTAAAAACTTCATATAAAATAACAACCACGAAGAAATGTATTTTTTTTTAGTAAATTTTACTTTAACACAAAAGAAAGTGTTAAAAAATACATTCGGAAAAACTAAATGAGTTTTGAAAAAATAAATGGGTTTCAAAAAATTAAACAAATCTTGCACATTCAAACACTTCTAGTCAAACTTTCAACATTTCGCAATAAAACCCTGTAATAAAAAATCGCATTAATTTTTAAAAAGCTGAAATGGCAACACTATTCAAAAGTAGGTCAGATAATTTTCTACAAAGACTTAAAATGTTTTATGGTTTGTTTCACTTAAGTCTGATATATATAAATGGGTTTGATTAAAGAATCTAAGTCCTTGGTATTTTGTTCTGTCAATGGAATCGTTTTAATTACGAAATATAATCGTAACTACGCATTATCTCATTTACAATTATTTATTATCTATTCTCAACCTTCCGTGAAACAAATTGTACATTGAATTTACACTAAAACCTCAATTAGTACACAAATATGATAGTCGTTACATCTTTTAATTTAAACATTGTAAAAAAAAACTGCGAACATTTCAAAAGTGTACAGTCAAACAAATAATCAATTCACACACTAAATAATGGCAATGAGAATGACATATTTAAAATTTCTTCACTGACAGAAAAGTTCCTGATTATTTTTATTAATGAGATAGCGTCTAAGATATCTGATAATTTTATCAGGAACCATATTTGTGCTAAAATTGGCCCTAAGTATACTTTGTGACGTATGAAGGTCAGGTATCATGACTTCAACGAAAAGGGAAGATCTTCCTCCGAGTCTGCGCTCGGAGACCGCGGCCCAAAGTACCGTCTTGGTGTGTTGTATATATGCTAGCCGAGAGAATAACTCTGCTAGCGCGACGCAGGATCGAATATCTGATTGGCTGACTCAGTGACGTGCGAGTGACGAGTCTCGAAGCCAATGTTTACACGTGCACTTTTCGTTGACTTGCAATCTTGCGTTCTTGTCGTCAGTCTGTCTGTAGTATGTAGCGCATTCCGATAGCCGCTACAGTCTGCTCACCATAAGTTGTCCTTAAGCCGCTATATTGGCAGCATTGCCTACGCTTTGTAAATCTGTCAAAAAACAGATTGAAAGTATCGAAAAACAGTATACACACACATATACAGATTCATAAATACTTGATACAAGTGTACATGAATAAAGAATATTTTGATTTTGAGTAGTACCAATATAGCGGCTAGAGGACTTCTTATCGTGAACGATCTGTACAACTTATTATAGTATCCTTATATACTCAACATGACGTTTGATTGCTTTAGTTTGCTTGAGATCATGATTTGTTGTAACGTAAAGTGCAGTAAATAGTATTTACTTACTTAATAAATAATCAGTTGCCAATTACTATAAGTAGTATCGAAATAGTACAAGACAAGACTTACATCGAATGTAAATAGCTTCAATAATGGAGTATCATTTTAAAACTTTTATGGAACTTGGGAAACTTGTAAATAATAGAATCCTTAGATATTCTAATAAGAGGTCAGGTCGCACAATAGCGAAATATCGTCTATGTTTTATATATAAATAATTTTATTTATATATACCATAGAAGTTATCGCTAGTCCGAATATTTACATAAGAATTGGCATGTACAAAAACAAATAAACAATTTAAAATCTAGTCTCTAAATTAGGAGTTGCTGTAAATATGGTAGATAGATACTCTCAATTATAGTAAAAATATTCTTAATAAATTAACCAAAAAAAAATATAATAAAAGATGAACATTATTTGAAAAACATACATTTCCAAGGTCATTCACGTAAGTCATTTATTTTATCGTAGAATCATTTATGTTAACATAGACTAAAATTAAAAATATGTTACTCTGGTTGGTATCAAACCAACCAGTTGTTTATTATCAAATAAATCCAAAATGTCGCAATCTTGACCCTTAGTCAATGCGAATACTCTTATGGAACTAAAATGGATAAGTTTGTCAATGCCAATTGTTATTAAATTATTTTTAAAACGAAAATTATGTTGACAGCGTAACACCTACGCAAAATATCCAGAAAGTATCAAAAGATACTATTTATACACGTTTTATGAATACATTTAGAATAGCAACTATATTATTGATATGACTAGAGTACTTTCATAACAAAAAGCAATATTTTGAAAGTAGATAATCAGAGATTTTTATATTGATCTAAAGACGATTATTTTTGTGGTAAAATGATTATGACAAAAATAAGATGGCGGCATAGTAGTTATGAAAAGGCTGTGATGGCCGCTCAACATCAGGTGGGTATTAAACTAACAAAAACTTCATGTTGTATATTATTAGTTTGACTGTACCTGGCATAAATGTATGCGGACTGTACTTTATATTTTGTATTTATTCAAAGTTGTAAAGTCTCTCATCCGAACTTGTTCGAGGTTATTCGATGCGAGAAAACTTTTTTGGGGTGAAAATAACTAATCAGATAATATAAGTATGTACTTTATAAGATTCTACTCATATAACATTTCTATCTTATATTAGTGCTGTATGCTAAAATACGAGAAGTATATAAGTCGCTTTTTTGCGATAACAACGTGACATTTCTAAACCGCAATTTTTCAGGAAGCGAATTTTTAACATTCAAATGGTTATAAAATCGCTAATATTGTATTTTTAACGAATTAATTGTGAGCCGACAGAAATACAATATTTGCGATTTTATAACCATTTGAATGTTAAAAATTCGCCATCTAAAATATTATTGCTGAAAGAAATCAGAATTTAAGATTAATTCCACCCCTTAAAAGGTATCTCAAAAATCCCAATATTACCAATAACTGAAATTGTACATGGACGTCGGTCCCTCTCTAACGTCGTATGTGTGACAGAGACGGGCATAACTTATCTAATCGACTGTAATGTTCCTACTGTATTCTAATTTGTTTTGTTAACCACAGTACAAGGGCAAAGCAGTAAGTTAATTCCTCCCAGATAGATCTTTGTGAAACATTATTTGTTATGTTTCTAGTACGCTATAGTTGTTTTTTTTTAAATGTAACTCAATATTTGTTCAATGAAATAGTTTTTTGTTGCTTTTTAAGATGTTCAGACGATGACATTTCAAAATGTGTAAAATTTAGTAGTATATAATATAATTATATTTAATATCGTTGCCGTTTAAGTATTGTTGCGTTTATGTTTTGTGATTCGTTTATTATGTATGTATGGACAATTAGTTAATGCATTATTTATCTGGGTAATAGCAAATATGAGTAACTCATAACACATTTCATTATTTTATAACTGAACAGATTCCAATGATAATGGACGCTTTGGAAATAAGCAAAGCTATTGTTTTATAATATAACAATTGGATATACTTATTATTCTTAGTATGATTTGTTACATATTATTTTCATTGAAGCAAAGACTACAATTGAAATATAATACCTTTGATGTATTAGATAGACAAAATAAAATTGACGATCTCATTTTATATGTCAGAGAATTAATTCTGTTTACACGTTATGTTCTGAGTGACGATCTGCCTTACATAAGAGGTGGAGAAAATAGCATTGCCTGTGGAGATAAGTTACTGCTACGACCTTGTACTGTGGTCTAAGCAATTTTAATAAAACCAAACACCAAATGTAGTTAACTTGACCGATCAAAATGATTTGTAATCTGCCTGGTGCAGACTTGTAGATAGGAGACGCTGATATTTAATGAAAGTATATAGTTTAGGTGTAAAACAAATGTGACAGGTCGTACGCCGCAAGTCTGTGGCGGATTCGCCATAGAGTTGCGACTTGCGACGCTTGTAGACATGGCCGATGGTTTGGTGTGTTCCGCTGTGTCGTTGACGAATTTAAAATGAGAGGGTGAAATTGTGATAATGGTGTGGAATATTGGTGTAATATGACTGGTAGAAGCGATATTGTAATTGGGTTCAGAGGTATATTAAAGGACACTGTGCCGGTTAAGTTCCATTCAGATCCCAAGTATCCCCTAAGAAAGAAGATAGAGAAGCGTAATATAATAAGAAGCAAAAGTTAAATTGTTTCTTTTTACTAATAGCACTTGCTTCTGACTGTACTATTAAAATAAGTATATAAGCTTTATAGATGTAGGGTAGGTCGTATTGGCGCTTTTTACTTACCGAACCGAAAATTGACATCCTGAAATTATAAAGCTTTATTCAGAAATTAATCAAGATTGATTTTATGGATGACATATTTTGTTCGACCCTGTATTGAACTAATCCGTACGTCAGCTCTGGGCACCTTTTTAATATTAGTTAGGGATGCCTCAAGTTGATAATGTCAAATACAATTATCGCTTCTACTTGCGTTGTAATAGTGGTGATATTCGCACAGCGGAGCACATCTGTTGTCGGCGGCGGCGCCCGCGCGGGGACCTTAGGCTTTAAGATACGTGCAATCAGCTTCGCCACTGCATTTGTGATAAGTCTTACCTGCAGTATTCGCGCCTCGGCCGGGCGCCCGACGATAGGGCGTGCGGTACCGCTGTTTTGTGAAAAAACCGGTTTCATGTTGATAATTGTGATACCGGTAAAATTTACCGGTATTTTTTGTCAATAATTGTCATTTTTCCGGTAAACTTTAACGGTTATATGATTTTATATCGGTGTGAATGGGAAAGTAACGGTTTAAATTTTGATTGTTTCTTAGTGCAAAAAGAATATGTATTAAATATGACGATCGGTTTATGAATGAGAATGAGAAAACGTGTGATTGTGGCTTATTATGGAACTAAAATTGTAAATAAGCCTTAAACATGCATTATAATAAATTTTCATAAGAATGGTTCTGTGTACATTTATTATTTATAAAAAAGCCACATTGCGTGGTTGTATATTTTAGGAAACCGTTACTCCCGGTCACGTTAAACTTGATTACCGGTAGTACACAAAATACCGGTATAGCATGCCCTACCCACCGCGAATAATTCGAACATGTGTATAAAACAAAAAAAAACGAAATTTTATAACAACAAAAAAAACCTCTTTATACGTTAACTTAGATAGTTATTATTAATTTCTAGCTTTTAATAGGTGTTCAATATTTTTCATGTTTTCATTCGAGTTTTTTTTTGTTCCGCGAGCAGCATTTAAGTGGGCAGCGGCCCCAAGTGTCAGTGTAAATATTATATTTAATAGTTAGATACGATATGGACAATACCTAACAAGTGAAAAGGAAAATGATGATTTTATTGAAATACACATTCAATGGAATTAACTCGTTTGCATGCGTCGCCTTCGAGTGATGCGCACGTGTTTTGCCGGGTAGTGTTGCGCTCACCGGTTTATCGATATTGGTTTTATCTAAATTTTTAGATATGTTTTTAGACTAAGATATCTTGGTGTAAAAAGCTGTCTAAAATTTCGATTTATATTATTGATGTGTTCGTTCTATTTCAAAGTGTTATCCGATTAAGGTGGAAGCAATCGTGAATAAAACGACTAGATTTTTTATCGTCAGAAAATAAAACCTAATTTGAAAATGCTAAGAACAAACAGATATTTGTTATTGAACAATAACTTTAAAGTTCATCGTATGATTCTCACGTAAACATACTTATCTTAATGTATCGTACAGAAAATACATCACATTATACTGATAACTATCAAAATAATTGTGTGTTACTTGTTATTTAAAATATGCAAGACGTTTTTCATACCTTATCTGTTTGTTCAGGGAGCTAATTCTCGCGCCTTTGATAAAATATCGAACCCGATATTTATCGAAAAAACATGGCGGATAAATGGAAATTAGTTGACATCCGCCATGTTTTTTTGCGCCAAGGCGCGAGAATTGGCTCCTAGCATTTTCTGTGATAATCGGACATATCGATATTATTAATATGACTCGATATACCGGTAGTGCTCCCGGCAACGCTAGTGGCGCGCCCCTCGCGGGTGGTAGTGATTTTATTTTATGTTTCACCCCCTCCCCTGCCGCTTCAGCTAGCATGTAGTTAGCGTTTGTGTACGTGTGGTGTTTCACAGGTTGTGCACGATGGAAGATTAGGTAATAGATATTTGAGAATACATATTAGGGATGTCTACAAACAATGATAGAATTTTGAGGGCCAGTATAGCGATGCCTCCGAATATAATGTGTCAGGCTCTCTCGCAGAGCCATAATATCTATGTAAGGCTGTCTGTCTACCGGAGCGAAGTGAGGCAGCGGAGCGGAGAAACGGAGAAATATTAACGAATAGGATTGCTACTCCCTGTCAAAGCGGAGATTTTGTGCGATCCTATTGGTTAATATTTCTCAGTTTATTCGCTCCGCTTCCTCGTTCCGTTCTGGTGGACATGAGCTGACCAAAATTTGTGTGGCCTTCGCCTCACCTGGCATGGCGTCACCAATAGAATTTGAGTGTAATCAGTAATCACGTATCATGTCGATAGCTCGTTTGAACACTTGCAATCAAACCAATTTATTAAATTTTTTGGAACTATACTAAGTAAGACTTCTTCTTCAAGGACAAAAATAACGCACATGGTGCTAAATAAATGAACCCTTTCAAAACTGGCGTGCACAATTGTAGACATAAAATAAAAATGGAAATAATTCTCTATACTATGCTTTAGATGCATGGAATTTACCAAATCCATCGGATCCAAAAAATATATTCAGATCTGAAAGGGTAAGAAGTGTGCTAGAATCTTTTGGCAGAGAGGCACACAGCCTACCTGGTGGGAAGAGGCCACTGTGGCCTTTTTCATTGAGGATCACTTAAGTAATCAGGAAGCGTCGCTCAATTTTAGGAGTTTACTTCCACCAACCAAAAGTTATTTTTTTTGTGAAAGCAAGATACATACAAAGTATATCATTGGCTACGTCTAAGGGCGGTAGATTTCTATGATGGCCACATTTTTACAATAATTTTCATTACAAGCTCAAATAGTTAGTTTATAGAAAAAAAGCTAACACAATAAAAGATAAAAGACAGAACTTTTTGCTACCCAACCTCATAAATATTCTGTCAACTCGACAGCTAAAGCAAACCAAATCAACCAAAACAAAGTGCACAAAAACCGCAAAAATACTGCATCTGAAACTCCAGAAATGCAACCGCATGGCGCGACCCATACCAGAAATAAACTTACGAGACATTTCCAAGATAAGTGAAGAAGAAATCAAACCGAAAGAAAACAGTTCGTTATTCGAACTAGCTGTAGAAAGTATATCTAACCACAAATCTAGCAGACATTTGGTATTTGGGACATTCTCCGGATGGCTAGCTGGAGTGACCGTTATAAAAGTGGGGAAAATAGCTGCGTTTGGTCTCGGCGGGGGGGTTATCTTACTCCACTTTGCCAGTGAATACGGCTACATTCACGTGAATTGGGATAGGGTGAGGGAATCCGTGGGGCAAAGCCAAGCTTGGATGGAGAAGGTGATTAATTTCGTCAAGAGAAACAGTTGTTTCTCCGTAGGATTCACTGGTGGATTCTTCTTCGGAATCGCTTCCACGTGATAAGTTTATGAATATAATACAATAGTTAGTACTGTAATTTTATAATGGTGTATTTTATTACGTAGTTAGGACAATACTTTTATGAAATATAAGGTTACGTAGAGACTTTCTCGTTAAAATCTCTTATTGAGTTACATTGCCTCTAACATGACATTCTACAATAATAGTTAGTACAGTTTGTTTGGAAAATCAAAAATTGCCTATCTTAGTAAAGGAATAAGCCAAAAGCGTGTAAAATTTTGGGTTCGAATCCCAATCAGCAAATACTTTGAGGTTTTTTTGTGAAGTTGAATGATTTTAATCGGTTCTTCCGGGTGGTCAAACTATTTTGTCAAACTGATTTGACCATGCACGAGGAAAAAAATTCCTATTGGTTAAACTTCTACCATGCCAGCGAGACTTGCGGCTGTGTGTGACTCGGCACTAGAGAAGCTCTTCCTACTTCCTAAACTCTCCCGGATTCCCCATTTCATCAGAGAAGGGGACAGCTGATACCCACCGTGCAGCGATACGTTTATCCCCGATGTCCCCCGCTGTTGTCCACCACTGGTAGACATCGAGAAAAAAAGTTGCTATATCCACCAGTGGGGGACAACGCTACTGAAATCTTCATCTTCCCGTTGGACTCAACTGGTGGACACTGAGAAGAAATGAGTTGCTCTGTCCCTCAGTGGAGGACATCGAAATCAAAAAAGTTCACAGATATTAAAGCAGTATTCTATATACATTTCCTAAAGTTGTAAAATATCAAGAGCGTTAGGCAAGAAACGAAGCAGTTTCATCAAAATGGTCTACAAGAATTGGATCGTAAGTATGATATTGATAAGACGTAAAAAATTATACCATCTTATAGAAATTGGAGAGGTCTATGTTCAGCAGTGGAAGTGGACTGCGACAGGCTTATGATGAAATGGTTTAAAACCTAGGACATGTTCGAATCCAATTGGTATTTTATGAAAAATAATAAAGTTGTTCAGGAAATATACATTTCTTATCCCGATTAAAAATACAGGTAAATGGCCACCACGGAACAAGACAATATGAGCCTGTAAAAAAAAATGTGGGTTCGATCTCCCATTACCCGTGGTCCCATTCTAGAGCAGTGGGTCCATGGGGAAAAAAAACTGCCCGTGGACCCACTGTGGGTCATAGCCGTGGGACCACGGGTAATAGGCGGATCTCCCGCCTTTTTACAATAAAAATTGAATAAAAAAATATGTGCTCTATAATAATACGAGGCCGCGGGTTCGATCCCCAGACAGAATAAATTTTTGTGTGCATGAATGTCTGTTTGTATCGTCAGAACTTCAGAAGAAAGGTCTCAGGTTCGATCCTTGAGTTACACGCAAGAATTGTGTAATTGGGTTTTTTGTTAGGAAATTCCATGTAGTCTAAGATCCCACTGCTCGATTCTGCAGGTATCTGTTTTTTTGATACAACTAATTTTAAATGAATGTTAAGGAAGTATGCAATGAAATAGGGAATGGTTGCCTAAAAAATATTAGCCGCAATTACCTGTAATTAATTTTGGTATAATTAATTCGCGACACTAAATTGCAACTATATGTTTTTTTAATGAATTTTACGACATTTGAAAGATAATAATGTCACAAATTGAAAAAACAATGGTTGCCAGCTCTCAGTCGGCCGCATCATTAGGGTTGCCAGCTGTAAACAGGTATGTCAGTGTTCATTTTTTGCAGTCACCTGTTTTTTTAAAAATTTTAATTCTAAATTAAAGTTTTATGTATACTAATTCCAAAAATCCATGGTTGCCAGTTGGGAAATGGCCGCAAACAGAGGTTGCCATGATTTCAAATTTCCATGAACGATTCTCGCTCCAGGTAAGTGGACGCGCAAGAGAGAAGATGTACTCATTTTTATGTGCTGTAAACAAGATTATAATGTAGTGTCGATGTAGTTCTAGTATTTTTTTCTTTTTTTTTATTAAAACAAATATTAGAGCATGATGACTAGTTTTTTTGCGTGAGATAAAAACCTATATTCATTTCTGTCTTTTTGTTTTAAAACAGTAAATTTTTTGTAACATGTTAGATGATAACCATGTGCTTCCATTAGGTATGCCACTATTGAAGATTATGTCATTGTATTTAAATTTTTTCTTTTTACGAAACTTTTATATAAGTTTCACACTTTTTAAAAGATTCACTATTAAAATCAGTCAATTTTCCACCTTCGTGGCACAAAAAACACGTCTTCATTTCCACAAACCAAAGGTCACTTGGCAACTTAGTATGGAAACTATACCCACGGCCTACAAAAACAAAATTGGTTTGGATGTTTAGATAAACTTCCCTAGTTTACGAAGATATATGTCGCATCAATGTAGAGTATGGGAATCAGCCCAAAAATTAAAAATAAAATATAAGTAATATCCTCTAGTGATAAGACATTTTTAGACTATTTGCATTGAATGGGTGTCTTGATTACACGCTGGAGCAACTGAACTCGTCGTGTTCGTCTGCCCCCTCTAACCATACAAGTCTGTTGGGCACCTAAATGATATTACGAGGATATATGTCGCATCAATGTAGAGTATGGGAATCAGCCCAAAAATTAAAAATAAAATATAAGTAATATCCTATAGTGATAAGACATTTTTAGACTATTTGCATTGAAAGGGTGTCTTGATTACACGCTGGAGCAACTAAACTCGTCGTGTTCGTCTGCCCCCTCTAAAAATACAAGTCTGTTGGGCACCTAAAGATAGTTGTTTTTTAGATTTCTCCCGCGTTTAATCTTTCGAGCCCCGGATCACCAGACACAATAGAAAATCTATTGTTACGCGGCACCCGAGTGCCGGTTCGGGATTGAGTGGTTAAAAAAAAAAAGAAATACACAAAATGAAATGTAGGCTAGCACTCATTAATTTACAAATAATTTGATATCTGTAGGAAATATTTCGAAGACCGGGTCAGATTATGCCCAATGACCTTTTGCACAAAAAATACTTTTAGATAATGTAAGATACTTAATGTATTCCCAAAATCGTTTAATACGTATGACAGCTGTCATGAATAAAATCTTTTTAAATTTCAAACAGTTAACGTATCGTTGACAGACTAAACTGACGTTTTAATGATGAAAAAATATCTGTTTTCCAAAAATTTACCGCATTTATTTATGTATGGCGTAAAAAATGCAATAGTGTTAATAGAATGGCGTGGAGTAATTATCACAAATTCAGTATAATAATATTAATAAAATTTATTATTAAAAAAAAGTAGATTTTAATCCAATAAAAACAAAAATATTACTATCCATGGACATTAAATGAATAAATGAAAAAAGTTCGATTTCCTCAATGACGTTCAATATACAACGTTAAGTTCAATATACAACAATAGTTGTATATTGATCGTCATTGGATTTCCTTTAAAGATTCTGTAGACAACTTTTCAAGTAAAAATTACAAGTGAAAGAAAATATAGGTTCACCGGGGATAGTGAAGCTTTCCAACAGTGAAAGAATAATTAAAATCGGTTCAGAAGTTTCAAAATTGTTATTCCCTGGGAATGAAACGTTTTCCGTAGGCATTTTATAGCCTATGTTAGGACATAGGCTATAAAATCCGGGTTATAAACTAAACGTGTGCCAAATTTCATGTAAACTTCTGCCGTTTAGGCGTGCGTGATTGAGTAACGAACAAACATCCAAACATCCAGACTTTCGAATTTATAATTTGGTAGGATAAAAACAAGTAAAAAATACTAGAACTACATCGACACTACATTATTATCTTGTTTACAGCACATAAAAATGAGTACATCTTCTCTCTTGCGCGTCCACTTACCTGGAGCGAGAATCGTTCATGGAAATTTGAAATCATGGCAACCTCTGTTTGCGGCCATTTCCCAACTGGCAACCATGGATTTTTGGAATTAGTATACATAAAACTTTAATTTAGAATTAAAATTTTTAAAAAAACAGGTGACTGCAAAAAATGAACACTGACATACCTGTTTACAGCTGGCAACCCTAATGATGCGGCCGACTGAGAGCTGGCAACCATTGTTTTTTCAATTTGTGACATTATTATCTTTCAAATGTCGTAAAATTCATTAAAAAAACATATAGTTGCAATTTAGTGTCGCGAAGTAATTATACCAAAATTAATTACAGGTAATTGCGGCTAATATATTTTAGGCAACCATTCCCTATTACATTGCATACTTTCTTAACATTCATTTAAAATTAGTTGTATCAAAAAAACAGATACCTGCAGAATCGAGCAGTGGGATCTCGTACTAATGAGAAATAAGGTACAGACGTAAATTCCACTTGAACCCCCCGTTTGGATCCCCCAGGGGGTCCATGGAAACTTACTATTCCATTTGAACCCCCAAATAGGGGGCTCACAAATAATTATAAAATTTGATTTCCACCTCAACCCCCCAGAGTCAAAAAGAACGTTACCTACTGACTGCCCCACCGTACCACCGCCCATACCCCCAGTGGTATGGTGGGTCTGAAACCGTACCACTGAACAAACAGGGTTGTGGGAAGTGGAATTTACGGGTACAGACAGGTAATTTGAAAAGCTCGTAAAACTGTCAGTCTAGAATCGCGTAGGTAGCCGCTGATCACAACTACTGTCACAAAAATATCAGTAGAAAACGAAATTACCGTATCGCCTTTCCTTGCTATTAAGTTATATATTACCGTATCGCCTTTCCTTGCTATTAAGTTATATAGTAAGTAGAAGTAAATCTATAGCCAGAAGGCTAAGGCAAAAACACGCGTTGGAGAAGTGGAGACCCCGCCAATTTAAGTTAGAGTTAAGTTAAGAGTTAGGAGAAACACTTTTTTCATCGAATGTATCTGGTAAAAATTACTTTTATTTCGACGAAATAAACTACCTATAATAACTTAATTTAAAATCGTGGGCTTCCACCACATGGAATACATGGGCAAGACACACCGGGGGGCGTAACCCACGGTTCCGTAGAACGAATTATGAACGGCTAGAAATACTGATCATTGCCCCGAGACCAAAAGTAGCTGATGTCCGTTTCGAAGGCCTATTCTATACGAACCGTCTGTAATCCTTTTCAGGGTTTATGTATGCTATAACACTAAATTTATTACTATGTATGTACTTATAAAAAAACATTCAAAGTGAGGGTACTTGGGTTTTTTACGTGCATTAAAGTATGCAATGATGAGGCGGTCTATGTCAGTATTTTTACTAATCGCGTAGGTAAATGTCTTTATAAACTCTTTTAGAGAAACCGGTATAATTCAAACTTAAATATTAAGTTAAAAGTATCTACTTACTCACTTAGATAAACTTCCTCCTAAATCCGTTATTTAAAATAGCTGCAAAATTGATTTAACACTAATCTGTTCATTCGATATTATTGATATTTGTAGGCACATTAATTATTTCACTTCATACAAACTTTCTTCATGCATATTTATTATAAATTTTTTTATACTTATTTCTTTCCCGCGTTTGTGTACGACGCGGTGTAATATACTCTACTAGTCTCAACTTTTTTTTATGCTGACAAATTGACAAGTAAGTACGGTAGACAATTGCCAGCCAAAAATATATTGGTGATGATGCTATTGGAAATACGCCGTATATTGGAAAATAATAATCCTCAAAAATTATTTAAGCATAATTTAGCACAATTTAATTTTTACAAATCCGGAGGTATTGGGTTCAATTCCCGGTTTTGGTTGGTGGTATGTACTTTGACAGACTAACTACCTACTATTATACCATTACTTTCTTTGTTCGTGCAATATTGACGTAGGACTCTTAGAATTATATTTTCTGAGCATGTACGAGTAAATCTAACGATTACCGACAAATGGAGCAGAAACCTGGATTTTCAAAGGAGATTCTCAAGATACTTCAAGTGAACCTGAGAATATTGAAGGGTAACTGGGGTAGGTACTATACTAAGGCTGCCCAAGTGCCCACCCACGTCAGGCTTTTGCAGGACCGATAATCGGGTCGATTTTATTTATTTTTCTTCGATATAGTATTTCTGACCGACTTTTTGTAGAACGTGTGCGAAGATCCATTGCTATCAGTACGTTCTATTTTTCTCCTACAAAAAATCGGTCATCGATTATCGGACGTGGGCGAGCAGCCTAAAAGACACAAAATTAAAAGAATTGTTATGACAACAAAGAAAAGTTAGAGACGTAATTAGCTATTTAGCAAAGCTTAATGGTAGTGGGCTGGTCTTCGCCAGAAAACAAGGCTCAGTTGTAAAATGGAGACTGGAGATCGTGGGGAGAGATAACTCACACACAAACAGTTAAGACTACAGATGCGTTTGCACGACGACAATAAGATAACTGCTGTTCAAAGCTTGTAATTTTTGGTATAGGAATTCTATTAGGGCCGCTAGCTACTCGCAGCATTGGCGCTACTAAAATTTCCATACTAAAAATTACTAGCTTTAAATTACTTTCACTAGCCCTACAGCAGTTATCTTACACGCATCTGTAGTCTTAACTGTTTGTGTGGCAGATACCCACGTAGTATAAAAAGCAGACATGAATTCTTAAATTTCGCAATAACTTTTATTTTATGAAAAAGAAAGGCAAACGAGCAACAGTGGTCACTGCCGCCCATGATCACCTGCGATTAGGGTCTCAGATGAGTTGCCCACCTTTGAGAGTTTGAGACATGGAGGACTATGGGAGATGGGATGGGAAGGAGAGAAGGTAGGGTTAGGATAGGAACTACGACACTCACTCGCCAAACGAATCGCAATAGCAAAGCTACACATAAACGTCAATCTTCTGTGAAACTGTGTATTAGTGCTTAGTACATACAAGCTTATTGTTGCTTACGCTCTGCTTATTATTATTTAGCATGATCCCATTTTTAATGTAATTAGAGATAATTAATTATTTAATTGGTCAATAATATTAACACTGACATAAACATTCTGAGACTTTAAATTAATGGAAGCTTCCATTGTCAAAGCTAAGCGGTGTCTCCAAGCGAAGTGTCCCTCAGTGGTCACTGTCGGATTATAAGATTATAACTAGTATAAGACTAACTTTCAAAATCACAAACATCTTTAACAAACTTCATGTTCGAATTATCGCAACGACAAAAAAAAAGTCCCCATTTAATAGTTATTTAGCCATTACGATTTTGTAGGTGGTATTGTAATATTATCGTTTTTTAACCAAACATAGACAATACCATCTTCAATACGTCCTACTTAATGTTGCTATGCTATATCTATGTTACAGTTAAAACCCATTTTTCGTTAGAACGCGTTTTTCCTAGTTAGAACTAGTTTTTACTTAATGCCTTTGTTAATACTAGAATTGACTAATGTCTGAATCGAATATCAGTTAAAACTAGTTTCTGCAAGACAAAACGAGTTTCCCCGAAGCGAGTCAGTAAAAACTGTTTTATACGCACACTCTTGGATAAACTGGTAGGGGGAAATCGACTCAGATGGATATAGGTTAGAAGGCTAAGGCGGGAGCGAAGCGAAGCGAGCTCCCGCCTTAACCTTCGTGGTTATTTTTTTTTTAAACCCCGAAAACCTTTTTTATTTTCACTATAATAATAAACATATCAATATAGAGAAAATAAAAAAGGTAAAAACTAGTTCTAACTAGGAAAAACGCGTTCTATCTACTAACTAGTTTTAACTGTAACATCTACATCCTAAACATATAGATAATTCAATGTTTGTATGTCCACAGCTAGACCGGGCATGCCGCTCGCACTGACGACGCCTGTCCCAGAGTCAGCGGAACGGCCCCCGCTACCACAATTACCACCGTTACCACCATTGCCACCAGAACCCGTCGCCCCACTCCCAACCCCACCAGACCCCTTCAAACCGGACGAACCAAGTCTATTCCCAGAAAAAACTTTTATACACCAACCAAAACCTCTCTCCCACACGCAAATCTCCCCTTCTTCTATTCCAAACCCGAGCCCAAGCGTGACAGCTAAGGAACCAGGCTACCCAAGCTATGGGGGGTATCTATACTCTATACCTGGGTATTCAGCATTCCAGCCTGTCGGATATCCTGGGGTTATGCAACCGCAACCAGCACCTATTTTACCCAGCGAACCCAATTCAGAATACGCGCCATACGCCCCGCTACCTCCCACAGAACCACAGCCAGAAGTGAGACCAGAAGTGCCACCACCAGCTGCAGAGATACCCCATCCGGAACCACAGTCTATGCCCCCGCCACCGCCGCCCCCTCCACCAATGCCGTTGCCTTTGCCGAAGCCTCAGGAATTTGAACTACTAAAACCTCAAACAGACTTCGAAGATCACTTCACTCCTGAAATAATACCGGCAGCACCAAAACCAGAGATCACTCCGGAGCCAGAGTGCAAAATGAGCATAACCTCTTTGACGCAAGGATCAGGAGCAACTGTCACGATACCCTCACTGATTCCTAGCAAGGAAAACAAAATGAAACCCACTGAGCGGTTTAGTTTAAAAACTAGCATACCAATCAGTAAAATAGATTTGAAGTGCGTCAACAATCCGCCCGACTCTGTGTTCCAAAACGCTTTGAACAAAAAAATAACTGTGAATCAGCCGTTTCAAAGTCAAACCCAAAAATCAGATGAAGCTCCTCCGAGACCAAGAGTGGAAATACAAAGCAATATTGTTATCAAAAGTGCTCAGGAACCTGAATTTAAAGAAACAAAAATAACACCGCCTAACAATAGTATAAGCACTTTAATTAACGCAGCGGAGGCTATAAACCAAAATGATAATCAATTTCGAAAACCAGAGCCAAAACTTGATGTTCCTAATGACGCCAAAGATTCAACAATCAGTGCGACGTTCAGTCCGCCAAGCTCTAATCCACTGCAACGCCCACTTTTTAACCCAGTCAACGTCGAAGGTAACAAAGTTAACTTTCCTAATTCAAACAAACCTCCGGAACCATTCAATGACCAGAAGAATCAAATACTGTTTATACAGAATAAGAACAGTACGAACCCTAAAATGTTGTTAACGATCCAACAACAAAATCCGCAGGTGCTGCTCCAAAGAACGAATTTTGAGTCAAAAAACCTGCAAGCTCCTTCACGATTGTCAAACCAAAGTAAGAAATGTAAAGAGGAAGTCGTAAGTGAAAATGGTATATTATCTTCGAAAGTCGTGGCATTGAAGAGAATGCACCAAGAAAATTGCGACGAGAATGACTTTGAGAATTTGATAACGGAGAACCAAATATATGGTAACAAGATAGTCGTGAAGGAGAAGTCTCAGGGGACGCAGCAGGAGCAAGACTTGAAGAATAAGACAAAAGTGGAGAAACCAATACAGAGTGACGCTAAGAATGTCATTCTTCAACCTAATTTTGTATATCTAAGCAATGTACAGTTTCCATCAAACTTAATGATGATAAAAAATAACGCTAAAGTAACGCCGGTAGTTGAACCTAATAATAAAGTTAATAAGGTCACGCCAAATGAGAACAAAGTTGAACCTAGCGCACCCACAAGCAACGTAGAGACTAATCAACAAACAGTCAACAAGCCTGTAAAAACACAAAACGTTGCAGTAAGTAAAGAGATTCACGTATTAAAATCAAGCAATAACGTATTACAGACATTATCAAATAAGAGTTCTAAAAATGATAATATAGTTTTCCAAACATCAAATCAAAAAGTTTTAGTGAATCCTCAAATAGTTTACCAAATGCCGATGATAGTAGATTCTGATAACAAAACAAATCAACAGTATGTAAACAACAGAGAATTTACAAAATTCGTCACTCAAAATAGCAAGGAATTTCCTAAGCCGTTTGATCCACCAAAGCCGAAAGACAAACTATTTATAGCCTGCCCTTACCAAATGGATTCCAAGCTGCAACCAAAGATAGTTATAACGAATATAAGACCTAAGAAAGTAGATGAAGTGAGTTCGTTAGACCTTTATGAAAAGAGAAGGAAACAAAGGCGTCTGAAATATCTTACAAATAGAGATTTTAAAGATCTAAAGAGTGACCTAAAAAGGCCGCAAGAGAAAGTAGAGAAACGTATAATAACTCCAGAGAGGATGCCAGTAGAGATTTGCATAGAATTTGCGAACAGCAAAATTAATTTAGAAGAAAGCGATGACGAGAGTGACAGTGATTATGGAGAAGACGATTTAAAGGAATATAACGCCATCATAAAAGAATTTGAACAAAAGAAAGAGCCGAAGTTTGATGATCGAGGGAAAGTCGAATTTCTGTCTGGGTTTAGATTGGCTACACATCAAACATATAAAGGTAAAGTATAAACGTTAGAAATAAAGTTAGGTAGAAAAAAATGCAAAATTATAATTGTATTTTTAACATTTGTTTATTTAATTCATTATTGAAACTGTATACAGAGATAAAGTGGTGGATCCTTTACATAAACTCTCAAATGTTACATAAGGAATTAATTATACCTCTATAGAAGAAAAAGCATTAAACCTTAATTGCTTTAATCACTTCAATTTGATATTATGGGCTTATCTCAAAGAGTCCAAGTGAATTTGTAAGAGTGTTAACAGGCAGGTACTTGGTACTTCAAAATGAATAATTTTGAAGTACCAAGAAATCTGATTATGACTAAAGATGCGTGACGTATTAGTTGGGAAGAGTGTTAACAGACAAGTTTTTGGTACACTTTAATGAATTCTCATAATGACTTTAAAATTCCAGATAAAGTTCTAGATAAGCAAGACCGCATCCTCCGCCGTGACCGAGTGGCCTCAGCTTACATCGCCGCGGGCCGGCTGGACTGGCTCACAAAAGAACCGAGATACCCGGAACACCCAGAAACAGATCCTTTGCTAACAGAGACTCCATCAGTGGCAGATGCTACGGAGACAGAGAACGCAACAGTCCTCCAGAAGAAGCAAGTGTTTCTATCACAGTTGAGGCTGATGAGAGTCACTTCTAAGTATAAAGAAAGTAAGTACTTACCAGATAATGATTGTCATGAAGGCATAACGCAGTATTTTACCGCACCCGTATTTACAAAAGATTTTTTGGATTTTTAGCAAGAGACAATTAGCTAAATTCAGAGTCGTTAGAAATATTAACTTATCTTTTACCTTAGATCTAGCCTCTAGGAAACAGAAATTAGCGTATTAAAACTTATTAAGACATGCAATCATTGATAAAAATGTATATATTAAGGGTCTAACATTCGTCTTTACGCCATGATTCCAGGCTACGAGTCAGCGTGGAAAGTAATAGTACGTGAGAGGAAACGTCGAAACTGCGTCTTTCAAAAACCAGCTGACAAACAACAGAAACCCAACGTAGACTTTGAAACGAGCGGCCAACTGCAACTGCTAACAGAGATCAAAAGATTCGTCAACGAAAACAACAACCTTATCAAGAAAAGGCTAGACTCCAACACGACAGAGCAAGAAGGAGACAGCATCAAAATTCTAGCAGAAAAGAACTTCTCCGAGCTCAACAGACTTTCCAAAATGGCCGACAGAAGCGTCAAAATATTCAGCGGCCAAGAAACTAGGAAAAGAGATCTAAATCCTGGATTCGACAGCGAGAATATCCAAGAATGTGATCTTCCTAATATAAGAATTCCGAATATATCTAAGATAATATCTTTAAAATCTAAGCAAGAGAGTTCTAGTACCGGAGCGTCCTCTCAAGCGACGTCTATGGACGAGCCTCAAAGTTCTGCGGCAGGTTTTTATGAGGTGACAGATCCTGAGGGAAAAGTGAGGGACTTTTGCTGTCAAGTGGAGGAGGTGGTTCCGTGGCCCGGTGTGGAAGCTATTATGAGGAGCTATAAGGAATATGATATAGGTAAGCATATTTTTTGACCATGAATAGAATTAAAGGCACCCCTAAGATTTTAAACTATTAAAATAATAGGGGCAAATATGTCAAAAACTAACGCGACGGCAACAGTTGAGTGCGATTTTCGGTATATACAAAGTGATTCCAAAATACTTTAACAGATGGCGTTGTGCGTAGCTGAATCGCGGTATTGTATTGTAGGATTATCCTAAAAACATTCCGTTATATTATAGGATAGGACCAGGACTGTTTCAATAAAACCTCATTGGAGTACTAAAGCTATTAAATACGTTAGTTAGTCGATTATTCAGATGAGCCGCCATAATAGTAACCCAATATTGATGAGTCTACGAAGCCGCGAAATATATAGATGGCATTCATCTGGATCCTAGACCAAAGTCTCTTTTGTTTAACTGAACTAATACCTCCGACAAGATTTAACCTTCCCTCTCTCTCCCTTCCAGCCCGACGGAAAGAGATAGCAGACCTCCACCGGCGCAACACAGCGCTGCGCGTAGAATGCGCGCACGTGACCCGCGGCGCGTCACGTGACTCGGACCGTGCGCGCGCGCTGCTAGCGGAGCGACAGCACCTCGCGGGAGAAGAGGCTAGCCTGCGTGCGTCGCTGCAGAAGATATGCGCTGCTATTGATGCTGTGAGAAAGTCGTAGCTAAGCCGTTAAACCAGTATTGCTTTTGACTTTTGACAGCATTATAAATGATTAATCTGGCAACAGTTAACCTTTCAGCATTTGACTTTTAAGTAGCGACGCGTAAATAATATTAATTCCATGCGCGTAAAACAAATTTATTGACTTTGATTAATGTAGCAAACGTTTTTTTTTATTATCGTTTAACGGCTATACCTAGTCTATGTCCATATCAGCCCATTCAGCATTTGACTTTTAAGTGGTAATGTACAGTCAACAGCACATCACGGTATACACTTGCAGTTCGATAATAGCGCTTATGCCCCCGACTTATGAGCGGTACAAAGTCCAAAGTGTTACGTCTGACGTGCTTTTGACTGTACTTATTTGAAACATTTCTTTGTCTTTTGGCAGTATTATGAGTGAATAATGTGGCAACCATTAACCATAAAGCATTTAAATAATTGTACTAGAAAAGTTAAACATTTTCAGTTCAACAGTGTTGCAAGTGTAATAGTTTGTGAATGCAAACAATAACCCAGGCGCGGTCGCAGCCTGGAATTTTGGAGGGGGTCACTCACTAGGCCGTCGGAAATAGACATTAAATTCGCAAAGCGTGATGTAGTTCTGCATTTTTGGTATTTTGTAAGGGTCTATTAGGGTAGTGTGAATTCCAATTTGCAACTTCGGAAAACCTGTGGAAACTGAGAAAATCGAGAAAATCTTCGAAATTTTTGGACTTTTTTCACTATTTGCTCTCCAGGGCCAAAACTATGCTTTTATTGCAAATGGTGTTTTCTACACTTATAAATTGTTTTAAATTACTTGCAATTTGAGCCTAATAGCAGCGCTATTGACTGACACCATAGGAGCCAAGCTATGGCACTTTGAAGATGACCAATATTTGTCGAAATAAGAAATTTTCAGGATATTTCAGGATACTCCCACTTATTTCGTGAAATATTGGCAAAACCACTTGGCCTATGAAGAAAAGTAACTGAAAAATATTTTGTAGCACATTTATTTAACTTTTATTAGAGCACAAATGGAAGTCTGTAAGACCAGCTGTTCCCTCACAATCTCAAAAAAACGAAAAGAAGGTAAAATGGGTTATAGAGACAAAAGACTATATTGGGTTATTGGAAATTAGACAATAATGTTATAAATAGTAGTGGGTGGAGGTCATTTGCGATCCGACTGCATGCCTCTCTACATCCCTTTTTGCATTTGCAGGCTTTCATTTTTAGACAATCGCAGTTTTTCGGTTAATCATCATTGATTTTATGTTTTGCCTAGAAATAAGATTCCAAATCAAACTTCAAGCGAGCCTTAACGATCGCAAATGACCTCCACCCACTACTATTTATAACATTCCTGTCTAATTTCCAATAACCCAATATAGTCTTTGGTCTCTATAACCCATTTTACCTTCTTTTAGTTTTTTGGAGATTGTGAGGTCTCACAGACTTCGTTTTTTGCTCTAATAAAAGTTAAATAAATGTAATACAAAATATTTTCAGTGACCTTTCTTCATAGACCAAGTAGGTTTTCTAATATTTCACGAAATAAGTGGGAGTATCCTGAAAATTTCTTATTTTGACAAATATTGGTCATCTTCAAAGTGCCATAGCTTGGCTCCTATGGAGTCAATAGCGCTGTTATTAGGCTCAAATAAAAGTAAAATAAATGTACTACAAAATATTTTCAGTGACCTTTCTTCATAGGCCAAGTGGTTTTGCCAATATTTCACGAAATGAGTGGGAGTAACCTGAAAATTTCTTATTTCGAAAAATATTGGTCAGCTACAAAGTGCCATAGCTTGGCTTCTATGAAGTCAATAGCGCTGCTATTAGGCTCAAATCGCAAGTAATTAAATACAATTTATAAGTGTAGAAAACACCATTCGCAATAAAAGCATAGTTTTGGCCGTGGAGAGCAAATAGTGAAAAAAGTACCAAAATGTCGGAGATTTTCTCGATTTTCTCAGTTTCCACAGGTTTAACGAAGCTGCAAATTGGAATTCACACTACCCTAATAGACCCTTACAACATACCAAAAATGCAGAACTACATCACGCTTTGCGAATTTAATGTCTTTATCCGACGGCCTATTTTGCATTTATAACCCATTTTTCCTTCTATTCGATTTTTTGAATGAACTACTAGTCTCACAGATTTCGTTTTGGGCGTTAATAAAAGTTAAATAAACAAAGATTTAAATCGTTAGATACGCCCTTGCTATAGTTTGACCGCGCTGAAATTTGTCCACACTCGATTAAGTGAGCTCACTCAACTCTAATCAGTTGTCATCTGAAGACAGTGATGGTCGAACGTTGCGAAATAAAACGCAAACAGTGATTTTTTACGAGAAAACTGTCTCAAAATGCCGTCATGTGCATTTCTAAAGTGCTCCAATAATTCAAGAAATAAAAATAAAGCTAGTGGTGTAACATTTCACTCGTAAGTATTTAGATTTCATTAAATAATGAATTTATTTTATTTCGTTGTCATATAATTGAAGTCTGGTCTGACAGCGCGTGACAGAGAAAGTAGTGTTGGCAATTACTGTGAAACAAAAAGAGACAACACCATTCTCTCGGTACCGCGTTGTCCAATCCTAGTGGCCAATATACTTGGACCCGCTGGTATACTGAGAACTCGGTTAATATGAGATCATCTATTTAATGGACCTAAACAATCGGGAAAAGTGCAGTAGCGTCAGCAGACTCGATAGATATTTTTTTAGTCGTGGTCAGAGCTAAAAGTTATTTTATTTATTGTTGATTTACGCAGATAATAATTTCATATTTAAGTGAGCGTTTAATGTTTTAGATTTCCGCAAGACCCACGTGCAAAGAAAAATGGATAAAAGTTATACAGCGAGATCAAATGGATGAAGAGTGGTTACCAATACCTACTCAATTTAGCCGAATTTGCTCTGTTCATTTCAAGGAAAATGATTTGTATTTGACACCAGTAGGCCGACGTAAAGTAGTAAATTAAGTTTGAATAAAAACTAAAAAGACTAAAAAGTATAAAATAAAATAATAGCTTAAAAAACTTAAAAAACACGCTTTTAGCACGCACTAAAAATTACAAAATAATTCGGACATTTAGTTTGATGACTCAAAAGTTTTATTATGAAAGAAAGCGTGGAGCGTTTATGTAATCTTTACTCTTTTTGGACAAAACGCTCCACGCTTTCTTTTATAATAAAACTTGAGTCATCAAACTAAATGTCCGAATTATTTTGTAATTTTTAGTGCGTGCTAAAAGCGTGTTTTTTAGCTATTTTTGTATACCTAATCATATTTCTTCAGGGAAAATAAAAATATTTAAGTTTAAATATATGTTTTGTTTTATTTCTACTTCCCAATAAGATGAGTATGCTGACCGTATTACAACCGTATTAGTGTGTATGCGCGCGCACACACTACAAAATATCGCCACAGTTTTTCGGTGTCAGGGCAAATCTAACGATTTAAATCTTTGTAAATAAATGTACTACTGTATTTGAGACGTCTGGTTCTATTTCCGGATGAATGTCTAGAAGAGCTAAAACATGTTAGCTCTCAACCACGTTTTTACACGCCTCAGCGTTGAGAAAGGATCGCTTTGCTGTCGCACCACTTATGGGAAGAGTTTTTTTTTATTTGGACTAAGCTAGCACTTGGCCACAAAGTTGCCTGATGTTAAACAACTATGTGGTCTACGATGGAGCGCGCTTGCAAAAGCCCGTTAATTCTGGCCTTGAAGAGCCCCAAGTTGTGTTGTGTAGGAAAGACAGATCCCGGCAGAGAATTCCACTCCCGTGCAGTCCGTATCAAGAAAGAGTTGTCAGAATTTTGAGAAATGTTCTTATATTTGGGTATAAATCAACATCACAAACTTCGATTGTAGAAACTACACACTTCTTTAGGAAGTTTCGTATCAGCATTTTCTGTTTCCACTATGTAATCCATAGCTGATACTCTGTAAAGATTGTGGCAGCAGGAACATTTTAAAAATAAAAACTAGAAATTTCCTTTTTCAATTTGACCTTAGATTTTGGGGGGGTCATGTCCCCTGTGACCCCCCCCTTGGGACCGCGCCTGCAATAACCAAACTATTACCAGTAAAAAAAATTGATTCCTTTGTATTACCTACAAGTTAGAAAGGTTTAATTTGTGGTGCCATCGAAGCTATGAGGAACTTATGGCTTAATCCGTTCAATAAGCAGCATACTTCTAGTTACCTTTCCTCATCAAAAGTATCAATTTAAAATACATACATCTCTTGCGATGGACATAGAACTGGAAATTGAATAAATAATTTACTTTATTAGGATAGGCTGACGTTGCTTCATTTAAGTGACAAACCAAGATAAAGTCAATAATAAAATAATCTAGTCATCTTACATAGTAATAAATGAGCAATAATTTGCACAGCTTGATGTAGAAAATAAAATATTATTTAAACTATGTGTAAGCTGGCGTATGACACGTTTGATCATTGAAGTCTTTAAAAATTTCTACTTTTTTATTTCTCATTATTTTATATTCTATTAAATCGATGGAAAATATAAACACTGTAAATTGCAATAATTTAGAAATTTTCTGCCTATATCGAAGGCTTTATTTTTAAACAATTGCTTGCAAGTTTTAGCAAGAATGTGAATGGAAATCTGAAAAATTATTAATCCTAACACAAATGACATTTGTTAAAACTTTTATTAAAAAAATTGGGTAAAACCGCAAAATATTATTGATTATTTATGTAAATTAAAATGTAATTAGGTTATACTCTCAAAGGGTTTAGAATAGAAAGCACATGCAATTGGTTTGTAATAAAAGTGTAATAAAATAATTATAATAAATATTTAAGTAACTAGAATAGTCGACTGTATATAGAAAGTTGTTTTATAAGAAAAAAAAGAAAATATGCATTTATGTATTTTTATTACAAATTGAAGTTCGTACGAAAATTATAAAATTCACTTCATTCCTTATTCGCTCCTTAATTTTCGTGATATAAATACATTAGTGAAACAAATACAACATGTATTATCTTTAGTAATTAAAAAAAACATATTTTATGTAAATATCTCGTCAATGCAATAATTTAAAATACAAGGAATTGAATAACTATGTATTATTCATGATGCCTATTTTTTGTCTCAGTCTTGTAATTTTAGTACGACTTTTTTTGTGCAACAACTAATAATAAGAAACACTTAAATGAAAAAACAAACTATTATGTATATTTAATTTATTTATTTTTATACTTAAAGTTTTATTTTAATAGTTTTAGGTCCCAAAATTTATGTTTTTATTTATTATTTGATTTTACTGCTGTTTTACATAGAATTGTATGAAGTCTTTACTTTTGTCGAAAAGAAAATAATGTGTACAGACAAGCTGTCTGTTGAATTTAAATTAATTTTGTATTTTATGATATTTTTTTATGATTCAAGATTAAATTAGGTAGTTTGACGGCTTTGATGACCAGCTGAAGTTTTCTACTATGATATATATTTTTATATTTTTTTGCAAAAGTACTACAGTGCCTAAGTTAAACTTGAATGTTAAGGCCCAGTTACACCACTGTCTTATAAATTCCTGATTATTTATCTATCAGAAGTCTTGGCTGCTTCGTTTGTCAGTTTTCAAAGAAAAAACAATGGCATTAGTATATAACAGATAAGGGTCACCTAGTTTCTCGGGTGGCCTTCCCTAGGCGCCACCCAGACTTGAGGCCTCTCAAGTCGAGGTACCCGGGGATGGGCTGGTCAATAGCCACAAGGCTGGCACCGGCTCGTCACAATCGGGTGTGAATGAGAAACCGGGGAAGTTTAGTGGGTAGTGGACGCTTTAGTCTCAGAGTCCCATATATGGCCGCAGGTCTAGCTAGCCTGCGGTTATGGTGCATAAAATTTTCCTCAGAGAAAAAAAAGTATGTAAAGATAAATAATCAGGAATTTATCTGACAGTGGTGACACTGGCCTTGAATAATGTTTGTGCAATATTTATTGATAATTATATTTTAGACGCAATAAAATTATTGTAAAATAGAAAAAATAAAAATTGATACAAAATAATTGAAGTTTATTTCTTTATAGTTTACCCGCTTGGAATTCACCTTAGTCTTTTGCGGATTCGATTCCCGCCACCAGACACCTTATAAACATTGATTTTAACCCCAAAGTAGCTTTAAAATAGTTGTGTTATGTCTGTCACCGTGAAATTGCTAAAACTGGTAGATTATCCAATGACGTTCAATATACAACTAGACACCCAATCTCTAAGAAAAATTCATCAAAAAACGTCTGAGCGGCATTGACACAGATGACATTAACACATTCGTTCAAATTAACACCTTATCTCGTGGCAGTTAGTGTTTAATGTCAATTGTATACAACTAAACGGGAACTCTGCCCAATAGTTGCGTGGGCAGACTTTTGCTTCGAACAATATTTTGAATGGGAGTCTAGTTGTATATTGAACGTCATTGAGATTATCATAATATATCTCGCGTGATTGTAATCCATCAAATTTTTGGATACTTACTCAAATAAGAGTAGAAATAATATGTCAAAAAATGCAGACTTGTATTCGTAATTAACATTAGCTAAGCTTAAATGGAAATTATCATAATAATTTAACATTTATAAATATTATTGTTCTTATTTATATAAACTATTTTTAGACAGGTCACAAATGTGTTATCACGCAGTCATACTAACGTATTAGACTCAGCTTGTCTTCTCTAGACAACATAGTGCCGTGCCAGCTACGATCAGGATGATTCCCAGAATGGATCCTGTAAACAAAATAATAATACATACAGTGCCCGGCAAACATCTTGAAATCGGGGATTGCGCAGAACGCGAATTTTGTGATGCGCGCACGCTATTGGTCAGAGGTATGCGCACATGCGCGAACTTTTTCCCACTCCGTCGAAAGAGGGTCAAGATGTTGATGGTCAAGATGTTTGTAATAATAAACATGAGAAAGTATTTGTCTGTCCGTTACGCTTTCTTTAGGGCGATTTTATTTTTGACTAGCCTTCCGCCCGCGGTTTCACCCGCGCGTAATTTCCTTTTTCAAATATCCCCCCTTCCCCCCACAATTCCGGGATCAAAAGTACCCTATGTTCACCGGGGATAGTGTATGTAGCTATCCAAGAGTGAAAGAATTATTCAAATCGGTTCAGTACTTTCGGAGCCTATTCAATTCAAACAAACATACAAACAATCAAATCTTTCCTCTTTATTCCTTCTAGCCCCGGAAAACCAGACACAATAGAAAATCTATTGTTAAGCGGCACGCGAGTGCCGGTTCGGCTTTGAGTGGTTATAATATTATAGTATAGATACAGACCTCTCGGGGCCCTGGGTTAAATTACCAGGTCGCGCAAAATTTGGCAAGCATGGTGATTACGCCAGTACCCATCATTGTGTCAATAACTTTATTTTTATTTATTGATTAAGGATTAAGCCCCTAGGAAAATTAAATAGGCTCATATCTAATCTTTTTTAGCGGGGAGAATGTGTTGAAGCACCATAAGCGCAGACTAGTGACACCTACGACCGTTTGTGAGATTAGGGACTACTACTACCTATTAAACTCTAGTTTCACTCCACACTTAGTTTCCGCCTTGTGGCAATTGATTGACCGAGCATTTAATTATACGTACCTCCGACTCGACGACTCCCTCCGTGGTACAGTGGTTAGAGCGTTGGGCTCTAATACCCGGAGGTCGTGGTTTCTAATCCCGCGGGGAACATTGAGAACATTGTGTGAATGTTTCCAGTTTGGTTAGGACATTGCAGGCTTGAATCACCTGAATGTCTGAAAAGAATGATGATTCCGTGCTTCGGAAGGCACGTTAAGCCGTTGGTCCTGCGCCTGATCTCTGCTGTCCCACCGTGTTATGAGAGTGAGGGAATAGGGAGTGCACCTGTGCTTGCGCACTCACTTGTGCACTATAATATATCCTACGTAGTTGGCTGATCGTAAAAGATTAGCCGCCGCGTTGCCGAAAACTCGGCTAGGAGGACATTATTATTAACTATATGTACCTGTAGGTTCCCTATTTTTTCGCATAAGTTTTTTTGTCCTAATTTAACATGGCATACTTTAATTTATCCTAATAATAGTTACGCATAATATTCTTTTGGCATAACTTTATAGGCATACTTTCTTTAAGCATAATAATTGTTAAGCATAATATTCCAAAGCCATAACTTTTGGAAATACTTTTCCTATATAAATAAACATGTTGGCGGCTTAGGGGGTGGCCCAAGGGCCACCCCCGCCGCACCTTAACCTACTGTTACACAATAATAACTTGTAGACAAATAACAATAAGTCAAAAAAAATATGCGAATCAAAATTAGGGCAAAAAACATTAGTCTAAACGATATATTTTATGCCTAATGAAACAGTATGCGAAAGGACAATTATGACAAAATATTATATTATGACAAAAATAAATTATGCCAAACCCGTTATGCCAAATTAAATTAGGACATAAAAAGTTATGCGAAAAAAAGGGATCCCGTACCTGTATCAAGAGGTTCCTCGGCCCCCACGGCGGCGCCGACGACGGCGGTGAAGGCGAAGGCGAGGCTGTTGGCCGCCGGCACGGCCAGCGACAGTGGCGCCCTCTGCACGGCCAAGAGGTACGCTAGCGAACCCGACTGGTTCACCAGCCACGGTAACACGTACTGGAACATTCATCATCGTCATCATCAGCATATACAGCGTGTCAGTGGCGTAGCGTGCGTGGGTGTCAGCCGCCCGGGGCGGAAGACAATTCTGTCGCCCTTTTTTTTTTGCTCCAGTTGGCAAAGCAGCCCAACGGGGCGAAAGACGATTCTGCCGCCCTTTTTTACAATTCTGCCCCCCCTTTTTTTCTTTTTTTTTTTGCTCCTCCAGGAAATTTTGTCGCCCCCTAAAATGTGCCGCCCGGGGCGGACCGCCATTGCAGAACATTTTCACCCCAACGGCCATCGGCTCTGCAGTCTACGTGTCCCTCCCACTGCCACTTCTACTGAGCAACTCTTAGTTCTTCTGCGAATCTCATTTTTTATTACATCGTACAAAGATGCACCGAAACACCAAGAATAGCTTTCTCCATTGCTCGCTGATCGTTATCATAATATATCAGTAGATATCATAGATATCTTCTCAGTTTATAAAACTAGTGACTCTACCGGCGAATCCACATGAGGTAGCCCGTTGCAAAGCTTCAAAATAACCAAAGACCAGTGTAATACGAACCCTCCAGTTCTCCAGCAAGAAAGAGACCTCAGCCCACGCCTGGCCGAGCCAGGTGTTCGCTCTCACGTTTCTGAGGCCCTTCGTGCCCTGCCGGATGAAGGGGTTGGTGCACCCCCACAGAGCGCCCGTCAAGACTAGAAGACCTGGAACAACGACTGGGCATGTTCAGGCGTAATTTACGACTACTACTGTCCTCGTGTTGCTATAGTTGGTTGATCACGCTTTAGGGGGTTTAACTCTTGACAGAAAACCGTTTTTCCTTTTTTTAAATGCGATTTCAGTAGGCTGACAAGCAAACACAGTTCGCCTAAATCGCGGTCGTTGCGACCTATCCTATTCCATGTAGCGACACTCAACCAGGAAGCATCGCTCTATTCTTCCAGACTGCATGCTTCTCGCTTCGATTTGCACGCTTTTAGTCATATGGAAGTGGCCAATTAGTTTTAGTAGCCACAATAATTTGAACCTATGTACCTAGTTGTGATACCGGCGAAACCCATGTGTCTTATAAAACAGGATAATTTTAATCATAAAAAAAACAAGGCACATTGGTAAAATATAATTTTATTAAATATTCCCCTCAATTGATGGCCTGCCTTCTAAAGGCAGCGCCATGATGGTCGACGTTTGATGGGCTGCCTTTAGAAGGCAATTCCTTATCGCCCGTATTTAAAGTCTGTTTTCGTTTGTTTGACGATTCGTTGTGTTTTATTAGTTTGTTAGGTTGGTAGAACAAACCAGCGACTAGCAAATGACAGCGCCCGGCGCGCGAACATTTGAAACCGATGGGAGTTTTGTCAATCTTTTTAAAATGTTCGCGCGCCGGGCGCTGTGACTGTATGCAGAAATTGTTGATTTACTTGATATTTTATTATGTAAAGGTGTGAATGTTATTTAATGTGTTTATTGCTTAATAGTAACAGGTTAATTTAAAGTGGACAACTAAAGCAACAAGTTGTTTATTTTTTTTAATTTGATTTTTTAGTTTTAATTACCCAATTTCATTCCACTTGTATTTTCCCTCGCATACAGTTCGAACACAGTAGAATATAATTTAAATTATATAATTTTAACTTGTAGACCATTTAATAATGACTTTATTGATACCAAATGACTGGTATTTGCATACAGGAAGGATTTAAAATAATTTTTTTAAAAAATTAAAAATCAAAAAATAATCAAAATGGCGGCCATTTTGTTTTTCCTAATCAAAATAAAGGAAAATGGTCGCCATGATGTCATCAATTGAGGGGTTATACTAAATCAGTACATACTAAATCTAATAATTACGTATAATTAAATTTTAAACAGCAGTACACACAGAGCAAATAAATGCTGTAAATAACATTTAAACCAGAATAATTAATAAAAAGCCAAATACATTTACAATTTAAATAAATTCACTTTGGTATGTAGATTTTGAGACCATTTTAAGTATTTTTAACCACAACTAATGCTGCTGTCTTTATACTATTATTTAATAAAAATATACATGTAAGCAAAGAAAATAGGTACTAATAAAACAAAGAAAAAAGATTCGATTGTTTGTTTGTATTGAATAGGCTCCTAAACTACTGAACCAATTTGAATAATTCTTTCACTGTTGGAAAGCTACATTATCCCCCCGGGTGACATAGGCTACTTTTGATCCTGGAAATGTGGGGGGAAGGGGGGAATATTTAAACTTAACGCGCGGGAGAAACTGCGGCGGAAGGCTAGTACCTACATAAATAAATGAGTAGTGTACCAGTAATTCTGGACAAGAAATTTGTTGCTGTTTAAGTGATAACACTATTTTTTGTCCAAAAACTTTGAGTATTTAAAAAAATCAAAAATATACATCAAAACATAACTATAAAATATAAACAGACAGTCATTAACATTAAAACTATTATTATATTTGTCAATAATAATTAATATTTCTTATCCTAGCTAACAAGTTACAATCAGTGTCAAGTCAACCTTTTTTTATCTGGTATTTTAGCTCCAAAAAGAGCTTTATGAGATCAAAACAGGTCAAGTCAACTTATAGCTAAATCTGTTTAGTTCTGGTGAATTCGATCTTTTACCCAATAGATGCTGTTGAGTTTATCTCATGAAATTCAGGCAAAATGACTATGTACATTTATCTTGATGCAATTATTGATTGAGCCTTTCAGCCTTTCAGCTTGAAAGGCTGTAGAAATAGAAATAGAAATAATTTATTCAGCAATTTGATTTACAAAGTAAATTCTTTTGCACATCAGATTTTTTTACCCTACCAGCGCCTTGACGTGGATGGCCTGTTGAGAAGAGGCGCCAAGAAACTCAACAGTTACATATGCCTTTTTTTAAAACTGTGTGTGTGTAGAAACTTAAAGATAAAGTAAGATAGGTTGATGTGTCACTGACTGTCTAAGATTGACTATTTCTAAAGGCACCACCAAGACTTATTAGAATCAAAATAATAAAATAGTGCTGATAAACTTTTATCAATAAGATAAAATGCTTTTAACAATGATAATTGTAAAAAAATCACTTTGCCCTGGATAAGTAGAAAAATATTCATATCTATCAATAGATAAATCTAATCCATACAAGTGTTTCAAATATATAAACCATTTATCTGTCTATCTATTGCCCTTTTATTATTCATAATTCAATTATAGCATTTATTTTTATAAAACTTATAATACATTAATTTTGAAACCCATACAATTCTGTGACAGCCTTAATTTCTCATAACTTTAGTTTAGTCACACAAATCTACATTCAAACTCACTTTTTAAACCAGGCTATGTCGTGTAAATAATTAAAAATAAAGACAATCAAAAAAGAACTTACATAATACATTGCTAAGCTAAATTATAATCTTGAACATAATAAATCATGCAAAAATTAATACAAAATTATTATAAAAAATATGAAATAAACTTTTAGCCAGTTCAATCTTATCACAGACCCAATGGCACCCCAATTGTCATAGGTTTTACTTCAGAAAAAAGTACATGATTATTATCAATCCACTCTACAAAGTCTTTATTCAGGGCCACCGCACACTCAAGTGCCAAAATGCAGTCATTCTCTGCCCGATGAGCTTCTATTGCCGGTCGGTTTAACAGTCTTTCATAAATATTCTTTAGCTTATATGAATCCTTTGGTTTCTCTCCCTGACTCCAAGGAAACTTTCTTCTTGCTTTAATTATTTTGTTATTAGCATACTTTGAAACCTTCTTTGGTGTTATTTCATTCACCGCTTTCATATGTAAGGTATTTTCTAACATATACAAGTCAGTACTAAGAATTTCAGGCCTTTTATCTTCACTTATTACTTTTTCAGATGTAACGGTCTTCTTAAGCTCTAAAATGTCGTAGAAGGCGTGATAGCAGTCAGCACACAATAAGTCTTCAGAAAAAGTTTGTTTTAAATTTTCAACATGTCGTTTTAATATTGGGAAGTCGAAATGCAGTCCATTTTGAGCAACCAAACACACCGGCTTCGCTAGCACGTCCAGGAATGTGCTGAGTAAGTTGAAAACTTTCATGTTGAAGTCTGTTTCGTGCTCGAGTAGATAGTTGCAAAGTCCAGTCACTGATGTGCTCTCTGGAGAGACAAGTTTACGCGGGTTCAGACATAACGTTAGCTTGTTTTGGACGCGAGGCGAAGCCCCGGGCCGCGTGTCTAACACATGTTCCCGTTTTACCGCCACCATGCTTATTTCAGTGATTTTTGTTTTGTTATTCTCTTCTTGCGGTAACCCGGTTGTTTCTAAGTCGATAAACACGTAAGACGCAACCGACGTCATGTTAACTGCACGGTATACGGTACGAAAGGTGATTAATTCGCTTACCCAGAGCTTCCAGCATAATTGTTCCTTTTTCAGTAAATTAAATATATTCCGAGTTTCGGGGGGGGTCCAGCTCAGCACTGCATTTTTCCCTGTGATGTCAAACAAACCTTCTTTTATTTGTACTAAGTGAAATTAATTAAAATATAACAATAACACACTTTGTATTTGTTTTGTGGTTACTGTCTGTCTTAATAGAAAAAATCTAAAAAAATTGTAATCGGGACCCCCTGGCTGAACTCGCTGAACTTGACAGAACTTGACTGAACCAGTGTTGCCAGCGTGGTATGTATTGTCGAAAGTCACCTGAGATGTACAAAAAAGTAACCTTTTTGTAGGAAAAGTAACATTTCACCATGTTTTTTTGGTAAGCAAAAAAAAATTACGACGACAAGATACAAGCGAATACGATTGAAAAAATTCTTTCACCATTTTTTTGGGGAGCAAAACAAAAAAAAAAAAAACGTCGACAAGTTACGAACGAATGAGACGTTACGGACGGTTTAATTTGAAAAATGCTTTCCGCACGCAAATTCCAAAAAGTAACCTAAAAGTAACCTTTTGAGTCGTGTAACCTTAAAGTAACCTTAAGGAGTCAAAAATCACCTAAAAGGTTACAAAAGTAACCTTCTGGCAGCAACGCTGGACTGAACTGAAGTGAGTGACGTTTCTGTCAAAAATGCGCGGGTTTTATTTTGTTCTTAAATTTTTATTCGCTCTGGCCTGGCAGCCTGGCAGCCACTTATTTGCCAACAATAGTTTATCTTCACTATGGTTTTATAAAAAGACTGAATTCAAATCACCAAACCGTACGATGCCAGAAACAAAAATATAAAAAAAAACACCAAACCAACACTTGAACCATGGAATTAATATATATATTAAATTACGTTTATGACTTGAATTATGGACTTGAATTTGAACAACACTATTCACGTCCGTTTTTTGTAAATCTGTCAAAAAACAGATTGAAAGTATTGAAAAACATTAGGGTACCAATACCAACTGATACCAACCAATATAGCGGCTAGAGGACTTCTGATCGTGAACGATCTGAAACCTGCCCCCCTAGACAAGCGGCATTTATGACGTTCGTTATAGCTCAATTTGCGATAGCGAATGTCAAATCCCATACTTTCAACACGTGACTTTTCTATGGCATCTGTCAAATCCATACAATTTAAAGTTAGCGAATTTCACTATCGCTGTCAAAATGATACTTTGTCTAGGCCCCCTGTGTTCCAAATTACAAACCGATACAAACATAGAAGACAGACATATTGTACAAACGATTGTACTGAGCGGAGATCGAACATCGAACCCGTAACAAAAATAATATGTATTGTATTACTCAGCAGACCACACAGTTAGTACTGTGTATAATATTAGGTAGCTGACTAACTGACTTTTCTCAATCATTATAATAATAATAATAATAATAATAAAGCCCTTTATTCCGTATTGTTACATCTTTGTTAATTAACCGATTCAGTTATAATATGTCTCTTAGTTCGGAGTGCCTCTTGGCATAGGCCTCCTCCAGCTCTCTCCACTGAACCCTATCCTCTGCCACTCTGGTCCAATAAGGTCCCAAGGTGAGGCGGATATCGTCGCTCCATCTTGTTTTTGGACGCCCCTTTCTTCTAGTGTCCTCCCTTGGGTACCATAAAGTCACCTGTTTGCTCCATTTGTTAGTTTTGCAACGTAGCATGTGTCCTGTCCATCCCCACTTTAAATGATCCATACGTGTAATTATATCTGTAACTTTAGTTTTTCTTCTTATTTCGGAGTTTCTGATTTTATCACTAAGTCTGATTCCCAACATGCTCCTTTCCATTGCCCTTTGTGTACTAGCCAGTCTTTCCCTTTGCTTGTCTGTTAACGCCCATGACTCACATCCGTAAGTCATGCACGGGAGGATGCACCTGCATCATCATGAAAGCAAAGGGACTTTCAATACCTATTGAAAGTCTTTTTCTTAATATGCATGCTTAAGTCTTTGTTCTTCATTATTTCTCTTAGGGACCAGTATTTTTTCCATCCGCAGGCTATTCTTTTATTAATTTCCTTTGACATAGAGTCCTCGGGAGATATAATTTGACCCAGGTAAACATATTCCTTCACATATTCTAGCTTTTTTCCGTACACCTCTATGTTGACTTCTGAAAAGTTGGTCATCAGTTTTGTTTTGTCTGCATTCAATTCTAAACCTACATCTCTGCTTTTTTCCGCTAAGGTTTTTAGCATGTGTTCTAGCTTTTTGGGGTCTTCTTCTAGCAGGACAATATCATCAGCGAACCTCAGATGATTAAGGCGGCTACCATTGATGTTGATACCGTAGTTTTCCCAATCTAATCCTCTAAATACGTTTTCCAGCACAGCATTGAATAGCTTGGGAGAAAGCGGATCTCCTTGTCTCACGCCTCTGTGTATGGGAAATGGGTCTCCTTTTGTTTCCAATTTGATACGACTTTTGCATTTTTTGTAGATGGATTTAATTATTTGTATATAGGTCTCATCCACTCCTTGCTCTTCTAGACTCAGCCAGATAAATTTATGTTTTAGGCTGTCAAAAGCTTTGGAGTAGTCTATGAAGCAGATATATAAGGGTTTTTGGTGTTCGTTATATTTTTCCAAGACTTGCTTGATTGTGTGGATGTGGTCTATTGTACTGAAGTTCTTCCTGAATCCCGCCTGTTCAATTGGTTGGTTTTCTCAATCATTACACCACCCAAATTCACCCAATCGGTCTTCGTTGTTCCTATTTAATTTGAAATTAATGTCTTAATCTTAACAGTATGAAGCAAGTAAAACTGAATACTTTATTTACTCCTTGCAATCTCATCATTTTCACCTATTTGCACTAGTGTACAATATAATGGGCGATTTTCTGACAGGCCATTTAAAAAAAAAAAGGTTCCAAAAGCTTTACTAGATGGCGTTGAACCATGTATGATTTTCTTGCTATTTCTCTATGATTTCTTCCTCTGGTATTGTATCTATAATGCAGTAGTAATAATGCAGTAGTAATATATCCTTTAATGCAGTAGTAATAAGGTTGCTGTTACAAGTGAAAAAACATAACGACCTGCATGCCCATTATATTATGGCATGTGTCATAGTGTTCGCTGACGTTTTGTTGTGATTGTTATTTTGTTCATTGTTTTTGATAAGTTTTTAAGTTTATAATTCGTTTTTGTTTCTCATCCATCAGTAGAAAAGTTACTTTTAGTCTTATACATAATTGTATTAATAGTTTCCTTTGGGTTTTTAAACAGTTACTCATTAATTTATATAAAATTCATGCCAAAAATGTCTCGCGATGACAATCGCAATATCACCAACTTCAATTATTATTATCCAATACAGTATGGCCAAATCAAAGTCCTTTAATGCGTGCCGAAATAGTCGTATTAAGTAGAGTCCAGAATCCAGTAAGCAAGCCAGGGTCAAACAGGATTCACCACACAAAACACAATACGAAACAAGTGTTGTGCGTTACTCTGGCGGAAAGCGCAAAATGTTAGCACGTCTAGAGATGAAACAATATAGAATAATTTGTGCATTATACGTACGAAATAAGTAAACAGTTTTCAGTTCAAAAAGTTGATTTATTTCGTCAATATCAGACGTAGGGTTATAAAATTTTTTCAGAAGAACCTTGTATCATATAGGCATCAGCTACTTGATTGAGACATTCAGCGCCTATCGTAAGTAGTTCAAGAGGTAGAGGCTGTTTTCGTTTTTTAGAAAATCTTTTGTAAATCATTAACCATGTATTTCTTTGGAATAACTATGAAGGCACAAATTACAAGGCATCTTCTCACAAAAAATCATTTCTGTACGTCCAGCTGTTCTGAAGTTAAGGAAAATAAGCCAAACGTTACTGCAGCGGCATTTGCCATTACTCAAAAACTACGGGGGGCACAAATGCCGCTGCTTGGCTACTTTAGGGCACAAATTTAAGCTATCTTTTATGCTACTTAAAATTGCCCTAGGACCAATAGGTAAAAATCGTTCCGCCAGGATAACGTTTTCAAGCGTTACGCTGGCGGAATCGTATTTTCATTAATATCTCAGAAACCCCACTAGGCACAAATTTTATATTTGGTGCACATTTACAGCATATAATGCACAAATTATTCTAATTTGTTTCATCCCTAGACGTGCTAGCATGCCGCCAGAGTAACGCACATAAACAAGTGAGCGCATTCGACGAACCGAGGTAAGCTAATATGGCATGCATGAGAATTTTTCGGGAATGACAATGACATCTGACACCAAACATAAACAAAACGTTCCGTTTTATGAAACAAAATGCACTTCGAAGTCATTCGTTCCGTTCCTTGCATAGAAAAATTTTACTCGTTCGGTCCTTGTGGCTGCTTAACATTGACTTTTATCATAGATGGGGTGGCGCCATCTATTGATCAAATTTAGAACTAAAAAAACGAGCTGTCAGAAAATCGCCCATTGTACAATATTTAGCATTGTACGGACGGACAGACACAGACAGACTTGATTGACACGTAAATATAACCACGGAACAGAAAATTGTTTTTTCTGTTCCGTGAATATAACAGTAATTCACATCACTATATAGACCGACAAACTTATGTTCCGGTGGCGGCGTCGCTACTGTCTGTCGATGTAGAACTGTCAATAAAATGTGATCTGTCTGTGTTCTCGGTAATATTAATTCCATGGTGTTCTCTGTGTTCATAGACGTAAGATAATATTATTCCATGTCTGTGTTCGACACATCACTAAAACGTCAACGTCAGTCATGTCGATTTGGAAGGTGTCGTTTCGGAAATCCGCGATTATTTTAATTAGGGCTTAGGGTTAGGCAGTGTGCGCCCAGTTTTAACTTTATGTTGCGCTGTGAGATTGTTATTTTTTCCGTAACATTAAATTGAAAACACCATGGCGCGGCGTTACCGCGACGTCGCTGCAAAGATGCAGGAAAACGTCCAGAAACATTTACAAGAGATGAAAGAACTATCTTCTTCTGAAGATGAGGAGCCATTTGAATCAGACGTGCTGGATGGAGTGTTCCAGAGCTACAGGCGTGGCGGGGGCGACACGAACATGCTGGACCGGACCAAACATCTGCTTGAAGAAGCTATTAGTGTTCGGTCGGTAACATGCCTTATATGCATTGCCTCTATAAAGCGAGCCGACGCGATTTGGACGTGCGATCACTGCTTTTCATACTTCCATCTGCTGTGCATACAGAAATGGGGCAACGACAGCGTAAGCCTGCGTCAGGAAGAAGCTCAAGGGCCTATTTCAGTCGTAAAACATAGAAAAGTAGAGTGGTGTTGCCCCAAATGCCGACATTCGTACACTAAAGAGGAAATACCTCGCAGATATAGGTGCTTTTGCAGTAAAACTGATGATCCTCCACACCATCCCTGGCTTATACCACATTCATGTGGCGAGGTGTGTGGAAAACCTCTGTCTACGGGAGATAATTGTAAACACAAATGTTTGCTTCTTTGCCACCCTGGGCCGTGTCCTCCATGCCCCCAAACCGTAAATGGAGCGTGCTACTGTGAGAAGGAAGTTAAGAAAGTACGATGTAGTTCTGCAAAATGGTCATGCGGACAACAGTGTAAAAAGTTATTGCTTTGCAAATCGCACAATTGTGAAAATTTGTGCCACAGTGGCGACTGCCCGCCATGCAGCTATGTTAGCGTGCAATCATGTAACTGTGGTGCTGAGAAAACTAAACGTCCATGTAGTGACCCAGAGTGGCAGTGCAAAAAGGTTTGCAACAAACCATTCTCTTGTGGATATCATAAATGTGATGAAGTATGCCATAAAGGAGAATGTGACTCCTGCCCATATTCCGGTATGCGTTCTTGCCCATGTGGAGCGAACCGTCGCTTCGTCCAATGTCCAGATATAATGGAAACTTGCCTTGGCACTTGTAACAAGAAACACAACCAGTGTGAACATACGTGCCCTGAGAAGTGTCATAGAGGCCCGTGTCCTCCATGTCAAGTCCTGATAGAGAAGAGTTGTCAATGTGAATCCCACACTAGAATGCTGCCATGCAGTAAGGAATACAAATGCGAAACGAAGTGCCGAGGAGTAAGACCATGTGGAAAGCACGGCTGCAGTCGTAAATGTTGCAACGGAAACTGTCCACCTTGTGAAAAAATATGTGACAAACCTCTCCAGTGTGGACGCCATAAGTGTGCAATGGTTTGCCATAGAGGACCATGCTATCCTTGTCCAAGAGAATCCAAAGTTACCTGTCGTTGCAAGGAAACATACATTACGGTGCTCTGCGGCAGAGAGAAACAGACCAAACCTCCAAAATGCAGCTTGCCATGCAAATTCAAATACAAATGTGGTCACGTTGACGAAAATAAACACCACTGCCATTTCGGAGACTGCCCCCCTTGTAAAGCAGTCTGCAAGAAGCCTTACCCAAAATGCCAGCATTTTTGCAAGTCCACTTGTCACGAATTCGTTCCTGTTGTATTTAAGGCTGTCGAAAAACCAGCAACGCCGTGGGAGATAGTTCCTCCGCAAACTAAAATTATGACGTTAAAATGCCCTCCGTGCGAGATACCTGTCCCTGTCATGTGTATTGGGGGTCATGAGGAGACCCAGCAGCCCTGTCACATGGCTAAATCGCGCTGTTGCGGCAGAAAATGCGGCCGCCCACTCTCCTGCGGCAACCATACTTGTGGACTACCTTGTCACGTCATCTTAGTAGACGCAAACTTCCCGAATGTGCCTTCTAATTGTAAACCTTGTGATAGAGAGTGCAAACGCCCCCGTCCACAGAGGTGCACTCACAAATGCTCCATTGGAGTATGCCATCCGGGTTACTGCCCACCGTGCGAGGTCATGGAACGACTGCGTTGCTACTGTGGCATCACCGAACTGTATCTACGTTGTCGTGATCTATCAACGATGACTGAGGAAATGTTGTCTTGCAAGCAGCAGTGCTCAAAGAATTTGGAGTGTGGCCATCGCTGCAGAAACATCTGCCATCCTGGGTCTTGCGTCACAGGACAAGTCTGCACCAAAAAGACTAAAGTATACTGCCGATGTGGAAACTTGAAACGAGAAGCTCCATGCAATTTGGCTCGGAATAGAGAGGTAATGGTTGTATGTGACTCAAGCTGCGAAGCTAAGAAGGCTGCTATTCAATTGGAGAAAGAGAAAGTAGAGCGGAAACTTAAAGAGCTGGAAGAGGAAAAGAATCGTAAGGAATTGGCTGAGTATGAGTGGAAGTTGAGCGGTAAAAAGAAAAAATATAAGGAAAAGAAGGTTACGATGAACGAAGATAATAGAAGTCTGTGGAAGAAATACTGGATTCCTATATTGTCGATTGTAATAGGTAGTGTAGGAGCTCTCTATATGATGGTTGATTTTTAAGTTTCTGATTTACTTACTTTAGAACTTAGGGAATAGAAATGTCACACTGGATCAAATTGCAAGGAGGCCTTAAGAGCTCAAAGTCATATTTTAGATTTCTTTTCAAATTAAAATTTTGCAATTAATTTTTGTTTATGCAATACATTATAATAGTTCTAATCTAATCATTTTGATATTTAAGTATGTGATCCGTATTCGAAGTAAATTCTTGGTATAACATTTCTATTCTCATACTTCTGTGAAGATTTCCGTAATATCAATGATTTAAAACCCTGTGAATTTCCATAGTGTTACATTAACTGTGGTCTGCATCCATATAAAGCCGACAGGCACCTGGTGTCCTGGTTGCTATTAAACAATTTGTGAAGCGTTGTTCACTGCCAAATAGTCAATAGGAATTATTAAAATACATAATACTATAAGGTTAAAACTATATTTATTGATTAATTAAATTATCCGTTGCAACATGAAAAAGGACAAACAAAAACACATATGCTTTTGTTATCTGATGCAAAATGAGCATTATCCGCAGATAAAAAGTTGCTTATGTCCTTTTCCAAAGTCTAGTCTATGACTGTATCAAAATTCATCAAAGTCGATGCAGTAGCAGGCATAACAGAGTTACTTTAGCATTTATATTATTTAGTACGGATTTAAAAGGGTAATTAATTATCTATGTATGTATAATTTTCTTGTAATAATAAAAAAATAAGTTTTAATACTCCAACTATTTGATATATTGTAGTGAACTTTGAACAAGGTGCAAACACCTTTTTGTAATCCATATTAGACATAAAACCCGTAATTTGTGGGTAAATCTTTTATCTGTTGGAATGTTTCTTTCCTATACTTTGAGATTATTAATTGAACGCAAGTACAGTTCCCGGCAAACTTCTTGAAATCGGATGGGCATTGCGCAGAACACAAATTTTGACACGCCTGCGCACTATTGGTCAGAAGCATACCTCTGACTAAATAGCGCTCGCGGGCGGCGTCGGGAGATTCGCGCACGTTATTGGTCATGCGCAATTGCACTTTCCCCCACTTCGTCGACCAGTGGTCAAGAAGTTTGCCAGCGCGTATATCACAGGATTTTTTTGAAATGAAATAATTTATTCAGTTATTATTATTTACATTTTCTGCATCAGCCAAGTATAGTATGCCAGTTTGTGAAAATAGTAGTATTATGCTTTGTGTCTGAGGTTGCAGGTTCGAGTCCCACTTAGGATACGTGTAATAAGTATTTAGGTATATTTGTTTTAGTGTAAATATTGGTTGTGATTGGTAGGAACGAAACATCCCAACAATAAGAATTCTCTAAGACTTAAAACGACATGTAAGTTTAGATAAAAATGAAGACATACCTATTTTAACTATATTTTCTGTTAATTATTTTATACGATTTTGTTTGTTTATTTCCATATTATTTAATATTTTTGTAATTATTGATCTTTATAATATTGGTTGGTGGTTGAAATTTTAAATGTGATTGTGTTTGGGCTAAGGTTAAAAGTGTGTGACCAAAGCCTGTTCTAGATTTGGATTCCAGTCAGGTCAATTGGAAATTATTTGTAAAAGGTGATTCAATGAATAATTATGTGGGTAGATAGAGATTTGTTTTATAGTTATCGAATTTTTGACTTGATTGAACATTTAATATAATTTTTGTGGCGATCTCTTGTGTAAGAATTATAGCACTTTTTCACAATTATAGAATTTAGCAAATTGAAAGTTTTATTAGAGTTTTTTTTAAGTAATAGTTCTTTGTGTGATTTTGACTATTAGTAGTTTATTATGTAATTTATTTATTTTAATTCAGTGAGATTCTTTTGTAATACAAAATATTTTTTAAGTGGCTAGATAAGGTATGGACCTATTAATTCAAATAATTTATTAACATATAAATTAATGCAATAAACACTCAATAGTCCAAGCTTATTGGGTTTTCAAAATTCATTTAAAATTCTCTTTTAATTTTTCTTGACTTGGCATTATAAAAGTAATTAGTACTAGATATTAGACTAAGCTATGTCCTACTTCCAAAGTTTATACAATAAACGTTTTGAGATTTATCAGTATTTTAAATTAAACTTGTATCTAATGTTCCCTTCCATTTTGTTAAAATATATTGGATGCCTGCCATATTATAAAAAATAACAATATTTATTAACCCTTTCCCCGCCACGCTTTTTTCCGAAAATGGTGCCCCACATGCCACGACCATTAAAAAAAAAATTCCAAAAAATTATTAGGTTATACTCAACTCATTCAGGCAAGTAAAAATACAACGTTTCTTGATCATGTTTTTTTGTCTGATATATCAGACATTGGCGTGGTGGGCACGAAAATGGTTTGTCTGATATATCAGACATTGGCGTGGAAAAGGTTAATTATGTTGTTTGTGTGTTCTGTGGGTTCATCTTAATTTTATGGTCAGTATTTACCAATTATTAGTACCTATGCATATTAATCTTATGCTTATACCTAAGCATCTAAATAAAACGCTTGATAATATTAAAATTTTATTTTAAATCAAATTACAGATTACGTCTATGACAAGACCACTCTCTTCCATATTGCCACAGCAGGCCATTTTAGATAAATTATTATTAATATTAGACATAGATTTGTTCCACAAATATTTTAGGGTGAACCTTTACAGTTAATACGAATTTAGTATTAACTACTTCGTAATAGAAAGTAATCTTAAGTAGGTATAGAAATAAGAGTAGATAGGACAGAAAATGATAGTACTTTTCATTTTTGGAAATATAAAAATGGTGTAAGAATTGCTCCTTGCGCGATACCTTTTGAATCTACTTGAAGTAACATGAAGCGACTTCGTAATTCATTGTTATTTCGACTACTATCATTTACTGTTACATCTACGGTCGAAAACAAAATGAGGCACTTAGCATTTAGAATAGTTAAATAAAAACATAGGTACTTAATTTATGCAACCATTGTTAATAGGATTTTTGAGATTTCAACTGCAAAACTGACTTTGTTTCCGACCGTAAATCTATTAATCATGGATTAGTAAAGAATAAGCATTTGTTACATGAAAACATTAAAATTAAAATGACTACTAATTTCCGAAAGGTAAGTCAATAAAGGAATAGGTAGTATGAGTAAGTACACTTTGTCGAAAGCCTATGTAGATTCCAATGCATTTACATTACAAATCTAACTTTACCTAAAGGAACAGATCATATCCAGATTGAAACCTTCCGGAAATTTAAATAATAATGGTAACATAATAAGTGGTTAATGGCACTTTAGAATAAACCACGAATTAAAAGCTTAGATTTTAATATACAGCACCAAATTAACTTTTATTTGATACATGAAATAAGTGATATTTATTCAAGGAAATGTACAGCTCGAAATCTTTACACAGGATACAAGATAACTGGATAAAAACAGTTTTTATTCACCAATGATCCTGGATGTGTGTTACCAAAAAAATATTATTAATAAAATAATTATCTATACATATAATAAATTTGTAGAAAAGTGGTGTCTGTACAATGGAAATATATTTAAAAAAAGTAGCAGGGGTTGTTATTATATCGATACCAAACCCGAAATTGTAATTAAAAAAATTTTTGTCTGTTTGTCTGTTTGTCTGTTTGTCTGTTTGTCTGTTTGTCTGTGTGTTTGTGCACGCTAATATCAGAAACGGCTTATTCGATTGAGATGCGGTTTTCACTAATATATTGTGGTAAGCTTCACTTAACATTTGGTGTTTATTTCATGTCAATCGGTTCATAAATAAAAAAGTTATGTCAATATAAAGGTACACGCCTCGCGCCTGAGCTGCGCGTCCGTATATAAAGCGCGCTGAGAGAGAGTATGGCGAATAGGTAGTTGCATTCGATTATTGCGATTTACTTGAATACTGACAGTTTGGATATTTCATTTATTTATATTTAAGGGTTTGTAGGTTAGGTTGTCTTTCTTAATTTTCTTTAAAAATTTGTAAATAAATATTGTAAGCATTTGTTATAGGTTAGGCATTTCTTTCCTTGATTTTTGGTATACTTATCTTAATTTTTTATTTAGGGTTTGTATATATGAATAATTTATAAGTATTTGGTATAGGTTAGGCAATTCTTTTCTTGATTTTCTTTATTTAAGTACAAGTTTATAAGCTCAGGTTATTAATTAATTTTTCTAGCAATTCTTTTCTTTCATAAAATTTGTACGTTTAGTTTACACATCTTAACACTTTTTGCAGTCAGCCTATGTTTTGCGATGACAATTAATAAATCCCAAGGTCAGACGATGAAAGTTGTGGGTGGGTGGATCTACGTAGAATGTTATTTTTGATAAAAAATTTAGATTTTTTATCAACCCACGTGCAGAGCTTCAGTACAATATAGGATCTATAGTTTTCAAGATTCTAAGCAATTGTATATTAAAAGCACACAAATCCGACCTATACTAATCAAAATATTGACAAAAGAAGAAAAAAATACGTTCAGAATAATGACTGCGTATTAGGAAAATGATATTTCTGTAAAGAACAATGACCTGTGTTGATAACAATGACAAACTTATAAATGTTTTTGAAATATCAGGAATAAAACCCAATTTTGTAGGAAACATGATTTTAATCATGAGTACCTAGTAACAATCTGTTGTTTTTAATTTATATAATTTCCTAACCTTTCGCCCGCGGCTTCGCCCGCGTGAACTATAGGACGTTATCCCGCGGGATTTTTATAAATTATAGCCTGTGTTATTCTGATGTATACTATATTATTGCCTCAACCGCTATGTAATTGTAAAACTGTTATCTTCGAAAATATTCATTTAAATTACATGCTTTAAAGGGCCACATTGATCTATATTCTTCTTCTTCTTTGTCGTCACACTCTTGGCAGAGTGGTCGTCACATCAGGGGTGGTAGCAACCTTTACAATCCGCCACCACTCATCTCGTACTGTAGCTCTTCTTGTGCATTCATGGAGTGGACCATTGAATGTAACCTTGACTTGGTCGGTCCATCGCATCGGTGATCTACTGCGCGCTCTAGCGCCTTCGACTCTCCCCTGCACCACAAGTCGCTCCATAGAGATCTATGAAGACAGATGTCTTCTCGACGTATGATATGTCCAAAGAAAGTGAGAATACGACATTGGACGATGGAAGAAAGACGCTGTTTGATGTCGAGTTCTTGGATGATTGAATCGTTGGTTTGGAACTGTGTCCAAATAGTATAGGTACCAAGCAGGTACCAAACCCATAGCCATAACCTCTGTATTTGGAAAGGTGTTTGAGCGGATAATCAACTCCCAACTTGTCCGCTAACTAGAAGATCATTACTACATGACCGACAGTATAGTTTCAGACCAAAACGGTCCACGGGTGATCTTCTAGCTTACGTATCGCACCTCTGGGGGGAGGATATGGAGAAGCATGGTGAATCTATGGCTATTAGCCTGGATATTGCCAAGGCTTTTGACCGTGTTTGGCATCGCTCGCTTTTTTCCAAGCTTCCGGCATATAGTCTGCCAACTCGCTTATTATGCGACTGGATTGCGGGATTTCTGGAGGGTCGCAAGATTCGTGTCCTCCGTGATGGACGCGCTTCTCGCTTCCTCCCAATAAATTCCGGAGTGCCTCAATGCCTGTCGCCGACTTTGTTTCTTCTGCATATCAATGACATGTTATCACTAGGTAATATTCATTGCTATGCGGATGACAGCACTGTCCACGCACGATATTTCGGAAGACTTGCGGCTAAACAGACCGAAACCGAGGAAAACAGGAATCTTCTTGTCGCCGAGCTTGACGAGGTCCTGGACCGCATATCCAAATGGGTTGCCAGCAATCTCATCGAGTTCAATGCCAAGAAAACACCTGACAGGTGTGTTTGTTTTCTGCAAATCTTCTCCTTTTCTTTCCCATTCCACTCTTCAGATCACGCCCTTACCAATACAGGATAGCCTAAGCATCCTTGGCATCGATGTTCGTAGCAACTTGAACCAACGGGAATAATATATCAAGAGCGTCATCAGAACAGCTTCCCGTAAACTCGGAATGAACAGTATGAGACGATTTTTCACTCCGGTGCAGCTTTGTCTCTTATACAAGGCACAGGTTCGCCCGTGTGTGGAATATTGCTCTCATCTCTGGGATGGTTCCGCAAAGTACTTATTGGAGGCCCTCGACAGGTTGACGACGTGATATCCGTATTGTCGATAATCAAGAAGTGACTAAGACCCTAGAACCTCTTCAGTTACGTAGAGACGTTGCTAGTCTTAGTGTTCTCTACCGTCTCTATAATGGGGAATGCTCTGAAGAGTTATTCCAACTCATCCCGTCCTCCCCTTTTCACTCCCGAACAACACGCGCCGGACTGCGTTGCCATCCCCATACCATCCAGACACTGGTGGCCCGTACCAAGAGGTATAGTTCCTCTTTTTTGCCCCGTGCCATTAGGTCATGGAATGCCCTTCCGGCTCATGTGTTTCCTTCCTCCTATAATCCAGGGCTTTTTAGGCGGGGCGTGAAGCGGCATCTAAGCAGGCCTTCAGGGTGAGGGTGACTGGCTCAATGGGTACTTTGTTCTATTGAGCCAGTCAGCCTTAATTTTTATTTTATTTGGACCTCACTTCCGCTTACCATCAGGTGGAGTGAGGTCATCCAGACTGCTCCCATATAAAAAAAATTCAGACCGATATCAAGGCTAACTTGCTCCATTTTACTCAACAGGGATTATCTTTAATATTGCCGATGCTTGTTGCAAATAGGGTTGTGTCATCTGCATACTGCAAATTTTAAATTCTATAACCTCCTGACCAATTCTCGAGTGCTATTCTCATAATGAATTCTGTGTAGGTGTTAAACAGCAATGGTGATAAAATGCAGCCCTGACGGACCCCGGCACTTGGATGAAAGTGATTTGACGACACGTCGTTCGTTCTCACCGATGCTGTTCCTTCTTCATAAAGCTTCCAAGAAAGGTGCACCAGATGTTTAGGTGTTCGCATAGCCAGGAGAGTCTCCCAAAATACTGGCCACCTCACTGAGTTGAACGCCTTTGAGAAGTCAACAAAGCAAATATAGGTCGGCTTGTTGAACTTTCTGGCTTTTTCAATGATCTGGCGCACATTCAGAATCTTCTCACGAGTACCCCTCCCTTTCACAAAACCAGCCTGTTCAGGAGAAATTTCCTTAGATTTATATGCAGTAGAATTTTACTTGCATGTGAAATTAAGGCTATTAGGCGGTAGTTACTGCATATTTTAGTGGAGCCCTTTTTATGTAGAGGTACGAAGACTGTGTGAGTCCACTTCGGGGCCAGATTCCTGATTCCCAAATTTTGTTACACAGGGTATGAAAGATATCGACACCATACTCCCCTGATGCTTTGATGGTTTCAATTGGTATGGCATCTCTTCCTGTAGCTTTTCCGCTTTTTAGTCGCCTGATAGCGACCCGAACTTCGTCCCTCAATACATGTACTCAGTACATGGCTCTTTTTCTTCGTCATGGGCTCTGTCAGGAAATAGTTGTGAGCATGAGGATCTCCAAACAAAGACTGACAGTCCAGGTCCTTCCAGGTTTCAGATATTGCATCTATTTCAGTCAGTAGTTCGCATTGTGGGTTCTCTAATAGCCCATGTTTTAGAAGAAAGGGTTTTGGTGATGGATCTTATTTTTTGATGCAGGTCGCCTGTTTGGTGACTATCAGCATGTAGCAGCAATACGTGATAGGTTAGTTTCATAGCGATATCAAGGAAATATTACTGTAAAAAGAAATAAATTCATTATTCTCAACGCAAGTCATTGTCATAAACAACATTTGTCATTATTCTCAACCAGCGTCATTGTCACCTTCATCAAGATTTAGAACAATGACGTTCAGACAAATGATGAATTTGAAAAGGACAAGTCGAAACACGTCTAAAAGGCGTGGCAGCTAGTTAATGTTATGATTACGTTATTAAACACTTGTATCTTTATTCTAAATTGTTGCAAAAGAACGTAGGCATGAATATAAATTGAATTTAGATAGAGAAATAACAATGACTATAGAAGTGTCAATTGTTGTAGAATGAACTTTAAAAACTTATCAGAGCCAACAACGTGCGTTTTTCCGCGGTGAAGTGCGTTGATCGACTGGGGAGCAGGGCGGGGTGTCTGGTCACACACTTAAGTGTTCTACCTTATGTCTCAAAGTTGCGATAATCTTGAAAACAAGAACTGCGCTGACCAATGACTTAATTTTGTAAACTTTTTTTGATCCAATATTTAGAGAACTAAATGGTTCGATAACTATTTTTGTTTTTTATTAATCGGTAGTGTTATAAACGTAATATATATTTCTTAGAAAATGTGTGCTCAAAACAGTTATGATGATTTAATATAATTAATTGAACGAGCAGTAGTGCTTTTCGGACATGGCAAAAATCTTAATATTTGGGCATATTTTATTAATCACGTTTTTATTTATTTCTTTATAGCCGTAAATTTATAAAAACCTTGTTCATTACTTATATAAGAACCGAATGACTGTTTTATTGAAATATAAATTGAATGGTTATTGAGTAAACACGTAGGACATGACATTTGACCGCCCTCGTAGATCCACCCGGGTGTAGATCTAAGTATCAGCTGTTTCTCGCACGGTCAGTTGTATGTGGCTCTGACACGGGTTAGCAATCCTAGGAGCCTGTATGCTTTCATTCCCGATGGCCATACGTCACATATACCTACAGAGAAGCATACTGTAAAGTAATTCATAGTTATAGAAATAAATATTCCTAAGAATGAATTTTTTTTATTTGAAACTTTGTGTTTAACTGTTTTTATTTTCTATCGATAAAATCATAAGACCGGAAAGCAATCCCTGATGCAATGGGACCACGGGGAATGAAAATTACCCGTGGACCCGTTAATGGGTCGACCCAACGGGACCACGGGTAAACACTCAAATTTTTAGCTACCCAAAGGACGGTATTTGTTATTTAAAATATGCTGCCCGTAAAGTCACTATTCCACGCGGACGAAGTCGCGGGCACAGCTAGTCACAAATAAAAATGATTTGATTGTTGTAGAAATATTAAAATTGTTAATTTAAGCCACTCTGTACAGAATTCAGCATCTTAGCTTGGTCTTTAAGTTAGGATGTAGGTATACTTATATCTTTACTCAATGATACATACTTAATTTATGGAAGCCCACATTCACTTAGACCCTATTCTGTGTAGAAAGAATTTAGCATTTTTATATAGGACGTTATTGGGAAAATATCACTTATTCAACGAACTCTAGTGTTAATTTCTTGCTTCTTATTCTTATTAGACAGTTTAAACCAGCCAGCCTTTTTGTTATTATCTTTTGGCATGGATATGGATCTAGAAACCCTTTCTCTATCACTATCCCGACTCAGTATCTCACTGGACTGAGTCTTCTTCGTTTCCCTCCCAGTTCTTCTAGATAATGTACTTTGATTCTGATCTAAATCTTTTCGTTTCTCTGGTTTCTTGTAAAGCGTTTGGCTCGAGCTGGTCAGTCTACTCCGGTCGGCAGTCTGCGGTCTTCGAGTCAACGTCGTTTGACTGTACGACTTGTTCTTTTGGAGGACTCCAGGTCTTTCGTCTACACTCTTCGTTTTCTTGACGACTGGTTTAGTCTTCCGCGGTCGTTGCGCGTAATGGACGTCGTGTTGGTCGTTGTAGTGGCGTGGGGTCCAGGGTGCGAAGATGCTGAAGCTTTTGGTGGTGCTGCGGACTTGAAGGTTTGAGGAGTTGACTGAAGAGACGTCGTCGCGGGAACGGTTGCGTGTGATCCTTCCTGGGTCTGGAATGTCTCCGACTGGAAAATAAGTGGTTGGAACTTTATTTTTTTAATGAACTTGTCAATTTCAAAATAAATATGTATTGATAAACCGGTACAATAAGTTTGTAAGAAAAAATATCGGACGTAGATTGGACGGGCAGTTTCAATAAGCGAAATAAACAACTACTTAGGTAAAAAAAACTATTAGATAAGTACCTGGGGGCCTAGACAAAGTAGCATTTTGATAGCGATAGCGAAATTCGCCAGCTTCAAATTGTATGGTGCTTTAGTGTTGTGTATGCATACTTGTCTATGTGCGCGTGGCTGCGTCCCCGCACCCCGCGCCTCACCCGGCGCACCGACGTCGGTGAATAAATGAGTGCGTTGCTAGCTAGCAAGTGTTTTACTTGTGTCCCTACGTCCGATACTTAACATTGGCGGCGATTTCGCGTTACCCTCGCGTGGAAAAACAAAATTAAGATGTCCAGTGCACATTTTGGAATTTTAAATAGTTTCGACCATAACCTGCAGAGCTGGAAAACCTACAAAGGGCGGCTTTCACAGTTTTTCGTGGCTAATGACATCGGCAAGGAAGGGGATCCAACTGGGAAAAAACGTAAAGCCATCTTGCTCAGCGCACTCGCCGAAGGGACCTACAGTCTTGTAACAGACCTAGCACTGCCCAAGGACATTGATGTAGTGCCCTATGAAGATATTTTGCAGCTTCTAGACAGTCATTTCACTCCGAAGCGTGTGGGGTTCGGGGAGCGTCATAATTTTTACGCTGCCTCACAGCAGGCAGGTGAATCGCACACGCAATGGGCTGCGAGACTACGAGGGCTGACAGCGCATTGTGGATTTTTAAACATCGAAGAAACACTTCGCGACCAGTTCATCATGGGAATGCGGCCGGGGTTGGAGAAGGAAAAGCTTTACGCGCAAGACCTCTCCGATCTCTCGCTGGCCAAGGCCCTGGAGCTCGCGGAGAGCTGGAGCAGCGCGCGCGCGGCCGCCGCGGCGAGCGCGAGCGCAGCGCCGCCGCCCGCGCCCGCCGACCACCAGCTGTACAGCATCTCGAAGAGCGGCAAGAGTGGAAGTGTAGGAAAAGTGAAGTGCAATGTGTGCGGGTTTACAAATCATAAAACATCCGAATGTAAATTCGCTAATTATGTGTGCCGAAAGTGTCACGTCAAGGGCCACTTGCGTAGAATGTGCTCGAAAGTAAACTACGTCGAGGTGGACGGCGGTGACAAGGGTGAGGACGGTGATGACGGTAAGCTTTTTTACATTCGATCAGTGAGAGGTGAACCCATGGTAGAAATAATCAAATTGAATAATGTTCCGTTTAAATTTGAAATAGATAGCGGATCTGCTGTATCAGTGATTTCAGAGCGGTGCTACAAAACGCATTTTCAAAATGTGCCATTATCAAGCGCGCGTAAACAGCTGATGTCGTATACCGGTAAAAGTATTACGTGTATAGGTACAATTCGATTGCCCGCGTCTTACTCGGGACGAAAACACGATCTCGATATTTATGTCGTTCAAGATGGCGGTCCGCCACTCTTAGGTAGGGATTTTATATCACAGTTCGGGTTACAGTTGGCGCCAATTAATTATTGCGGCGATGAAACCAGTCAATCGATATTGAAAGTACGGTTTTTGACATTCGCTATCACAAATTGAGCGATAACGAACGTCATAAAAGCCGCTTGATTAGGGCCTCTGATGTTTTGATCTTGCGGAAATTATAAATGGTAAAATAGGTATATTTTTTATACTTGATTGGAATTGTACATTTGGTCGTACCTATCTATGATACAAAAGCAACGAAATATAAATTGCACATAACATATTTTAAACTGTACCAGTAGTAGCGTGAAGGTAGACCACACTGCGCTGTGACTGGTGGCTGGAGTCGCCCTCAGTGCTGCTCTCTCCCGAGTTGTTGGCGGGCGTGCGCCGCCGGTGTCTGGAATAAACAACGGGTTTTAATTAGTTCACTAACATTAATATAAAATGAAGACAGAGTCATCCCCTAACTAAGCCTAGCTTGTACCTACGGTCAACAGCACATCACGGATAACACTTGCAGTTCGATAATAGCACTTATGCCCCCGTAATAAGAGCGGTATCTACAAAATCCAAAGTGTTACGTTTGACGTGCTTTTGACTGTACCTACTTACTTACTACGTGTGGCAAACAACGGATAAACATTACTTATGTACTTAAATATTTTTAGCGATATAGATCGTTTCGACCAGGGAAGTAGATACTATACCCAGTACGGTGATTGAGAGTGCCGAAGGTCCGAAGTCCTCTTACTCTCCCTCCAGTCCCTTTATAGTTTGCTAGTAAAACCATTTGGTGTAATGGTCGAGAAGTCGGCTATTACACCGGAGGAGGTCGCGGGTTCGATCCCCGCACGGTACAAACATTTGTGTGCATGAACGTGTCTGTTTGTATCGGTCTGGGTGTTTCTATGTATAATATGTAATATGTATTTACAAAAAAAAAGTATATAAGTAATGTTTATCCGTTGTCTGGCACCCATAGCACAAGCTAATGCTTAGTTTGGGGCTAGATGGCGCTGGGTGGATAATGTCCAGAGATATTTATTTTATTTTATTTAAAATATTATTTAAGACTGCTGCCCCACTCTGAGCCCAAGGCTGCCCCACCCTGAGGCTATTATAGCTGGCGTTCATCATACTCACTTGTCCCTCGAGAGCTCCTGCTTGCTCCCCCTCAGTTCAGAACTTCCTCGCTCCTCCGTGCGTCGCCGCAGGTCCTGCTTGCTGCCCTTCAGCGTCTTAGAGCTGCTGTGGCTGCGGGACCGGTCGTAAGGACTGATGGGGGGTTTGCCCACCCTTCGGTCTAGGTGGCTCTCGGTCTCCGAGTTGCTGATTTCTGAAAGTTGCCAATGAAAAAAAGTCAGTAAGGATCATTTTCTTTATGCTAGGTCAGTTGGCAGACAGGCAGCCTGATGTAAAGCCCGCTCTACACTTAGCCCGCGGATCGCGCGCGAAGGCTGCGAAAGGGCGCGAACGCTAAGTGTGGAGCCGTTTCGCATAAAATAGGAGACGGCTCCACACTTAGCGTTCGCGCCCTTTCGCAGCCTTCGCGCGCGATCCGCGGGCTAAGTGTAGAGCGGGCTTTACGCGGCCACCGTGGCCCTTTCCATTGAGGGATACCACCCAAAAAGCATCACGCACTTTTCACGCAGATTTCACCTTTGGTAGCTAAATTAGTCGGACTTGGAAAAAGTCCTGCTACCCATTATTCATCTTGAAATACTGTTAATTTAAGTAGGTACCTGAGATATTCCGTAAGTTTCTCTTGTAATATTGTTTAGTGCGAGGAGACTCGCTCTTTTCTTCTCGCTCCCTCAGATTGGACAGGGAGTAACTCTTGCTTGACAGTTCGCTGTGGTCCACCTGCAATACATAATTAAAATTATAATCACTGAAATAAGGGGTCCGTGTCAATAACGCCTTCTAAAAAATGTACGGCAAAACAATTGAGAATGTTATTGTCTGTGGTTATTGCTCTATTATTTATTTCCCTGTAGGTATGATCTTGGCGTGACCTAAGATCATAAAAAGGTAATGATAAGATCTTTGGGTTGACGTATGAACATCACTAGATATAGCGTCAGCGAAAAGAGTAGATCTTCCTCCGAGCTCACTGCTCTTAAGTGTCACTGCTCGAGGACCGCAGCCGCAGCAGAATGTGTCATTTTCTGTCACGCACATAGAAAATCCATGGATGCGCGTTGAGATTCGATAAACCATTGACCGCACGCATGTACCTAAAGCTACAGTTAAAACAAATCGGCTACCATAACCACAGCATTTCAAGTTCAAAATGAAGTAGCATAAAAATAGATCCGTATAAAAAATCTTTTAAACGTACTCACCTCATCAATACCAGTACTGGAGTTAGAAATGGTCTTCCTCAAAGTGCCGTGCGGTTTCGGGTTGCTCCTGGTCTTCGTGACGATCTGCTTCACGTTGGCATCAGACTCCTGGTCGGTGTCTCCGAAGAAGCGCAGGTTCTTGGCCGGAGAGTTCAGCGGTTTTGACTTAGACCAGGTTTTGCGCGGTTCTTCTTCTGGAGTGATCGAAGATTCTTTCTCCACCTGTGGAACGGTGGGTTGCTTATTTAGAATAAATATTGTGGTGACGCTCGTGGCGCAGCTGTAACAGTGGTTCGTTAGCGGTAACGAAAGTCAAGCTACCCACGCCGCGGTCGGTTAATGGATGGGTGACCATTCTGACCACATTTAGTGACATTTATTTCGAGCGTTTCCGTGCTTCGGAAGGCCGTTAAGTTGTTGGTCCCGGCTAATATTTACTAGAGTAGATATTAGTCGTCAAGCCTAGTCAGAGGCCATTTGGTGGCTTCCACGGAGGTGGTCAAAAGGTGTTTTGCTGATGGGCGGTATATTAACTATGTAATACCAACCTTCGTCTGCTACACTAATGATGGTTAGTGGCACTACAAGAAATAAAAACCTTTACATACTTTAACGTTCTTCCCCTTCTTCCTCGCCGTGAGCCGGTCCAGAGATTTGAACCAGTTGGGCGTGGAGGTGGCGGGCGGCGGTCTGCGCGGGGGGGAGGGCGTCGGGCTGGGGGTGGCTAGTCGCCTTCTATCCCGGTATCTTTCTGCCTGTAATGTATAAAGAAAAGTTTTATGACCCACTCTTCCACTACGTCATATCCTAGCTGAGTTTTTGGTTACCTACGGCGGCTAATCTTGACGATTAACCAACAGCGCAGGATATATTATATTACAGTAAACAAGTGAGTACGCTAGGACTTATATCCCTATAACCTATTCCCTCACTCCCATAGTGGAAAATCCCTCCGCCTGCCCATGGTCCTTCCCGCCTTCCGGCATACGGACCGAATCTTGGGAGACGCACCTGGGGGCTTAGACAAGATGACATCGCTTCATAGCTGGCGAATTTCGCTAAGTCCAATTTGTACGGATTTGACAGATGCCATAGAAAAGTCACGTGTTGAAAGTATGGGATTTGACATTCATTATCGCAAATTGAGCTATAACGAACGACATAAATGCCGCTTGTCTAGGGGGGCTGGTATTTTGCGTAATGCTCTTTCTCAGGTGCGCTGCTTGATGCTCCCTACAAATATATCTGTATTCCGTCCCTTCTCTCTGTCACCTCTCCCCATAGTGGGCAGTTTGACACGACCGAAGAGAGATCAGGCGCAGGACTATCGTGTCTACGTGCTTTTCGAGACACGGAAGGGGTGTTTTACACCGCCAACTTCCAGAGTCCGGACTGTGACTGATTTTAAAAATACCCCATTACAAATATTCGGTTCGACCGGGGATTTGAACCAACGACTTTTAGCACGACGGAGGCAGTTAGAAAAAAGAAGATAAAAGAGGGAGGCTATTTTGGTTCATTAAATAGCAAAAACAAACAAACAGACATAAATAACTCTTTGCTAGAGTGTGGATTCGAACCAACGACCTCTAACTTTGATAATAACTAAATAATTAATGTTTTTGAAAATTATATTTTTTACGAAATGTTACCTTCTGACATTAAAAATTTAAAATGTCCTAATGTTCTTTAAAAAGTGAAATTGAGTGATTTTTGAAACACGACAGATGAAATCATCAAGGTAGACTAATCCATTAATTTTGGCTACACCTTTTGTCCTTTATAATATTTACTACATACTTGTCAGAGTTCAGACTGTTTTGAAGTTCAGGGATCTAGGTGTCCTGATCTGAGGATTTATTGAAAGTTGTGAATTATCAGTAGGAACAGAACGGAATTTTTAGCCATTTTTCAAATACTTAATAAGTTAGTTAGTACAGCTTTTGTTTTTCGTGTATTGTATTAATTAACATCTGTACTTAAAGTGGATTTGACGCATAACATTTGTCATTTTGTGATTATGATTGCTGTAAAGCAATCGCAACGTTGGGTTTTGTAAAAAAAAAGGATACAATAAAACCGCAATTTATATCCGTTTTAACTTGTTTTTATGTAAATAGAAATACACTCAAAAAAAAAAAAAAAATCAAAATATTCTTTATTCATGTAAACTTGTATCAAGTATTTATGAATCGTCAATTACAGAGTGACTCTACCACCGGTATCGGAATGCAGTCATCTGTCGAGAAGAACCGGCAAGAAACTCGACAGTTACTCTTTTTAATCGCCAAATAATTTATACAACAATGATAATAAATCTATCTATACTAAGCCATACAGTTTTTCGTGTGAATGTAGATATAATAATAATAATAAAGAAAAAATTATAACTGTAGGACGTAGTGTAGATATAACAAAAATGACAACAGATTAAAATACAGTTTGCGCTGACAGGGAGCGAAGCATTCCTACTACCAGTATCTACAGATCTCCATCATTAAGAAAATCTTCAATTTTATAGTAACCTTTTTTCATCAGACGGGTCTTGATCCACGACTTAAATTGATTTATGGGTAAGCTAACAACATCCATTGGCAATTTATTATACATTGTAATACTTAATCCTTTAAAAGAATTTCCAATCTTTTGAAGTCTAATATTTGGAATAGCAAGCCTATGTTTATTTCTTGTGTTAAATTGATGATGATCTGATTTCTTTGAAAAATTTTGTATGTTCTTTTGTACATACATAACACAATCCAGTATATATTGTGATGGCACAGTTAATATATTTATTTCCCGGAATAATTCTCTTAACGAGTCACGGGTTTTGAGGCCATATATAGCGCGGATGGCTCTCTTTTGCAAAATAAATATATTGTTTATGTCAGCGGCAGATCCCCATAAGAGCAGCCCATATGACATAATACTGTGGAAGTAACTGAAATAAACTAGTCTCGCCGTTTCCAAATCAGTCAGATTTCTTATTTTTCTGACAGCATATGCGGCTGAGCTAAGTCTTTTGGCAAGAGCAGTTACATGAGGCCCCCACTGCAATTTAGAGTCGAGGGTTATCCCCAGAAACACTGTTGAATTGACAATTTCAATGAGTTCTCCATTTACAGTGATCTCAGGAACCACCTGTCGCACATTCGGCATTGTGAATTTAATACATTTCGTTTTATTGGTGTTCAATAACAAATTGTTAACAGTAAACCAGTGTAAAGTTTGTGAGACAGCATTACTCACATCGTCAAATGATTGTTTTCGTCTGTCAACTTTAAATATAAGGGAGGTATCATCAGCGAATAACACTGTGTCACACAGGTTTTCTGTATAATATGGAAGATCATTAATATAAATTAAAAAGAACAAAGGTCCTAGTATTGAGCCTTGAGGGACCCACTAAAAATTAAGTGCTTATCTAATATTTTTTTTAAAGTTTTGAATAGAATTTTTAAAATGTCTTTAATAATATATCGTGTCCGCGATTAGATCCATGGTTCTACTTTAAGGTTGAATATGATTGGAATTAAAAAATTTGGAATGAGTCAGCTGCATGGAATTAATGGTCAGCTGTGAGTTGTGACCATGGAATTAATATTATTTATGTAACGTTGCGTGTGACCTAAAAATATTGACGCTATGGTTTGACATTAGTACCACTTACGTTAACTAGATGTCACTATCCTGAGTTACTTTGCGGTAGCGTTTCGATTTTCCGATTTCTTTTAATATAAACCCAGGTTAGCTGTCATACATTATGACCTGCCTGACATTGGCTGACATTGTTCTTTGTTAGTATTTTTGTATAGCGTCTCTCTCTAGAATTTTGTATTCTAGATAAGGCGTTTGTTAAAAATTGGGTATCAATCAAATTCAATGCTACTTTTGTTCAAGGACATTCAATAAATTTAATAATCCACTTATTTTCGCGCTTTCGCTTGCGATACTATGTTTATGTTTAATTAGCGAGTCAAAATATTGACTTTCACTCACTACGGAATTCGAATACTGCAACGTTTCTGACTACATTTGAGGGCTTAGAATTGAGGGTAAAATTTTGCGTTCATGGCAGCCCCATATTTTGACTTCATAATATGTCTATCTCCATGGAATTATTATATTAAGTCTATCAATAAGTCTATGATTAGATCCGACTTGATGACAATTGGACAAAAAATCTGTCAATCACCTTCGTTAGTTATATCACACATAAAATGCTATATCAACGGTACTGAGCACAGATCAAGTATTAATTAGAGTTGCCATATCGCGTTTTCTATAGAGAATCATGTGAAGCCAGAGGGTTAGCGTGGGGGGTTAGACATCACTAATTGATGATAGTAACCATAGATTAAAGAAATAGTAACTTAGTAAGTGATCCACCACTGCCCAAGATTTTTTTTTTCAGAGGAGAATGCGCTTATGCTCCTAAACCGCAGGCTAGCGAGACCTGCGGCCGTGTGTGGGACTCGGGACCCAAGCGTCCCACTACCCACTAAACTCCCCCGGTTCCCCTTCCACCCGAAGAGGACAAGCCAGTGCCCGCGCCCCGCCCTGGGCCGGTATCACAGTTATGTGACCGACCTTTGTGGAAAGAATACACCTTTTTGAAGGATATATTGTCGTATTGGTTTAGAAACAGTAACTAAGTAGGTAGTTGGTTCCACAGATGCTACGAATAAAACTTCAGTATCTGGCGAGTTATACAGTCGACAGCACATCAGACTGTCATCATCATATAGTCTGTCATATTTCTACTTTATTCAATTCACATTCTCTTTCAATCGAGAATTTTTGACAGATTAGAGTAAGTAGGTAGATCTGCTGCCGATGGTGAAACTTAATATATATGTCGCATCCGGTCATGAGTACGGGCACTGAACGAAACGCAGGCGCGCAACCTAGCGGTCCGTCTGCGTAACTACGACTTCCGTTGCGCGCCTAAACAGAGTCGTGACGTTGAGTCCGCTCTCGACGGAGCTCACTTTCGCTCGAGTCGCCGAAGAGAGAACAAGTCGTCACGGAACTGTTCTACGTTTCACTTAGTGCTCCAATTTAGTGACCTAGAATTAATCTAGTGCATTGATATCAAGCTACTTTTTATTGCACGATACCCACATTCGCCCACACTATGTCGAAAAATACTTCTGATCCGACATCAGAATTGGGATCGAATCGTGCAAATGAACGTCGCGGCGAAGAAAATAAAAATCCATTACGTGGCGGTAAACTTATCGTGACGATCAGCAAGACCTACTACGTCGGGTCCAACAGTCCAGCAGCCGGCAGCGAAGCCTTTTGTCTGCTTCACGTGCGGAAAAAAAGGACATATCGCGACGCACTGTCCCAAGTTCGGTGTGCGACGCGGTCCCGGCGGCAGCGGCTCAAGCGGAACGGCCGGCGCCGGCGCGCGGTGGCAGCGCGAGCGCAGGCGGCGGGCAACAAGTACGTCGCGTCGACTCGTGCGAGATTCAAGGTGTATCTGGTCAGCTAGAACATGCCCGGTGAGTCGTACTCATTTTGTTTTGATTCGGGTGCCGAGTGTTTTCTCCTTATACAAAGTTAGCTTACAATATTTTCTGGCACACATTTTATTGCGCGGTTCATATTACTGGTGTTGGTAATACTAATGTTGGTTGTACTGAGCAAATACTTAGCGATGTTATGATTGGACGCGAAATATTAAATCTCGGTTTTAGTGTAATTATGACGAACTCAGTGCTATCAACATCGAAATTATGTGATGTGAATTTTTTGCGGATTACCCTCGAAAAATAATTTTAAAAATATTGATTCTGATATTTCTGCGGAATATAAACAAGCTGTGGTTACTAAATGAATATTCAAACTCGTTTGCCAAATTTTGTGGAAAACGTTTTGATAATGTAGTTGCAATGACTGGCATAGGTCAGATACGTGTACTCAGCACAGAACAGATTTTATGTTGCGTAACAATTAGCGATCTTCCTTTAGAGATTTTATTACACGTTTTGCCTGATAGTTATTTGCAGACTGGCTTAACATCTCACGACCCAGATTTTAAGCCTAGGATTTTCTTTTAACATGACCGAAACGAGTTTTCGTTAAACAAAATTTAGAAAAAAGCACTATTTAGAATCGCGATACCTGATCAGTTGTGTATTGATGAGCGTTATTAAGAACTGATTCAAAGTTGGAACTTCAGATATCCTTCGAGGTTGATTTAAAGGCTGTTCATAGCAAATTGATTTCGATTAATGAGAACTAAATGATGATTATGTAGTGCGTGAATACTGGTCGATGGGCAAATACAGGTTAATGGTTTAAATTATTGTAACTTGAATAATGGTGTTACTTGATTAGGATTTAAGAGAAAACCAAGTTAACTTGGTATTGTTTTGAATTGAATGCTGTTGTTTGAATTTTAGCCTAGCTGAAAATTAGTCAGGATTGACCAAGGCTAAGGACTTTTAAAATAGCCGAAGTTTTAGACGGTGATAGGTATCTCATTAAAGCTTTAAATAGCAACAGGTCGTACAAATACGCACACGATAGGTTACGAAAAATGCCAGTAAGTCATGTACCAGTCGAGGTTGAGATATATTGTGAGCCTAGCGTTGATGACTAAATGACACGAAAGTAATGTGATGGGAACTCGAGTGGAAACTCTAACGGCCGTATAGTGTGGTCGACCGTACCAGTAGTGCTTGCGTAGTCGTAGCCCGGTAGAAATCGGTGTCTCTTGGGAAAACCCAAGTAGTCCGTGGGAGTGCGGATCACGTTTGACTCTGGCGGAAGTCGTGGTCTATGTAGTAGACCGTAGTGTGTAGTCAGTGGGTGATGCACACGTGCGCTGGTGATGCGCGTAAGAGAGTTGAAGTTGTGTTGTGTTAGGCAGTGAGCCGTGGCGTTAGATGTGGTCACTCGAAACTCGAAGTTTTCTTATAGTAAACAGTTGATTTTACTAATGGCGATTAGTTTAAAGAGCGAATGGTACATGGCTCTGGTTACTGATTTTTGATTTTTGTTTGTTTCTAACCTCCTAGACCTAGTAAGATAAAATTTGAAGTCTAATTTGTTTTAATAGAAATCGTGTTAGGAAAATGCCTGACGGCCAAGTACCCATAGAGATAGTGGAGGAAGACGAAATTAATGATGAAGTAGCGAATTAGATAATTGCATGCACAGGATCTCGGCTCGTTGGGTCGGAGACTGTACCAGAATGCCGTAGCCGTAGCCTAGTAGAAATCGGTGTCTGCTCCTTGGGTAGTCCGTGGGTAAGCGGTAGGCGGTAGTTCTGGGTAGTACAGTCGGATCTTGCCTTGAAGCAAAGATCATAATGTTGGGTTCCCTGGGGGAACGTTGTGTAATATGTTTACGATAGCTATTGTGAAAGCTATGGACCACGAGTGTGATGCCTGGTGCAATGTGATTATGTGATAATGGTTTTTGATCGATTTTAAGTTATGTTTTTGCTTTATGAAATTAAATTGAGGCTCAAGGGTACATGGTCTCAGTGACTATTTTCAATATTAAGTTACTGGTAAATTAGCTACAATCCATTAGTAGTTGGTCAATCGCTAAGCTATTGTTAAAATTTGATTTTTATCTTAGAGTAAACCTAATAGATCTAGTAAGTGATAGTAATTAGGTTTAAATAGTTAATGGAAATAAACCTCATACAAAAGATTAGAGTTTAATTTCCTGAAAGTAAATAAAGATTAGTTGAAGTAGGATTGGCCGAACGGAAAACTTTGCGGTTTTCTTTTACTTGCAGGGTAACACACGAGGACGTGTGTCACACAGGATGGCCGTGTCGCATCCGGTCATGAGTACGGGCACTGAACGAAACGCAGGCGCGCAACCTAGCGGTCCGTCTGCGTAACTACGACTTCCGTTGCGCGCCTAAACAGAGTCGTGACGTTGAGTCCGCTCTCGACGGAGCTCACTTTCGCTCGAGTCGCCGAAGAGGGAACAAGTCGTCACGGAACTGTTCTACGTTTCACTTAGTGCTCCAATTAGTGACCTAGAATTAATCTAGTGCATTGATATCAAGCTACTTTTTATTGCACGATACCCACATTCGCCCACACTATGTCGAAAAATACTTCTGATCCGACATATATTATAATTAGTTATCAACATTGAGTTACAAGTTTGTAGTTCAATGGTTATCAATTCTACATAGTATTGCTTCGTGGTCGATTCATTGCGATCCGTCTGTCTATCGCGGGTTCGTTCACTCCTGCGCATCAATCATAGTTTTGGGGTTCCGCATCTTAGTTCCATCAGATCAAAAATATCTTTATTAATAGTATTTTTTGTGATTTATCAAAGGCATTTGATTGTGTTGACCATACAATATTACTTAATAAATTAAAACATTACGGTGTCTCCAACGCTGCCATAAAACTAATTGAATCGTATCTCACTGACAGGATACAAAGAGTCAATATCAACAATATTAATTCGTGTGGTGCTAAACTGAGAATGGGCGTGCCACAAGGCTCTATACTGGGCCCTTTGCTATTTTTGATTTATATAAACGATCTACCATACTACACCGGGGACCTCTGTGAGATAGTTCTGTTTGCTGATGATACTTCTTTGATATTTAAAACAGATAGAAATGAAAAAACATTTGACAAGGTGAACAGGGCTCTTTCGCGAGTGTCACAATGGTTTAACACAAACAACTTATTACTAAATGCAAAGAAAACGAAATGTGTTAAATTTATGATGCCTAATGTAAAACAGATGGATACATTCATTATTATGAATGATGAGCAATTAGAAATAGTTAATGATACTTTATTTTTAGGAATTAATATTGATTCCAAACTTCAATGGGGTCCTCATATTACTGCATTAGCAGCAAGACTTAGCTCAGCTGCCTATGCAGTAAGAAGAATAAGATATATCACTGATGTTGAAACGGCAAGATTGGTTTATTTTAGTTATTTTCATAGTGTCATGTCATATGGTCTACTGTTGTGGGGCTCTGCTGCTGACATCGAGTCTATATTTATATTACAGAAAAGAGCTATTCGTGCAATCTACAACCTTAGACCTCGTGACTCGCTCAGAGATCTATTTACACAAATTAACATTTTAACCGTTCCTTCACAATACATTTTTGATTGTTTAATGTATGTTCGGAAGAATTACAATAATTTTCAAAAAAAATCCGACTGTCACAAATTTAACACAAGGAATAAGCACAGACTTGCCGTTCCTAATGTCAGGCTTCATAAAACAGGAAAGTCATTTGTTGGACTGAGCATTAAACTATTTAACAAAGTACCACAACGTCTTGTAGAATTACCTTTAAATAAATTTAAAGTTATAATTAAAGATTACCTTATGAGGAAAGGTTACTATAAAGTAGAAGATTACTTAAATGACAAGACTCTGTGGACATGAAACACATTTGCTTCTCTGCACATCTACTCTTATGCTTATTTATTGTACTTATTATATTATTATTAAGTTGACATTATATTGTTATTAATTTGACATTATTTATATTATTATTAAGTTAATATTGTACAACACAAAATGATTTTAAAAAAGGCTATCATATGTAACTGTTGAGTTTCTTGCGGCACTTCTTCTCAACAGCAGGCCATTCATTCACGTCGAAGTGCTGGTAGGAAAAAAAGTTTATGACGTGCAAAAGAATTTCTTGGTAAATCAAATTGCAAAATAAATACTTTGACTTTGACTTTGACTTTGACTTTGAATAATATACACATTTTTTTATGTCAGAGGCGGCAAACGAGCCTCGGTCGCCTGGGTCGCCTGATGGCAAGCAATCACCGCCGCCCATGGACATCTGCGACACCAGAGGGATCGCTGATGCGTTGCCGGCATTTTAACGGGGGGTGTGGGCCTCCGGCACTCTCACAAACCAAACGAAACACAATAGGTAGTAGTCACTATTATTTCACGCTGGTGTTATGTGAGAGGGTGGCATTCCCCGGACGAGCCGGCCCATTCGTACTGTAAAACAGCATGGCTCTACCACTACGAACATACACCACCACTACATATAAAAAGAATCATCAAAACAAAAAACTATGCCATATTTCATCATTATCGGGTATGTGGTTGAGGCATGATAGCTTAACAGACAGAGAGTTTCTTTCGCATTTATAATAATTTTATTAGTATCGATTAACCATTCTAAATTATCGATAAACCAGGGGGCCTAGACAAAGTAACATTTTGACAGCGATAGCGAAATTCGTTAACTTCAAATTGTATGGATTTGACAGGTGCCTTAGAAAAGTCACGTGATCAATCGATATTGAAAGTACGGATTTTGACATTCGCTATCGCAAATTGAGCGATAACGAACGTCATAAGTGCCGCTTGTCTAGGGCCTATGATCGGAAATGGAACCCACGACCCCAAAGGCAAGGTTTTATGCCCGAGCGGTTTAAAGACTGTCCAACGGAGGTTCAAATTACAATTCGAACCTACGACCTTCGTGCTTATGACCCGAGTCAAATGGCCCAACGGAGACTGTCAAAAAACTTTATTATAAGGAACCACGGCGGCGCCCAAAAGTTAACAATAATAATTATTTTTTGCCGCTGCAAAGTCATCAGTCAATTACCTCACGTATATTATTTAATGACGTATCCCATTCTCGTCAGTATACGATTACAAGGAAAAAAACACGGCTCATTGGATGTCGAAACTTTGAGATGCGACGGTCCCGAGTAAGAAATGGTTTTTGTTTATAAAATGTAAAAAAAATGATGTCAGACGTGTCAAACAAAACCAAAAATAAAAAAATCAACGTTTCTCAAGACCCCCGACTGACCTCGTCTTAGCAAAATGCTTGTTGCTTATCCGATTTTCATAAAACGTAAAAAAAATACACTCAAATCGGTTCATTTATTCAGGAGGATCTAGGTGCCATAGACAGCCACGTCTAACTTAACACCCTTCTTTTTGCATCGCAGGTTAAAAAATAAAGGTCAATAAAATAACGAAATCAAAAATATAAACTTCTTATCTTAATATGTGATCTTAACTTTATAGGTAAGTATGTGATCGCGGTTTGACCCGCGCGTAATTTCTTTTTCCAAATATAGGGGATATTTCTTCCCCTATATTTGGAAAAAGAAATTACGCTTCCCCCCATATTTCTAGGATCAAAAGTACCCTATGTCACCCGGGGATAGTGTAGCTTTCCAACAGAATTTTCCAAATCGGTTCTGTAGTTTCGGAGCCTATTCAATACAAACAATCAAATCTTTCCTCTATAAAATATCATTATGAGTAGGTATAGATAATGTGATTATGTGATGAACATTTGTGTTCGTCCCGTGTCTGATTGTTTATTTATTTTTATTAAACTAGATGTTTATTTCATAAATTACACCTTAACGGCAAGACACCTTAAGATCCATGTAACTTTTAAATTTTGTCGCATTTTACCTACCTACCTTATACGGAGTGCATTGACCTCCAGGCAGGATGTTAGATTTGCCCATAAAGTTTCGCGACAGAATTCTAAATAAGGCCGAAAGATTTTTGGGCATTACTGTGCGAAAATGAGCTTTAAAACAAAGGTAATAAAGGTTTAAATGAAATCTCTTGTTCATGTAAATAATGTAACAGATAAGTTAACTTTTTTTGGTGTGACAGTATCACAGTATGAGTTACCTTCTGTTGCTTTTTGAGCCAAGATCCTTATAGATTATTTGCAGACACATGTCTGCTAACAACGTTATTATCCTTAAATGGTAAAAGATATTTTGTTATTCATGTAAAATTATGACATGCTAATTATAATTATTAGGTATTCTTATTTTCGTGCCTTTAATTTTGAGTATATTAACAATAATATCCGTAACACAGCCTTTTTCGATGTTAGTAGAACTCTAAAAATTGTTGGCACCGGTCAAATCTGAGGCAATTCCTCAATAATTTCCAGGATGACAAAAGTCACTTGAATAATTGGTAATTGAATAGTTGGTGTACTGTTTGTTTATTTACTCGTTTAGTTTGTAATATAATTATCGGCTCTCTGCTGCACACTCCGCGTCCCTCCGTGTCCATCCGTCATTGACCTCCTGTCATCACCTCCTGTCATCGCGTCTAGGAGTACCACAGTATATATCAAGTGTGAGCAAGAGACGACAGTATACAACCTCCTTTCGCACATACACTACATCCCTTCCTTGTTAATTTTTTTTTAATATATAATATGACAACTCTTTAATTAGCTTCAAACTTATAGGTACATCTTACATCGTTACCTAACTAACTTCTGCTTTGCAACCTTGCCTCGTTCGCTTCTCAATACATTTTATGTTTACTAATAAAGTTAACTAACTTTCTTCACTTCCAATCCAACAACATTTAATGTTTACCTATTAAGCAAACCAAATTCCTTCACTTCAGAATTCATTTTATGTTTTCTTAATCAGTAAACAAGCTTCCTTCACTTACAACTACTTTTATGTTTACTTAATCAGTAAACAAGCTTCCTTCACTTACAACTACTTTTATGTTTACTTAATCAGTAAACAAGCTTCCTTCACTTACAACTACTTTTATGTTTACTTAATCAGTAAACAAGCTTCCTTCACTTACAACTACTTTTATGTTTACTTAATAAGCAAACTAGCTTCCTTCAGTTCACTATACATTTTATTTTACTTAACAAGTAAACTAGCTTCCTTCATTTCCAACAACATATTATTATGTTTACCTAATAAGTAAACTAGCTTCCTTCACTTCCAACATTTTATGTTTACTTAACAAGTAAACTAGCTTCCTTCACTTCCAACATTTTATGTTTACTTCACAAGTAAACTAGCTTCCTTCACTTCCAACATTTTATGTTTACTTAACAAGTAAACTAGCTTCCTTCACTTCCAACATTTTATGTTTACTTAACAAGTAAACTAGCTTCCTTCACTTCCAACATTTTATGTTTACTTAACAAGTAAACTAGCTTCCTTCACTTCCAACATTTTATGTTTACTTAACAAGTAAACTAGCTTCCTTCACTTCCAACATTTTATGTTTACTTAATAACTAAATTTTATCATCAGTAGGTATGTACCAATTACACTTCACCTATCTAATTAATTAAAACTTCCAAAATTCACCGTCTCGTCTTAATTTTTATTAAATTAACAAAATGCTTCCTTTGTTTCTCATTTTCTTTTCAATAATTAATTCAAATCTTCATAAGACACTTCAAAACTAACCATCTACTTTATCTTAACTTTGATGCTTCCTTTCGTCTCATTTTCTTTTCTATAATAAATTACTCCATAACTTCAATTTATAACTTCACCAATCCTATCCCTACCTTTATAAAGAACAAGGTATTTTAGGATTCATCAGCAAAAGTATACATAATTCATTACTCCAACTCTACAGTCCATCTCTTTTTCTTTTCGTTTTTTTTTTAATATTACGTCGTCATTCTTGCTCAATGTCATTAATGTACAGCGCAACTTAGCTGCACACGATTTTACTGTAAGTGTAACAGGCTCAAAATATATACCCATCTAATTTCTTCTGCTCATTATCTATTTTCTCATCGTCTTAACCTTCCCTGGACTTTCACGAATATTCCAAGACTAAAATAAGTCAAATCCGTCAGCTGTTATCGAGTTTTAGCAAGACTAACGAACAGCAATTCATAATATTCTCATATTTGTTTTGTTAAAACTTTGCTTAAAGTCTAATCATTTTAAAACCATTTCTGTATTTATATCTCATCGGTGCCGCCGTTGACTTGGATGTGATCCTTAGTATAAATTTCATGTCACAGTGTAAATGTATAAATTTGCAAAGCCATGAAAATGGGTTCATTTCTTTTTATTTTACTTCCCAAAGCTTATGATCCGTAATCGTATCCAATTCGAATAAACTTCCATGCAAAACATATATAGTATTCTACAGTCCACACTAGCGCTAGAGCCTCTTTTAAGTCTGTCAAGACCAGCGCTCAGTCAGATACAGCTTTATTTATGCAGGGGCTTTATCATTGCCTTGTACTTAATACCTCTCAAAATTACAGAATTGGAAATCACTATTTTATCATTGGTTTTATCATGTACATCGTAATACCACCAGATAGATGTTAGATACTACATCCGAATTTCGCACCTGTAAAAGATTGTAATGTGATAGCTCACCATGGGTCTGGATGGTGCTCCAATTTCTTAATATACTGTTTTTAACATCCAATTTAGAGAACATGATTTTGGGTAATCGCTGTTCCACATTTGGTAAAGTTTTCTTTTAATCGCTGCATTGGACCGACGCTTATAAATTTTAATGCATAAGCAAATATTTTCGTTCTCTTGCACGATTGGAACTATAGGTGATATCAACTTTTAACTGCCTTATACTTTTCTCTTTTATTTCTCATTGCAACAGTTCATTTATTTTTCTTTCTACTTTGACTCACAAAGGCACGTGAGTTCTTATCATTAGCTTAGAAGCTAATTTTTAGAACATTATCTGTTTTTTTTTCCAAGTTATTTCGTCATCATCATCAGCATGTAATAGTCCACTGCTGGACACCCGGTTCTTCAAATGCTCGCCACACTGATCGATCCTCGGCCACTCGCATCCAGCAGCTAATGCCAGCCATCTAGTTATTTCATCATTATCTTCAATTCCAAATTTTATTTAAAAACCTTTTAGAGCCTTTTTTTTTTTGAGAGTTTATGTTTTATGGGAGACTTCAATCTCCCCTTACGTTTTATCCATAACCAATTTACTTTGGGACATACCTCCTATTTCACATTATATCTATTAAACTTCATCTAGATTTAAAACGTTCTTTATTTTTTCATCTTTACCAATATAACCAATGTATTCTATTTGTTTATTCAACTTCATAGATAACCATGAACCATATAATTTAAATTATAGGTATACACTTAATCATACTTAAATACACCTCAGAATAGAAACAATATTTTTTTTTTTTCGTCATTTGTTAAATAATTCCAACTTCCACACCTAAACATTTATCTTTCATTTATTCCGTTTTAATTTGCTGTCTTTTCATTACTTCGTTGTTTCTGTCTAAATCTTTCAAGTGGTATGTTTACTACTTCTTCACTTAAGCAATATCTTTATCATCAGTTCATATACGATTTGTGGAGACAGAGGAGCGCAAGGCAAGCGACCAACCCCACCACCAGACGCCATCGAGCCGCCAAACGACCCCTGCCCAGGCTCGACGACCAACATCTAGATACAGCAAACCTCACTCGGGACCAACAAACCAACGCGCCCTCCGAAGCACGGAGACGCCCAGAACAAATGCCACCAAACGCGGCCAGGACGGTCACCCATCCATCAACCGTCCGCGGCGATACAGCTTTAATCTCACTACCGCCAACGAACCGCCGTCACAGCTGCGATATCATCTTTTAGTATCTTACTCACACTCATATTTATCACCTTCTTCCTTAATTCTTCAAAATACAATTTTCTATCTTGACCAAGGGTCTGGTCGTTTGCATCCTTAAATTTACGTTCTAATGCAAGCTGCCTACTATTTTCTCACATTTTCCTGATTCTTATTATAAAGATACCATTAATTTATTTATTCACTTGGCACACCAACAAGATGTCATACATACACAAATATAAATTTATAACAGCTTTTTTTTAAAAATGATACATTCAAACGTTTTGCTCTACCATCAGCAAAATCTACACAAAATGGAATATGAAATTTCTTCTTAGTTCAGGCCACATCAATAACTTCCAAATATAACTAATAAAATATCATAACTAAATATTATACAAACTTCACTTCCAACGCTAATATTTAGAACTCGCCGCATTTGCGTGATTTTTTTCATGTAAACCTTTCTAGAGTAACATCTTTTTACATTCAAAACTTTCTAGAGTAACATCTTCTTTTTTTTTTTTTTTACTTTGAAAATAGTGAAAATACAACATATGAACATGAAGACGCTATCTGTTTAAGACTGCTTCTTATTATTCTCTTCCTTAATAACTTCCTTGCCTTTTTATATGCCATAAAGTTGGCAATCAAGCATACAGCTCACCTGATGTTAAGCGGTTACGGCCTATGAACGCCTGCAACACCAGGTGTATCACTTGCACATTGCCGACCTGATAAAAATCTTTTCACGCCCTTCTTGAAGGACCCCATACTGTAGTCTTGTGGGAACACCTCGCTGGGGAGCTCATTCCACAACCTTAGCGTACGTGGCAGGAAGTTTCTTTCAAAACGACCATTTCAGTCGGTTGCCCACTTCTTAATTTGCCGAACTGTACTCATTTATAATATTATATATTTATTAAACAATAATAATATTTTTCATTACTCTTCCGTAATTTAGTATGTACTTCTTTATAATTTTACCCCCAACTACTTTGTTTTTTTTTTTTTTTTTACATTCGTGAAGCATCTTAAGTTCCGTTGCACGTCCGTAGATTACGACTTCGAAAAATAAAAATAAAACTGATAGAACGGAACGTTTTTCCGATTATTTTTTCTTAATTTATTATTTTAGGCTGTACTGTAAACAAGTCACGAGCCGCCGATAATCGAAACGCTATTAAAAAATAAAAAGTGAAAAATGCTCGAAAAATGGAACATTTATGGGAGAAATTATACGTCATTTATTCACATAGTTTATGTTTATGTTTTTATACATTTTGCGCTTTCAATTCTCTGTGATAATTATTTATTTATGCAACTTTGATACCGATATTTAAATTCTTCCGTCAAGCACAAAATCAATATAATAAAAATAAGCAGCAAACATCTGTAAATAGTTCCTGTAAAACGTCAAACATTTCTTGCTACAATATACAATACAAAGTAGTGGTTTATACTTCCATTAATAATTTATCCATGCTTTAAAGCAGTTATCAAATTCAATAATATCACTATACTTACGTATTATGAAACTTCATTGTAAAAATAATACACATTTTCTCCTTTTGAACAAAACTCAGTCCATGAATGTTTTTTCTTCCTCCTTCAATTAATACTAAAACAGTACTTACAGTCTCGTCGCCAAAATGTACTGTTTGTTTATTTACTCGTTTAGTTTGTAATATAATTATCGGCTCTCTGCTGCACACTCCGCGTCCCTCCGTGTCCATCCGTCATTGACCTCCTGTCATCACCTCCTGTCATCGCGTCTAGGAGTACCACAGTATATATCAAGTGTGAGCAAGAGACGACAGTATACAACCTCCTTTCGCACATACACTACAGTTGGTAGGTAGTGCACTCGCCCGGACAGCGAGGGACGTGGGTTCGAGTCCCGCCTGATACCTGGACAAATTGATTTTTTTCTAATATATTTGTATCACTTGAATAATACATATTTAATAGTTAAGTAAAGTTTAGTTAAAATACGTGGTTTACTACTAGACAAGCTAGCTAGGTACATAAGAATTTTCACTTAAGAAAAATCCCGCCAAAAATTACGTCATCTTGTTTTTCTTAATGAAGTAATGAACACAGGCAGACATGACATTTGCCCATACAGCCTTGCATCCGCTAATTTGTCTCTGGCATATAAGCTGCATGCGTGACGTCATCGGATCCACTACAAGGCGATCAAGACGCCATATGGCTCATGACCTTAGAGGCGGTTCCCGTTTCGGAGTGAGGCGATGTCTGCCGCTCACTTCGATGTCATTTTCACTTGAACTGTTTCTTTTGTTTTTTTTTTTTAAATTTATAATTTGAATTGGACTAAAGATATTAAGGCACATAGCCCACAGAGTCTGTAGACTATCGCAAAGTCCAACGAGTTATTCTTGACTAGAACGTATTGATGATGATTCCATAATATATAGATTTTCGAAGACAAGATTGCCTAACAGAGGCGATTTTAAAATAATCTGTACTAATATAAAGAGGAAAGATTTGATTGTTTGTTTGTATTGTCTTGTCTAGGCTCCGAAACTACTGAACCGATTTGAATAATTCTTTCACTGTTGAAAAGCTACACTATCCCCGGGTGACATGGGGTATTTCTGATCCCGAAAATGTGGGGGGAGAGGGGTAAAATTGACAAAAACTATTTGAATAATAACGCTATGAATAATAGGCCAATTTTGCGTTTCCTGTATTTTTTTTTTATCCTGCCATCACATGATGCACATCCATGGCCTGCTGAGAAAAAATGCTGCAGATGAGTGTTGTTGAATAAGCACGGTGACTGACTCCGTAACTTTGCATTTATCACTAATTAAGCGGTACCTAATTAATTATACTGCGTGTTTTTTTAGTCGTTGTTTTCCCGCAGCAGAATGCTTCAGTTATAGTAGTACTATCGATTTTTTCAAGTAATTTTTTTTATGTATTTTTTTTTTTGAATTTTTTTTTTTACTTTTTTGAAAAAAAAAATTATAGTTTGACGAGAAAATGCATATCGAATGTTGGAAAATAGTGAATTATCATCTTTTTGATAAGCGCGAAGGTCAATGATCCCATCAAGTGACCGTCCGCGACGAAGTTAGTACTAATAATTCGAGTTTCGTCTATCAAATTCGTAAAACTTTTGATTGGACTAAAAAAAAAACTTCACTAATCTATTTTACTACTTAGATAGAATCATTTTACTGCGGGAAAACAACGACTAAAATGTCACGCAGTATACGTATCAATGTCATTAAACAACTGTGTTTATTAAGCCGTAATCTTTCGTTATCAGATGAAAAACCTGTTTTATCTATCTTTAAATAAACAAGCGTTTGCGAGATTTCGTCTTCTTATAAAGTATCCCGTGTTAATTATAATTCATTTATATTCGTACAAAACTTTTTGCGATAAAGTAATAACAGCAAAACAAATAAGAATACATCAGGTTTTCGTAAAAATGTAACATTAAGCAGCGAATTATAATCCGTTTCAAGTGTAATATGTAAACAAATAACTACCTATATTTTAAACAACGAGTAAGTATGCTAAAGATTTTATTTTTACTTAAAATATAGTAATTTATATCTTAATGTGTGTGCAGTATTTTCACCCACACACACATATTAACAAGTTTTACCAAATGATTTCTCACTACTGAGAAAGATTTAAAAGATTGGTAGGTATAGATTGCTATAATTATGGTAAAATCCTGGTTTTTTTTTTGACATTAATCAGCCAAACACGTTAATTTACTGTTCGTTACCAAGTTTTAAAAAGTAAAAATATAAAAAAAAAATGATAAAAAAATATCGGGTAACCTCTAACTCTACGAAGCCGCGGTCATGTCGATAATTTGAAGTAAAAATTAACATGTCTGCTCGATGGGATGACATCATGAGGTACCTGGTGTCGCAGTGACTTTGAACTGGGAGTCAATGACCTGGCCGATTCGCCAATTCGATAATGAAAGATTTACCCACAGACCAGAGATGATTTACCAGATAACGTTTTGAAATCATCAATGAACTAGCCTCTACTTGTTTAAGATAGTGGTCAAAGCCTTTTTTATGGTATTAGGTTAACTTTTTTTCCACAAATTAAATTTTGAAATAACAAAAAGAAACGAATATCTATTTAAATAAAAGAAAGTCGTGTTTGTTACAACACTTATAACTCGAGAACGGCTGGACCGATTGCCATGGTTTTTGATTTGTTGGATTTGTTTCCGTCCCGAATAGCAGAATACATTTTAAAAAAGAAAGGATTTTGATCAATTCCCACGAGAACGGGAACCACGCGGGTGAAACCGCGGGCGGCCGCTAGTACCTAATAAAAGTATAAAACCAATTTTCCTTTGTATTAATTGCATGGGGTTTTTTTTAGCAAGAGAAAATATACAATCATCTAAACAATTTTCTGAATTAGCGAAAAAAAGAAAAAAACAGTCTTTTCCTTGTATGGAGTAAGTTTCGAATAAATCATTAAAAAAAACTTAAAAATAATTCTATTAACAATCACACACCATTTACTGCATGTAAAAAAAGAACAATAATTTTGACACTGTTTTTTTAGAAGCCATCATAGTTCACAAAAAAAGAAACAAAAAAATGTCTGGGCATAAATTGGTATCGCCATGGGAAATCGCAAGCCTGTTTTGTTTTTGTACGCACATAATTATCACGTTTTTGTTGTTATAATTGAATTGTTCCGATTGTATCAAACATGTTCGTACGTCTATCACAAGGTCAGATTAAGTATGTGATGTAGGCAAAGAAAGACCTAAAAAGAGTTAGATGGATTGCGTGAAGTATGTTATTGGACATGAATTGAGTGAATGTAGAATTTTTTGACCAAAAGGAGTGTGTGGAAAGAATAAACATGTTGCGCCGACCCTACTTTTATAGTGTGGAATAAGGGCAAAAAATTATTATTAGACGTAATCAAAAAGGTTCTTTAGTATTTTATACTTTTAAAATAGTCATCGAAAAAAGTTGGAAAATTCTATCTTGTGATCTTTTATGATCTATTCCGCTATATAAATATTTATTGTTTTATGTGCGACCTACTTACTCACACTTCGACATTTGCCCGTAACACAAACTAACATAAAAGGCAATAAATGCAAATATCACACCCAATCGACCTTTGCTAAGAGCTCTCATGAACCTTATGCATCACTAAGACAATAACCACACAATTTGAAAATGTGTCTGATGGGATAATGTCTTTTCTAGGCGAGATTCAACAATATCAGCATATAATATCATCTTTTGACCGCCTCTGTGGAACAGTGGCTAAGCCGCTCGGGTATAAAACCCGTAGGTCGTGGGTTCGATTCCCGCCTTGGGTCTGGTTGGTGGTAGGGCTTTTTCAGCGTCCGACTGACTAGCTACCCCACAGGTGAAATCTGCCGCCATAACAGCTCTGGCTGTGTTCCGGCTTAATCCATCAAGCCCCGGAAAACCAGACACAATAGAAAATCTATTGTTTACGCGACACCCGGCTTTCGGTCGGGTGTTTAAGAGTTAATGTTGGAGCCAGTACACTTGAAATCAAAGGCTCGAAGATAAGATGAGCCTACAGTTTGGCAGCACATTATGCGACGCTTTCTAGTAAAGTGTCTCTCAATGGAATAGGCCGCAGTGACCGCTTACTATCAGGTGGGATGTGTACATGTCTGACAAGTGAAGTTTAATGAAAAAAAAAAAAAAACAAATAGGCTAATATTTTTAATTCTTAATTTAATTTTAACTTCTGTGTAATGATATAACAAATAATATTTTATCTTTTAATTAGACATCATAGTCCGGCCTCACATTTTCAAAAACCTTTGCCTAAGTTAACCCGGTGGGCGATGTATGGGCGGAATCATGTCAACATACACATATTATATGTATACCCAGCCAATGACATTGGCATACTTAACAAGTAATATTTTATGAGTATTTTACAGCTTAGGTGGAAATTAAAATAATTCTCCTTGAAACCTACATAAAAATTAAAGTAGAAATGTGAATATTTGCATGCGGTATGTTTGGCGCATTTTCCGCTATTTTTATGAATAATAAAGTAATTATGATTTTAGGTTAGGTGGGTTTTTCGGATATTAAATACTTTGTATTTTCAAGAGACTGCCTTGTGTTGTAGTTTCTTAAAATGTGGTGTAAAATGCTATAATCACTCTGACTTACGCTTTCACACCACACTGAACAGAGGCCACACGGCACCTAAGACGTTCGTTATCGCTCAATTTGTGATAGCGAATGTCAAAACCCGTACTTTCAATATCGATTGACCACGTGACTTTTCTAAGGCAACTGCCAAATCCGTACAATTTGATGTTAGCGAATTTCGCTATCGCTGTGAAAATGTTAATTTGCCTAGGACGGAATTTACATAGACAAAACCTTGAGCAAGGACTTAGGCTAATTTTCATCCGGGATAATGCATATTTCCTATAGGATTATATAAATATAAGTTTTTTTGTTTGTGCTTATTACATGACACAACGGAACAACGGATTGACGTAATTTTTGATACGAGGTTAGTTTGGAAGCTAGAGAGAAACATTGGCTACTTTTTATTCCGTAAAAACATTAAATTCTATTTTATAAAAACTATTAAGTATACTTGGGTGAATTGCCCAAGCAAAAAAATACACGGCTCAGCTGAGAACGGTAGTGCAATGTGCTGATTTTTAATTTTATATATTTTTTTTCAACAAAGTAAGTACTTCTCTACTTTGGCAAAAAAAATCATTGATTTATACCCTATAATACAACAAAAAAAAAAAATACAAAGGGTCATTTTATCATCACGGTGCCTTGTCCCCAACCCCATTCCGCTCATAAAATACCTTCCCCTGCAAATACATTCGTAATAAGGATATAAATCGATTTAGTTATCATTACATTATAAAATGTTCGATCAAATAAAACTATTTTTGTTTGTTTAACTTCTATCTCATGGATTTGACAGGCAGTCAACTTTTGTCCCGAAAAAAGTTATCATTTCAGAGGACAGTAAGTTTTAGTAGAATAGCAACGACAACACTGCGTTATTACGCCCCTCTCACCTTTCCTCACTTCGGATCAGCCCGGCTCAAGCTGTTGGTGCGATCGCACGGGTCCCAGCGTCTTGCGGTTTCCCGCCAAAAAAGTAAGTTTATCATTTCAGTGTTATGGGGACAAAAATATTATCATTTCGGTGATTGTTATAACTCGTGCTAGATTCGTTTGATTTGTTTCAAAATTATGTATTCATTTCGCCGTAAGTACTGTTTTGTTTGAGTAGTGTTAATATTTTTAAATAATTTTATTTCGGAGTTTAATGTAGAAATAACCTCTATTTTATCATCTCGGTGTTATCATTTCGGTGGATTCGGTGGACAGTTATACCAATTACAGTCCACTGAAATGATATTTATCACCGAAATGATAAAACCGTAAAGTTTTAGAGTTCCTTGGGTCAAATATAAAGTAATGGTTTTTCAATATACTTTGTAATTTTACCTAGAGTGATTATTCGGGTGTATTTGTTGTGTAACAATTATCACATTAAGATATAATATACATAATTATATCTATGTATTTAGGTGTTAGTACTAGTGATGTTACGAATATTCGTATTCGCATTGGCATATTATCGCAAATTTTTGCATTATCGCGAATGCGAATCATTCGCAAAATCCTGCGAATGTTTTACGAATTTGATGTAATGACAGAGAAGTCGGCTATTACACCAGAGGTCGCGGGTTCGATCCCCGCACGGTACAAACATTTTGTGTACATGAACACGTCTGTTTGTATCGGTCCGGGTGTTTCTATTATACAGTATGTATTAACAAAAAAAAGCATATCCTACTTATATTATAAACGCGAAAGTTTGTAAGTATGGATGGATGTTTGAAAGCTAATAATATGTTTAGTTATGGCTAGAGGACGCTGTGTGAATAATGTTCAGAGATATTTCTTATTTATTTCGTAATGGTATTCAATAAGTTAAGAAACCGGGGAAGTTAAGTGGGTAGTGGACGCTTTATTCTCGAGTCCCACACACGGCCGCAGGTCTAGCTAGACCCCGACTTGAGAGGTCTCAAGTCGGGGTAGCACCTAGGGAGGGCCACCCGAGAAACAAGGTGACCTCCAGACTTGGCTCGGGCGACCTGTGCAATGCGGACGTTGGGGAGCTACCCCCGCCCGCAGGTCAACCCTCAGACCAGAGGAGGCGTGCCAAGTGAGCTCGCCTTTTCCGATCCGGCCGTCTACGCCGGAGGGGAGCAGCGAGGGGGTTCCTCCTCGCGCTCCCGCTCCGCTTCCTCTGCTATAAAACTTCCTCGCAGAAGAAGGCGGCCGCCTCCCACGCACTCCTGTTGGCGACCATGGCACGAACCATGGTTGCCAACGGGACGCGTCCACTGCCTAGCGCCGCGACGAGTTCGCGGCGCTCGTGTTGCCAGGCCGGGCGCTCGACGAGTGTGTGCTCGGCCGTGTCGGGTGCGTCGGGTGCGTACAGGTAGTGTTCGAAACTTCCGTGTGCGGACAAAACCTGCGACAGGCAGTAGGTGAGGCAGCCGTGCCGGCGTTCCACCCACTCCCTCTACACTGGACCAATGGCCTCAATCGTCCAGTGGCCGGCACTTGGGGCTTGGAGAGCTTCCGCCCATTTGGCCAGAGCCTCTTCCCTGGCCTGGACACGACCCAGTGCTACCTTCTGCAAGCTGGGTCGTTCCCCCCCCCCCCCCCTCCTCCTTGCCGCGACCCGGATTCGATGCACCTGAACTAAATTATACCTAGCATTGTTCTCTTAGTACAATAGGTAGATATTACCACCAAAAACATTTTCAATAAAATGTTGGCAAGAAAAGACCATAATATGACTCGCACTCTCAAAAAGTTAACAGATCTCATGAAGAGCCAAGCTTCTTACTCTACGCGCCCTAATTCTACAAGGCCTTACTTCACAAACTCTACCTTAGGCAAAATAAGTAAAATAACAATTCATTCATATCATAATAAACATTATATTACACTAGCGGGCGCCCGCGGTTTCACCCACGTGGTTCCTGTTCCCGCGGGAATTGATCAAAATCCTTTCTTAGCGGATGCCTACGTCATAACATCTACCTGCATGCCAAATTTCAGCCCGATCCAGTGGTTTGGGCTGTGCGTTGATATCTATCTATGTCAGTCAGTCACCTTTGAGTTTTATATATTAAGATTTATATAATTTTTTGAGGTTATTGTAACCTGAAAGTATGCTAAATGTAATATCTAACTATAATTTAAAATAACTGTGTACTGTCCTGTCTCAGTATTTATCTAAAATTTGTGGAAATCAAACCTAACAAAGTACAGAACCCTGGCTGCTCGGCACGGTTGTTCTTAGCTGTATCATTTCGGTGGATTTATTTCATTTCTATCATTTCAGTGGTTATTTATATCATATCGGTGGACACTTATCATTTCAGTGGACTCTTAAAAATTCATCCTTAAATATTTATATAAGTATTGATGATATTGGATGACCACTCACGCACAATGATAAAAATAGGCTAAAGTTTTATTTGTCACTAAAAATAAGAAGATAGCATTGAAACAAAAAAAGTCCGCGGAAATGATAAAATATTTTCTGTTGTTGAAATTCACCCACTTGTGGTCGTTATCAAGATCTCCTGACTAGTGAAATCGAATCTGCGACCTATAATGTAACATCCGAATTCATAATCATTGCGCCATTTTCACATGAAATTCCAAACATTTCTGTAATTACTATTGTATGGTTAAAGTAGTGACGAAGCCTATCACTCAATGACTTGATTTCCGTGAATGCGTGCCTTAATGATCTACAATCTCCACAGATATTAACGCATTCACCAATTTAAATTGGCCAATTGAAAGTCGTTTAAAACGCGGAAGAATTCGAACAAAGAATCCGTCATTCACATGGCTGCAGCCACAGTATATAAAGCAACAGTGTAGGTTCTACAAATACATATAAATATTAGACATGATATGAATTGATAAATATAGTCAAATACAGATTTGTAGAGTCTCATTATGCTTGTATATTCACTTTTATATATTTTTTCAAAATACCTGTTTCTATGTTAATACTCGTATCATTAACACGATCTAAATCGTGGTCACGATCAGTTCGTAAGTACTTTTTAACAACTTCACCAACTAGAATTTAACAGCGTCAAGATTGAGTAGATACGAGTAGGTATTAATGTGCATAAACAGACTTGCAACGGCTGTTAGTTGTAGTAAGAGCAAATGATGTGTTTGTTTTAAGACCAATTTTGATAAACTTTTTGAAAAAATTGATGTATTTTTTTGGTTGTTAATGAGATTTTTTAGAGCCCGACTACCAATATGAATGTGGAAGACGGTAGACTTCAAATGAAAGTGACATCATATTAACGCTTTTTGTAAAAAAATCCTCAATAGAATATGCCGCAGTGGCCACTTCCCATCAGAAGGGCCGTGCCTGTCTGTCACCTGATCTAGCATTTAAAAATCAATAATACTGACTTCACTGTCAAGCCATTTATTGTGGCAAAACTCGACTCTCACCTTTACTGACCTATAGCAAAAGGTCGCGCGCTGAACCACGGCAATATTGTGTATCATTGCTCACTTTTACTCATGCTTGTGTTTACTATGCGATCGAATATCCCCGGTCAGTGGGTTAATCCCTTCCCTAACAGTTTGCGGATAAAAGTTTACGGAGTTGTTTCGTAAGAGGTATTTTTAAACGACTTAAAAAAGGAAGTGTAGGTACAGTCAAAAGCACGTCAGACGTAACACTTCTCTTATGTCGGGGGCATAAGTGCTATTATCGAACTGCAAGTGTTAACCGTGATGTGCTGTTGACCGTACATGTTTTATGTGCAACCTCATAACTTTTGTTGGATGAACCGATTGTGATTAGAGTATATTTTATTGACTCGTTTGGTTGATTGTGTTCTCATTAAATACTTATCGATGTGACGGATTATCTCAGTATGAGCAACACGTATAATAGCTAGTACTCACATCGACCTCACTAGACCCATAAAAAACATAAATAAGGCAATATTTAATTTTTTTATTTTTAGTTCTGATTTCACAATTACTGCTTGTGAAACTAGTCCCTTCGTAGACGTAAATACATTTTTTGTCATTTAAAGTCCATTAACCAATGTTCCGATAATGTGACATGTTGGCAATATGTCACCTACTCAAATAGTTTAATAAGTTTAACTCACCAAAGCAGGCGAATCCAGGGGCCCAGCAGTCCGTGACCTGGATTTCCTCAGGTCGCTCTCGTTGTCCGAGGGTCTGGAGTGGTGGTCGCTCTCCCGCTCTGAAGAGTGGTACCGCTTCTCCTTATGTTCCCGGCGGCGCCTGTCTCCAACTACCGTTCTCTCGTATCTAAATAGATCGATAGATAAAACTTTTATTGCCTAATAACAGACATCACACATATATAGACAATAATGCGAATGCGTAAAATATACAATATTAACAAAGAAAACCCTGTTTATGAGTGTTGCAGTAAATAGGGGCCTTGGTATGGATGGTCCATGCCAAAGGAGCAAAAACACCATTTTTCCGCCATTATCCCAGAGGAGTCTCAAAACAACAATTACAAAAATAAAACAATCAATCTATGGTAAAAAGTATACTGCACCATTTAGTTGACATTCGCACCCATTTGGTATCCTAAAAATGGCGTCTTTTTTAATGTTAAGAAATCAAAACTAATAAAAATAATGATGAATGCTGATTTTTATTTATCTATCAGAACACAAGGGTGCGTTCTTCTTTTTTGAAAATTTTCAAAAGAGAGAATCTTATTTATTTGACAAATAAATTATATCTGTACGTTTAATGTAGTGTACCAAACCAATACCTACCAAATCTCAAGTCAAGTTGTTGAATTTTTTTAATACAACATCAGTTGGCAGACATGGACGCAGCACACCTAATGGTAAGCGGTCACTGCGGCCTATTCCATTGAGGGACACTTCACCAGGAAGCGTCGCTCAATGTGCTGCCAGACTGTAGGCTCATCTGATCTTCGAGCCTTAGATTTCAAGTGTTATAATTTTTTGGTTTAACCACTCAATCCCGAACCGGCACTCGGGTGCCGCGTAACAATAGATTTTCTATTGTGTCTGGTGATCCGGGGCTCGAAAGATTAATTCGTTATTTGGCTGTTGTCATCCCACATTTGACGAAAACTAAAATAATCTCACCTCCCATCGAAGTCAGTCTCCCTATACTTCCTATCCGGGCTATCCGAGCTCCTGTACCGATCCAGGTCTTCCCTGGAGCTCCTGAACCGCCTCTCGTCAGCGTGGCAGGTGTAGTCCACCTTCCGCGCGACTATGTCACTCGGTTCCGGGTCTGTGTATCTGGTAAAGAATTGGAGGTAAGTGGCTATGGTGTTGTAAATTTTATTTTCATGTAAGGAAACGGTTTTTTTAAAGGGCACTTAAAAAAAAAAAAAAAAAAAAAAAAAAAAAAAATGTAAGGAAATGCGAGAGCTTGCGTCTCGATCATCGTAGGAAGATTGCTTGCCTCTCCGTATTTTACAGACTCCACTTTGGTGGGTGTGCTACTCAGCTGCACTGCACGATTTGGTTCCACCAGCTCCGTTCCATCATCGAACTGGACTCGGTCAGGGACTCCATCCGTATACAGTGGGGATACCGCGCGTACAAACTAAGTGATTTGCGTCATTTTCCTTGATACGGACTGCGCGTTAGTGGAATTCTCTGCCGGGATCACAGATACACAATACAACTTGGGGCTCTTCAAGGCCAGGATTAAGGGGCTTTTCCTAAGCAAGCGCGCTACATCGTAGACCGCATAGTTGTTTAACATTAGGCATCTTTGTGGTCAAGTGCTAGCTTAGTCCAAATATAAAAAAAATAGCGATTAGGCACCTAACTAACCGCGCAGGCTAGCTAAACCTGCGGTCGTGTGTGGGACTCGATACTAGCGTCATACTACCATGGGATGAGGATATTGGCACTTCAGTTGGCAGACAGGTATCAGGTATGCTGCCTGACTGATGGTAAGGCTAGTTGCATTGTGAGACTCATATCCAGGAAGCATTGTTATTGACTGGCCCGGTGGCGCATATGGTAGTGACCCTGCCCTATGCGCCAGGGGTCGTGGGTTCGAATCCCACCCAGGACAAGCACTTATGTGATGAACATTTGTTTGTTCTGTGTCTGGATGTTTATTTGTATTTAAGTATATATTTGTGGTACCTTCGTTGTTTCTGATACCCATAACACAATTGCTTACGTTACTTACTTTGGGGTCAGATCAATGTATGTGATGTTGTCCAATATTTATTTATTTATTTATTATTTGATGTGCTGCCACACTGTGGGCTTATGGTTTCAAGTGTACTGGCTCCCAGAACTTCTCTTTACCTTCAGACTGAGTAAAGTCATTATAAAAAAGCACTGGTATAGTAATTAATTGCTTTAGGAAGTGTCTTGTAGTACAAGCGCGACTTTTTTGCGTCCATTTTGGCAAAAACCGTGAAGACATTGCAGGACATAAGAAAACACTTTGGTTGGTAACAATAAGAAAACTTATGTCCCGGTAAATAGTGTGGGAGCTCAAAATATCCAAAGCCTTGAATTTCCACATACTTGTATTTTTATTATCTTTTTTACGAAGGATAAAACTACCGCGGTATACAAGAATATCTAGACTTGATCAGCAAGCATCAATCAGTGTTTTGCTCTTTCAGCCCTCATCCCCCCACTTTTTGATGGCAGTCACATGTCGAAAAAATAAATCTTATCTTTATGAACATACAAATCCCGTAACTAGCATAGTAGTAGTCTGCTGGCTGTAATGAGGGTTTCACAAGGTCAATAGCCACAAGGCTGGCACCGGCTCGTCCCAAACGGGTGTGAAGTGGAAACCGGGGGAGTTTAGTGGGTAGTGGACGCTTTAGTCTCGAGTCCCACACACGGCCGCAGGTCTAGCTAGCCTGTGGTTATGGTGCATAAAAGCATTCTCCTCCGAAAAAAAAAGAAAAAGAAAGGAAAAAAAAATGGGCGTACACAAGAGGAGTAAGAGGAGTAAGTTGTCTTTCGTCTAAAGTACTGAGTCCCAGACACGGCCTGGGGTCTATTTATGGTGTTTAAAAGTAAAACCCATTTTTCTTACCTTCTATAGTCAGAGTCGTCTGTAGCAAGATGTTCAGGGCTCTTGAGCACCCGGGTGCGAGGCTTCGGCTGGACCACTTCCTTCTCTTTCTTGCTCTTCTTCGAAGAGTCGCGAGAGAATAGCTGTTTCATCTGACACATAGAAATATCATGAATAAAGAACTATGACATTTTTATTTATAAGGGAAAGTCTACCTAGACATGGACACAGGGAATCCTAGTTAGTGTATTGTATGTAAAAGCATTTAACACAAAAAGCATTAAAGAATACTAATTGTTCTATGGATGTAACAGTAACTTGAACATTATCCTACTGTTTATAAATGAAATAAATCTTTATTTATATTTTAAGTTTACAACATCACGTTATTAACTATACAGAATATTTGTGAGTATTATTAACCATTTAAGCTTGTGTTTCAAAAATATATCTAAGTGTTGACAATAAAAATATCTAATATTTATAAACAAAAGTTAACTAATTCCGAATGTTAATCTCGACCTAGTTGTGAATGAATGACAGAAAGAATGAGTTACTTTAACTGCCTCTATTTGAATAAAAATCTTTTAATGTTTACCTTCTCGAGTCCAGAAAGTTTCTTCGTGGCTTTAGGCGGTTTCGCACTAACTTTTTCATCAGTTGGACTTTTTTCAAATCTGTCAATTTTAGGCTCGAAATGTGACCCATCGTCAGCACTCCTTTCCCTCGGACTGCGCTCTTTCCTATAACTATCTTCCCTAAAATCTTTAAACCTAGCCAAATATTCTCCATTTGCGTAAATCTGTTCACTGGGATACGTATCTTCTGCATATCTTCTCTCACTAGCGAGAAAGAGTGATGTATCTCGCATATCGTCGTCACTTTGATGCCTCCTATGCTTCCTGTGGAGTTCTCCACTAGAATCCTTTCTAAAATCGTTTTCAATTCCAGAATCTACTAAACGGTTGTCAACTTCATAACGTCGCGGAGTCTCATCTCTATAATAGTCACGGCTGTCGCCAGAATCATGTCTTCGAATGCCAAAGTCTTTGTAATACCGATCCTTATTTTTAACTCTACGCAAAGAGTTGTGGTACGATTCAGCATGTTTTGCTTCGTACCTAATATTAGCATAATCATCTTCTCTTTCTTGTGCTATTTCAGGGTTGGAAGAATAATGCCCTTTTCTTTTTCCAAACCAGTCATCCTTAACTTTGTACTTTTGACCAGTTATAACTTCGTGACTAGAATTGAGATTCTTTTTCACTTTATACTTTTTCTCCTTATACTCATCTGGCGTGAGCACGGGTTTCCCAGAATTAAATTCTAGACTAGGAGGCTCATATTCTGGCTCTGGGGGAAATACTTTCTTGTTTTCCCTAAATCTAGCTTCAGGACTTAAATTGTCAATAAATTCGCGTCTGTCCAATTCACCTTTTGGTACTTTCTGGAAGGTTCTAGATTCCGTATTATATTTTATTTTATGATTATCTGACTCAAACTTGTTATAGTCTTCAGTTACACTGCTCTCGGCAAAACCGTCCCTTTCTAAAGTATTGCGATAATATCTAGCTGTCTCATCCACATATTTTTCAGTCGCTTGTCGACGCTTTTCTGCTTCGTAAATAGGATCTGTCTCAGCTAGATATCTGGATATAGGCTCAACAGTGTGGACAATCCTTTCGCGTTCAGTTCTTCTAGCGTTCAATCTAGATTCTAACAGTTGACGTCTATGACTTAATTCATTAAAGTCTAAGTCAACTTTGTTATTTTCTGATTCATAATGTTTCTTCATAGTGTCCATACCGTCAGCTCGCCCTCTGAATGTTTCAATATATTCATGACTCTTATCATTATGTTCGTTAGCGTAAGTTGGTTCAAAGTCATCGAAACTTGTTAGTTTGTACTCTCTAAATCTAGGTCTGATTGGAGAGTCGGTTATCTTATAACCTTCTATACTGTTAAAGTTGTCGTTGTCATTATGTTTGTAATTGTATTCGTATCGGTTGTTAGTATGTTTATGTTTTTCTTCGTAACCCTCATCTTCATCCGAGAAGTTTCCATATTTCTCTCTGGATGGGGAATATGTTTTATGCACGGTTTGTTTCCCCAGCCTACTAGATGTATTATCTCCAATATCACGAACTACTTGTGCGTAGACTACCCCTCTATCTGCCATCTTGTTGACTGGAGACGGCACTCTTTCAGGGCTGGTAGTGCGTACAAACAGGTTTGGATCAGGACTCACACTAGGTTTTATATATGAAAATGGCTGATTCACGTTTGTACCGTTCGGTGGAGATATAAGGTGACTTTTAGGAGGAGGTGACGATTGGTCTTCCTTCAAAATCCTCACTAAATGATCTACGGTATGCCCCCTGGTCAGCGGTGGCTTGTCAGGAGGCAATTGACTACTATGAATCATTTCTTTATCACCATAAACGTTCTCCTCGATTTTTCTGATGCTCTCTTTAATTCTCTCCTTAACTTCAACTGGATTTGTATCTTTTGCTTTGATAGAATCTATTTCATCAACTAATAGAGTCTTTTTTACATCAGTTTTTCTCTTAGGTGTTTCAGTAATGGGCGGTGATTTTTCTTTGTCCTTTTCTAAAGATTTGCCTCTTTTAGTCCTAGTTGGAGGCTTAGGCTCGGGTTTATCTGGCGTTTTATATCTTGGAGGCTTTTCTACTGGATTTACCTTTCTTTCACTTCCTTCGCTCTTATTGCTATCTTTTTGAGCTAACTTTTGCTTTTGAAACACTTCAAGAGGAGGAGTCTTTTTGAAATAGTCTTCTCTTGGAGAACTTTCAATTATAGGAGATAGCTGTGTTTTCTTATTCCTTAAAGATTTTAAAAATTCTTCTGTTTCACTCCCTGACCGTTTCCTAACAGGCTTGACTTGGGTATTCAGTTTGGTGTTTGATTTTAAATCAGACACGTCACTTTTGCTTCGTTTCACGATTACAGGCTTAGTTGTTACCTTGACAGGGACATCTGGACTTTTATTTCTTTGAGCTCGTCTGAAGAGAGTTGACAGAGATGTTCTTTCTTTTCTCTTCTTTTGACTTACATCACTAGTGGATCTGCCTAGTGCGGTTTTCAATGCGCTTTCAGAATTACCGTCGTCACTGTTTCTTCTGCCTGATCTATCTTCTCTTAGCTTCTTCCTGTGTGGGAGAGAGAAGAACTTCTCTGGTGGATGGTCAGCTGTGCAAGTCACACTATCCGCTTGCGCCCTGACTTTATTCGCCTCTTCTAAGAGTTCTTTCTCTGAGAGATGAGTGAAGGGTTCTTTTCTTAAGTTTTTGGTTTGATGCTCGGTCGAGGTGCCCCGCGATTCTCGCGGTTTACCTGAAATAGGAGTAGTGTGTGATTATTGTATTGCAATACGCCTACACAGAAGCGTGCTTGTACGTCATATTATTTAACTGTAGACCTTATTTCAAAGGCCAAAAGCGTATACTTGCACGCTCCTGTATGTAAAAAATTATTAGTGATATACAAATAGGAGAATAAGCACACAAATACGAATAATTAGGTTGGCACGGGAGTTTAAATTTTAAAATTAAAACAACGATATATCAGTAGCATTTAAATGTTAAAAATTACTGGCTATTATTTTTACATTTTTGTATACGTTGTCCAATTTCAAAATATTAACAAAACCACACAAAAAGACAGATTCTTGCCTACCCTCAGAGTTATAATGTTAACACAAAGATGGCGTCAGTAGTTTATGTTAATCAATACCATTCTCAGTAAGTAAATTGTAATTAGAAGTGTAAATTAAATTAGTGACAACAATAATTCTAATGTTAGAAGAGTTTTAACAAGAAATTATTTTTACAACAAGATTAAATGTTAAGTCATGGTCAAAGTTTTCTGAAGAAGGCCCAAGCCGTTAATTACGAGTAACTAATATGAGTTTTATTACTCATACGTGTAACTCGTGTAAGTATTAAACTATGTGTTTGTTTAAATTTTTATGCGAATAAGTCTAATAAAATGGTAACTGTAGATGTTTTGATAACTAAAGTAAATAACGAATTTGAAAACTAAATGTTTGTAAATATAAAACGGCACCATTTATGCCAATATGCTATACAATTATAAAAATTGTAGCTCACTGTAAAGAATCATCTAAAAGGAAGATTTAAATTGATATTAACCCTTTCCCCGCCACGCTTTTTTCCGAAAATGGTGCCCCACACGCCACGACCATTAAAAAAAAAAACCAAAAAATTATTAGGTTATACTCAACTCATTCAGGCAAGTAAAAATACAACGTTTCTTGATCATGTTTTTTTGTCTGATATATCAGACATTGGCGTGGTGGGCACGAAATGGTTTGTCTGATATATCAGACATTGGCGTGGAAAAGGTTAAGAATATTATGGAAACCCTTTTCGTAACCTCATCGCAAAACAAAGCAGCAAAAAACCTTTATAAATCAAACAGCCATTAACAGTGACCATAAAAACTGTGTTTTTGTAAATAAGTATCCGTACAATGGGATTAGTGAATTAGATGCGCCCGCGCACATTAATCTTGTCAAGTTTTTACTGCGCTATTGAAATCCTGCTGATATCATACTGGAGAAATGCTGTCAAGTGGAACTGATTGAAAGGATAATTACGTTTAAGTGTGATGGAATGTGACGTAATTTGTCAATATATCGAAATAATATACTTTTATAAATAAGTCCTAGCTGAGTTATAGATATGATGGTTAATTTCTACAATCAAAAAATATAGTGCAAAAGTGAGTGCACAAGCACAGGTGCACTCCCTAATCCTTAACTCTTATGTCACGTGGTCTCATAGGAATATGAGTCTGTATAATAAGACATCAGTATGTCTAGGAATTAATTGCTAACTAACCATATTTGGATAGACCATTCCCTATTCGTCTAAGAATTTTTGCAACTTGATTTTTAACTAAATTATTTTGCGCATGATATTTTTTATCCTAGCGCTTTCAGAACCCCATCCCACTTCCGCTGTGTCAAAATCAAGAAAAAATAAACTTTAATCATGACTGTAGGCTTTAATGATGGACTTAGCTTCGAATCGCCAATTATAAAAGTTACTGAGTGGCTCTACCGTCGGCTTTGGAATGTTTTTATAACCGCATGAAGCGCGAAAGTTACTCTTTTCAATCGCCAACATTTTTACAACATTGATCAATAAAATTTCCATTTAAATACAATAGTAGTCATGATGAGTAATAACTAAGTCATACAGTTTTTAAATTCTGTGGGACTCGGTACTAAAGCGTCCAAATACCCAGTAAACTTCTCTATTTTTCACAAGCAAAGAGGACGAAGCTGTGCCCGCCTTGTGGCGGTGGTAGGGCTTTTTCAGAGTCCGACTGGCTAGCTACCAGCACAGGTGAAATCTGCCGCCATAGCAGCTCTGGCTGTGTTCCAGCAATATTAATGTGGGAGCCAGTACATTTAAAATGTAAGGCTCGAAGATCAGATGAGCCTACATTCTGGCAGCACATTGAGCGACGCTTCCTGATCTCTCAATGGAATAGGCCGCAGTGGCCGCTTAGCATCAGGTGGGCTGCGTGTCTGTCTGCCAACAGACTGAAAAAAAATTAACTCTGGTGTCAAAGTTACGCAAAACGTGGTCTTAGCATACCCGCTATCTATTCAGGACTTAATTTAACCAAAAATCTTTTCTCTAAAATAAAGTGCTCACATAAATTTAGGCAAGTCGTACCTGCTACAAATTCAGATTACGTTGTCGCAGTGTGCATTGCATCATTGGCTTGTCACGGCTATTTTTAGACAGGCTTTCGGCTCCTTGCGGCTGTACCCCACTGGGATGCTGTGCCTAATTAGCTGACCTAACCTTTTTTTTTTCTCGAAGGAGAATGCGTTTATGCACCATAACCGCAGGCTAGCTAGACCCGCGGCCGTGTGTGGGACTCAAGACTGAAGCGTCCACTACCCACTAAACTCCCCCGGTTTCTCCTTCACACCCGATTAGGATGAGCCGGTGCTAGCCTTAAGGCTATTGACCAGCCCATCCCCGGGTACCCCGACTTGAGAGGCCTCAAGTCAGGGTGGCGCCTAAGGAGGGCCACCCGAGAAACTAGGTGACCCTCAGACTTGGCTCGAGCGACCTGTGCAATGCGGGTAGCTGACCTAACCTGCGTTTTGGTTAAGCCAATCGTGTCATTGTGGATAAAATTATCGAATTATTCCTGTATTATCTGTTGTATCCGCTGGTGTGATAAAAATGGAAATTCAATCAAGAAACTACCTAAAATTGTCTGCCATTGTGATTTTTATACTACAGTGAACCCTTTAATCCATCAAGCCCCGGAAAACCAGACACAATAGAAAATCTATTGTTTACGCGACACCCGGCTTTCGGTCGGGTGTTTAAGAGTTAATGTTGAGAAAAAAATGTTCCAGAGTGGTCGACAGAATAACGCCGACCTTCTGCCGCCAGCCAAAATTAAATAAATTCATAATTTTGATTAAAGACTGGAAATATGGCGAACTGATTTGCAGCATCCATTAGAATGCGCTACATAAGAATAAACATAAAATACCCATATGGTACGGTCAACAGCACATCACGGTAAACACTTGCAGTTCGATAATAGCACTTATGCCCCCGACTTATGAGCGGTACAAAGTCCAAAGTGTTACGTCTGACGTGCTTTTGACTGTACATAAAAATTAGACTGCAACCTTTCAGGGGATGGGCAGGCGCACTACCCTTTTATGGTGTGAAGAGAAAACTAGCGGAGATTCCTAAATGGAACTAAGGATTGGTGTGGAAGTGGAACTCAAGACTAAACTTAAATTTCTTTAGTTCTGAGTTACACACACAGATGAAAGTCTTGCTTGAAAGAAGATCTTTTAGCGATCTTCAAACCCACAACAGGTTTTATGAATAACTACTTTGACAACATAGCTTACACAGCATCTCAGTAAGGCAGGTTACCTATGCTTAATTCTCAGTTTCTGCGTGAAATGTGTTTCGCGAACGATAAGGAATCTAGATGAGGAACTTTTGAAAGGTCGCCGCCTCGGTTTTATGCTTTTTACGATAGGGGGCGGGATATCAAATCAAGAAATCGCCACCGGTTATGTGAAAGATTTGATATTTTTCGTGTATTAATAATTTATTTCAAATAGCTACCCGATTTCAACAAAATTGGAATGCTCTTGTAATCAAAACGGTCATTCCTTTTTTGCTCAATCGTTGAACTCAAATTCTAAATATTTAATATAATATCTTTTTAAATAAACGACAGATAAAAAAATCCTACTTACTTAAATAATGATTTGAGTTTAGAAGGTGCAAAAATCATTTCTTAGAATTTATCGTTAAATTATGTTATTACTTCGGTATAACTTGTTCAATTTTACTTAAATAGGCGGAGTTCTCATGTTTGTTTAACTAAATTTTACGAATACAAATTAGTTCACACCACTGTCCGACCGTTTAAAGCGTTATCTTTGACATTAGCAAAGACACAAAGCTGTATCCCGCCCACGCAAGTTACTCACCTCAAAGTCAACACTCTGCGTGAAAAGGAACGCAAAAAATAATGCAATGACTAAACTCGTGAAGTCATTCGATACTGTTGTTTAGTACATATTGTTTAAAAGTACTTATAGTAGGTATAAGTGTACACTGAAGGTTATGATGAGAAATGAAAATGTCAAAAGTGGGCGATCCTCTTTCTCATGGCTACTTAGCTGTGTCCATTTTTGTAAGTAGTAGATAAAAACACGATTATGTACATAATATGTATTAATATTGCTCAATACTATCAATTTGGATGTGGCAAGGAGGTTTCATTCAAAATGCATGTTTGCATGTATGATGTCATCGCCCTGCTACTGAATTTCAAACAAAATGTTTCATGTCTTACGTGTCTAAAAATTATGACAAAAGAAAGCATCTTTGTTATCTGACAGATAAAACCTGCCCCTTAAATATACGTCAAGCCTATCAGTCCTAACTGTAAAGCAAATAGAACGTGGTGCTGGCTGGAGTCTGTGAATAAAACAGTCTAGGCTCAAAGAGCCCTACTGTTTTTAGTCAAGTCTCATAGAACGACTTAAGCTACAGCGACCGTTTACCATCAAATAGATAACATGCTTATCTACCAGCTTAAACTGTATGAGAAACTCATTATTATTAAAGATTGAGGACACTATGCATATTTTGGTATATTTTTCGAGCCATCAACGAAAAAGCCGTGAATATATTCGCCATTGATATATCTAATTTATTTATGTTGATGACATCTTAGTCGGCAAGAACTAGTATAAATAAACAGCTTTATCACTTTACGTGCCATTATGTTTACGTATCGAATTAGCATTTGTAGGAAGGCCGCTTAGACACAAATGGACCAACCGGTAGGAACAGTTAGACGAAGCGGTCGTGTTAAGACAATATTGACAATACAGCACGTATTTTTTATTATTATTGGGAAATTATTGATAAACTTTGACCAGTGTTATTTAGCACTTTTGTTTTATTATAGATGAATTATTAAATTTAATAGAAAGTTCGTAAAATGAGGTTTACAGTCTATTACCGTTGGTAGCTGAGGGTGGAATTTTGCCACTCCTTAAATGTGGTTAAAACGAACTGTATTTAGTTTAGATAGTTTTTTTTATAAACTTAAGTAATGTTTGAAGATATATTGCGGTTGAACATTGATTTCGGCGAAAATGAAAACATTTTTTTATTGCTGATTAAAAAATTAAGTTGTTTATGTATATTTTAAATGTTTGTATCCTCAGAATTTACTAGACTTTTGAAATGTTTCAAAATCACCACTTAACGCCATTCTAGCGAAGTAACTTACAAATATATATTGTTTCTAAAAATTACTAATCTACATTTTCAATGTCAATGGTAATAGTATCAGTTTCATGCCGAGGCTTTAATTTTAAGTGCTAAAAATATCTCTATTATTGAAACCATTTAGAGTATTATTATTTATGTGGTAAATAAAACACTTAACCAACTTACAACCAGTCTAACTAAATTGTTTACCTAGCGGATGGTCCGTTTACTACAAAAGCATTCCGAAGATTGCCATATTAATATACCGTAATGCCTTATTGCGATAACAAAGAAATACACTTGTTCAAATATGGCGGGTTAAACTGTGACGGTCAGTGCGAAGATGTCAAGTTCTAATCGGCTATGTAGGGCTTTTTAAATGACGATTTAATAATTTTTTTATGAAATTTGCAGGTAGACATGCGTTTCAAAGGCACAGTTTACTATAGCATAGTTTGTTGTTCTTCTTTCTTTTAAAAATCGTCTTCTGCTCATCTTGCACGTCTTCTCTCATTCATCTTCCGCCATGAAAAGGACAGAGGACGGCTCCTTTTCTTACTTGGTTTTTGTTTCATACTGTGTCACGTACCTACTCATCCTTCATACATACACCCACCGCCGACCGCCTCCATGAAACAGTGGCTAAGCCATTAGGGTATAAACCAGCCAATAAAATTCTGGTTGTGTTCTGGTATATTAATGTGGGAGCCAGCACACTTGATAGGAAATGCTTAAAGACCAGAGAAGCCTGCAGTGAGCCTACTTCCTGGCTAAGAATCTCTCGAGGGCCACAGTGGCCATTTACCATCATGTAAGTGCCAAAGCACTGTTTGTTTGATCTCGCACAAAAAACCTAACCCTACAGTAATATTCATTCTATCGCACGTGACGTGACTACGCTAAAAACCAAATTATAGACCGACAAACTTATCTGTTCCGGTGACGGCGTCGCTACTGTCGATTTAGAACTGTCATTAATAATAATAATAATAATAATAATAATATATCCCCCATCGCCCATTGGTTTACCAGTGCAGCCAGTCTCCGCAGGGCAGCTTGTGGCGAGCTGTTGGTGAGTAGCGACACCACGGACCCGAGATCCTCCGAGAGTCGGTCAGGGCCTCCATCTCCGGATTGCCTTTGTTGGCCGTCCAGAGTAGACCCCAAGGGGGGCCGCAGGACTCTCACCTCTGGCTTGCCTTAATTGGCCGTCCAGAGTGGGGCGTTAGAGCTATATGCTCGCAGGGTGGAAGTGAAAGATGCATAAGTCGCGAGTTGGTGAGGTGGGAAACTACCTCGCAGAAAGCGGTGTACACCTCTCGACACCCTGAGCCGACCACGCCGATGTTGCGCCCGTGCTGCCCGCGACCCTGGTGGCCGCTTAGAGTGGTGGCTGTTTTTCGGGGGCCCATCCAGTGGGAGGCAAGTCACCGTCTGCCAGTGGTAAAATTTTGAGACATTTTTCGTGGCAGACGTCCGTAGTCTCAAGCAATAGCCCAGTAACCAGTCCATCGAAAAACACCTACATAAACCTGGTTCTTTTATTTTTTATTTCTGCAATAGTTCCTGCATCTGCCGGGTGTTGTCTTTGGATAGATTCTATATTTATGCAGAGATAAAACCCGGCAGATGTACCCATTACTCATTAGATAAAATGGTACCAAAAAGCCTCTGCGTGTTGGCTTTGGCCCCACGCATGCTTCAAAGGACCGGGTCCCCATGGACCCGAGATCTTACAATGTACCAACATAATATATCCCTGGACATTATTCACACAGCGCCATCTAGCCCCAAACTAAGCATTAGCTTGTGCTATGGGTGCTAGACAACGGATAAACATTACTTATATACTTTTTTTTTTTTTGTAAATACATACATATTATACATAGTAACACCCAGACCGATACAAACAGACATGTTCATGCACACAAATGTTTGTACCGTGCGGGGATCGAACCCGCGACCTCTGTGGTGTAGTAGCCGACTTCTCGACCATTACACCAAATCGTTTTTGCATTGCATTTCACGTAGTTCCAATTTTGGCCACCGGAACAGATAAGTTTGTCGATCTAATTTTATATCATACGTTGAAAGCAGTATGCGCGGGCGCAAGTAAACAATTCGAGTACTTATCGACGCGGAGTCGTCACGCAAGGTCAATGAGAAGAATTTCTGTAGGCAGAGCTGAGTGTCATTGGCATCCCTCTGTAGTCTATGCCCCAGTTCGGTCACGTGGGACGACGATCAAGGTTACACTTTTATTTAAGCTTCCTTGTTAATACTGGCCAGCTTTTCATAGTCATACAGTAATAAAATAAAAAATATATTATTTGTATTGGACGGCATTTTTTTATAGCAGAATGTGGCGCTTAAGGCTGTGGCTCGCCTGATGGTAAACGGTTACCCTCATCTATGGACAGTTGTAACACCAGAGACATCACCCAAGCGATGAAGATTCTGTTATTTGAAGAGAACATAACATACCTACTCGTATGCACAAGGTCAAAATTGTTCTGACCTCAAAAAGAATGTAACTAAAGCATTTGTGTTAAGGGTATATGGAAATGCATACGGAAATACAAACAAAAATCCAGACACAGGACAAACACAAATTTTCTTTAACAGAAAATATGCTGTTATTCCTTAGATTTGATCCCACGACCCCTACATACGATATACTGGGATCACCACCAAATTGCGTCATTAAGCTATAATAAAAACTGTTGAATTGAGAACCTCTATTAGATTATAAAACAAAAAAGACACCATTGTTGACCGTACAACTATAATTTTGGTTCATTGCCGTTCGTCCCACCAAGTTCGTCCCGCCAGTGGGATGAACGGGAATGAACCGAATGAACCTATAAATTTCACTCTTATGATTAACATTGCGTAATTACTTGACATTTTAATAATGGCCGTGTTAATCTCGATCTTATGTCCGCAAGGTTTTACAAAGAATTTCTGTCGTAGGTTGAAAGTTGGCTTCAAACCGTGGCCCGCTTTAAAAACGTGGGTAACGAATGATCAAGGTTAGAAGACTCCTATAGGAAACGAGCAGTAGTAATTGTTTCCTACTGGGATGTATTGTTATTAAAATAATTATAATTATAAACAAAATGAACACTTAATATGCAAATCAGGTATTAACGACTGCAAAGATATGTATTCATCAGATATTAACGACTGCAAAGATATACAACTTAGGTATTTCGACACAAAACAACGAATAGGAACATAAAAGCAAAAGGAAAATAAAAGATGCAATTAGTTGGTCAAAATGTCGTCCCGTGAATTAACACCAGAAAATAATAAATATCTGATCTCAATCTGACATCTTTAATGACAATAAATTATAATAGGTACAACAGCTTCTTTCCACCGGTTTACGTGCAAAGAAGAAGACAAAGGTCAAAATTCATAATTTATTATAAATACAAAAGTAACTCTGTTTATCGGTTTAGTAAACACGCCTAAATCGAAGTTATGTGATGATAGCGCTTGGCTCTAAAACCCGGAGGTCGTGGGTTCGAATCCCGCGGGAAGCATCACTTTGTGTGATTGTTTCTAGTTTAGTTAGGACATTGCAGGCTTGAATCACCTGAATGTCTGAAAAGAATGATGATTCTGTGCTTCGGAAGGCACGTTAAGCCGTTGGTCCCGACTATGTTTCAAGTAGTTCTGGTTTCCCTTGTAAGGCTTACGGAGGTCAGATGACAATCACTCCGTTGTTATAACCAGGCTTGTCAAATCTAGGATCATAGTCGAAGCGGACCCAGAGTTCCATACTGGATGCAATCTGGAATTAGTTGGGATAATGATGATCCAAAACTTTTTTTTATACTACAGGCAGGGCAGGCAACTAAGGGCTAGTCTATGTCTGGACCTTTGATGACATTGACAGACGGATAGACAGACGGACAAAGTTACATTCGAATGTATATTAGTTAGTCTAGTATGGATGGATTACTTAGGATATTTGTAAGATTACAGTTACTTGTGCAACTTTATCGAATTAACGTGAAATCAGATAGTTACAACAGATATTTTGGTGGGTAATGGGTATGATTTCAATTACTCGAGCTGCAATTTTGTTTAACGAGTATTTCATTGTTGTAGCCTTCACCTTTGACTAGACGTGTAAATTAATTCATAATTATTAATCTCAGTTCCCGAGGTTTTACCTATGTTTAAATAATATTAGTTGTAGCTATGCTTTAACGTCTAATAAGTATCGCCATCGTAATATTTGTAATTTATTTTTTTATACTAGGTCAGTTGGCAGACAGGCACGCAGCCCACCTGATGGTAAGTGGCCACTGCGGCCTATTCCATTGAGAGAAGCTTCACTTGGAAGCGTCGCTCACTACATACCTACAAAATCTTTGTTCAACTATTTCTAGGAACAATCCGCAATCGTCTTTTTATCCATTACGCTAAATTAGTCATTAAATGCAGTTACATTGACTTTAAAGCAGCGCAAATCAGCAGTTGAATCAAAGATCACATCTCTCAACTTCGCAATCGCATTCGATTAACATATTAAAGAGATACTTAATCGCAATTTTAGTCCAGTCAGACGCTTTTGCAACTGTTGACCACAAAAGGAACCCTTCTCCAGGTCAATGCCAGCTAAAAACCGCTTTTGTATGTTTAATATCGTCATCCAAAGCCTTTTTTGGGTGCGACTCACAACTCCAGATATGTATCGAATCTCCCCACGCGCAGTTTTAATGGGTGCCTCAGGGTAACATTTTCGGCCCGGTTTTATTGATATTACATTTCTATTTCGATTAATTGAAACAGTATCGTTTGAAAGTGATATCGTTATTGTGTAATGAACATGTGTATGGTTGAACGTAAAGTTTAATTGTAAAGAGGTTATAGGTACCTAATTTTAAAGCATTTTATGGTTTGATTGTGCACTATTTTGTTCAGAATAGCCCTGATTTAAGACTCGGTAAGATAAGATGCATTTTTCTTCACATAAATGTTTGTCCTGAATGGGATTCAAATCTGAGTCATTCTTACAGTGATACGTTCATCACGTCGCCAAATTTGAAATGGTGATCACAATCCCGACAATTGTATCCTAAAAACCGACACAAATTTTGCTCGAACCGGGAATTGAATCAGGGTCCCGAGCTCACGACCAGGTATTTAAGCCACTAGCCCAACGAGGCGTTATAATATTAATCATAATAATATTATAAGGAAGGCAATTTGTAAATCAGTGGGTGCTTGGTTGTTAATTATGAAGATTTACAATATGCCAATCATATAAATGCTGTCATACCAAAAGAAGCACGAAAAGATGCAGAATTATAAAATGTTAACGATAATCATAAAACGACAAAATCTGTCGGTCCTGATATGGGTTATTATGTATTTAGTATAGTTATAATATGAGCTACTTCATTTATAAATATTGTGATGTGAACCATAACAGCAAATAATCGGTAGATTACAATCTCGCGAGTTATATTATAATAAAACGGTTTGTGCAATTCTATGGTGGCATAAACACCAACCATTCTAGTTCTAAGATCACTAGTACTAGAGTTACCTACTATATATTACAAATCTTTAAGCTTGAATGCATTTAGTAAAAGTCAGTCATTTCAGCATTACAAACAGTTAAATTTTATTTATTTCTTTAGATATATAAGATAACAGCTACTTAAAAATCATTAAGTCAAGATTTGGAACGCAGATTTTATGCTACAATAGAGCCATGTTTAGTCGGTTAGTCTGATTGGTATCTGTAGCCGACGGCCTCAACTCTATAAATATTTTAATGGCCGCATTGAGTGTCTAGAATGACAATGTAATATTGCAATATTGTGACAGATTTGCGAAATGATTTGGTTTAAGTAACATAAAACATAGTTAATACGAGAAGTCTTGAAAGTGACTCTTAAAAGAAATTAGTCTGTCTTTTTTACTCAGGTTTAATGAGCATCTGATCTCCAAAACCTTTAAGGCTTCTCCCAGACCAAAAGTCTTGTTTTTAACGGCTCTCAACTCCTTATTTAATGCATATACAACAGTTTAAAAAATACGTAAATAATCTTTGTAGTTTTATCTTAAAATTCCACGTTTAAAGTTTGTGTTTATCTTTATTTATCACTACCAAAACTGGCTTTGAAAATACATCTAAAATAATATTATTTCATGCACTCCTCCTAATTTAAACGTGTTTTTTAAATTTGGCTTGCGCCAATCGATAGACAATCAAAAAAACTATGAATTGGCTGCTAAAAATTTGGAAATCATCTTTTTCTTGATTTTTACGGATTATTATTCATAATTTCGGACGGCCATTTCTCTCACGCGCCCACAACGGGTAGCGGGCGGCAGTCGGTCGCTAGCTGTGCTACGGGGAACCCGTGTCGCTCGCTCACACACGTGACAGATCGGTGAGACAGCGACACCTAGCGACACAAACAAGCACTGACGTTTGCTTGCTTTGTTTACGCAAGGACGATTTATATTGTGAGGCTGAGGTGTGTCTTGTATTAAATGCGAAAGGACGATTTAATTATCTTGTTTAATAATAGTAGTGTAGTAAAACGGGTTATTCCCCGTGGTCCCTGTGATAGTCCCTGGAAGGGACCACGGGGAATTATTTTCCCCGTGGTCCCTGAATTAAGTATAAGCCAACAAATTTAAAAAGGTTTGTTCATATCCCCGGGCGACATAGGGTACTTTTTATCCCGGAAATGTGGGGGGAAGAGGGGGAAATTTGGAAAAAGAAATAACGCGCGGGTGAAACCGCTGAGGCGGCCGCTAGTAATAATATAATTGGAGCTTTTTGCTATTCTCCTTGTTACGTCAATTTAACACATAGATGTCATTTTACTATCTTAATTGTTTGCATTTGAAATAGAAATAACAATGCCTGAAATTGAAATTATTAAAAGAAAGGGCGGTCAAGTTCTTCTTTACGATAACTTTCAATTTTATAAACACACTAAAAATAAAAATGACCTGACCATGAACAAACCTTTTTAAATTTGTTGGCTTATACTTAATTCAGGGACCACGGGGAAAATAATTCCCCGTGGTCCCTTCCAGGGACAGGGACAGGGACCACGGGGAATAAAGGAGTAAAACTATATCAATGGCGAATGCTACACGCTCGATTTAATATAAATATAAATATCTCTGGACATTATTCACACAGCACCATCTAGCCCCAAACTAAGCATTAGCTTGTGCAGCACTAAGCATTAGTTGTGCTATGGGTGCTAGACAACGGATAAACATTACTAATATACTTTTTTTTGTAAATACATACATTATTATAAATAGAAAAACCCAGATCGATACAAACAAACATGTTCATGCACACAAATGTTTGTACCGTGCGGGGATCGAACCCGCGACCTCTGGTGTAATAGCCGACTTCTCGACCATTACACCAAATGGCTCGCCAAAATCGCGATAACTTTCCAAGAGTGAATGAATTTTACAAATCGATCAGTAGGTACCTACGACGGTAAATTTCACTGACTACACTAGGCCGCCTCCTCGGTTTCACTTCACCCGCGCGTAATTTCTTTTGTCAATAATTATCCTATAATCCTATCGTATGTCACCCGGGCCGGGAATAGTACCCGGGTGACTTTCCAAAAGTGAATGAATTTTCCAAATCGGTTCAGTAGTTTCGCAGCCTATTCAATACAAACCAAGACTGAGTCATGAGTCTTGAGTTGGTGTATTACATTATCCAATGTAATACACCAACGAATGATATTTAAAAAAATTGAATAATAAAAAAAGAAGAACTAAACAATCTCAAACCAAAAAAATGTTCAAAAAGTTTTTTTGGACTACTTGGGATTTGAACTAATGTTCACTTATTATGTCAGCGTATTTGCACTCGGCCACCGAGCGTTGTATAGATAGGCCGAAATAAGCGATGAAGTACGGCGCGCACCAACAGACGAATAGGGGTCCAAAGATCAGTATTGTTTGCTTGCAGAGGTCCGTTGGAACATGAGTCACTTTACAATATTATTTACATGCTTTATCCAATATTGCACTCGTAACCGTCACAGTTGGTTTAATTTTGTTAAAAAACATCCAAAATGTCAACTAAACGATTTAAAATTTACACCACAGGATGCGCTATTTCTTGTCGCACATTTTTATACAACATTTACTAAAAACTGTTTACTTTTTACACTTATTAGAATAATATTTAAACATAGCAATTTTAATACGTGTACTTTGGTGAAACGTTGCGGACCCTCCCAATCGCTAGTCATCAGGGGGTGTTCTCCGGGTAGTATCATCAAGCGGCTTTGAGCTATCACCAGCATCGGCCAGAGCGGCGGTGTGGCTCGCTTCAGCCTCTTTGCTTGCTGGCGGCCGGTGTTGTTGAGCGCGTTGAGGTTGTAGCGCAGCGTGGTGAGGCGGGAGGAGAACAGTCACTCCTTTCCTCAAGATACTCCCACTTAGGACCCAAGGGTATTCCCGGGTAGAAAAATCAATAGGTGTTCTCCGCGTAGTATTACCAGGGGGTGTTTTCAGGGTATTAACATCATGGGTGTTCTCCAGGAAGCATCATCAAAGGGGTGTTCACCGGGTTGTTGCATCGTGAGTTGTTTTCAGGGTAGTCACATCAGGAGGTGTTCTCCGGGTAGAATTACCAGGGTGTTTTCAGGGTATTAACATCATAGGTGTTCTCCGGGAAGTATCATCAAAGGGTGTTCACCGGGTTGTTGCATCAGAGGGGTGTTTTCAGGGTAGTCACATCAGGGGGTGTTCTCCGGGTACTATTACCAGTGGGGTGTTTTCAGGGTATTATCATCATTCAACGTGCAACGTGGTCAGTCACGACCCTGAGGATTGGGATACGGAAACTGCGTGCTATTTCTCTCGTAGAATATCTACTCCAGTCAACGAAATTCTAACTTTGCCATTTTAGTTGTAAAGCTGAAACTGACGCTAAAAGGACAATGCTCAAAAAGAAGCTAGGTTGGAATCAAATTATTGGTAATAATATGTAATTAAATATTCCATCATCGAAATCAATGGTGGTATGTGTGAAATTGCTATTCAGATTTTTCTGGGGTCACATAAAGTATCAGTTACATAGTTACTGAATAATAAACGCACTTGTTGACCCAAATCTATAAAAATTAGAAGAAAATCTCTAAGGGTGTGTCGGAGGATGCATAAAAATCATTCCAATTGGAAAATATGAAAAAACCCCGTTTTAAATAGCGGAAAACATTGTTCGTGCTAATTTTCGCACATTGTACGCGATTTCCTAGCAAACGGGGCGCGATACGCATAAAATGATTATAACCTTTTTTGTAGACAAAGTAATTTTCTACAGCTTTTGTCTAAAACTTTTTCTCTTAATTCTGTTAGTTTTTGAGATTATCGGGAAAAAGTAATTTTTCACCCTCTTCCATTTTTTCGAATGACCCCGGTGACACCACCCCGCCCCGCATTTTTAGTATGTTATTGTTACAGTTAAAACTAGTTATTAGATAGAACGCGTTTTTCCTAGTTAGAACTAGTTTTTACTTAATGCCTTTGTTAACACTAGAATTGACTAATTTCTGAATCGAATATCAGTTAAAACGCGTTTTCCCGAAGCGAGTCAGTAAAAACTATTTTATACGCACACTCTTGGATAAACTGGTAGGGGGAAATCGGCTCGGATGGATATAGGTTAGAAGGCTAAGGCGGGAGCGAAGCGAAGCGAGCTCCCGCCTTTAGCCTTCGTGGTTATTTTTTTTTAAACCCTGAAAACCTTTTTGTTTTCACTATAATAATAATTATTAAAACCTTTTTTTGTTTTCACTATAATAATTATTATTATAATAATAATTATTATTATAATAATAATTTTTATTATGGTTTTCAGGGTTAAAAAAAAAAATAACCACGAAGGCTAAAGGCGGGAGCTCGCTTCGCTTCGCTCCCGCCTTAGCCTTCTAACCTATATCCATCCGAGCCGATTTCCCCCTACCAGTTTATCCAAGAGTGTGCGTATAAAACAGTTTTTACTGACTCGCTTCGGGAAAACGCGTTTTAACTGATATTCGATTCAGAAATTAGTCAATTCTAGTGTTAACAAAGGCATTAAGTAAAAACTAGTTCTAACTAGGAAAAACGCGTTCTAACGAAAAATGGGTTTTAACTGTAACATTATCATTATCACGGGGTCATTAACGAAAAGGACAATGCTCATCTAGTATGAAAAACAACCCAGGCTGGAATCAAATGAAAAGTATCTCTAATTATTGGTAATACTGATTGATACTTTATGTGACCCCTAAAAATCTGAAAAGCAATTTCACACATACCGCCATTGATTTCGATGATGCCCCCTATGGAATATTTAATTACATATTATTACCAATAATTTTACAGATACTTTTCATTTGATTCCAACCTGGTTTTTTTTTGAGCATTGTCCTTTGATTCATCTTTTCAGCTAAAATGGCAAAGTTAGCTTAGAGCTTCGTTGACTGGAGTAGATATTCTACGAGAGAAATAGCACGCAGTTTCCGTATCCCAATCCTCAGGGTCGTGACCACGTTGCACGTTGAATGATGTTAATACCCTGAAAACACCCCACTGGTAATAGTACCCGGAGAACACCCCCTGATGTGACTACCCTGAAAACATCCCTCTGATGCAACAACCCGGTGAACACCCTTTGATGATACTTCCTGGAGAACACCTATGATGTTAATACCCTGAAAACACACCCTGGTAATACTACCCGGAGAACACCTCCTGATGTACTATACCTGCTGTAATTTTTACTCGTAAAACTTCTGATAATCCTCTAAGAGTTTTTTTTTCAATCTAGATATCCGTTGAAAATATCGAAAAAACCGTTTGAATCGAATTCTTCTTTTGTATTGAAAATCTTTCATGTTCAAATTTGTATTTTCAAATAGAGAACAAAAAAATTAAAATTAATCTTGTTGTATTTTATCGTACTGAAAAACATTTCGATTCTACTTTTATGATGTGTGTATCTACAAGATACTTTTTTTTCTATGACAATTAATATTCAGTCTGCTAATAGTGGCTTTATAATGTTAGTAATAGTTTGGCGCTAGCTAACTAGATGGCGCTCATATTATTACCGATGGTTACGAAGTATGGGGTGAGGTGAGGTGGGGGTAAGTGAAGGTGAAATGCTCAAAGTCATTTGCTCTGGGTAAGGCCTTAACAGGAGAATTAAAAGAATTTTATCATGACTACACAGTCATTCGACAGTTATACGAACATAAGTAAATAATGATTCGTTCCATAGAGCACACTAGACCAGTCGTGATCCTCAAATTAATTCCTAGTTTGCCAACCAGTCGAGATAGACAAACAGACTTACATAACATCACTAACATAATCGGTGTCCGGTCGCGCCCTCTACAGTTATGTAATGTTCCGGTCGTAGGCTATGGTTAATTGATGCTTTGTTTCCACGACGAATTACATAGTGATCTCCGAGTTTTTTGTCTCGGTCTAGTCAAATAACAATTGTTCAACAATACAAGGACTACAGCTGCTCTCCTACCTGCATTTATGAAGAGGAATCCCGGAGTCTACCTAGTTATGTCCCAGAAAACCTCTCCGCGCGGGCCCCCTACGTAGGGGGCGCGGCTACACGCCCCTCCTGTTACTGAGAGGGGGAGTGAGGATAGCCGGAAGAGGAAACAATACAAGGACCGGTCAACCGCCGCAAGGCGGGCACCGGCTATTCCTCTCCTGGTGTGAAGGGGAAACCGGGGGAGTTTTGTGTGTAGTGGAACGCTTTGGTCATCATGAGTTTCACACATGGTCGCAGGTCTGGTTAGCCTGTGTTATTGCATAAAAGGCCTTGGTTTAAGCTGGACAGGCCAAATTTGCTTTGAAATTGGCGAAATATTTGTGTTTATGATCATTCATATTTTGGCAAGCTCTTCATTGTATCGATAACTTGATGGCAATGATAGAAACTCGACATCGACTCAAAGAATTACATTACATATTCGTATCTTAATTTACGATTTGTTCGATTAGGCCTACCGAGTTTGGTACAGTCAAAAGCACGTCAGACGTAACACTTTGGACTTTGTACCGCTCTTATGTCGGTGGCATAAGCGCTATTATCGAACTGCAAGTGTATACCGTGATGTGCTGTTGACTGTACATATAAAAGACGAAATTATTGTTTACTTTTTAGAGCATTTAATTTTTTGAAGTCAATTATTTATACAATATTTTGTGCAACAAAATACATAATATCTATCATTCTGTCTACAGCTAACTAATGAAGATGTCTGGTTCGTGAGTCGTGAGGTATCAATATAGCTTGACCCAGTCCGAGTATTACCTAACAGCTTCCTGTACTATGGTTACTAATTATGTTTTTATAATAGTAAGATATACTTTACTGTTACATTTTATGTGTGTTTTTATGTATGTTCTACTTTTTTTATGTCAGAGGCGGGTAAACGAGCCAGCGTGTCGCCTGATGGTAAGCAATCACCGCCGCCCATGGACATCTGCAACACCAGAGGGATCGCTGATGCGTTGCCTGCCTTTTAAGGGGCCTCCGGCACTCTCACAAACCAGACAAAACACAATAGTAGTCACGATTATTTAACGCTGGTGTTATTTGAGAGGGTGGTACTTCCCTGGACGAGCCGGCGCATTCGTACTGTAAAACAGCATGGCTCTACCACTTCCATCACTAATATAGAATGGATGGGTGATTTCTGCACTTTTTATAGGAGCACCTAGGCATGTTTACCGTCGGAGCGTTCGAATGCTACTAAGTGAAAAGTCCATCTTTAGATACATAGAACATTTATGTTGAATTAGGAGCTCTTTCGGTTAGGACACTTTTGGCCGCTGATTGTGTATCTAGTTCTTTATTAGTGATCGATGCTCTACCACTACTAAAACTGCACTACATTTACAACCCGTCGGGGTAGCTGTTTTGTGTTGCCGATTGAAAAGAGTTACTTTCGAGTTTCTTGACGGTACTTCTTGATGGATAGCTAAGCTACATTCCGAGTCCATTGGCCATTTTGACTGGCCCGATGGCACATTTGGTAGTGACCCTATGCGCCAGAGGTCGTGGTTTCGAATCCCACCCAGGACAAACGCTTATATGATGAACATTTGTGTTTGTTCTGTGTCTGGATGTTTTTTTGTATTTAAGTATATATTTGTGGTACCTTCGTTGTTTCTGATACCCATAACAGAAGTGCTTACGCTACTTACTTTGGGGTCAGATAAATGTATGTGATGTCCAATATTTATTTATTGGTAGAGTCACTGTATAATGTTAATGCCTGACGAATCATGTGCATCTTTGAAGCCTATATGAATAGATAAAAATGTTGGTTTTGATTCAGGGTCTCAAAGCTATGAATGAACAATTGCTAATACGTATAATGTCAACCTTAAAATTGATTTTATTAATATTCACTTTTTACAACATTAAAAATATATACAAAAAAGAACTAAACATAATTATAAATTGCTAATTGATTTTAACATGAGGTCAGATCGATCACGATTCAAACGAGTTTATTTGAACATCGGATAACCATATATGACCGTGTCAGATTTGTATGTTTTTTCTACATTTGTTGTTAAATCTGTACGGTAGTTGTGAATTGGAGGTTCCTTCCTGCAATCACGATTATCACGATATGGTTGGAAAAATTAGATAATAAACTATTTAAGTTATAAATGGATTCAATTTAAGGTCAATCACTGATCAATTTTTGACCGCCTCCGTGGATCAGTGGCTAAGAGGCTCGGGTATGAAACCCGGAGGTCGTGGGTTCGATTCCCGCCTTGGGTCTGGTTGGTGGTAGGACTTTTTCAGAGTCCGACTGGCTAGCAACCACTCCCACAGGTGAAATCTGCCGCCATAACAGCTCTGGCTGTGTTCCGGCAATATTAATGTGGGTGCCAGTACACTTTAAATCAAAGGCTCGAAGATCAGATGAGCCTACAGTCTGGCAGCACATTGAGAGACGTTTCCAGGTGAAGCGTCCCTCACCGGGCCAGTCAAAGAACCAAAACATTTGCTAGTGGTCCTGCCCTATATCCTTATGCGCCAGGAGTCATGGGTCCAAATAACGTTACGCCATAGTGATGTGGAAATCAATAAAATAAATAAAATATAAATATCTCTGAATTGGATCAATTATTCGTCTAACACTGTAATGAATAATATTAATCAAATTCTGCGAAGTTATTAGTGAATTATAAACAACCATGTTAGGGTTTTATTTCTTGTAAAAATCAATTTACAATATGATTAGTCCTTAGATCAGTGTTTCAGTCCGAAGCCCCATTGGTTCAAGATACCAGGCTCACCAGACTTTACGTATTTTCTCAGAAATAAAATGTATAGAATGCCTACGTAGTTACCCGAAAAGTACCCATAAATTAGAATAAGAGCTACCAAGTATGCATCATGCATCGTAATGTGATTCTATACATTTTATGTAACTGTAATGTAATACAATATTTTTTTTGTAAATGTAATGTAATTCTTGAAATTTTATGTAACCATAATGTAATTATAGACATTTTATTTCTAAGAAAATATAAGTCTGCGGGCCCGAGTTATTGCTCTACATTGTTTGCTTTAAAACTCACCAAATCGTTTTACGTGAACGTCCCTATTAAAGGAAACCGTTTTGGTTTCCTTCTCCTTGGGTTCGGTATCGGTTTTGGTATCGTCTACCTTAGCGCCATCTTCGTTTTCTACTTTGATACCAGTTTCAGACATTGGGTATCTGAGGTACCCGGTCTTTGGTACCTCTGTCGGTAACTTTTATCAACTGGGCTTTTTTGGTACCATCGGTATTTTTTTTTATCTGGAAATGGTATTGCTGCCTAAATTTTACATACTTCAAAGTTTACATTACTTCATTTTTAACGATACAAAAAAAACAAATACATTTAAAAAAAAGCAAATGTAACAATTTTAACGATTAAATATTATGAACACATTAAATAGTTACATCATGATGCTTTAAAATTTCAAAACATGTATGACACTTAGGTGTGACACATTTTTTAACTTTAGCTTTCATATAATGTTAGCATAATATTACGTTTTAACACGTTTTTATGTAACAAAAAGCTAATAGAAATATTAGCTGACAACTGAAGCAAAAAATCACTGAGCACACAAGAGTAGAAAACATACAGAAGTTTAATTCCGTCTAATTGACAATGAAACTTTATCATTGCAGCCCACAGCTAGACATAAGCCTCTCCCTAATGCTCGCCATTTTACTTACTTGCACAAAACTTTGGCCGTATGTATTGCGTATGCAAAGTTTTGTGCACCAAAAATATGTTAAAACAATACTTCATTAATGGTTCATTCGAATGGATATAGGCTTCTGCGCATTTTCTTCTCTTTCTAATACAATTATTTGCTTCAACATTCGTTGTTACGTTCAACATCAGTTTTACTTACCTCCTTACATTTCTTTGAATCATGAGGCGAGCTGTGTGTGTCACAGCCGAAATACCGATGATGACCGCATCTTGTGTCACAATCTGTAACAAATCAAATAATATATTAGAATTTATTATGCCTTTTTGGGCCCGCCAACGGGCCCTCGGCCGGTTGGCCGCCCTAGGTATCGCTGGAGCGATGCTGTGGAGGCTGATCTTCGCGAATTGCAAGCTGGAGACTGGCGGGCAAGAACACAAGATCGTGAGGACTGGCGAATTCTTGTATCGGAGGCCAAGACACATTTTGGGTTGCTGCAATGAGCCATCGGAGTAAGTAAGTAAGTAAGAATTTATTATGACAAAATAAAATTTTCGAGAGAGGCAAACGAGCACACCTGATATTATATTACTACTATCTATATTTTGACATATTTGACAATTGGTATATGAACCAATGTATAGATGTCAGCGTGTAGTGGCGACCCACATCGCGTCGCGTAGTCACCTTGCGACACTGCACCGCACTGGTAATGACAATATGACTGTGTGGTCCAAGTTATTACCGTTTAGAGTAAAAGAGAAATAAGTTAAAAAAATATAATAATAATTAAAAAAAAAAATCTATTTTGTGCAGGAGTTCTTAGTTTTACATTAGGCAAGTGTTTTGTTTGAATGGTACACAATATTCAGGAATAAAATCTGATAGATGTACCCATTTCAAATGAGGTCGGTCATATGGTACCAAAAGGTCCCTAGGTGTTTGGTTTTTGCCGCACTCAAGCATCAGAGGACCGGGTTACAAAAGGACCTAGAATTGAAAATAATACCTACATAAGAATTATACTATCGTTCAGGTCGATAGTAAACTCACGTGCACTTTTTGCGATCGGGTGTTTGCCAATAAGATTGGCTACTCTAGCCATCTTCGTGCGCACTAGCGCCGTAATGATTAGGAGTTGAAGTAGTCGCCATGACCGAAATCGGTCGGACTTTATCATCATCATCACTATCGGTCATAGACCCTAGGACACTTGCCACATTTACGCGTTGCCAAGGCATAGGTTTTTGGATATATGAATAACAAAAAATACATAATACGAATAGATAAATGATTTTATTTCCCAATTTTCTTCATCTTATTCCTTAAACCACGCTCAGAGTACACAACTTTTTAAACTTTTTACCACATTTGCTCAACCGATCGGAGCACACGACCAAATTGCGAAAGGCACACATTACTTCAATTAACGAACGCCCATCGCAAATTTTAACATGGTCGCGTAATTCGGTTTCGGATGTTTTATGGACATTGCGTTTCAAAATTAACTGGTAATCTTTGCAATTGTGGATGTTGCAAAATGTTCAATGCGAGTTGGTTAATTATTGACGTTTTTGGAATTATTTTGTAAACGAACAAAAATAGTAGATAATTGGTTTGATATTTCTCACTTTTTTGGAATAACATGCCCAACATGCCACCTTCAGCATCGGGAAAAAGTGCTTAGGTTCTAACAGGTGTGTATTATTTTGTATCATTTTATATACAACTAGCCTTCCGCCAGGGGTTTCACTCGCGCGTAACTCCCTTTTTCAAATATCCTTCCCCCCACATATCTGGGATTAAAAGTACCCTATGTCACCCGGGCATAGTGTAGCTTTCCAACAGTGAAAGAATTATTCAAATCAGTTCAGTAGTTTTAGAGCCCATTCAATACAAACAAACAAACAATCAAATCTTTCCTCTTTATAATAATACTAGCGGCCGCCCGCGGTTTCACCCGCATGGTTCCTGTTCCCGTAGGAATTGATCAAAGTCCTTTCTTAGCGGATGCCTACGGCATAACATCTACCTGCATGCCAAATTTCAGCCCAATCCGTCTAGTGGTTTGGGCTGTGCGTTGATATCTATCTATGTCAGTCAGGCAGGACAGTCAGTCACCTTTGAGTTAGCCTTCCGCCCGGGGTTTCACTCGCGCGTAACTCCCTTTTTCAAATATCCTTCCCCCCACATATCTGGGATTAAAAGTACCCTATGTCACCCGGGCGTAGTGTAGCTTTCTAACAGTGAAAGAATTATTCAAATCAGTTCAATAGTTTCGGAGCCCATTCAATACAAACAAACAAACAATTAAATCTTTCCTCATTATAAATATTACGATAGATTTGCAACGGCTAGTAACCGGACTGTAATAATTTGTAACCCTAGGCTACCAATTGACGCATAAAAAGAGAAATAAATCCCTGGACATTATTCACACAGCGCCATCTAGCCCCAAACTAAGCATGAGCTTGTGCCATGGTTGCTACTTGCTAGACAACGGATAAACATTACTAAATTACTTAATACTTTTTTTTTTTGTAAATACATACATATTATACATAGAAATACTCAGACCGAAATAAAACTTAACACAGTTCTAAGAAGATGACTAAATCCTAAACAACTAGCAGGAAATGGCATGAAGGAAGACATACATCACCACCTTGAGCCCACGGCCTATTAGCGAGTCTATTCTAGCCTATTCACACCTACGAATAACAACGCGAATGAACTTGTGTACACGATGATTTATATCTAACAAGATTTGTACTGAGAAGTTTCGAATAAAAATTATATCCTTAGAAATTTACACTCTAGCCCAAAACTAATAATGATGTCTTTTTTTTAAATTGACAAAAAAGGCAGGTTTATTGATCTAACCTTCTTTTTTTCAAAATCGACAATAATAAGCCAAAAAAGAGAGAAAAAGAAGTCGTCTCGGTGTAGCAGGCGCAGGGCAGTGCCAGACAGTAAATGCTTAGCTTAGTTACTGTTTGGCACTGAACTGTCTAAGGGCAGACGTGGCGCTTACCATCAGGTGTACGATCTGCTCGTCTTGTTATACATTGCAATAAAAAAAAAGATTATTGATATCTGATAGATCATGACCTTATCTGAAAGCGGAAAAGGTAACCCCAATAGAAGAAACCAACCTAACTTAGTGTGTCGTCACTAGCCAGGTGACGTTATTTTTCTCCTACGCGGACTACTCACTGTTGAATCACCTATTATAGTTTTTGCTACTTTTTAGTGTCTTGCCCTTTTTCGGCAAATAATGCCGTTGTTTGCAGCCGCCAACACGAATACGATCTCCGAATGTGCTATTTTTTTTTTATGTAATAGGGGGCAAACGAGCAAGTGGGTCACCTGATGATAAGTGATTACCGCCACCCATAAGCACCCGAGAAGACCCCCTTAGGGTCACAGGCGCGTTGCCCGTCTTTAAGGGTGGAATATGCTCGCTTCTTGAAGGTATTCATGTCGTATTGGCTTGGAAACACCGCTGCGGAAGCTGGTTCCATAGAACAGTCGTGCGCGGCAGAAAATGTCTGCAGAAACGTACGGTAGTTGATCGCCACTCGTCCAGGTGGTTTGGATGAAACTGCATTTTGTGGCGGGTTGTACGGTGGTGAAATTTAGCAGCAGGAATCAAACCAAATAATTCCTCGGAACACTCCCCATGATATAGGGCCTATATCATGGGGAGTGTCCCTGTGCATCTTCTACCGCCTATATTATAGGCGGTAGAAGATGCACAGGGACGCAATGTCTCTACGCAATGCCAGAGGATCTAAGCAACCGGCAAGACTCTCGGCACCGACAATCCGGGTTGCTCGACGTTGGATACGGTCAAAAGGAAGAAGTTGGTACTGTGGTGCTCCGGCCCAGAGATGACAGCAGTACTCCATGTGAGGCCGAACTTGGGCTTTATAGAGTTGGAGGCGATGAGTCGCTACATACAAGACTGGCTATAATAATGCAAGATTGCAAGTATGCGATTTTTAATCGCGCCTGCAGCGGTTGCGTGCCAGCAGCCTGCAGCGTGACGTACCAAAAGACAACTTATCGTGGACGGTTTGTAACCGCACGTCAACCGCGGCGGCTGCGATTGTGATAGACGAAACTCGAACCAAGTACTAGATTAGTCGCGGACGGTCACCGTCCACGTTGCCCTTTGCGCTTATCAAAAAGATGACAATTAATTATTTACTAACATTAGATTTCCATTTTACCTTCAAACTATAAAAAAAATACTTGCATTAATCGATAGTAGGTAGGTACTACTAACAGCGCTTTCACACGGGCAGTCCAGTTTTTTGCAGGATCCCGTTTTCTGCAGGATCCCGTTTGATGGCGAATGTGTTTAGGTATATGCTAGCGTTCACACGAGCATCCCGCATGCGGGATACTGCAAAAACCCGATCCGGCATTCGGTTTTGTCACTAGAAACTGGATCCGTTGTCCAGTAAAAAGCGGGATCCCGTTTAGTCGCACAAATATTTATATAGCAGTGTTCACGGCCCTTTCACACGGCAGTCCAGTTTTGCAGGACCGTTTAGTCCACAGTTTTTTACTGGATCCCGCAAAACTGAACTGCCATGTGAACACACCGTCCTGTTTTGCAGGATACAGTAAAAAGCCGGTCCTGCAAAACTGGATGCCGTGTGAAAGGGCTGTAAAGGTGAAGCGTTTTGCTGCGGGAAAACGACTAAAAAAACACGCTGTACATTTTGATCCGCCATATTTTTCAAGATTAACAGTTAGTGTAATTAAGAAGTATATTTTAATTAAATTGATAGCTCGCCTTAAATTACTGCGTAGGTTAACGTTGAGTGTGAGTAATTAGCAGAGCTAATTCGAGCTTTCATCGCAAGGACTGTAGAAGGACAACAAACAAGAAAATCCTGTTATTTTTAATTAATATTGATATTTAATCCTCTTTTATTATAATAGCGGGGCGTCCGAATGGGCCATCTCCATAAATACGATTTAGGGATCCCACTTTTATGAGAAAACCATCTTTTTAAAACCATTCTCCAATGTTTTTTTTTTTTTGGTATCTGTCGCTATTTGATACGACTATATAATAGAGAACGTAAAGAGGGATTTGGAGATAAATAATTGAAAATAGAGTAAAATATCGTATTGTAAACAAAGGAGTAAATCATTGATATTAAAACATAATGACTTATAGATAATAATAGTTAGTTGAGGACGGAGTGAGTGAGAACAGTCGAGATTGTTTATAACAATCATTCTCCAATGTTGATAGCTAAAATGTAGTGTATGCGAATAACATCAGAAATCTGTCTCAATAGTTATTTGTTATACAAGAGTGCAAAGTTGCTTTTTAACCGCGTGTTCAATTCTGATGACGCGAGTGATTCAAAAATTAGAATCCTGAGCGTTAGCGAGGGAATCAAAAGAGCACGAGGTGAAAAATCTTTGCACTCGAGTGCAACCCGTAACTTTTCATTCCACCTCAGCGAGGAAATGACTAAATGCAAAAAAAAAAAGTTGTATGATATATTCGGCACCATAGAGGTAGCAGTAAATAGGTTTAATGTTTTTTTTAATTCACAAACTGAGTGCTCACGATGTTCTAAATTCAATTTACTTTATCCTCTAGAGAATAAAAACGGCTTTTCCACTCAGATATTGAAGATTAAAAATACTCTTTCCGAGATGGTGGGATGAAAAATATATTATTCTTATATCAGCCTTATAAAAGCACTTAGTTATAAATCGCAAATTATCATTAATGTCACTGAATGACTCCACCACCGGCATCGGAATATAGTAAGTAAGTAGCCTAAATAAATACTAAAAGTACTACCAATATTACTAAATATTTTATGTGAAAGATAAAGACACTTTAGTCAAAAACAGCTGGCTGCTAGGCACCGTTAATTAGTAAAAGCACACTTTTTAAAAATGTTCTAATTTTAATACACTTTGTGAAAATGTATTAATAAGTTCATTTTATCACTCAATTGTGTACGGAATCAAAACGCGTATTTTGACTGAAGCTTGGCTAGTTTTTAATAAATACTCGTGTACAAGCGTGTGTTAAAATGTTGTCAAAGAAAAAATAAATCAGTTTTATCTAGACTATCGCTGTGTACTCTCAAGCTCGAAAGTACTTAAGTCGTTCAAAAGCTCACCTGTGTAAGAATTCGGGAAGACAAGAGCTGAAAGCGAGGAATATCGTACCTAGTCCAGTAGGTGATTTTCTTGGGGTGTTGGGTTTGATTCCCATGTCGGGGAAAATTGGCCCGGTCCTTTTATGTTTTTTTGCAATTTTGTTCCATTTTATAAATATTTATAACCTCTATTATTTTGCTCGAAATGGTTTTTAATCAATCTGGTATTATTCAGTAATGAGTCTTATAATAATAATTATTATAAATGTTCTCTGCTTATTACGAAAACGCTTTGAAATGAATTATTTTATTGAAAAAAGAAGTAAAGTTCTACCCTACTTAATATCTCAATGCAAATCAAAGGCCTCTCCATAATTTAAATCGTTGACGACGATGGATACTGGCCTAATCACCATGCTTACTACCTGCGTATTGGTGATTACAAACTCATATTTTCTTACACAGAATAATAATTGAATATTATGATACAATATGCATGCGTGTTTGCATAAACGTTTTCTCCAAGCCTGTACTAACTGAACGTTTTCAAGTAAATTGTGCGCGTCTATAAAAATAGGTGAATATTTATGTTCGTTCTTTATCGGTACGTGGAGCCATCGTAACGAGCTCCTCGGGCAACCCGAGATATATTACAAGCACTATTATAACTTATATTTTAATAAAACTACACCTATTTTATTTTGCCCGATAACAAAATAGGTTATACCCTGTATGGTGTATACAATTCCCAGTTGAAATGGAGCGGCTCGCCCGGGGAAGTACCACCCTCTCATAGAAGATCAATATAGGTAATAATTAATAAATAAATATCTCTGGACATGATTCACACAGCGCCATCTAGCCCCAAACTAAGCATTAGCTTGTGCTATGGGTGCCAGACAACGGATAAACATTACGTATATACTTTTTTGTAAATACATACATGTTATACATAGAAACACCCAGACCGATACAAACAGACATGTTCATGCACGCAAATGTTTGTAGCGTGCGGGGATCGAACCCGCGACGTCTGGTGTAATAGCCGACTTCTCGACCATTACACCAAACGGCTCGTCTTATTTTTAATAGGTAACACTCTTCCATTGTTTCGGGATGTTGTCTCTGTTGTTTTCAACAGAGAAAAACATCCTGAAAGAAACTTAGCTGCACTGGCAAGAAACTTAGCTGGTTTCTCTTTTTCATCGCCATATTGTTTCCAACAGCATAATGTTTGAAGGTCTGGTAATCGAACTCACAACCCTTGATACATAAAAGAATCCCTACAAATCGAACCACGTATCGTTTAAGAAAATGAAAGCAGTTTATCACATGTGAAACCTTAAACCAGCATTTACTCAAATAGGCGTTGTAAGATGACCTATTTAAAACCAGCCGTTTAGCTCTGTCATAATAGTAGTTATTTTGCGAGCATACGACGAAATTACAAGTCCTAAAAGCGAGATTGTGGCCCGTACGTACACGTATATGGTTGCAAGGACGTACAAACGGACATTTTCGGCGCCTGCGCAAGTTTATGTGACTATTTTCGTTGAAGCATTACTAACAGTAATAATTATATTTCTCAGGATTTAAGCTGCTCCAAGACTTTTAGAGAATACTAGCGTCACGGGGCGCGTACCGTCACTTGATATAACTATAAAATTGTATATTAATTGTCCTTGTTTTATGATATATGATGGTATAATACGCGTCAACTTAATTGGCTTGTCTGAACATCGTGCGAGAACCTGCGCAGAACGCAAATGTAGGTGTCAGAGGGGTGCAGCCGCGCCCCGCACCTGTGCAAACGACGCGACCAGCTTACTTCAGACACGCCAGTTAAGTTGAATCGTATTAAAAGGCAATATAACATACTTAGTAAGAGTTCAACTGAAATATTCCGAACAGCAAAACCAAAATCACAAATACATACCTAGGTATTCCATCCGAAATGGGATTTAAACCCAGGACTCTTGGAACAGGCGTCACTTTGCCAACTAGTCTCTGCACCACGGAGACAGTCACGTATGTACATATAAGGCAGCAAGGACACTCAGACATTTTCGGTGAACAAACCTAAACAGGTTTTTGCGACAGAATTTTTCGTATTAAACGCTCAGTTGAACCAGTAATGTTGAAACTACTACTTCTAAGTACTGATTAAGCCCGCATATACAAATACAATTTATGACAACCGATATGGTCTTGTAGTTGAGAAATCGGTACCGGAGGCCACAGGTTCGATACCTGCCTTGACAAAAAATACATTTGTAAGTTTTATAAAGCACTCGTGGCGCAACTGTGACAGTGGTTTGTTAGCGAAAACGTCATATAAGCACAATTAGTGACATTTATTTCGAGCGTCTCCGTGCTTCGGAAGGCACGTCCCGGCTGATATTTACTATAATTAGTCGTCAAGCCTAGTCAGAGGCCATTTGGCGGATTGATAACATCTGACTTGGTCACTTGCCTAACGCACCCCTCTACCAACCCGCACTGGGCCCGCGTGGTGGATTATGGCCCACACTATATCACAGTTGAGATTAGGCCTGTGTCCCAGAAGAACGTATAACTATAATTATGCTGATGATGATGATGAAGTTTTATAAAAGGAAGTTTTTTTATGCCAGATAAGTTGGCAGACAGACACGCAGTCCACTTTATGGTAAGCGGCCACTGCGGTCTATTTCATTAAGGGAGACTTCACATGGTGTGTCGCTCAATGTGCTGCCAGACTGTAGGCTCCTCTGATCTTCAAGCCTCTGATTTCAAGTGTACTGGTTCCCCATTTATTTCGCCGGAACACAGCCAGAGCTGTTATGGGGGCTGATTTTACCTGTGGGGTCGTAGCTTTTAGTTCCCATATCATATAGTAGTAGGGAAGCTATAGTTCTGGGCTAGGCAGCATGTAATATGTCCCAGGATATACCTAGTATAGTCACAGAATATATAATAGTATGGTATAATAGTTAATCAAACCAACTTAAAACGAATATTTAACATTCATTATGTTTAATAATAATATGTACCATTAACACGCGGGCTATAAACTCTAAACACGTTGTTATAGCCAATAGAACTCCGCTCCAATCTTTTTAACAGTTTTCCGTATAATTTATTTGGTGTATCTTCGACGAACGATCTCGGAATTGTAATGAAGTATGGTTGACATCATATTTCACTAGAATTTGTCAATGATTTAGTTAAAAGAATACAAATGCGGATATCGAATAACGCACATGTGTGCCCGTCGATCTTGTTTGAAATCGTAAAAAAATACGAGTATAATATTTTTAAATGTATTCCCAGCCCAATCTATTCATATAGTTTTTTTTTTTTGTTTCGATCAGTTTGGCAGACATGTACAGTCGACAGCACATCGGACTATCCTAATTTGTCATATTTCTACAACAAATTTTCAGCTTTATTCATTTCACATAGAGTTCTCGTTCAATTGAAAACTCTTGACAGAATAGAGTAGGTTGGTCTGCTGCCGTCCGTACGTAGCCCACCTGATGGTACGTGGCCACTGCGGTCTATTCCATTAAGAGACTCTTAGTTAGGAAGCGTCACTCAATGGCAGAAGCCATTTGACTTTAAGTTTACTGGCTTTCACATTAATATTGCCGGAACTCTGCCAGAGAAGTGTTATGGCGGCTAATTAGATAAGCCAGGTAGTCGTAAAAACTGCCTCCGTGGTTCAATGATTAAAGCGTTGGGCTCTAAAACCCGAAGGTCGTGGGTTCGAATCCGGCGAGGAACATTAATTTCTGTGATTGCATCCAACTGGATACAATCACAGAAAACAAAACTTGGGTAAGACATTGCAGGCTTGAATCACCTAAGTAAATGTCTGAAAAGAACGATGATTCCGTGCTTCGGAAGGCACATTAAGTCGTTGGTCCCGACTATGTTCCAAGTAGGTCTGGTTCCACTTGTAAGGGTTACGGAGGTTAGATGGCAATCGCTCCATTGTAATCTAGGCTTGTCAAATCTAGGATCAAAGTCGAAGCGGAATCTGAGTTCAATTCTAGATGCAATCAGGAATACCCTGAGATGATGATGATGATGAGATAGTCGACGGGGAAAGTCTCAGAGGTCGTGGGTTCAGTCACTCCAATCCCGGTAAAACTCAAAAGTACAATAACTTAGAATACGTTTGTCTGTCCTCGAAAATATATGTTTAAAACGCCCAATCGCGAAATAATATCGCGAAACAAAGAAGAGTAGGAAGACCACACCGCACCTCCTAAATGGGAACGGACAAAAAGATACGTCCAAATATGGCGGTGGTATGGCGACCTGTCCTGTCACCTTGACGGAAAAGGTCGCAATGCGCCTGCGCACTGGATGGAGAAAGTGAAGTACACAGTCTTTTTATTTGTTTGATAATTTTTACTGTGGGAACAAAATGAACTTAATTTTTTTTAATTAGGTATATATTTTTTTCTAGAATTCATTCAATTGTACGACTAAGTAAGCTTTACTTTTATGATGTTACAATTTTTATTTATTATTTAATTATTAAAGGTCGTGGTAGTATTTTACGAGTACTATCCGGCTACGTGACACGTGACTCTGCCAGCTGTTGAATAAAAACACGTTTTGAAATTACTTTCAAGTGATTTTATTAGAATACCTAAATAAATCCAGATTAATGTCTAAAAATACAACCCGATTTACCTCAGCAATAAAGCATAAATCATTTATTATCGACTTTTTATACAAAAATTAAAAGGTCCAGTATTTTTCGACCAACATTTTATAATTTGCGTGCTAATTAGCTTATTAGCAAATCAATTTAGTTGGCACAACAATGTTTTACCTCTTTTGAAATATGGTTTCATTAACATATTTTGCGAATTTGAATTAAGAAATGTTTTAAATACGTTTTTAAAAGAATAAAACACGAAAAACGAAAGTCATGCGAAGGGCTTCGTGATCGGAAACTTTTTGCTTTTTGAGCAATAAAGAAAGCCAATAAACTAAATTGACTTTTTTAGCTTGTTCCGAGAGGACTTTGGGCTGGGGTGACCATCTTTATGGCGTAAATTGGGATATTCCCTTTTCAAAATATCATTCCCTAAAAATATATTATTTTAAAAATGATAAAATATTTGGCTTAGTCGATAATTTTTAGCTATGTTATAAATATGTTTGTAGGTGCATATCTGGTTCAGGTATGTATGAATTGTTACGGTCCTATGTCTTATGTCCTCTTTTTTTGCAGCCTTTTGACTCCCCACCTACAAAGTTTTTTACCCGGTGAATACGTTACGTACCCTCCGTCAAGGGCAGTAGGTGGTGTGTGGGACATCCACACCCTAAAAAGGGCCGACTTTTCCCTCTATACCCTGGACCACTCCTTCTTGCCTGATGATGATGTCATGAAAGAGAGATGATCCATATTTCTAACATTAAGCGTTCCCAGCGTTCACTTTAGTCTTACGGATCTTTATAAACTTGGTTACCCTACCCAGCCTCCGTTTTTGCGTTTTAGGGGTTTAATGCCCCCCAAAGGGTCACATTGGGGACGGGAGGACGAAGCCGACTCTATTTGCTTGGTGCATCGTTGTTTTGCTTACACTGGGACCGATGCACCATGCACTTAAGACTTGTCATGGCACACAATGAGGCTGCGTTTTGCGGTGATCTAAATCTGATAAAGATAGTCGTGTTTTTAGGGGAGATCAGAAATGTAACACATAATGATAATGGATTAATAAGTTAGGACATAAATGATCGCAAACCCTGCTGTGTTAGAAAAAACCGACTCACATGTTCTTAACTTCTTTTGGTTTTTAACCGACTTCAAAAAAGGAGGAGGTTATATGTTCGACTGTATGTATTTTTTTTTTTTTTTTTTTTTATGTATGTCCGTCGATTTCTCCGTCAATTGTGGACCGATTTAAATAATTCTTTTTTTATTTGAAAGTGCATAGTTCCGAGGTGGTCCCATTGTCACCATGTCAGGATCTGATGATGGGATCCCGGAAAAATCAACGGAAAACCTCAAATTTTATACGCGTTACTTGTTTTTTCTGAAGCCATTCAAGTTTTTGCGTCCGATAAACATCATTTTATGTTGATGAGCTGATGATGGAAGGTACAACTCCTTAACGGTTAGGAGTTAGGGGATAATTCTTTCAGTATTGTAGGAATATGAGGACCGTTAGTTGTATTTCATGTACTTTTGCAGCTAAGGTGATGATGGAAAGTACAACTCCTTAACGGTTAGGAGTTAGGAGATAATTCTTTCAGTGTTGTAGGAATATGTGGAACGTTAGTTGTATTTCATGTACTTTTGCAGCTAAGCTAATGATTACCCGGGGATGGGCTAGTCACTAGCCAATAAGGTTAGCACCGGCTCGTCCTAATCGGGTGTGAAGGAGAAACCGGGGGAGTGTAGTGGGTAGCGGACGCTTCGGTCTCGAGTCCCACACACGGCCGCGGGTCTAGCTAGCCTGCGGTTATGGTGCATAAACGCATTCTCCTCCTACCCATGGTGCTGAACACTTAATGAATACCTAATATTATCAAATAATACAATTCTACTATTTTACTCGTATTTTCGCTATCATTATTATGAAAGAGTTTTACTCACTACCTACGTGTTATTCACACTAAAAATAGAAAAATAAACAAACTTTTTTAAAAAAAAATTTAACCCACTTCAAAAAAAAAAAAGAAACAAAAAAAACTACCTAAAAAACTGAAAAGCAAAAAATAATTTTAATAAGACATTCATCAAATGCGCTTATTGTCTAAGCCTATTAATTAAATTGTATTTTACGTGCTAGGTAGGTACCTACTAATCTGTTTGAAGTCGGTGCCAAGCCAAAGGTAATAAAAAATGATATATAACAATATTATGTATTATAAAGGGTTACTTATTAATCCGCGGACGTAGGTACTTAATCTGGGTACCTAATATTTGGCTTGGCACCGATTTCAAACAGATTAGTAGGTACCTACCTAGCACGTAAAATACAATTTAATTAATAGGCTTAGACAATAAGCGCATTTGATGAATGTCTTATTAAAATTATTTTTTGCTTTTCAGTTTTTTAGGTAGTTTTTTTTTGTTTCTTTTTTTAGTTTGTGCTTTCCCAGAATTAAGCTACGTTTGTTCCTAAATGGCACATAACCTTGCAAGGCATCACAAATGTACACCTATCGAATATTTGGGACCTCTCTATGTTCCTAACCATGCGTACCTGTCTCTTACTCTAGTTTGGGCTTAGCCGCTGTTTAAATAACGTCAATAATGATATTCAGCCAGCGTTCCAAGGTTCAATAAAAATAGATTTCTATAGAGTCCTGCCCAACCTCTTAAGCTTACAATGTATTCGTAATTGATGCACTATTTGCAATAATCGTGCCGGCCACCCAAGCTGGACAGCAATTTGTGGTTCATTCCACACCGATTAACCACCTTCAATCCGTGTTAAGATCTGTACTTTTATTTCGTTACGTGTAAGCTAGTTTTATTAAGTATATTACATACAAAATACGAGTAGAAGCGTAGCGGGTATTTTCGCTTCGTTGTCGGTAAGAAGAGGGAATCAGCTTATTTTTTCAAACAAATGGGAACTTCTTAGCAATTTTTTCCTTTCTTCTTAGCTTCGGATCATAGGGTTTTTTGTTATCTATACTAATATTACAACGAGGAAAAATTTGTTTGTTTGTATTGAATAGGCTCCGAAACTACTGAACCGATTTGAAAAATTCTTTCACTGTTGAAAGGCTACATTATTCCCGGGTGACATAGGGTACTTTTTATCCAGGAAATGTAGGGGGAGGGGGGGATAATTGACAAAAGAAATGGCGTGCGGGTGAAACCGCGGAAGCGACCGTAACCTAATAGGGCGGGCAGATCAGATTTAGTGGGTATCCTCCATCAGGCGTCTTATAGACTGGTGCATGGAACGAGTCCTACACTCGACTCGCCTACCCCAGGCGAGTTTTAGCGATCCATATACCATTCCCCTCCACAAAGAAAAATGATATTTACTATTATTAATAGCCTAGTTGACACAAATGATATAATTACAGTAGATTCGACCGGTGACGTGATCGCGCAATGGTCAAGGCGTTCAAGGTAAACGACATCAGATGGAGTTACTGTTGTGATTGCAGATAAGTATGCATGCAAGTGAAGTTAGCACCTATATGATATGCTGTCTTGACACTACTGTTATGGTTACCAGATTAAATCCTATCCTATCCTACTTAATATTATAAATGCGAAAGTCCGGATGTTTAGATGTTTGTTTGTTCCTCAATCACGCCTAAACGGCTGAACGGATTTAGATGAAATTTGGCACACATATAGTTTATAACCCGGATTAGGACATAGGCTATAAAATTCCTACGGGAAACGTCTCATTCCCGCGGGAATATCAATTTTGAAACTACTGAACCGAGTTGAATAATTCTTTCACTGTTGGAAAGCTACACTATCCCCTGAACATAGGGTACTTTTGATCCCGGAAATATGGGTGGAAGGGGGGATATTTGAAAACAGAGATTACGCGCGGGTGAAACCGCGGGCGGAAGGCTACTAAATAAATAAATCAACTGTTATCTAACTATACTGCCACCGTGGTCAGAGCGATGGGCTCTAAAACCCGGAGGTCGTGTGTTTTGTGTGCTTGTTTCCAGTTTGGTTAGGACATTGCAGGCTTCAATCACCTGAATGTTTGAAAAGAATGATGATTCCGTGCTTCGGAAGGCACGTTAAAGCCGTTGGTCCCGACTATGTTCCAAGTCCAAGGTTTCCCTTGTAAGGGTTACGGAGGTCAGATGGCAATCGCTCCATTGCAATAACCAGGCTTGTCAAATCTAGGATCATAGTCGAAGCGGACCCTTAGCTCCATACTGGATGCAATCGGGAATACGCTGAGATGATGATGCGATTTTATTACACCTATGTAGAGCATAGGCGTAACGCATTTTCCCCATGTTTAAAAAGCCCAGCTATTATTTAATTGAATGAATTAACTAACTTGCCATCACCTTCATTTGAAATCCTAATCATCACAAGGCAAAATAAGGCAAAGTAGGTCATTTCAGCGACACGCATTCATGGAAAGGCATTTCCGTGTTTATTCAGCCTATGAGCCTACTTATGCATATTTCGAGGTCAGTGTTGCCACATTCCAAACGAAAACCTCTAAACTTCAAGGACTCAAAAACGTCTCGAATATGTAATTTTATTGCACTTTTTCACGAAATATTCAAACCTCGTACGCCACAAAGGTACTGTTAAAAAATTAAAATGTGTCAATTAAGCGCCGTTGACATTTTGTTTGAAGTAAACTGTGCTAATATGAATCATTATGTAAAGTTAGTTATTAGCTTCTAAGAAGAGGTCTGTGGTTCGCACGTCGCGTGTTTTGCGAAGTTTGCACGAAATTTTTAGGGATCTGTACTGCAAGCATTTTTTTAAATGGTAGATTTGTTTTTTTTTTGTGCGCCAGTATTATTGCCACACGGTTAGTCAAAATCAAAATAAGCTTTCTCATATAGGCTTCAAAGATACTCTTATATATCGTCACAATGCACTTAAATATCGTCACTTGATCGTCACACATTAATATTATGGAGTGACTCTACGACCAAAAAACTGTATGACTTGGTAAATATTATATAGAGTAACTAGCGGTCGCCCGCGGTTTCACCCGCGTGGTTCCCGTTCCCGTGGGAATTGATCAAAATAATTTCTTAGCGGATGCCTACGTCATAATATCTACCTGCATGTCAAATTTCAGCCCGATCCGTCCAGTGGTTTGGGCTGTGCGTTGATAGATATCTATGTCAGTCAGTCACCTTTGAGTTTTTTAAATAAAGATGGACATTGTATTGATATAATTATTGTAAAACTTTGGTGATTCAAAAGAGTAACTAGAGACTTCTTGCCGGTTCTTCACGTTAGATAACAACATTCTGAATCCGGTGGTAGAGTCACTATGTTACCTTGATAATTGACGATTAATAAGTGCATCTCTGAGGCCTACATGAATAAAGAATATTTTGATTTTTGACCGGATTGTCTATTGAGAATATCCGGCAATCTCTTTTCTTTCTCTAATCTAAATCTCTTTTCAATCGCCATTTCGCAATAGAATAAATCCTACGGAATCCCATTATTTATAACCAGTTTCCGGAATGTCGTTTTTTGACCGATTACTAAGAGGTTTCGCATAAATGAATTGTACTAATAATGTTGAATGCATACTTTTACCCTTTTTTAGATTCCTGTCAAAAACGTATATAAATATAGGCAGCGCTTCACAACCCAATAAATTAAAAAAAAGTGTAATGAGGGTGATGTGGTGATCGGGCCAAATCTTTACTGTTACATTACATCTACGGTAAACTACAAAAGCCAGGCAACGGATAAACATTAAACATAGGGGTGAATTGCCCAAGCAAAAAAATAACCTGAGAACGGTAGTGCAATGTGCTGATTTTTAAATTTTATATATTTTTTTTCAACAAAGTAAGTACCTACTTCTCTACCTTGGCAAAAAAAAACATTGATTTATACCCTCTAATACAAAAAAAAATACAAAGTGTCATTTTATCATCACGGTGCACTGTCCCCAACCCAATTCCGCTCATAAAATACCTTCCCCTGCTAATACATTCGTAATAAGGATATAGTTAAATCGATTTAGTTATCATTACATTATAAAATGTTCGATCAAATAAAACTATTTTTGTTTGTTCATCTTCTATCTCATGGATTTGACAGGCAGTCAACTTTTGTCCCGAAACAAGTTATCATTTCAGAGGACAGTAAGTTTTAGTAGAATAGCCACGACAACACTGCGTTGTTACGCCCCTCTCACCTTTCCTCACTTCGGATCAGTCCGTCCGGCTCAAGCTATTGACGCCAACGCGCTGGTCTTATCGTGTAGGTACTTTTTTTCAGTAAAAACACCCAGACTAGTACAAACAGACATTTTTATGCACACAAATGTTTGTGTCATACATTGTCTGTTAGCCTGACATTCTAAACTAATGAAATATACATAATATTACTGAACCGAAAACATAAGTGAACTTTAACTTGTTAATAACAAAAATATGTAATGACCTTTGTAAGAGATAATGCGAAATAATATCAGTATACTAGATTCATAAATGTTGCTGTATATGATTAATGAGTTTTTTAAAACAACCTGTAAATAGAAGCTTGACATTTTACAAACTTTAAACGAGTTGCTGTTGATACGAACGGCTTAAAGATATGTTTACCCAGTGGTAGCGAAGCTATAGCTTTTTTAACGCTGGTTCGGTGGGTTAAAGCTTAAACATGAAACGAATGAATGAACTCACTTGAATACTTTTTTGTAAAAATGACCTGGATCATGGAATGAATGTTTCTCTGTTAAGGGTTATATGGCGGTCAGATGGCAGTAGCTAATCTATTACATATAATAAATTTGTAGAAAAGTGGTGTCTGTACAATGGAAATATATAAAAAAAAAAGTAGCAGGGGTTGTTATTACATCGATACCGAACCCGAAATTGTAATTAAAAAAAATTTTGTCTGTTTGTCTGTTTGTCTGTTTGTCTGTTTGTCTGTTTGTCTGTTTGTCTGTTTGTCTGTGTGTTTGTGCACGCTAATATCAGAAACGGCTTATTCGATTGAGATGCGGTTTTCACTAATATATTGTGGTAAGCTTCACTTAACATTTAGTGTTTATTTCATGTCAATCGGTTCATAAATAAAAAAGTTATGTCAATATAAAGGTACACACCTCGCGCCTGAGCTGCGCGTCCGTATATAAAGCGCGCTGAGAGTATGGCGAATAGGTAGTTGCATTCGATGATTGCGATTTACTTGAATACTGACAGTTTGGATATTTCATTTATTTATATTTAAGGGTTTGTAGGTTAGGTTGTCTTTCTTAATTTTCTTTAAAAATTTGTAAATAATAGTCCAGTCAAATAAGACTTTGAAGGTTACAAAAATTCCCAGAGAGCTAAAAATTGGTATGAATGTTCAGAATACTATTATAAATGAATTGTGAAAAGTCCTCATCAATCCTCCTTGTGCAATTTTTTTTATTGATGTTGAAAGTTTGCAAAAATAGGTTTTTCGCGTTTTTCAGCTAAACGGTGAGTTTTACAGGAAAAATAGTTTAGACAAAATTGTAGATCATCCGATTCCCTACAAAAAATGTATTCACACTTTTTTCATAAGTATTGCCATTTCCGTGATATAGCGATTGAAAAAATTGAAAAAAAATATTTTATTCGTAATATTCATTTTTGAACCGTTTTACGAGTAAAAATATGAGTCTCTATGTCTTATACATACAAATTATAAAATTGTTAGAATTAAATGAACGTCAAAAACTCTGCCCCTATCTTCATTTAACACATTAACCGCCGCAGTCGTATTTATCCGACAGCAAGAATTCGCGTCGGGTCATAACCGCCACAGTCGTAAAATTCCGACTGCAACTTTCGTCTAATTTTATTCAAACTATTGACTGAAAAAAAAATCACAAAAGTAAATAAAGTTTTGTAAAACAAGTGTCCGGCGCTAGGAGCACGTTTTGTGGGATGGACGTCCGGCGGTTAAAAGGTTAACAAAGTTTGTGAAATTTACTGTTTTTTAAAAAAAAATGCGCAATTCTGCTTTGTTTGTAGTCAATCTTTGACTGAAAGTGGAGTTGTTACTGTTATCGCGGCATGAAAGCATAAATTGATGCAAGTATTGAAAGAGGTGATGGGTTTTCGGAATACCTAAAAGACCAGACATTTGTAAAAATTCATGTGCAGCGTCGAAAAAAGTATACTCGAAAAAGTAGCATTGATCCCGAAATAAGACAAGAAGAAGCTGGTTCATCAAAAATAAGTCCTCCTCAAACTAGAGCAAGTGAACTAGCCGCAATATAAACATCACCGATTGAACTACATTTTGCTTCAATCAGTGATGTTTATTTTGCGGCAATGAATTAAATAAAGAGTTGGAGAAGAAAAAAGCACTGCAGTACTGTCGCAAGATTTTTAAAGTGACTACACTTTCGTTCAAAGACAGTATTCTAACTATAGCTTAAACTCGTTGTGATGATGTAGCCAAAGCTGTTGCTGCCGAGGCTAAGTATCATAACGATTGCTACAATTCTTTTTTGAAACCGACCACCTGGGGTTAAAGGGGGTTGTCCTCAAGATGAAGCTACAAATATTTTGATGAGAAAAATATTTAAGTATATTGAAAATAGTAAAATACCGATGATTGTCAATTTACATTAAACGAATTAAAAAGTATTTGTAAAAACTCAACAATAGATAACAGAACCATTAAAATGCGATTGAAGTTGGAGTATGGTGATAAAATTATTATTACAGAAAAATCAGGATCATTAACATTCGTATGTTTTATTGATAGTCACCATGATATTTTAAATCAAGCTTGGTACGGAAAAACAGATAAAAAAGAAGAGCGATTTCGCATCTTAGAAGCTGCAGCAGCAATTATTCGAGAGTATATTCAATGTGCAGTGATAGATAATTCTAATTATCCTCCACCAGGTCGTATGTTTGAAGATATTGATACACAGACATTCTAAAGTCACTGACTTTCTTGAAAAAGGTTATTTAAAAAATAAACGCTTCAATTTAGAACATTTACAATTAGTATGCAACGACTAAATCATATTCAAATTCAATTCGAGCAGCAACAGCTTTTGCTACATCATCATAACGAGTTTTAGCTATAGTTAGAATACTGTCTTTGTGTAGGTAGTCACTTTAAAAATCTTACGATGGTACTGCAGTACTTTTTTCTTCTCCAACTCTTCAATTAATTCATTGCCGCAAAATAAACATCACTGATTGAAGCAAAATGTTCACTTACTCTTGCTCTAGTACGAGGAGGACTTATTTTCGATAAACCAGCTTCTTCTTTTTGGCGCCATCTTTTCACGGCATCAATGCTACTTTTTCGAGTATACTTTTTTCGACACTGCACATGATTTTTTACAGATGTCTTGTCTTTCAGGTACTCCGAAAACCCATCATCTCTTTCAATACCTACTTGCAACAACTAATGCTTTTATGTCGCGATCAACATTAACAACGTAACAACTCCACTTTCAGTCAAAGGTTGACTACGAATAAAGCAGAATTGCGACATTTTTTTAAAAAACAGTAAAATGCACAATTTCTGTTAAATGAAAATAGGGGCAGAGTTTTTGACGTTCATTTATATTCTAAGAATTTTATAATTTGTATGTATAAGACATAGAGACTCATATTTTTACTCGTAAAACGGTTCAAAAATGAATATTACGAATAAAATTTTTTTTTTCAATTTTTTCAATCGCTATATCACGGAAATGGCAATACTTATGAAAAAAGTGTGAATACATTTTTTGTAGAGAATCGGATGATCTACAATTTTGTCTAAACTATTTTTCCTGTAAAACTCACCGTTTAGCTGAAAAACGCGAAAAACCTATTTTTGCAAACTTTCAACATCAATAAAAAAAATTGCACAAGGAGGATTGATGAGGACTTTTCACAATTCATTTATAATAGTATTCTGAACATTCATACCAATTTTTAGCTCTCTGGGAATTTTTGTAACCTTACTTCTATTTTAAGACCTAATTTGACTGGACTATAAATATTGTAAGCATTTGTTATAGGTTAGGCATTTCTTTCCTTGATTTTTGGTATACTTATCTTAATTTTTTATTTAGGGTTTGTATATATATGAATAATTTATAAGTATTTGGTATAGGTTAGGCAATTCTTTTCTTGATTTTCTTTATTTAAGTACAAGTTTATAAGCTCAGGTTATTAATGAATTTTTCTAGCAATTCTTATGTTTCATAAAATTTGTACGTTTTTGCAGTCAGCTTATGTTTTGCGATGACAATTAATAAAGCCCAAGGTCAGACGATGAAAGTTGTGGGTGTAGATCTAAGTATTAGCTGTTTCTCGCACGGTCAGTTGTATGTGGCTCTGACACGGGTTAGCAATCCTAGGAGCCTGTATGCTTTCATTCCCGATGGCCATACGTCACATATCGTATACCTACAGAGAAGCATACTATGGGTCGACCCAACGGGACCACGGGTAAACACTCAAATTTTTAGCTACCCAAAGGACGGTATTTGTTATTTAAAATATGCTGCCCGAAAAGTCACTATTCCACGCGGACGAAGTCGCGGGCACAGCTAGTATGTAATATATAGACTTGCCAAATCAAAAAAATAATTTATTGCAATATGTAACAAGACGAGCAGATCGTACACCTGATGGTAAGCGCCACGTCTGCTCTTAGACAGTTCAGTGCCAAACAGTAACTAAGCAGTTGCTGTCTGGCACTGACCTGCGCCTGATACACCGAGACGACAGTTATTAGTTCTCATATAGGTACCCAGTAATGTCACTAGCTTCAGTGCCCTTTCACCGCAACACAGAAGTGCTTGACACACTTTTATTTCACGGGAAAATATGTGGTACTGCGGTGGTACCCACCTAGACGGCCCAGTACAGGAACCTACCACCTGGTAATATGCTCGGAAAAAGAAGAAGAAGATGCTCGGAGTTTGCTGCGTTAGTCCTTTTATGTAGCATTCGTGTTAATCTCTTACACTGTACCGCTACCTTTCGGTAAGCGGCGAAGGCGACCCAGCGCGGCCTTGCGCACCGGCCCAGATACAGTTCCCGGCTAATACGTCTGTAATTGATTTGTGCACTTGCAACATTGTCTACATGTCGAGTTGTATCGTGATGTAGTAGAATGACTTGTTGCCATCTTTATTTAATTGGGTACTGTTTGATTTTGCCTGTCATTCCGATGTGATTAGGAATCATAGATTTAGTGTTAGGAATCGATTGTTACTATAAATATGAGTAGCAGCAATTTTTTTTGATCATTGTCAGATTAATGTATGTGAATTGTGATGTTGTCCAATATTTATTTATATTATTTATTTATCTACCACCCCCACAAGTGAAATAAGTTTATGATAATTTGTCTGTAAAATTACAAATATGTTGTCTCTTTCCACTAAAAAAAGATAGCATCTTTGTTATCTGACAGATTTTATCAGAAACTTATCTAGAAGTAAATCTAGAATTAGCAGACGAATCGAAAACGAAAAGTATTTTGAATCGAGAAGTTTTTGTGGGAATTCCAAGACTTTCGCATTAATAATATAAGTGGATATTCTTTGATTGATACTTTGACAAATCCCCTGACTCCGTTCCATTGTTTCAATGAACAGTGCATACCAAGAAGCGTAATGAGACAGCACGCAGTTAGTGCGTGATCCTCGTTTGAATACGTAATTATTTATTTAGATGTTATGTTTATTTACATAATATGTAGTGACTAACTCGGTTGACATCTAACTATATACATACATAAGTAAGCTGTATATGGGAATGTATCTAACTATACAAGCTAAATATGGGAATGCATGTAATGTGAATAAATCATTATCATCATGATCAGGTAGAAGACGTCCACTGCTGGACATAGGTCCACCACTCGCATCCTGTGAATTTCCGTGGTTTTTTTCTAGGTCAATGGTCAACCTACCACGGCTGCGTTTCCGGCACAAAAATATCAATTTTTGACTAAAAGTACATAAGTGACAGAGTTTAAAATGTCAAGGGCCAGTTTTGTAACTGTATAGACCGACAAACTTATCTGTTCCGGTGGCGGCGTCGCTACTGTCGATTTAGAACTGTCATTAAATATCGTTTTTGCATTGCATTTCACGTAGTTCCAATTTTGGCCACCGGAACAGATAAGTTTGTCGGTCTGTACATACATTCTTGTGCATGAACAATTGAACATTTCTGTATGTATTGGTGTGTTTCTATGTATCTTTTTACAAAATAATAGTATTTATGTCATGTATATCTGTCGTTTGATACCCCTATCTAACTAACTAGCTATGCTAAGTTTGGTGGCTGGATGGCGCTGTGTGAAAAATGTCCTAGGATTGACCTCTTACAAGAAGGGTAATTTGAGTTCAGTGATTTAGGTCTGAAAGCGTAAAAGATAGACCAACAGACTTTCTTTCGAAGTTTTATAATTAATTTGGATGTATATACTTCAAAAAATTATAAATAAATAAAGTAACATCCATCAATATTGTTTAAAAACCATTCTTTAGAAGGAAAGCGAAGATCCTCCGACACCACCTTGAGAAAACAATGCGTTCTGTTATGTAAATTACCTAGACACGTGAACAAACAAGCTCATTCAACTATCACCCCTATTACCTGGACTTAAGGTGCAAGAGTATTATGTACAACCTTGACGGTAGTTGTTAAGACTGAAATGAGTCAGATGCACTTGTATTTACTTGGTAGTTTCAAAAGGATTCGTGACTTTTCTAAATTGTGGATTCACTGCTCTATCTATAGTACCTATTTGAGATAAGGGCGCTATGGTGTAAATATTTACTTGATGCTATGATATAATAACCATACTAATATTATAAATTCAAAAGTAAATATGTGTCTGTTACGCTCTCAAGCTTAAAACTTCAGTTTTTCTAGGCCCCCCTATCACGGATTCATCATCATCATCATCAGCCTATATATGTTCCCACTGCTGGGACACAGGCCTTATCTCAATTGTGAGATAGTGTGGGCCATACTCCACCACGCTGGCCTAGTGCGGGTTGGTGGAGGGGTACGTAAGGCAAGTGACCAACCTTAATGTCAGATGTTATCAAGCCGCCAAATGGCCTCTGACTAGGCTTGACGACTAATATTTACATTATAGTAAATATCAGCCGGGACCAATAGCTTAACGTGCCTTCCGAAGCACGGGGACGCTCGAAATTAATGTCACTAAATATGGTCAGAATGGTCACCCATCCATTAACCGACCGCGGCGTAGGTAGCTTGACTTTCGTTATTGCTAACGAACCACTGTCACAGCTGCGCCACGAGCGCCTTATCATCATGTTATCACGGAATAAAGAGGTCAAATGTCAGTCCCTCCATGTAAAAACTGGACTTGCTATGATTTGCTGATCATAATCATAATGTAATTAGATCATGGTGCAAGCGAACCCTGACCAGATCAGGACAAAACGCTGGGAAAAGAAGAATATCTTTATTGAATATAATATTTGCGTATGTTAAGTACCACAGTTCCGCAACACAAGTTATGACGGTCATAAGCACGTCGTAAATACGAGTTGGTAGAAACATGCATTTCAAGTAAGTGTTTTAAAACAATATAAACGTCATACACATTTATACCAATGTATACCTACTTGAGCACTTGAGTTATGGGTTTTAGAATCAACCATTGCAATGACTAAACTAACTTAATAAGCATTAATTTGATTGCCCTGGATGGGATTCAAACCCAGGGTTCATGGCACATTGGCCGGTCGCCACAAGGCGGGCACCAACTCGTCCCGGTGTGAAGGAAGACCAGGACAGTTCAGTAAGTAAGTAATTTTATTGTATACTCGTATTAGCGGCCGCCTCAGCGGTTTCACCAGCGCGTTGTCTTTTTTCAAATTTTCCCCTCTTCTCCCACATTTCTGCGATAAAAATTAAAAAGTACCCTATGTCACCCGAGGATAGTGTAGCATTTAATAGGTAGTTTCGGAGCATATTCAATACAAACAAACAATCAAATCTTTGCTCTTATATTTGTATAGAAAACTGCGTACATTGGATGTTACAAATCATAAAATAGCGGTGGCTAGTGGGTAGTAGTCGAGCTTTTTAATCCTGAGTCTTATACCTAATTGCGGTCATTCGAAAAAAGGACCTGTGGTGCATAGGGCAGAGTCGTCACGAATCCATAAGGTAACCTAAGTATTTCCTGGTGCGGAGATGAAAGTCATTGTAAAGAATTTCCTTACTCATTGTCTACACAGTTTCTGTAATAAATAATATTTTGTTACCCATTTTGATATAATAATGTTAATAGACTCAGGTGTTGATACTAACCCGACTGTGAACCCGACGCATTGACCCTGTCAAGTGGTATTAAAATAAATATTTTAATTATCCTGACATGACGCGGTCAGCGGTTGGTCGCAGTTCAAGGTCATACTCGCAAAGGCGTTCTACTTGTCTATGTTTTGACTTATGTGCCATTGACATATGAACTACTTATTAGAAATTATTTTTATTTTAAATTATCCAGGATTATTTATAGTTACACTTGAAGATAACATCCAAAGCCAAAATTTTACAATGTTTGTCAATACATTCACCGAATTCAGTATCTTACTGCACATAAAAAGAAAAAAATGTACAATAGACAAGCTGTGATAACAACAGAACAACAATGTTGAATCGATAGATATAATAACCACAGCGTAATGTTGACAAGATCAGTTTTCAATAGATGACCTTGCACGACGTAAACCTAAGTACAGTATTATTCTGCGGCTAGTGGTTTTCCTTTAGTGACGCAAGGAAACTTGATTTTACGGCAAGATTATCATTATGCCACCTTTACTATATTTGCTATGTATAATATGTATGTATTTACAAAAAAAAAGTATATAAGTAATGTTTATCCGTTGTCTAGCACCCATAGCACAAGCTAATGCTTAGGGCTAGATGGCGCTGTGTGAATAATTTCCAGAGATAATGTCCAGAGAGATGTCCAGAGATTTCATAATTTAGAATTTCTTGCTGTTCTAAGCAGCCATTTGGGCGTAATAGAAAATAAGAATCGAAGAAAAATAACAAGTAATAGAAAAGGCATTTTAGGGCTGAAAGTTGAGAAAGTAGGGAGGTAAAATGTGCTGTTGTCTATTACTTAAAATGTCATAAAAGAAGCTTGCAGAATGATAGCAAATCTAGTGATGTTTCCCAGGTCCCATCAGGAAGAAGTACAGTCAAAAGCACGTCAGACGTAACACTTTGGACTTTGTACCGCTCTTATGTCGGGGGCATAAGTGCTATTGTTGAACTGCAAGTGTTTACCGTGATGTGCTGTTGACCGTACTTATTAAACACTATGGATTGGTTATTATCGAAAAGGCTGTAGAACCAGCTCGTCTCAATCAAGTAGAAAAGGGAAATCGAGGGAGTTCATCAAGAGCCGCTCAATATCTCGTGATTCTGTAAGCCTGTCTCATTTACATACACTTATTCATCATTATTACGTATTACAGTCCACTGTTGGACTCTCCTCTCCTCTCCTCCGTTGGAGACCTCTCCAAACGCTCGCCACACTGATCCATCCTCGGTCACTCGCATCCAGCTCCTGCCAGCCATCCTGCACAAATCATCACTTCACCTGGCCTGAGGGCCAGAAGTGTAGGACACACTACGTTTACTGAAACGCGGTCTCCACTCTAGAACCCATTTACCGCAACGGTTATCGGTTCTACGGCTGATATACTTACTTACTCCTGTGGCTCAGCGACCCAGTGTGTCTTGGCCTCCGATACAAGATCGCGCCACCTATCTCGGTCCCCTGCGGTTTCGCGCCAGTCTCCCGATTCAAGCTCTTGGAGGTCTGCATCTACAGCGTCACTCCATTTTAAAGAGGCTAATTGGAGGGCCCTGACTTCATGCCAATATTTGTTAGTTGTAGGATCAGATCGTTTTTTCTACGGCTGATATGGCCAAACTTACTATCACAAACTTAGTATTGAAGTAATAATTAGTAAGCAAGTAACCTTCGCTACATAATTACATATTTCGATCGCCTCATGATGCATTTCAATGCTATCAAGGAAGTGAGGCTCGAACAGGTTGATTGCAATCGCATTATGCACTCATTGTAATGCGCTTGCGCTGCCTCCATCCGCATGTTTGGTTAATCACTCGATCGAATTTGCATGTACGTGTGGGAACTGTGTCTTTGTCCCCTCTACGCAGGACATTCATTTGGCACACACCACCATTCTTCCCTAGAAGGAGACGGCACGTAAAGTATGTATTTTCATCATCAGCTTGTCGCAGTCCACATAGTTCTCTCCCAATTTGTTTGATTCTTGGCTACTCGCATACAGCACCTAACAGACCGCCGTGGAATAGTGGCTAAGTCGCTCGGGTATAAAACCCGGAGGTCGTGGGTCCGATTCCCGCCTTGGGTCTGGTTAGTGGTAGGACTTTTTCAGAGTCCGACTGGCTAGCTACCATTCCCACAGGTGAAATCTGCCGCCATAACAGTTCTTGCTGTGTTCCGGCGGTATTAATGTGGGAGCCGTACACTTGAAACCAAGAGGCTTGAAGACCAGATGAGCCTACAGTCTGGCAGCACATTAAGCGAAGCTTCTAAGTGAAGTGTCCCTCAATGGAATAGGCCGTAGTGACCGCTTACCATTAGGTGGGCTGCGTGTCTGTCTGCCAACTGAAGTATAATAAAAAAAATCACAATCCACCGTTCTTCTCCGATGGAAGGAGACGGTACGTAAAGTATTTTCATCATCATCATCAGCCTGTCACAGTCCACAGCTGGACCAAGGCCTCTCCCAATGCTCACCACTTTGTTAGATTTTTGGCTACTCGCATCCAGCACCTGCCAGCCATCCTGCGCAAATCGTAACTCTACCTGGCCTGAGGTCGTCCTTACGTAAAGTATTTTCTGGGTAGATAAAAGAGAGGTCGCCATAATCATTTTGCAGTCAGTATTTTAAGGAACATAACTAACTTGTAACCTAATATGTAACTTACTCATAGGTAGGATATGTAAACAGATGTATAATTAACTTATATGATTGTAATAGTAACAGTGTTATCTTGCATCGTTAAGTACCTAATGTGGATCTATTTGTCGGATAATGTTTTTTCATGTTTATTCTGGTTCCATCTGTGAGGACCTATTAGTGATTTGTATAACTGCCATTTTTTTAACATACATAAATTTTGTAAATCCTGGTCTTCCTAAAATAAATAAATAAATAAATAAATAAATAAATAAACTTAAGTACGACTTTTCACCTACTCACTAGTAGTCACGTACAGAAATAGCTCGGCCATTCAGGCACAGGCGATGCAAGTCCGGCGTGGGCGCGGCAAGGTGACGCGTGACGTCACTTGCGCGGGCGCAAGTGTCCAGGTATATTATAATTTAACTACTGAATATATAATTGCATTTGAACCACCTCAGTTATCTAGTGGAGGCTTCTTAAGGTATTCCCTCCTCAAGTATTTGATTACAATACAATTTGATACAATTTGGAGACCGGGGGCATATTCTGTGCCGGGGGTGGATTACAGCGTTTGGTCTAGCGGTAGGACTTTTTTAAACTTCGATTGCTTTCATATTAAGGCGATAAATTTTACCTGTGAATCTTTTTTTTTTTTTTTTTTTTTTTTTTTCTCGGAGGAGAATGCGTTTATGCACCATAACCGCAGGCTAGCTAGACCCGCGGCCGTGTGTGGGACTCGAGACTGAAGCGTCCACTACCCACTAAACTCCCCCGGTTTCTCCTTCACACCCGATTAGGACGAGCCGGTGCTAGCCTTATGGCTATTATATACCTGTGAATCTGGGTTATGTGCTGAAAATATTAATGTTCCAGTAAACATGAAATAATTACGGTGCATAAACCTATAATCCACCGAAAACAAAACAGTGCACTTGAAATTAAAGATGCAAAGATCACAAAATAAGGTGTACATATTAAAGGTATGTAGGTACACCTTATTTTGTGAACGATTTTGAAACTGGATTGTATGTATTTAGTTGGTAAGCCTAAAAAAAAAAACAGTCTACAATGTGGCAGCAATTTAAGCGATGCTTCCTGATTGTCTTACTTTAGTAAAATGACTCAAAATTCATGTTAGGTAAGTATTACGAAAAATAAAATTATTATCCAGACAGTTTACCTACAATTCTTTATCGAAACAAATTCTTTTAATAATTTAATTTATGCTAAATCCGTATTAACAAGAATTCACTAAAGTAAATAATAATGTAGGTTTACATAGTTGACTTATTTTACATGAAACCACTATTTTACAATACCGGATCTTCAGACTTATCGGTCATCGAGACAAATGCCACAGGAAAACCATTGATGATGTCACTAGAACAACAATAGATAATATTGTATGTCTTACTTATCGGACAACAACTTAAAACACGAACTAGTTATGTGGAGGATACAATATTGATATCACAAATGTATTCACATAGTCCCAATGGGATCCAAAAAGAATTTTTAGTATCTTATCCTGTGGGATTCAAGAGCCGAAAAAATTTATCTGTGGATCCCATGGAGCGAAGCATGGGATCCAAGTGTCCACTGGAGCGAACTAAACATAGCTTGTTTGTACTAATGGTTGTCAGACAACAGATTAAAACACTACTAATATCCTTTTTTGTGTATTCATGGTACATAGGTAGTATACTAGTAAAACACCGAAACTTCGTTTTTTTCTATACTTCCTTACTTACTCTGATGGCTCAGCGACCCAAAATGTGTCTTGACCTTCGGAGGAGAAACCCTTTAAGCACTGTAACCGAAGGCTAGAGAAACCTCAGCCGTGTGTGAGACTCGGAACTAAATACGTTCGTCCCACTATCCACTGAACACCCCCGGTTTCCCCCTCAAATCCAAAGAGGGACAAGCTGGTGCCTGCCAGTGCGATTTAACCACCCAGAGTCTGAAACAGGCTTCATGCCATATCAATATTATTCTAGCCATCAAAACGGGTCGATTACATCACAACTACATATACAAACATACTAAAACAAATCTAAATGACCAGCCAGAGACTGCGCAGCTCCGTGGCATATTGCGATGACGTCACGGCCTCTGATTGGTCGGTTGCCCACGCGCAGCTTTTTTGCCGGATCGGTGTTTCATTGAGTTTTTGCGACCGGAAGGTAGTAATTGCCAGTTTTTGGACCGATCTTACATTCACGATCTGGTTAGGAAGTGAGATCAAGGTTATGATGAGAATAACTTGGTTTATGGTTTGTAAAGTAAGTTTAAACTTAATGCCATTCTTCTTATATCATCATGAAATTTTGTGAGAATGTCAGGCCAAAATTATAATAAGCAACACGTTTACAAATAAGTATTATGTTTTTTATAATATATTTAATATTTTAACTTTTATCATTTACAAAAATAAAATAATATAGGTATTATAATTATTCTTTACTAGCCTTCCGCCCGCGGCTTCGCCCGCGTGAACTATAGGACGTTATCCCGCGGGAATATCTTTATAAAATGTAGCCTATGTGTTATTCTGATGTTTAAGCTATAATATTGTAAAGTTTCATTAAAATCCATCCAGTAGTTTTTGTGTGAAAGAGTAACAAACATACAAACTTTCGCCTTTATAATATTAGTAAGATTAGTAAGATATTAACAAAAAAACTTCTAAATTACTGTCGATGAGGAAAGACAACAGGAAAAATCTATATATTATGACAATTCAATATGAAAATTTTCAGCGTACGAACAAAAGATATCAACGCACAACGTTGATGCGACTGCCAAACGCGTGGCCAAAAATAAAAAACGATTTACAGAAAACTCTCTTTTGTCTATTTCTTGTAAATTATACTTTTGTCTGTTTCTTTTTAATATCATTGAGTGGTGTGGACGTACCGGGAGCTTGTTTGCTTGGCGAGGTGTGCCGATATCTTATTATAAATAAAAAATATAAATAAAAATAAACTAAAATAAAAATCATTCATTTCATACATAACCCGTATAGACATTAATACAATATAACCCTTAAAGACATTAATATAATAATAATGAGAGGATTCAGGCGACTGGGACCACTACATAGCTGGGACCGCGGTCCCTGTTGCCTGATTAGTTTTTATTTATTTATTTCGTCAGGCGAGTGGGACCACCCGTAATTTTAACTACAAATCCATTGTTGAAATACTAGATTTATTTAATAAATAAAACAAAGTTATGGTCCCAGTCGACCGATTCAAAAATGTTAACGGATAACTGGGACCGCGGTCCCAGTTTCATATGGTCCCAGTCGCCTGAATCCTCAATAATGATACATACCGATACAAATATAAAATTAAATTAAAATTAAACACCGATTGGTTTTTAAGTCTTTAGGGATCATACATAAGTCAGGTTTAGAGCAGAAGACGTTTTTTGTCTAAAATAATGATGACTATTAGCAATAAATGAATTTGAATTTCATTATACTTGAAAATATTGAATTCCCTCGATAAATTTTAACTCCTAATCTGATAGCAGTCACTCTGTGACAATTGATATTGACGAATCATAATTTCAGCCCACATGAATGAGAAATGTATGATTAAAATAAGGTGGTAAACGAAAAAACGCATCACCTGATAGGTAGTGATCACCGTCGTCCAATGAGATATTACTGAGCGGGGATCTAACCCGTAACCTCTTAATTGAGAAAACTAAATAAAGCATCAAATCTCAAATTGCAGTCTCGGACTCTTAAATTGTCTTTTATGAACCAAGTCGGTCGCCAAACAACCGGACCAACGAAGGCGTTGTTTATTAAGTTGTATTGTACCTTAAGCATGCTACTTTCAACATAAATGAAAAACGTGTGAAAATAAACGTTAAAAGTTAATTATCTCGGCAATTAACAATTAACACTCATCGCGGCTTAGCTAAACGTGCTATCGACTCGATCTACATTATCGCTTACGTCGTTCGCGGGCTTAAACAATAACTGGCCGTTTACCATGTGAATTTGTAGAGGCGATAGAGAGACCTAAAAAAGTAGTAGACAGGGCAATAGGACTCAATTTTTAAAACTCGATGACTGTCGGACATAACACCACATCGAAATGATGTGGTCGATGGCAATGTAGTGAGAGGTTGACCATAATAGATTTTTTATTTGAATAAGCCGTCTGGGGAAGTACCTCTAACTTACAGAAGATTATAGTGAAGCAGCACTTCACAACTTTTGTGCTACGAAGAACCTATTTTGCTGTCAACGCTATGTTTCACTTCAAAATTCAGGGTTGTGTGATGCCTCTGATATTACAAGCGTAAAAAAAAAGTTGTAGTCACCCTTCCCTGATCTGTATCTGATCTGATCTGATCTATCCAAAAGATCATGTCCCACTTGAATTTAAAGATTCGATGATCCTAGGAGCTACAGTAAGGCAACATCATAACATTAATCTAACTCCAAACCAGACAAAATTAGTTTCAATCAAAGCGGGATCATTCAGAACAACATATTTTTTGGCTTCAAGAGTAAAAATAACTATTAGGCCAAAGTCTTGTTTCATTATTATACGCTTTGTCTAGTAAATACTTAACTCTATGCAATTTTACTCGTAAAAAGCCCGAGCAATGGAGATATCAAGGCGGTAATAACAGCGCAAGCGCACCAGTGTCAATCATTTCGTGCAGTCAGTCATCTTGCTCACACCAACGCTGTTAGACAGAGACGACGATACACCAGGTGTTTGTAATAGATAAGTGCTAGTAATAGTTTATTTGTAGGAAAAAAGGCGTGAGATTGGTCTGTTGTCTTTTTAGCTTAGAAGAACAAGATTTATTTTTGTTTAAGAAAGAATATCTCAAACAAACTTTTTTCCAAGCAGTCCCTTTAAAAAGGTAGGTGCCCTAATTGCCCTCTGGAGACCTTACTCATCGACAGAAACATAGCACAATTAGGCCTTCGGCACACTTGGCGGATATTCCGTCCGTCGCGGATCGTCCGTGACGGAACGCCAATGCGTATAATCTTTTATAATATAAAAATGAATCGCAAAATGTGTTGGTAAGCGCATAACTCAACAACGCCTGGACCAATTCGGCCAAATTTTTTTTTTAAATGTTCGTTGGAGTTCAAGGATGGTTTTTACGGCGAGAAAAATTGAATTGATTGATTGATCAATTCCCACGGGAACGGGAACCACGCGGGTGAAACCGCGGGCGCCCGCTAGTTTCATATAAATGTTGTCCGCGACGGAGCGACTGATCTTCCGCGTAGTGTGCCCGCTATTTGTAATTACATGTAGGTATCGGCGTTCCGTCGCGGATCTTCCGCGATGAAGATCGGTCGCTCGCATGCATTGGCGTTCATCCGCGACGGAATTTCCGTCAAGTGTGGCAGAGAGGGCTATTTCACTGTGGCCTTCTGAAAGGTAGATAGATACGTACTTCCTGAGACAAACAGCTCATTCTACTAGAAGATATTAATTCTCGGGTAAATATTTAAGTGCACATCAAAAAATACTGATTGTGCATCAAAAAAATACTGAATTGCTAACCTAACCTAACTTTTGGTGTGCAATCAGTTATTTTGATGTACATTTCAGTATTTTTTTGATGAACACTTAAAAATATCCCTTAATTCTCTGTTTCTTCAAGCAATGAAAAAACAATGATTGGTTTAACCATACAGCCAAATGTAAACTAAAGTTGCTTACTAGAAGAAAATAAGAAATAGTTCAGACAAACTAATTTGCTTGCTTAAAAACCAAATAAAACAGAACAAAAGACGGATAATTCAGACAAAAGCTTTACCTACAGATCGTTCACGATAAGAAGTCCTCTAGCCGCTATATTGGTACAACTGATTTTCAATACTTTCAATCTGTTTCTTGACAGATTTACAAAGCGTAGGCAATGCTGCCAATATAGCGGCTAAAGGACAACTTATGGTGAACAGACTGTACACTATATCCACTCGATATTCTGTCACTTTTACTTGCAAATGTGCCGTTTTCACAACTGGGTCCGCGCCAGCCGTTGTATAACAGAGATTAGCTCATTCTGATGGATTTACGAGGCGGTATAGATGACTCTTCCTCATCGCTTTTAGATACAAGTGACAGAGAAAGGAAATTGGTTTTCCTATTCTTTTGCTTGTGGCCAACTAAATAAGTAGCTTATAAATATGTTAACTAGTAGGTACAACTAACTAGTTAGTCAGTTAGTTTCTTATTGTACTAGTTACCCGATGACTGTCGGACATAACACCACATCAAAATCACCACATCACAAGCAGGCGACGCTAAACATGTCAAGTTCCTAGGTCTTGTAACTATAAGACCTAGGAACGCATGCTCTTCCACGCGGGCGAAAGGGTAGTAATTATAAAGAGAAAAGATTTGATTGTTTGTAGGTACTTTTGATCCCGGAAATGTGGGGGAAGAGGTGGAAGGCTAGTATTTCATAAAAATCCTGCTTTCATGATATTAAACTGTTCCTTTCATTTCAAGCTTCTCACAGACTTAAAAAAAATAGGCTATTGCATTATGTATGAATGTCGTCATAGCTATTTCTCGTTTAATTTATTTAAACGTTTTAAACCAGTCTCCTGAAATCTAGCATGTGATTATAATGCAAATTGCAATAAGCCCTCGAGCTAGCAGGCACCTGCGACTATGGCGAAATACTCGTGTTCCACATTCGGACGGACGTATACCTTTAATTAAACATATACCTATAATTTAAACATGTCGCCTTTTTATCCGGTTGGTAAAATAAAAAGTCACTGTAGATAACACCAATTACCCTACCCTCTCAACATTATGATTGAAATGATTATTTATTTATTTATAAAAACTTTATTGACCACACAAATTGGGTACCTACAAAAGGCGGACTTAACGCTAAAAGCATTCTCTACCAGTCAACCACTATACATAGACTCTGTAGGCTCCACTAGTTATTATGTAGCACTCTTTCTTTCTAAACTATCCTTATACCAAAACCACATCAGTCCCTTGATTCGTTGCGACTTGAAATAAGAAAAAACTAAAACGAAGTGTTTTTGTTTTTCTTTTTACCACTATCCGATGAAACTGAGCAATATAATATATCCTTTTGCAAAGCCAAGTCTCTGTACTAAATTTTATTAAAATCAGTTCAGTTAAAGCGTTTCATACAGAAAGAGTTAGGTACTTTTATAATATTAGTACGGATAAATTATTATCACAGGAAACCATCGCATAAGGTGGCACAGGACAATACGTTTTGGAAATACGAGTAGTTACTTGAGGGTGGTATATCTAGCAGCGGACGGTTTTTGAATAAAATGATGGTGATGATGAAATTAGTAAAAACTTTGACAGTAGGGTAAGAGGTACAATTATTGGCACTTTAAGGAATTTCGCAACTTTAAAGGCCTGTAGAAAATCAGCCAATTTAAATATCGACTTAAATTTGATTTCGTATGATTCTTTATTTATTTGAGAATAGATTTAAACGGGTTGATAGTTAAGAAATGTATTAGAAATACGAAAATTTCCGCAAAATATGAAAAAACACCGAAAGTCACTATTGTTGGCACCCTAAAGTACAAATATTGGCATAGAAAAATGTACAATTGTTGGCAGTGCCAATAATTGTACACGTGACCGTGCCAATAACTAATCGGATCGCCTGGTAGTGATGGGAAAAGTGAAATCTATATACTTACGAGTACCTATACAAATAATTTGCCGTTCGTTATAGGCGTTAAAACTAGAGAACGGCTGAACCGATTTGGCTAATTTTGGTTTTTAAATGTTCGTGAAAGTCCAGAAAATATTTAAAAATGTGAGAAAATAGAGGAATTAGACGTAGGTCTTGCTTGGCGGTAATTGGAACGCCAAGCACACCACGTGGGGCTCCCCCTCGAACAATCCGTTCGGCGAAGACCTAATGTCCTGGGCACTCAGCTTGGGACTAGTGATCCTCAACAAGGGGAGCACGCCGACCTGTGTGAGGTCGTCGACATCCCCCTGGCCACCTCACATTTGGCGGGCCGCGTCACACAGTGGCGGGTGGCCGACGCGGAGACCTTTTCGGATCATAAATATACCCAATTTGGTATCTCCGTAGGCGGCCGTGGTACTCAAGTCCAACCGAGGAAAACATCCCGAATGGACGTAGGTGGACAAATTCAACCCCCCAAGTACAGCGACATTGCTGGCTCTTATATAGTCGGTATTAGCCACTTGAAGCCGATGGCCGAGGAGCAAATGCGGCTGATACAGGAGGCTATCAAGGCTTCAACAAGGTGGTAGATGCTAGCCTCAGGGGGGTACCGAGACTCTTGGGTTTTGCCTACAAGACAGGCTGGATATTGGCGACTGCACAAACCAGGGAACCAAGGACTGGCTTGAGGGCTTAATCCGAGAAACGGAACCATGGCCCGGTGCAAAGCTCTCTATTATACCAGAGAGCGAACTGCCCAAGCCAAAAGTTGGGACCGCATTCTGCCCCGGAGCAATTTATGCTATGGGTGCAGAATGAAGATCTCAACCCAAAAGTTTGGAGGGTTCTCCACACGAAGGAGGAAGCGACAGGATCTATTGTGACCTTCTCTCTCGATGACCAGTCTGTGGAAGCCCTCAAAAACGACCGTGGAGAGGCCAAATTTGGTGTGAGGACAGTTGTCTTCAAAATCAAAGGAGGCCAGGAGACGGAACCCCCAAAAGTGGCGAATCTACCGCGCACCACCAGCAGCGTAAAGGAATCGAAGAGGAGAGCGTTGAAACCCTCGGGAGCCTCCAAAGGCTCCCAAGGCTTAAAGCCTTCCCCTCCGAAACCTAAGGCCGTCGCGGGACCCTCATCTGAGGGTACCCAAATGGCCCAAACGCGACTGGGAAGGGGAATTTAGCGGGAGCGCCGAAGGTACCAAGGGTTAAATGTAGATAGGTAGGGTTAAATGTAGATAGGTAGTTCACTTTTTTATTAGCTGAGTAAATATACAGTCGTTTTAAATCGCCGTGTAAAAATTTACCTATTAGTAGGACTTTTAATGCTTTAATAAATAAATTTTACAAAACAGTGGCACATCACTATTAGAATTTCATAAAAGCTGATACAATCATTGGCACCCTTCGAGGTACAATAATTGGCAGTGCCAGTCGTAAAAAAAGTACAACTATTGGCACTGCTAAAATTTGAAACCACAATAGATAAGAAGACAAGTAGGCATTTTATGAATAGAACTTTCGAGACTGGTTAAAACACAATCATAACATTAACAGCGATTTTGCAAAACCGTATTTCAATAATTGACAGGGGGTGTCAACGAACTAGTTCTCCATACAAACAAAATTACAATTATTGACACCCCCTAAAAGTTTTTTTCCAACAAGATTTACGATTGTATTTGCTGCAAAACCCACTATTTAACATCTTATTTAACTAAAAAACATTCACTGACCAGAAATTATCTACAAAATAAAAAGTAATAAGTTGTTAAACTTACCCTGCATTCACAAATTTTCTTAAGGAATCACGCACAAACTGGTTTCTCTCGGGACCATGACCGGAAAGAATTTTTTCTAGTGTTGTCAGTTGTAATTATTTAAAAACTACTATTTAGTGTTGTAAATGAATAATTGAACTTTTATTCTAAATCTTTAGTTTATGGATTTTTACCGCGAAAAGCTTAATATTTAAGTTTAAAACCCAGAGTGCCAACAACTGGAGGGGGGCCAACATTAGTATAGTTTACCCTACACGGACAGAAGTGAAATTGACCCTAAGTCAAGTATCGATCAAAATATTGTTAAATTGTTACCTAATAATTACGCTTGCAAAGCACCTACATAGTGAACTTATTACCATGTAAGATCTTAATCACTGTACATAAATAAATAAATTATTCTCTTCTATTCTATTCTATTGGAATCAAACACTGATGATGTAAACGGATAGACAATTGAATCGTGTCGGTCACACTAATGGAACGTTAGGCCGCTTGCATCTGACTCAATTTAGATCAGTTTTTGTTTGCAAACATACTGGCATGAAGACACAGTGAGATATATCTGCTTGAACCGGTATGTATGTTTCTATGTGTTATAAATGTATTGACAAAATAAAAAAGGATACATTTTAATAATGTTTATCTGTTGTCTGGCATCAGTTTAAGCTATGCTTAGTTTATTACTGGAATGGCTGTATGAATAATGTCAAAGGATTAATATTAACTATTTAAAAAAAATATAGCCTATTTCCTGGTTTCGTTTTGTCTTATAAAATAATCGAAGTGGTGAAATTACAAGAAAATATATTCAGACAAATCTTTACCTTCTTATCATCAAAATTTTTAATTGCCACTTCTGTTCTCGATTAAAACCAAGTTAGGAAACAATGAAAAGTGACTCACTGGTCGTAATCGTAACTTAATTTACCTACTAAGATTTCAATTAATTTAGGAATAACAATGTGTCGCAGGACTCGCAGGCGTTTGGAGAGGCCTATGTCTAGCAGTGGAATGTGATAGGCTGATGATGAAATAATTATTTAAGATTGCTCATTAATTTTCTTTTTAATTCCGTTTTTAATGTTTTTACCAACCTAACCTTGCGCAGGAGATTGTGCACATATTCCACAATCGTACCTATTGCTTACAAGTAAGATCATCTTGGTTTCTTTACTGCCATTGCCTTCACTGTGACATGCGCACGCACAGCAAATGTGGAACCATTGTGTGTATGTCACGAAACTGCGATTTGTCGCCAGCACCTTTTGACATGTGTATCATGTCGCCAGAGTTGCCTTCAGATTAATCGAATAACTATTAGACCCACATTCCAGGGTACGGCTGAGCAATCCCTTTCATCTGAGTCGATTAAGAAACGTTTCATAATCGCAAATGGATCGTTCTTGCTGTCGCGATGTCGCAAACTCGCAAAAGCTGTCAATAGACTGCAGGACTTAAAAAATCTAATTAAACAAATAAACAAAGAAATCAATCCTTTGACGAGCAGTCGCCTATTACACCAGAGGTCGCGGGTTCGATCCCCGCACGGTACAAACATTTGTGTGCATGAACATGTCTGTTTGTATCGGTCTGGGTGTTTCTATGTATAATATGTATGTATTTACAAAAAAAGTATATAAGTATTGTTTATCCGTTGTCTGGCACCCATAGCACAAGCTAATGCTTAGTTTGGGGCTAGATGGCGCTGTGTGAATAATGACCAGGGATATTTCTTATTAATTTATTTATCTTTTACGGGCCCATGCATGAGGCATGAAGAAATTGCCTTTTTCTTCGGAGGAGAATGCGTTTAGTTACCAAAATTTTTAGGGAAACGCGACTAAAACCTTTCCACCCTTTTGGGACTAACTTGTGTCAGCCTTGTGTCTATTAACCAGTTCAGGCGAGAACTGCAGCAGTGTATATGGAATTTGAGACTAAAAACCCTCCTTTAAACTACCCTGGTAATGGTAAACTGGTCAAATAGTAAAAAAAGGAAATATTTCTTAACACACAAAATAACTTGAGCAATCTTTATTCCAATTTCGAATATTTTTTGGTAGCGATTGAGGTTACGAATTAATGTAATACAAATTCTTACTTCAGTCTTTTAATGGAACCAGAGGCGGCGGAAGGCGTGGGCGATGTGGGCCACCGCCCACGGCCTCGCGGTCCAAGGGGCCTCGCGCCTCGAAAGCCCGTGAACGCAAATATAGATATCATTTTACTTATCTGGCAATAAATAATAAAAAAACCGGCTAGCAAGTATCTGGCAATACTAATTTACCACATTTAATCTGGCAACATTTGCTGGCGTTCCGGGCGGTGAATGACACGGGGAATCCTTGCTTCGCCCGCTGGGGATTTCCCATTCTGTTTGCTTCATCTATGTTCGCGCTTCTAAACACATGCAATCATGCGACGACGCATGTGCCCAATATTTTAATGTATTTCCAACAGATTTTGATGTGAGAATAAGTGTTGCGTTTCATTGTTTGAAAACTTAGAAATAAAATCAATCACTTACAAATAAAATAACTTAGAACAACACAATACAACAACTTAGAAATAAGATTTTTGAAATCAGTATTGAAATGGAATACTACATTCCTTTTATTGATGTCACCAGCGGTCGCAAAGATGATCTCTGGTTTAATCATGAGTGTGCTGCAGTCGTTGAACTGAAACGGGCAGCGTACGGCGCTTAGGCCAGAGCTCATGCTTTGCGGGGTCCTATTATAGCCTCCCTTAAAGCAGCCTACAACAGAGCCACCAAGACCGCCAAGAGGGTCTACATCAGAGCAGATGCCCAGCGAATTGCACGTGTTGGCCAAGAGCTCATCACGCACCCCACGGGTAGCCGTTCTTTCTGGCGCCTGGCTAAACATGTGCAATCCAATTTTTGCCAGCCTCAGGAGAAAGCTGATCTGATAGCCAACCTCTTTGCCGCTAATTCCTGCATCGATGATTGTGGAGCACAGCCGCCTAAATTCCTGACTGCGGTACCACAATGCCTAAAATTCGAATCAGGCAATGTGATGTCCGTGCTGAGTTGCAGTCACTCGATGTTAGGAAAGCCAGTGGCCCTGACGGTATTCCAGCGTTGGTTCTTAAAATATGCGCAGCGGAATTGTTTCCAGTACTCACACGCCTGTACAGCTTCTCGTACACCTCTGGTATTGTGCCCCAGGCTTGGAAAGAGGCGAATCTTCAACCTGTTCCCAAGAAGGGGTATAGGTCCGACCCTGCTTACTACCGGCCCATAGCCATAACCTCTGTACTTGGAAAGGTGTTTGAGCAGATAATCAACTCCCAACTTGTCCGCTAACTAGAAGATCACTCGCTACTAATTATGACCGACAGTATGGTTTCAGATCAAAACGGTCCACGGGTGATCTTCTAGCGTAGGTACGTATCTCACCTCTGGGGGGAGGCTATGGAGAAGCATGGTGAATCTATGGCTGTTAGCCTGGATATTGCCAAGGCTTTTGACCGTGTTTGGCATCGCTCGCTTCTTTCAAACTTCCGGCATATGGTCTGTCAACTCGCTTATGCGACTGGATTGCGGGATTTCTGGAGGGTCGCAGGATTCGTGTCCTCTGTGATGGACGCGCTTCTCGCTTCCTCCCAATAAATTCCGGAGTGCCTCAAGGTTCCGTACTGTCGCCGACTTTATTGTTTCTCCTGCATATCAATGACATGTTATCACTAGGTAATATTCATTGATATGCGGATGACAGCACTGTCCCCGCACGTTATTTTGGGAGACCTACGGCTAAACAGACCGAAACCGAGGCACAGAGGAATCTTGTTGCCGAGCTTGACGAGGTCCTGGACCGCATTTCCAAATGGGGTGCCAGCAATTTCGTCGAGTTCAATGCCAAGAAAACAGAGTGTGTGTGTGTTTTCTGCAAAAGCTTTTTCTTTCCTTTCCCATCCCACTCTTCAGAGCACGCCCTTACCAATACAGGATAGCCTAAGCATCCTTGGCATCGATGTTCGTAGCAACTTGAACCAACGGGAATATATCGAAAGCGTCATCAGAACAGCTTCCCGTAAACTCGGAATCCTGAACAGAGTGAAACGATTTTTCACTCCGGTGCAGCTTTGTCTCTTATACAAGGCACAAGTTCGCCCGTGTGTGGAATATTGCTCTCATCTCTGGGATGGTTCCACAAAGTATTTATTGGAGGCTCTCGACAGGTTGCAGCAACATGCTATCCGTAGTGTCGGTGATCAAGAGGTGACTAAGACCCTAGAACCTCTTCAGCTACGTAGAGACGTTGCCAGTCTTAGTGTTCTCTACCATCTCTATAATGGGGAATGCTCTGAAGAGTTATTCCAACTCATTCCGTCCTCCCCTTTTCACTCCCGAATAACACGCGCCGGATTGCGTTGCCATCCCCATACCATCCAGACACTGGTGGCCCGTGCCATTAGGTTATGGAATCCCCCTCCGGCTTTCATGTTTCTTTATTCCTATAATCCTGGGCTTTTTAGGCGGGACGGCCGGGACGTAAAGCGGCATCTAAGCAGGCCTCGAGGGTAAGGGTGACTGGCTCAATGGGTACTATGATCTATTGAGCCAGTCAACCTTATATTTTGACCTCACTTCCGCTTACCATCACGTGGTGACATAAAAAAAAACCGTCCTCTTGTGTCATCCATCAGGGGGCCTCGCAAAATATATCTTGCCCACATCAAATTTAGGTCTTGCCCCGCCACTGAATGGAACCATTCAAATTCCAGTACGTCTTAGGCTTAGGCATTGCTTACATATCAGCAGTTGTACTTCTAGAGATGAATTAATTCATTTCCAAATCGGACGAAACACACAGATAATTAATAGATTACGTAACAGTTAGTCCTTAGGTAGACCTTCAGAATATCATTGCGACTTTGCGAGTTTTTTTTTATGTAAGAGGGAGGCAACGAGCAAGCCCATAAATACCCGCAACACCAGAGGAGTCACAAGTACGTTGCCGGCCGTTAAGAAAGAGTGCTCGTTTCTTGAAGATTGCCATCCATGTCATATCGGTTCAGAAATACCGCTGCAGGGAGCTGGTTCCACAGTTTGGTCGTACGTGGTATGAAGTTTCGAGTGAATCGTATGGTAGTAGACTGGCCTCCGTCCACTTGGCTCCCATGCTTGGATCCCATGGGATCCAAAAATAATATTTCTGCCACTCGTCAAGGTGATGAGAGTCATAAAAATTCACCTGTTGACCTACTGGATGTAATCGGCACCCACGCACGCTAGACCTAAACCAATGTATGCTATTTTTGTAACCTTCGTTGTTACGTAATATTCTACGATATGTTTTTTGATCTTTCTTAGTACATTGGAGAGAGAGAAAAAAAATGCTTCATTCTTAACGGAAATATAAATAGATTATCTATAAAAATGTTTGTTAGTCACGCTAAAACTCGAGAACGGCTGAACCGATTTAACTAATTTTAGTCTTGAAATATTTGTGGCAGTCCATATGGAAAAATTATGAGGTAAATACAAAAAACGTCAATTTTATTTTCCCATACAAAAAGTTCACCGGGCCAGCTAGTTAAAAATATAGGATGAGATTAAGTAAGATAATTAAATACGTCTTATATAGGACATAAACATAGTTACGTAAACAATAAGCATCAAATTACATTTTGTTGTGACTGGATTTTTCCATCATTAGCTCACTTCCTTTTCATAAGAACAAAGCAACGATTGCCAGACAAAGTAATTTATCCAGTGTAGAATCTATTAAATATAATTTATTTTTTATATGAATAGAATTCCTATGCGTAAATAATATTAGTCAGAGAGTAACGTTTTCATACCAAAATATTGTAAATTGTAAAAAACTGCAAAGTACTTCGAATCAGTTCGAAGCAATTTGGTCAATCGTTAGGAAGGCGCCAGGCGAATACCGAATCGCTAGGCTGCGGTTCTGGTGCATAGAACCCAAAGCTAATAACTATGCATGCAGCTGCATGCAGCAAAGTCGTTGTTATAGGTTATATCGTATAGTCGCTTCGTTACGTTTGTCAGAAATAAGTTAATGTGATAACGTAAAAATACCTTAGTCCTTATACTCTTTGATACAAACGAATATATGATTCCTTAATCTTCGTATTATATGCTTCGATATGTTTTTATTCAATTAGGGGGCGCCACTTACGGGCACTGAAGTTGAACGCCTTACTTGTAGTTGTAACTTGTACCTAACCTAATAAACGTTTTTCTATTCTATTCTTACTAAAACGTGGAAGTAAGGTAACATAGAGATTTATTACTCTATGTAAGGTAAGTACGAGGCTGGTGTTGGTGACGCCACGAGCAGCCCACAGCCCGCCCCCGCAGGCATCGCGGCAAAAACAATGTTAATTAGCTTTGGTTATTTTGTTTGTGTTGTCTTTTTCAACGCCTCGTTGCTTTGGTTATAGTGCCGGCCTTGATATCTGGGCCCTGGGCATTGATATTCTACGAGCGTTTGTCCCAATTAGTGAGGAACGCTTGCAATATGATCCAGGATTTGGCGAGGCCAGTGGAGCGACTGCCATCTGATCTGCGTAACCCTTGACAGCTGACAGGGGACCGCCTCCTTGAGACAGTGGCTAAGCCGCTCGGATATAAAACCCGGAGGTCGTGGGTTCGATTCCCGCCATGGGTCTGGTTGGTGGTAGGACTTTTTCAGAGTCCGACTGGCTAGCTACCACCTCCACAGGTGAAATCTGCCGCCATAACAGCTCTGGCTGTGTTCCGGCAATAGTAATGTGGGAGCCAGTTAGGCTCGAAGATCAGATGAGTCTACAGTCTTGCAGCACATTGAGCGACGCTTCCTGATGAAGTGTCCATGTCAATGGAATAAATAGGCCGCAGTGACCGCTTAGGTACCATCAGGTGGGCTGCTTGTCTGTCTGCCGACTGATGTGGTATAAAGAAAACTAGAACAAGCTGATCACAGCTTTACGACCATTCTGCTTTCTTCGCCATGTTTTCCGTCACCGCCAAGCAAGTGGTAAAAAATTTTAAAAAAAATTTAAGATTAGAACACTTGTTCTCTATACTTACTAGCGGCACGCTATGATGGCTGTTTTGACATATTACAATACGTGGAAGTTATAACGCTTTTGCACTTTTTATATTAACTATCTGCTGTGCAGCAGTTTATCTGCTGTTTTTAATTTTAGAGCCTTTTCTTAAACCGTTGTTTTGGGCTTTAATATACTGTAAAACCATGTATTTGTAATATGTCAAAATGGCCAGCATAGCGTGCCGCTAGTATAAGTATAGTCTGTAGTTCGAAACTCTACCCCACACATGTAGCTGAAGCGACGTTGCCACAACTTTTATAGTGATATTAAGTAAATATCGAAATCTATTTCTTAAAGAGTTATCGATGAAACGAGCACTTGCGATATAATTGCTCGATACATTTGAAGTGCTCTTAGTAAACGAGTGCATCATTGACCTCTGTGCTCGATAAGTATGAAATTGCGGTGTTGTGTTGCCACACAACCTTCTCGTAGGCATCAAGTGATTGGTACTTTCCGGCCTTTATTTATTGATAGACAAGTATATGAAGATATATGTAAATCGAATGGAGGATACACACTTCTATTGGTACAAGTTCGAAAATTATTCTTATCTCTAGAAATCACTTTCTTATTACAGTCTTCTACAATCTTTTAACCTTCATCAGAAAAAGAGGAGCTTATCAATTGAATTATAATTCTGTTTTTTCATAATTACCTCATCAATTTTTATTTAGTAGGGTAGTGACACCGGTTTGCCGGCCAGCACCAGTTTGCGACCACTTCACACGTTTATTTGAATAATAGATAGTCTATAGACAGCTCATTTCTAATTTCGCGCCAGTCGACCTGGACAAACTCCACGGTTCTTAATCCTACAGCATGACTTTATAATTTGCGAACTGAGCCCTCAGTCGCCATTTCAAAATTTGGTGTGTTGACACGTGACAAATTTAGCAAAAATAATTGTAGGTGGATCGATTTTCAAATGTAAGATTTTGAGTGTTACTATTATTTTATAGGGGTTTGATTTGGTTTGTGTGTAGGATAAGATGTTTAATTTCAATATTCAAGTGCCCAAACTCACCAAACATTTCATAATTTGTAATATTTTTGGTGGTCGGGCAATACGTTATCGATTCATATCAAAATCTAGTTTCCGACCGGGTGGTCGGAAAACCGGTTTATTTACGTCATTTTTCTTTGCCTACATTGCGGATACCTTAAATGCACCAACATAGATTCATTTACATTTGTGAACAGCTAGGAATTTGTGACTTGACAACCAGTTTCCGACCGCCAGTATACCTCATAGTTTCAAAGATAATGACCTTTAAAAATACCAATATTTTAGCGGCCGACAACCGGTGAAAACAAACCCTGTTAACGGCCGTCTTTAACAGGCGGTCGATAACTGGTAAAATTGTACCTTTTTCCGGCCGTTCAAAAAAATCCTACTTCCTACTATATAATATTATATGTATGTATTATGTATATGTATGTATATAATATTATAAATGCGAAAGTCGGGATGTTTGGAAATTTTGATGTTTAGATGTTTGTTACTCAATCACACCTAAACGGCTGAACGGATTTAGATGAAATTTGGCACACGTATAGTTTATAACCCGGATTAGGATATAGGCTTTAAAATTCCTACGGGAAACGCTTATTCCTGCGGGAATAACAATTTTGAAACTACTGAACCGATTTGAATAATTCTATCACTGTTGGAAAGCTACACTATCCCCGGTCAACATAGGGTACTATAATTGATCCCGGAAATGTGGGGGGAAGGGGGGGATATTTGAAAAAGGGAATTACGCGCGTGTGAAACCGCAGGCGGAAGGCTAGTAAGATAATATTTCTGTTTGTTACATTTTTTGTTTGTGTTTTTGTTTTTTCGCGTTTCGATGGTCTAGTGGCTTAAGTACCGGGCCGAGATCGCGGGGTACTGGGTTCAATTCCCGGGTCGAGCTAACTTTGTGTCGGTTTTTTCGGACACTGCTCGGGTTTGTGATCACCAATCCGCATTTGGCAAGCGTGGTGATTAAGCCAGTACCCATCATTGTAACGATAACTTGATTTCAAGGATGAAGGCCTTTGCTTTATAGAGAAGCATGCCGGCAGAACGGAGTTCCAAGATCCCCTATATTATAGGATAGGCTTTTCGATCGTGTTCCAAATCAAAAGAAATCAACAAATATGACCTTTTGGTTACTCAATTGTATTTTTAGGTCGCAAAAGAGAGTAAAAATAAACCGCTTTTTTGATTTCATTAACTGTTTCACTTTCATACTATAATATACCCTATGGCTATTGAATAAGACTTATTTTTCTACCGTAAATTAGGTGGTCGATAACCGGTGCACAGGTGGTCGATAACTGGGCCAAACGGCCGATAACCGGTGTTTTTGCTATTTTTACGAATAATACATTTTTTAAAATTATGTATCACTGCTACGTTTATAAACGTTAGGTTTTATAAAACTAGACTATTGTAAGATCAAATGTTAATTTTTTGGAAAATCTTGACGTACAGCATCATGATAGAAATCAACTCTGAAGTCAACAAGTCGCTTAAGTGGTCGCAAACCGGTGTTCCTACCCTATACCGATTTTGATGATTCTTTTTGATTGAAGCAGGTCTAATTGCGTTGTTTCATAGACAATGTAACAAGTTTTTTAATTATTTAATTTTACGCATTGTTATGTCTAAATTATTGTTATATTTGGTGGGACGAACGGAAATGCTTATTTTCACTTCCCGTTCGTTCCACTGGTGGGACGAACGGGAATTGTGTGAACATTCTTGTGCTTGTTGTACTGGCTGTACTTGCTCCCTTTATAACTATACCTGGGCTCCGATAGACTGCCCCAGTCAACCCCTTAAAGCCGTCCCTGTCTAGAAACATAGGTACAGTCAGCTTCAAGTACTTACCATACGTAAGATCTTATGTGAATACAATAAGGTTTATATTTGAACCAGTTTGATTACATTCGCGACTGTCCTACTCCACGTAATAACTCAATATTACCACAATGTTCTACACATTGATCATTGTTTGGAAGAGATTACATTTGGCGATAAAATCGATTCATAAATCGTCTGATAGTGAATCTTTGTTGCACGTGTTTACACTGGGCGTTGTAGGTATTGTTTTTTGATGATAGATTTAAGATATGATAGATACAAAGCAGACGAAACAGCAGTTTGTTTTTAGTTTTTACGAATGCCAACTTGCAGTGGCATCCGGCACATACAGTTTAAAATGTTTTAAGAAGCCTGACAGAATATTGTTGATCACATATTTGCTTGTTTGACTGGTTAAGGTCAAATAAATGTTCTCAGTAATGTGATATTAATTTAATAGGTATTCATTTTCAACGTAGTTTTTCTCGTAGCAAAACTTTTGGCTGCGAATTTTCATGCTGATAAATGTTTGTTTATCTGTTTATCTATCTATTTAAGTGATTTTATATATTATTAATTCGAGTAACTTTAAACTTTAAGTACCTATGTACTCTGAAGCATATAAAAAAAATATTCTTTTAAAATTAGAACTAATTTTCATCGAAAACTTTTTACATTTTGAACCATGTATCATAAATCATATTTTAATTTTTATGTAGCTAATACGATTTGGTACATGTTAAGTCTTTTTATTCTGTGATATTATTCTATCGGCTAAGACACAACTCCAAACATAGCCTACGGTAATTTATCAAACCAGCCTGCCTTAAAGCTGCTTAGAAAGGGATACCGACTCTCCCTTTCGCTGTTAGAGATTTATGAAACTGCAATTGCGAGAGCTTTGCTGTTGCAGCTTACGAAGCTAATCTCGACTCAAAACTTAATTAGTTTTCTAAACTTATTTCAAAGTATATGGTCTAAAATAATACTTTTCGTAATTTCATAAAATATTTTTTACCTAAATAGGAGTTAGAAAGAGGTAATAAAAAAAGTCAAGGTAAACTTTATTTTTCCGTTACCAAAAATGTCTTTGCAAATTAAAAAAAAAACTTACTTACCCAAAAGTAAATAGTCCCTCAGAAGAAGAACTTCTTCTTCTGAGAATAGTCCTTTCCGGCCGGCGACAGATACTAAAAAGAACAAAACACAATCAACACTAATCACAAACCGAGATCAAACTCCAAAACACTAGATGCGAAAACTCCTTCGTCGATCACAGAAAAACTTACACGTCAGACCACTCTGTGCCGGGGCCACAAATTATTAGAAATTTAAAAAAACTAATCACACAAATTGGCGCGCAGTTTGACAGATTGAAAATGAAAATGGCGATAGACGGCCGTTCTCCTCAAGAACTCGAGGTCGACTGAATGAGTTGGATTGGCGAGTGAGAGAACCTTATTACGTAGCCCAAAGCCTTTACTGCAAATAATAATTCGTAGGAGGCCGTTTCTTTGCAAGGAAAACGACTTGTTTTTTTGTTATTGTAATCTAATATATTTATAACTAGCCTTCCGCCCGCGGCTTCGCCCGCGTGAACTATAGGACGTTATCCCGCGGGAATATCTTGTAAATTGTAGCCTATGTGTTATTCTGATGTATAAGCTATATTATTGTAAAGTTTCATTAAAATCAATTCAGTAGTTTTTACGTGAAAGAATAACAAACGTTCATCCATCCGCTCCCCGGCCGGTACCGCCGCAACCGCTATTGTCCCTGCATTTTAAATCTGTAATATCTTCGAAACTATTCATTTAAATTACATGATGTAAAGGGCAATTATGATCTATATTACATGCACAATTTATTTATGGTACTTTATTGGATAAGTATTAATACTCTATTGCTTAAAATAACTTTTTCGTAAATAAGCCATTATTTTATCGTAATAAGTAAAGGAAAATGGTTATTGTGGGTTATCCCTAAGAGATAGACATATACCATCGCGGACTTTTTTGTAAAACTTTTTAAGGTGTACAATAGTGTAGTACATTATTTTGATCTATCTCGTAGGGTTCAGCCAGCGTTTGCAATGTAAGCGCAAAAAAATGTGATTATTTACGACCTTCAATTAAAAACCTCTAAAATTATCAGTGTTTCTCTACTATATTATGCATGTATTATACATATAAACCTTCCTCTTGAATCAGTCTATCTAATAAAAAAAACCGCATCAAAATCCGTTGCGTAGTTTCAAAGATTTAAGCGTACAAAGGGACATAGCCACTCAAACGTCCAAGGCGCCTGGAGTGACCAAAAAAAATATGTCGACTTACGTCCAGGGCGACTTCAGTAGCCAAAAGTAAAATAATTCACTTGGTCGAAAAAAGTCCTTAAAACCGCCATCTGTTGGCCTGTGACGAAAAGAAGTGCTATTAAACCGAAACTTTACTAACTAATCCACATTAAAACCCATAGATGTCATCACAGTAGTGCTTTCGTAACTGAAGAATAATTTTTTTCGTTTAGTACTTTTCTGAGTTCTTGAGTGGCGTGAGTGAAGTTGTGTGCGCGTGGGAATATTGCTCATTATGTCGTAAGTATTTGTTTTATTATATAATTCAATGGTTTTTATTAATCTTTAATGATTGGAGAACAATATATTTGCTGTGGTATTTCTTTCACGGCGATGAATATCGAGTAAACACATTATTACGAGTGGCTATAACTTTCGTGTACACACAATTGCCGCCGATAAGGTTTTTTGCTATTAATTATGGAACAATTCCATAAAATATGTATTGTAGAAGATGCATTAGTTTGTTATTAACATATTCTTAGACTAATTTAATTAAAATACATTTAGTCTGCTGAAGATTTCTTGAATTAAAATGAAACGTTTCTCAGGTTTCTTCTGTGGGTACTAGAGTAACCAAGGAATCACGTGATATAATGGTGCGTCTATGCTTACGAAGCGAACACGAGCGGCGCACGAGCGGAGCACGAGCCGATCCAAAATTCGTGTACTGTGGACGGACTTGGAGCCTCGAACGAGCGCGCTTCGAGCATTCGTTTCGTGCTCGACTGTGCTCCGCCCGTAGACAGAGAAAACTATAGACAAATTGCATACAAATTGATAGTATCTATCGCATTCACACAAGAAAAAGAGGGCGATACGGATAGACCACGTAAGAGAAAGAGATAGAACTACACAATTTTTTGTCTCGCACGGCGTGCCGGTTTTTCGATATTTAGGCTGAAACTATGTTCGAGGAGAGATCGTCGTAGGCTCGTGGCAGGCTCGTAAGTGCGTCCACACTTGTCACGCGAGCAGAACGGTTCGACTCGTGCTCCGCTCGTGCGCCGCTCGTGCTCGCTTCGTAAGCATAGACGCACCATAAGGGTTTGTACAAACGGAAAAAGTGTACGTATTTTAAAGATAATGCTTGGTTGTTGGTATGGTACTACTATATAATATTTTCATTTACAATATTCATGTTATGTTTTTATGTGCACTTTTTTTTGTTGGAGATACAGTTTTCAGGGTTTTGTTGGTAATTGTTGCTTTATGTTTTGCAGAATGTTTTTTTAGTTTGGCGTCATGTATGTGTATTGTCATGTATGTGATTTATTATTAAATATAAATATGTATATATATGGTATTAGGGTGGTACAGTCGACAGCACATCAGACTACCCCAATCTGTCTAATTTCTACAACCCATTTTCAGCTTTATTTAATTAATTATATTTTTTTTTACGTTTTTTAATAAATTTTAATAATTATAAATTATAGTTTCATTTATAAAAACCCCGAATTCGTAACCATGTTCTAATCCAATAATAAAATATAGTTGCTGAGAAATCCGATTGTAGCAAGCCTAATCCGGGCGGCCATCTTGCTTGAAATTTGCACGTACTCGTGACGCGACGAGCGCTGACCAATGTAGGGAGTAGGTAATCTTTATGAATTTATTGTACCTCAACAACTGCATTACACAGAATTATGTTGGTATCATTTGAAAGGTAATTTAACCTAGAATAATACTACATTTTTTTAATTTTCACTGTCAAGTTTAATTATGCCAAAATAATAAGTTGAAAAATTTAAATAGGAATTTTTTCAAGATTTTGCATGTTTTTGGCCCAAATACAGTGTAATTTATTAAATTTTATACATTAAAATATATGTTGTGTGATAGTGTATATAATCAGCTTCAGCACAGTATTTTTTCCGTAGCTCTGGGTCGTTTAGGTCTTGTGTTATGAAGCATTTTTTGTGCGTTCACGCGCCGCAATTTGGCCCCCGCGCGCGCGCGGTGAGCGCGGGACGTATGCTCCTATACCTTTATCGCGCGCCGGACGGTTGAGTGGATAGGGACAGAAAAAGCGACTTTGTTTTATACTATGTAGTGATGTGGCATTTGACAATCAAAATGGCGGTTGATAAAATTATCTGTCATCTAAAAAGGTGGATTGTAAATGCTTGTTAAGAATTAGCGATAAGATCACTGCCTTGTTATTATTTTTTGAAATAATTGAAACTCTTTATGTTCTAAGTATTGTAAATTGTTTAAAATAGAGAGTATGCCCTTGAACATGTATGCCAAGGCGTCAAAGGTCCAAGAAATAATACAAGAAGCCTTATCACATTACCCCTTTTGAGTAACAGATTATGTAAAATAACTTAGATATGTAACTAAAAATTGTTTAGCATAAAGATTGTTTGCAGATAGAAAAACAGACGGCTACCGTATCTCTGTTCTTGTAGGTATAATATCCTAACAAAATATTTGTTTTTGTTGAAGTAGAGCCATATCTAATACAAACAGTTTGGTCAGCTTAACCCCACCAAAACGCAGGTGAGTCTATTTTACTATTTACGTGGCGCAACTGTCCCTCTATCTAACCGACTTCAGCTCCTTGGTATGGAATTCCTCCAACCTAAACTTTGGGAGCTACATAGAGTTTGTAGCAGCATCCATCTGCCTCTAAAAAGCTCGGAATCCTTTTTAGAGTCAGGCGCTACTTCACTGCGGATCAGCTCCTAAACCTCTACCAGAGCTCAAGTCAGTTCTTGCATTGAGTATTGCTGCCTGTTTTGGGATGTTTCTGCTCGATATTAGCTGGCTGCCTTGGACTCTATTGAGCGTCGTGCAAAGGGGCTTATCGGTGACAATCACGGAACAGTTTTTTCTGTTCCGTGGTGACAATACTTTGGTCGAGAGCTTTCAGAGTGTCGATCATCGTAGAAAGATTGCTTGCCTCTCCGTCTTTTACAGACTCCACTTTCACACTCAGATGTACGATTTGGATCCACCAGCTCCGTTCGATCATCGAATTACTAATAGACTCGACCAGACTGCATCCGTATTCAGTGGAGATACCGTGCGTACGGTATGCGATTTGCTGCATCTTTTTTTCATACGGGAGTGGAACTCTCTACCGGGATCAGTCTTTCCTACACAATATAACTTGGGGCTCTTCAAGGCCAGAATTAACGGGCTTTTCCTAAGCAAGCGCACTCCATCGTAGACCTCACGGTTGTTTAACATCAGGCAACTTTCTGGTCAAGTGCTAAGTAGCTTAGTTCAAAATATATACAATAAAAAAGTACCTAACTGTAACTGTCAGAGTAAAGCTGAATTGACCGGGGGAGTACCACCCTCACAGATTGATACATGAGCGTAGCTTTGCTAGAGTAGTGAGAATGCAGGAGGTCCAAACAGATCAATTTTTTTTTCAAAAATATAAAATTAATATCTAAAACAAAGAAATAAAATATACCTCATATACCTTATATTAAATGTTCGTTGACTTAACTTGGTATTTCTTAGTGTGACGGAAGTCTTATGTATCGTTCTAGGTAGTCACCACGGGTCTCACTCACATAAGACGCAGCTAGTTCTCACTAGACGTTTTGGTGTTTAAAAACAATATCATTCTTCTCCGCAACAAAGTTTCATGTATTATGGTCTTTTTTACGGAGAATGCGTTGCGAGACCTAAGCTGTGGCTATATGTGTGTAACTCGAGACTTTAGTTTCCCACCACTTAGCCCCCGGTTTTCCCTTCAGACCGGTCCATGTATTGTTGACCAGTGATGTCATTTTGTGCGTTGTCGACCCTGTAAAAACTTTATTAATAAACTGAGATACTTTCCGGTAACGTTTAAAGTTAATGTATTTTGCAACTTGATCAACCATGTAATTTCTTATGCGCGTCAAAACTTTTTAACTTACTAGCACTTCGAAGTGAATGGCCCAGCTGTTGAGATGAAGTGCCGAAACTCAACAAATTGCCTTTTTATAAATAGGCTTACAAAGACACATATGAGAGGTAGAGCATGTGGATCTTCTACTAGAATGAGTCGCTCGTCTGGGGAGCTGGAGGCAGGTAGGTACAAACGGCAGCAGATCAACCTACCCTAATCTGTCAAAAAATCTCAATTGAAAGAGAACTCTACGTAAAGTGAATAAAGCTGAAAATTGGTTAGGAAGTGGAGTATGGCCCACACTATCTCACAATTGAGATAAGGCCTGTGTCCCAGCAGTGGGAACGTATATAGGCTGATGATGAGGGTAGTCTGATCTGATGTGCTGTCGACTGTAAACTGATATCACGCAATAGTACCGAATGATTTTAATTATTGTAAGATACTGTTCGATGAAACCACTCGGAGGCTGGTGTAGGCGAGACAACAATATTTTATTTACTTAACGACCATTTAGCTCGGCAGGCGTAGGAGGACTGATGACAAAAACAGCGGTTGGGCCAATGTCAGAATGAGTAAAATATTGCCATTAATATCAATGGTGAGTGATTTCATCTTCTGCAATACCTACTTTTAATTTAATACAACTTCAGCTAGTAGAGCGACGTCATGATAAAATAATTTATGTTGATCAATAATAAATTATCAAGGAGAAAATATTATGCTTCTTCATCGTTTAATGGAGCAGGAACAAGCAGGAGGACCACACCCCAGCTAGGGACACGATATTGAATACAAAGATCGATACTGTATTCATGGTCATGAGTAGTATCGGAAAAAAGTATCGTTCTCGTAAAAGTATCGTATCGTAAACGTAACAGTAAGTAAGATTTCTTCGTCTTTGCACAAAGTTTCGCAGTTTGTCGCAGTTGTTGTGTCCAAAAAAAATTGCCCTCCATATTTTCCACAAAGAAAAATGATTGAACATGGTCTTCCACTGAGCGCATCATTGCCACCTCCTTTGCTCGTCCATAATACCTAGCCTAGGTATGTCTGTTGGCATAATACTTTTATCGTAAATTGTATTATTTTGTTATTGACTAAAGTTTTGTAATGCCATCATAATGCCATCTATGATCACTTTGAATTATCTTCTTACTGCCATCTGTCGTGAATTTTCTGAAACATTTATTTATCTGTTGCGATCCTAGCGCCACATAGTTTTGGCATTATCCGCATTCCATACACGCGCACAATACTACCAAATAATGTAGGTCCTAGAAAATAGACAATAATGTGGCAATTTCAGACATTTAAAAATAGCCGTATTCAATGTTTTTATTGCATTCATTGACATTCTGCGTAAATAAAAGTCTGACCTGTTTTTTATCCGAAATGTGACTTAGTTGACCCAAATATTTTAATTATTCTGATATTATTTCAAGGCTAATAAATTAGGGCAATAATGTATAGTGATACGAGTGTTTGACGGAGTTTGACGGACTAGTGATCAATAATGTGATATAATTTAATTGTACCTATGTTGTATTAGCAAAATCTACATTTTATTAAAGATGCCCATTTAAAAGTCCTTTATTACAATTTTATTGCCCTGTTACATCTTTTTCTATACAATTTGTTGAATGAATTTCTGAAAATTATATCCTTGTTGCTAAGCATTTATTTTTAATCCTTTATTACAAGTTGAATTTAATTAAATAATTTGTTGGTACTTTTTCGATTAAAATGTCTTTCGTGAAATGTTGCTTTGAATCTGGTGAAGGACATGATTTTTTGGATTCCTTCGTGCAAAAATGCACCGATCCTGGATGTGAGTATTTTATTATTTCATTTGTTGTTATTACTCGCGGACTACAATTTAGAAGTCATCAAACTGTCTAGCGTTACGAAACAATCTGAGCATTTGTTTAAATTGGCAATGGTTCAATTCAGTGAGAAAGTATTTTTAGAAACCTTACGAGTTGCGATGCTACGAGTATGTAAGCGTTATTATTATTTGTATTGATTTTTATCTTAAATCTGCCGCCCCGGAAATGAAACTTCCGGTAATCATCGTGGGCCGTCGTTATGCGTTTCGATTTTGCACCAAAACTTATGATTTAAAAAGAATGTTATTCAACATATTCAATATTAAAAAATAAACAATTTACTGCTTTTTAAAATAAGTAGAACAAAAGTAATATTTTTTTTATTTATCTTTAAAGTTGATGAATCTTGGTGAAGTGTAGTGTTGACAAACACAAAGGATAAACCGAAACGGAACTTCAAAAATTGATTAGTTGACTCACAGTGTGAATAATGTTCCCATTTAGCTTTTTAGCCCTATAGTTCTTTAGTGTAATAAGTGAACAACAGTGCAACGAACATAATGGCTCAAGGTACGTCAAATTAATCTAAATTTACCCTTCCGCAGTGAAATTCCTTAAAATCTTGTTTACAACTTTTCAATTTGACATCTGTGATGTGGCGCCATCTTGTTTTATCTGTCAAAAAACAGCCTGGTGATTTTGTAGCGTTTTCAATAAAAAAATGTGGTATTTACTCAAAAGTGTCGACTGAAAATGGTTAACAACTATTCAAGATTCAAGTGTGAACTCTAGTGAATTTGCGTGTGAAGAAATACTTAAGAAAATCCCACCAAATCAAGTGACATTTCGCAATAGCATCATGACTGCCTCTACGGTTCAAAACCAGACGAAAACCAGCAGTGTGACTCCTGCGAGGCCTCAAAAGAACTATGGAAAGATTGTCCTGACGCTTTATAACCTGCTTTTGCCAGAATCGGCCTTTAAAGAGACGCCATCGCAGGCAGACGGCCTTGACATAGAAACTGAAACTGACCTTCGTATCTTAGGATGTGAGCTCATACAAACCGCTGGAATCCTGCTCAGACTTCCCCAAGTTGCCATGGCAACAGGACAGATTTACCTCCAAAGGTTTTATTACTCAAAATCCTTCGTCAGATATCCAATGGAAACCATGGCTATGGGAAGTATATATTTAGCTTCTAAAGTGGAAGAAAAACCTTGTAGAATAAGAGATGTAATAAATGTTTTCCATCATATTAAGCAAGTGAGGGCTCAGAAGACTATTAGCCCTCTTATTGTGGATCAGAACTACATCGAACTGAAAAATCAAGTAATCAAAGCTGAAAGAAGAATCTTGAAGGAGCTCGGGTTTTGTGTTCATGTGAAACATCCCCACAAGCTTATTGTGGTCTATTTACAACTGCTCCAATATGAAAAGAACCGCCAGCTCATGCAGATGGCTTGGAACTACATGAACGATGCTCTCCGCACTGATGCCTTCATGAGATTTCCCCCAGAAACAATTGCATGTGCATGCATTTACTTAACTGCACGTAAAATTGGTTTACCGTTACCAAACAATCCACATTGGTTCCTGCTGTTTCGAGTTACTGAAGAAGAGATCCGAGAGGTGTGTATGAGAATATTGCAGCTGTATAAGAGACCGAAAGTCAATCCCGAAGAATTGGAAAACAAGGTAGATGCTCTAAGAAAGATCTATCAGGCAAATAAGCACACACAGAGTCAAAAAGAGCAAGAAAAGAAGGAAAGCGAGAAGAAAGCTGAGTCTCCAGCAGCATCCACTTCTAAAGACACTAGACGTGACTCCAAGAAGGATAAATCACCGAAGACACCACCACTATCTTCAAAGTATCACAGTCACAAGTCGAAGAAGGAAAGACGTTCCCGCTCACCATATGACCGTAAACGTGACTACTCAAGCAAACGACACAAGTCCAGATCAAGGGATCGTGAAGTGGATCGTTCTAGGGAGCGACGATCTGATGATAAACGCAGAACTTCTAGGAAATACGATGATTATGAGCGTTCTAAGTCAAGTAGAGACAGTAGAGATGACAAGAGAAAACATTAGTGTATTATTGTAATATTTTTTATGATTATTAAACATTTTTCGACAGTGTGTATTCTTTATTTTTTCGTAAACAAACTTTGATCTAAAAACATCAATTTTCCTGCTAGAAGTGTTAACTGTTAAGTAAACTTTCAAAACTGGAAGTTTTTTTTTAACATATTCATCCTCATTTTTTGTTATGTTGTTCAAAATTATTATGACTTATACCATTTATACATTTCTGTGTGATTTTCAAGTTGAGCAACTATTTCCTAAATTGAAGAAAAGATCTGTAGGAATTGAATACTAAAGAAAATGTTTTCATATGACCTAGTTCAGTTCTGTGTGTGCATAAGAGGTGCTGAGGAGGAGAGGACAGCCCTTCTTCCTCGTCGTGCCACCAACTTGTTCCACCAGCTGTGGCACGAAAAGGAATTGTCATTCCTCATCATAGCAATTGTAGGATTCATCGGTTATATGTAAAAGTATTAGATGTCAGAAAAGTTATGAATGTTATGATTTATTTTTAGAGTTTGTTAAGTTTGTAATCACCAATTCAAATTATGGTACTTAAGTCAGTATCATTATTGTGACAATGACATGATTTTAATGAGGCTTTGCCCCTCACATATTATTATAGGCTGAAGAATTATAAGCCTTAATTTGTATAAAAAGTAAAAGTCTCTTAGTTAATTGATATTTACGGCTAGTCAGGGGTTAGGTGGGCGGTTTACTATTGAATGACAAAAAACGTATGAAAAACGATCATTTTACAAACAACGTTTGAAAAACTATTCATTTGACAAACTTTCATTTCGCAAACATAATTACTTTAAAAACAATCATTTGACAAAATACAGGTTTCGCAAATGCTTTAAATATTAAATTATTAAATTGTTAAAGTTTTATTTTAAAAATAATCACATGACTAAATAATTCGTATGACAAATTGATGATTTTACAAAAAGTTAGAAGATAAATTATTAGTTTTTAAAAATAACTATTTTTTCAAATATATAAATCAAATTTTGAAAATATTAAATTGCAGGGATGCAATTTTCACCTTGGACAGATTATTTATAGGCAAGTAATAATTTTGTATTAATACTTTTTCCATAGAAACGTTAGTCTTTAAAAAAATACACACTGCCTGAATTAAGCGAAATAAGTAGAATTCGGCCCTGGCACTCGCCGGCCGCTGCCGCGGCACGCTCGCTTCGCTCGCTCGGCTCGTGCTTGTGCTCGCAGTTATAACCTAACCTAACCGACCATTGTTTCAGTTGACCCTACACATATTATATGATTTCGTGCTTAAAGTAAAATATTCGATATGTGTAATTAAATATGTTATTTTTATAAAGTAATAATTTACACGTACTTTATCTAGCTAACTACCTTGTATAAACGTAAATATTACCAAGCAATGCATTTTGTCAAATGTTATTTATGCTTTACGTTGTTTTGCCAAGTAACATGTTTAGAAAATAATCAATTTGTAAATTGATGTTTTGGCATAACATTTTTTTTTTGTAAACAGATTGTCTAATGCGTAGTTTATTAAACAAAAGTTTGTAAAATAATAAAGGACATTGACCATCTATGTATGGACGTTGGACCAAGTGCCGCCCAACATTGAGACATAGTGCAAAATGTTTCTTAGATTAATACTATTCTGTAACTCAGAGCGCTTAAAAATCTATCCGAGGAGTTTGAAGAAAAAAAAACTTGAATGTTGAGGTGTTACATTGACAAAAAATCATAACCAACAGCTTATTTTTTTAAATAAAAGACTGTATATTATAAACAATGGATTTATTAGAAAAAAATTGGTTAACAGAGATGATAAACATAACAAAAATGATACCTTATGTTATAAATGTTATAATACCTCATGTAGGCACTAACATGTCGTCTAAGTATAATGTATCTAAAAATAATGCAGGGCGTCTCACAACGTCTTGGTGCCTAGCCTGCCCCAAAAACCAAACTAGGAACTAATCCGTTATTTAGATCCCTGTAATACGAGCAATGCTCTGTATAGGACTAAATAATTGGTGTGAGAGGTCCAGGATTTATTTATTCATTAATTTATAAATCCGTGGCAGGATTTTTCTTATTATATATTTTTTTTATATCTATTCATGTAAGGAAACAAATTAAAGTGTTCCCATGCTTGGGCAGCATTTGGTCCAGAACCGGTCATTCTCCAATTTTGTCAAACATTGTTTGTCAAATGAAAATTTGTCATTCGTTTTTTGTCATATGAACGGACACCTAGGTGGGCGTTGGTGTCATAGTAAAACAAAGAGAAGTAGTTTACAAGAGATAAAGTAAGAAGATATGGATGACTGATAAATTATGTACTACCTAAACCTCTGGACGCCTCGTCATCATCATCAGTCAAAAGACGTCCACTGGACATATATACATAGTGGCAATTGGTAAATTATGCAAAGTTCAATATAAGCTTCTTTAGTTTCCCACTAATAAGTCATTGAGATCATTGTCACAAAGCTCATATTCAATTAACTACACTATCAAAACAAGAGCTGAGGTCGATAAAACGTCACAATTTTTTATAATAGGTCAGTTGGCAGACAGACAAGCCCACCTGATGGTAAGCGGCTACTGCGGCCTATTCCTGAGGGACACTTCGCCTGGAAGCGGGACCTTATGTGCTGCTAGACTGTAGGCTCATCTGATCTTCGAGCCTCTGGCTGGTTTCAAGTGTACTGACTCCCACATTTATATTGCCGGAACACAGCCAGAGCTGTTATGGCGGCAGATTTCAGTGGGGGTGATAGCTAGCCAGTCGGACTTTGAAAAAGTCTTACCACCAACCAGACCCAAGGCGGGAATCGAACCCACGACCTCCGGGTTTTTAAACCCGAGCGGCTTAGCCACGGTTCCACGGAGGCGGTCAAACAAAACTCTCGGGAATCGAATTGAACCCAGTACAAGGCTTAGTGGTTTAACCACTAGACTATTATAACTACTCTAAATAACATTTTCCTGCGTTCACGCACTACTTTCACAAATGACTATGTCATGAGAGTGCGTAAATGTCGCCTGCCGCCTGACACTTTTCCCTTCATTGATCACAGCATCTATTTTCGACGCGATACCTACAAACATCTTATTTATATCTCAGTCTCCATTCCCGCGCGTAACCTTTCAGACGGTTAGCGAAACGGTCCGCTTGTCTCCACTTTAAAATGTTTAATCTATTTTTTACAATTAAAATCGTTAGGGATTTTTTAAATACCTATTTAAAGTTTAGATTTAGTTTGTACCTATCTAAGTTTCCGCAGCTGAAAGCAGCAATATTACTGAAATCTAGTGGTGGTGAAAAGAAGGGTTTTTTATGGTGGTTATCGGTCTTTGTCGTAGAACTTAGTTTGTCTCTCACATGGGGTTGGGTCCTTACACATTACGCGTACGGTTTTGGTCCAAGAAAAGTGTTATACTTTTGTGCTCATCTACATTCATTTTATTTATTTTTATTTATTTTACTTTAATTAACACGGTATTACATTCATGTAAGACAATGACGTTCAATTAAAAAACTAGACTCACAATCACGCTCAAATATTGTCCGAAGCAAAAGTCTGCCCACCCGACTATTGGGCAGAGTTTTCGTTTAGTTGTATACAATTGACATTAAACACTAAATGCCACGAGATAAGGTGTTAATTTGAACGAATGTGTTAATGTCATCAGTGTCAAAGCCACTCAAACGTTTTTTGAGGAATTTTTCTTAGAGATTGGGTGTCTATAGTTTTATATTGAACGTCATTGATGAAAGATTATGATTAAATGTTTGGAATAAACAATGTTTTTCCTAAAATGCCAATTTGGCTACTTCCCATTTGGTAAACTTCCCATTTGGTAAACCTCAAACTGTATGGGATTAAATGTATGAAGCAGCGAACTTGTATGAAGTAACAATTTTAGTAGGTAAAGTTTGAGGTTTACCAAATGGGAAGTAGCCGCCAATGTGTGTATGACTCACATTTAGTTAAAATATTTTGACTGTCTTCCAGACTATCATGTAAAGTAAAGAAGTGGTCGCAGAGTGGTTTCAAATGTCGTTTCACGTTCTTGAGATCAATGTATTCAATATCGCCTATAATATGCTATTGACAATGAGATCGAAGGAAAACACCGTGGGAATTGGTATTAGGTATATGTGAAAGTATAAGCCTATTGATGTTTCAATGTAGGTAAATATTATGTTGAAGTAAAGTCATCGTTAACGCTTCATGCTCTCGGCGTTCATATTTTTTCTTCTAAATAATTGCCCCATTGCCCCCCCACTTAATCATAATTGCCCCCCCCCCCTTAATCATAAGCTGGCGACGCCCTTGATAACTAGACTTTCCAAATCCTGGATTATGGTACAATACAAGCGTACCAGATTGGGACAAAAGCTCGCTTCATTGGGCTACGCAGCTTTTGTTTGATGTATGTTTTCCACATAGAAAAGAATTTCTTGTTCTGTGGTTTTCCACCACCGACCTGACTTAATACTAATTGTGATGAACCTTCTACCAATAGTACGGATTATTCCCGACTGCCCCTAGTAGGGGCAGTCGAAACTTTTTAGTCAATCACTCATTATAGTGTGTGTTAAAATAGCGTCTGAAACCACTGAGTTGCCACTCTTTGTTTAATCCTTCTAGCCCCGGATTACTAGACACAATAGAAAATCTATTGTTATGCGGCACCCGAGTGCCGGTTCGGCGTTGAGTGGTTAAATGTAAAGTATCAGCCTATTAGTGTCCCACTGCAGGGCAAAGGCCTCCATTCTTGAAATCAAGTTATCGTTACAATGATGGGTATTGGCTTAATCACCACGCTTGTCATATGCGGATTAGTGATCACTAATCCAAGCTGTGTCCGAAAATTTTCTCGACCCGGGAATTGAACCCAGGACCCCGAGATCTCGGCCCGGTACTTAAACCACTAGTGACTAGACCATCGAGGCGGACTCGTCTAATATTAATTAATTATTACCTTAATAAGATAGCTAAGTACTGTCGGAATTTTTGATTATCTTACCCAAATATTCAACACGTTATTCAACATTTATTTTGAACCTTATTTGATGTAAACATACGTGTCATAATTGAAATGACAAGCATAAATATTCGGATGTGTAGGTGAACCACGCGTTTTTAATAACTAAGACTTTCCTGGAAAATAAATGACCTTAAAATATAAGTATTTATTAGGGCCTTGTTTATCTAGTTGCTTAAGTATCTGTTCGTGATCTTAAGGGTTTTATTCCCAGGATTGGCAAAATATGTGTCGGTTTTTTCGAACACAGTTCGGGTTTGTGATTAGCTATCCATACTTGGTAAGCGTAGTAATTATTTTTGATGACTTGACTTAAATGATAGAGAGGGTAGTAGCAGTAGTGGTAAATACTTACGTACGGCCGCCAGCAGATCAACCTTTGAAAGAGAACTTTATGTGAAGTAGATAAAGCTGAAAATTGGTTGTAGGACAGATTAGGGTAGTCTGATGTGCTGTTGACTGTAAATAGTAAAGGTCGTCGTTATACGCCAAGAATAAACTAGCTGTATACCATGCAGGTGACACCACTGAATTGTCATACCTCGTTATAATCTGCGTGCTATCATTAATCCTCTTGATATAGCTATATCGTAAGTAGATAGATATAATAGATAGTAATTATTTCACAAGTTGTCTGAGATCATAGTTCAAAGTCTTCACCTGGTAATGAAGTAGGTAACTATAACTAAAGAAACAATGAAATTACGTAACGTGTTCACGTTAAGCATCATTTAAGTTTGTTAAAAGACAATTTAAAGACTTATTAAGTTAAAAGTGAGAAGTATTTTCGATTTATGCCCGAGTAGAGAGTTTTCTGATATCTATTGGAATATAAAAAAATGAAATTGACTTTAAAGTTGGCATAGATCAAGTGGAAGCAAAATTTTGGAGTAAGAGGTGATAAGATATTTGGGTCCTCAAGCACCAGAAATTCCTAACTTTGTTTCATGACTTATTGAGTACATTTAATTCAAACGATCGTACATTTTTAGATATCTTTTTAGGGTCCGAATAAAAACATTATAAAAAACACGTTTTATAAAATGATAAAGTAAATCGTCTTTTCAGAAGTCGACAACCATTAAATACATTTGGTAATGGTAGTTATCCAGACCAAAATTACAGAGTTGCACGAACATAGGATAATTTGTTTTGTATTATGTTTACTTTTGACGTATCTGCCGATTTCCTGAAATATCCACAATTTGTTATATAAGGAAATATTAATTCGACCTTGCATTGTTTTAACAGAAGACAGAAAACCACGTAAATAACGTTTAGTGTGAATATATGGTTTCGCAAATCAGCGACTATAGTTTTATCTCATTAGTCTAGCTTTATCAGGATTACATGAGTCTAATGACTAATTAACCTATATATCTATGTCGTTGCGGAAGTCATCTAACTTTAGTGCACAGACTGACGCCCAAAACACGGAATATGTAGATAACCTAGTACACTGGAGTTCAGTTATCTTTGCAGCGTCGCTTATCAGTGCTGTAGTGGCAGTACAGTCGTAAACATGACAGTTCCAGCTCTCCTATCAATTTAGTTTTTTCAATTATTATAAGTGATGATAACAAGTGGTGAACGTTAATAAATAAATAAGAAGTGATGTACTTTTGAGAAGTGATTCAATAGTGCTTTTGTGATTTAATTACACTAACACCCTGTTGCAGAAAGCTCCATTAAAGTTAATGCTTCATTAAATCTAATGCTGTCACTTTTCGTTGTCATGAAATAAAAAGTGACAGCAATAGCTTTAATGAAACATTAACTTTAATGGACGTTTCTGCAACTGAGTGTGAGTCTCTGAGATATAATAACTTTAGTTGAGTTATAACCACAACTTTTTTGATAATTGATATTTACAAGCTTCCAATGCAATTTTGTATGAGTGAATAATAGAATGTTTAATGTGGGAAAAGATAAATGATACTCTTAATTAATTTAAATTTATAAACAAACAAATAACTGAAATATGTAGTAGGTATACTTAAACATTTGTGTTTTGGTAAATACAACAGAATTTATTCTGAATAGTCAATTTATTTATTTTAAATTGTCATATTATTCTAGAAGCTGAATGTTGTTGAATTTATGAAAATTAATAAGCTTTCTTTCTTATTAATTTACTCAGCAGTTATGATTATAAATTATTAAGCCGTTAATTTTTTTGTTTTTATTTTTATTAAAACTTTGTAGCTAGGATGCCATTTATCTACAAGTACAACGAGGTAATAAACACTAAGTAAACAAACATAACACTTGACTGATTTGAGTCCAAGTGCTAAAAGATACCTAATACCTATTCGATATTTATGGGAAAATCACAAGCGAATCACTGTTGAGTTTCTTGCGGCATTTCTTAAGAGTCAAAGAGTTGGTAGGATATGCATTAGGTATTAGGTGTTCGCCTTTTGAGCACGAAGACATCTGAAATGAAATGGCAACTATCGACGATGACGATTGCCTAGAAAATCTCTTCAGTTGTTTTTTAAAGACCATTGGAAAACACAGGAACAGTCGAAGAGTTCCATTTTTGCTTTACTGAGTGATTGAATAAAGTTTGGAGTAAAATGCTTGGTACTATCGGTTACATTGTATTATGTAAAGATGAAATTAATTTTTTAAACTTCCGTAGCACCCAATCTAAGAGTGCAAGTTAGATAAATTGGTAAAAATTCTGACAAATGGAAAGCCTTCTACTCGCTTGGTGAAAAGGTGCATCTGTGTCTAAACAAATATGTTGTTACAAGACATTTGAAGAAGTGGTCGTAAAACATGGGAAAGATAATTATCACAAGCAATTAAGTGTACTTAATATAACGAAGTGTCTTGAACAGTGTCGTAAATATTGAGCAAGTTGTGAGTTCAGTTATAAGTGAGTTAAAATGATTCCTTTGAGGAAGATATCGCATCGAGCCTTATTCATCGCCAGTAGGACAGTGTATATGACATGTAAGTGTGTTTTGTCCTGTGTGTCCTAGCTTTATTTTGAATTATGGTCATAGTAATGTAAAATATAGGAGAAATAGTAAACAAGGAGCTTAGCAGTATTTTATAGTATTTTAAAATAACAAGTGCCTTTTTATTTCATCTGCATTCTCCTCCAACGTCTCAGTTCGGATTTAAAAGCTTAGCCGCAATGCTTAGCCGTCAATTTTTTTTATTTAAAAATGCAACTTAATAAATAACTTTTCAAGAATTGATACTGGAGTAAGTTAAATTGAAATTTTAATTACCTACAACTTTAAACCTTGCTTCATAAGGTTTCTCTGATGTTAGTAAAGGGTTAATTTTGTAATTTTGTATGGGACCTTTATTACGTTTAAGATAAGAAGATATAGATGTCCTTGTCTAATGATGTGGAAATAAAAATGCATTATATAGAAAATTGGCATAACTAATTTTGTGCAAGGATTTATGTTAATTTTTAAACCGTCAAACCACCATGACGGATGTATGTTTCTATAATGAGCTATGGCTGTGTCAACACAATTGATTGTGATACTTAGTTGGCAGACAGGGACATAGCCTACCTGATTTGATAATTACCATTATTCCATTGACAGACTCTTCAGGAAGCTAGCACAGCTCAATGCACTGGAAATACTGTAAGCTCCTCTAAATCTTTCAAATATTTTGTATCCTTTAAGTTTACACAGTCAAAACTGTTAAAGCGACGGATATTATCTGTAGGGGCTGTAGCTTGCAAGTAAAACTCTGAAGAAAGATCAATGGAAGAAAGTGTATAAATGGATGAATTAAAAAAGACATTTTCTGTTTAATTAATTTTTAGCTAAACGTACACATTGTGTCATTCAATGTCGAATAAGCAGTCGAAAAATTAATTCCTTAATTATAAAAAAAAACCTATGTGTCGTATGTGTTTAATAGTAACGTTATCAGTGGCTATCATCGATGATGGTAGTGTTGACAATACGCCGCTTCTCTAGAAGAGTGTACAAAGTCGAAAAATTTGTGAAATCAAGTTAAATAAACAGAAAAACTAAGAATCACCTGCGTAGTTTTTCAGTATATTGATTTTTCTGTAGACGATATTGATTGCGATAAAAATGACGATGGCAAAGATTGTGACAATAATGGCATTGATAATAATTTAGACGACGATATTGACGATGATGATGATAATGCTAATGATGCTGATGATGATGATATCTCTCTTCCAGGCTGCTGCGGCTGCTGCTCAGCGTTACGGCCGCGCTACAAAAGGCTAGTGGACAACATATTCCCAGCCTCCCCGCAGGATGGGTTGGTCAAGTCCAACATGGAGAAGCTCACCTTCTACTCCCTGTCCAGCCCGGAGAAGCTGGACAGGATCGGGGAGTACCTCTTCCAGAAGGCTTCGAGGGATATTTATAGGAGGAGACATGGGTAAGTAGAGTTGAAGATTATGTTTTAAAATTCAAAATAATAGTATGTTTTTGATTGTCTGCCTCCGTGATACAGTGGATAGTAGCTCGCACTTTAAAGCGATACGGCCGCACCAGGGGTCCTATGGGTTCAAATCCCGGGTCGGACCAAAAAAAAATATGAGTGGGTTTTACTGTTTAGAATCATAGCCTATATACGTTTCCACTGCTGGGACACAGGCCTTATCTCAATTGTTAGATAGTGTGGGCCATACTCCACCACGCTGGCCTAGTGCGGGTTGGTGGAGGGGTGCGTAAGGCAAGTGACCAACCTTAATGTCAGATGTTATCAAGCTGCCAAATGGCCTCTGACTAGGCTTGACGACTAATATTTACATTATAGTAAATATCAGCCGGGACCAACAGCTTAACGTGCCTTCCGAAGCACGGAGACGCTTGAAATTAATGTCACTAAATATGGTCAGAATGGTCACCCATCCATTAACCGACCGCGGCGTAGGTAGTTTGACTTTGGTTATCGCTAACGAACCACTGTCACAGCTGCGCCACGAGCGCCTCTGAGAATACTCAGTACAGACCAGAGTCTGGAACTTGGCGGTGTATAAGCCCCGTGCATTTAAACGCACATTAAACCGTTGGTCGTGCGCCTGATGTTTCTACGGTCGTCGTGTCAGACTGCTGTCCCACCGTGTTATGAGAGTGAGGGAATAGGGAGTACACCTGTGTTGGGCACTCACTGCAGCACTATAAAAAACATAACTTAAATAAGTACTAAGTGCTTGTTCATGTTGAGCTCGCTACATGCCCGGGCGCGCGTTTGTACGTGAACGCTTCTATTACGCCATATGTTTGATATTTCGCGCCCGCGCCGGCCACCGCGCCCGCGCGTTCGACGTGAACAAGCGCTAAGTTGATTGATCGTAAAGAGTCGCCGCCGTAGACGAAAACTCGGCTAGGAGTTTCACACAAACATGACACATTTTAGTTACATAGACTATCTTAACAAATATTGCTTACGTAATTTATCTGAATATCAAGGATCGCGGAAGATCGATACAGTGTGATAACTTTTATCTCTTTACACGAGATATCACAGAGGTTGATAAACTCGAGAAATGTGTGCGGATGCAATCTATGTTGTCATACATACATATATCATAATACGAATAGTTCACTGTAGGGCTATTAGCCCTCTACAATTTAAATTAATTCTTTAGGGTATACATTAATTTTTTTTTTTTTTTTTTTTTTTTTTTATATTATAGGGGGGCAAACGAGCAAGTGGGTCACCTGATGATAAGTGATCACCGCCGCCCATAAGCACCCGGGACCCCCTTGGGGTCTCAGGTGCGTTGCCCGCCTTAAGAGACGACAGTTATTAGGTCTCATATACCCAGTAATGAATATTGTGGAGTATATTTGTTGTAAACTGCGCGCATATAGTTCATTACCTAATTATTATGAGAGGCTCTGGCTTAGTGGATCTTCTATTCGATTAAGCCGCTTGTCTAGGAAAGTACCTCCCACCTTACAGAAGATCATATTAGTTATCACTTTCTTGTTCTGTGAAATGGCTGTAGATCAGATGAGTCTACAGTGTGGCAGCATTTGACACTTTCTGGTGAAGTGTCCCTCAGTGGAATAGGCTACTGCGACTGCGTACCATCAGGCAGGCTGCGCGTCAGTCTACCATCTGATTTAGCATTAAAAGAAATTATCACTGATTTTTCTGTTCCGAACTAATCCGACTATGATGGATCATAGTTCCATCTAGAAAAATAGTCCTGGAAGATTTTTAATATTTAGTGACTAAGCGACTTTATTTGTAAATTCACCAATTTGTATTGTATGCCTTAAAAGGGGACCACAGAGAAACTTGTAACACCAATTTCCATAATGTCATAACCTGTGATTCACAATTAAGTTATTATGATTTGGATTAAAGCGCAACGAAAATGTTTTAATTCTTATGGTTCTTCGCCAGGTTCGTGATAATAGCGATGGAAGCGATGGACCAGCTGCTCCTGGCGTGCCACTCGCAGACCCTCAACCTGTTCGTGGAGAGCTTCCTCAAGATGGTGCAGAAGCTGCTCGAGTCCACCGACCCCCAGCTGCAGATCCTGGCGACGCAGAGTGTATGGTCTATGTATTTTTAATACGACTTCAAAAACAGTATAAAAAGTTTCTCAGTTTGACTGTATAATAAATGTTAAGAATCGATTATTGACAACACTTGTCGCGTAATGATTACTGGCACCACTACCGACTGTCACTTCCACATCCGGAAAAAAGTTGTCTATGAAAAATAATAACCTCAAAGGTCCGAGCGGACATATTTGCATTGTGCTTTGCCATATACCACATAAAACATATAAAACAATAATACAGTCAAATTGAGAATCTCCTTTTTTAAGTCAATTTAAAAAATCTACTTCAATCAAAAAAATCACTCAAAATCAAATCTTTACATACATATTTTCAAACACAACTTCTGCGTATTTGTACTGTGTAGACCATAAACAAACTGTCAAGATCAATCTTAAGATACCATCTACCCAATCTATGATCTTTCCAGTTCGTCCGCTTCGCGAACATAGAGGAAGACACGCCGTCCTACCATAGACGGTACGATTTCTTCGTGTCAAAGTTCTCGGCCATGTGCCACAGCAACCATAGCGACACTGTGACCAGAGACAAGATCCGGCTGGCCGGCATTCAGGGACTGCAGGTAACCATAGACTAGTAGATTTTTTTTCTGACCAATTTTGTTTTGTCATTTTAGGAGATGGCAGGCGGCCTATTCCATGTAGAGACACTTAATAATGCATCGCTCAATAATATTGCGTGTGAGAATAGTCTTAGAAATGATGGCGGTAGATTACACATTATAGATGACAAATAATAAGAATTTCTAGTTTATTTTAATGTATATTTTGTTAAATGTAGTTTCTTATAGCCGCAAATACTTGGTAATTTTTACTGAATTGACCCTCACGAAACAGGCCTGCCTAGAGTGAGAGTCACTGTCTTTTTTGTAATTGTATGTTATCGTATGTTGGTAAATAAATATTTTCATTTTCATTTCATTTCATTTCAAATAGGTGTTTCCTCACTTACCAAATTGACTTGGGTCTTTCGAGACTTAAACTGTAATTTTTGGTTATTAAATGATATTAATTATTTCCAGGGAGTGATAAGAAAAACAGTGTCGGACGATCTGGTTGAGAACATCTGGGAGGCGCAGCATATGGATAAGATTGTACCCTCGTTGCTTTATAACATGCAAGTAAGTGTACAGTAGTTATTTGTAAGTAGTTTTATTAGTGTTATATAAAAGTTAAATTAGGGTGTAAGGGTGTTCTTGTTAGGCTGTCCTAGTCGCGGCGAGGGGCCTTTGTAACAGACAATCTGCCTGCAACAAGAGGGGGGAGCAGAAAGTGTAGTCAGTGTCTGCTCCCTGGGCGAGGGGGGGGGGGCGCCTTGTGAGCTTGGCTGAGGCCGCAGTGCGCAATCCGTTGGAGGGGGGCGGTGTGACGTTGCTAATTTTTACGTAGCGTTGCCAAACCAATCTGGTTTGTGGCATGGTGAAATAGTTATTTACTATCATCATTCTGCCATATTAGCCATAAAACTTCCACTGTGGATCATAGGCCTCCCCAACTAGGTACCTCTATCAGTGTAAAAAATATTATTTTACATTTCAGACTGCAGAAAAATACGAGACCCTATCCTGTATGGAGACAGACACCAGAGACGGCGTGGAGGAGTCGCCTCCTCGGCTGGCCGAGGCGTGCCTGCGGGAGCTGGTCGGCCGGGCCTCGTTCGGCCACATCCGCAGCGTCCTCCGGCCTGTCCTCACGTGAGTACAGTGACAGAGACAGCGTCCTGGAGACACCAGGGACGGCGTGGAGGAGTCGCCTCCTCGGCTGGCTGATTGCCCGACCGAACCCACCCCCCCTTTTCTTCCCTCCTCCCATCCCCATAGCCCTTCACCTTTCCCCTCCTTTCTTATTACTATAAAGCCGGGCAACGCAGTTAAGACCTACCATTGTCTACGGGCAATAGTGATCTGATACGTAAAAAAAAATGGTCTATTTGCAGAGATCAGATGGACTTTTTTTTTCGGAGGAGAATGCGTTTTTATGCACCATAACCGCAGGCTAGCTAGACCCGCGGCCGTGTGTGGGGCTCGAGACTGAAGCGTCCACTACCCACTAAACTCCCCCGGTTTCTCCTTCACACCCGATTAGGACGAGCCGGTGCTAGCCTTATGGCTATTGACCAGCCCAGAGAGATCAGATGGACTGGATCATGGTGCAATAGTACTCTAACTAACCCGGGATAAAACGCTCGAAAGAAGTTAGTAAACTAGGTACGAATTTATATTCCCAATCTTCATTCATAGATATTGTACTACCTATACTTAAATGACAATGGCCCTTTCTATGCAAGGGTTTTTATCTAAACAACGTCGATTCATTGCGAGGATTAATGTTTGTCAATACCTATACAGTTCCGGACAATATCCGCCAATGTAGTATTGTTTGGTTTCAGTCACTTCGATCGCCACGAGCTGTGGGTGCCTAACGACTTCGCTGTACACACGTTCAAGATTATCATGTTTTCTATTCAAGTAAGTTATTTTTAGTTATTTACGATAACTAAATTATTACTTGTAATACTATCCGCTTCAGATGCTACGAGTATTAGGATAATACCTTTTGGAGTTGTGTTACGCGAAAATGATGACTTCACACACACACACACACACACACACACACACACACACACACATACACACACATTATTATGCGTTGCTAACGTTACAGACTGGCTCAGTTGACGTCAGTTTTCGCTCATTTCAAAAAGGTATTATCCTAATAGCATTTGAATCTGATATTATACCATTTTTTCGCCCGTGTTACCGTCATTATCAAGAAATGTGTCATTTTCGGGATATAAAATGTATCTTCATGTCAAATTTTGCCTTGACGTAAACTTAGTGTGTTGTATGAAATAGAAATAGAAATCATTTATTCGCTAGAAACATGGTTATATAGATGTAAAACAATATACAGTTAGAACAAGCATGTTTCACCAAAATGGCATGCAAATATTATCGTAACTTGAATACATTAATTTATTAATTTTTAAATGAAAAGGCATTTTCAGTTATGCCATTATTGATAGTCTTAATCAAACACTACAATTACATATTACATAAGTACAAGTCATAAATTCTAAGTATAATTATAATACATGATTAGAAATGTCATAACGAAACGAAACTTTACATGCGTGAGGTCGATGGTTTCAGTGTTTAGGCGCGCACTTTTTCATTTTTCTATATTCGTATTTACTACTAGGTCAGCGGTGACGGAAAACATCGTGAGGAAACTGTACACGGTCCCATAGCAACTGGTGTTTCTCTCGAACATGTCATTGGCGACGACCGTCTATTCACGACTGACATATATTGTTGTTGTTGTGTTCCTAAGGCACCCCGCTGGTGCAGAGGGCCCCAACAAGTTTTCTCCAAGCCGGCCGGTCCCGCGCGATTCTTCGATCGTCTTCCCATTGCTTCCGTTGGAGTTCTTCCTTCCTGAGCTCCTTGTCCACCGATCTCCTCCACGTGTGTACTGGCCGTCCGCGTCTTCGCCTACCCTCCGGTTGCCACTCAAAGGCGATTTCAGCAGCATTACCATCTTCCCTATGGAGAGTGTGGAGAGTTACGAAAGGCTTAAGGCGTCACCCAGACCAAAAGCCTTGTTTTTAACGGCTCTCAACTCCTTATTTAATGCATATACAACAGTTTAAAAAATACGTAAATAATCTTTGTAGTTTTATCTTAAAATTCCACGTTTAAAGTTTGTGTTTATCTTTATTTATCACTACCAAAACTGACTTTGAAAATACGTCTAAAATAATATTATTTCATGCACTCCTCCTAATTTAAACGTGTTTTTTAAATTTGGCTTGCGCCAATCGATAGACAATCAAAAAAACTATAAATTGGCTGCTAAAAATTTGGAAATCATCCTTTTTTTGATTTTTACGGATTATTATTCATAATTTCGGACGGCCATTTCTCTCACGCGCCCACAACGGGTAGCGGGCGGCAGTCGGTCGCTAGCTGTGCTACGGGGAACCCGTGTCGCTCGCTCACACACGTGACAGATCGGTGAGACAGCGACACCTAGCGACACAAACAAGCACTGACGTTTGCTTGCTATGTTTACGCAAGGACGATTTATAATTTGTGAGGCTGAGGTGTGTCTTGTATTAAATGCGAAAGGACGATTTAATTATCTTGTTTAATAATAGTAGTGTAGTAAAACTATATCAATGGCGAATGCTACACGCTCGATTTAATATAAATATCTCTGGACATTATTCACACAGCACCATCTAGCCCCAAACTAAGCATTAGCTTGTGCAGCACTAAGCATTAGTTGTGCTATGGGTGCTAGACAACGGATAAACATTACTAATATACTTTTTTTTGTAAATACATACATTATTATAAATAGAAAAACCCAGACCGATACAAACAAACATGTTCATGCACACAAATGTTTGTACCGTGCGGGGATCGAACCCGCGACCTCTGGTGTAATAGCCGACTTCTCGACCATTACACCAAATGGCTCGCCAAAATCGCGATAACTTTCCAAAAGTGAATGAATTTTACAAATCGATCAGTAGGTACCTACGACGGTAAATTTCACTGACTACACTAGGCCGCCTCCTCGGTTTCACTTCACCCGCGCGTAATTTCTTTTGTCAATAATTATCCTATAATCCTGTCGTATGTCACCCGGGCCGGGAATAGTACCCGGGTGACTTTCCAAAAGTGAATGAATTTTCCAAATCGGTTCAGTAGTTTCGCAGCCTATTCAATACAAACCAAGACTGAGTCATGAGTCTTGAGTTGGTGTATTACATTATCCAATGTAATACACCAACGAATGATATTAAAAAAAATTGAATAATAAAAAAAGAAGAACTAAACAAACTCAAACCAAAAAAAATGTTCAAAAAGTTTTTTTGGACTACTTGGGATTTGAACTAATGTTCACTTATTACGTCAGCGTATTTGCACTCGGCCACCGAGCGTTGTATAGAGATGCCGAAATAAGCGATGAAGTACGGCGCGCACCAACAGACGTGAATAGGGGTCCAAAGATCAGTATTGTTTGCTTGCAGAGGTCCGTTGGAACATGAGTCACTTTACAATATTATTTACATGCTTTATCCAATATTGCACTCGTAACCGTCACAGTTGGTTTAATTTTGTTTAAAAACATCCAAAATGTCAACTAAACGATTTAAAATTTACACCACAGGATGCGCTATTTCTTGCCGCACATTTTTATACAACATTTACTAAAAACTGTTTACTTTTTACACTTATTAGAATAATATTTAAACGGAGCAATTTTAATACGTGTACTTTGGTGAAACGTTGCGGACCCTCCCAATCGCTAGTGTATTCATCAGGGGGTGTTCTCCGGGTAGTATCATCAAGCGGCTTTGAGCTATCACCAACATCGGCCAGAGCGGCGGTGTGGCTCGCTTCAGCCTCTTTGCTTGCTGGCGGCCGGTGTTGTTGAGCGCGTTGAGGTTGTAGCGCAGCGTGGTGAGGCGGGAGGAGAACAGTCACTCCTTTCCTCAAGATACTCCCACTTAGGACCCAAGGGTATTCCCGGGTAGAAAAATCAATAGGTGTTCTCCGCGTAGTATTACCAGGGGCTGTTTTCAGGGTATTAACATCATGGGTGTTCTCCAGGAAGCATCATCAAAGGGGTGTTCACCGGATTGTTGCATCGGGGGTTGTTTTCAGGGTAGTCACATCAGGAGGTGTTCTCCGGGTAGTATTACCAGGGTGTTTTCAGGGTATTAACATCATAGGTGTTCTCCGGGAAGTATCATCAAAGGGTGTTCACCGGGTTGTTGCATCAGAGGGGTGTTTTCAGGGTAGTCACATCAGGGGGTGTTCTCCGGGTACTATTACCAGTGGGGTGTTTTCAGGGTATTATCATCATTCAACGTGCAACGTGGTCAGTCACGACCCTGAGGATTGGGATACGGAAACTGCGTGCTATTTCTCTCGTAGAATATCTACTCCAGTCAACGAAATTCTAACTTTGCCATTTTAGTTGTAAAGCTGAAACTGACGCTAAAAGGACAATGCTCAAAAAGAAGCTAGGTTGGAATCAAATTATTGGTAATAATATGTAATTAAATATTCCATAGGGGGCATCATCGAAATCAATGGTGGTATGTGTGAAATTGCTATTCAGATTTTTCTGGGGTCACATAAAGTATCAGTTACATAGTTACTGAATAATAAACGCACTTGTTGACCCAAATCTATAAAAATTAGAAGGAAATCTCTTAGGGTGTGTCGGAGGATGCATAAAAATCATTCCAATTGGAAAATATGAAAAAACCCCGTTTTAAATAGCGAAAAACATTGTTCGTGCTAATTTTCGCACATTGTACGCGATTTCCTAGCAAACGGGGTGCGATACGCGTAAAATGATTATAACCTTTTTTGTAGACAAAGTAATTCTCTACAGCTTTTGTCTAAAACTTTTTCTCTTAATTCTGTTAGTTTTTGAGATTATCGGGAAAAAGTAATTTTTCACCCTCTTCCATTTTTTCGAATGACCCCGGTGACACCACTCCGCCCCGCATTTTTAGTATGTTATCATTATCACGGGGTCATTAACGAAAAGGACAATGCTCATCTAGTATGAAAAACAACCCAGGCTGGAATCAAATGAAAAGTATCTCTAATTATTGGTAATAATATGTAATTAAATATTCCATAGGGGGCATCATCGAAATCAATGGCGGTATGTGTGAAATTGCTATTCAGATTTTTCAGGGGTCACATAAAGTATCAACCTACCAACCAATAATTTTACAGATACTTTTCATTTGATTCCAACCTGGTTTTTTTTTGAGCATTGTCCTTTGATTCATCTTTTCAGCTAAAATGGCAAAGTTTGAGCTTCGTTGACTGGAGTAGATATTCTACGAGAGAAATAGCACGCAGTTTCCGTATCCCAATCCTCAGGGTCGTGACCACGTTGCACGTTGAATGATGTTAATACCCTGAAAACACCCCACTGGTAATAGTACCCGGAGAACACCCCCTGATGTGACTACCCTGAAAACACCCCTCTGATGCAACAACCCGGTGAACACCCTTTGATGATACTTCCTGGAGAACACCTATGATGTTAATACCCTGAAAACACACCCTGGTAATACTACCCGGAGAACACCTCCTGATGTACCTACTATAATACCTGCTGTAATTTTTACTCGTAAAACTTCTGATAATCCTCTAAGAGTTTTTTTTCAATCTAGATATCCGTTGAAAATATCGAAATAACCGTTTGAATCGAATTCTTCTTTTGTATTGAAAATCTTTCAGTATTTTCAAATAGAGAACAAAAAAATTAAAATTAATCTTGTTGTATTTTATCGTACTGAAAAACATTTCGATTCTACTTTTATGATGTGTGTATCTACAAGATACTTTTTTTTCTATGACAATTAATATTCAGTCTGCTAATAGTGGCTTTATAATGTTAGTAATAGTTTGGCGCTAGCTAACTAGATGGCGCTCATATTATTACCGATGGTTACGAAGTATGGGGTGAGGTGAGGTGGGGGTAAGTGAAGGTGAAATGCTCAAAGTCATTTGCTCTGGGTAAGGCCTTAACGAATAAGCTACAGGTCTTCGTGAATAAGTCACTTCGATCCATCCTTCGTATCTTCTGGCCTAAAACCATCTCGAATAAAGTGTTGTGGTCTATATGCCATCAAACTCCAATTTTGCAAGAAATTGCCCAACTGACATATTGGTCATAGATAAAATCAGTCATAGACTTCACTACAGAAACCTGTACAGTCCAATAGCTGTGCAGCTATGATCCAATTGGTCTGGTTCTCCTGTTAAGCATTGCCGAGGTCAGATGGCAAATCCAGTGTAATAAATGGTCTTGCAACCTCGACGCCTCGATGGTCTAGTGGTTTAAGTACCGGGCCAAGATCTCGGGGTCCTAGGTTCAATTCCCGGGTCGAGCTAACTTTGTGTCGGTTTTTTCGGACACTGCTCGGGTTTGTGATCACAATCCGCATTTGGCAAGCGTGGTGATTAAGCCAATACCCATCATTGTAGCGATAATTTGATTTTAAGGATGGAGGCCTTTGCTCTGCAGTGGGACTTTAATAGGCTGATACTTTACTTTAACTGGTCTTGGATTCCTTGGAGTCCTGGATCATGGTGCAAGCGTACTCTTCCTCCTTAGGCGCTAGGCTATGAGGTCTTTCAAGTCTGGGCACTCGGGGACGAGCTGGTCAATAGTCAAAAGGCTGGCACCGGCTCGTTTCAATCGTGTCGAAAGGGGAAACCGGGGGCTTAATGGGTAGTGTAAAGCGTACCCTTGATTAGAGATGTCTAGTTCTGAAAGTATACTCGAGGCTTTTTAAGTGGGGGCATCCGAGGATGTGCTGATCAATTGCCAAAACACTGACACCGGCACGTCCCAATCGGGTGCAAAGGGGAAACCGGGGGAGTTTTGTAGGTATTGGGACGAACGACTTTAGTTCCGAGCCCCACACACGGTCGCAGGTGTCAAAAAAGCGCGCCCTTTACTAGATGGGAGGAAGATGTCTAGTTCTGAATGTTAACTCGTATATTCCAGGCGCAGTATTCGTATAGTGTGGTGGAAGCTCTTATGCAGCACCTGGACGCTATAGGAGCAGGCAGTTCCTCGCCGCGTGCTCGCAGCAGAGTCCGGGCGGCGAGGGCCACTGTGCTCAGCAACATCGTCGCCATCGCCGCCGGGGACAGCGTGGGTGAGTCCAGCTGATGCAGTCTCGACGCTATAGGAGCAGGCAGTTCCTCGCCGCGTGCTCGCAGCAGAGTCCGGGCGGCGAGGGCCACTGTGCTCAGCAACATCGTCGCCATCGCCGCCGGGGACAGCGTGGGTGAGTCCAGCTGATGCAGTCTCGACGCTATAGGAGCAGGCAGTTCCTCGCCGCGTGCTCGCAGCAGAGTCCGGGCGGCGAGGGCCACTGTGCTCAGCAACATCGTCGCCATCGCCGCCGGGGACAGCGTGGGTGAGTCCAGCTGATGCAGTCTCGACGCTATAGGAGCAGGCAGTTCCTCGCCGCGTGCTCGCAGCAGAGTCCGGGCGGCGAGGGCCACTGTGCTCAGCAACATCGTCGCCATCGCCGCCGGGGACAGCGTGGGTGAGTCCAGCTGATGCAGTCTCGACGCTATAGGAGCAGGCAGTTCCTCGCCGCGTGCTCGCAGCAGAGTCCGGGCGGCGAGGGCCACTGTGCTCAGCAACATCGTCGCCATCGCCGCCGGGGACAGCGTGGGTGAGTCCAGCTGATGCAGTCTCGACGCTATAGGAGCAGGCAGTTCCTCGCCGCGTGCTCGCAGCAGAGTCCGGGCGGCGAGTGTAATAGAGCATCTAGGATATCTACAACAAATCACTTATCAGGCACTCATCTGACATTGGTGATGGTGAAACCCACCCGTACTTGGCTACAGGTTAAATTAATAAATTATCACAAACTTTATTCACAAGAGAATATGTACCCTTTTTAGCTGTGGTCGTTTGTCGCAACCCAAACGTGCGACAAACCATCAAAACGTACATTTCTTCACATGCACCCACTCCATTGATTTTTTGTTCCACTTAAAATAAGCGCCGAGGTTCTTCCAGTTTTAGGAAGAGTTTAGGTTCCGTTCAAACGGCTTAATATGTTATGATTTTGTTCTTTTTTTCGACACTCGTACAGAGACCCGTGCAGTATGTTCAGGTTTAAATTATGAAAATGATGATATAAAATTTTCATGTCATATTTTTCTTTTTACAGGACCATCTGTGCTAGAAATAATTAACAATTTGCTCACCAACCTGCGAGCATCGGTCGCCAGGGACTCTGAGGTTTGTATTAACGAATGATTAGTATGACTTAAGTAATTAAAAATACCTTTAAAGTATTTTTTATGTCTGTTCGGTACCATAAACATAACATTTGTTCTTCCAGAAAGAGACAGACGAAAAACTATACCAAGAAGCGTTGATCAACGCACTAGGAGAGTTCGCGGACCATCTCCCAGACTTCCAGAAGATAGACATAATGATGTTCATTATCAGCAAAGTACCTAGTACCCAACGCGGGAAGAGCACCAAGGCTGATGCCATGTTGCAGACTATACTGCTCAAATCTCTGCTCAAGGTACGTTGGGCGAGGATCAGCATCATGATAATCATCATTTGCAAGGTGCCCAGCACGCATCAGCTGCTGACTTACAAAACTTCATCATGATGATCATCATCCAACGAATTTAAATACCCTAGAAGCATCATTGCCTATAAAACCGCCTTGTCTGAAAACTGTCCCAAAAGTAGTTAGCAACGGTGAGAGGCACGTTTAGGACGAAAATAATTATCAACTCTAATTTCAATATTTAAAAGTTGACCTTAATGCACAGTTATACGATCTCACTTTAAATGCAGGCGTCCGAGAGTTAAGACATTTTAGAATGTACGCAGGCACCAAGCTCGTAAATTTTATTGCTTTATTGCTGTAAAGACGAATGTAGGCTGTAATCAATGCGAATTAGGTCTAGTTCTGTTTGCGCTGTTTTATTACTCTGTGTGAATGTGTTAGAAGCATTAATACCGCAGCGCGTGGGAAAGGGACAACTATACAGCCAGCCGCGTGTTTGATTTCTTCAGATTTTTTTAGAAAATAACAATTTTAGCACGTTTTTGGATAACTTTTACTATTTATTACTGACCGGAAAAACGAAACTCCATCCTTTTTCGAGTGGTTAAAGTATTGTTTTTGCACTTTTTCACGGAGCACTTCGGCATAGTGACACTAGGCCGGTTTGCGCGCGATTGGAAGCGAACAAGTGCTTAAACCGTGTGTAAGCACTTGTTTTGCGGGACATTTTTTGAGCGCTGGCAGTGTATCTAGGGTATTTAATATCGTTATCATCATCACGCATGCACGTTAAGCCGTTAGTCCTACGTATGATCTTTCTTTGGTTGAGTCAGACTGCTTCCCCATCGTTTTATAAAAGGAAGAGAACATAGTCCACCTATGCTTGTACATTTTATTTTTAGTTGGTTTCACTATAATATTTATATTTAGTAGACTGGCCGTTATTAATACGACAAGTCGGCCATTACACTAGAGGTCGTGTGTTCGATCCCCACTTACGCCTGTAGCACGCTGCAGCGAATGCGGAGCGGGAGCAAAGCGGACACAAAACGAAACGGAACTCTTATCGCCTTCAACGCACACGCAATAAAAGGCGTTAGTGTTCTATTTCGTTTAGTGTCCGCTTCGCATTCGCTACAGGTGATAGTGATAGGGTTGTGACGCGAAACGTCACTTTCGCAAAATGTCATCTCAAAAAAATTGGTCACTTTCGCAGAAAGTCATTTTCGCAAAATGTCATTTTCTCAGAATGTCATAGTAGCAAAAAGTCATTTTCGCATTATGTCACTTTCTCAAAATGTCACTTTAGCAGAATGTCATTCAACCTAACCAATAAGTCTAACAACCAAGTAGGGTAAAAAAATAAATATTTAAATTTTGTATAGCGTAGTAGTCTTGATAAGGTTTCGTAAGATTTGTATTCAAATATGTTATAAAACAATGTTATATAACATTTTTCAGTACTAAATGTTTTGTTGAAAAATAATGTCAGATAGTTTTGACGTGTTATAAAACACATGTTATACATATATCAATGTTACTTAATCTGTACGCACCGTTAGACTGGTTGGTTAGGTTGAATGACATTCTGCTAAAGTGACTTTTTGCTACTATGACCTTCTGAGAAAATGACATTTTGCGAAAATGACTTTCTGCGAAAGTGACCAATTTTTTTGAGATGACATTTTGCGAAAGTGACGTTTCGCGTCACAACCAGTGATAGATTTCATTTCGCCTAATAACTAAACGCCATTGCCCACAGGTGGGAACGACGTACAAAACCACAGAGTTGAGCAAGGCATTCCCGGCCGCGTTCCTCGAAGCTCTCCTGCGTGTCTCGAGCGCAGCCGAACCCGCGACCCGCGCGCTGTTACAGCGCATTCTGCACACGCTACTCGACAGGCACGAGAACGCGCCCAGTCTGCAAGCGCCCACGTGAGTAGATCGCAGGCTAGCTAGACCTACGGCCGTGTCGGGGACACAGGGCTATTATTCCACTACCCACCAAATCTAATTTCGTTTTTTTAACAAAGGTTGACTGGTAAAGAATGCTTTTAGCGTTAAGTCCGCCTTTTGTACCCAATTTGTTCTATAAAGTTTTTATGAATAAATATACCTGGTTTCACCTCCACACCTGAAATGGCCACCTTGGGCGATGGACTGTCCCAACTGTGCTAGAGAAGCCAAAGAATGGTCAACGCATAAAGCGAAATGAAATAGGCAGCCGTGAGTTAAATAGTATCTTTTTTATTTAAAAAGGTAAAAATATATTAACCTACGTTGTTGCAGTGTGGAGTATGAAGAATTGGGACTGTCGGTTGGGAAATGTTCGCGCCAAGACCTGATCTTTATCGGCAAACATGGCTACGCGATCTTCAGCTCTCTGTACGATGGTAAGATATACCATCTACAGTCTATTTTAATATGTCTGTCAGCAATGATTTTGTCGGCATACATATAGGGCCAATTTTAAAACTTACAGATAAGTTCGTGCGTGATAATTTACCTCTCAGATAACATGGGTTTTGCCTTCATTTTTAAACATGCAAAAGAGAGCAACCACGTCATCTAACACCATCCGCCATCTTAAAAAAGACTAAATTAAAATGGCGGTCGACTTCAATACATTTCAATACAATTTTTGACCGCCTCCGTGAAACAGTGGCTAAGCCGCTCGGGTATGAAACACGGAGGTCGTGGGTTCGATTCCCGCCTTGGGTCTGGTTGGTGGTAGGGCTTTTTCAGAGTCCGACTGGCTAGCTACCACCCCCATAGTTGAAATCTGCCGCCATATCTCTGGCTGTGTTCCGGCAGTATTAATGTGGGAGCCAGTACACTTGAAATCAAAGGCTCGAAGATCAGATGAGTCTACAGTCTGGCAGCACATTGAGCGACGCTTCCAGGTGAAGTGACCCTCAATGGAATAGGCCGCAGTGGCCGCTTACCATCAGGTGGGCTGCGTGTCTGTCTGCCAACTGACATAGTATAAAAAAAAACTTTCTTTACAGGACTGCAACTAGAATCAAACACGTTGGAAAACATCGAAGCGATCTACACAACACTGGCGCTTCTGTGCATCGAACTCGCGTCTGAGGAGACGCTGTGTGATATACTGCAGCTTATACTTGCGTAAGTTTAGTTTAATTCTTAGTAAGGCACAGACGTTGAGTGAAGAATTTTGTACGCGGACCTTTTAGCCTACTGTCAGTTGTGATAAACATGTTAATACCCTAAAAAAACTTTTGTTAAACACTGTAGTTAGTGTTCTTCTAGTGTTGTATTAGCTTAGTGCTTTGTTAGTCTAGTTTATAGTCACTAGATCAACTAGGCGAAAAAAAAAACGCTGAGATTCAAACCCTTGGCCTCACGGAAGTGAAGCAACAACAACACTTACCCGTTGTCCTAGGTGAACGACAAACGCGGCAACGCGACGCGACGCGTAAATGTCAAATGGTCGTTGTGTATGATAGTGGCCTACGTTGTCGCGTTAGTCAGTGCGCGACGACACGCGACGTAATGCGGACTTGTTTTTTGCGCGACAAGACGCGACGACGCGCGACGGCTTGACATTTGCAAAGGAATTTTTGTGAAGGAGTATGAATACACTTTTGACAGATTTATTTCGCTCTAATTATATAATATTTGTTGTCTTTTTTCTATATTTACGAAGTTTCTGTAGGGCTAAGTATTTAAAATATGAATTTTCTAGTAATAACGCAGTATATTTGCCCATGGTTAAAACACTACTGCCGCGTTTGTCGCGCACGGACATAGGACACACGTCGCGTGAAGTATTGGTCGCATTACGTCGCATTGCGTCGCGTCGCGTCGCGTTGCCCACCTTGGACAACGGGTTAGCTAACAGCTCTCTAATATAATAAGTATTGCTTCTTCATCTAAGTGTTAAAAGAAAATAACAAAATTATTATTTTTTTAATACCACGAATGTGGTGCTACAGCTACGGCTTACCTGATGGGTAGCGGCTGTCGAGCGTTCGCGGTACGGACGCCGTACTGTTGCCGCTCCGCGTGTTTTGTATGAAAACTAACGACTGTCCGCACGCGGTGCGACAAACGCGCGGCTACCGTACCGCAGCCGTCCGACACGAAACGTCTAATTTGAAAGAGCCCTAACTGTGTTATTGTCCACAGTATCCAGCAGTCAGCTCTATCGAACCCAGTACTATCAGTGGCCCAGCAATGCCAGCTGCAGGCCGTAGTGGTGGCCCTCATGGCCCTGGTGCCCATCGTGGTGCCGCTGCGGCCGCTGGGCGAGTACGTGCAGAAGGTAGATATACTTGTCATGATGTATTATAATACTAAAAAAGTGAAATAACACTTTTCTAAAGCTCTTAGTCATAACTCAGTTCATACTGAATTTAGAGGTAAACATATTTCGGCTCCTAGCTCGGGAGAGGTAAAATCAAACAGCCAGCGTGTCGGTCGATAGCTAAGAGCAATATTTAATGAATAATCAACCACTTATATACTACTTATTGCTAATACATACTATACACACTAACGTGATAATATGAGCGTCAGCAGGTGACTGATCTGTGTGTGTGCTCCAGATACAAAGTCTAAGCTAACACACTATTTTGTATTAAAATAACAAGGTTTGCCGCCCGAAAAAATAGGCGCCATTTTCCGTCATTGGCTTTTCGACCGCATTTGGCCAAATCGGCCTAGTTTGACAACCTTTGGGAATTGGGTGAAATGATTTTCTAGGTACTTTTAGGTTTGTTACTGTTTTGTTATAGTAATGCCTTGATGGTCTACTGGTTTAAGGCGGGGCCGAGATCACGGGGTCCTGGGAATTCTCGGGTCGAGCTAACTTTATGTTGGATTTCGAAAACGAGGACTAAAGGCTGATATTATTTTTTTGTCCTCTATGTCACTAATAATCTCTCTGTCTGTTTGTGTCAGATAATTTCCGCGCGTCAGTCGGAAGGCCCGCAGCTGCTGCCGCCGCTGGCGCGCGAGTACCCGCACCTGGCGCCCGCTGACATGCCCGCCAGCATGCCCTACCTCATGATAGATCAGGTAACATAGCCTAGAAAATTATCTAGCCTCCGGGTGACTTGGTCAATGTGCCTTGTCTAGCCTCCGGGTGACTTGGTCAATGCGCCTTGTCTAGCCTCCGGGTGACTTGGTCAATGCGCCTTGTCTAGCCTCCGGGTGACTTGGTCAATGCGCCTTGTCTAGCCTCCGGGTGACTTGGTCAATGCGCCTTGTCTAGCCTCCGGGTGACTTGGTCAATGCGCCTTGTCTAGCCTCCGGGTGACTTGGTCAATGCGCCTTGTCTAGCCTCCGGGTGACTTGGTCAATGCGCCTTGTCTAGCCTTCGGGTGACTTGGTCAATGCGCCTTGTCTAGCCTCCGGGTGATTTGGTCAATTTTAAGGAATATTTGAAAGGCTTTAGGTAATGGATAGAGAGGAGGGAGGATAAGGGGGCGGGGGGAGTGTTTGGAGCAATTATATGGTTTATCTGTAAGACGGTGATTCAGCCAAAGTGAAGTGTTTAGAGAGACACGTCAAAAGGGCAAACACACAAACTAATTTGATTCCTGATTCTTACTGCGACTTACTGCCAAGCTGATGTTAAGCATGTGTCGTGTTCCCAGATGGCGGTATGCGAATGCCTAAAGGCATCAGGAGTGGAAGCGGCTCGCCTGCAGGCCGCTGCGCCCTACGCTTCGGGCGCTGCTCTGGCTTTAGCACATAGACACAGCTGGGTTGAAGCCGGTAACTATACACTACCTAATTATCCACTACTCCTTATCGCCTCAACGGTCTAGTGGTTTAAGTACCGGGCCGAGACCTCAGGGTCCTGGGTTCAATTTCCGGATCGAGCTAACTTTGTGTCGGTTTTTGCAGGCGCACGCATTTGGGAAGTGCGGTGATTAAGGCTAAGTTCATATGACCGCTACATACTACATAATGTAAATATTAGTCGTCAAGCCTAGTCAGAGGCCATTTGGCGGCTTGGTTACATCTGACATTAAGGTTGGTCACTTGCCTTACGCACCCCTCCACCAACCCGCACTAGGCCAGCGTGGTGGAGTATGGCCCACACTATCTCACAGTTGAGATAAGGCTTGTGTCCCAGCAGTGGGAACGTATATAGGCTGATGATGATGACCCAGTAATTTCACTAGCTTCAGTGCCCTTTCCCCGAAACACAGAACTATTTATTTTTTGCAGGGGCAGCTCAAGGTCGTGACAGCTTCGCAGACCTCGGAACCGGCACAGCGGAACCTGATAGTGCTAACAGTTCCCCCGGAGTACAAAGAGTGAGTATATTGTTCTTCCACACCCTTAACAGGAGTGAGAGAGGGGGATGTTGGCAACAGGAATAAATAGTAAATGTTACTGTAACAACAAAAAGTAGAGTCTGCAATTGACAATTAGTGTCTTAATTAAACAATAAGAGAACAATGCTAAGTTTACTTTGTTGTGAGGGGTTTGACAACAGGTTTTCGGCGACATCAACACTAGTACAGGTCGGTTAACTAAAGCTGGCCCGTTCATGGTACTCACACCAGTATAATTTGAAAAAAGAACACGTCTTCGTAAACAGTAGCAATAGCAAAACAATAACTGTCACCCTTGTACTCATAAGCTTGACCGCGCGCAAGAGGGACAGAAAGACTTTTCATGATATGCATTCAGTGCGACGTCACGCCACGCGCTTATTAACAGACACAACGTGTGAATGTGTTGAACGGGCCAGCTTTAGTTAACCGACCTGTATGTCTGTATCGTTAGTTGGTCTAAAATTAGACTTAACTATATCATTCCAATGACTTTTTGGAACCTTTTAGAACCTTCTTTTTACTTTTCTTCCCTTCAAAAGGGACGGCGATGCGCGAGTGATACCTCTGATGTTGGGAAGAAAAGTGGTCATTTTAACAGGTAACATCTGACAGTTCATTTATGCAAAGCAAAGTGCTACTGTACATCAGGAGTAGTCTAATTTTCTAAATAAATAATTGCTTAAAAAAAACTGATGTTGTTTTCTTGAGTTTTATTCTTTTAGCGTAAGGTATATTTTTCTTTGCATAAATGAACTGTCAAATGTTACCTATTAAAATGACTCCACTTTACGCACCATCAGGCGGGCCGTACGTTTAAGCGCCACTTTTGTGGTATAAATATCTCTCAAAGCAAATAATTAGCCGTCAAGGTTCGAGCAAAATATTACTATAAATTCCTTAATCCGTTCCTAAACCTTACCCTTTTCCTATCCAGCCAACTCAGTATGACGCCTTGGACGAAGAGTATCGAATGTTTGTAGAGAAGTACAATTACAACCATCGACCTTCAATGCCCAACTTTGGCACTTATGTACGTACCAACTAATCATCGTTCAATAAATAATCATGTGTGTCACATAGTTCATTAAATTTTGAAGGTAAAATAATAATTTAACTTTGGTGTCTTATACAGAGCCATCTAGTATGAAACAAAACAAAGGCTTCCCCAAAACTTTCCATTAAATAAAAAATCTAAAATATCTATTTATTCTTCTGGGTTGACAATACATGTTATGTAGGCATTTTATACTTTAGATTAGATACAGATTTATCATAGATGAGCCTGTTTTAAAACTATCACGAAACTTAATAAAAAAATGAACTCTGGAAGCAACAAATTAACAATAAGCTCCACACCTAGGATGAAAAGGGGGGCAGGGCTTGACACTCTGGCATATCCAAACGAAAACCAAATACCTACATCCACGACAAAACTTCTTCTATTTTCTTTATATGCCATAACCTCAGGCTACACTTGCGGCCGTGTGTGGAGCTCGGAACTATAGACTTCCCACTAACCTACTAAGTCCTTTCCTATCCTAACCTTGTGTCTCCCGACAGCGTAACGACAACGAGTTCTGGCACTGGCGGCACGAAGCCGTCGACACGTTCAGTGCGCACGATATGCGCAGGGACAGACGACCCACGGTACATCAAGCGAATTCGTTGTAGTGATGTAGTACTTAGTCGTATTGTAATAAGGTTTAAAATGCGATAGCGTTTACGCTATCGCATACTTCTCACTTATTCCTACTTTAGTAGGAATAAGTAAGAAGTATAGTCGTCACAATGTAATACGTTAATTTTGACAGCTCTAAGTGTCATTGGAAATTTAACTTTTTGTTCTGTCAGGCTTTAACTCAATTTATGAATCTCAAAGTAAAAAATATCTGATCCGAATCCGAACTTCCGGTCCGATCAATGATTCGAAACACTGTCTTTTTCTGGCTAGGAATATCCGAAAGTTGCGATGTTAGTATTGACTTGACTATTTCGAATCGTCGTTACCATGGTTACCGTAGTCTAGATTCCATAAAATTTTGGTTGCCAGAATTGCGCTCTGTATAACGTCCTCACACATCGTACATTGTTCCTCAGCATCCAATGCAGGCAGAAAGCGTGAGCCTGGAAGCCCTACGGCGGGCCGCGACCGGTCCGTCGGAGGCGGAGAAGCGCGAGGCGGAGCGCCGCAAGGCCACGCTCAACAACGCCTTCCGCACCGCGCCCTTCGACCACCTGGTGGCGCTCACGCAGCCTAAGGTAAGTGAGAAGCGCGAGGCGGAGCGCCGCAAGGCCACGCTCAACAACGCCTTCCGCACCGCGCCCTTCGACCACCTGGTGGCGCTCACGCAGCCTAAGGTAAGTGACTGCGCAAACCTGCTGCACTCCTTATGCCCACACTCTCATAATACGGTGGGACAGCAGTCTGATACGACCGAACGGAGTTTGGGTGCAGAACCAATTTTAAACCGCAAACTTCGACTTCAGACTGCATCTTAGTAGTTTCTGAACAGAGAAACCCAATCACATTTTTTTGCTCCGACTCGGGATCTCAACCCAAGATATTTGGTGCGGTTGGTACTTTGAACTGAATATTTTGGACTTCCATCTATCGTCATCATAATTTTAGCCGAAAAACGTCCACTGCTGGATGTAAGATTCCCCCAAAGAGATCTCCAATGGTTTTGCGCTTCTCGCATCCTGTAGATTTCCGCCATCTTTATCATCGTTTCACCTTGTGGGAGGTCTACCGCAACAGCGTACCATGCTACTACTCGTATGTTCATATCTTTTCCTACCTATTAGATACACTATCCAGAAGAATAACAGTCATCTCTTTCTCTCAGTACGAAATAAAAGAGAAGCTAGAGGAGATCTTCAACTCGATAGCGGAGGAGCCGCTGCTGCCGGCCGCGCCGGGTTCGCCCGCGCAGACCAAGCCGCCTCACGCGCCCTACGCTAAGTACTTCCCCGAGCTGTTCCTTTACTAGGTAAGTGTCTTATTCTGCTTCTGTACTAGGCAGTACGAGTATACTTCCTTAAGCTGTTCCGGTATTACGAGTATACTTCGTTACTTTATTTAGCATTAAAAATTTAAAAAAAGAAGCATTAGTCGTAAACTGTGACGTTTTAACAAACGGCGGCCATGATAAATACGCTTACTTAAAAAGTCACGTAACTTACCGTCGAGTCAATTTAATAGGTCACATTTGACACTTCATCTATGCAAAGAAAAATATAACATACGCTAAAGGAATAAAACTCAAGAAAACAACGTCAGTTCTTTTAATATAATAATTATTCATTTAAAAAATTAGACTACTCCTGATGACATAAGAAGGACTTTTCTTTGCATAAATTAACTGTCAAATGTGGCCTATTAAAATGACTCGAGTAATAGTACGCATTTTAACATTGACATGCACTTTTTCATTTTGTCTTATTATACTAGTTATACGGTCCGTTCCATGTTTAGTATCTCTGCTGCAAACTTTTTACGATAATTAGTTCATTTCTGTTAAATTATTAATTTTGTTGTAAGTAGGAATCGATTTTTCGAATTTTCCTATACTTTAATTTTTAAAAAGTTCGTTTTTCACAAAATTTAATTACAAGGAGATGAAGGAGATAATTTACTGTCACCATGAACGACAAAATTGTGAAATGAGTATTGATACTCTTGTCACAGTTTTGAACACACGAGCAAACGAGTGTCGTTTTCCAACTACGTCGGGTTACTGCTTTCATCAGAGGGGCTGAGTTTGTCGTCTGCCAACAAAACTGACAGTATTTTTTAATTATTTTCAGATGACGAAATCTCGACGTTAACGAAAGGATGAGTTGACTTCAAGCAATGCATGTTAATTATGCTTCCATATTAGTTTTTATGAACTTATTATTGTTCAATGGAAACGCTATATTATTTTATATATTTAAAGTAACGTATTATTGGGAATACATAAAATACGTTTCTGATTATATACTTTTGTGTAATGTGATTTTTTAATTTTGATTTTTAATCAAATGATGTACTTTTGGTTTGTAACGACCGATCGAGTCTAATGGTTGAGTGGTAAGCTATTACAACAGAGGCGGGTTCGATTCTCACAAGGATCACGAGATTCGAAAGACGTTATCATGTCAAAATCAAATTAAATTAATAAAACATTTAATAAAATAAATGTTGTTAACGTCTCGATCGAAATACAAGTTACAAATTACAACCGAACATTCCTTATGCTTTTATTTGACATAAGTATTATTATTTTTATAAAAGTGTGGCTTAAATGCAATATTCATTTTTTTTTATTATCATTTCTAAAATCTAAATATTAATATAATTGGTATTTTTTGTGAAAGGTGGAGAATCTCTGTATTTTGAGTACCGTTATTTAGTATTTAAGTCCTATGCAATAATGTTATAAATCTGCTTTGTTTGGGTCCCTGAATGTATTTGATTCAAATAAAACATTTCTGTTTTTGGTCACAGATAATAAACGTTACTTTTTGGTAGTTATAATTTAAAAAAATGAGTCAACTACCCAATTGCTTTTAAATTGATATTCATGAGGAACTTAAGAAGCGGGCCAGTGCGATTTAAATAGTATTCCAAAAATTTTTTTTCATGTGGCAATACATGGCTTATATTATTTTGTAATAGAGACCATTACAATAAAAGTCTGCCTTATTGGTTAAATGTCGAACCATTTGGTATAATGTTTGGGAAGTTTAGTTTTCCCAAGGTGAAGGGTTCGTTCCCGCTCGGTACAGACATTTTGTGTGCATGAACATGTATGTTTGTATCGGTCTGGGTGTTTCTATGTATACTATGTATTTACAAAAAAGTATTTATGTAATATTTATCTGTTTTCTGGCACCGATAGTACAAGCTGTGCTTAGGTTGCGGCCAGATGGCTTCTGAAAACAAAGGCTCAAAGATCGGAGAAGCTTATAATATGGCAATACATTGAGCGAAGCTTCCTGGTGAAGTGTCCCTCAATGGGATAGGCCGTGGTGGCCTAACATCAGATGGGCTATATGTCTGCCTAAAAGTGTAGTAAATGAAATGTTTAGAAAATCCCAAATATTTGATCGTTTGGAACACACAGCCCCAAATTAATTTAGAATGTCTGCGTTTGATTGCTAGTCACCTCCTAAGGTAAGAGTGGGGAGGGAGGGGGAGAGGAAACCCTAAGGGGGTCTCGGGTGCTTATGGGCGGCGGTGATCACTTATCATCAGGTGACCCACTGGTTCGTTTTCCCCCCTATTACATAAAAAAAAATGGCAGGGCTTCGTCCATTGCTTACCTATGTCCCTTTTTTTCCCATAACCACACGGTAACGAGCCCTGCGGCCGTGTATGGGACTTTGGACCACAGACCTTCGCCACACACTACTAATTAGGCTGCCTGTCCACCGGAGCGGAGCTAGGCAGCGGAGCGGAGATACGGAGAAATATTAACCAATAGCATTGCACAAAATCTCCGCTCAGACAGGGAGTTGCAATCCTATTGGACAATATTTCTCCGTTTCTCCGCTCCGCTGCCTCGCTCCGCGTCGGTGGACAGGCGCACTTAAACTTCACCGGTTTCCTCATTTCACCCGAGAATTGAAAGTAGCAGACCAGTTGACCAGCCCATCCCTTCCCCCTCGCGTATACCTCAGGAGGTAACTACCACGAAAGCGCGGAATATAGTAATATTTGGGATATTTTGCAATAATTTAGTGTATGTTAACAAACAATCCTATATTTTACAAATTACAATCACTGTCAACTGCCAAGTATATCAGTTAACCTACATGTGTTCACTCACTTTTTATATCATTGTTTTAGCACTTTCAATTAAAATCAATAATAGAAACTTCGTGTAGTAATCTGATATTATTCATCATGTTACCTGTTAAGGTATTTGTTTAATGTTATCCTTATCTTCTTAATCATAAAGTTGATAATAAAATGTTGAGCTTTACAATTAGTAGACGTTGTGAAAATTAGATGCAGTTGTTTTCACGCCTAATAAACAACACACTGCCTGCGTTGTCTCGAGACTGTACTAGACACATCAGAAGGTAGGACGCATATGTGGCGTCACATATCTTTATATGACGCTACGTATGCGTCCTATACAAAAAGAAACGATAATTATTGCAATCGCGGATAGTGAGTATTTAAGTCATGTACCTATAAGAATTTCACAGTTTTATCGGCTATATTTCAACATAATTACTTATATTATCGGAATTACAAACGAATGTATTTTAAAATAATGTAATCGCTATTTTGATAAATATAACATGATCACATGCATATAGTATATTTGCATTATATTGTTACAAATAGTATTATTACACTTTGAACCGGATTCATTACTGTCAGTTAAGTTCTTGTTGGTCTCGCCTCGCCTCGATGGTCTGATGGTTTAAGTACCGCGCCAAGATTTCGGGGTCCTGGGTTTAATTCCCGGGTCGAGCTTACTTTGTGTCGGTTTTTTGGACACTGCTCGGGTTTGTTATCACCAATCCGCATTTGGCAAGCGTGGTGATTAAGCCAGTACCCATCATTGTAGCGATAACTTGATTTCAAGGATGGCCTTTGCCCTGCATGGGACATTAATAGGCTGATTCTTTACTTTACTTTTTATGTTCTTGTTAATTTATTTGTTAGATAACTTACATCCTTTTTTTAAAAAAAAAAACTTACATCCTACGCTTTTTGTCAATTTTCAAAAAAGAGGTATGTGTCATTATTGTCTGATAAATAAATTTTTAGGAATTTTTCTGACAGTGGTAAATCTGGCTTAATATTGAAAAAATACAGTATGTTACTGTTTTTAATTTTAAACATAATTATGTAGTAGTGGATGCAAATATTTAGCTGAATTATATCTCAACTCGTATAAATAAATAAATAAAAAACCAACCATAAGTAAAAACTTTTGAATTGTTATAAATTATATTTTCATAGATAACAAAATGTGAATTGAAAATATGGCCTTAAAGTTCAAAAAATATATTTTCAAATCAATTCGCCATTTAACAATCTTTATAATTTGACAGAAATTAAATAGATTTACACTAAATTTTATATACATGTGTAGTAACAAAGTTAATGCTATATATAGGTGTTGGTAAAAGAACAAATAAGGTGTTGAAATTGAGGCATTTAAGAAATTGGTAGTAGTTCAAAACTAGCTTGTATAGGATGGGACAACCAACAATAAAAGTATTATAAGCTATTGTATTATTATATTTATATGAACACCTGTATGAACTCCTATCTATTTTCTTCTGACCTTGATCGTAATGTTCTATTCTTTATCTCTTTCTATTTCTATAATGTATCTTAGTATACATTCCTAACTTAGAAGTAGTTTTGAATTTAATCTTTGGTTAAATACTTATAAGAATGCTTGCACGCTTTCCTTTCCTCTTCCAGCAAGCAATCTTCATCTATAAGTTATGACCGCCATCTTTGATTGTATGAATTAGTGAATGAATATGTTTGAATGATGAAACTTTTCACTCATTCATTTTATATTTGGATGTTATTTTGTATTTAAGTGTATATTTGTGGTACCTTCGTTGTTTAGATTTGGAGTCAGATTAATGTATGGGATGTTGTCCAATATTAATTATCATTTATTTATATAAGTCAGAGCTGCAGTAATAATTTTGAGTACTTACCTTTATAAGTTTCATTCATTTTGAAACATATCTATTCTTATGTACTGATTGTCCCATCTTCGACGAGCAATGTTTGTTACCTAATGTATTTTTCCATGTATCGGTGTAGTTTGTTCTGTACTTACGTTATGCGATACGATCGTGTTAAGGTTGTGTTTAACGCTAATAAATGTGGTTTGGACGATTCCATGTTTTATTTCTATTTCACTTCCTGAGTAAGTGCCTGTCAATGGAATAGCCATTCGCTGGCTACCAACAGTTTCAACTGTAATATCTTAATATGAGGGAAAATACAAAGAAATATTTAACAACAGTATTTTATTTCATTATAACATTTTGATCTATCTATAAAATACACGTTTTTGGTATCCCACTAATGGACATAGACACCTGATACTCTCAAAACACTCATACAAATATCAATATTTAGTCGACCAAGATATTGGCTACAAAATTTGCTCTAAATAGACTAAAATGAGACCAAACTGAAAATATTTATTTTAAAATCCATTCAAATAAATAAGAATCGGCGAAATCAGTCCTTAAGATAAAATCTGTAATCCGTACAAACCGTAAAATACCTACTTACCGCCGGTTCACACATGTCTCCGTTTTACTGTTCCGTTTTATCGTGTACGTTTTTTTTTTCGTCGATGGCGTATGTAGTTCTATGAGCGACTTCACACATGGCACAGTATTCTGTATACAGTAATACATACGCCATCGACGAAAAAAAACGTACACGATAAACCGGAACAGTAAAACGGAGCATGTGTGAACCGGGCGTTACCTAATCAATGTCTGAAGAAGTGAAGATAATAGGAAAAAGAAAAAAAGGATGACGACATAGTACCAATAGGAAACCAATTAGAGGCGCTCGTGGCGCAGCTGTGACAGTGGTTCGTTAGCGATAACGAAAGTCAAGCTACCTACGCCGCGGTCGGTTAATGGATGGGTGACCATTCTGACCATATTTAGTGACATTAATTTCGAGCGTCTCCGTGCTTCGGAAGGCACGTTAAGCTGTTGGTCCCGGCTGATATTTACTATAATGTAAATATTAGTCGTCAAGCCTAGTCAGGGCCATTTAGCGGCTTGATAACATCTGACATTAAGGTTGGTCACTTGCCTTACGCACCGCTCCACCAACCCGCACTAGGCCAGCGTGGTGGAGTATGGCCCACACTATCTCACAATTGAGATAAGGCCTGTGTCCCAGCAGTGGGAACGTATATAGGCTGATGATGATGATGAAACCAATTTCTTGGGACGACTTTACAATTAAAATGTTAGGACCAAAAGTCCTTATAATGTACAGTCGACAGCACATCTGACAGACCCTAATCTGACAAACTTCAACCAACTTTCAGCTTTATTCACTTTACATAGAGTTCTCTTTTAATTGAAAATGTTTGACAGATTAGGGTAGGTTGATCTATTACTGTCCGTACATACAATATTATTTCACATCTTTAATATTAGGTAGGAACTTAAAGTGAATATAATTATCAAAAAATATTAGTATCAGATTTAGTACATCAATTAAGTAATAGTTTATATTAAAAGTTTCTGACATTTATCTATTTATTGTTTCATTTTATACTTGTTTCTTTAAAGGTATATATTATGTACATAGATTCACGGTAAATATATCTTTAGGAAAGTATCAAAGAAGTGGTTATAATGCCGCTGTATAATATATACAAAGATAGTTAGCATCGGCAACAATGTATAATTTTTATGTGTATTATTTATCACTAGTTTGGCAGTGAAGTAATGTGTAGTAATTAACAGTCAATTTACATGATGTTTTAAAATAAAATGTGCACAACTTGTAAATTTGACTGCCCAAAATAAGCAATAACAATAATTTTGCGACGATTTAAAATACCTATTCAGGGAAAAATATAAAACCCACCCCATTTCTTGAAGCTTACTCTTAGCACAGAATTAATTATGGTTGAAACCTAAAATCATTGTCATTATAAATACCAACTAGAAGGCTTTAAAATGATACCTTCATTATTTCTTTACTTGTATGTTTAAAGAAACAGTTATGATTTCATATTTTTCCCCGTAAGTAAAAATAATGTGGCAGCACCGTCTATGAAAAGTTTCTCGATGCCACCACAGGAGTTAGTATTAAGGAGATGTTGGTTAGAGTTTCCGCCAAGTCTAGATACAAAATCTTTAAGTATTTTACAAGATTTCTCATATTTATTTATATAGGTACTTACAATTATATACAATCTGTGGCGAATATGGCGCAGTCTTTTTATTTGTGACTATATGGTGGGATATTTTATGCAAAAGGTATGTAATTATTTATATTTATGTTAACTTTAAATTGTCCATAAATAGTTGAAATTTTTCATTGGTTTTCGCTGTTATTATTACAAGTTCATTAAGCTAAGTCCACAAAAAGTAATCATTTGCCGTATTACGACAAATAATTATCAAAAAAAAAATCGAGTAAAATTGATATTAAAGTTTCTCCATTAAAGGTAATAAATTACTTAAGCCCTTTTAAATAGTGGCATCATGGTTTCGACCATACATTTATAAAAATAGTGGAAATCAGTTCCCATTTTTCACTACTACAAAATTCAGTTAAATATTGGCAAAAATATGCATCTTTCCGCTAAACAGTAGCCTTTTCTGTATCAATAAATCAACAGCCTGTATAAAATATTAAAATTCATTTATATAAATAGGAAATATTGTGTGTAAAACATAAATAAAATATAAGTGTATATGTTACCGGCCAAACCCGATTTCAGGACAAACTATGTAGTTTGTCCGGTAACATAATTATACAAAATTTAGAAATAAGCACCATTTAAACTAATTCTGGTCCCTATGTGCACTTTTAAATAATAATTGACTAATTGTAAAATAATAAATATTGTTTTGTGTATTTAATAAATATATGATTTAAAGAAAATATCTTAGTGGATCATCCACTCGAATGAGTCGCTCGTCTGTAGAAGTACCTCTACGATAAAGAAGATTACAGTGAAGTAGCACTTCATAACTGTTGTGCTATGTTTCAGTCGGTAAGTAAGCTCTCGATTGGAGGGGGCATGGTGTTTATTTATTTATTTAAGCTTCATTGCACAAATCAAGTACAAAGGCGGACTTAATGCCTCACGGCATTCTCTCCCAGTCAACCTTTAGGCCAAGCAGAAAGAAACAGTGGGCAGTGCCAATAAACATAAAACTTGAAAACAAAAACAACAGAAATAAACGAAATAATATATCATAAATAAATATACAATAATAGTGTTGGCAGCAAGAAGAAACTTTTTTCGCTGCCAACATTGTCGGCGAAGTGCGAGGCGTCCATGAACAACGGAAACTGTTCGCCATCGCTATTCTAAGAAAATCTTTTGCAGTTTAGGGTTAGGACTTGAGTGGACATTTTTTTAAAGACGGAGCGTTGATCAATGACGTTCAATATAAAACTAGACACCCAATCTCTAAGAAAAATTCCTCAAAAAACGTCCGAGTGGCTTTGACACTGATGACATTAACACATTCGTTCAAATTAACACCTTAACTCGTGGCATTTAGTGTTTAATGTCAATTGTATACAACTAAACGAAAACTCTGCCCAATAGTCGGGTGGGCAGACTTTTGCTTCGGACAATATTTGAGAGTGATTGTGAGTCTAGTTTTTTAATTGAACGTCATTGGCGTTGATTAAATTTTATTATGGTGGGATTGTTTAATTGGAGCTTTTAAGTGGTTTTTATTTAAAGAAGGCGCCTTGGTCTGCATATGGGCTTTAAAATACCACTTTACCATACTGACCATATAAAAGTCAAAAACTGTAAAAGTACAGGAAAAATACCTGCGTAAGTAGCAGATAAAAATACCTGTTATTGAATACCTGTGATTTTTACCTATCGATAAAAATCTTCAACGATGTTTCGGCATCGATATATCGACGAATTCGCTATCGTGGGGGTTTTTATGGGAATCTGATGACTGTGGTTCCTATCGCGTCTTCGCTGCATGCGTGGGCCAATGCGTTCTCAAAGTCTTGTGGCATGTATACCTGGGGAAAGTTAATGATATTTTAGTCACTAAATATTATATACTTAACACATTATATACTTTGATCTGATCCCAAATGTTCATCACGACGTTTGTCTTGGGGGCAATCGAATCCATGTTGGTCTGGTTAGTGGCAGAATAATTTCAATTTGCAAGTGACCAGTCCACAGATGAAATATGCCACCATTACAGCTCTTAAGTTCAAGTGGGCTTCGTGCCTGTTTACTAACTGAAATTACATAAAATAACTTTACCTTATCAAGTACAGGCGCGAGTCTGCCAGAGTCGACGAGAAGTGTGAGCGCGTCCAGGCCTGCGGTGAGTCGGTGGTGGTCTTCCAGCCAGTCCGTGTGCATTCCCAGGCCTAGCACCCACTGTGGACATAGGCTTTTATACAGGCTGTTCGTTGTTATATACTTGTACTTTTTGTTGTGTGTCTGATATTGCAAATAAACGATAACGTTTACGATATAAATATAACAATCCCAAAAATATTAAATTTCCAATTTTTAAATTTTCCTGACCCTTTTATTTTAAGTATGTACCATTTCAACCCTTTATAGGGCGCGGATAGATGAAATTTTTCATTGGTTTTCGCCGGTATCACAACTACATAAGGTTCAAATTATGGTGGCAACTATTTTGCCAATGCCCTATATCACCATTTTTGAAGTCGGTTAAAATTAAGAAAAAATATGTGGTGTATACGGTGTACTGCATCTGTTATTTTCCCACTATGTTATTCAGCTAGTGGAGATAAATTACTGCGGGTTTGTTTGTGTGGAAAATTATAAAAAGACGGACGAGTAAGTTTGCAAAGTCACAAGTCACGAATCTTGTTTTTAATTAAATGTTGAAGGTGGCGGGCACCAGTAAGGTTTTAAGCTCACAACTTGTGAATTTGACTGCCCAAAATAAGCAATAAAAAAATGTTATCGATAATTTTCTACAATTGAAAATATAGTAATAGACAAAAATACAGAAACCTCCGTTTTTTTAGCTTATTTTTAGCACAGTAGTATTACAACATACCCTGAACAGCCTCCAGGAGTAGAAAGAGACGGCGAATACGACGGATAGAGGTGCGGGCAGCCGGTCCGAGATGTACGGCCGCGGCCGCAGGTCCAGCACCGCGTCTCTGGGCGCCGTGGCTCTGGAACACCATCGATACTTATACACCCTGTTGCAGAAAGCTCCATTAAAGTTAATGCTTCATTAAATCTAATGGTGTCACTTTTCGTTGACATAAAATAAAAAGTGACAGCAATAGCTTTAATGAAACATTAACTTTAATGGACGTTTCTGCAACTGAGTGTTAGTCTATATAGGCAGACAAACTTATCTGTTCCGGTGGCCAAAATTGGAACTACGTGAAATGTCAATTTTGAAAACTGCTAAAGAATAGTGTTGTCAATTGTTGCTGTTACAAATATGCCATTAATTTTATTCAGTTAATCCAAAATGAATTGTTAATATTCAGAAAGCGAAGTTAGTGGGATCTAGTAGTGGGTAATATCAGATTTTTACAATATCGAATCGAAACTATATATCGATATCTGATATCGAATTCTGAAACTATATATTATTTGAAACTATATATTAGTGTATCGGACTGTATTTGGTTACTAAAACGATGTGTTCTGAAACTAGATACTGTATCACATGACATGATATTATCATTGTGATTTATTTCTTAAAACTGACTCGATTAGTTACTTTAGGTGTATTAAGGATGCTTTAATAGTATTTACTTAGTTATTTGTGTTTCAGTAAGTACTGCATTAATAAACATCGTATTTAGAACTTCTAAATACGATGTTTATTAATGCAGAACTCATTAGTAGTAACTAAAAGCATGAAATACATAAACTTAATAATACCAACCACCGAATCAATTAATAGAATAACAAAAGTTAGAAATGGATCACCAATGCTATGAGTACAAGGACAAAGGTCAGTGAGAGTTACGTAAAATTGCAAATCGAAAATGCATCTTATTGCTGACAAAATAAGGTCTATTAAAAATGTGTCAAAATACACAAGAAAGTATTGAAACAACTCACTCACAAATCCTTTCTTTAGCTCCTATCGCAACGCGATACGGTTTAATATCCTTTATCTTGGATATCGAGCTAGATATCAAATCGAGACGCATCGCATCGATCCAGCAATATCGTGTATCACCAAATATATAGATTTGATTCGCAGCGATATCGGATATTACGATATTGGTCTGATACACGATTCAATATCTATATACGATTTGTATCGGCCATTCCTAGTGGGATCCAGGGCTCCGGGACAGGCCAGGGCCGCGTGCCACGGTCCGCTGCGGGTCGCCACGTGCTCCAGGGCCACCCAGCAGGGCCCTCCGTGTCTGTGTCTATGACCCTGCGCACCTACACTATGGTATAACTCACTTGAGCAGCGCAGCGACGTTAGTGGGATAGTCCGCAGCCAGGGCTCCGGGACAGGCCAGGGCCGCGTGCCACGGTCCGCTGCGGGTCGCCACGTGCTCCAGGGCCACCCAGCAGGACCCTCCGTGTCTGTGTCTATGACCCTGCGCACCTACACTATGGTATAACTCACTTGAGCAGCGCAGCGACGTTAGTGGGATAGTCCGCAGCCAGGGCTCCGGGACAGGCCAGAGCCGCGTGCCACGGTCCGCTGCGGGTCGCCACGTGCTCCAGGGCCACCCAGCAGGATCCTTCTGTATCTGTGTCTACGAACTCTTGCGCACCTAAAAGACATAATAAGAGAACTAGACTTCTCCCTATAAAACACTATGGAACCCCCTCTGGGAGATAAAGTTCCAAAAACCCCTTTATAATGTGGGAACTCTCAAATTATGAACCCTAACTGAACAAAATTTTAAATTTTAGCTTTCCATCTCTTTTTGACCCCCTTGGGGAGTGAATTTCCAAAAATCCCTTTCTAGTAGTGGTGAAACGAGTATTTACATACTTGAAATTTGTGTGTTTATTAAGGAACAAATACAATACTTTAATAAAAAGAGTGAAATCAAAACAAACTTACGCGCGCATTATATGCATGATATTTGCCCAATCAAAAGTTCTAGTTATATGTATGGTAAGAGCACATATGTGAATGGAATCAAAGTTTTTAATAAATTACCGGTAGAGATTAAAGCTTTAAATAATCCCTCTTTCAAAAGCACACTTAAGTCTTGGCTTTTAACCAAATGCTTTTATAGCCTAGAAGAATATTTTAACAGCTAAGTGACTTACGGGTGGAATTTTAAGGAATTTGAAAATTGTATAATTCTTTTAGTTTATTTTTTATTTTTGACTTGGCTTGATCTTATTATATTACATCTAAACTTGACATAATATTAATATTTAATAATTTATAGAAGCAATTTATTTGACCTGTTTAACTTCCCCTGACATTGATTTTACTGTCTTTTTTATGGTTCATGAAGTAAGAATTAAGAATTCCATGCAACTAATTATGCAATATTTATATTAGTGATGTCACCGTGTAAAAATTATATTGTACGCCCGAGATGGGCACACTGTTGATACTATTTTTTATTATTTGTAACATCCAATGTACACAGTTTTATGCAATAAAAATTACTTACTTACTTACTTACTTAGTGGAAACTTACACATTATGAAGAACCATGTACAAAATTTTAATTTTAAACTCCTCTAGGATTAAAAAAGGGAGGTGTTAGTTTTTTTGGAAATTCACCCCCCAAAGGGATTATTGGGGGTGAATTTCCAAAAAAACCTAACAAAAGTAGTAAATGGCTGTAGTTATTCCTAAATAAACAAAGTAAAGTAGTTACCTAATTCCTGCAATGTGAGCGCGGCGTGTCTAGGTGCAAGTACAGTCAGGTGAGCGCCCCACTCTGATAGCAGCTGTATTAGTGCGCATCCCTCACCGCTGGCTGCACCGCATATCGCCACGCTAAGAAATAGTGCGAATCAAACTAATTCACCTATTATAGTTGAATTATCAGTTGAATTAGCGGGTAACCAGCTCCCACCACGACATTACAAAAGAAGGAGGGATAAATCTAATTTATTGTTTTATTTGACGAGCCATTTGGTGTAATGGTCGAGAAGTTGGCTATTACACCAGAGGTCGCGGGTTCGATCCCCGCACGGTACAAACATTTGTGTGCATGAACATGTCTGTTTGTATCGGTCTGGGTGTTTCTATGAAAAATATGTATGTATTTACAAAAAATATATATAAGAAATGTTTATCCGTTGTCTGGCACCCATAGCACAAGCTAATGCTTAGTTTGGGGCTAGATGGCGGTGTGTGAATAATGTCCCAAGATATTTATTTATTTATTATGTGTTCGGAAGCTGGTCCATGTGACATTAAAACGAGATCGGACTTGTAATTTTTATGAAAGACTTGTATGTACCGAACCGCGCAGCACCATCTACTGAGAATCTTAACCACAAATGGAACCATGATTTTATTTTTATTTGTTCAACTAGCGGCCGCCCGCGGTTTCACCCGCGTGGATCCCGTTCCCGTGGGAATTGATCAAAATCCTTTCTTAGCGGATGCCTAAGTCATAACATCTACCTGCATTCCAAATTTCAGCCCGATCCGTCCAGTGGTTTGGGCTGTGCGTTGATACATATCTATGTCAGTCAGTCAGTCAGTCACCTATGAGTTTTATATATATAGATAATAAAACATAGTTCTTAATAACATGCTTGATGACAAAACATTTCAAATTACGATATCGGTTGATAACGCCATTGCCTAAGCATTTCATAATTTTGTGGTAATTGAGTTTATTGGTGAATAACGTTGATTTTTATGATTATCCTGTAGAAATTACTCACCGTTTCCCCTTGGCCGTGTCCGGGGATAGCGCCAACGCTTCGAGAGCGGCCAAGGCTTGTGTCCCCGCCCAGGGGAGCGTTGCAGCGCCATCTGCCGTCACACTTCTAGGCCTTTTTGCTATGCGTGTACTGAAAAATAATGAAAAAATGGCGTATTAAATCAATTTCATATTTATGCTATCCCGCAGGTATACTAGGTTTTATCTCGGGATAAATATTAGATTTATAGTAGTAGTATGTAGTACTTGACCAAGGTCTGGTCTATGTCTAAAAAATGCATCCTACAAAGATGTAATGATTTAGACATAGACTGGACGCTAGGAGATGTGCACAGTGATGGATGATACATTATTTATTGATTATTAAGGTTCACCAGCGTTACAGGAAAAAATACTTATCAAAAGATCTTTAACTTATCAACGACTATTTAAAGGTTACCACCACATACTGTGAATTAGGGTTTCATCACCGTACAACTCGTCACAAACTGAAGTTTCACTCTCATCACCTTGACGAGTGGCAATCTACTACCATACGTTTTACTCGAAACTTCATACCACGTACGACCAAACTATGGAACCAGCTCTCTGCAGTGGTATTTCCGGACCGATATGACATGGCAATCTTCAAGAGACGAGCATATCTCTTTCTTAAAGGCCGGCAACATACTTGTGACTCCTCTGGTGTTGCGGGTATTTATGGGCGGCGGTGATTGCTTACCATCAGGTGACCCGCCTGCTCGTTGCCTCCTTCTACCATAAAAAAAAATTGAAGAAACATAAAATTAAAGTAATTCAAAATGTAAACAAACTAGCATAATACACTATGGCTTGGTTATTATTTTTACAAAACTAGAATTAAGGGATTCCTGATTCCAGAGAATGGATCTGCTGATGAGTGATGATGAGTGATGATGATCGATGAAGCTCACCTGCGCACGGTGAGCAGTTCGCTGGCCGCGCCGCCGCTCCACTCGCTGACGCAGCCCCACACCTCGTCCCCCATCTCGAATTCACTCACCCCATGCCCCACATCCAGTACCACTCCTGAAATGGAACATCTTTGTAGACCAACGTAAAACTTTCCGATAGTAATATCTCATCATTTAAAACACAGATGAACACGCTATGCTGTATATTAGTTATTATTAGTTCTTTGTCTATTAGTGATAATATTGTATTTAATGTGTCAAAATTTTTAAAAATGTTAGTCTAGCAGTAAATAATATATATTTTTAATTTTTACACATTAAATATTACTCAGTAGTGCCAACTATCGGATAACGGATTTCATGTACAATATGTTTGTATAGTCAGCCGCAAAAGTAGCTGTACGTTTTCTGCTACTATACAATATTATTGCTAAAACAATAAGGCATTTTGATAACGACAAATTTCTTTTATTTATTTTTTATTGCACAACATAACGGTACAAAAGGCGAACTTAATACCACATGGCATTCCCTACCAGTCTGGCCCAGTCTGGCCTAAGGCTAAACAGAAATAAATAGTGGGTAGTGCTTAAAATAAAAATAGTAGGTAGTTAAACCTACTTTGCAGCCGTGCGGGGATTGAAATGGTGTCAACGAAAACATCAAATCACTTTAATTATGTGTGTGTGTCTTTGTACCTGTGAACCCGCGACCCACGGTGAGTTGTGAGCGCGCGATGAGCGACCGGAGCACTGAACCTCGTCCGCGCAGAACACTTCGATCCACTGGGCACACGCTGAACGCTTGCACTCGCACTAACACCTCTCCTGCCCCCGCGCCTTTAATACATAACAAATCGGAGTATGTAAAAGCGTCGCTCAATGTGCTGCTAGACTGTTGGCTCTTCTGATCTTCGAGCCTTTGATTTCAAGTGTACTGGCTCCCACAATAATACTGCCGGAACACAGTACAGCGGCTTAGCCACTGTTCCACGGAGGCGGTTGTGTTAACAGCCTTCCTCTCTCATCATCATCATCAGCCTGTGACAGTCCACTGCTGGACATAGGCCTCTCCAAACGCTCGCCACGCTGATCGATCCTCGGCCACACGCATCCAGCTCCTGCCAGCCGTCTTGAGCAGATCATCGCTCCACCTGGCCTGAGGGCGCCCTACACTACCTCCTCCTTCCTCTCGCATAGACATGTAACTCACCGGGCGCGACAGCATCCTCGACGAGTATGACGGACTGGTCGGCGTGCGCGTGCAGTGCGCGAGCATGCGGGCCGGGCGGCGCGTGCACGCCGGCGCGCAGCCCCACGCACAGGCCCAAGCCGCCGCCCACGCACACGCCGCAGAGGAAGATCACCACGCTGCGACGCCATACTGCCGGACGCATGTTTCCATCATCAATATATCATCATGATTATCATCATTATTATCAACATTTCAGCTTAAATACATGCATTGCTGGGACTCTTTGACCTCATCCCTCCTTCTCTCTACCTCCATAGGAGTACGCGCGCTGCTCTCCGGAGTCACCAATTTAGAGTTTTGGATATTACATCACGCACAAAGAAATTCGGTGACTCGTTTCTTTGTCGCACCTCCAAAAAATGGAACAGTCTCCCAGCGCATGTATTCCCTCCTTCCTATGACATAGGGTCCTTCAAACGAGGCGTGAAGAGGCACTTTGTGGGCCAGCACAGTGAGGGTGACTGGTGCTACGACCCTTACGTTGCACCAGTTGTCCTCGCGTCTGGACTTCACTTCCACTTAACATCAGATGGAGTGGGGTCATTTGCCGGGCTAAGTATAAAAAAAATAGGCCTTTCCCAAACAGATGGTAGCGCACGGTTCCAATTCGATCGGTCATGCAGGTGGCACATTCAATAGTTTCCCGCGATCTTTACCATGTTACAAGTCCCGGCAAACTTCTTAAATATCGGGTGGGAATTGCGTAGAACACGAATTTTGACACGCCTGCGCGCTAGGTATTGGTCACAAGCATACCTCTGACCAATAGCGCGCGCGAAGGCCACGCGCAAGTACACATGCGCGAACTTCTTCACCTCTGTCTTTAACTCTGTCGACCGATGTTCAACAAATTTGCCGGTACCTGTAGCTTTTAATCGACTTTGTAATACAGTACTACGAGACTGCGAACTATGAGATTTCCATACATAAATAATGTAGGATTCTTTTAAGTACTTACTGGTTGGTTTTGGCTTTTCGAAACAAACATACGACCTCTGGTTTTTATACCAGATTGTAGATGGTTTTTGCAATTACGAATCAAACCCACGAACTCTTGTTTTTATACCTGAACGGCTTAGTCATTGTTTCATGAAGGCAATCAAAATTTCAAAATAAGCAATTGATACATAAAAAAAACAAAACCTACAAAAGCAAATTAGACCTACCTCTATCCTTGAAGAGTGCCACCAGCTCTTCATACAGCAACACAGGTGAGAGTGGAGGAGCGCCCTCTCGTATCCTCTGTATGGTGTCTCTGGTGAACGCTGCTACGCGCTCTCTCGACTCTACGAACAGTTCGTTCTCCCATAGCTCTTGGAACGCTTCTCGAACCTAGGAAAAGGATAATAATGATGTAGCCTGACCAAGAAAATAAAAAAACCTACCTGGAGGCGCCACAATAATTATGGTTTAGCAACACTTGATTAGTATAGTTATACTCACAATTATCTCACAATACCTTAAATTTGGTGTGCAAAGCATCCAAACAAAGGTGTGGTGATTTAAAGCCCATCATTGTAACGATAAATTGATTTCAAAGATGAAGGCATTTGCCCTGAAGTGGGACATTATTATGCTGAATACTATACTTTTGATAAAATAAATAAAATACAATATTTTTAATTCTATTTTTATTTTTATGCAGTAATGGCCACGAGGATGGTCCCCAGTGAACACAACTGAAGAGGGAACAGGCATAGGACCAACGGCTTTCCAAGGCATTGTTTACCTTTCTGACAGTGTCCGTTGTGTGTGAGACAACATCATGGACTCGTGACTTTCCTCCATCTGCTGCAGTCTTTGCTGCTATCTGAAAGTTTATAGTCAGCATTTAAATAATGTTTTTGACTAAATCTCTAATCTATCATTTTGAATATATTCAATTCTCACTTGAATAATACCCAATTGTAATTACAAATAAAACTGTTTGCAAGAAAAATGCATTTTAGTACAGTAATACCAACTCCATATTTTAAAAAGCATTAAATAAATCCTGGTAAATATGCAAAATAACCAGATTTTGGCAGATAGTTGGCAATTACTAGAAGGTGGTCATCCAGTGTCAACTTTGAACTACCTACTACAGATTGATGCACAATAAATTGGTATTTGTATCACAATTTAATATTAATAATTTTAAAAATTGGTTGACTTTACTATCTAGATTTGTACATCATTCTAAGTTGTTCTTTGTTTATTTTTGAAAATAGTAATGTCAAAAGTTCTCACTCAAACATCCCTAGGTATTCTTTTATAACTAACAAAGAAACAGCTGTAAATAATAATCAGAAATAGGTGCTTATTGGAAATAGTCCTCATTGGTTTTGACATTAATTTCTGCCCATTTAATTATAGACCATAATGGAAAACACAATGCAGTATGCACTTTCCTTATTATGACTAATGAGATTCTAATAAGCATTATGTAAGCTCAGGGTCATTCTGTTTGCAAATCAGGTCAATGGCACCTGGATGTCATTTTAAAAACAAACATTTTCGCATCATAACAGTTAAAACAAACGTAATACAGGTTATTCCTATTCAAAAGACCCGTCTTGGGTGGTATTAAGGTCTAATTTCGTGTAAATAGTGCGCGATTTCGCGCGAAAACTACCAGGGGAATATAAGTTTTCAAGAAGTTACTTACGTGTAAGGCCTCAAGTTTCTCGCCTGCCCGATGCTTCAACTCGTCCATAATAGGCAGTAGGCACTACAGAAGGGTCTGCATACACTGCACGTCTTCCAATCCACGCAAAACCTTAACCTTTGATCAGAATTCGGCCTAAATAGCTCTACTCCGAAAATAGACCGAAATGTCATAACAGCTGCGCTATGTAGGCATTCAGGTACAAGCTCTGTGCGTTTTAATTAATGTTTTAGTCATTTCTCGTTAACGTTCGAGTCGCGGCACTATCGTAAGTTATGTAAAATGAGAATTTATTCACTAACCAAACATAACCCCTTTTCGTGTATTTGACAATTGAGTCGATCTATCACTTTTGACATTGACGGCGGACAGCTGATAACGGCACGTTCTTGTATGCACTTAAATTTTTTTAATTTTTGTAACTTATCGAGTTTCGAAATCATTTCATAATTTGCATAATGGAACACGCATTCTTCAGTTGTTTATATTTTGATAACTACAACTATGCTTGATTTAAAAATCTATGTGCAGTGCACATGAACCTTGTTTTTTATACCACATCAGTTGGCAGACAGACATGCAGCCCCAACCTGATGGTAAGCGGTCACTGCGACCTAATTCCATTGAGGGACAGACACATAGAACACATATACCCCAAGGGACAGACACTTCATCAGGAAGCGTCGCTCAATGTGCTGCCAGACTCTAAGCTCACTGATATTCGAGCGTTGTAACTGGGTAGCCGGGTGAGGAAGAGGTCGGCGGTGGCGAGCAGGAATAAAACTTCCAACGTATAGAATTTCGTGTATTGTACGAAATCGCATACAATATAGGTGGACCCCGCAACGTGTCTTACTATGTAAAAGCACGAGGCGTGGTGCGCTTAATACACACTGGGCTAGAGATGGGTAAATAGCCGGATGGTTTGGATTATTAGCGATTATTATCCATTAGTAGCCATTAATAGCCATGCAATGGCTAATAACCCTGCTATTAATGTATTTGAAAGAAATAAATGTTTTTTTTTTTGTTTAATTCTTATTTTGACATTACTAACCACATGAGTGAAAAGAGCGGGTGTTCTTTATACATCATTCAGGAATTTGAGCTAATAATATGGCGCGTTGACTATAGTAAAACCTACAAAAATTCAAACCGATAAGTAAAAGTGTAATAATATGTAAATAGTTATTAGCATAGTATGTAACTATGAAGTTCAACTATGGGAAATAACCAAGCACTACTCGTGCATGCCTGGGTGATTCCAGAATTTTACCAATTTTTGAAGTGAAAACTTCTTTAGCGGCCTTGTACACTTTTTTGTATGGTCAAAAAATGTTAAACTCGCGTCAGGATCACGTGACCGTAGGGATCAAAAATTCGTAAGACGGACACTTTTTTTTTGTTCATGCGCCAGTTTGCGAAATTTTAGTTTTCACTTCTGCCGGCAATCCCGGAGTGCAACCCGTCGTTTTTTTAATTCGCCAAAGTCGTAGGAATCTATACGGCATTAGGTAATTTCGCAAATATTATGAACATGCACTTCATGTCGTAATCTTGATGTGCCATGCAATAAATATAATATATCATATAATTTTATAATAAAAATCATCAAACATCATTACCATTCGCATATTTTTGTTGGACTCCGAAATATTCGTTTAATTATTTCACGTAATTTGAAGTGTACCCGTGTTTGGTTATTTAGTATTGTATTAGACATTTACAAATTAATGTTACGTAGTCATTCAATTTTTGAAATCAACACGAACTTTTTTTGCGGAGGAGATCGCATTTATGCGCTATAACCGCAGGCTAGCGACGCCTGCGGTCGTGTGTGGGGCTCGAGATTAAGTCCCACTACCCACTAAACTCCCCTGGTTTCCCCTTAACACCCGATTGGGACGAGCCGGTTCTAGCCTTGTGGCTATTGACCAGCCCATTCCCGGGTACCCCAACCTGAGAGGATTCAAGTCGGGGTGGGGCGCCTAGGGAGGGCCACCCGAAAAACAAGGTGACCCTCAAACTTGGCTCGGGCGACCTGTGCAATGCGGGCGTTGGGGAACTACCTCCGCCCGCAGGTCAACCCTCAGGCCGAAGAAGGCGTGCTAAGTGATCTCGCCTTCTCCGGCCCGGCCGTCTATGCCGGAGGGGAGCAGCGAAGGGGTCCTCCTCGCGCTCCCGCTCCGCTGCCTCCTTCTGCGACATAACTTTCTCGCAGAAGGAGGCGGCCGCCTCCCACGCACAACTGTTGGCAACCATGGCACGAACCATAGTCGCCAACGAGAGGCGTCCTCCGCCTAGCGCCGCGATAGGTTCGCGGCGCTTGTGTCGCCAGGCCGAGCACTCAAGGAGAGTGTGTTCGGCCGTGTCGTCGGGAGCGTCGCAGCGATGACACTGCGGCGTCACCTTCGGACGGGGGACACGCTACAGGTAGTGTCCGAAACATCCATGTGCGGACGAAACCTGCGACAGGCGGTAGGTGAGGCAGCCGTGCCGGCCCTCGACGCACACTCCCTCAACACCGGACGAATGGCCTCAATCGTCCAGTGGCCGGCACTTTGGGCTTGGAGAGCTTCCGTCCATTTGCCCAGGGCCTCTTCCCTGGCCTGGTAATGACCTAGCGCCACCTCCTCCAAGTGTGGTCGCTCCCCCCGCATCCTTGCCGCGACCGGAATTCAATGCACCTGGGCCAGAACCAGGGCATCGAATTCCCAAGGCGTTGTCATCACCATTCGCGTCATTAGCGTTTATTTCCATGGAATCGTAATGGAGTTTTGTAAATGGAAATGACGTATGCGTGCTTATTTAATAGTATTTTAATAATTTATACACATTTTTCCAGTGATATTTTGATAATTACTTAAGTCATGGTAGAAACAATGTCTGTGTTGTGTACAATATTGATGTGTGTGAGCGAAGTATGATACCCACGTTAGCAGAAATAAAATACGTAGAAGCCCATAAACCATACTGATACAATTACAATACAATAAATAAATAAAAAACATAAATTTCTATAAGATACATTAATAGCAGGGTTATCATCCAAAATCGGCTATTAATGGCTATTAACTGCTTTTAATCGATTATTATCCATGATGTTATTAACCGGATTATTAGCATTACCCATCACTACACTGGGCGTATGAGTATAACAATTATAACTAGATGCCCAAAGCAGTCCTAACGGTTAGAAGCTACTTTGAGTGCAATCTACTGATAATGTTAGACTAAGTTCAAAATGTATGGAGGATACTTATACAATCGAAAAATCGTAACGCTTGGTATAATTAAAGTCCTTTGCGCGCCATCTATTGGCGCGGGAATGAACTAACTATGTTTGACGTTTTGAGGTTTCGTGAAAAGAGGTTGTTACAGACTCCCCCTCTGTCTCCGATAGTCGCCCCGACGAGGAGACAGGACGAGAGAAGTTATTGAATGTATTTTTGTGGACGCCTGCGTATTCGCTTTTCTGACAGTTGTACGTTCTCTTCGAGTGTTTTATTTGCCTCTGGTGTCTCCTTAGAGGTCGTCTTCTTTGGTCGTCCTCTTCTTCTAAGAGGATTAACTGGTTCTGGAGTTTCAAAGTCAGTACTTTGATACTTTTTAAGCGCAGAACTGTGATAGACTCCCAGTGGAACATCAGGCTCTTGTGGGTTTGCAACTTCAAATGAGGAGGGCCCATGTTTTCTTTTTATCACGTACGGACCGTCGCGGCGTGGTGCAAACTTTGCACTCATACCTTGCGCAGCTTTACTTACTGGATGTGATGTAACCATCACGAGGTCACCAATGTCATACCCAAGATTATTTCTTCTATATTTATCCACGTATTCTTTTCTTTTTTCTTCTTTCATTTCATGAACTTCTTTGGCCATTTCCATAGTGGTTGCTAATTGCAATAGCTTTGGCGTTATTTCAGGAATAAAGTTCTCAGATAAAACGATCTCTCTAAAGGTGTGCCATCCATCGTCTATCGTTTTTAGTTCTCTTCCAAATGTTAAAAACGCAGGTGTAAAACTAGTAGAACTGCATTGGGTTGTGTTCATGGCAAATCTTATACAAGGCAGTTGGCTAGGCCATTCGCGGTGGTTATTGCCTAATATGATTGCTAATTGCGTTTTAAGATCCCTGTTTCTCCTTTCTACGGGATTTGTTTCAGGATGGTATACAGGAGTAAAAGCATGCTTGATCTTCATACAAAAAGCAATTTGTTGCATAACAGCACTTACAAACTGAGTGCCGTTGTCACTTATCATTCGTCTCGGAAATCCATACCGTAGAAATATTTCATTCACCAAAGTTAATGCACAGTTTTCAGCTGAAGCAGTAATCATTGGAAAGAGTTCGATCCACCTTGACGCCAAATCTTCGACTATCAGTATCCAAGTCATTCCATCACTTGAAGCAGGAAGAGGGCCGAACAAGTCAAAGGATAGGGTTTCAAATCTCTGATTCATGGCTGTTGTTTGTAATAACCCTGCAGGCTTTTGATTATTTATTTTATATCGTTGACATTTAGCGCAGTTTTTAATGTAACTGTCTATATATTTGCGCATACCATTCCAAAAGTATCTTTTGGAGATAGTCTGATAAGTCTTCTCACTTCCATAATGTCCTGCTAGCGGACTGTCATGATATGTGTCCAGAACATTTGCCCACTCATGCTCAGGCACAACAAGCTGAGCATCATCGTTGTCAATATTAGGGTTATTTCTATACAGAAGGCCGTTATTAATAAAATATCCCTTATGACTCCAATAGTAAGCATCCTCTGTGGCGTTAACGCTTTCTAAAGCGTGTATTATGTTAGCGATCTTTTTATCTTTCATTTGTTCTTGTCTTACTTCGCTTATATTTCTCATAGGCAGGTCTACAACAGTACTGCATATCCCATATTCATTTATATTCGTGTCGGGACAAGGTGGGCGAGATAGAGTATCCGCTACCACATTCGTTCGTCCAGGGGTGTACTTTATAGTAATGTCATACTCTTGAAGAATTAACGCCCAGCGCGCTAATCTACCAGTGGGGGCTTTTAATGACATTAACCACTTCAATGCTTGATGGTCTGTTATGACAGTGATAGGAGATCCATCTATATATCCAGAAAACTTTTTAACGGCCCAAATAACAGCAAGTGCTTCTTTCTCTGTTGTGTTGTAATTTCTTTCCGCCGGTAATAACAGACGACTGGCGTATTCTACAGGGTGTTCATGTTCTCCCTCCCCCTGTACCAAAACTGCTCCAAGAGCATAATCACTTGCATCTGTTTTCAGAATATAAGGCATTGTAGAATCGGCTTGTTTCAAAACCGGAGCTGTAGTAAGCAATCTTTTCAACTCAGCATATGCTTTGTTCTGTTCATCACCCCAAACCCATTTAGAGGCTTTCTTAGTTAAGCGCGTTAAGGGCTCAGCAATTCGAGAGAAATCTTTTATAAAACGACGATACCAGGAGCACGTCTGCAGGAATGTTACCAATTGTTTCAAATTAGAAGGAACAGGTAAGTCTTGGATTGCCGCTGTTTTATCAGGATTTACTTGCAATCCGTTTGGAGTTATGAGATGCCCCAAATATTTCAGAGTTTGGCAACAGAATCGACACTTTTGTTTGTTTGCTGTTAAGTTATACTCTCGCAGCTTTTGAAAAACTGATTGAAGATCAGATAAATGGCTTTTAAAATCAGCAGACAGGATAATCAAATCGTCTAAATAAGCCAGCATCTTTACATTTCCTAGACTTACCCGGAACCTGTCTATCAATCTTTGGAAGGTTGCAGGAGCATTACGTAATCCGAACGGCATTCTTATAAATTTATAAATACCAAAAGGTGTGATGAATGCAGTCTTCTCCTGATCCTGTGTACGGACTTTTACTTGCCAGTAGCCAGATTTCAAATCCAGGGCAGACATGTAGGGTGTAGGCTTAGCATCATGCAGCAAGTCGTCTATTCTCGGAATCGGGTATACATCGGGCACTGTTATTTGGTTTAGCCGTCTATAATCTATACAAACACGAAGTTTGCCGTCTGGTTTTGGTACTAATACTACCGGTGCTGCCCAGGGCGAAGTGCATGGTTCGATGATCCCGTCATTCAACATATTATCTAGCTCAGCTTTGAGTGCTTTTTGCCTTGGTGGGGATAACCTATAAGGTGGCATTGAAATAGGAGGATGATCTAATGTCTGGATGCAGTGTTCTATAGCCTGCGTAGGAGTATTTTTAAAAACAAAAACATCATTGTACTCTTGCAGTAAGTTATCTAATTGGACAATCTGTACATCATTTAGATTAGTTTCTATATTTACAGAGTTCAGACCGACATGAGGTTCGGAAAATAGACCGTTGGAAAAAGGAGAGAGGGAAATATCATCTTCATTGATATTGTCGATTGCGTCCTTCATCATGTAGTCAAGACGAGGAGAGTATCCGTCGAATATCGTAGCTTTCATACGTTTGTGTTCGGGCGGTGTTCCAGGTAGATCGATAGGAATGAGTCTATAGCTTGTGCAGGCACTTTCCGTTGGTATGTCTGCATTTCCCATCTTTGGTTTAACTCTTTCAGCCATTGTTGTTTTTGATGTTGTTGGAAGAGCAGGTTCTATTGTCAGGGGTGCTACAGAAGTATTGGGAACATTCATTGTAACGTTAGTGATTCTTGGAGGCGATGTCCCGTGGCTGAAATTTACGAAGTCTTCGGTGTACAGCTCATATTCTTGTCTCGTTACGTCATCTACAAAACTCCATGTAAACTGGGCCAGATTCAGGGCAATACCAGCTTGTTTCAAGAATCCTACACCTAACAAAGTGCGATTGTCCTTGGCTTGAGGAAAAACTATAAAGTTTGTCATGATCTTCCGTCCACATAGCTCTACAACAGTATTAAACGTGAGGACTTGTTGTACGCGTGAGATTCCATCTGCCAACGTAATATTCGCCTTCTGTTCAAAGAAAGTCTGACCACGTTTACGCAGTATCTCATACAGCTGGAAGGAGGCGACATTGCACTTCGCGCAAGTATCGATAAAAGCCGTGCCATCTATGCCATCAACTTTAATATACACAGTGGGGCGTGCATGTGTAATAATCTGGACGTTGAGAGCGCAAAAACTGATGTTGGCACTGGTCGTTGGCTTCCCATTGCATTTTGAACAGTTACTTCTGTAAACACCAGGAGTTCCACAACCGTAGCAGGATACCCTAGGAGCTTGGCTTGACTCTTGTTTTATTGTAACGGCGGCTTCTTGGCGTGGCTCCGATTCAATATTGGGAATACTAGCTTTTCGCTTACGACATTGCTCATACACATGTCCAACTATTTTGCAATATCCACATCTAGGTCTTCCGGATGTCTTCCGCGTCGGAATCGTTGGTATCGGCTTTCCTTCCTTTTCAGATAGGACTTGTTCCACTCCTCGAGCATCACGCAACAGGTCATCAAAATCTTGAATACTGCTACGCGGAACCTTGTCTCTTATTGACAATTGCAATAGACTGTAGACGATGTCAATCTGTTGTTTTTCTTTTAGTTGCTCATCTTTCGGTAGTTGAGAGAACAGCATCCTCTTCTTTGCTATGAATGTGGCGGTGTCCTGCTTTTCTTGTTTTTCGCTTATTATCTCATGATAAATAAGGTACTCCGGCTTCTTTGGGGCGAAGTTGTATCGAAGGCGGTCTTCGAATTGCTCCCACGAAGTGATGCTGCTTTTAACACCTTGCCACCAGATAGCGGCTTCGTCATGTAACAGTAACGGCAGAGCGTCCAAGGCTTCCGCATCTGGAATGGCCTCGACTCTCCTGAAGACTCGCACCGCAGCCAGGAACGCTTCCACAGCTTCCGAGTTCTTCGTCCCGTCATAAGAGGCTTTACATGATGAAAATGTACACCGTCTGTTGCCGAGTGATGACAGCAACCGGTTAAACTGATCGTCGGACAGGTTAACTCCCATTCTGCTTGTTTTGGTATTTTCCACACACGTTGTCTTCCTTCCGTATCTTGTTGTCACAAATTTCGGGTCGCGTCGGGTCGCCAGATTGTAGCTATCAGCTTCCCAGGTTCTTCTTCGGTGTCGGTGAAGGCCGCGAGTTGGACGCCAAGTTGTAACTGGGTAGCCGGGTGAGGAAGAGGTCGGCGGTGGCGAGCAGGAATAAAACTTCCAACGTATAGAATTTCGTGTATTGTACGAAATCGCATACAATATAGGTGGACCCCGCAACGTGTCTTACTATGTAAAAGCACGAGGCGTGGTGCGCTTAATACACACTGGGCGTATGAGTATAACAATTATAACTAGATGCCCAAAGCAGTCCTAACGGTTAGAAGCTACTTTGAGTGCAATCTACTGATAATGTTAGACTAAGTTCAAAATGTATGGAGGATACTTATACAATCGAAAAATCGTAACGCTTGGTATAATTAAAGTCCTTTGCGCGCCATCTATTGGCGCGGGAATGAACTAACTATGTTTGACGTTTTGAGGTTTCGTGAAAAGAGGTTGTTACAGCCTTTAATTTCAAGGGTACTGGCTCCCACACTAATATTGCCAGAATAAAGACAGAGCTGTAATGGCGGCAGTTTTCACCTGGGGTTATAACTAAGCTAGCCAGTCGGACTCTGAAAAAGTTCTACCACCAACCAAACCTACTTTCATTGTCTCAGTAAAAACATTATGCATTAGCCTATGGGTATCATAGATGGGTATGGATGGACTGGAAAGTGGGTAGGTTGATGTTCTGTTAACTGTATGACCAAAAATTTCAGAATATTATTTTTATTATTAGGCTCCTTACACTTATTAACCTAAAAGAAAACAAATACATAAGCCTACTAATATAATTTTATCTTATCCTAAAGCAAAAAATGTTTTGTACTTTTGTAGAATATTTTTGGACGATACACGGGTATTTATTAACATTAATATGCAATTACACAATTTAATACAACAGAAGATAAGGAGTATTTTAATAATATCACTTTTAGTATAATAAAACTCCAATACTTTTTTCTAAGTATCTCTCCAACTGGCAGACAGGACCGCAGCCCACCTGGTGGTAAACGTTATGAAAGAAGTATCGCTACGGTTCTTTGATCTTTAAGATTTTCGTTTCAAGTGTATAATACACGCGTCGACTTAATTAGCTTGTCTGAACATCGTGCGAGAACCTGCGCAGAACACACAATGTAGGTGTCAGAGGGTGGCAAGTGGCAACCGCGCCCAGCACCTGCACAAACGACGTTCGCATCTACAGACCGACAAACTTATCTGTTCCGGTGGCCAAAATTGGAACTACGTAAAATGCAATGCAAAAACGATATTTATTGACAGTTCTAAATAGACAGTAGCGACGCCGCCACCGGAACAGATAAGTTTGTCGGTCTATAACTTCAGACAAGCCAATTAATTTGACGCGGACTATACTGGCACCCTCATTTTTATTCGAATTACGACATAAAAAAAATATAAAATAAATTACATCCTTTCTAATACACTTATTTCCAGTATAAATACCCCCTCCCATACATCTCTTGAATATCTTCTAGTGGAACTTCTTTGGTCTCCTTCATGATGAAGTATGACAGGACAGTTCCAAACACACTGATGAGAAAGAATATGAAGAATGTGCCGTCCAAGCCCAGGTGGTCCACTGCTGGGCAGAAGAAGGATATCATGAGGAAGTTGCTTCCAAACATGAGAGACATGTAAATTGCTGATGCTAGGACCTTTACCTGTAAAGAAAGTTTATGATAAGTTAGAAGATCGATTTGGTGAAATTATTGTGTAGTCTGCTATTGAACAGAGGTCGCGTGTTCGATTCCCGCTCAGTACAAACATTTTGTGCATGAACCCATGTGCAACAGCCATCTGTTTGTTTCGGTCTGGGTGTTTCTATGTATACCATGCATGTATTTACAAAAAAAGTAGTTGAGTAGAAAGTAGACTAGTGATTAAGTAATGTTTATCCGTTGTCTGGCACCCTTAATCCACTCATGTTTAGCATGTTTAACTTAGGGTTGGGCGGCGCTGTCAACTGTGTAAATAATGTGTTTAGAAATATTTATTTATTCTCAGCCCAAATTTGCGCACATACCTCACTCGAACGTTCTCAGCCCATTCTCTTTACCTAACAAGCACCTTACCTACCTACCTTGGGCATAAATGACTCTGAGAGTTGCACAGCTGGGATGTTGCCGACGCCACTGGTGAACGCACAGGAGTAGACCAGCACAGACACAGGCACAGCCCAGGATGGAGCCCATTCCCACCGTAACAGAGTGCAGAGGACTAAGAGACTAAGAGCGCACATTACGCTCGTTGACAGCGATAGGACCTGGAGGGAAACCACATTTTAACCAATTATACTTAAATGCAAAAATAACTCTTTAAGTTTGTCTGATGCTAATCCAATTTTTAAAAAAAATGGTACAGACATAGACCAAATCTTTGGAAAAGACAAAGAACTTTTATTCGGGAATAATCCCCAGTTTCCATGGGATAACAGAAATACAAGTGTTCTGGTTTACGGAGCGTCAGATCGACGTGATCTAATATAAAACTCAAAGGTGACTGACTGACTGACATAGATAGCTATCAACGCACAGCCCAAACTACTGGACGGATCGGGCTGAAATTTGGCATGCAGGTAGATGTTATGACGTAGGCATCCGCTAAGAAAGGATTTTGATCAATTCCCACGGGAACTGGAACCACACGGGTGAAACCGCGGGCGGCCGCTAGTTTTGTATAGAGATTAATTTGGGAGCTGGAGAGTGACAAATGCTATGAAAAAAAAATTAAGATTCCTTCGGAATAACGTCGTATATTCCATCAAAATAATTGAGACGATCATTTAGGAAGTATTTTTTTTTATTTAGTTAAAGTTAATTTCCCGCGGTACTCCCTCATCACCCTCGTGGGCGGCCACGGGCAACAGTTTATAAGCTTTTAACTTTTTTTTTTTTTGCGTCAGGAAATGCTTTTACGCACTGGCCCGGCGTCCCTGACAAAACGGGCCTAACTTCTCAAACTTAAACCTGCTTTTGAAAAAATAACAATACTCACACGACGAGGCATCAAATCTGTAATGAAAACAGCTAATCCGTTCCCAATCGTAATAGCCACAGCCATGATGACGGAACAGAGGTGGGGGGATATCCCTGGTGCGGCGGTGGTGAAGATCTGGCCAGCGTACATCTGCAGGGCCAGGAAACCCATCAGCATGGTCAGGATGCAGAGAGATGTCACCGTGACCAGGGCTCGTTGGGATGATTTCGATGTGACTGGGTAGAAGGGAAAACTTAACATCAGTTTTTTGTGTGTGACTGACCCATTGTAACTATTTAATGATATCTATATCCGACTATAAATGTCGAAAGCTTCAGTCGTACGATGATCGGCTTGCATATTACAAAGTACAGCCACTACACGTGCGGAGAAAAGTGTTTGACATAGTTTTTGCTCACAAGGTGTTAAATGGACATGTGGATTCTTCTGGCCTCCTCGAAAAATTCTCATTCTGCATTCCACGAATAAACAGTCGCTTACATAATCGTAAGACTTTTGCTCTACCCATGTGCAGAACCAACCTCGGTCAGCATTCGCCAATCTATCGTATGATATCAAGTTGTAACGCTATCCGTTTCCAAATTGACATATTTGATGGTTCTGTGGCCTCATTAAAAAATAGTTTAAAGTCGTTTCTGTAATCTATTTATATTTATTTCTTTTTGTAAAATGTATGTTAATTTAGTGTACCTCTCACATTAATTTTCATCAATGCATGTCGTGTTTACATTAAGAAGGACTTACAATGATACAATAATATTACATGTCTACTGTCTTATGCACGTGAAAATTGTAACTCCAGTTTTGTAAACCAATAAACAAAAAAAAAAAAAAAAATCTATACTAATATTATAAAGAGGAAAGATTTGATTGTTTGTATGTTTGTTTGTTTGTTTGAATTGAATAGACTCCGAAACTACTGAACCGATTTGAATAATTCTTTCACTGTTGGATAGCTACACTATCCCCGGTGAACATAGGGTACTTTTGATCCCGGAAATGTAGGGGAAAAGGGGGGAATATTTGAAAAAAGAAGTTACGCGCGGGTGAAACCGCGGTCGGAAGGCTAGTATTGTTATAAAATTTTAGCGACTGAAAACAGAGAGTGAGAAATACGAATAACCACTTACACAATATTTTCCAGGGGTTCATATTTTCAGCTATATTTTTTACCTCTTCTTCACCTTCTTCTTGTAATTTAATTGTTTCAGTTACTGCAACTGCAAAAAAAAAGTATGATAATAAGAGATTTATTAAAGTTATACAACGTTAAAAGTTAAAAAACGATTTTTTATTTGAAACTTGAAAAGAAACAGCATCTTATTAGATAAGTGATGAAACTGTCTGTTTGTAGATATAACGTAATTTTATTTAATTTTGTTTGTAGCATATTCAAAAACGGTTTAAAAAACTTACTGTCTGTGTCATATGTTGCTTCCCGTTGTTTCTGGAGGTACTGGAACTCTTCCAGCACAGCAGCAGTCGCTTTTGAAGTTCCTCGGTAAAATTTTAAAGATTTCAGAGCTTCCTGAAATCAGCAATAGAATGTTTTAAAATGCGGGGAATTCTACGGGAGTGGGTAACGCACTACTAAATCCCTGGACTTAATAGAAGGTATATTGTGTTACACCTCATTTACCATGTTTAACTTTTCACTATTGTGTCAAAGGGTAAGGGTAAGGGTGTTAATGTTAAAAAAAAATAAAAACACACGATACTGACCTTATCCTTTCCCCTGGTCACCAAAAAAACCGGACTCTCCAACAAAAAGTTGACAGCAACCGTGTACATGACGCTGAACACCAAATTCATGTAGACTATGACATGATACGAGAAGAACCATCCAGAGAGGTAGGAGACCACACATCCAAAGGAGTAGAAGAAGAAAGGGACACTGGCCATAGCACCTCTGATGTGGGGCTGGGCGATCTCGTTGATGTAAACGAGCGAAACCATTAGGTGGAGGCCTAGAGAGATTCCGGAGATTGCTCGGGCTGCTATCAGCTGGATGGCAGAACGAGCAGTCGCTATGAGAGACCAGGAGAGCTGAAACAAGGAATATTGTATTAGTTAGTTTTTAAGTGTGTTAGAGTTATACAGTAGACAGTATCTATCTAAGGCTGGTGTTATTTCGTAGTGAACGAGCGCCGGCCGGCCGACACTCGCGCCGAAATAATTTTTACACACACTATTTTTATTTCATTATGGACTAAAAGAAAAGTTAAAAATCAAAACTAGTGAACATTCTTTACTGCCAAATCCTGGATGGTAGTGCAAGCGTACCCTGAGGGTAAATACTTACAGTCATGATTATCCCAACGAGCAGTTCCGAATTCTTCCTCCCCAACACTTCAGGCAGGTGCCATGTGGTAGCCACTGCTGCCATGCCCCCAAGCAGTAGGAATGATGCCACCATGCTGATCTGGCTCCTGGTCAAAGGCACCCCTAGAGGAGAGTCCTGGTCTAAGAGCGCCTGTTCCGTGTAAGACAGCCATGTCACACATGTGGCTGACAGGAAGTTTGGTATGGACACTATAAACAAGAAATAATTATTAGATTCATCATCATCATCATCATCATTTCAGCCAAACGAAGTCCACTGATGGACATAGGCCTCCCCCAAGGATCTCCAAACCGATCGGTCCTGCGCCACCCGCATCCAGTGGATTCCGGCGATCTTTATGAGATCATCGGTCCACCTTGTGGGAGGCCTACCACGGCTGCGTTTCCCGGTACGTGGCCACCACTCGAGGACCTTTCCGCCCCAACGGCCGTCAGTCCTCCTTGCAATGTGTCCTGCCCACTGCCACTTAAGGCTCGCCATTCTTCGGGCAATGTCGGTGACCTTGGTCCTTCTGCGGATCTCATCATTTCTGATGCGATCACGCAGGGAGACTCCAAGCATCGCCCTCTCCATAGCCCTTTGCGCGATTTTGAGCCTTTTTATGCGGCACATTGTAAGTGGCCACGTTTCCGTTCCATAAGTCATCACTGGCAACACACACATTATTAGATTCCGCATCTAGAAATATTTGTTTGCGTCTGGTGTTATTAACTTACCGCACGTAAAGGCTGGTTTCAGAGTCCGTGTAGCGTTATACACTGCCGGTTTTCTTTGCAGTTCAAATCGTCGCTATCTTACAAGAACAGCGATACTTGCGTGCCACCAGCGTTACTCTGAAACCAGCCTTAGTGGTAGGTGCGGTAAGCAGGTGACGGTACAACTGCGTTCTGATTGGATATTTCAAAATGTTGCACGTGCTCGCTCAGTGCATTGGTCGCGACTGAAACAGAAGCCTTATATACCTACAGTCTGTTTTCTTAATGGTTCTGTAGAAAAGTGGTAAGCTGCTAGGTTGCCGATGGTATACTACAGGTTCAAAGCCTAATTACGTTACACACACGTTACAGCTCGTTACAGGCACGCTGAAGCAAGATTTTGTACTAGACGATGTTGAAAACTATCGTATTTCCGCCAATCTTATGTGAACCTCTTTTCCCGTTTCGCTGAACAAATCCATAGCTTTTTCCTTTCAGGGGCGACGTAGATATGACGGAATCAAAATACCATGAAAATACAAGTTTTGAAGTCTTAAAGGATGACATTGTGGCATCATCATTATCAGCTCAGCAGCGATGTAGATAAATAATTCTACTGCGTAGCATTTTAGTCGTTGTTTTCCCGCATTAAAATGATTTATGATTACCTAATAAAGTTTTTTTTAGTCAAATCAAAAGTTTAACGATTATGACAGGTAGACGAAACTCGAACGGACGAGTCGCGGACGGTCACCGGCCGGGTCATTGCCCTTCGCGTTTATCAAAAAAATGATAATTTACTATTTACTAACAGTTGGTTTCCATTTTCCCATTAAATTTAAAAAAAAAATAAAAAAAAAGGTAGGTAAAAAAAAAAAAAAACTTGCATAAATCGATAGTAGGTAACTACTACTGAAGGTGAAGCGTTATATCAGTAGTTCCATCATGGAACTGAATGGTACTAGCGTCAACTCAAAAGTTGACGCTAGTTCCATAATTTTAAATTTCGAAAATAAAATAACAGTAGTTCCATCATGGAACTAGTGTCAACGAACCAAAACAAGGACTAAAAAAACGCGCAGAATGTGTTCCGACGTACCTAAGAATAAAAAAGAAAGACTCACGAATCAAAACTGCCGCAGTTTGGTACAGTACACCCCTCATGACCTAGTATCTCGTACTAGACGCCCACAACTCCTGCATGATTGACATCACAATTAGATGTCGGGCTCAGGCTGTTTGAACAGTAGTCACTAACAATACAGGGTGTGTCAACACAAGTGTCAAAATTGACAAGGAACTAATGAGAATAAACAGTATCATTAGTTCCGCCGGGACTAAGTGTCAAAATTGACAAGGAACTAATGAGAATAAACAGTATCACTAGTTCCGCCGGGACTTAGTGTCAAAGTGACAAGGAACTAATGAGAATAAAAAGTATCACTAGTTCCGGCGGAACTTTTTTGGCCGGAACTAGTGAGAATAATCCAAAATTAACATATTTAATATAGTACCTACCTAATTACTTACTATTATTAAACCATTTAAATATTATATATGACATTTAAATATTTAATACATATACATATTATATAACATTGTCACCTGTAAGTAAAAAACAAGCCAGAGGGTATACGTGCCTTCTTCATTCATCAGACATCGTAAGACAAAGACAGTAAGGGACAGACAAAGACTAAGTCTCAGAAATAGGATTTTTCTTCCAACTTCAGTTGGACTACTAATTTAGTACCAGTAAAGTAAGACCAAATATAAATGACACCCTGTATAATTTATATGCTGAAAGTCTAAATACATAATTTTATTAACAGTTCATATCTAAGATAATTTTTAAGTGATAAAAGAAAGGTTCTAGGCAGCGTTTCAGCCAAGTTTATCAAATTAGTTTCAGAGAAGAAAAGAAATAAGTAATAATAATAATGAAAATAAACCGTCATTAGTTCACGGAATTAAACGTAGGTATTTAAGTTAATTATTTTTAAAGAAACTGGGAAGTATTTCTATAGTAATGACCTAGACAAAGTAAAAAGGAGTAAAATAAGATGATAATATAAAAAACTGCCCCCGTGGTGCAGTGGTTAGAGTGTTGGGCTTTATTAGAACCCGGAGGTCGTTGGATCAAATCTCGCGGGGAGCATCACTTTGTGTGATTGTTTCCAGTTTGGTTAGGACATTGCAGGCTTGAATCACCTGAATGTCCGAAAAGAATGATGATTCCGTGCTTTGGACCACGTTTAACCGTTGGTACCGACTATGTTCCAAGAACTAGGTCTGGTTTCCCATGTAAGGGTTACGGAGGTCAGATGGCAATCGCTCCATTATAATAACCAGGCTTGTCAAATCTAGAATCATAGTCGAAGCTGACCCCGAGCTCCTTACTGGATGCAGTCGGGAATATGCTAAGATAATATGCAATTCAAAGCCAGATAATTTATGGTTTATCTATTTAATACGGGATTGATAAGTTGTGCATTTTCATCAAATATCTACCCATCAGAATGTATGTTCTATCCATTCTGATGATAGTAATACCGGTCATATAATAGTTTGCATCAATATACTAGCGGCCGCCCGCGGTTTCACCCGCGTGGTTCCCGTTCCCGTGGGAATATCGAGATATCCTTTCTTAGCGGATGCCTACTTCATAATATCTACCTGCATGCCAAATTTTAGGCCGATCCGTCCAGTGGTTTGGGCTGTGCATTGATAGATATCTATGTCAGTCAGTCAGTCAGTCAGTCACCTTTGAGTTTTATATATATAGATAATTTGTTCGGATAATCAGCTGTCATTGCGGCAGATCGGTTGGGTTCTGACAAAGTCCTGCCAAAAACCCGACTCCAGGTTCCTAACCGGCTTAGCCACTGCTCCACAAAGACGGTCAAAGACCGTAAAAAAATTACTCAATAGAAAACAGATCTTGGCTCCTTTTTACAACGATAAACTAACGCATTAGTTATTGTATGATGTATTTAGCTACTTACCTACCTACTAATTACGCAAACAGCACATGCTTGAATCACGTTTCTGTTGTTTGTAAACATGACTGTATTTAAAAAAAATACTACTTACATTATTTGGCAGGCAGGCACGCCGCCTACCCGATAGTAAGTGGCCACTTTTTTTTTGTTATACTAGGTCAGTTGGCAGGCAGGCAGGCAGCCCACCTGATGGTAATCGGCCACTGCAGCCTATATTCTATTGAGACTCTTAGCCAGCAAGAGTCTCATAAGATGTACCAGCATGTAGCACTGTATGCTCCTCTGATCTTCGAGCCAAGTTAAATGGTATTTTTTTTATACTTAGCCCGGTAAATGTCCCCACTCCGCCTGATGTGAAGTCCAGACGCGAGGACAACTGGTGCAACGTAAGGGACGTAGCAACAGTCTCCCTCACTCTGCCGGCCCACAAAGTGCCTCTTCACGCCTCGTTTGAAGGACTCTATGTCGTATCTCTTGCACTGCGATAAAGTGACCACCAGGAATTCTTTGGTTCGACTTCCACTATAACTTCATTTTTTGCAATTCGACTGGGTACCTAACCTACTATCTCTAAAAACGAAGCTTGAAGCATAATTGATCGTTGAAAACGTAGGTGAATATTTTTAATAATAAAATAAATATTGGACATCACATACATTGATCTGATCAAAAAGAAAGTACTATAAGTTTGTCTGTGTGGGATTCAAACCCACGGCACCTTGTAATTAACACTGGTTTTAGAGTCACGCTGACAAGCATGCGAACAGCGCGCGTATCAGCAAGTATCGCTGTTCTTGTAAGATAGCGACGATTTGAACTGCGAAGAAAACCGGCAGTGTATAACGCTACGCGCGTGCCGCCAGCGTTACTCTGGAACCAGCCTAAGATATCTTGTTTTTACTACGCAGCTTCTCTTAATTTGGAATACTTATTTAAAAATCTTACTCAATACAGAATCCATTAACGGAACTCGAACCAGGTCGTCCTTCATTACGCTTTGTTTACACAACAATCACCAGAGACACACTTAGGACAACTGAACTTGCCTTCGTATAACCGATATTACTTTTCATTTATTTTTGTACATAATTATTGTGTTGTGACATACATATATAATAATATGTATACAGTAAAGTATGAACTGAGTTCGAAAAAAACCGACAAAAGTTGGCTTTACTTGGGAATTGAACCCAGGACTGCCCGGTACTTAAACCACTAGAAATCACTAGAATAAAATATGATTTGTATTTGAATAAATAAAACAGGTTTTTGATATATGGGCTGGTCAATAGCCACAAGGCTGGAACCGGCGCGTCCCAATCGGGTGTGAAGGGGAAACCGGGGGAGTTTAGTGGGTAGTGGACGCTTCAGTCTCAAGTCCCACACACGGCCGCGGGTCTAGCTAGCCCGCGATTATGGTGCATAAACGCATTCTCCTCCGAGAAAAAAACGAAAAGGTTTTTGGTATAATATATGGTTTATGAGTATTTTAATCAAGATATAAAAATACAATTAATATCCTTAAATCTACTTAGTCCTAATATAGTAAAATAAGTAGGTAATTATCACATTGCAAATGTTTTTACACGCTTTATTTGGTTATAAGCTTCACCAGATAAAAAATCCTATAATTTTTTTTAACATCACTGTCTTCTATGCTCAAAAATCACTGTGAACCTTACAGGTGAGCTACGTGCTACTAATACCCCTCAGAACAATCTCGCTAACAGTGGTCGTATTTATCACGACATAACTGGAATAACTCATGTTTTTTTTTATACCTACTAGGTCAGTTGGCTGACAGGCACGCAGCCCACCTGATGGTAAGCGGTCACGCGGCCTATTCCACTGAGAGACACTTCACCAGGAAGCGTCACTCAATGTGCTGCCAGACTGAAAGCTCCTCTGATCTTCGAGCCTTAGATTTCAAGTCTACCAGAACACAACCAGAGTAATATGGCGGCAGATAAAATACTGTATGGAATCGACGGACGGATTTTAGTGGTGGCAGGACCATTTTCATTTATTTGGAAGCCTCAAATTCTTATTGACGAATGTAGGCAGTCTGCTCCTGTGAAAAAGGAGCAGACTGCCTACATTCTTGGGCCCAAAAAAATTAAGTGAATGTGCAGAGATGAGATGTATTCTACGTGAAAGACCACACACCATAAACTTTTATAATGATGACACCATAATCGCTCCCAGGGGGAAAAGTTATCGTCAATAATAATTTTTTATTTTTATATGAACATAAATAATTTTAACATAATTTAAAAAAAATTTCACTAGGACCAATTTTGTCGACGCCATAATAAAAGTTAAAGGTGTTTATTAGATCTACTTCGTAGTCAGTCTATGTCCCAAATCTGCACAATTTTTTTTTGGGCCCAATCTTTAGCATTGTCCTTTCAGACTCTTTCTTAAAAATCACTACGTTTCATATGATACCTTAGAATTCACAATACTTTCTTTCCACAAAACAAGAAAGTTCTCTCGTCCTAAACCCTACTTCCTAACAAGCGCCTGTTCAATTTGCTCAATGCTCTTCCCCCTGGTCTCCGGCAGGAAGAAGGCGACGACGGCGCCGAAGATGTTGACTCCAGCGAAGACGAAGAACATGAGGTGGATGCCGAAGGCACTGGACATGGGGGGGAAGAGGGCAAGTTGAGTGGACGCCATGAACCATGCGTAGGTTACGAGGCAACCGGTCAGCTTCGCTCGGACCTGCAAGTGAAGATAGTGGTTTTTAGTGATTAAGTTGAAGTGTCAGCCTTTTTAGGTTTGCCCAGTGCCAGATAAGCTAAACTCCTGATGAAATATCTGTTGGATAAGAACGATGCTGTCTTTAATTACATTTTTTTTATATCACATCAGTTGGCAGACAGACATGCAGCTCACCTGATGGTAAGCGGCTACTGCGGCCTATTCCACTGACGGACACTTCGCCTGGAAGTGTCGCTCATCTGATCTTCGAGCTTCTGATTTCAAGTGTATTGGCTCCCACATTAATATTGCCGGAACACAGCCAGAGCTATGGCAGATTTCACATGTGGTAGCTAGCCAGTCGGACTCTAAAAAAGCCCGACAACCAACCAAACCTTTTTAGGTTTGCCCTGTGCCAGATAAGCTCCTGATCAATTATCTGTCGGATAAGAACGATGCTGTCTTTAATTACATTTGGTAAAAGAGATAGCCAGGGTACCTACATCCGACGAGCTATGTCGGTGACTTTGGTTCTCTGCCGAATCACCTCATTTCGGAAACAACGTCTCCTATATTAAACTCTTACCTGGAAACTGAACATCTCAGACATGACGACATAGGACATCGGCGTGACGCCTGCCGCAGACGCCCAGACAGCCGCAGCCATGGCCGTCACCGGCAGCCACTGGGGAGCGGTGAACCCGCCGGACTGGAGCAACTGGGTCGTGGCGAGGGTCAGCATGGAGACTCCGGTTAGTGCAAATGTGAATAAGAGAAGTATCTGAAAAGAATAATTATCTCCATGATGTATGTCTATGTATGTACGTACGTATATCCTACTTAATCGTACTTAATATTATAAGTCTGGATGTTTGGAAGTTTGTTACTCAATCACGCCTAAACGGCTGAACGGATTTAGATGAAATTTGGCACTCACACACACAGTTTATCACCCGGATTAGGACATAGGCTATAAAATTCCTACCGAAAACGTCTCATTCCCGCGGGGTCTTCAGTCTTAAAAAACGTCAATATTAATGTTACAGAATGACTTATCACCGACTGCGAAAGTAACCTTGTCTTTCTCTTTGCAACTGAAGCGATTTTGATTAAATGTGCTACGACTTGATTCTACTTTAACTCCTCATTCCCTCACCTTCCTCCCAACATTCTCAACGCACGCCATAGAGATGGAAGACCCGACGATCATCACTAACGGCACGATGAGGGACTGCAGCTCAGGGTTGACGGACGCCCCCGAAGCGGAGAGGATCGACCACGCGTACGTCATGACCGCGTACGTTCCGTTGAACGCCTGGCCGCCGAAGAGCAGCATTGTGAGGATGAAGCCGCGACGCCAGGCTGGGTTTTTAACTGCAACATTTATTTAATTTTTTAAACTAGACTAAGCTAGCACTTGACCACAAAGTTGCCTGCCTGATGTTAAACAATTATGCGGTTTACGATGAAGCGCGCTTGCTTAGGAAAAGCCCGAGAATTCCGATCCCTCGCAGTCCGTATCAAGAAAGATGAAGCAAATCGTTTAGTTCGTACGCGCGGTATCCCCACTGCAATACGGATGGAGTCCCTGACCAAGTCTAGTAGTTCGATGATGGAACGGAGCTGGTGGAACCAAATCGTGCAGCCGAGCAGCACACTCACCAAAGTGGACTCTGTAAAATACGGAGAGGCGAGCAATCTTCCTACCATGATCGAGATTTATCCTAGATCAGTTGAAATGCCTCGATGGTCTAGTGGTTTAAGTACCGGTAACCGGGCCAAGATTTCGGGGTCCTGGGTTCAATTCCCAGGTCGAGCTAACTTTGTGTCGGTTTTTTCTGACACAGCTCGGGTTTATGATCACCAATCCGCATTTGGCAAGCTTGGTGATTAAGCCAGTACCCATCATTGTAAGCCAAAACTGTTATGGCCGCAGTTTTGACCTGTGGGGTAGAACTTACAAAGTGAAACGGAGAAATGATGATGGAATATCCATTGATTCTGATACCTACCCACAACACATAAGTTTCTCACTTTATTATCAATCTATACTTACTTAGGTATTTTATTTATATGTATTATTTTGTTAAAACTTACAAATATTTAAGAAAGTGATTTTCGGCAGGGAGCTGTAGTGTTTCTCCTCGTTTGTCATCATTTGCACTTCAGCTTGGACCGCCTTGTGGTCGACGTCAAGGCCCCAAAGCAATGCAGTTGTTTTTGCAGCTTCCTAAAATAAAATTAATAAAATAAATCATAACAAAAAACGGTGACCCGAAGGCACTGAGCTCTATGATAATACGCCCAGCGTATTACGCTGGAGTGGCTATAGACATTGAAATGACAGCTATTTTTCTATCGATTTGAAGCGCCCCCAATAGTGTACTGGGAACTAAAATGACTTCAATTTTCTCTGTCTACGCTTCAAATGGACAGCCATTGACATTGACAATGACAGCATTATCGAAGTTTATCTGCGAAAGTCAGAACTATTATTAGTTCCAAGTACACTTACTACTTCTCTCAGCGCCAATATGGCGATACTCTAATCGGATCAAATATTTGGTACTAATCGCCTATCTAGTTGTCTATGGAAATGGAGTGCCCGAGGGTGTACTTAAACACTGTTCCATGGAGGTTGACCTTTTTTTTTATTGCAATGTTTAACAAAACGAGCAGATCGAACATTTGATGGTAAGCGCCACGTCTACCCTTAGACAGTTCAGTGCTAAACAGTAACTAAGCAGTTACTGTCTGGCACTGCTCTGCGCCCGCTACACCGAGACGACAGTTATTAGGTCTCATATACCCAGTTTCACTAGCTTCAGTGCCCTTTCCCCGAAACACAGAAGTGCTTAACACACTTCTATTTCACGGGAAAATATCTGGCACTGCGGTGGTACCCCCTAGACGGCCCAATACAAGAACCTACCACCTGGTAAAACCGTTTGTGTTTGTCGCTGCATACCTCATACTTCTCCATCTTCACAAGGTAAGCAGGAGACTCCGGAGCGAAGATCATCAGCACACTCGTCACCACCGGTACCACTATCACAATATACAGCACCAAGTGGTACTCCAAGTAGCTTCCCAACGCGTATATGACGAGCATGCCGAAGTTATTCATGAGGATCGTCATGGAGACCATTGCTCCTCGGATGTGGTCCTGGCTGATCTCCTTCAGGTACATGGGGACGAGGTTGAAACACCCCCCGGCGGGGATGCCTCCGCATATCCTTGCCATTAGGAGTGTTGTGGAGCTCGTCGCGAAGATTTTTATGCCCCAGCATAGCTGGAACGAAAAATAATATTTTACTGGCTTGATGGCACATTTGGTAGGGACCTTGGACTATGTGCTAGGGGTTGTGGGTTTGATTTCCACCCAGGAGAAACATTTGTTAGGGAGCGCATTAGAGTGGTACCCTGAAGCAGCGTCTTGTACAGCGACCTTGAGGGAACGATCGGGCTTTGGTGGGTAGTCTGCAGTCTGCGAAAGTCCCTTAAGGATATATTAGTTATATCTCTTTTGGTAATCACCATGCACCCTATTGAAATGGGTTGAAGAATGCCATATGCATTATAAAATATTTTAGTCTAGTTATCTTTAATCCGAGATTTCGGGATCCTGGGTTGAATTCCCGGGTCAAGTTTGTCATCATCACTCCGCATTAGCCAAGCTTGGTGATTAACCCAGTCTCCATCATTCTAACAATAATTCGATTTCAAAGATAAGTCTTTGCCCTGCAGTTGGATATTAGAATAAGAATAGAATAATGTTTATTTCCAGAACACTTTACAATTAGTACAATTTTCTAGCGGATTCCGCACTAAGCATAAGCTTGTATTGCAAAATCCAGACTATAATTTATCGAAACAATCAACAGATGGACGCAACTCAGTTTACAGGTTTGATAAAAGTTCTAAAAATAAAACTCCAACAAGCAGCACTACAACAAATATTATTAAAAAATAAAAAAGATGACAGCATTAAGCATGTATGTGTGGGCATGTATGTGTGTGTGTGTGTGTGTGTGGAAATGTGAGTGTGAATGTTGTGAGGGTGTGTGTGTGTGTGAGTGCTAGCGTACTCACGCTCACGAGTGTGTGAGGGGTTTTTGAAGGTTAGTATAAGCTGATACTTTTTTACTCCAACTACCTACTTACCGCCTGTGGAACCGCAATAGCAATAAGCCCCCTCTTCCTCCCATACTCATCAGCCACGTACGCGTAGAGGCTGACTCCGAAGGTAGCGGACAGCGCCAGCGCGCTCCCCACCCAGGACATCTCCGCATCAGATATGGCTCCTGTGGGGGACTGGTCGGACTGTAGCAGCTTCGTCATGGGGGATATCCAGCCGCTCTGTAAGCCGCAGGTGAACAGGGTGGTGGTTGCTGCAATTAAACATGACAATGTAAACTGCTATACCGTCTAGAAAGCCTGAACCTGATGGTAATGATGACAAGACTCACTAGGTTATTTAAGTTTGGTTCATTCCCGTTCGTTCCACCAAGCTTCGTCTTACCAGTGGGACGAACGGAAATTGAATAAAATATTTATTTTTTATTTCCGTTTGTCCCACCAGCAAGTTTCGTGGGACGAACGGGAAGTGAAAATAAGCATTCCCGTTCGTCCCACAAAATGAAATGAAATGGAAAAAATTAAGTGAGTTTTGTTTCTTGAAGTTTATCCCTTGGAGTGAACCTTTCTTCCTTTTGATCCGAGCCCCTCACATGCACGCGATGCATCCTGGCGAATAACGAACGAGACCCTGGCGACCGATTGATGGTAGTATAGCTGCAGCGTCACCGGAGCGAAATCTACGTCCAACGATCGCTAACCCGCATTTTTTTTCTTTTTTTTGATGCACTGTGGAGATGCCGCCTCCCCAGTTGTTTCTGGAGACGACGCGTACCGGCCGCGCCGCGAGTTGCACGGCACCCTGAAGCACACCTTCCGACGGGGGTTCGGATGGTAGTGTTGGGCTCTCCCCCAGGATTCGAACCTGGCGGGCCTACATACTAAAACCACAGCGGCTCTCCCAACCGCATTTGTGGAGAGGAATCCCGGAATCTACCAAGTTATTTTCCGGAAAACCTCCCCGCGCGGGGCCCCCCGCGCGGCTACGCCCCTTCCGTTACCGAGAGGGGGAGTGAGGATAGCCGGAAGAACCGAGCCCCACCAGGCAGAAATCGCTAACCTGCTGGCCCAGGTTGGCGAATATGGGCTATACTTCTAAGTGGCGAGCGTTTGGCCTATGTCCAGCAATGGACTACGATAAGCTGATGATGTAGGTACCACCTTTTCGTAATCATATACTTACTTAGAATACTTACCCATTAGGCGCTCGTGGCGCAGCTGTGACAGTGGTTTGTTAGCAATAACGAAAGTCAAGCTACCCACGCCGCGGTCGGTTAATGGATGGGTGACTATTCTGACCACATTTAGTGACATTTGTTTTAGAGCGTCTCCGTGCTTCGGAAGGCACGTCAAGCTGTTAGTCCCGGCTGATATTTACTATAATGTGGATATCAGTCGTCAAGCCTAGTTAGAGGCCATTTGGCTTTATAACATCTGACATTAAGGTTGGTCACTTGCCCTACGCACCCCTCCACCAACCCGCACTAGGCCAGCGTGGTTGAGTATGGCACACAGACACTATCTCACAATTGAGATAAGGCCTGTGTCCCAGCAGTGGGAACGTATATAGGCTGATGATGATGATACTTACCCAAAATCCCGAACAACCACTGCACATAAGTATGGCCATCTTTCATTTTTCCATCGTTTTTCTCCTCAACGCACATCTCAGTTTCATCAGAAACAGAACACATTTCTTACTAATTAATAATTTAACAAATGACTAGATACGACTATACCACTTGCGTTTATATGAATGTCATAACCTTTAGATAACATTTCCTTTTTAGGGTTCCGTATTATATCACAACGGATGTTTAGGGGTACTACTAAAGGGAATATTTTTGTAGTATAGGTAGGTAGGTACAGACCCCGGCAAACTTCTTAAATATCGGGTGGGGATTGCACAGAACACGAATTTTGACACGCCTGCGCGCTATTGGTCAGAATTGTAAACCTCTGACCAATAGTGCGCGCGGGCGTTCGGGAGATTCGCAGCGCTATTGGTCACGCGCAAGTGCGGAAAGGGGGAAAGTTCGCGCATGTGAACTTTCCTCCTCTCCGTCGACCGATTTTCAAAAAGTTTGCCGGTACCTGTACAAATTTTCTGACATAAAACAAACAAGAAGTGCGACCCCGCAAAAAATGCTTTGTTTTTAAAGAAAACTAGACTGAATACTACCTCTAGTGATTTTAACTGTTGATTTATTACCAGCTACGGGCCCACAAGCTTAAAATGGCAGTTAATTAAAGATAAATAGCAAAAATAACCTTACCGATAAAAAGTTAAATTTGGCCGATTTCGACCACAAGACACTATGCTGCGCTTATTAGACACTATACAGGATTGTTTTCTCACTATATCTCAGCAAAAGCGTATAAGTATTTTTACTATTGATAGTTTGGGTCCGGCCGTTATGCCCCCATTCCGGTTTGCCCCCGGCCGGTATGCCCCCACAATTTTAAGTAAATTTGTTCCAGTTTGCCGTTAAACCGTGGGGGCATACCGGCCGGGGGCAAACCGGAATGGGGGCATAACGGCCGGACCCGATAGTTTTAACACAATTTACAACGTAAGTAGGTACATAGCGTCAAGTAATGGCGGAATGGCACACGTCTGACGTCATAATTTGTTTTTCCATTACAACGAAACTGACAGGTATACATATATCTGTCTCGTTTTTTATGCATATGTTAAACAAAGACGCTGTTATATTTCTCATTTCTTCTTCTAATCTATTCCATAACTATAATTATAGTTATATGATTTTGTAACACTTCCATAGGTTTCTTTTTTCTGAGCTGCCCCACAATACCCCTGGTGGTATGGTGGGTCTAAAGCCGTACCAAGATTAAGAATAATATCAAAAAGTTAAAAACTTCAAGAGCCAACCCTCACCATTCATTAGTTAGTTTGAGTTACTAAAAATAGATAATTATCATATCGTATTAACTTTTATTTACGACAGGTAGCACGTTCTAATACACTACCTATAAATAAACAACACATGTTAAGGGAATTTGTAGTGTATAAGCAAATAGGTACAAGATAACCACATAGTATAATATTGCGTCAATGCAAGAACTAATATTGTATAGTTCAACAGAGAGACTTAAAGAAACGAGCGTACTCTCTCTCCGGCAACGCATCGCGAGCCAGCGGGTCGCCTGATGGTAAGCAATCACCGCCGCCCATGGACATCTGCAACACCAAAGGGATCGCTGATGCGTTGCCTATGTGACGCGCGCGGCAGATTTCATCAACTCTCTACAACATATTTCTACTATACATATTTATTTATTATCTTATGATCACGTTAATTTATGACTTTTACTGTCAGAAACATCAGCTTATCAATGCCTTCTATTTGTAAATAAAACAAATATCTGTAACATTTAAAGAGTCAACTTTGTTTGCACATGTAAATATTTTTCTTACGGTTTTAGAATAAATAAATATGTTTTTTTCAAAGGCTATACATAAGTACTTTGAATGATATAATTGTTATGTCTGATACGTCTTCAGCGATCAGTAGTGTCATGGGAAATGGACGACCTTTTGCATTCCATGACAAGCGCGTAGAGGCGCCCCCCATAAATAGCTGGGAGGCCTGTGCCATTGCCATCCGACTGTGACAGATATGTGCAACGCAGGGTGGTAGTGTCCCGCCCCTCCTTTCAGTCTGGAAGAGCGAGTCAGCCTCTGGTCCCTCTACTACTATGCCACACAAACCGCGGAATGACGCACTGCAGGCACAACCTCCCACGTGAACACGAACTTTATTTTGCAATTAAAAAAAGAGAGTCAGATATTAATTTTTATTTATTTATGTTTAATATGTTTTTCGTTCACTGCGTTCACCGAAACGACTGGAACTTTCTCGACGAAAGTTCGCACAGGCACGTTCTTTCTGGAGTTGCCAGCTTCTACAGCGGTCTTCAGCCAGGATCTGATGGGTGGCATGGCCGTCCTGGTGAAGACGGTGGGGCTGGGGTTCTGGCTGCACTGGTGAGAGACCCACCCAGAGGTGATGCCCCACAGGCCGTCGTCTGCTAGCACTGGGGCGCCGACGTCTGGCTGTGAGAAGGGATTAGGGGTTATTATTTTCTCCACTTATGTAACATCTACATATAGTTTGGTAACTACAAAATACAAACGCCTCGAAGGTGTAGTGGTTTAAGTACCGGTTGATCTCGGGGTTCTGGGTTCAATTCCCGGGTCGAGCTAAGTTTGTGTCGGTTTTTTCGGACATAGCTTTCAGCACAGTCTCAGAAACGTAGCCCGTCTTTGAGAAAATCAACAAATAAATTAGAATTCGACATCGAGACTATAGTATAAGGTTCTTTAAGGGCGTGAAAGGTTTTTAAAATGACCTCGACTGATGCTTTTGGTGATGTAACGTCTTACCATCAAACGGGCCGTAGGCTAGAATGCCTAAAGTTATAACAGTTATTGCCATAGAAAAAATACCCTTTCTCTATGAGTTCGTGCATACAACTTACCATGCAACGGCTATGATGCGTCGAGATAGGCTTCAGGCAAAGGCTGGTGTCGTCTAGCTCGGCGTCTCTAGCCTTCATCAGGGCTGCGCAGGTCTTCCACGGGATTAGGCGTTGAGTGGACACCCTCATGCTGTTGTGCTTGAGGCGCTCTTTCGCTGTCTTTGGGAGGAGTTTTCCTTTCACCTAGATCGAGTACATAGGTAAATTTAAAGCACGGCGGTTCAGCTACTTGGGTAGCCAATGGTCCGTAGATTATCGAGCGTGGGCTATATTCTCACTTGATTAGTCTAGTTCATGGTATCTAACACTGTTCAAAGGTATATTCTGCCTCTCATTGCTCAATGTTGGGTTTGGGTGTAAGGCTCATCTGACTTGGAGAGCCAATTAGCTTCTGTTGAGGCCACTGACCTTAATTCTGGGGCTATATCACTGGCTTATTTTTCGGCATAACAATGTTTGAGCCAGTAGACTGGTCCAATTGGTCTAGTTCCCTAAAGTTGAAGCTACGGAGTCGAAGGTCAGATTGCAGTTACTCCAATGTAATAGCTGGCCTTGAGAAATCATGGATCATGGTTTAATCGTACCCTGACTAGTTGGGGATAAAACAGAGATCAGAGAAAGTAAAGTCTGTCACGGTCTCATGCGTAAGGAAAAGAGTAGAAGGTTTATGATCATGAGTAGATTCAAAGAACTTACAATAAGCCGCGGCCAGTAAGTCGTCAAGAACTTGGCGCTGATGACACCCTGCTGAAGCTTGGACAGTGTTATTGGCTTGATGTACTCCGTCACCTTGACCGGCTCGCTCAAGCGAATCAACGCCAAGTCAAAGCTTGGTCTCCCTGGGACGAACTGTGGGTGGATGTCTACCAGTTTGATGGGGAGAACCAAGCCGTTCTTCTTGCAGTCGACCGAGCCTAGGCGGACTCTGAATAGCTTTATTGTTTCTCTTACACTGCAAATTAAAGAAATAGAATTAAAGAGAAAGACAGTTGTCAAGGCCTCTGTCAAGCCTAACGTAAGTTGGTTCGACCAGGATCTAAGATTTACCATCTCCAGAGATACTGGAGCGATGTCTACGCGATGCGATGATTTATCAGGATTGTAACCGCAGACACACTTTGCTACTAAGTAGTTTCTCAGGTTTTTTATGGGAGTATTACTGCTATAGTACTTAGAGGCTGCGGCAATAAAAGCCAGAACCCGGAATTTTTAGAAGCGCCATGCGTCATTGAAATAAAACTTGCCTTTATTTTTGGTCAAAGAATACTACTAAAAATGCATTCGATAACTTCTGGTGGACATGAAAAAGGTGTCTTCTAAAATTTTAATATTCTAATAAATCTATAAAAGCAAAGTCGGGGTGAGTAGAGAGACAACAGTTTAACTATGTATTAAGTCGCCACTTAAGATTATTATATAACTAGTGGTTAACTTACGTATAGAACTCAGCAGCTACGGTCAGGACATGTTGCAAGTGTATCAGAGCCCCCGAAGCGTAGTGGGCGCCTTTCTTCTGAATCGAGGCAGAGTACGGATAGTTCACTAATGTGCTTCTGCAATAACTCTCTTCGCTGCTCGAGTCCTTGTTCTCGGGGCAATTGAACGATGTTACATTAACTGAAATTGAGAAAGTCGAATATTCTTTATTACCATAAATAGCAGTGACGAGCATATAAATATGAAAATACTATTATCTGTTAAATTCCGAGGGAGGTATATCTTTTCCTGCTATTGTCAGACTATTGATGCTTTTTTTACTACCTCTTGATTCATCCAATCTCTAACGACATATATCATCAGGCAAGGGCTGTAGGCAAGGGTGAGCATCCTGGGGTAGAGTGGGTAAATGGTAGCCCTATCTGGGGCGTGGGAGTCACACACACCGATCTCTGTTTCTGACTGAGGGTAGTATACGTAACGTATTGTCCTGGCAAAATTGCTACCTACCTTTAGTTGGCGGTTTTGTAGAAGACTCTGAAGACTCCTTGCTCTGCTTTGAATCATTGTTATCAATCTTTTTACTATTATTTTTATTATATCCTTCTTTGCTAACACTGGTATCAATTTCATTAATCTCCGTTATTTCACTACTTTCTTGACTTATATAATCTTCATCTTTACTAGGACTACAATCTATATTAATGGCACAAATGAGTAAAGTTATTTGAACAGTATAAAAAGACTTAAACATTTTTTTTTAATTTACTAAACCATTTTACTAAAATGATACAATCCTTGCTGTTTTAGATTAGACAAACATTCCGAAAATGGTCCTATTAAAGTTGAGACCAGGTGTTAAATAGTGAGTTTAGTAATAAAAACTAGACTGCATACAATCCATTTACAAGACAAATAGAAGACATAGGATAGAACAATCGAATCGATAAACTCAACATGTGGTGACTGATTTCTAGACACAATGGAGGACTTCATTGTAATTCATTGTCATGGTCATTTAAGAACAACAAGGACTAGAAAACATCGAATAAAGATTAATGCATAGGTAATTTGAGAAGTGGTGAAGTGAGACATGCCGTCAAATATCTTGTGTGGTGGTCTTGTGTCCTCACAGGTTATTTACTAAAGTGTTCAACTGTCGGTAGCCAATTAATATCACGCATTGCATCAAATGCTTCAGTTCAATGGCTGGAACTTCGACGAGGACATGTATGGATTCTTGGCTCCGACGAAAGCGTTGCAATAAACTTCTCCATCTGGGATATCGGCATCCGCAATTCCTCGGACACCTGGTCGGACCATCGTCTGGGACTGCGTCCTCTCGGTCGTTTGCCATCCACATTACCGGTCACTATGAGCCTCTCCAAGTTAAAACGTTTGGAGAAGTTGGAAAACGTTTAGAGATTTTTTTATGAGGTAAAATCATTAATAAATGTCATAAAGATTTATCTAGACCATTAAATCTGATTCTATTAAAAATTCTCTTTCACAATAACTTTGATTATTAATTGTTTTAATGATCAAGAAAGCCATGATCTCGACTCGGGCTCCTGATTTCCATCCCCGGGTCGAGCCAATTTATGGATTGGGTTTGTGGGTTTTGTAATCAGCAATCCACAAGTCGCAAGCAGATGATCACATGACATTGCCTATCATTGTAACGAAGACGCAGCAGGACAAAGTTTCTCCATCGTTGATAGTTTCAACGATGCAGAACTTTGTCCTGCATTAGGCTGATACTTTTTGGAATTAGAGCAATGTAAGTGATGTTGTCTGATAAAAGTTAATGGAAATCATGTACAATTTGTCTGTTCAAATCACACCATTGATGGAAGGAAATATTCCACATCGTTGGGATTAGTTATACATACATACATGGAAAGTTGTTATAGGTACTTTCCGTATTTCTCGAAGAAAATGTTTGTGCTAAATGTTATAGCATTGTTCTCGGTAACAATAGAATGTTAGCTAACAAACTCTATGTTTAGAAAATTAATGCAAACTCAAGATTAGAAGCTTTTCCTAAATCAGTACTTTGTGCTATTCCAAAGTTGATTCGGAAAATGTACAGACGATGAACCATTAATACCATTATGGTGCTGTGTAGTGTAGCTTTCTGTTTTTTAATTTTAAGCGGTTTAATTTTTAGGATAAGGGTTGAATGTGGTACGTGTATTATCTATGTTGTACTGTGATTTTGCAATTTATACACGCAATTTTGCCTCACGGACTCTTTTATTATGTAGTTGTATATTAAATAGTTGTATCTACTTATGACAAAAAGTATTTTATCTAAGTAATGCTCGTAGGTGTAACGACAGCACGGGCAGAGTTAGAATGCGAGTTCCCGCCGAAGATGGAAGAAGACCTCACACACGTCAGAAGAAAAAGACTGACCACGAAGAACGGATTGGTGTGCTTAGAAGACTATCCGTACACCGTTTCAGTCAGGTAAGTAAAAACATTACTTGTCACTAGACTCAATAGAAAAACATTGACCGTGTTGCAAATAGGTATTATTTGCGTATCGCAACCTAATAAAATAGTAACACGTATTAACTTTGGACTCAGATAATAATTATGTATGGTGCAAAATGACCCTTTTCCTTTCTCTACGTTCTAATCTGTTCTAAACGCCTAGTGGTCTACTAAAATATACCACTATAACGCTGTTGGGTGAAGAGACTCGGGCTCAAAAACTGAGAGTCTCCAGGGTGGAGCAAGCTGAGCAATGCTTTCTGAAAACTACTTCGCTTCGTACCTAAGTAGCCTTTTTCTTAATAAATATTAAGTCGTGAATTCGTGATTGATAGTCGCCATGAAATTTAGTTATAATAATAATGGATTTTTCAGATTACATGGAAAACATTGGTGCGGTGGAGCGATTGTGGGAAAGCAATGGATTTTAACTGCAGCGCAATGCTTCGATTAGTAAGTTTCCAAAATTTTGACCTGCGGATAACCTACCTACGTATATAATACTGGAAAACATCTTTCTTAAGGCAATAAGATTAAGTACTTGTAAGTAGTTTCTACAAGATCAGTTATTGCGAACCGACGAGAATCCACAATGCGGCTAGGAAAAATTGCAATCAGTGATAATAACATGGTCTATTTAACGTTATTTTTCTACAGCGTGACCAACGATGAAGTGACAGTCCGTCTTGGATCCGTCTTCAGAGACTTTGGTGGGCGGATCCTCTCCGTAGTGGATATCAAGAGACACCCTGACTACAAGATGGATCAATATTACCCCGAACACAACCTGGCAATGATCAAGGTATATTATTCTTTAAAATTTTACTGTATCTAATAGGTTACACACTAAGATCAGTGAAGTACTGTAAGTCGCTCTTTCTTTTGCTATTTTACTTTTGGGACAAGACGCAGCAGTACACATAAAATTAAAGACGAGAAGGTGTCAGCACATTGAGCGATGCTCACTAGATGTACCTATCCCTCAATGGAACAGTCACTTACCAGGACTGCATGCATATCTACAAACTGCATACTAAAAAAATACTTTTTATAATTAAATATCGGATGTCAGTAACGACAGAATAGACGGAAGTGTCTGCCCAGCCCCATACTAAAAGTCTTTGGAGAATGAAATTAACAAGTTCTGATGTTTCAGGTGAACTTACCCATCACGCCATCGAGTAGGATGCAGCCAGTTGCTCTCGCTCTACCTGACGCCGACCTTCCTCCGATGTTTGGAGAGACTGTTGTGACTGGTTACGGGTCTGTGGTAAGCATATTGTATTACATATTTAATTTACCTAAAGACCTTAGCAGTTGCAGGGAGGTGAAGTTATTTCCATGCTAATGGTATTTTTTCGGATCAATAAAAATTGTGATTGAGATTTTTCTATTCTTATACTTGTACTTAATTAGAGAGTCATAGTCCGGAGTCTGGAAGTTGGCGTTGTTAAACACCCCTAAGCATGGAAAAGTACGGACCACCCCCCGATGGGCCATCACCTTGTCGCGGTGGGGGGGCTTAGTAGCCGGGTGGGCTCCGGTGAACTAAGAGTGGCCAAGTGGGCGGACCGACAGGTCTGCCTGCGACATGAGGGGAGCGGACAGTATCCATTACTGTCTGCTCAGCGCGCCCTCGGGCGCGAGGTGGGGGCCGCGGTGCGCAACCGGTTGGAGGGGGCCGGTGTTACGTTGCCGTTCCCTCCTGCGCATCGGCGGCCCAAGCGGGGCCACACCGCAGGTTGTGGCATGGCGGAGGTACAGGGGGCCAGTAGGCCCCCCGTGTCGGGCGGTAGCTGCCAAGTGCTGCTCCCCACCCTCCAAAGCGGAGGGTGCGAGGGATCCGCTGGTAGTGTCACAGATGCAAGGCTATGCCGATTCCTGTGACACTACCATTAAGGCGCCTGTTGGGCACTGTGGGGTTTAGTGGGTATACCTAGCCCTCGAGTAGGAGAGTCCCACATAACCCTCTGACGGGTGGTGTTGTCGCTTCTCGCCAGCACCACCTGGCCGAGGGTATGCGTAACGCATTCCCCACAATAAAAAAAAAAATGGAAAAGTACGGACAGCAGCAGATCAACCTACCTACCCTAATCAGTCAAAAATTCTATGAGAAGTAAATAAAGCTGAAAATTGGTTGTAGAAATTTGACAGATTAGGGTTTGTATATAATATCATTGGATTAGGGTAGTCTGATGTTCTGGCGACTGTACATAAAGTTCTTGGTCCTGCTTCTGATCGCTCTTCGGTCGCGAGTTCACGATATACTGCTTTCCCACCATGTTATGAGAGTGAGGGAAATATAGACCGAGTTCTGCTTGCGCAATCTTAGGTGCCCTTTCCGGAAGCTTGCTTAGGAAGTCATTATATTTTCCAGATAACCGGACAGATCCGAGAAGGCGAGAACCAAGAGTTGCGCCGCATGATCGCTCGTGAGGTGCCGAGAACAGAGTGCCGGCTGGTCTACGGGAATGATTATAACCTGCAGCATGACCATCTGTGCCTGCAGAGTATCGTTAAAGGAGTCGCTTTGTGTGCTGTAAGTTGAAAATAATCCTCGAGAATCGTATTTTTTTTATAAGTTTAGCTAGGAAAAGGCAATGCTTTTAATAAGTAAATCCTGGTTGCCTTCAGTCGCGAAGTATGTATGGGGAAACCTCCTAATTTTCCTTACGTTTATTATGATCAAAGATGAGACGGGTGCTATGGTAGCCAACTGGATTCAACATCGCATCACCTGTGTGATATGTGTGTACGAATCTCGGCACGAACCTATAAGTTCTTCTATGTGTGTATAAAGGTACTAGCTTAGCGGTGACGGAAAACATAGTGAAGAAACATTCCCAGACGAAAAGCTGTGTAGACATTCGTCCGTACCAAAGGACATTTCATCATTCAGAAAAAAAATCCTTTGCCTTGCCAACAACTCCTTTTCCCAAGCACAAATCTAAAACAATTAGTTACTTCTATTTCCCAGGGTGATACGGGAGACCCAGCAGTGCACTTCAGCGGTATGAACCGAGCCGGTACTCTGTACGGTATAGCCTTATTCTCCGGGACGGAGGAGTGCGCTTATAAGTCCAAACCGGGGATTTATGCTAAGGTAAACATAAAAGCATCTTTACATCTTACGCGTAATACGGTAGAAATATTGTATGAGCTCAAGTAATCTTTTGGTATGTTCAATACTGAAAATTTAGAAATACCACATTTTCTTCTGTCCATAATTGGGGCGTTTACCTTAAATATATGGTGGAACTCCAGGTAGACCTAGTAGAATAAATTGGAAATTATTTTAAAAGTGTGCTTTTTCTGGCCTCATGGAAATATGGTGTGAAATAGAAAAACGTTATTGGTATCCCATGAAGGAAGGCTGAAGCTATTGTTGAGGGTAAATAAATGTCAGCCAGCTGGTTCTAATGGAATCACAATATACTTTCTGTGAAATATCGAATTCCACGTACAAAGTAGCTAGTATTATTTGGATTGTTTGTAAGTTGCAAAGCTATTATTACTAAAACCTCCATACACGTTTTTTCTTTATTCAGTAATTAATTCTATTAATTTGCTAAATTCTCTCTTCTTTCAGGTATCTTATAGCCGCCTATGGATTGACAGGATATTGGGAGAAGCCGGTGACCGAACTGAGAGCGCAGACAGTGGAGAAAACGCTATACCACTTGATATGGAATAAATTATTTGTAGAAATTAAAATACACGTTAATATTTAAAATGTTTTTTATTTTGGACTGTGGCAAAGTGAGTTCTCTAATAGTATTTTTAGGTTTTTAAAATGAAAGACGCGGCACAACTTGGCTAGCGGATAATAATTTTATTAAAGACAAAGATTAAAGGCACTTTTTTCTGAGATAATGCTGAGTTTTCATAAACGCAAATAGAAGTCCGCTCAAGAGAAAATTTTAATGTTGTTTGTAAAATCATTCTGCTGCATAAAAGCTACAAATAACAATATTTTTACTTTTTACTCTGGCTGAAAGTATCGAAATCGTATTCGGACAGCAACAACAAAATTTTGTCAAGGACTCGGCTGTCACTTGTCAAACAGCTTACAGCTGTCAATTTTGCTGATTAGAATTTCTCAGTTCTCACACACACCCGTAAATACTGAGATTATTTCGCGGAAAGATGTGTTAAAACATCTTTAAACTACTTCCGTACCTTTTTCCTTCGAACAATTCAGTATTACGTAATAACGTTGTGATAAACACGCCAAAATGGGTCTTCTATCGGACCCGGAGTATGGTTCCGTAAAATGGGTAAAAGTTCTCAAAAGAGTGCACAGGCCGCTGTGTTTCCTGTGTTATGTCGCGGCCCTGGCCTGGTTCGTCATGCTGGGCCATAGGGAGTTCAACAATGAGACGTACTTTTCGGAAAATGCTCTCCTTCCTGGCCTAGTCACGAATGAGTTCAACGCTGAGCAGTCGGCGAAGCAGTTCTTTCATGAGTTGAATCAGGAGCTTCAGGTGGGTTATTTGTCAAATTAAATAGGTATAAATTAATATCAGATAATATAACAGATTTGGTCACACTGGTATATCAGAGTTAACAAATGTACCACAAATATATACCTACTAATAAACATATTAAAATATTGTTTACTTAATTAGGCTTTAGCGAAGCACTTAAGAATCATAATTTATTTATCAATGATACAGAATTGCTACTACTACTTAAAAATTGATATCTATCCAAAAAAACTGGCAAGAAACTTGATGATAACCCTTTTCAATCGCCAAATTTTATATGACATCTAATAATACAATCTTACATTTTTAAATCACCAAATTTTTATAACAGTTACCAATACAAGCTCTATTTGAATACCTTCTGGGCACATATTGCTGTAAAGAACATTCCACTGCATACAGCGTATCACAGTGCAATGAAAATAATCTATGTGCTTGTCTCCGAACACTGTACTAAATATTAATTCTACATTTTTGTGTAACAAGTTTTACTTCATTTGTTAGTGATTTTTATATCATTTAACTGTTTTTAGGATAAATATGAAGACATTGAGGATATGCCAGTGCCATGGCTGGTTGCAAAGATGTCCCAGTTACATTTAGAAGTATACACACACAACTTTACATTGAAGTATCCGATGGGGCAAGGACAGGTAACTATTCATTCCAATATTATTATAAACTAGCAGGCGCCCGCGGTTTCACCCGCGTGGTTCCCGTTCCCGTGGGAATTGATCAATCAATCAATTCAATTTTTCTCGCCGTAAAAACCATCCTTGAACTCCAAGGAACATTTAAAAAAAAAATTGGCCAAATTGGTCCAGGCGTTGTTGAGTTATGCGCTTACCAACACATTTTGCGATTCATTTTTATATTATAGATGGAAAAGTAATTATATCTCTTTGTCTGTTACGCTTTACAAATGCTAAACTTGTAAACTGATCCTAATGAAATATGGTACATACTTTTTATTCTGGGATTATGCTCTGTTTAGGAAAATCTTTTGTCCTTCTTTCACGTCACAATTGGACAACAGATCAACATGATTTTGTTATGGGGATAGTTCGGAGCTGAAAATTGACATCTTTTACATTTTATCCCAGAAAATCATCACATTACTGTGGGATAATTTGTAAATCCACAATGCCAAAGCCCTGTCTTAAGTCTGGTCATACATAATTTGTATTGTCTTACAGATTTATAGAGGCACAAACGTATATGGAATACTGAGAGCGCCTCGCACTTCGTCTCTTGAGGCCCTGGTAGTGACCGCTCCATACAGGTCCATCGTCTCGCACCAGAAGGGGACAACTGCTGGCATCGCTCTGATGTTGGCTTTCGCACAGTTTGCTAGACGTGAGTTTATAGTAAAATTCTTTCTTCTCTTAGTATAAAGTCATTGAAAAAAGGTACAAGTAAAGAATAATGATTTGGTGTACCTAAGGTTTAAGATATCTAATACACCAGATCCTAACTAGTTAGATCATTGCATGATCCAAACATTTGTGTGCATGAATATCGTTGTGGTGTTGCTATGTATGTATTGTTTATGAGTTGTCCAGCATTCATAGATATTTATCATAAAATAAAATAAATTTATCTTTTTCACAGCTCAAAAATACTGGGCAAAAGACATAATATTTCTTGTAACGGAGCATGAACAACTAGGAATGCAGGCCTGGCTGGAAGCCTACCACGGTCTCCACAGCAACACAGAGACCTTCTACTCAAGCCTCGGTGGCTTCTGGAAGCCTGGTACTCCTGCCCTGAAGTTTAGCAAGATCTTCAGCGGTCTCGGATGGGGGAGGGAGCGGGGGAAGTGTCTGAACCCTGGAAAGCTGAAAGGACGGTCTGGGTCTATACAAGCGGCTATTAATTTGGAGTTCGAGTCACCTAAGATTAGTGAGTATTGTTTTTGACTCCCACTTAGTAGGATTTTTTGAGATCAGATGGGTTAATGTGTACTCGCACATAAACACATCTGAAGTCACGTGACTTTACGTGTGTTTAGTCGTATACGTAAAATTTTGCTATGGCACATTTATGCGCCAGTTTCGAATGCCACCCAGGAGATATGAATGAATGAAAAAATTTATTTCAGACCAAGGTCCATATTCATGTTACTAGTAACATTTTTACCTTAGCCTATGTTAGTAAAATATTTGTGTGATGGACTTTGTAATATATTATTGTATTGATTGTGATGATGGTTTTTCAGAGTATATTGAAGTGAAAATAGAAGGTCTGAACGGGCAGTTACCAAATCTGGATCTAGTCAATTTAGTGCATAAGCTGTGTGTCAAGACGGGAATACATCACTCTTACAAGAATAGGTAAGTTGATCCAATGGCTTGTATAAACTCCGGGAACTCACCGAGCAAGGGCTTTGCTGTTACCCGTGGCGCCCCAACAAGGCGACGAGGGTGTACCGCGGGGTTTAGTGGGTAAACCCCTGGACCTATTTAGGTAGTCCAGGAACAGCGTCCTTTTATGGCGCTGGGGCCGTGTGTGGGGCGTCCCCCAGGACGGGGTTACGAAGCGTAACGCATTTCCCGCGAAAAAAAAGTGGCTTGTACAAATGTAAATGACCTGCGGTTGTTGTGGGACTCTTGACTAAAGAAATTTTTCTCATTACCCACTAAACTCCTCCCGTTTCCCCTTCAGTTCTGCCTTGTGGCAATTGACCGACCCACTTTAAGGATCAGCCAATTTCATGTCCTATTACAGGGCTCCCTGCACGATTGATATCAAGGTACCGTCACAACGATAGTCACGGGCTTAATCACCACGCTTGCCAAATGATTGCGATCATAAAGCCTTGTTGTGCTGGAGACACAAATTTTGCCCGACCAGGGAATTGAACCCAAGACCCAAATATGGCCTGGTGCCTAAAGTCGTCCTAATTAAGCTAACAGTAATCGGATAACCACTAGATCATCGAGGTAAAAAAAAACTTTAACACTGAACTAATATTATTGTCTTTTTAATTACAGTTACTCGTACACCTGGACTCGCACTCGTAATCCCATAGACGGTTGGATCAACGGCGTACAGACCATGCTTGGTATGGTATCTGCGCAGTTTGCTGGGGTAAGTTCATTTCTCCATCTTGAAAAAATCCTTTTAGCGGGTCTATAGTCGCCTAGTGGCGTTATCACTAAGTAAAAAATAATACCATTCATGCTATACTTTTATTAGTATGTTATTACGATTCTAATCACCTGAATTTCTGGAAAGAATGATGATTCCGTGCTTCGGAAGGCACGTTAAGCCGTTGGTGCTGCGCCTGATCTCTCTTCGGTCGTGTCCGACTGCTGTCCCACCGTTTTACGGGAGTGAGGAAATAGGGAGTGCACCTGTGCTTGCGCACTCACTGCAGCACTTATTATATCCTGCGTAGTTGGCTGATCGTAAAAGATTGGCGACCGTGGCCGAAATTCTCGGCTAGGAGGCCATTATTATGATTCTAATATTCAAATCGAAAGGAATTATCTTGTCGTTTCGTCTCGCTCGCACTGATAGAAACACAAAACAAAAAAAAGTGCTACTTCACTCTTGTCTTTGCTAAGGCTTCCCCAGACAATAGGGAACATGCACTATTTTTATTTTTGTCTTCATTTTATAGAATTCCATGTAGAATAAACCACAGTTTAATTAAAAAATTAATACATTGTAATTTATCGGAAAAAATGCGGTTTTAAATTGACCGTTTTAATTTTCGCGCGAAAACGGACCTATGGTTCCGATGACATGAATGACGTCACTCAAGTCTTGTCACTGCCTCACTAGTCGAGTGGTCGTGCTTCACTGTACTTGTTCGTCGCTGGCTTTCATACTTTTGCATATTTTTTCGAGTTTTGAAATATTTTTTTGTAAAAAATTTGAAATGGACTATCTATCAACATCAGGTGATCATAACAATACCACTAATATTCCGAAAAAAACCGTGTTTTATGCCAATGTGGACATTGGCATAAAACACGAGTCAACACGGTCAACACACATCTATTTCAACAAAGTTTCCAAATTAATTGTTTTTGACAGGACCTTCTGACCCAAAACTGAGAAAAAAGTGGTTTCAAGCTGCGAAAATACAAAGTTTAACAACTATGATTTATACATACCGTAGTAATTTAGTCCCTTTCATTTCTAGTCTTGAAAACTCTGCACTTTCGACAAATAAAGTTAGAACCATGTCAACACTAACTCTTGGTAAATTCCTGGAGTCTGCTTTGATGAACCCAACTTCCATATTTATTACAAAAACGCAATTAATATTCCGATAAAATAATATTTACTTTTTCAACCATATAGACCGACAAACTTATGTGTTCCGGTGGCCAAAATTGGAACTACGTGAAATGCAATGCAAAAGCGATATTTATTGACAGTTCTATACTGACAATAGCGACGCCGCCATCAGAACAAATAAGTTTGTCGGTCTAACGTCAAATAAGTTGATTGCTGTTTTAAAATACGTTTCGTTTCAGTTATTTTTAATTCGTAATTACAGTTAAAAAACAACACTATGTAAAATAAAAATGTTGCAGTGACCTTTCTTTTATATTATTTTAACATTTTAGTCATAAAATTTTCATAATTATTATATATGCATCTTCCCTATTGACTCATTTGATTGTAAGATCTAAAATGGTACGTTTCTCATTTACTAAATTATACTCCTTTTAAACTAAACAGGAAGTCCTTTCTTAAATTCTACCTCATACTAAATATAGGTATTTGTTCTTCTCCGTCGATGTGTTAAAGTTTCTCTTTCAATAAAGGTGCCAAACGGAAACCACGGCCTCTTCCACCGCTTCGGCATCGAAGCCGTGACCCTCGAAGGAAAAGACGCCAACGACCCCTCGGGTCCCGCGCCCAAGGTCAACTCGCTGCACTCCGCCAACTTCCACCGCCTCGGCGTGGCGCTGGAGAGCATCCTGCGCTCGCTCAACAACCTGCTGGAGCGGTTCCACCAGAGCTACTTCTTCTACATGCTCGCGGCTACTAACCGGTTCATCTCTATTGGTGAGTGACCTAAAGTGGAAAAGCGCCATCTGTTGTCATTTTAGCGTACTTAATTGTACTGCAAAAGCATCGGTTTCGACAAAGCTACTTCTTCTATATGCTCGCGGCTACTAACCGGTTCATCTTTATTGGTGAGTGACCTAAAGTGGAAAAGCGCCATCTGTTCTCCTTTTAGCGTACTTAATTGTACTGCAAAAGCATCGGTTCCGACAAAGCTACTTCTTCTATAAGCTCGCGGCTACTAACCGGTTCATCTCTATTGGTGAGTGACCTAAAGTGGAAAAGCGCCATCTGTTGTCATTTTAGCGTACTTAATTGTACTGCAAAAGCATCTGTTCCAGAGCTACTTCTTCTACATGCTCGCGGCTACTAACCGGTTCATCTCTATTGGTGAGTAGCATTGTCAAGTACTTACCTTAAGTAGAACAGCGCCATCTGTCGTCATTTTGGCGTACTAAATTGCAACTTAAAAATCTGCGTTTGGGCGTTCCCTATACAATGTGCTATGCTGTGTGCGTTATTCTTTTAAATACCACGGTTACCGTTGCATATGGATGCTTGTAACAGTTGTAATGTAACCCTCGATGAAGACATTGCTCACCTACCCCTTAATTTCAAGGGAAGATATAACGTTGGCGGCAAAAATCGTTTCCGCTGCTGCAAACATAATAACTTTCTTAATTATAGTTGAAGTATTTGACTGGGAGATCCATTTTTTCTATTCACTTACATTACGAATCTACGATAAGCGTTTCTTTTGTTGTTACAGGTCAATACATGCCATCCCTATGTCTGCTCTGTGTCGCGTTGCTAGTCCGAGCGCTGTCGCTCTGGGTCACCATACAACAGGACGAGGAAGAGACCAAACCCAGTGACAAGCCTAACACCGACTCGGGAGCCTCAGGTTAGTTCCTGGCCTATTCTAATACCACTACATTTATAAGATACTAGCGGCCGCCCCCGTGGTTTTACCCGCGCGTCATTTCTTGTGTCAAATTTCCCCCCTCCCCCCACATTTCGGGGATCAAAAGTACCCTATGTCACCCCAGAGTTGGGTAAAAATTTTTCGGATGACGAATAACGGATGAATTATTCAAATCGGTTTAGTAGTTTCGGAGCCTTTTCAATACAAACATACAAACAAACAATCAAATCTAAATTTTTACTGAACAAATTAGCAACTTGTGGTGATAGTCAAATAAATGACAATATTGGCGTTGATTCTCGTAAAATTATAATATAATAAACAATGTTTTTTATTTAGGTGATCAAGAACCAGAAGAATCAATTAAATCACCGGACCCAGAACCAAAAGAACAAGGAGATTTGCGTAAAAGAAACGTATCTCAGAAGGAGAAGCAAAGCATCGAGTCGACGCCGAAGAAAGAGAAGGGGAGAGGAAAGAAGAAGGGAGAGAGCAAGACGGACGAGTCTAGTATGAGTATAGTGAATATAGGAGCGAATTACTTGTTGGTGCATCTGTTAGGATATGCTGTTATGAATTCGCCTACGTTACTAAGTAATATTGGTAAGTGTTGTATTATAAATCGTTAAAACTCAAATTTGCCTTGTATCACGCTATCGAGAGTATCGATACTATTAAAATGACGTCAGATATCGATAGACTATCGATAGTTGTCGATTTTTTTCTACTCTAGTAAGTATCAATTATTTTTTCTTCTAGGTGCAAAATACTACCACCAGCCATCCGAAGTATCAGTCTTCTACGGCCTCATCGCCATATCGATCCTCTTAACCATCCTCACTCCTTTCCTCCCGCGTCTCCTCCGCTCCGCTCCTCTCCGTCGCGAGGAGACCAGCTTAGTCCTAATCTTGGCGCAAGTGGAACTTGCCACCAGTTGCCTGGCGGCGGGCATGCACAACTTCCCCCTGGGACTACTCTTGGCGACTGTGTACACCCCCCTGGCTTTGATGGTAGGCGTGGTTACCAAGGACGGAGGAAGGTGGAGGTAAGTGATCCACAACAACAACATCAGCCTTTATCAGACCATTTCTGGACATAGGCCTCTCCAAACGCTTACCACTCACATTCAGCTCCTGTCTTGTGCAAATTATCACTCCACCTTGCCTGAGGGCGTCCTACACTAAGTTTGTCAGGATGCTGTCTTCAATCTAAGTAAATGATACAAAAGTCAGAAACAGTAATCCTACTTCCTACTAATATTATAAATGCGAACGTCTGGATGTTTGTTTGTTCCCCAATCACGCCTAAACGGCTGAACGGATTTAGATGAAATTTGGCACAAGTATAGTTTATAACCCGGATTAGGACATAGGCTATAAATTCCTACGGGAAACGTCAAATTCCCGTGGGAATAACAATTTTGAAACTACTGAACCGATTTAAATACCTAATTCTTTCACTGTTGAAAAGCTACACTATCCCCCGTGAACATAGGGTTCTTTTGATTCCGGAAATGTGGGGGGAAGAGGGGGATATTTGAAAAAAGAGATTACGCCGGCAGATTTCACCTATGGGGGTGGTAGCTAGCCAGTCGGACGCTGAAAAAGCCCTACCACCAACCAGACCCTAGGTGGGAATCGAACCCACGCCGGGTTTTATACCCGAACGGCTTAGCCACTATTCCACGAAGGCGGTCAACAATTTTACTTTACTATACTTCATAAAACGTAACATGATTAGAATGACAGCTGTCAAAGTGTTGTGGCTCTCTCGCTCGCTCTCAATAAACCTCTATCGATGTGTCTCACTCTACAAAAATAAAATCTTAGAGATGAGACACATCGATAGAGGTTTATTGAGAGCGAGCGAGAGAGCCACAACACTTTGACAGCTGTCATTCTAATCATGTTACGTTTTATGGAGTATAACCAATAGTTATCTTTGACAGTAAAATCAGTCTGTTCCTGAAGCGAGTCCTGTGCCTGCTGCTGCAGCCACTGTGCATAGTCTCCCTGGGCTTGATCGCGTACGGCCGGGTTCTGTTCCCGGAGGAGGGCTTCCTGCAGGTGGCCGGGAGGGGGAGGGATGCTGCGATGCAAGCTGTTATGTTCTCCATAGTTGACTCAATGGTAAGTAGAGAACTATTCAGTTTTGTTCCTAATTTATTATAGATTATAGTCAATATTAAAAAAAAACAATCTGTAGCAATGATGTTGTTTCTTTACCCTACATTTGGCAAAAATTAGAGGTATCGAATAAGTTCGTCGCTTAGTAAAAAATTAAAGCGTTCTTTCTATCTATCTAGAGTTTAAAAAAAGTATATCTATTCGTTTTTTGGAAACCATAGTGCAGGCTTTGTTTAGGTTGGGGCCAGATGGCGCTTTATTAAAAATAGAAAAACAGATTTCAAACGGGTAGGGAGAGTTGAAAAAAAATGCAAGGGACCAATGAAAATAAGTAGATTATAAAAAAAGTAAGTTTTGGAATCATATCGTAATTTTTTTGGCGGGAAGTACACTACATATATTTTTTTCCCATTTTTCTAAGTATAGTATCTTTAATTGGTCAGTTTTATATAAAAAAAATGGTTGGAGAAAGTCAAGGTGGGATTTTTTCGGAGTTACAGGACACACTTAAGGGAATAGGCAAAAATTCCAAGGTTTTTTATTTTATTTATTTCTGGGGTTTTTAAAAAAAAACGTTTCTTTCTTTTGCAGATCTATGGTAATTGGCTATTCAACGTGGCGACATGTATAATATTCCCAACATGGATAATCTTCTGGCAGATTCTGTGTAATACGGTAGAAGCTTGAAGCATTCCGAAGAAGACTGTTTTTAAATTTATTAATAAAGTAAATAACTGTGTAAATATTTTTTATTGACTTAAAAGATCTAAGTGAACGACGTAGGTACATTTTATGTTAGGTTAAGGCGGAAAGAGACAGTAGTATTTATAATCGCGTGTGTTGCCATATAAAAATAAGTTTCACAAAGTTGACATATAAAAATAAGTTTCTCAAAGTTGCCATATAAAAATATTATTTGTCTAGATTAACTATAAACTTGATATCTTCTTACGCAATAAAAGCTTTACAACAATTACAACATCATGACAAGTATCTTAGAACAGTTCAGTCAGTCTTAGCTGGTGGTACCTGCATTGCAGCAGTCCCCAGTTCGTGTGACGGGAATATCCAAGTGATTTTGGCCATTCCGGTAAGTGCCCCCTGGGTGGCAACATCTATGTAGCATTGTTTTAAGTTAGCTTTCACATTTTTCCGTTGAATGGGCAGTGGTTAAATAGTGGCCACCATTTTTTTTTTCGAATGAGAATGCGTTTATGCACCATAATCGCAGGCTAGCTTAACCTGCGGCCGTGTGTGGGACTCGAGACTAAAGCGTCCACTACCCACTAAACTCCCCCGGTTCCCCTTCACACCCGATTGGGACGAGCCGGTGCCAGCGATAGCTATTGACCAGCCCAAATAGTGGCCACCTTAATTTGAACCTTATGTAGTTGTGATACGGGCGAAAACTAAAAAAAAATCATCTACCCACGCCTGGCTAAGGGTAGCCCACCTTGCCAGCATTGGTTGGAACGAACGAAATGTTAGCAATGTACATGACACTGCAAGATATTTGTTGCAAACTTTTGCAATGTTCTAAGTCTTGTCAGCAGTAGCGTAGCGATGAGGGGGCGGGGGGGGGGGGGGGGGTGCGGTCCGCCGCGGGCGGCACTTTTTAGGGGGCGGCAAAATGTCCTGGAGGAGCAAAAAAAAAAGAAAAAAAGGGGCGGCAGAGTTGTAAAAAAGGGCGGCAAAATCGTCTTCCGCCCCGTGGGCTGCTTTGCCAACTGGAGGAGCAAAAAAAAAGGGCGGCAGAATTGTCTTCCGCCCCGGGCGGCTGACACCCACGCTACGCCACTGCTTGTCAGTTATATTAAATAGCCTACTTTGGCAGGTCATTGGAAACAATGTGGAATTTGATCACCCAAGTGACACCACCCATTCTTAAACCAACGGTATCAAGAAATCTAAACTTCTAAATATTCCGTCTCCTCTTCTTCCCACTGAACAAGACCTGAATGGCGTCTACTGGGAGACCCTTTGTTTCTGGCAAGTAGACCATCGAGAAGACCGCCGTGATGAAGCAGACCACGCCGAAGATGTAGAAGACGGGACCCAGGCCTATGGCGGAGACTAGGGGGTTGAAGATAATGAGGATCAGGAAGTTGCTGAGCCACGTGCATTCCACTACCAGCATGGTTATGACGCTTTTGACCTGGAAGAGGAGATAAAACTAGTTATATCTCGTTTACAGTGTGCAGGTTGCTAAATATGGTAAAAAAAAAATTTTATGGTCTGGATTGTTGAAGGCACTGAAGCCTTTCAAGAGTTGCTTATCATAAAAAATTCGGGTTTTATTTTATTAAATTATGATGCGAAGCTTTTCGCTTGCGCTTATAGATAAGACTAAACATAGAAGATACAGCTATTAAAATTTGATGACACTTAAATATTGATACTCACTACCCACTAAACTCCCCCGATTTCTCCTTCACACCCGATTGGGACGAGCCGGTGCCTCAAGGTCCTGGCCTTGGGGCCCTTTGTTCAAATCCCGAAAATTGTGTCGAATTAGTGATTTTCATCAGCAATCCAAACTTGGCAAGCTTTGTACAGTACCCGTAATTGTAACGATGAGTTTATTCAATGATCTTTTGCCCGTGAGACATAATAGAACGAGGCCATCATACGTACCTCAGGTAAGAAAACTTCAGCGATCAACACATAAGGCACCGTGCCAGCTCCAAGCGTGTAGAACACGCTGAAGGTATAGATGATGACCGCGGTCAGCCAGGCTGGACCCCAGTTCAGGTGCACTTGGGAACCCAGGAGTAGGCTGCACAGGCCCGCTGCGATGGATCCGTAGATTATGAGTGGCTGGAAAAATTGAGTTCATTTACTCTTCTTGATGCATCAATACCTCTGGGAGTCGTGATTCGTGAGTCTCCGTCCTCTGGGAGTCGTGACTTCTCCGTAGTAACACCTTGCGTTTAATTATGGACTGCCATTGGTGTTGGTACATATCTGCGTGTGGAAAGCATCATGGACTATGGTTTCGAGTGTTGGGATTTTTCCTAAAGGTCTTTACCCTTCGATATTGTCTGTAACCTTGCTAGAGCCCAGTGAAATGAGGTTGTCCGCTGTTTCTTAAGGCCTGTATTCACTTTGATTAGTGCGAGTGCAAGTGATTAGTAGTTGAGGGTGATTAGTGCAGGTGCGTAGTGCAAGTAGTGTCCAATTCTTGTTTAGTGGCTCTGTTTAGTAGTTACCATTTTTGGTACAACAACACGAGCATCTACTAATCACTAAACACTAAACTGCCTGTCCAGACGTGTATAGTGGCAGGACTGGCAGGCACGCTGCGAGTGAGGGGGAAGGGCGGGCGCGCGGGACGTGGCTACTCGCAGTCCACTCGCAGAAAAATAGAACACGCTTCTAAACACTTCACTACGCAGCCAACTAATCACCTGCACTAATCAGTCGCTGTCCACACTTATTTTCTCCTAATCACTAATCACTTGCACTAAACACCTGCACTAATCACTAATCAAAGTGAATTCAGGCCTTTAGACAATAGTAGCGCTGAGCTTCAGCTTTAGTTTAATTAGTCGTTGGTCTAATAAAAGGAGCAGGTTGAGCTCCTTTAAGGGCAAACATTTGTGATTTGTTCGGTCGGGATATTGTATAAGCCTGCCGCTAGCGTGGCTTCGTCGACGACGCTATAGCACAAAAATGTGATATTTCTGTGGTTATCGTTGCGCACAATCGTTCGTCTAATAAAAACTCCAATTCTTCACAAGTAGACGGCACTCACCTTCCTCCCCGCAGCATCAGTCAACCACGCAGCCAAGAATCCAGTCATCACCATGATGATAGCAAAGATTACACTGCACAGAGTAGCTGACATGGACGGAACAGCTTCAGCGAAGAGTGGCTCCGAGTACACCTGGATCACGGGGAGGCCTTGGAAGATTGAGCAGATCATCAGGGTCAGGGTGACGAAGAGAGCTTGACGGGTTGAGCGGGACTTCCCTGAAATCAAAGAGAATTATAATGTGTTATCCGATTCAAATGCTATTAGGATAATACTTTTTGGAATTGAGCGCAAAATGACGTCAACTTTGCTTGTCCGTAACGTTAGCAACCAATAGCAACGGATTATTAAAATTTATCGCACCTCCACCAACCCGCACTAGGCCAGCGTGGTGGAGTATGGCCCACACTATCTCACAATTGAGATAAAACCTGTGTCCCAGCAGTGGGAACGTATATAGGCTGATGATGATGATGATTAAAATTTATCTGTGTGTATAAGTCATCACTGTCGTATCACGCAATTCCAAAAGGTTGTATCCTAATAGCATTTCAACCAGATAGTACATCTTATCATCTTCACCGGAGAACCGAGCTTTTTATCCCGATCTACCGTTAAAAACACCATGGAAGAATATCAATGAACAACTTACTCATAAATTGGAAGAATGACAACTTTTCTTTTTCTTTGTCTTCTTGAGGTTTTAACTTTTCAGCTTCTGGAGTATCTGTAAACATAACCGGTATTTTATTACGTTGATCAAGTTTTGAGTCGGGTACTTGTGTCGGGTTTTTTGAACACAGTTCGGGTTTGCGCCCACCCATCCGCATTGACGATGACTTGATTTAAATGATGGATGCCTTAACCTGCAATAGGCCATCAATAGGCTGATCTTTACTTGTTTCCCTCTTACATTCAAAATAATTCAAGCAATCTTTCATTATGATGGTGGGTAGATGAGCCTCAGCTTTCAGTACGGTCTCTTCACGTGCACTAGCAATCACCCCTGGCAAAGGCTGAAAACCAGTGTTTTGCTCCCGGAGCAAAAATTCCACTGAGCCTCTTGCCCATCTGCATCGCCGCGGCACACATGCAGACGAAGCGTTAATGTAAGGTAATGTTTTTTGTCTTTTTTCTCTTTGTTACTGAGTTGTCAGCTTGTTTTGTGTGTATGTGTGTCCTTTGTTGCAAATAAATTGTTTATCTATCTATCTTATGCTTTCTTTCCTGCCGTTGACGTCCTAGTCTTAACAGGTACTTACCATCTTCATTGTCGTCTAAATCTGGATTCAAAGCCCTTCTGATTTTATCCATTTCAGTGAGCACTTCTTTGGAGTCAGTTTTCGTATTTCTGAAGAAGGCTATTGATTTAGCAGCTTCCTAAAATGAGAAATCTTTATCAAGTGTCGCTTTTTGTGTAAGACAGCCACTGTTTGAATTGCAAAGATAATCAGCAGTGTATCCAAAAGCGTAAGCGCTTTACCTCTTCCATGCCTTTACTCATGAGGTAAATAGGAGACTCCCTCAAGAACATAAGTCCTATGGAACCTATGACTGACAAGGTGAGATCTGTGTACACCATGCTCCAGTACTCCAGGACTCCCCCCATAGTGTAGGAGACCAGCATCCCGATTCCATAGAATACCATGATGGCGGAAGACATTGTTCCTGTTAAAGAAAATGGGAAGATCAGGTCCAGACCCGAACAGAACCTTGCCACTAGAATATTTTCGGGGTAGTGACTAAATGAATTCTGTAAAAGTTCTGAAAACCAGACTTAGTGGGATTACAACTTCGATTGTCGCGATTGAGCGAGAATTTCAGAACCAGTGTTCGGTGACGCAGTTTAAATGGTGCATTAGTATAAACAATGTCCCACTGCAAAACAGAATGAAAAATGCTGATGAAAAAGAAAAGAAATATGTCGTGCAGCATAAGGTCTTGCGTTGTCATGGGGTAATAATGGTGAACATGGATTCACTATTCGGGGCAAGTTCAACACAGTCACAGTATTACAATAATTGTAAAACTGTGACACAGGCAACATCTACTCAATTATTATTGATTGACCAATTAGTAAGAATTTTAAGTACCTACCTAGAATACTTCTTTGTCTAACCTCTGATGGATTCCTGGCAAATCTCTCCAATGTAGACCGAGTTGACGATGAAGGCGGCTGAGCTGAGGCCGGAGAGGAAGATGGCGGTCAATACCACTTCCACGCGGTTGCTGAAAGCGATCATTACCCAACCCAGCTGTGGAAAAACAAAGAAGATTATTATTTTAAAAAATCTGGGCCCTCTCTTTGGTCGCGGGAGTTGTCAAGTCGTTTAGGCTTCTCTGATCTTTGATACTTATTTTTGTTCGGAGGAGCCATAGAGAAGAAAAGAGAACCATAACCGCAGGCTAGTGAGACCTGTGGCTGAACTACAGCGTCCCACTATCCACTAAACTTTCCGGGTTTCCCTTTCACGGGGGCGACTAGCCGATGCCCGCTTTATTGCTATTGATGGGCTCACCCAACCCTATCTTTATTCTATCAACTATACTTTCCCGGTTTCCCTTTTACGCCCGTATGGGACAAGCCGATGCCCGCCTTCTTTGAATGTTGTACGAGTTAGAAAGAGATACGTATAGGTTTACTATGACTAACTCGATTCTTAAGTTCATACGTAAGCACCTCGACCTCCAGGAGGTTTTGGACAGACGCGCATTTTTTTAGCGCGACCTCCTGGAGGCTGTTGGACAGATGAGAGGCTTGCAATTGATGGGCTCACCTAACCCTATCTTTATTATTCAAAGGCATTTTGGAGGGAATCCGTCGTGCCCCCCTTAAATTAAGTTGGCAGCATCATCAGGGCATTCTACTATGCTATCGCCTGACGTAGGATACCCAACACGACCCTTAGATCGCACCCTGTGTGGTTCTGAATCATTGTGGAAGGATGCAGCACTATTATTCCCGTAAACTGCATGTGTGACGGGAAGATAGTGATACTTAATACTGGTTTATTTATGTGGCACATTATCATAGCACGTGTCACAGAGTTCACCCACGTTGGAAGAAACAGCAACTTTCTTATAACTTACTAATACATATTTAAACAATGAAATTGTTCATTAATCTGTCGACAATTATCTGGGTATTATCACAATCACAGTCAACATCAGATTTTGTTATCTCTTCTCATGTTCAGAATGATAAGCCATCGTTAAACTTATCGTAATCGACAATAAAACAAATTGTTAAAGATTTGCACTTAAGAATTCCTATGGATTTCTGTTGATAATAGGTAATATGAGGAAAGTGGGTAAAAGAATGGTTCCAAGCGTCGCTTGAAGTGGGAACAATAGTCAAATACCCATATACCTACAAGGTTTGAATACATACCACAGAGACATGCGTAATACATTTCCTCTTAATAATAAAATAAATTATTGTCTAGTATTATATATCGACCGCCTCCGTGGAACAGTGGCTAAGCCGCTCGGGTATAAAAACACGGAGGTCGTGGGTTCGATTCCCGCCTTGGGTCTGGTTGGTGGTAGGGCTTTTTCAGAGTCCGACTGGCCTGCTGCCACCCCCACAGGTGAAATCTGCCGCCATAACAGCTCTGGCTGTGTTCCGGCAAAATTAATGTGGGAACCAGTACACTTGAAATCAAAGGCTTGAAGATCAGATGAGTCTACAGTACTGGTAAAGCATCCCTTAATGGAATAGGCCGCAGTGGCCGCTTACCATATCAGGTGGGCTGCGTGCCGGCCTGCCAACTGACCTAGTACCTACATAAAAAAATATGTACCAATCAGTGGACATTTTGGCCCAAATCTAATCAGACACGCCATACACATTTCCTCATACATTAAAACATGGTCTAACTTACCACAGCACACAAATTGGTAATAATAGAGCAGTTCTTCCTCCCTATCCTATCTAAGAACATCCCAGCAAGAGGAGTGCTGATCATGGCTCCCACAGAAGACAGGCTGCCGAGGAGTGCCACCTCCCCCTCCGTCATGGTTCGGTGCAGGGTCGTGTTGGCGGAGCTGAAGATGATCAGGGTCGAAGACGGCCAGGTGTACATGAGCCCCATCGTTAGGCAGAGGTAGCATACTGGAAAAGTCATAAAATATGAAGTCCTATTAGCCGAGTTTTTCTGCTATGGCAGCCGCAGGCTAGCTAGGCGGCCGTGTGTGGGACTCGAGACTAAAGCGTCCACTAATACCCACTAAACTCCCCCGGTTCCCCTTCACACACGATTAGGACGAGCCGGTGCCAGCGTTTTGGCTATTGACCAGCTCATCCCCGGGTACCCCGACTTGAGAGGCCTCAAGTCGGGGTGGCGCCTAGAGAGGGCCACCCGAGAAACAAGGTGACCCTCAGACTTGGCTCGGGCGACCTGTGCAATGCGGACGTTGGGGAGCTACCCCCGCCCAGGTGTAGCTAGCCTGCGGTTATGGAGCATAAACGCTTTCTCCTCCGAAGAAAAAAGTATATGGTGCACAGGTGAGTGCGCAAGCACAGGTGCAATCCCTACTCCCTTACTTTCATAACTGCGCCTGCGGGACAGCAGTCTGACACGACCGAAAAATATCAGGCGCAGGATCAACGGCTTGACGTGTTTAAAGCCCACTTCCAAACTCTGGATTGTGACTGAATATTATGAACAGAAAAACTCAATCATTCATTTTTTGGTTTAACCCGGGATTTCTAACCCAAGACCCCTGGCCGTCGCTGTTCTGTCCAAGAACATTCCACCAAGGGGAGGGCTGATGATCATGGCTCCAAATAGACGACAGGCTGCCGAGAATACCCGCCCCTTTTATCAAAGTCGGGTAAAATCAATTTAACCAACTAATAAGCCGAATCTAATTAGGTAATACTTACGGATCGAAGTAGACACAATTTGATAAAAAACACCCATCTTATATGATTTACAAACACTTCAGTCCACACGAAAATAAACACTAATAATAAACCTAAAACTATGTCTCCACCGTCAATCTGTATGTCTGTCGCGCATTTGATAACAGAATGCAGTTCTTCTCAGTTATTTAGTATGATTATCTACTAAGTATTTAATGGCAAGTAAAATACCTCATAAACAAACAAACATGAGGTGTGAGGATTTGAAAAGTCATTTACAGAGATATCGCTATTTTATAGAGTTCCGCATTACACTGATAGTGTCATCTCTTTCTATATACTTCTACATCATCAGCCTATTCAGGTCACTGCTGGACATAGGCTTCTCTGAACACTCGCCATATTGATCTTCTATAATTATTTGATCTGTATATCTGTTATCTCATGGAAACTCTAGTCTAATCTATGTCCTTTCTAAAGGTCTAGTTTATGTCTGTACCGAATTTCATAAAAATCGGTTTAGTAGTTAAGACGTGAAAGCGACAGATAGATCGAGTTAGGTAATTATTGCGTTTTTGAATGTTAGTAGGTATCGCTTTGTATTCGCGCCTAATAAATATTATATTATAATTATGATATTTTTTATTAAGTGTAAAATCAAAACCCACTTCGTTTATACACGACTCTCACTCGACCTTATTTTTTATTGTGAAAATTTCCAAATCTTTTTATAACTTACTTGATCCGATAATATTCAGTTTATTTAGAAATTTTACATATAAAATAAGAGTCTTACGTATGACACTACGCATGAAATTGAAAACATAAAACCAACTTCTGACTTTCAATCCAGCCCCCCTAGACAAGCGGCATTTATGACGTTCGTTATAGCTCAATTTGCGATAGCGAATGTCAAATCCCATACTTTCAACACGTGACTTTTCTATGGCATCTGTCAAATCCATACAATTTAAAGTTAGCGAATTTCGCTATCGCTGTCAAAATGTTACTTTGTCTAGGCCCTTTTGTTATAGCTATTAGAACATTAAACCAATGATCTTAGAGCGCGAGCGCAAAAAGTCTTGTCAAAGTTATCTCCCCAAATCGCCTACAGTGGGCTATAAAAGTAAAGTTCCGCGTGATAATGTTATGACAGAATCATTTCTCTAATTGCGTAATTGTGAAGTAACAGAGATTAAGAGGTTTTTTTATTAGGTTTTAACGTCTCCAAGGTTTTATTTTGTGACCAATGCACGTTTGGCAAGCGTGGTTAACTACTTATCTATCATTAGCCTTCCCCCCGCGGTTTCACACGCGCGTAATCTCTTTTTTCAAATATCCCCCCTTCCCCCCACATTTCCAGGACCAAAAGTACCCTATGTTCATCGGGGATAGTGTAGCTTTCCAAAGCTTGAAAATTGATATTCCCGCGGGAATGAGACGTTTCCCGTAGGAATTTTATAGCCTATGTCCTATTCCGGATTATAAACTATACGTGTGCCAAATTTCATCTAAATACGTTCAGCCGTTTAGGAGTGATTGAGGAACAAACATCCAAACATCTAAACATCCAAACATCTAAACATCCAAACATCCAAACATCCAGACTTTCGCATTTATAAATAATATTAGTAGGATTAGTATAGGATTAGTAGGATAGTAGGATTAGTAGGATAGTAGGATATAAACATTAAAGTTTTAATTTTGATTACCATGTGTGCCAGGTGTCGTGTGTTCTATATAGTTTTATAGTTTTTTAGATTTGCTTTATAGCACTGGCGCTTTTGCCGACAACAGTTGCCTTCCTCTGGTCCCTACATTCCATCCCTGTTGCCCCTTCCCTCCCTATCAGATCACGCAGTAAGCCGTCTGCCGTTTGCTGGTAAGGTCGCTGGGCCTCTCGCAAGGGTCTCACCTGGTGTGCCCGTCCGCATAGGGGGACGCAGCGTTATAGGGAGGGGGAAAGATCGGCCTCGTTATGGGGCCGAACACACCTCCACCGGGCACCGCAAGGTGCCTGAAGAGCAGCCCGGGTAATGAGCGTAAGCTCGAGGCCCGTAGATAACCACAGAGATGGTGTGTTCGAATTCCACCCAGGACAAATTTTAATTGTCCCATGTTTGTTTAGAATTACCTACATTTCCATGATCTCGGGGTCCTGGGTTAATTCTTCTTGGGGGAAGCAAAATATGACTTTTTTCTTTCGGATTATGTTCGGGATTTTATAAATGCTTCACCTTAATGCTTTACCTGTGGGGGTTGTATAATATATGGTGAATATATCTCCTACCGAAAGCGGGTAAATTGATTATATATTTTTCTTATTTGGTCCCAATGTCTGCTATAAAATATTGCAGTCAAAGCTTTCATTAAAAAAACTACAAAGCCTCTTACAATCCATATTAATCATTTAAATAACATATTTCTTCGGCGCAAAGAGCAGTTGTATCTCCTAAAGCCGTTCCTGACCTTGATGGTGATCACACATCGATGTATCGTTCATAAATGTCGATGTTTTTACTGTTGATATTTCAACATCGATATTTTTACGATGTGACATCCCTAATTGTGGGGGTCACACAATCAGACACTAAAAAAGGCTTACCAGTCACCGAAAGTTTGATTATATTTCATCCCTGCTATACCTAATGTCTCAGTGCCTGTTGAATAGTGTCGCAGTCATTGCAGTCACTAAAAAAAACAACAAATCTTTTCAAAATTAATTTAATCATAATATAACATCTTTCTTCGGCGCGAACAGCAGTTGTATAGCCTCGACGCTCAAGCCCTTCGTCTCGGGCAGGAAGAAGAAGCTGAAGAGCGCGGAGCAGAAACATACGGCCGCGAAGAAGCCGAACACGAGGCCGAGGCCGACCGCCGCCACCAGCGGACCGAACAAGAACAGCCCGCAGAAGCTGCACACCCACGTCCACTCCATCACCAGCATGGATAGGATGCCTCTGACCTGGAAGAAAGAAAAGAAATAATCCAGTGGGCAAAGTACTGGGCCGAGCTCCATAAGTCCTTTTTTTACTACCAACAGCACAGGCTACCAAGTAACAGTGAGTCAGAGTAAACTTCCCTGGTTTTCCCTTTTACAGTCGAAGATGACCGATGCACGGTTTGTGACGATTCCGAGGTCCTGGCAAATTCCCAGGTCGGGAAATTTGTGTCGGATTTTCACAAGCGTCTTTATGCCAGTACCCATCGTTGTAACGATGGCTTGATTTCAATGATGAAGGCGTTAGCCTGGTACTTATCAACCACGTGATAGTGATGATTGTGATAGAGCCGTACTGTAGATGGTTCTTATATTTTGTCAGATGAAAGGAATGTGCCGGCTCGACTGGGGAAGCACCAACCTCTCACTTTTGCGCTTCAAGATGCCGGAAGTTTGAAGAGCCTGCTCGGAGAAAAACTAAGGGTCGCCGCTCACTGGCCACTTGTCATAGCCACGTATGTACAGACACGTCAGACACGCTGGCACAATTGAAGCTATAATCGTTTACTGGCCCGGCGCCGGGCCAAGTCACCGGGCCAGATGGGATACACTCGTAGCGGACACCAGCGTCATCGGCGACAAGTCCATATTTATAATGCGTATGAAAACTACAGAAAAATATATGCCAGTGGCGGCGTTTTGTGGATGGATCCATAATAATGGATGCCTTACCTCTGGTAAGAAGATCTCAGCTACCAACAAGAAGGGAATCGTCCCAGCGCCCATGGCGAACGTGGCGCAGAACAGGTAAATGAACAGCGCCGTCAGCCAGTGAGGGCCCCAGTGGAGGTGGATCTGGCTGCCGAGGGCGAGGCAGAGGACCCCAGAGGCTATTGACCCGTTGATCATTAGAGTCTGGAAACAACAATGGTGTAAATAATAAATCCATAAAATATTATGCACAACTTATATAGCGTAGAATTTTAGTCGTTGTTTTCCCGCAGTAAAATGATTCTATCTTAGTAGTAAAATTGATAAATAAAGTTTTTTATCTAGTCAAATCAAAAGTTTAACGATTATGATAGACGAAACTCGAACCAATAGTACTAGCTGCGTCGCGGACGGTCACCGGCCTAGGTCATTGCCCTTCGCGTTTATAAAAAAAATGATTATTTATTATTTACTCACATTTGGTTTCCATTTTCCCATCAAACTTTAAAAAAAATCAAAAAAAGTTAAAAAAAAATTACTTCCATAAATCGATAGTACTACTTTAGGTAAAGCGTTCTGCTGCGGGAAAACAACGACTAAAAAAACACGCAGTAGGTATAAGAAAGTACAAGTAACTTTGTCTCCGTACGTTATGCTTTCACCCCTAAACTCTTTGATTAAAATATAATGAGTCCAACTAAATAAATAAGAAATTGATTAACTGATTAGACTTTGGGAGACTCATTTTCCGGGGATAACCGAATAAGGATTGTTTCGGAGTCGATTTTCGGAGTCGGTGTTGCTGTCGGTTACATATTCTGTAAGTTGGCTGGGAGGACGACTTAAAAAATAATATTACTTGTACATCCAACTACAAAAGGCGTAGGTAACTTAGGTATTTTTTTTTTGTGTTTTTTTACGGATTTGGATATAGTATTAGGTCTACCTAGTTCCCTAATCTAATTAAACTGTATATGATATGATGTAATGAACACCCTTGAAATAACATACAGTCGAATTGAGAACCTCCTTTCTTTAAATTCATTTGACAACAACTAACCCTCCTCCCAGCAATATCAGTCAAGTACGAGGTCACCAATCCTGACGCAACACACACTGCAGCGAGCAGCACGCTGCACCACGTGGCAGACATGACGTCAGCGGGAACGGCCTCGCTGAACAGCGGCTTGGCGTACACCTCGATTATAATCATGCCTTGGAAGATCGCGCACGTCATCAGGGTCATGGAGACGAGGAATGCGCGCTGGGTTGAGCGGGAGTTTTCTGGAACAAAAGCAGCTAGATTTGAATCAATTAATCAAACGTTCCGATAGTCTAGTAAAAGCTACTGTTACACATATTATGTATTTATGTGTACATGTGTTCCGCCCGCTTTTTCACCCGCGCCTAATTTCTTTTTTCAAATATCCCCCCTTCCCACACAATTTCGGGATCAAAAGTATCCTATGTTCACAGGGGATAGTGTAGCTTTCCAACATTGAAAGAATTATTAAAATCGGTTCAGTAGTTTCGGAGCCTATTCAATACAAACAAACAATCAAATCTGTCCTCTTTATAATATTAGTATAAATTAGTATAATAATCCAGATTAGTTTAAATTAAAGTACCGATCATTTGGGTAACCCAAGCAGTTAAAAAGTTAATAATGAAATCATAGAAAACTTTAAAAAGATAATTCCAAAATACTGTGATAGACGCAGTAATTTAATAAAAAACTATAGGTCGGTAAGCTGGCCCGTTCACGGTACTCACACCAGTATAATTTGAAAAAGAACACAACGTCTTTGTAAACAGTAGCAAAAGCAAAACAATAACTGTCACCCTTGTACTCATAAGCTTTACCGCACGCGAGAGGGACAGAGAGACTTTTCGTGATATGCATTCAGTGCGACGTCACGCCACGCGCTTATACACGGACACAACATGTGAATTGAACGGGCCAGCTTATTATACTAACTTTTTGATTAGATACTTACTGAAAAATTGCCAACGAGACAAAGTTTCTGATGGCTGCTTTTCTTTCCCTTCCAATGTTAGTTTTTCTTCTTCTGGGGTCATTTCTGTAATAAATAAATAAATGAATAAATATCTCTGGACATTATTCACACAGCGCCATCTAGCCCCAAACTAAGCATTAGCTTGTGCTATGGGTGCTAGACAACGGATGAACATTACTTATATACTTTTTTTTTGTAAATACATACATAATTATACATAGAAACACCCAGACCGATACAAACAGACATGTTCATGCACACCAATGTTTGTACCGTGCGGGGATCGAACCCGCGACCACTGGTGTAATAGCCGACTTCTCGACCATTACACCAAATGGCTCGTCGTAATAAAAGATATTTAAATACACTTATAATCTAGACATAACTACTTACTTGCTTTAAAACATTTTTCTTATGTAAGTACTTGCCTTCTGACTGAGGGGCCAAAGATCGTTTGATCTTATTCAGTTCTAGCAACACAATTTTTGAGTCCGGTGAAGCGTTTCTGTAGAAAGCTATGGATTTTGCTGCTTCCTATAAAATTAAAAAATAATGAAAAAGGTGAATTCAAGTGTTTAAACTGTAATTATTGCTCATCCATTGTTGGGAAATTACGTTGACTTTCTCCCTCTTTGGTAGGATGTAGAATATAGTGTGATTGTTTTAAGCCAAAGTTAAGAGCGAAATCGTGAAAAGATAGTTCAGGCTTAGCAGCAGCAGACTACCTTTAAAGTACTACTCTGTCAAGAAAGTACCGGGAAAAGATCGATAATACACAAACTGTTTGTTATTCATCCAAATTTATTTTATCACATTTAAAGTAAGTTCCTTCAGTAACGATACACTTACGCCAACGAATAATCCAATCATCAAAAAATTTTAAACGCTGTTTCCGGAATTAAGTTCAGTTCTCGCCGCGAATTCTCCTTTATGTCTTCTACCGATTGAAAACTGGGGCCACGAAGTGGTAATTTGAGTTTAGGAAAAAGAAAGAAGTCGCCTGGAGCCATATCTGGTGAATATGGTGGTTGCTCGATGGTGTTTGTTGAGTGTTTGCTCAAAAATTCTTTCACAATGATGGCCTTGTGCGAAGAAAATTCAGGTCTTTTGGGACTAGCCGAGCGGTAACATGTTTCATACCCAAATGATTAGTTAAAATGGTACGGATCGACAATAGTTAGATACAAAAAGTTCGGCAGCTATCTCTCTCAAAGTTGAATGAGGATTTTTAGTCACTTTTTCTTTCACTTTTGCGATGTTAACTTCAGTTGCAGACGTTGATGGCTTACCAGAGCGAGGCAAATCTTCCATGACATCTCGACCGCTTTTGAGCACTTTGTACCACTCATAGCACGAGTTTTTGATAAAGTCGATTCACCGCAAGCCTTTTGTAACATTTTCAGTGACTCCGAATCCGAACACGAAATTCTACTGGGCGATGCAAATTTTAAGACAAACTCCTGTTCGATGTTTTTGTCCATTAAGAAATTCGCAATACACACTAGAATATATGATATAACTAAAACAGTACTGTATTTAATATAAATAATAGATGCAACTAAAACTCCGCGCCAAAATAGAAAATAGTTGTGCCAATCTAACAACAACAATAAAAAAAAAATATTAATTTGGAACCATAAAAAACAATTCATTCCCGATACTTTCTTGACTGAATGTATACAAATCTTCAATACTTCAATTATATCATTATAAAATCTATGTTAACGTTTCTAAAACATGGACTAAAATATGTGACGAGATTTATTATCATTACCAAAAGTTGACTGGTAGAGAATGCCACGAGGTGTTAAGTCCGCCTTTTTATTTTTTTATTTTATTGCAATGTGTAACTAGACAAGCAGATCGTACACCTGATGGTAAGCGCCACGTCTGCCCTTAGACAGTTCAGTGCCAAACAGTAACTAAGCAGTTACTGTCTGGCACCGCCCTGCGCCCGCTACACCGAGAGGACAGTTATTAGGTATATGAATACCCAGTAATTTCACTAGCTTCAGTGCCCTTTCCCCGAATTTTTTTTGTACCTAATGTTATGTAAAGAAGTTTAAATAAATAATTTCGCACAAATTCATTGAAGGTTGATCTTATCAAAAAGCTTATGTACAGACGTTGAAAACTCACCTTCTCTAACCCTTTGCTCATCAAGCAAACAGGTGACTCCTTCAAGATAAACTGCAAAAACACAACCAGGGTCGACAGGGTCGTACAAACATACAGCAGTGTCTTGTATTCCAGAAATCCTCCTAGTAAGTATGATATCAGATTTCCTAGTCCGTAGAAAGTTACCGCTCCTGTAAATAGAAGATTAGATCTTTAATTAACATGCAGCTCTTGAAGGTTAGGGTAGAAATTGAATTTTAATCAAAATTGGGCAGAGTTTTTTTCAAGCTTTACCTTTAAAGAAGGATCGCTTAATGAAGGCTCACTGAACCTTTCATTACAATTGTACTGGCTCCTACATTAATATTGGCGGAGTACAATTATTTTGGAGGCAGATTTTACTGATATAACGCTACTATTTCTGATACACCATTTATTTTCAGAGGACAATGTGTTTATGTACCATAACCGTAGGCTAGCTAGACCGAGACTAAAGTGCCATACTACCCACAAAATTCACCCAGTTTCCCCTTTTCTACTCAATTGGAATGGAACGAGCCGGTTTCAGCCTTGCCGGTTTTTGCCCATAAAAACTGTAAAGTTCAGTGGTTCGCGTAAAAGCATAATCAACAGGCTGAGTCACTTTTGCATTGAAAATATTAGTAGGTATAGACTACCGGGGATAGGCTGGTGAATAGCCTTAAAGCTGGCACCGGCTTGTCCCAATAGGGTGTGAAGGGGAACCGGGGGAGTTTAGTGGGTAGTGGACGCTTTAGTCCCGAGTCCCACACACGGCGGCGGGTCTAGCTAGCCTGCGGTTATGGTGCATAAACGCATTCTCCTCCGAAAAAAAAGTAGGTATAGACTAAAAATTAATTCGAACCTGAAGCTAAAGTCCCTCTAATGGAATCCTCAGAGAACTCGCTGACGAAGACCGGTACGACGACGAAGACCATCGCGCCGATGCCGGACACGAACACGGAGACCAGCACCATCTCCACTCGGCTGCTGATGAGAAGTATGCACCAGGATAGCTGGAGAACAGACTTTGTGTAAGAAAAACCCTGTCATTTTCATGTCGTGTAACCCGCTCCTGTCTGTAAGTCGAAATGACCGGTGGGGTACCAACAGCGTTGCCAGACGTCCCGATTTTAGCGGGACGTCCCGATTTTTAAATCAAAATTAAATGTCCCGCGCGGGACAGCTCAGTCCCGCTTTTCGGGGAGAACTCGACCCCTACGTGCAGAGTGCTGAGAAAGAAAGGCGTGTAATGAAGATAATCATCCTTGGACGTTACTACTACTACTACTTTTGCTATATATTGTTACGTAAACGTAATTTTAAGTCAAATGAAAAGAAAAATAATTAATATTTAGACAGCCTTTGATTGTATATGTTTTTTTACTATGTCCCGCTTTTGACGGAAGAATCCCGCTATTTTCCCTCAAAAAGTACCAAAGTCCCGACTTGGTAAAAATAAAAACTGGTAACGCTGGGTACCAACCTCTTACACAAGATCGGCGAATGAGACGCTTTGCTATGTATTACGCTCTGGACTCTGGTAGGTTAGAGGAGTCAAATTGCCGGACGCCCGAAAATCAACAAGCACACTTTGCCCTCGCCATGGCTATTCCCTCACTCTCCTAGCGCGATGGGACAGCAGCCTGACACGACCGAAAAGGCATGGTTTTTGCCGACATTCTAATTCCGGAGTACTAAGCATTTTGTTAACAGGAAAATCCAATCACAAATTTTTGTCTTGCCTGAGGCGTTCGTATGACGTTCGTTATCGTTCAATTTGCGATAGCGAATGTCTTTTTTTTTTTGTTTATTTTATTTTGTTTTTGGACTTTCCCGCGTTTGTGTTCGACGCGGTAATTCTGCCAATGTCGAGTGTTTAAAGAGACACCATGAAAATATTTAAAGATTTAACCAATTATAAATGTATTATTTACAGTTTTGAGGTTTTTACTTCCACCACCTAAAACAAACATAAAAAAAAATAGCGAATGTCAAAATCCGTACTTTCAATATCGATTGACCACGTGACTTTCCTAAGGCACCTGTCAAATCCAAACAATTTGAAGTCAGCGAATTTCGCTATGGCTGTCAAAATGTTACTTTGTCTCAGCCCCTGTTTTCACAAAAAAGGGTCTTCCTTCGCTTTAGTGCGACCTACTCGCTACTACAAATCGTCATTTGTTGCTATAATTTGGACAACTTATTTTTCACTTACCCAAGAAATACTAGCAACTAAGAGAATCCCCCTCTTCCTCCCCAATCGATCCAGCAAGAACCCCATGAGTGGCGTGCTGATGAGAGCTCCTATGGACGCCAGGCTGCCGAGGAGCGACCCTTCGGTGTCCGTCATAGGCCGGTGGAGAGTGGTGTTCTCAGACATGAACAGTTGTATCGTAGACGAAGGAAGGGCTACCATCATGCCGTAGTTTAAGCAGTTTAAGTGCACTGGAATGGGACAGTTCATCGATTTATTGGATACGCGTATATTTTAATTTAATTGTAACTTAATGTCATTTTATCTACATCCATACCCTAATATGTCTATTTTATAGTCAGGATCGATGAGTATCTGTGGCTACATCTTAATGTTTACATTTTAGTATCGGCAACCAATACCTTAATTACGTTCAAATTTCGAACGTTTTATAGTCAGGATCGATGAGCAAACGCCCTATATTTAGATATGAGTATCTGTGGCTGCATCTTAATGTTTACATTTTAACATCGGTAACCGATACCTTAATTATGTTCAAATTTCGAACGTCTTTTTAAAATGTATTTTATTCAAATTGACCTACAAATTATTACATGATTTTGTACTAAGTACTAACTTTGCTCATCGATCCTGACTATAAAATAGACATATTATCGTATGAATGAAGATAAAGTTATGTATGTGACTGTACATAATTAGGCATACTGTGCTCATGTGATCCTTTTACTTATGAAACTCACTTCGTTCGTTTCATAAAACCACATTCGTATCTTAGGGCCGGTATTTCAATCTAAACTTATCTTGATCTTAATCCGGGATTGATAATAAGTATGACTTAAGTGTATTTCAATATAGGATTAAAGTTAAGCGGCACCTAAAGTAATACACTTTTACCTGTCAAAAGTAATACTTATCTTAGATGTTATACTTAACTTAAGCAATAAGATAAGGTTACATTGAAATACCGGCCCTTAATGACCCTCATTATGCAACAGCCACATAAATAACTATTTTAGGCCAGATGGTAAAGATAAAGAAAGAACGAACATTTTGTTCTCGGATGATATTGCACTAATATCTGAGGGATAGTTATCACGAACTTATTTGTTTCCTACCGTCAAAAGGTTTGAAATCCTAAATCAAAATATACCACCAGACTCCTATAACTTTGGAAACCAATTTCCACTCCCGAATGAGTAAAATAAAATGTTACTACCAAAAATGGATGGTTGCGATACATATTAAACTATCATTCTGGGTCATCATCATCATCATCAGCCTATATACGTTCCCACTGCTGGGGCACAGGCCTTATCTCAATAGTGAGATAGTGTGGGCCATACTCCACCACGCTGGCCTAGTGCGGGTTGGTGGAGGGGTGCGTAAGGCAAGTGACCAACCTTAATGTCAGATGTTATCAAGCCGCCAAATGGCCTCTGACTAGGCTGGACGACTAATATTTACATTATAGTGAATATCAGCCGGGTCCAACAGCTTAACGTGCCTTCCGAAGCACGGAGACGCTCGAAATTATTGTCACTAAATATGGTCAGAATGGTCACCCATCCATTAACCGACCGCGGCGTAGGTAGCTTGACTTTCGTTATCGCTAACGAACTACTGTCACAGCTGCGCCACGAGCGCCTCACTCACACATTCTGGGTAGTTAGGGTTAATCCTGACATGTTTTAATTTCACTTTTCCTACACCCAGATAAGGTTGTGACAATAGGTATGTACTTTTTGTAAATAAATAAACTCACGTATCGCAGCTGACATAACTTGGAACAGAACCCCACTCATTTCGCCAACTTATTTCCACCCTACCATATCCTAAACTAAATCGTGGACTATCTAAATGCTAGTCCATCACTCGAAAAGATATGATAAAAAATCTCTTGGCGCTCTTATCAACGTGCTAACATCTGTCGAAGTGCAAATATGAAAGAGACAACTGCGCCACGTGATGTCTTCAAATAATGCGGAAGACAATGTATTAAGTACATGGGTAGCACATGGCTTCTCTCGTATGAGGGAAACGAGTGGTTACAAATGCCCCATCACACCAATACCCATATACGTTGTGTTGTAGTGTTTTTGCTTTTTAAAACGCTTTTATTACCTTCACTTGTAACTATACATACAATATACATACCGTCACGCCTTTTTCCCGTAGGGGTAGGCAGAGACCAACCCCTTCCACTTGCTACGATCCTGGCCCACAACTATTGCTTCCTCCACATTCATAAGTCTTTTCATGCATGCCCGTCGGTTTAGGGTACTCCTGACCTGACCTTTCCTCAGGACGTCACCTATCTGGTCCTGGAATGTCCTTCTAGGCCTTCCCCTTCCAACGATTCCATTCACACTCCCCTTATATTATATTTCTTTCGTTAACCTACTTTCATTCATCCTCTATTATACTTATGACCAAACCATCTTAGCATACCTTTTTATATTTTTGTCACTATCTTTTATGCCTTGTAACTATGTATGTAAGAAAATCTTGGAATCTTAATTTGTCCCACTTCCCGGTCTTCGATTAGGATGAGATTTTGCACACGCTCTGAGTTCTGATGACAATACATGACTAGCTAAGAAACGTCATTACAAATCCATTATGGCGGCCTCCCCAAGATGGCTGTTTGAAATCCACCCCCATGATATAGGTACCTATCAAATTAAAGGGTTTGCTTTCAGGAAAACGAAAAAAATAGTCACGTGTCTTAAATCCAATATGGCGGCAATATAAATTTGCAATTTTTAGTGCGTGCTAAAAGCGTGTTTTTTTTTTAGGGCACCAATGACACCTTTTTCGAAATGAGGTAGTGAACCCTAAAAAACCACCCCCTGGAATCGTGCAAGTAGGCTCTACGACATATTATTAAGATTTACCGGACAGACAGACAGCAACAATGTTACCATGTTTAATAGTGTGTTAACAACAATAAAAATTTGCTATACGACATGATTATGAAACATTTGTGACACGCTCATTCATGTGAAACACCTATATAAAAGATTTATCTAAAAATAGCAAATAACATGACGACATCTACATAAAGGTTCCGTATTATAAATTAATAACCTATACTTAGAACCAATTTTACTGCTGTCACTACTGATGTACAGTCGACAGCACATCAGACTATCCTAATCTGTTATATTTCTACAAACAATTTTCAGCTTTATTCTCTTCACATAGAGTTCTCTTTCGATTGAGATTTTTTGACAGATTAGGGTAACTTGATCTGTGCCGTCCTTACACCAGTAGCTTATCAAAATAATAATAATAATAATAATTTATTATCCAAAAACAAATGCATGGTACAACATATTATCATACGGTCACTGCACTAAGCACCTGGCTTGTCTCGCAGCGGCCAATAAGAGTTACCTTAAACATTTAATATATGAACGCGCGGTACCTTAACAATATTGAATTTTTGAAGTACAGGTTAATTTATTATTCTAGTAACTAACTGCTAAAATTTTATATAAATCTAATAGGTAAGCAAAGATAAACAGATTTTAGTATTAAAGTAAAATAAATTAAAAGTAATTGCAAAACTTATACAAACGTTAACAAGAGTATCCGTGTTTGAGTGTGAGTGTTGTGTGTGTGTGTGTGTGTGTGTGTGATGTGTATGTCTTGTGTGCTGTGAATGTGTGTGTGTAGGTGTAAGGTATACTGACAAAATTATAGCAACAAATCTTCGGTCTCATCATAATTAAGTTTCCTAAGGAAGAATTCTGTACGTACGTACGTACGTACGTGAAATAATGTACGTATGTATGTATATTGTTTATCCATTGTCTTGTCTGGCCCATAGTACAAGGTATGGTTTGTTTGGGGATAGATGGCGCTGTGTGAATATATAATCCATATAATATTATTCATTTAGTATCGAATACTTTTTTAACATTTTTGATGTAAAAAATACGATCTAGCGCCCGGTTCACACATGGTCCGTAAATTTTGAGGCTCTTGCTGGTTGTTCTCGATAAATAGCAACCTTCTAATCCGTTGCTAGAGTCACTCTGTACGAAAATATCGTTTCCTTTATTTTTGTTAGGGAAGGGAACCCTAGACCCCTATCAGTGTTAAACTTGAGATTTGCGCAAAATTAAAGTTAATAATAATCTTTTATTTGCACAAAAACATGGTATAAAAAAGTGACATAAAACAATAAAAGTTACTCAATTGTTTCGCTAACACAATAGCATGCAAATCAATTAAATGTCAGTGGTTATAATAACATTAAGTAAAAATTCTCATATATTATTAAATGTCCAAAATAAAATAAATGATACCTTAATAAAATCTACATTAGTTGTCAAAAAATTCCTTAACACTGTCTTTATAAATGATTGTCAAGCTATGCAGTAAGTATTTTTTTAAATACATAATTACTAAGTCCTTAAGTAATAATAATAAGTTCGTAGTTATGCGAAAACTTGCTGAGTCACAGCTGATTTAATTACACTATACGCTTAACAGCTTTTTACTGCGTGTTTCATTAAAATCCGGCTCGATAGGATAGTCAAGAAAATGCTTCGATAAAACATCGATGTAGGTCATGTCGATGTTTTAGAATCGATATTTTTATCGATGTGACATCCCTGCCTATGAGGGTAGAGGCTAGTTAATCGGACACTGAAAAAACTTACCCACTTACCAAAAGTGAGTATTTACTATATTTCATTCCTGCCATTATCCCAGTGTCTTTTAAATAGCGTTGCATCATTGAGGTCGCAAGAAAAAACTAGACATCTTCTCACGATCCATTTAATCATAATATAACATCTTTCTTCGGCGCAAAGAGCAGTTGTATAGCCTCGACGCTCAAGCCCTTCGTCTCGGGCAGGAAGAAGAAGCTGAAGAGCGCGGAGCAGAAGCACACGGCCGCGAAGAAGCCGAACACGGGGCCGAGGCCGACCGCCGCCGCCAGCGGACCGAACAAGAACAGCCCGCAGAAGCTGCACACCCACGTCCACTCCATCACCAGCATGGATAGGATGCTTCTGACCTGGAAGAAGAAGATTATGATCTATTTGTTTAAGTACCAAGCCGTGATACCGAGGTCTCGCCTCAGGACAAAATCATCCTACTACTGAACTTCCGCGGGACGAGCGATGGGATGTGGATGCCCGCCTTGTGAGGTCCTGGTTAATTCCAAGGTTGGCAAAACATTTTGTCGGATTCGGAGCTCAAGTTTGTGAACATCAATCCTCCATACGTCTGCATTTGGTAAGCGTGATTAAGCTAGTACTCATCATCATTGACTATGACTTAATTTTGAAGGCGGAGGCTCTGGTGTGCAAGTGGAAAGTGTGGCAACGCCTTGCTACTGACAGTTACTGTTTGTCGGTTAATTTGCTATTGCTCTTCAGAGTTCAGAACCACTATTCTCTATACCTTTTTTTAATTCCACATAGCCCTTCTCCTACTTCCTATCTAAATATAATTTTCTCAGTGCGGGTAATTCATGTAAACAGGGTTGCACCCTATTCAGAGGTGTCACACTAACGTTCTCCGTAGAAAATGGCATAGGTCTTCATCACAGAAATTAGGCTACGATGGACAAGTCCTGGACCAAGGCAAGCGCAACTACATCAGGACAAAGCGCTCAGAAATATACCAATAGTTGATGCCTCACCTCTGGTAAGAACAGTTCAGCTATCAACAAGAAGGGTATCGTCCCAGCGCCCATGGTGAACGTGGCGCAGAACAGGTATATGAATAGCGCCGTCAGCCAGTGAGGGCCCCAGTGGAGGTGGATCTGGCTACCGAGGGCGAGGCAGAGGACTCCAGAAGCTATTGATGCGTTGATCATTAAAGTCTGGAAATAATATGCGAAAGTATATTTGTCTATCCGTCTGTTAGTTACGCTTTCAGGTATAAACTACTGATCGAGGTTTACTAAATTTCGTCAAAATTCGTTTAGTGTTTAGTCATAGACTATAGACATAGAGTAGAACTTGGGAGATGGTACAGCCTATCTCGGGGTTATGCTCAATTCCTATGGGATAAGTGTTTGGTTGGTGGCTACGGGAGGAGTATACTATAATCAAATATATTGGTCAACAAGACAAAATAATATTGATGTGATCTCAAATAAAAAGCTAGAGCACACAGTAGGAGGGTATTAGAAACAACGGAGATTAGTACCTTTTACCTACTACCTTAAAACAAATAAACGTACACAAAATAAAGACCAATGTTCATCACACGATATTTTGGCGCACATAGCAGGACCACAAGCTAATATGCCTTAGTGTCAATCAGTCATCGCTTCTTGGTCGCAATTCTCATTGCTCAATTTTACCTTTTTTGACCACAACCTAGGAATATAACGAGTACTGTTTAAAAAAAGAAACACAACTAACTCTTCTCCCAGCAATATCAGTCAAGTACGCGGTCACCAATCCCGACGCAACAGACACTGCAGCGAGCAGCACGCTGCACCACGTGGCAGACATGACGTAAGCGGGAACGGCCTCGCTGAACAGGGGCTTGGCGTACACCTGGACCATCATCATGCCTTGGAAGATCGCGCACGTCATCAGGGTCATGGAGACCAGGAATGCGCGCTGGGTTGAGCGGGAGTTTTCTGGAACAATGAAAATAAAAAATTATTCATTTGATTTTTTTTGACGACCGGTTTGGTGTTTCTTTACAGTAAAATACCTACCTAAACAAATTTCTAAATTGTTGGTTTTAATTCATTAGTTACTAAAAAGTAATCTCACTTTGAAGACAAATTTTTGATTACTTACTGAAAAATTGCCAACGAGACAAAGTTTCTGATGGTTGCTTTCGTTTCCCTTCTAATGTTAGTTTTTCTTCTTCTGGAGTCGTTTCTGTAATAAAATATTTTTTATTTAAATTCTAATTACGTGTATTTTAAAACATGGTAGCCATTTCCTTAAAAAAATATTTTTCTTGCCTTCTGAGTGAGGGGCCAAAGCTCGTCTGATCTTATTTAATTCTAGCAAAACAATCTTGGAGTCTGGTGAAGCGTTTCTGTAGAAAGCCATGGATTTCGCTGCTTCCTTTAAAAAACAAGAGTAAAAAAAGGTAAATATTTTAACACTTTACCTACTCTCGTATCGTATCTAACGACAAATTATACTCATAATGTTATTGCTCGATTATGGGGAAATTATAAGACAAAACATAGGTATTGGGTCACTTTCTGTTTCTTTGGCAGAAGTCAGAAAGTAATAAATTGTAGTATCATTTTCTTCTGAATCGACCTCTGATTATATTGATTGCCCTACTTAGCTTGTTCAGGACTGCGATACAACTTTTTTTTCAAAAATGTTATTTCAACTTTTATTTTCACTTTAGCCATAACATTAGGATAACGTAACTAATGTTTTAGTATTTAGGAGGATGACAATATTCATGGATGGTTGAACGTTATTCAATTTCCTATAATCAAAAACCTTATATTGTACTGACTTTCAAAACTCACCTTCTCCAGCCCTTTACTCATCAAGCACATAGGTGATTCCTTCAGGATAAACTGCAAAAGCACTCCCAGAGTCGACAGGGACGTACAGACATACAGTAGTGTCTTGTATTCTAGAAAGCCTCCTAGTAAGTATGATATCAGAGTCCCTAGTCCGTAGAAAGTAACGGCACCTGAAAAAAGAAGATCTTCAATTAACAGGACCGTAGTCTTGACTGCTGTGTTACAGGATTACAGGGGTTAGGGGGTAGGGCCACGAAACCGTCTGGGGTCCTGGGTTCAAATCCTGGGTCTTACCGAAATTCTTTATTGTATAACTACTTGGAAAATACTCTGTCACTGTCGGAGTCTGGAAGAATCTGTGTTTATGCACTTAATGCACTTATATCATGTCCTGCGCAGTTGGTTGATTATAAAGAATGACTGCCGTAGCCAAAACTCAGCTATGAGTACATTATTCCAATTGTTTTTAGATTTTAACGACAATATTTGTGAATATAAAAAATATTGGCGTCATAGTTTTCCAAGCTTTATTTGAACAAATGAAATATAACTATAGCAACCAGGACAATAAGTCCAACGTGACCCTGAATTAATGGGAGAACCAGTATGTTTGAAATTAATACACATCAAAGGGGCAAAATAAATCGAACCTGAAGCTAAGGTCCCTCTGATGGAGTCCTCAGAGAACTCGCTGACGAAGACCGGGACCACGATGAAGACCATCGCGCCGATGCCGGACACGAACACGGAGACAAGCACCATCTCCACGCGGCTGCTGATGAGAAGCATGCACCAGGATAGCTGGAAAACAGACAATCATTGACTGCCAAGGCATAATAATAATAAAACCTATTTATTAGGTCAAATCAACATTAACTTACATCTAAAACGCTTAAAAGCAGACACTGTTGATAGAACCTAATAGGTCTCCGCTCAGCATGTGTCATGAGAGCGCTGTACGCACCACGACGCTAATTTTCTGCGGATGCCTTATGATAGAATAGTGAGCCAAATTAAATAGTTTAAATAGTAAAATTAGTAAACATTAAAGCGAGACACTGATGACAACATTGTTTATAACGGTGAAGGTTCGAGTTAGATCGTGTTTTTCTATAAATGGGTTTATAGTGCTATGAATAAATACATAGTAGAAAGAGCATATAATACACTATACGTCGTGTACGTTATCTTCATAAACCTTGTAGGAGATCTAATGCTTCCCTAAAAGTGGAAGATCTTCCTCCGAGCTAGATCGACTGTGCTCGGGGACCAAGGTCCAACGTACCATCTTTGGTTTGTTGTATATATGCTAGCGGGCTGAAATAACTCTGCTAGCGCGATGCAGGATCCCATACTAATTTGTGTTCGTAAGTCAGCGCCTTCTGTCATCAGTTGGTAGAACTGTAAGTGGCGAGTTGCTTGATGTCTGTTGATCGGGCGTAGGCGTCGCCACAACCTCAACGCGCGCAGCTTGTATGTATGAATTGTCACACGCACACTCAAACAAAATCTCGATCAGTGTCTTGCAAAAAGTTTTCTTCTACTATGGCTAAGGATCCAGGCCCCATATAAAACTTATTGTTTGGGGTTCACCGGTGACCCCCGATAATAGCGTTCAATGTTTTTAGTGTGGTACAACTATGCTGCAAACAGTTATACTTGTCTGATAGTCGCAATGGGCCGACTCCTCCTGAGAAGTACCACCGACTCCCAGAAGATCGACGTAAGAAAAGCTTTGCTCTGTCAGCTGAGTCAGAGCCCAAAAATCAACAAGCATACGTTGCCCACACGCCACGCATATTCCCTGGTCCGAGGAAAGATCAGGAAAAGAAACAAAGGCTTCACGTGCTTTGAAGTGCCTTTGTTTTTATAACGTTTTATAGCAGCAAGGGTTTTTTATAACGTCACTTACCCGATTTTGGACCGTGACAGAGCATTTTGCGAACAGAAAAGAAAGTTCTTCCGTCGCTTCAGTGTGCACCCTACCTCTATTAGCCAATGAAAAACGTTATTTTTGCAAGCTTTAATCTACTTTTACCTGTTGTTTGTCTGTGATCAAATCCATAGTTTTAATAACTTCTTTTCACTTACCCAAGAAATACTAGCAGCTAAGATAATCCCCTTTTTCCTCCCCAATCGGTCCAGCAGAAACCCCATGAGTGGCGTGCTGATGAGAGCTCCAATGGACGCCAGGCTGCTCAGGAGTGACCCTTCGGTCTCCGTCATAGGCCGGTGAAGAGTGGTGTTCTCAGACATGAACAATTGCATCGTGGACGAGGGTAGGGCCACCATCATGCCATAGTTTAAGCAGTTGAAGTGCACTGGAATGGAATAGTGACCATAATTATGACAATTTTTTTTTGGACCAGATAGGAAAGACAAAGCAAAAGGAACAGCATTTTGTGATCGAATGATAGATAATTGATATCGAAAGAGTAAGTTATCACCAACTTTTTTATTACCTACTGTCGGAGGGTGTGTTAAACTAGCCTTAAATCCCTTTCGGCCGTGCTGGCAACCAAACTTCGCAACCAGTTGCGAAAAAGACATTTTTATTCTTTGTCGGCAACCACACCACATCTTCCACACACATCTTCCACCACACTCTCCTAGAATTTTAGGAACATAATTTTCAACCCTGAATGGTTTAATTAAAATATTACAACCACCACAAACTGGATTGATTGGGAATCTAACCATTACCAATGATAGCACATATTTTGGTGTGGGTTATAATAAGTTGATCCTTAAATTTCTTTTTTTATTTTCACTTTTCCTACACCCAGTTAAGGTTGTGACAATACTTTTGCGTAAATAAATAAACTCACGTATCGCCGCTGACATAACTTGGAATAGAACCCCGCTCATTTCGCCAACTTATTTCCTCCCTAGAACTAAATCTAGGACTATCTAACGCTGGTCTATCACTCGCAGAGACATTATCAAGAATCTCTTGGAGCTCTTATCAATGTGCTAACATCTATCGAAGTGCAAATATGAAAGAGACAACAGCGCTACGTGATGTCATCAAATAATGCGGAAACAATGTCCTACATGGGTAGCATATATAGGCTAGCACATGGCTTCTCTCGTATGAGAGAGACGAGTAGTTACAAATGCTCATTCAGTCTGCCTGAGACGGGGTAAGCTTTTCATTGACCGCCTCCGTGGAACAGTGGCTAAGCCGCTCGGGTATAAACCCGGAGGTCGTGGGTTCGATTCCCGCCTAATGTCTGGTTGGTGGTAGGGCTTTTTCAGAGTCCGACTGGCTAGCTACCACAGGTGAAATCTGCCGCCATAATAGCTCTGCCTGTGCTCCGGCAGTATTAATGTGGGAGCCAGTACATTTGAAATCAAAAGCTCGAATGGAATGGCTTTTTCAGTGCCCGACTGGCTAGCTACTACCCCCACAGGTGAAATCTGCCGCCATAATAGCTCTGCCTGTGTTCCGGCAGTATTAATGTGGGAGCCAGACAGCCAGTACACTTGAAATCAAAAGCTCGAAGATCAGGTCTACAGTCAGGAAGCACATTGAGCGACGCTTCCCGGTGAATTGTCCCTCAATGGAATAGGCCGCAGTAGTCGCTTACCATCTGGTGAGCTGCGTGTCTGACTGCCAACTTACTTAGTATAAAAAAATGCTGGGCAAAGCGATTGGAGTTTTGACTTTCGTAGATCAGTTGGCAGCCAGCAGCCTATTCCATTGCAAGACACCTAAACAGCATCGCTCAATGGGCTGTTACACTGTAGGCACGTCTGATCTTCGAGCCTATGATTTCAATTACACAGGCTCCACATTAACATTGACGGACCTCAGATTCAGGTTCAAGTTCAATTTACCAGACAGACAAACAACAAAAACGTAACCATATCTATAGTGACTTAAACAACAATAAAAATTTGCTATACGACGTAATTATGAAACATTTTTGACACCGTCATTGATGAGAAACACTATAAAAAGATTTATCTAAAAATAGCAAATAACATGACGACATCTACATAAAGGTTCCGTATAATAAATTAATAACCTATACTTAGGTTAGGACTAATTTCACCGCTGTCACTACTGAAGTACGGACGGCAGCAGAGATATATGTCAAAAAATCTCAATTGAAAGAGAACTTTATTTGAAGTGAATAAAGCTGGAAATTGGTTGTAGAAATTTGACAGATTAGGGTAGTCTGATGTGCTGTGATGTAATGTTTATAAAAATGTATATGTATAAGTATATAGTTTATCCTTTATTTTGTCTGGCCCATAATACAAGGTATGGTTTCTTTGGGGCTAGATAGCTAGTGTGAATATAATAAGGATACTTTATTGATTTAGTATCTTCCTTTTGTGCATTTATCATTTAAAAGAACGATTAAAAAGTGTGTTTCTTGCTGGTTCTTTTCGATAAATACTAGTAGCAACATCCTGAATCCGTTGTTAGAGTCACTATGTACTACTATACCAAAATTATTTTTCTTTCATTGTTGTTAAGGAACCCTTTACCTCTATCAGTGTTAAGCTTGAGATTTTCACACAGTTAAAGCTATGCGAAAACTTGCTTAGTCATCCCACATGAATTTGATTTACTAGTTGATCCCTTGATTATCCAATGACTTGATTTTTTTGTAGTTTCTTTGATGCCTGAAAAATACGACGCAAACTTGATAGTAGTAAAATATGTACCTCTGAGGGCTTACGTAAATGGGAAACCGCTAGTGTAATGTGGCAAGTTTTGGAATTAAACCTCAACATAGTGGCTTAGTCTTAGTCCTAGGTTCAGTAAAATACTAAAATTTAAGAAAGAGTATAAGAGGTAGATTCTTTTGAAAGGACGAGTTCCGATAGGACCCATAAAAACTTTTGGCTCGACCTAGGAATCAAATCGAGGAACGTAAAATTGGCTAGGTTCACTAGACTAACGAGGAGTAATAAGTTAACCTACTTATTGACTAATGTGCCACATTGCTCGTTCAATTCTAAAGTTGTCTGGTAGCGGTGCATATACGCACCTTTATGTACGAGACTACGAGTAATAAATAGGACTACGGGAACAAATTGGCAGGTCCTTAAACGTCTTACTGACGGTCACCCGTCCGCCACACACGCTATGATTCGTTTCTTAGACCTTTCTTATACCAAAATATTATAAAAGTTTGTGCGTGTTATACGGAATTGTGAATGCTGTTTGAAAAAGTAACAGTACGTGTTACTTGTGCTAATTGTGGTACCTACATCAGATAAAAATCTTATCTTATCTTACTAATCTTACTAATATTATAAATGCGAAAGTCTGGATGTTTGGATGTTGAGATGTTTGGATGTTTGTTCCTCAATCACGCCTAAACGGCAGAACGGATTTAGATGAAATTTGGCACACGTATAGTTTATAACCCGGAATAGGACATAGGCTATACAATTCCTAAGGGAAACGTCTCATTCCCGCGGGAATATAAATTTTGAAACTACTGAACCGATTTGAATAATTCTTTTACTGTTGGAAAGCTACACTATCCCCGGTGAACATAAAGTTCTTTTGATCCTGGAAATGTGGGGGGAAGGGGGGATATTTGGAAAAAGAGATTACGCGCGGGTGAAACCGCGGGCGGAAGGCTAGTATAAACAAACATATTATTGGGTGCTATTACTGTATTAAAGATAAAATTAATACTAAATTAGTGAAGAGCATTGAGAGTATTGGCCCTTTATCCTTGGAGTGTGCAAGGGACATAGATGCGATTCCCTTTCAGGACAGCATAGATAAGAATGTTTAAGTTTGTTTTATTATCTGTTTGTATAAAGTTAGTCCTTTGTGAAATAATATAACTATTATAGTACCTAGTACAAAATAATATGTATAAATATGCACTGGGCTCAAAAAAAAGTATGTATAAGAATGTATTTACTTATTTATTTAAGCTTCATTGCACAAATCGAGTACAAAAGGCGGAATTAATACCTCATGGCATTATCTCCCAGTCAACCACAGTTATGTATGTAATTTGAATGGATGTTTATTTGTGGTAACTTCGTTGATTCTGCTCAACATGAAATCCCTTATCCTCTTTGTAACAATTATTATTCTTCTTGGATTCTTTAATGTTTATTTCCACGGCTTCGCTTTAGTATACAATGTTATTCTGTACAATGTGTGTGTGTGTGTGTGTGTGTGTGTGTGTGTGTGTGTGTGTGTGTGTGTGTGTGTGTATATGTGTGTGTGTGTGTGTGTGTGTGTGTGTGTGTGTAAGTAAGTAAGTAAGGAAGTAAATTTATTCCAAAAAATATTAACCTAATACAGCTTGTTACTGTTCCCCACACTAGGCTAAGCCTGTCCTGTGGGGAGCATAAATCGATTTCCAATTTATACAAAATTATGGCACATTTAAAGATTACAAACAAAGAAATAAAAATATATAGGTAATTAAAAGTCAAACAAGTATCAGCTAAAGAACATGGATATAGATGGACATTTTATTACAGAGGTGTGTGTTTGAGTGTTTGAGTGAGTGTAAGAGTGTTTGAGTGAGTGTAAGAGTGTTTGTGTGTGTGTGAGTGTTTAGATCAGTGTATGGTGCTTGCTTTGAATTATTTATTTATTTAAAGAGTTGGTTTTAAAATAAATTCGGTATCCTCATAAGACCATTTGAGTAATGCTTTGGTCAGTTTAGTCTTTACTTCGTAAACAGAGCTACATTTAAAATCATAGACATTGACTAGTTTGTTATATATACTAGGGAAGAGGTAGCGGCCAAAACGATGGGAAAATGATGTTTTTGTGGTTGGGATTGGAATTTTAAAGACCCTTTTTTTGAGTAATTTTTTATAATTAGCGGATGTTAGAGTGGATTTGTGGGTATGCAAACAAGCCCTCAACAAAAACAGCTTCCTTACACTGAGTACTCCAGCTTCGTTGAACAAAGTAGATGTAGGGTAGAGTAAGGGTTTAAAAAGGGCTACTTTTAAAACCGCCCTCTGAGCTCTTTCTAACGTAATAAGACAGCTCTTAGCAGATCCACCCCATGCAAGTATGCAATAATTCAGTATGGATTGGCAAAGAGATAAATAAACAGTTTTAAGTGTCATACCGTCAGCTGCGTCCCGGAGATTTCTCATGACATGTATTATTTTCCTAACTCGGCCAGATGTTACCAGTATAATATGCTCCTTAAAATTTAGTTTTTCGTCGAGAATCACGCCCAGGTACCTAAGGTTTGTCGCTCTTTTTATAGATGCACATTTACATTGTAGGTCATTACTGTTTTGACAGCTATGTAATTTTATTTGATTTAAGCTGGGCATTGGAGCTGTTGCAGAGGTTTTGTGGAAGCATAGGAAATTGGTTTTAGAGAGATTGAGAGTTAGAAGGTTTCTGTTTAACCAATTTGTCACAGCCATTAAACCCATCTGCGTCCTTTCCCGAACCTTTTCCCAGCTGTCATCAAAAAAGATAAGGGCTGTATCGTCTGCATAGCAAATAATGTCAGCATTCTGAGTCAGCGTCGAAGAAATGTCGTTTATGTACATAATAAATAATGTAGGGCCCAGAATGCTGCCCTGAGGAACGCCAAAACTTACAGGACTAAATTCACTTGTGTAATCACCAATCTTAACGCATTGAACTCTTCCGGTCAAGTAGCTAGTGAACCAGTCAAGAGCAGAGCCTCGGACTCCAAAGCCTTCCAACTTTTTTAAAAGAATCGGCACAGACACGGAGTCGAAGGCCTTGGCCAGATCCAGAAACACACCGATGCAGCTTCGTCCGTTGTCGAGGTGAGTGGAGACCTTCTCTGTAAGCAGGGTCACGGCATCTTCTGTTGATTTACCCTTCCGGAAACCGAATTGTGCATTTGTAAGTAAATGGTTAGATTCCAGATATGATATCAGTCTTTTATTAATGAGCCGTTCCAGTAATTTAGGGATACTTCCGAGCAGCGAAATTGGGCGATAATTGCTGGGATCATTCTTAGTGGAACCCTTATGAACAGGGATTACTAAAGCAGATTTCCAGGCCTTGGGGAAGTTTCCCGATTCAATGCTCCTGTTAAAGATGACTGACAAGGGGCCAACGATTAGGTGACTGACGGCCTTTAATATCTTATTGCTAACGTTATCTAGCCCTGGGGAGCTATTTGAATCTAGTTTCAAAATTAATTCTAGGATTTCCTGTTCGTCTGTAGGGGGGATATAAAAAGAGTTTAGTGGAGGATTTGGAGTTTTAAACTTGGCTGCTAGAGATTCCTGAGATTCCTTAAGGTTAGATAATATGGAGGTGGCTAGGCTTTTTCCTACTGTTGTGAAGTACGAGTTGCAGGCATTCAGGGACTCCTGCCTAGACCTTCCCTTCTGATCTAAAAGCTCTAAAGAACTACTTTTGGACTGTGTGTGAGATCTGTGTGATATATTGTTTATAGCCTTCCACAGTTTTCTGGGGCAGTTCCTGTTATCATTTAGTAGCTTACTATCATATTCAGTTTTGAGTTTGCGAATGAGGGATATATAAAAATTACGATATCTAGTGTAGATGAACTTTTTTGTGGCGTCATTAGGAGACCTTCTGGCTTCTGCGTGTAGCCTGTCCTTATGTTTGGAACATCGGATAAGCCCAGGGGTCATCCAGGGCTTTATAGTAAATTTTGAGTGACTAACTCGTACCACCTGAGAATTTTTCGCAATGGATTTCGAGAGAATCGAGCAGAACTCATTTGCAGCTTCATCAAGAGAGCATTTGTTAATATCTCCAAAAAGGCGCCAATCAACGTTTTCAAGATCAGATTTGAGGTTTTCGTAATCAATTTTTAATCGGGATCTTTGTAATGGCCTTTTTGTTTTAAATGAGATTCCTACCATTACTATGCTGTGATCTGTCAGATCCGTGGAACATACTGCAGATTCTGGGATGGATTCGGAAGGGATGAATATGTGATCAATACACGATTTAAGGTGAGTAGGAATGTTAACAGCAGGTATGAGGCCATGAGAAGAAAACAAATTTAGACAGGAAGAGGCGTTTTCATCATCCGCCAGTATGTTAATGTTTAAGTCTCCCACGACTATAAGACAAGGACTGTTAATAAGTGCCTTCAGATTATGATCCAGTGACAACATAAAGGGCCTAATGTCTCTAAAGGAGGGAGATCTGTATATCCCTAGAACAGAAAAAGCACAGGGAACTTCCACAACTATACAGTTAGCTTCATCTAACTCTGGTTCTGTAACGTTTGGAGACCATTTATCATTGACGTACGCTATTATGCCTCCACTCTTATTTATATGTTTGTTGGTGTTATACGACCTGTAACCGTGTATTTGTTTAATAGTGGATGAAGAATTAATCCAACATTCGCTTAGTATGATAACGTCAAATGTTATACCCATCCTAGCAAGGACAATCAAAAAACTATCAAAATTACATTGCATACTCCTAATGTTCACATGCAGAACTTTAATGTTGTGATTGGACATTCGAGACATGCACTCTTCAGGAACTGGAATGGAATGGCATTCTATGTTCATGGCGTTGTCGATTTCAACTAGCAGATCTGTGGTCATTTTGACCAGGCATGAACAATTGAGAAAAATATAATATAATCCAAGAAGCCAAGATGTGGCCGCGACATGAAGAGTGTGTTTTGGATTATACTGCATATTATGTTATCTGAACTTATGGTGAATGCATTCGCAAGAACAGGTATGATTAGATTTGTAGTAAAGGTGATTGGTAATGTGTGTGTGAGTAACAGTGGCAACCAAAGGAGGGAAGTGTAGGTGTATGGTGTATGTGCTGTTGTCCATATATTATACATTTTGTAAGTTAACAATGGTATTGGCAAAACTGAAAATGAAAGTATTTCTAAGAGAAACATTACAACAATTAGGGTAGCTGAACGGCAATGAAAAAACAACCTTAGAGGGGACTCACTGGGACGCTGCTGGAGCCGATTCTGCTGACAGCTTTTGAAGGTCGTCGAAGGATCGAATCTGAATGGGAGGGCTTCCTTCCCGTCCGTCTCGTTTCCTGATGTATATAAAACCATTCCGGACCCAGCAATATTTATATCCATTTTCTTGGGTCCACATTCGGGTTGAACGAAAAAGCCGCCTATTTTCAGCCGTTAACCTCTCGTTGACGAAAACCCTTCTCTCAGGCCCGCTGCCCGTGATATCTCTGCTCTCCAGGGTGCGCCTGGATTTAGCTTGCTTAAGAAATTCTTCCCTTTTTGTTCTTCGGGTGAAGGATACTACGAGGGGTCTGGGAAGACGATCTTTTTGGTCTGCCTCCGATTTGGGCCTTACGCCTGCGCGGGATACGTAGTCCAGATCGCGTTCCTCCAGTTCAATGCCGATCGTGTTCGCTGTTGTTAAAACTAGGTGATAAGGGTTCTCGCCAGGGGTCTCAGAGATGCCTAATATTTCCAAATCAGATCGGAGGGATTCATGCGACTGTTTGTTAAGCTGATCTTTAAGTTGAAGTATCTGGGACCGGAGCAATGCGTTTTCTTTCTCCTGTTCTTTTTCCTTATCTTCCAGGCATTTTACTCTGACATCATAATTGACGAGAGTAGCTGAAAGATCATCAAATCTGTTGGCGAAATCCGACTGCATCTTGGCTATGTCTTGGCGCATATATTGAATTTCTGCGAGGAGAGATTGCATCGTAATACTAGTATTATTTTCGCAAGTACTTTCTGATCCAGCGTCAGGAGGGTTGAGGGTGAACCCTGGAGAGTTATAGGTTTTCTTGCGAAATGTGACATTATCGATTGGGCGAATTGGAGTGTGCGTGTTGTCCCCTCCTTTCTTAGCAGTCGCGCTGCAATCCGGGCAAATCCAACGCTTAATTTGTTCACGCTTTAAGTGTGTTGCATTGGCACATGGAGGGTGAAACATCTTTGCACACTCACGTAACGAACAGCATATTACTTCTTCCTCTGCAACAGACTGAAGACATCCTGAGCAGCTCATTTTATGTGTTGTGTTGTGGAGCGTCTGAACGGAGCACGAAGCGTTTGAACGAAGCACGGCTGGCCGGCAGCGAGCGAGCGAGACAGCAATAGAAGCGGGCGGATCGCGAGTTGTCGTAGGTCACGGATAAAATTCGCTAACGATATTATTTTAAACTGTTTGCACTTGTTGTTATTTAACGTTGATGAATTTTGAAAAACACTTTAGATCCGTAGTTGGAATGATTCCTCAGCTATTTAAATATCTAACTTGTTGCTCAAATAGTTAAAGTTTAACCGGTTTTTTCAATAAAAATTTACGGAGCGTGCGACGTGACGTCTACGCCGATTCCAGTGCCGTGGGCGAGGTGTGTGTGTGTGTATGGTGTGTGTCTTTCTCGGCCGATTTCGGCCACAATACTTGTGTAGAATAGTGATAAGCAAGACCGATGGATATATTTGGAGAAGGCTATGTCCATCAGTGGACAACTTTTGGCTGAAATGATGATGATAATGGATGCTATGGTATGATTTTTTTTAAAGTCCGTGTACGCCTATTCTGTCACTTTATATTGTTGTTTTTGATCTTCTTTTTACAACCTTGCGTATACTTTGAGTAGAATTAACGCCATTATTTATTTTCAGATTTGCTTATACAAGTAGATCGTTTGAGATAAACAATTTCATAGTTACCATACATTTAACCTGTAATTGCTCTAAGACACACTCCAACATTATCTTGGATGAAAATACTTTTTGTTAGGTCCACACAAAAAGTGTTTGTCTGCGCAGGGAGGGCTGATTTCATATTAACTGGATTATTCCACTTTGCCCCACCAAGACGCCCCACTCGTGGGTCAAAGTGGAACGTTTAAAATTCGCAGTGGAATATAAATATAATAATAATAAATAAAAGGCACTTCGCGGAAAACAAAAGAATCAAAAGGAACTTACTAATGTGTATTCGCATTGTCTAAAATGTAAACACAGATTAATAAAATTGTTACGAAAAGTATTCTATTGCTCAGACACTGCTCGGGTATGTGACCACCAATCCCCATTGGGAAAGCGTGGCGAATAAGCCGTTACCTATTATTGTAGGTATTGATATCGGCAAACTAGTTGAACATCGGTCGACGGAGAAGGGGAAAGTTCGCGCATATGCACTTGCGCGTGACCAATAGCGCGCGCGAATCTCCCGAACGCCCGCACGCGCTATTGGTCAGAGGTATGCTTCCGACCAATAGCGCGCAGGCGTGTCAAATTCTTGTTCTTCGCAATTGCCACCGGATATTCAAGAAGTTTGCCGGTACCTGTATATAGCGATGACTTGATGGAGGCCTTTGCCCTGGAATGGGACATCAATAGGCTGACACCATAATATGATTGCTTAGTGGCAAACCGACAGAAAACAGATTTAGTTAAAAACGGGTACATTTTATCCCAAGCTTATTCTGTGTGTCAATAATTTACCAGTATACGCATTTCAGTGTTATGTCAGTGATAATGGCCGCAACTTGATTTAGTTATTTTGCAAGTGTCGAGAAAAGAAGCCGTCACCATGGCAGTATTGGTGCAAGTACTTGCTACTATTATTGGTAAGTTTTTTTATATACTAGGTCAGTTGGCAGACAGGCACGCAGCCCACCTGATGGTAAGCGACCACTGCGGCCTATTCCATTGAGGGACGCTTCCCCTGGAAGCATCGCTCAATGTGCTGCCAGACTGTAGACTCATCTGTTCTTAAAACTGATGATTGAAAAAGAGACTATTTCTGATTGAAAAAGAGATTATTTCTTTTCGATAGGTAATTTGAAGCCAGTGGTAGGAGTCACTTGGTAACTTTGATAATACATATACGTAATTGACCATTTATAAAAAGTGTATTTTTGAATTGGTCATCGTTAATTATAATCCGATTTATAAAATTCAAGTAATAATAAAATTAAGACTTAATAAAAAAAACGAACGGATATAAAAAGCGTTTTCCATAAAAAGTCCTTGTTTACATAATTGTTTACCAAAATTTTCTTTCATATTCAAATCTCTATCATATTTCACATTTTCATTATAAATGTAGGTAATTAATTGTTATTATAACTTATATTCAGTTAGGATTTCTAGAACTCTTATAGATAAATACTTAGAATAAATTGAAGAATTAGGTGAGATATTTACTCGACAAGTCGACAAGTTTTTCTTTTTTAATCGGCAAATGCATCCGTTAAACCTTTTTTTCCGGTTTGTCTGTGTTATTAAAAGCTTTGATCGATATAATCTTGCATCTAATTGATAGATGACAATACACATCTCATAAGTACATTAATTTTTTATTTTACATGCCTCCTGTCTCATTGAAATGTTTGTGGTATTGCATAGTTAGATTCCTATCTTTGAAATAGTTAAACAATGGTTCAGATAACACTAGCAGATTAATCGAGATCAGTCTAGTTCTTCTCTAGCTCAACCAGTTTTAACCAAACTATTAAATAAATACAAAGTTACTACGCATGTTGAATTTTCATAATTAGTCTTAGCTTACAATTATACGCCAATAAAATATCAAGGTTATCAACGAAACTAAATTGCTTTCACGCATTAATAGGTATAAAATTTTAATTTATGCCAAGCAGATAGTAGGACTAAAAGGATTATTTTCTCCGTTTATTCCTACTAGTAGGACTGAGCGGTAGAACTAAACGGACTACATCAACTTTCCAAGTTGTGAAATCAACTACTACTTAACTGATTTTTTTTTTCGTATTGCAGGGAATACAGATGATGATTAAATAAAAGCTTAGGTGAATAATCGTTGAAAACAGCATATTATGCTGCAGCTGAATTGCTGCTTTTCATCTTTCATTTCAGTCCCCTTTTCAGATATTAGAGCCTATAATTTCAATCTAGCAGTCACGCACGTGCAATAAAATGTGTGCACGTGAGGTCTTATGCAAATGTGATAATAAGGCCTATCCTATTTAAGGATAGGCTTTGATGTACAAAGCATTTGCGGTTGCACTGGTCCCCTAATTAATATTGCTGGAACACAGCCAGACAGAACTATGTCGATAAATGATTTCACCTGTAGGGGTTGTAAGTTGCCAGTCGGAATTTAAAATAGAGCCTACCTTAATGGTAAACGGATACTGAGGCCTATTCACTCACTTAACCATAAAGTAGTAAGCGTCGCCCAATGTACATATGTACTGCCACACCGTAGGCTCTGCCGATCTTTGAGCTTTTGATTTCAAGTACACTAGTACACATTAAAATTGCCGGAACACAGCCAGATCTGTTATCAACAACACATTTCTGTTGTAGAGTCGTAGCTAGCTGGACTCTGAAAAAGTTCTACCATCAACCATATTGAGATTACTGGGTATATGAGACCTAATAACTGTCGTCTCGGTGTAGCGGGCGCAGGGCGGTGCCAGACAGTAACTGCTTAGTTACTGTTTGGCACTGAACTGTCTAAAGGCAGACGTGGCGCTTACCATCAGGTGTACGATCTGCTCGTCTTGTTACACAATGCAATAAAAAAAAAACAGTTTCAAAGCGGGAACTCACTCCAGGTTTTAAGTTCCGTGTCCCGAGTAATATATCTGTCCAACTAGGTAGTCTAAATATCAAAACTCATTTCAATTCCAGTATGCTTCCCATGCCTAAACTTAGGCATACTCAGCGCTCTCCCTTCCTCAACCATAGCAGACTTCACATCGCCCAACACATCCCTCCACCGCCCCATGACGGATATGGAGGTGAACCTATATGGCAGCATGGCATCTCTGGGGGGCATGGTGGGGACGCCTGTGGTGGCCTTCCTCATGGATCGGATGGGGAGGAAGCACTGCTCTGTGCTGGCTGGTTTGGCGGGAGTGGTAAGAACTGTTCATATTTTGCATCTTCATTTAATTAGCAAAGTTATAATTTGTTTTTCTTTAAACCTTGACTCTGTCTTCGAGCGTTTGTGCTAGTCTGGTGAGGGTACGCTTGTAAAATGGTCCAAGATTTGCAAGCCCAGTTATTATAACTAAGATTAGATTGGGATGTAAGGAAGTGAACTGTCATCCTTTTGCTCCAAGTCAACATCACCTGCCCGCGATGCAGGTGGCGGTATAACCAACCAAGTCCAAAGGCGTAGTTAAGTAGTCCAAGGTACACAAGGACAGAATAGAAAGGGTACAAAAGAAGTTAGTACGTAACTTAACATTTAGGTTTCAGAAATATTCAAAAAAAGCAAAGCTATTCCGACTAGAGCCTCTCTTTGTGCGACGTATTTAGCTGGATATGTCTTATTTGTTTAAGATAATGAACTGGATTTCAACATACCAGTCAGACTGCCTCGGTATTCTTGTGTGTTGTTTAGAAATAAGTTCTGTAGAACCAGAGCGGGTCAAAACTCACCCGCAATCCGTCTTACCCGTCTTTATAACAAACTTAGTCAAAAAGTGCCCGAACTTGACATTAACCATCAGAGCCTTCCCAAGTTTCTATCAATTTTATAAAAGAGTGATGCCCCTCTCACTGCCTGTTAATCTAATCTCATAATGGTTTTTTTATTTTTTATTTTTTGATCTCATAATTTTTAATTTTTTGTTATTTTTCTTAGTGTCAAAATTGGTAATTGTTAAGTTGTAAAATTTTTAATTGTTATGTACAGTGCATGTTGTGGTTACCTATAATTGTAAGAACAGTTAGCCCTAAGCGTAAATGTTGTATAATGTATTTTATGTAATGCTGTATCTTATGTTGGTGATCCAATAAATAAATAAATAAATGCAACATGCCAGTGATGGGCTGCAGCGTCACCGGTCCAAGTAGGTCTGATTTCCCTTGTAAGGGTTACGGAGGTCAGATGGCAAACGCTCCATTGCGTCCGTTATCATGGCAATTCGGGTTTCTCTTATATGCTAAAGGGATCCATTGTAGCTCAACTAAGTACTATAAAAAATTCTGCCTTCAGGTGTCATGGGGCATCCTTGCAAGCACCAGCAGGATCGAGTTGGTTCTCACAGCTGTTTTCATCGGAGGCTTAAGTGGCATATCCTTCCTCATCGTACCAGCGTATTGCAGCGAATTCTGCCAAGAGTCCATCAGAGGAACCATGACTGCAGGCTCCATGGTGTTCTTGGGAATGGGGACGTTGGTGTCCTACTTGCTTGGAGGGTTCCTGGAGTATAGGAATATGGTGTACGTGGCTTTGGCTATGGCGGTGGTGCAGTTGGTCTTGATGAGCTGGTTAAAGGAGTCTCCCACTGTTTTGATGAAGAAGGGGCTTGAAGAGGTAAGAGTTATTAACATATATTTTTGTATTGCTCGCTTGATGGGAAGTTAGAAGTCAAAAAGGCTATCTTTTGAGTTTCTTGCGGCATTTCTTCTCAGTCATTAGGGTCGAAGTGCTGGTAGCTTCAAGAGTGTGTGACCTGCAGAAGAATTTAGTTGTAAATCAAGAGTCAAAATAAACGACTTGATTCTGACTTTGAACAGTTATTAAATAATAGAACAGTCCCTTTATGAGTTTTTCTTCTAAATCCTAGGCAATAAAACGTGTACAAAGCGCATTTACATTATACGTCAAACTCAGACAGTTTTAAAAACATAATTAATATAAAGATAACAGTAGAAAACTTACACAGTAAAATACCTAATTATATTTATTTGATTTAATACTCTTTATTTACACAGTTCAGTTTTTATTGCACCAAGCACGTGTAAGACGAGTGTCGGTAAACTGTACGGTCAACAGCACATCACGGTAAACACTTGCAGCTCGATAATAGCACTTATGCCCCCGACATAAGAGTGGTACAAAGTCCAAAGTCCAAAGTCTAGTCTAGTCTGACGTGCTTTTGACTGAACATTAAAAACATCTTGCATTGCAATATTGACGCGATTCCTATTCTATTGCTATACTATTGCTTTTTGTATTTTTTTATTTGATATAAAAAATACAGAAATGTTAAAATGTCTTCTTATTTTTTATCATTTCTAGCAAGCAGCGGAGTCCATAGCTTTCTACCGTCAAGTAAAGGTTGACTCCAAAGTTTTTATGCAGGAGCTGGCCACCATACGACGCGCTCTCAATCCAGATGAATCTGGTAATTACTATTTGTAAATGTACTATAGCAAAGACCTCTCTATAACCAACATCAAAGCATGCTACAAATTAGTTCCACCCAGCACCAATAGATGGCGTCTAAAGTGCTTTAATTCTTGGTAGCGTTGCATTGCAATTTCTCGGATGTAGTTAAGTATCTTCCATAAAGCATCCAGGCTCCGAATTCCGCTCAAACTCAATAAATTTTATTAAATTTGCAGAATTACTACCTGAAGCCGACAATTTGGACTTGAGAAGCGAGAAAAAAATGCCTGGTGAGTTAATCAAAATACTATAATAGATTTCTATCTATTACCCAATAGTCTATCTATTCTAAGCCTTTTTGATCCGTGAAACACCAAAATAGTTCACTTAGGTGTTCCACGGTTTCGTGAAAATAGTTCACCAAGGTCTTCCACGGTATAATTTTTGTATCTGTTTTCTGAGCTAGCCCATCGACTGACTGACAGTAACTGCGAGAAGCATGGTTATCACATATATACAATAAAAAAGGCTTAAAGTATAAACTTTTATTATGATATTATTTATGAAGGACAGGATGAACGGAGAACTTTATTGAGTTTATGGAGTGAGTGGAAGAAAAAGGTAATTAAAGTATGTATAATTTATTTTGTATTATTTTCAGATGAAACTCACACTGTCAGCAAAAAATCTTTATGGCAGTATATTAGTAAGTTCAAAAACTTTACCTTTTTCTAAGACTTTTTGTATTTAAAAAAAACCCATAAACATTTCTTTCTTTCTTTATTTTCAGAAACATCCCAACCAACACAAAGAGGTTTTTTCATCTCCCTCGTCCTAATGTCAGCGGCCATCTTCCAAGGCATCGTGGTGGTGCAAGTCTACGCTGAGCCTATCTTCGTTGAGGCTGTTCCCAAGATGGCCCCCACGACGTGTACCCTGTCGCTAGCGGTTGCCATTGTGGTGGCCAGCGTGGTAGCTGCATATATGAGCGATTTGGCTGGGAGACGGGTAAGTTTGTCTTTTAATATGGCTTCAAAGACAAAGACAAATCATTTATTTGCAAATTTGGGTTTACAAAGTAGGTCTTAATAGTATATGGTTTCTCCAGATTTAGCCATTCAGCATGCAAAATATTTTTATAGAATTAATGTTATTGTGCTCTTCGCGTTAGGTAATTACAATTAATTTAAAATAACAAAAGAAGGAAATCTTAAGTCAGTTAAAAAAAAAAAAAAAAAAAAAAAAAAAAAAAAAAAAAAAAATACAATATTTCAATTATGTATATATTATATACAGTTATTAAAAAAAATATGTCAAAAATGTCAATGTAGAATTCAATATACAAGTCAATTTTTCAAAGATAAAGATAATTGTCAAGATTATAATTATAATTTGTCACTTAAAAAGTCATTCACATTATAATAGCACTTATTAATTAGAAATGATTTGAAATTAATTTTAAATAATTTGTCATTTAGTTCTTTTATTTTATTTGGTATCTTATTGTACACTATTGGAGCCATGCATACTATACTGTTCCTTAACAATGTAGTCTTAGCAGGATGTAAGCAAAGCCTATCACCATCGCGACGATTACGTGGAACTGTATCACACAATCGCGGATAGAGTTGAGAGTTGCTTCTTACAAATAAAGCTACCTCCAGGATGTAAAGCAACGGAAGTGTTAGAATTTTATGCTGGATAAATAGTGGCTTGCAACTGTCACTGGATCGAAGCCCAAACATGGCTCGTACACAACGTTTCTGTGTTTTAAAAGCTACCTCTTTGTTCGTTGAATAGCCCCAGAAAATTATGCCGTACCTAAGAACAGACTCAACCAAGCCGTAATATGCAGTTATAAGCGTGTCGGTGCTGACTGTTTTCGACAGCCTCAGTAGGGCAAAAGCTGAACTACAAATTCGTTTACACATTGCATCTATATGACACTTCCAATTTAGTTGTTTGTCGATTTGTAGTCCAAGAAATCTAGCGGTATCGACTTGTTCAATGTGATCGTTTTTATAGGAAATTTCCAAATTAGAGGGGCTTTGAGATCTCTGGCTAAAATGCATTAAATGTGTTTTTTTTAAATTGATTTTTAAGTTATTATTATTAAGATATGAAATTATGGATGTCAGTGATTCGTTTATGTCATATTTATAATTATTAATGTCATTACAGTTAATTGTTACAGTGCAGTCATCGGCAAATAGTGTCATGGGTTGGTTAATAGCTTTTGGCATGTCATTAATATACACTAAAAAAAATATGGGGCCCAAAACAAAGTTGGCAAAGAAGCGAATCAACATCAAAGTCAACGGAAGAGTTAATGACCGCTTCCGTTTAGTTAGTCAACACTGGATAAAGTTAAGTGGCCACTACAATATATTCTGTTTGGGAGTTTTTAACAATAAGTTGCTTCTTGTGCTGATAAATTAGGTACTCGTACTACAATTTCTGAAAGTTACAAGTATGGGATGTCACATTGATATTGCCATAACAAGGCCAGAGCTAAGAGTATTTTACCTTCAGGAATTAGCTTGATGACCTTTGGTGTTGCAGAATTTCATGGGACCATGACGACATAAAGATTATTCTGTCAGTGGGCTTAAGGGTATAAAGGCACTATATACTACAAGCTTTCCGCACGCGGTTTCACCCGCGCGTAATTTCTTTTTTCAAATATCCCACGAGGATGAGACGTTTCCCGTAGGAATTTTATAGCCTATGTCCTAATCCAGGTTATAAACTATAGGTAAGTGTGCCAAATTTGAATTAAATCCGTTCAGCCGTTTAGGCGTGATTGAGTAACATACATCCAAACATCTAGACTTTCGCATTAATAATATTAGTAGGATTGTTTAATCCCCAAGATTAGCATATAAAACCTAAAAACCATTAGTGACTTTTTTGTTATGTGTTTCTTAATCAGTGACACTTTCTCTTCCTTCCAGCCTCTCATTATCTACTCCTCCATTGCGTCAAGCATCTGCTGCGTGCTCCTGGGCACCCAGATCCAGTTCCATTGGGCTCCAAGCTGGCTCACTGCTGGGCTGATGTACGTCTTCTCAATTGTCTTCAGCTTCGGTGGTGGCACTGTGCCTTTTGTGCTGGTTGCTGAGGTGTTTTTGCCAGAGGTTGGTATCATTAGAACAATTTTATAGATAGTGAGGTAGTTATCTTAGGAAGCAAATGGGCAATACCCAAGAGGTACGTTTTAGGGGCACACCAGTCAATCGCCACAAGGCGGGCACCGGTTCATCGATATCCTCTTGGGGTGGAAAGGGAAACCGGGGGAGTTTAATGAGTAGTACGGCCGGAGGTGTCGCTAACCTGCGGTTACGACGGTGCATAAACGCATTCTAAAAAAAACCAAGAGAGGTATTAGGTATAATAGTAAGTGTGATGATCACCAATGATCATAGACACATGCGAGTAGTTTCAGAATTGTTAAGTTGAATTCTGTAAAAGCCCAGTTAGATTTAAATTCTAGGCATCAACAAAAAGTACTAAAACGTAAACGACCACAAGACTACCTTAGACGCCACCTACAAGTTAGCATTGGCAAAATTCATAAGTCCCGTCACTTTTGTGCTGATGGCTACAATATTAATATTGTAGGGAGGCATTGGTCCAAGTAACATCAGCTATTAGGTAAGCTTAGGTAATAAGATTTTTTAGTAAGATCTAATTAGTTAGGTTACAATACTTCTGTAAAATGAAAAACTTGTACAGAAACTGAATGGATATTAAAATTTAGTCGTTTCGCACCACGAGTTATTCGAATCGCGGTGCGAATCACCCAAGATGTCTTTTGGAATGGGTCCTCTCGCACCACGTTGCGAATCTCCCAAGAACTTTTTTAAATGAGTCGGTTTATAAACAATTCTCTTTCAAACAGAACTATTGTTTTTGTCCTCAGGTAAAAAGCTTCATGACAATGATCGTGGTGGAGTGGATGTGGCTATGCTACTTCCTCGCTCTGCTCGTCTTCTACCCCCTGGTGGCTGTGGTGGGTCTGGGGGGAGTCTTCCATGTCTTCGCAGCCATGTGCCTGCTGACTGCAGTCTTTTCCGTGTTCTTCGTGCCGGAGACCAAGGGTTTGACCTTAGACGAGGTCCAGATATTGTTGGTTGAGAAGAGGAACTCTTAGAGGAGTGTGGGAGATCGAAGTGATATTTTTCTGTGTTAATGATAGTGACATTTGAGTTTGAAGAAAGTTAGATCTTTCTTGTTATAGGTAAACAACTAAGAGTGTTACCTGATGTGGACATCTGTGGCTAGAGTCTCATATACGCCTTATGGTTAAATCATCGTCCAAGCATATCGTGACACAACGTTTGGAGAAAGATCTAAATAGCAGAATTTAATTACAAATTACATATAAATGATATAATTTTAAGACCAAAAGGCACTGCGCTACGTCTTTGCAGCGCCTTAAGGAAAGAAAGGAGTGGAAGAAGTGTGTTGTGATATTACAGTGATATTCTACTTAGAGCAAAATAAATTGTATACAAATCCAGTTTTTGTTTTATTCGTATTTATTTAGCTATTTCGCAAAAGGAGGCGGCAGTTAAAACTATTGTAAAGTTTAAAGACTTTATCTAGATTATTAAAATCATTACATAAAGGAGGCCTTTGTCTGGGTAGAACATTTAATGGCAGTGTTGCCGAACAATCGATAGAAAATTGATTTATAGTGCAAATGGAGGTACAAAAAACCGATTTTTCTTTACTAATCAATGGTACCGATATTGCATCGGTACCATTGATTAATATATAGATAGATATAAATGTTTGGGATTTTCTCGATGGATTATATCAATTATAATTGCATAATCACCTTTAGACTGTGATAGCCGAGCGGCAAGGGTCGAGTCCCTTGCCGCTCCTCCTAATCCTTGTGTCCAGAAATTATCGATTGGATCAATTTATTATCGATATCATTGATAGAGTCCTGCTAATTTTTAGATTGTTTAAGGTGGCAGTTTTATATTCGTTCTACTTTACTCTTAATACTAAACAGATGCGATACTAAAGAGTAGTAGCGATATTGATAACAAAGATGAGTTTCTGTTCATTACTGACATTATTCATTGTTTTATCTCTGTGTGACATATTAGGCCTCTTGAAATGAGAACGTTGAGTTGGTTTTCAATATACGCGATATCACGATACGGCTATTCGGGTTTGGCCAACATTTGGTACACCTTGCCAAATGCGCCAAGTGTCGTGTGTTCGTGTTCAAACCAATAACAAAAAGTGTTTATTCTGTCTCGATGTTTATGTGTATTCGAGTAAATTATAATGTATCATGAATCTTTAAATATTATGATATTAAAAAAAAATCGTTTCGGGTACACTACGTCAAATACAAGATATTTGGACTCCTGCTATAACAATACAGTTAAACTTCATCCTTTTTGCAGTAATTGCCACATAAGATTCCTTAACATTGAGTAGTGGTAGAGCCATGCTGTTTTACAATACGAATGGGCCGGCTCGTCCGGGGAAGTACCACCCTCTCACATAACACCACAGCGTGAAATAATAGTGACTACTATTGTGTTTCGTCTGGTTTTTGAAAGTGCCGGAGACCCACACCTCCCTTATAGGGCCGACAACGCATCAGCGATCCCTCTGATGTTGCAAATGTCCATGGGCGGTCGTCCAATGGACACGAGCACTTCTCCTGTGCACTCAAGCGTGTGATTTACAACAAAGCGTTGTTACGCTTAGTTGAATAAGTGCAGCGTTGACGTGTCGTGTCGTCCAATGGACACGCGCGCTCCTCCTGTGCACTCAACCGTGTGGTGTTGTATAGGGCAGTATGTTGGGCGTAGTTAAATGATTGTAGTGTTGTACGCGATGGCTGACCACTTATGTAAGTGATAAAGGGATAAGACACAGTAGAAACGGAATGTCATAAGTTATGTAGGTAATTATTTCGAATTTTTCAACGAATACATTTTTTTTTAACAATGACAGTTCTGTAGCTTTCACATCTTAACCACTGCATTTATTTTGACGAAATTAAGCACAGATTTATAAACTAGACTTATGGAAATGATAAAGGCTACTTTTTGTCTCTGAAAAATAGTCAGTTCATGGGATAACAGAAATAAAAATGTTTTTGTTTGAACTTCTTTAACGTTGCAATGGAGCTACGGATCTGGAAATTAGTTTAGGTTACTTGCGGGATAAAATTGTATAGTCCACACGAGTGAATCCGCGGGCGGTATGCTAGTTGAATAATACAATACTAGTCATTTATCTTTGTTGATTCTGGTACTGTTATCATAAGAGTTAAAAAAAGATTATTTGGGTTCAGATTAATACTAATAACATGATTTAGTCCGATAGTTACAATTATTTATAAGTAGCAATGAAGTTTTAAGAATTTATGAATCCTCGATCATGTAATTTGACGGTAAAACATAACGTAGGCTGCAAAAAAAAGGTTCTTCCGATTGCCATAACAAAGTACGGTCAACAGCACATCACGGTTAACACTTGCAGTTCGATAATAGCACTTATGCCCCCGACATAAGAGTGGTACAAAGTCCAAAGTGTTACGTCTGACGTGCTTTTGACTGTACAACAGTTAAAAAGTGCTGTTTCACTGCGGTCTTTTGTAAGGGAGACGTACCTAATTCTAAAGACTAGTGGCTTATTTGAGTGAAAGATCCACTATGCTTTACCTCTAGTAAAGCCAGTGCCCTTGTTTTGGGTTTTACTTTTTTTATGTTAGAGGCGGCAAACGAGCCAGGTCGCCTGATGGTAAGCAATCCCCGCCGCCCATAGACATCTGCAACACCAGAGGGATCGCTGATGCGTTGGCCGGCCTATTGGGGGTAAGGGACCTCCGGTACTCTCACAAACCAGACAAAACACAATAGTAGTCACTATCATTTCACGCTGGTGTTATGTGAGAGGGGGGTACTTCCCCGGACGAGCCGGCCAATTCGTACTGTAAAACAGCATGACTTTACCATCACGATAAATATTAAAATTCGTATAAAAAATACTCGGACACAGCGCAGGCGCATCACTATTCATTTATCGCAGCAAGTACAGCCCGATTGACACAGACCTTCCAGTTCGAACCACACTGCGATAAGAAACGCGCGCGCACACCCAATAACGGTTTCGGTATTTTAATAACGTTATCTAACTAACCGGTGCTATAACGTGTTATTTTGAAGGTAGGTTGTTGTTTACATTTTTTGTTGTGGTTTAAATGGAGTTTAGTTTGAATGAACTTTAATGAATGAATGCAAGATGTTTATGAGAAGTGTTGATTGTTTTTTATTAGGAATTCCTTTAGTGATAACTAAATGTTAGATAGGTAAGGTTTCTTGTTTAAAATAGAGAGTTTATAATGATTAATGAATTGTATGCATTATAATAATTCATAAAATCTAAAAAATAGAATTAAAATTGCATTTGTTGATATTATAATGTGTCACAAAGTAGACCCCACGATTTAAAAGTGTAAACTTATTTATAGAGTTTTATGAATTATTAATGAATTTTATGTATATTAATTATATTATTAATAAAATCTAAATAATATAATTAAAATTGCATTATTGATAATAATGTGTCACAAAGTAGACCCGACGCTTTGAAAGTGTACCTACCTAAACTTATTTCAAAGGTAATTGGATTTCATGATTTCATTAAATCATTGTTTTGAAAAATTTGGGTTCTGGCTAAATCACCACGCTTACCAAATCGGATTGGTGATAACCCGAGCTGTGTTTTAGGCTAGAGAAGAGAGTCTAGGTATTCGCACCACAAACGAAGTGTTTGGCTGACGCTGAGGTGAAAAGTCATGCATTTTGCAAATAGCAACTAAATTATCATTTGCAAACCTTGCCCCGAAAGAAAAAACACAACAAAAGGCTTTTTTAATTTTAGTATGTTATTCTGAATTTATGCGCATTTCGGTTTAATTGAAACATTGACACAATTTCGTTTTGCCACAAACTAACTAATAACTTAGTGCCAAATAACTTATCTTTTTAACACTAATTTTTCTAAATGTGATAGTGATGATAGATCGATGTTTGTTACTTTTTCACACACAAATACTAAACGAATTAAGATGAAAATATAACAATAGAATAACATATCGGTTAACATACGAAATGTTAATCGCATGAATGTTTGTCCTGGGTGGGATTCGAATCCAGGACCATTGGTGTATGGTACAGGGTCACTTTCAAATGCAATAAGCCAGTCAAATAAATAAATCAATAGGAATAATTATACCTAAACTTAGTTTTAACGCAATGACGTTCAATATACAACTAGACACCCAATCTCTAAGAAAAATTCCTCAAAAAACGTCCGAGCGGCGTTGACACAGATGACATTAACATTTATCTCGTGGAAGTTAGTGTTTAATGTCAATTGTATACAACTAATCGAAAACTCTGCCCAATAACCCTGGGCAGACTTTTGCTTCGGACAATAATTTGAGCGTGAATGTGAGTCCTAAGTAGTTGTATATTGAACGTCATTGTATTAACGATTAAGTATTCGGTGTATGAGTGTAGTAATGTTTCTCATTAATATTCTAATCAGATTAGCTTAAGATCCTTTTACCTTCCACTCATGGACAAAGCGAGTTAAAGTAGGTTTCTGTTAATCTAAAACTTAAAATAGGCTCAGAAATTACCGACTGAACCGATTTGAAAAATTCTTTCACTGCTGGGATGCTGCACTATCCCCGGGTGACATACGGTCCTTTTGATCCCGGGAATGTGGGGGGACATTGCAAGAAGGACTGACGGCCGTTGGGGCGGAAAGGTCCTCGAGTGGTGGCCACGTATTGGGAAACGCAGCCGTGGTAGGCCTCCTACAAGATGGACCGATGATGTTGTAAAGGTCGCCGGAATCCACTGGATGCGGGTGGCGCAGGACCGATCGGCTTGGAGATCCTTGGGCGAGGCCTATGTCCAGCAGTGGACGTCTTTCGGCTGAAATGATGATGATGATGATGAATGTGGGGGGAAGAGGGAGATAATTGACAAAAACGGTAACGCGCGGGTGAAACCGCGGAGGCGACCGCGGTGCGATATATTTACCCAAAGAATATATTTAAGTATAACAGAGACATAATTATAATGCCCAGTTTTGCTTACTGATATATACAAATTACAAACCATTTTAAGCAACTGTGCACAAAATCCATAGAAAATAGAAATGTATGGAGGATACATAAACATCCGAGAAACCGAAACGCTATCGTGAAATAAAGTACTTAACACGCCATCTATTGGTGCTAGATAAAACTAATTAACAGCATGCCTTGTTCAAAAACTCTTTTCTTCTCCGCAGTAACCAACCAATGCTACCAGGATGACAGAGAAGTCAGGAGTGCGGTTCGAAGAGGCGGAGCGGAGGCGTGGCATTATCATGGCATGCACCGCTACCGTGTGTGCTACCCTGGTGTACTTGACTCGCAGCTCCCCGGCGCTGACGTCGGCTGTGCTACTGGTAGCTGCTTACCTCATGACCGGTGATCGGTACCAGTGGCTTTATATATGGAAGAAGACGCTGTTGAGAGACTTTCGGTGAGTGTTATTTTATGCTATTTCTGCTGGGATTTTAATCATCACAAGATGGACATCAGCTTGTCCCTGGTTGGGTGTGAAGGAGAAAGGAGTTGGCTGGCTCAACTGCGGCTATGGTGGCTTTACGCATTCTACACCGAACAAAATGTTGGTATACTTTTCATGTTAGAAGTAGGTAGATCCGCATAAGAACCGGGGCGGCCATTGCCCGTAAATTATACCATAACAAACAAACAAGCAATCAAATCTTTCCTCTTTATAATATTAGTATAGATTAGCAGTGGGCAAGGTACATTACGAGGAGGACTGACGGCCGCTGAAGCGAAAAGGTCCTCGATTGGTGGACAACGGGAAACGCAACTGAGATAGTCCCTCCACAAGGTGGATCTATGATATCCTTAAGATTGCTTGGATCAACTAGATGCGGGTGGCGCATGACCGATCGATTCGAAGATCATGGGGGAGGGCAGTGTCCAGTGATGGATGTCTATCGGCTCAAATTGTGTACGAGTATATAACAGTTGCTGGCCTTTAAGAAAATAATACAGCACACTAAACGATTTTATGTCGTATTGGTTTGGAAACACGGCTGCCAGTATGGTCGTACGTGGTAGGAAGTGTTTTGAAGTACGCACTGCCAGACCACCACTTATCCACATGGCTCATTTTCATATTTAAAGTTGTTTTTCTCCTAAATTACATAAAATAAACTAGAGCTTACGTCCCCTCATTTTGACCGTGATCTATTCAACAGGCCGGATGGCACCAATCAGCGGATCACAAGAGGTGTGACCGCTTAGTAATAGTAAACGATTGGATGATTGGCCCGCATCGCGAGCGTTAGGGGATCAAAGTCTTTGATTTGTTATGGTAGATGTGGAGCAAAGTTTAAATAACAATAATAACGTCCCCTTTACCATGTTTTTCGGCAACGGTGGCCAATCTTACGATCAGCCAACTACGCAGGATATATTAATATAGTGGGCTGGTCAATAGCCACAAGGCTGGCACTGGCTCGTTCCAAACGGGTGTGAAGGGGAAACCGGGGGAGTTTAGTGGGTAGTGGACTTTTGTCTCGAGTCCCACACTAGGCCGCAGGTCTAGCTAGCCTGCGGTTATATTGCTTAAAAGCATTCTCCTCCGAAAAAAAAGTATATATTAATATAGTGCACAAGTGAGTGCGCAAGCACAGGTGCACTTCCTATCCCCTATCCTATTTCGATACTCTCATAACACGTTGGGACAGCAGTCTGACACGACCGAAGAGAGATCAGGCGCAGGACCAACGGCCTAACGTGCTTTCAGAGGCACGGGGGTGATATTATATCACCAACTTCCTGACTCCGAACTGTGATTCAGTATTCTTAGCAGAAAAACCCAATCACTTTTGGCTCTTCCCGGGATTATGTACCCAGGACCCCTAGTGTGGCCACTGCACTGCGGAGGCAGAGTCAAAGTTAAGCTATGAAATTAATGGACAAAATAGGATCCGCGATAACTTCGGTCATTTTAACACCAGAGACATAACTCGCATGCGACGAAAGCTTGTAATTTGATTGGCAAACATAACGTTGGCAGGAAAAGCTTTGTGAAGTGGCTCCTATATAATAACTGGACTTCCAGGACAAATCCAGGATCATATGGTGGACACCGGCTCATCCTCGAATTTGAAGGGGAACCGGGGGAGTTAAGTGGACAGTGGGACGCTTTTATGAGTCCCACACACGGCTTTAGGTCTCGCTAGCCTGCTGTTAAGGTGCTAAAACGTATTCTACTCCGAAAAAAAAATGGTCCAAACTTTCCCTGACTGGCAGACAGTTTCGCAGCCCACCTGCTGCGGCCTATTCCATTAAGGGACACTAAGGAAGCGTCGAACAATGTGCTGCCAGACTCATTTGATCTTCGAGTGTCAACCTACACCATAATCTGTCAAAAATTCACAATTGAAAGAGAACTAACTCTACGTGAAGTGAATAAAGCTGAAAATATTATGTTGTATAAAGACATATTAGGGTAGTCTGATGTGCTGTTGTATTGACTAGATCGGAACAAAAGTTAAGACAAAAAGATAAGACGTTAACTATAAACGGACAAGTAACCTCTATGGTATCGTTATATATATTTATCGGTCATTACCCTCTTCTCGGAGACAAGGCGTAGTCAGATTTATTGAAGATAATATCTTTATCAGCCCACTCATTGTTTATCATCTTCCGCCGCTGACTGGCCGTGACCCAGATATGGGTCATTATTGGACAGGACAATACGTCCGTGACCACATTATTATGTGTCCGTGACATTCAGAAATTATAATATAATATTTTGTTTTTGGCTTTTTACGTCGATAAATAAAAGTCTACAGTATAAAAAAACAGAGATCAAAGTCTTCTAATTAAAAAGCAGTGGTACAATTGTCAGTGTAATAAACATGTTTGTTATTATTGGTCAACTTCAAATACTTTATGAATTGAATCATCATAAAAAAGTTGTTTATTAGTCAGTTATCTGCACACTTAGCAGCGTAATAAGCATTTTAGAGGGCCTCCAATTCTTAACATAGAAATCTTCAAGAAACGAGCATATTTCTTTCTTCAAGGCCGGCAACGTACTTGTGACTCCTCTGGTCTTGCGGGTATCTATGGGCGGCGCGGTGGTGATTGCTTACCATCAGGTGACCGTGACACGCTTGCTCGTTACGCTACCCGAATTGTGTGAAAAGTCCAATTCATATTTTGCCTGATCCGGAAGTTGAACCTAGGACCCTGAGATCACGGCAAGGTACTTAAACCACAAGACCATCGAGGTGTTATTTGCTTTAATTATTATTATTTGCTCAATTTAATTGGTATGCGCTTTATGAAAAATTTACGAGGCTATTTGTTTGTAATTTTGTATGTAACAACTTAAGTTAGCCGACAAGTTCGTAGAAAGGCTAAATGTAGTTGAAGTAAATAGCCAGTATTATGCTTTGTGGAACATTTCAGGCTATGGACCATTTTAATTAACGTTCACAAATTCGTGTATTGTATTAAATATTTATTATTATTTATTAATTATTTGGACTAAGCCAGCACTTGACCACAGAGTTGCCTGATAATAAACAACTAACTATGCGATCTACGACGGAGCGCGCTTGCTTAGGAAAATTTGTTAATTTTTCCATACACAGATTTAATTACAAGGTTCACCACAAAAATTAATTTTCTTTTATTGCTTGTTAAGTTAATATTTGCGGTTTTGTTTTTAATTAAACTTAATGCATTTTGCAGAATAGCTTCTTTTTCTGTCACGTGATTACTTATTTGAATAATGTTGTATTATTAAAGTTAAATGAATAAATAGTAAATAAATATCCTTAAAAAATTTCACACAGCGTCACAGCTTGTCATAAAGTGCTATAAAACGAGCCCTTTAATAAATTTGATTCGTCATCTAGCCCTAAACTAAGCATAGTTTAGACGACGAATAACTATATTTATATATATAACTACTTTTTATTTTTGAAATATACATTATATTAAGTGAGCCTTAAGTGGCAGTGGGCAGGACACATTGCAAGGAGGACTGACGGCCGTTGGGGCGGAAAGGTCCTCGAGTGTTGGCCACGTACCGGGAAACGCAGCCGTGGTAGGCCTCCCACAAGGTGGACCGATGATCTCATAAAGATCGCCGGAATCCACTGGATGCGGGTGGCGCAGGACCGATCGGTTTGGAGATCATTGGGGGAGGCCTATGTCCAGCAGTGGACGTCGTTTGGCTGAAATGATGATGATGATGATGATACATTATATTTAATATAAATAGAAAGATATTATGATAATTTACACAAATGTTTGTGCAGTTCGGGGATCGCGCCGGCTACCTATGGTCAATTGGTCACATATTATGATATCTTTATATTGTGCTAAGATGTAATTTATTATAATAACCGACTTCTCAATCCGGGGGAGTCAAGAAAAAATGGCGGTTAAAAAGATTCCGGGATTTTTATCGTGTGTGTCTCAAAAACGAATATAAGTTATATTCTATACATCGTTATCGCGCGGGCAGTTTGGGGGCGACGCATAGATGACCGAAGGGCTGTCACACGTATATAACGAGTATTAGAATATTTGCATGTTTTTTTATTCTTTAAATTAAAGCCTTTCATGTTATGTATATTCCTTATGAGGAAAAATACCTTATGAGGATAAATAGAATATTATTTCTATTTTGATATTGTAGGTATTTAAAATTGGGACAAAGTAGTGTAGAAGCGTTGTTTAAGTTAGCAACACGTTCTCTGACGGTTGATTCAGTCCAGTAAGTCAGAAATTGACATCATACAGCTATAAATGAGTAATTAGGATAAAAATAAAATTTTCATAAAATTGGTTAAGTTATCGAAACCGAAAAAAATCGTAAGGTAACATTGTTGTGTAAGTGGTCGATTTAGGATAACAAATAGATTCAATGCATAATATCGATTTAAAAATCGATATTTTTATTGGTCAAATATAATTTTTAAAAAAAGATCCATGCGTGGCAACCCTATTCATCAGTATCCACGCGTCGCCCCGAAACTGCCCGCGCGATAACGATGTATTATTATAACAGTGAGTGGGCTGATAAATACATTATCTTCAATTAAATCTTTTGGCTCAAAGGTACAATGACCGATAATATAATGTAAATCGTACTTAATATTATAGGTAAATGCGAAAGTCTGGATGTTTGGATGTTTAGATGTTTGTTCCTCAATCACGCCTAAACGGCTGAACGGATTTAGATGAAATTTGGCACACGTATAGTTTATAACCCGGAATAGGACATAGGCTATAAAATTCCTACGGGAAACGTCTCATTCCCGCGGAAATATCAATTTTGAAACTACTGAACCGATTTGAATAATTCTTTCACTGTTGGAAAGCTACACTATCCCCGGGAAATATATAGGGTACTTTTGATCCTGGAAATGTGGGGGGAAGGGGGGATATTTGAAAAAAGAGATTACGCGCGGGTGAAACCGCGGGCGGAAGGCTAGTTATACATAATATACTTTTATTTACCTACATTATTTTCATCTCATTTCATTTACATCTCGGTGGAACAGTAGTTAAGCGTGTATAAAGCCCGGAGGTCGCGGGTTTGATTCACGCCCTAAGTCTGAAAGACCCAGAGTCCGACTACCACACACGTGAAATCTGCGGCCATAACAACTCTGGGAGCCTAGACAAAGTAAAATTTTGACAGCGATAGCGAAATTCGCTAACTTCAAATTGATGGATTTGACAGGTGCCTTAGAAAAGTCACGTGGTCAATCGATATTGAAAGTACGGTTTTTGACATTCGCTATCACAAGTGCGATAACGAACATCATAAGTGCCGCTTGTTTATGGCCTCTGGCTCTGTTCCGGCAATATTAATGTGTAAACCATGGAGGTGTGGGGATACCTCCTCCTGCATTGCACAGGCTACTGCTCCCGATGGGTAGCAATGACCGGGCGCACTCGGCCGTTGTTGCCCAGCCTCCTCCCTCCGCCGGGGGGAGGCAAGTGGGGCCCGCCCTGTAAGAGGCGGGCAGGTCGCCCTGCGGTGTCTCTGGTTGTCAGGGTCCGTCCCAGCCCAGAGACGCCGCCGACGGCGATGCAGGAGCGCGGGGGGTTTAGTGGAGTATTCTTTGTGCACCAGTATTTATAAAGACTGGGGCATGAAATTGCACGAGTCCCACACACGGCTCGCCTTCCCCAGGCGAGTTATGGTGCCTAATAGCATTCCCCTCCACAAAAAAAAAGTACACTTGAAATTAAAAAATCTAAGACCATATAATAAACATACTTAGTTACCATTTTTTTTATGCAAAGAAATATTCTAATTCATAACTTTTAAATACATTGACCATGGGATTGCAAAAACTTTTTCTAGGAGACCAAATTCCACAGCCGAAGCCGCGTGTATAACTGGTATGCAAAATGCGATTGTATCAACAACAAGTGCATTTGCACTGTTAATGCATTGTTTTGTATAACACCGGTCGGAACCAACGGACTTTGCCCCTTACAATGCGGCCCGTGTCACTTAGCGACTGACCTCACGGGTCGGTTTACACTAAAACAAAGTTATAACTTTATCCTGACAGTTTTATAAAGCTTCAGTCTTAAAAAAATAATATTTAAAACCTCTCTCTTTCTCTGAGCATTTTGTGATGTGGTTATGTTTTGACAACTGCCATCGGACTGCAGCGTATAGACCGACAAACTTATCTGTTCCGGTGGCCAAAATTGGAACTACGTGAAATACAATGCAAAAACGATATTTAATGACAGTTCTGAATCGACAGTAGCGACGCCGCCACAGGAACAGATAAGTTTGTCGGTCTATAACTAGCAGTCCGGCTTTTGATAAAGTTAAATAAATACCTAAAACTTGTTATATTGTAATAATAAGGTTACTGATCGAATGCCGGACAATCTAGAAATAATGCTATATCTTTAGTCTTTACTATTATAATTTATGGTAGGCAGTATAAAGATAGTAAACAGTAAAAGATACATATTAATTTACTAAACGTGATTATTTAATCGGTTTCGGGCTTAGCTAATGAGCCGTGCGTAAATAATAGCAAAATTAAACTAATAAAAACCCGTACACGTCTTAACAACGTGCTTCTTACCTTTAAACGTCTTTTAGCTTTTAAATTGCTTATCCGATTTTCATAAAATATAGCTAAGAAGTACTGCGACGAATAAAGATTCCGTTAAAAAAAACCGTGAACAAATCAGTTCATGCATTCAGGAGCTACCGTGCCTCAGATAGTTCAAACTTAAACACTCCTCTTTTTAACCGACTTCAAAAAAGGAGGAGGTTCTATGTTCGACTGTATGTATTTTTTTTTTTTTTTTTTATGTATGTCCGTCGATTTCTCCGTCAATTGTGGACCGATTTAAATAATTCTTTTTTTATTTGAAAGTGCATAGTTCCGAGGTGGTCCCATTGTCACCATGTCAGGATCTGATGATGGGATCCCGGGAAAATCAAGGGCAAACCTCAAATTTTATAGGCGCACACTACGCGTTACTTGTTTTTTCTGAAGCCATTTAAGTTTTTGCGTCCTATAGACATCACTTTATGTTGATGAGCTGATGATGGAAGGTACAACTCCTTAACGGTTAGGAGTTAGGGGATAATTCTTTCAGTATTGTAAGAATATGTGGACCGTTATTTGTATTTCATGTACTTTTGCAGCTAAGCTGATGATGGAAGGTACAACTCCTTAACGGTTAGGAGTTAGGGGATAATTATTTCAGTGCTGTAGAAATATGTGGACCGTTAGTTGTATTTCATGTACTTTTGCAGCTAAGCTGATGATGGAAGGTACAAATCCTTAACGGTTAGGAGTTAGGGGATAATTATTTCAGTGTTGTAGGAATATGTGGACCGTTAGTTGTATTTCATGTACTTTTGGAGCTAAGCTGATGATGGAAGGTACAACTATGATGATGGAAGCTAAAGGGTACGACTTCTTAATTCTTATGTCCCTCTTGCGGGCTGCATCTTTAGTTGGTCTACTGAATGGTGCTGAACACTTAATGAATACCTAATATTGTCAAATAATACAATTCTACTATTTTACTCGTATTTTCGTTATCAATATTATGAGAGAGTTTTACTCACTCCTACGTATTATTCACACTAAAAATAGAAAAATAAACAAACTTTTAAAAAAAAAAATTAAACCGACTTCAAAAAAAAAAACAAAAAAAAAACTACCTAAAAACACTGAAAAGCAAAAAATAATTTTAATAAGACATTCATCAAATGCGCTTATTGTCTAAGCCTATTAATAACATTAAATTGTATTTACGTGCTAGGTAGGTACCTACTAATCTGTTTGAAGTCGGTGCCAAGCCAAAAGTAATGAAAAATGATACATACCTAATAATTTATGTATTATACAGGGTTACAAATAATCCGCGGACGTAGGTACGTAGTCTGGGTACCTACTATTTGGCTTGGCACCGACTTCAAACAGATTAGTAGGTACCTACCTAGCACGTAAATACAATTTAATGTTATTAATAGGCTTAGACAATAAGCGCATTTGATGAATGTCTTATTAAAATTATTTTTTGCTTTTCAGTGTTTTTAGGTAGTTTTTTTTTTGTTTTTTTTTTTGAAGTCGGTTTAATTTTTTTTTTAAAAAGTTTGTTTTTGCATCAGGGGTTACACAAACATGCAAAGCTTGTGCTTACAATTAGAAACACATAAAAATGTCTTATTAGCAATGCAGTCGTTCTGAAATTATATTAAGCATGCACACAGGAAAAATAAAAAAATATTTTTTTGATGATATCTGGCCACTGCGGCCTATTCCATCAAGAGACCCTTAGCCAAAAGAAGTCGTTCAATGTGCTGCCAGACTGTAGGCTCATCTGATCTTCAAGCCTTTAAGTACACGTTCACGTGTTAAAAGTAAGAAATCTTGAATCTTCCATAGAATGAGACGTCATCTGGTGATCGGAGGAGCCATTGTGCCGCTAATCCTACAACACTGGACGGACTTTACCCCCCACAATGAGCGACAGACGACACCGCTCGTATCTATTTCGCGGCGAACGCCGACCGCAGATAGCTTCAAGTTCGTGAGAAATTATGCCAGTTATTGGCATTGTTGCCCATACTGCCTCCGTGGTGCAGTGGTTAGAGCGTTGGGCTCTAAAACCCGGAGGTAGGTGGGTTCAAACCCCGCGGGGAGCATCACTTTGTGGCATTGTTTCCAGTTTGGCTAGGACATTGCTGGCTTGAATCACCTGAATGTCTGAAAAGATGATTCCGTGCTTCTTAAGGCACGATAAGCCGTTGGTCGCGACTATATGGTTCAAAGAGTTACGGAATTAGATGACAATCGCTCCATTATAATAAACTGACTTGTCTGTGTGTTCTTTCCGAGGCACAGGGGTGTTTTATGACCCCATACGAGTGGAAGATCCACTAACAACCAGGCCCAAGGTTGCCGTGTTTTTGGTTGCTTTCTAAAACATGATGCATCACTACATAGTATAAAGCAATGTCGCTTCCCGCTGTCTGTCCCTATGCTTAGATCATTGAAACTACGCAATGGATTTTGATGCGATTTTTTTTTAGAAGATAGAGTGATTCAAGTGCATCCGTGCGAAGCCGGGGCGGGTCGCTAGTTATAATTATATTCAAAACAACGATGATCTATATCATTGATTCAAAACCGCCAAAAACACACGTCACATACTTGATTTGATTAAAAATGACTAGAACTAAATTGGCTGGAAACGTGGCAGGAGCAGGACGTACCGCGTACTGTGATACGTGCTTACGTCGCAGTGGCCTTGCTGTGTCCTGTTTTTAGTGGCTTGTTTAAAAACTTTGCCATTTCCCGACTTGGTATAGGTGATGAATTAGATTGAGAAGTCTGCTATTGGGAGCCATGCGACCATGGGACTAAAGCGACGTCACCAGCTACCGTATCCTGTCAGATATTATGGAAATGTCGAAATTTTACGTTGACGTTGACGTTAACGTTGCCTAAACGTTGCCATGTGAATTTCCATCATCATCAGCCTGTGATAGTCCACTGCTGGACATAGGCCTCTCCAAATGCTCGCCACGCTGATCGATCCTCGGCCACTCGCATCCAGCTCCTGCCAGCCATCTTGCGCTCCACGCTCCACCGGGCTCCACGTTTACCTAGGCGCGGTCTCCACTCTAGAACCCGTTTACCCCAACGGTTATCGGTTCTACGGCAGATATGGCCAGCCCACTGCTACTTCAGCTGGCTAATCCGGCGAGCTATGTCGGTGACTTTGATTCTCTGCCGGATCACCTCATTTTGGATACGATCCCGCAGAGAAACGCCGAGAATAGCTCTTTCTATAGCCGACTTTAAACTTGTGGACCAGCCGTGCCGTAAGTGTCTACGTTTTGGCTCCGTATGTCATGACGGGTAGGACGCACTGATTGAAGACTTTCGTCTTTCCCATACATTTCAATAATACTGCGGTACTACGATACTTGGATACGGTAGCTGGTTTCTTTTAGCGCCTCTATTATGGTGAGTGCTCTGAGGAACTAATCAAAATGGTAGTAATCAAAATATTCTTTATTTGCGGGGACTTTAGGATGCACTAATGAATTGTCAATGTTACAAAATGACTCCACCACCTGTATCAAAATGTTGTTTTCTATTGAAAAGAACTGTAGAAACTCGATAGATGCTCTTTTAAAAAAACTGAACGAGAATTTTTGTAATTACTAAATGTGTTTGGTTGTTACGCAAATTTTAACAAGGTCCTTTATACCTATTACCAGAACACTAAAGATTGCAATCATAAATTATTGAAGGTACGTTGATTGAAAATTAAGTGTGGAATCTAGATTGAATTCTAAGATATTGATTGAGATTATTTTCCAACATGCATCCATGATATGTGCGAAGTAAGGGATACCTTTTATAGTATCTATGCACGGTAGCGGACAACATCTTTTCAGCTCTCTTTTAATTTTGCATTTTTTCTTATGTCTTCTATTCTTTCTTTGATACACTATACCTACAATGTTGCATTTTGCACTTTTGATCCAAACTAGGGTGCCTGTGTCTACTCTCGTAAGGTGATTGCTAAAAATCAGTGTGTTTGCTAATCTGGTGAAAAAACTTTTATTTCAGTTACATTTCTTTATAACCGTATACTCGTATAATATTATAAAGAGACTGGATGCAGCAACTAGACATGTACATCTGAGGATTCATGAGGAAGCCATACGCAATGATGATGATTATAAAAAGGAAAGATTTGTTTGTTTGTTTTATTCAATAGGCTCCGAAACTACTGAACCGATTTCAAAAATTCTTTCACTGTTAGAAAGCTGCACTATCCCCAGGTGACATAGGGATTAAGGAACTACTCTGACTGACGTTGCCTGGCTCTTATTCTTCATTTCCTTTTCCAGAGGTCTGCGGGTGCTTCTCAAGACAATGTTCCAGGTTTGGATCTGGGAGAGGAGCGGGACCAACGTGGTGTCTCGGTGGGCGGAGGTGGTTACGTGGAATCCTGACAAGAAAGCCTTTGTCATGGATGACAGGGCGCTGACGTTTCGGGAGGTAAGACATCATCATCTTCATGACTTTTTGTCTAGCACGAATAAATAAATAAATAAATAAATATCCCTGGACATTATTCACACAGCGCCATCTAGCCCCAAACTAAGCATTAGCTTGTGCTATGGGTGCTAGACAACCACTGACAACGGATAAACATTACTTTTTTTTTTTGAATGGCGCATTTGGTAGTGACCCTACCCTATGCGCTAGGGGTCGTGGGTTCGAATCCCACCCAGGACAAACACTATGTGTTGAACATTTGTGTTTGTACTGTGTCTGGATGTATATTTTTATTTAAGTTTTTGTTTTATATTATGTCAGTTGGCAGACAGGCACGCAGCCCACCTGATGGTAAGCAGCCACTGCGGCCTATTCCATTGAGGAACACTTTACCAGGAAGCGTTGCTCAATGTGCTGCCAGACTGTAGGCTCATCTGATCTTCGAGCCTCTGATTTCAAGTGTACTAGCTACCACATTAATATTGCCGGAACACAACCAGAGCTGTTATGGCGGCAGATTTCATCTGTGGGGGGGTAGCTAGCCAGCCGGACTCTGAAAAAGCCCTACCACCAACCAGACCCAAAGTGGGAATCGAACCCACGACCTCCGAGTTTTATACCCGAGCGGCTTATACTTCATAAAACGTAACATGATTAGAATGACAGCTGTCAAAGTGTTGTGGCTCTCTCGCTCGCTCTCAATAAACCTCTATCGATGTGTCTCACTCTACAAAAAAAAAAAACTTAGAGATGAGACACATCGATAGAGGTTTATTGAGAGCGAGCGAGAGAGCCACAACACTTTGACAGCTGTCATTCTAATCATGTTACGTTTTATGGAGTATAGCTACTGTTCCACGGAGGCGGTCATACTTTGGTTTGGCAGAAGTCGTGGGTACGATCTACATGTTAATATTTGGTTTTTAATCATGCTAATCAGTCGGCAACAGACAAAAGACTGAAAGCCATTGCATTGCAGTGAGATATAATTAGCTGATAGATTTTGGTTATCAGAGCGATCATCTACATACATATCATTATTGCATTTATCTTCGTAACTCATCAAGTCATCACAGTGTGTGATAAAAGAGTATCAAATGACGATCAATCAATATGATAAGGTAAAATTAATATAGCTTCAGTATATAATATACCTACATATTTCAACTATGTTTTGCTGACTAATTTTGTGATTTGTTTAATGTTGGAGCTCCTTCTTTTTTTTGGAGGAGAATCTATATCTATATTATATAAAGCTAAATCTATATATATAAAACTCAAAGGTGACTGACTGACTGACTGACTGACATAGATAGATATCAACGCACAGCCCAAACCACTGGACGGATCGGGCTGAAATTTGGCATGCAGGTAGATGTTATGACGTAGGCATCCGCTAAGAAAGGATTTTGATCAATTCCCACGGGAACGGGAACCACGCGGGTTAAACCGCGGGCGGCCGCTAGTGCGTTTATAAATGCACATGGGCTGGTCAATAGTCACAACGCTGGCACCGGCTCGTCTCAATCGGGTGTGAAGGGGAAACCGGGGGAGTTTAGTGGGTAGTGGACGCTTTAATCTCGAGTCCCACACACGGCCGCAGGTCTAGCTAACCTGCGGTTGTGTAAACGCATTCTCCTCTCAAAAAAGGTAATAGTAAGCTTGTTATACTATGCAAAGGATAAGGATGATACCTATTATCTAGATTGTATATTTTTAAATACGATATTTATTACATAATGAATAGTGTTACCTAGAGAAATATCAATAAATAAATCAGGGATTATAACGTCTTTAGATACCAATATTAGAGATTAGATATATTGCATGTTATGTGTATTACCACATAATACATAATAGTCAGAATATTTGTCGCAAAGCAAGAAACAGCTAAAGGCTTAATGCTAAATTTAGCTTCTGTGTGAAAAAAATAAATAAACATCCAGTTCTTCAATTCTGGTGGTATGACATTTTAGGGCTGGCTTTGGGCTCCATAGTTGATTCTCCAAGAAATTAGTTACCAGTGGAGAAATAGCAGCAATTTGCATTTAAAAAGTTTTTTGTACCAACATAATTAATAATAAACTCACCGGCAATAAAACCTGGCCACTGAGCTTTTTTCATACAAACGTGATCACTTTAGCGTCTCATAGATAAAAAACTATTTGTAGCTGTGCAATGATTATTACGTCAATGAAGAGGCCAAATGCCCAATTAACAAGTCACAGTTTCAAGAATTTACACTAACCGCTCAATTTTCTCAAAAAGGAAAAACAATCAAGTCAAGTTAAAATTCATGTGTACGATATATGGAGCGTCGAGTTCGGTTTATTGTTTTTCCTTTTTGAGAATAGTGAACGATTTTTGGCAATTTTTGAAACTGTGATTCGATAATAGGGCTTTTGGCCTCTCCATTGACGTAATAATCATTGCACAGCTGCAAATAGTTTTCTATCTATGAGACGCTAAAGTGACCACGTTGTTATGAAAAAAGCCCAGTGGCCAGGTTTTATTGCCGGTGAGTGTAGTTGCCTTCATTAACAATCTTATAATTTGCATTAATTCAACTTATTTCTACAATAGTAAATGTAGTAATTCAAGTTAAAGACCGGTTTCTTGATTGGATTTCTTCTTAAAAAGTTACTGCTACAGAAATAGTCATGTGTAATGTACATGTTTGTTCTGTCTATCATAGTAATTTTGTTCACATTTTTGTCTCTATTTTGCAGGGAGATGAATTCAGCAACCGCATTGCCTGGTACTTCAAACGCCAAGGGTTTAAGAGCGGAGAAGTCATCGCTCTGTTCATGGACACACAGCCAGAGTACGTGTTCCTATGGCTCGGCCTGGCGAAGATGAGGGTCACCACTGCGCTGGTCAACACCAACTTGAGGGGGGCACAGCTGATCCACTGCCTGAGGATTGCTGGCTGCAAAGCGCTGGTGTTTGGAGACGAGATGGCTGATGGTGAGTTCTAATACTTGCAAAGATGAATTAATGGAGTTTTTAGGTCGAAAGAAAAAAGGAATTCATGTAAGGATACCTATCCCCACCTGTCTTTATATTACTTTCGACCGACCTTTAGAATGAAATACCTTCAGTAGTGTTTCTGATAAGATACAACTTAGGAAGAATCGAGAAATGAGTTTTACGTATCCTTTCCTTAAGGGCTGGTAATGCATACACTAGCCTTTTTGCAAATGTCCATGAGCGATGGTGATGACTTACCATCATCATCCGATTACTTGTTTGCTTCTTTTTATTAATCCTTGAATTCGCCTTGATAATCCAACTGCTTCTATGTAGATAGATTTCACTGGTAAACCAATGAAGTTATATTTCACGACCTCCGGGTTTTAATAACCGAGCGGCTTAACGACTGACGATACTTATCTTAAAACTGTTTCTTATCTTACAGCGATAAAAGAAATCCAGAACGAAATCCGTGACATGCCGCTCTTCCAGTTCAACTCCCCTGAACGACCCTCAGCCCCCATCGTCGCTGACACTGCGCCATTGGCAGCCGAGCTGAAGGAGATGACTCCTGAACCATTCATCGACACTGAGCAGGCTAAGACGAGAGACACGCTGTTGTATATCTACACTAGTGGGACTACTGGGTTTCCTAAAGCTGCTATTGTTACTAATATTAGGTAATAGTCCAGTCAGTGTGGTTTTGAATACGGTGCACACATTTCTATGTTGTTCTAAAAAGTATAGCTTAGCAAGTAAAAATAAGAAGACTTTGTAATCTATCCGTTCTATCACCATTAAATATTAAAACTGTCATTTTTTTATGAAAGAGGGGGGCAAAAAATTGTGATACCTGCTGGTAAAAGATTACTATTGCCATGCAATCAGAGTCTCAGATGCGTTGCCCACCTTTGAGAAAATAATAAATAGAACAGGGGGAAGGAGAAAAAGAGAAGGAGGTAAAGGGCATTGGCTAAAAAGAAGAAGTGGGTCTAAGTGATTTCGACACTCTCACTTTTTTAGCAAAACTACTACTCCCACCTTCGGATAATAGAGGTTCTGCTACCCGGACTCAGCCCTTAAAAGCTCCAAGATTTCAACATTTTGACAGTGTATTGGACTGTTTGAGTGTAGACTTAATTAAAATAATCGTATTATTAGGTGTATCAAGCATATTATTTCAATGTAAAAAATACCTACAATAGTGTAAATTAATTACCGTTATAAAGCAAGAAACTGGACTTCCTTCCACAGATTCCTCCTCATCCCACTCGGAGTCCACACGTCAGCCCAACTCAAGATGTCGGACGTGATCTACGACCCCCTGCCCCTCCACCACACCGCCGGGGGAGTCCTGGGGGCTGGTCAGGCCATCGTCCTGGGCTGCACCGTAGTCCTGAGGAAAAAGTTCTCAGCTTCCAACTATTGGAGTGATGCTGCTAAATATGGATGTACTGTGAGTTTCTTTTTTTTTTTCATCATTAATGTAAATAACTTTGGCCTAAGTTTACAATACATATACCGTGTGTTTTTTTAGTTTCCCGCAGCAGAACGCTTCACATAGAACATTTTACTGCGGGAAAACAACGACTAAAATATCACGCAGCATGCTTAATGGCTTATATTTTTGAGTCATTGTTTAATGCGATAAGGGTCGTGATTTCGAATCCCACCAGCAAAAAGAATCAAAGTCAAAGTCAAAGTCAAAGTATTTATTTTGCAATTTGATTTACCAAGAAATTCTTTTGCACGTCATAAACTTTTTTTCCTACCAGCACTTCGACGTGAATGAATGGCCTGCTGTTGAGAAGAAGTGCCGCAAGAAACTCAACAGTTACATATGATAGCCTTTTTTAAATCATTTTGTGTTGTACAATAATAACTTAATAATAATATAATGTCAAATTAATAACAATATAATGTCAACTCAATAATAATATATGTAATAAGTACAATAAATAAGCATAAGAGTAGATGTGAATAATAATAATGTCCTCCTTTCCAAGTTTTTAACTACGGCCATGCTACGGCGGCCAATCTTGACACTATGATATATTAAATATAGTGCGTAAAAATTAATACACTCCCTATTCCCTCACTCATAATATTATGATGGTGGGTCTTTCACGATCGAAGACAGGTTTAAAACGGTTTTTTTCTACATGATATTTTTTTGCAAATTTGGACTTTTTAAAGTGAAACAAAAATTAAATCTTTATAAACATTCTTATTTTTTTCTTCAGAATCTGCAAATCTTATATGTAAATAAAGTGGTGTTAGTTACACTATGTATTTATAACTCAAGAACGGATGAACCAATTTGGCTGACAATTGGTGGAGAGGTAGCTTAGAACCAGGAGACGAACATAGGATACTTTGATGGGGGAAGGGGGGGACGATTTAAAAGGATATAGGGATAGTTAAAAAGGAAATTACGCGCGGGTGAAACCGCGAGGGCGACCACTAGTAGATGAATAAAAGACGCCTCCTATAAAAGCTTAAATACCCCAATTACCCCACAGGTAGCTCAATACATAGGCGAGATATGCCGGTACCTCCTCGCGGTACCCCCTGGACCCAACGACCGTGCTCACAAAGTCAGGGTCATGGCTGGCAACGGGCTTCGACCGCAGATCTGGGAAGAGTTCGTGGAGAGGTTCGGAGTGAAGAAAGTCCTGGAGTTCTATGGAGCTACCGAAGGGAATAGTAATTTAGGTAAGTTAATTAATTGCAGATTAGTAAACTTATATTCAAAGGTTAGGAGTTCAGAGAAGCGTACAGTGTGTCAGCACATTGAACGATGATTCCATATAAAGTGACAATGGCATACATGGCCACAGTTGCCTTTTACCATAAGGTGGACTGCGTGCTTGTCTGTAAAAAAAAGTGTAAAAGGAAGAGGCCATTATTTTCCTTACGCCTTGTCCTTTACTCGAAGAAAAACCGAAATTGCTACTTACCATCAGCATAGAGCGTTCCACTGAAAGTATATAAAAATAAAGGTCCTCTTTTGTACTTTGCGATAAGGAGAAATAATAAAATTTTATTATTTACAGTGAACATGGATTCCAAGGTTGGCGCCATCGGGTTTCTAAGCAGAATGGTGTCATCGGTATACCCACTAACTTTGGTCAAGTAAGTGTCAATATAATCAGATTCAAATGCTATTAGGATAATACCTATTGGAATTGAGCGAAAAATGACGTCAACTGCGCTTGTCCATAACGATAGGAACCAATAGTAACGCTTTATTTATCTGTGTGTGTGTTAGTCATCACTGTCGCGTCACGCAACTCCAAAAGGTCGTATCCTAATAATGAACCAGATGACCTTTTTATGTTTTTGTGACTAACCTCTTTGTCAATCTGGTTTTCCTAACTCACCTTATCAGGCGTAGTGCGTGGCTTATATTAATGAATTTCAACTTGGCATCTAGTGCCGATGGCTTAACTAGAACGACCGATTTATCAATTTTGCCGTTACTTAGCTTTAGCGATTTCAACAATCGCTATAGTTAAAATCGCTGAATGTGGAAAAAAAATTGCTATTCCACTTATCCCACCTAGCCATCCCATCGTATTTTCAAAAGTGTAAGTGAACTTTAGTATCTTTTGGGTATAGCGTGCTTGTGATTACGCTCTACATCTCCTGAAATAGGAGTACCTCCTTTTTTCATAAAATAATTAAATACTAGTATGACTAGAACTGATCAAAGTCACCACGTTGATAAATTCTATTCCAATAAATTACTGTTCTTAACTTTCAGGTGCGATGAAATCACTGGCGAGATAATGAGAGATAGCAACGGAAGGTGCATCAGTTGTGGTCCTCACGAACCTGGTCAGTATTCACTCTAGTCTTACAACTATAACTCCCTATTTTGTTCAGTTTGGGATTATTATTCCTATGCTGCCTGCCTGTGTGTCCACTAAATTCTTACATTTAGGAATATTATGGTAGAGCGAGGCTTTCTAGTACAAGTTTGTAATACTTTGAAGAAGTCTTCGACCATATTGTATCCTAAATTCTAAGTCCCATTCCCAAGGAAAGAAGTTGGGATTTATTATTTGCCTTTGATTTATTGGCCAAAAGCTTTATCAGACCGTGGACTCTTTATTTAGTTCCATTCTTGGAATTTAAATTTCCATCCTCACAATTCAGTATTCTTCGGGAAAAAACTAAAAACGCCTACTTGATATCATGGATATCTGATTATGGAATCAGGGGTGAAAGCTAAAGTGAACTTATATACTTTGCCACTAATTTTATGTATATTATCTTCTTCTTCAGGTGTACTCCTAGGAAAAATAGACCCGAAGAAAGCAATCCTGACGTTCGCCGGATACGCTGACAAGACTGCTTCGGAGAAGAAGATGGTTCGCAACGTGAGAGTCGATGGCGATTGCTATTTCAACACTGGGGACATCATGGTCATGGACCACTTCGGCTACTTCTACTTCAAGGACCGGACAGGGGATACATTCAGGTAGGTCTTTGACTTTCATTGATGACTTTATAATTGTTTCAATTAAGTTGTTAAGACTAGAGGAAGCTAATTTAAATTTGTAGGTTTTTTACTCCTTTTGTTATATCAAAAGTCCAAAAATCTATTAAAGAAGGCAACATACCAAGTAGTGTATCGAATATTCTGCCAAAAGCTAATAATCGAGCATGCGACCTAATAACTTTTAATGACAATATTTGACAGTCGTTAGATCCTGTATGCTGCATTTTTTATATGATGGGTGTGGCAGAAACTTAGCATAACAGCAGCTATAAAGTGGCACTTTATGGTTGTCTTCTGTAAGATGAAGGTTCTTCCCCGGACGGATGGCCTATGCGAGTGGGAGAACCACTATGTTCTGTTTTTCTTAATTTCCCACTTCTTTTACTTAACGAAACTCTGGTTAAACTTTTCAGATGGCGAGGAGAAAATGTATCAACGGCAGAAGTAGAAGGTGTTATAAGCTCGCTAATAGGACTGAAGGATGCCGTAGTTTTTGGAGTCAAGGTACAATAATTATTATTTGCTTTTAGCAGATTTCTTTATAGTTTTTTCTCACCTTTCAAAACACATTATGTATAGGGACAATATACTGGAAATGAACACCACTGGGATAGAAGATTTTAAGCAATGGCTAATATTATTGTATTCAACTTTTACAGATACCAAATGTGGAAGGCAAAGCTGGTATGGCGGCAATAGCTGACCCAGAAAGGAAGGTTGACTTATCAGAACTAGCCAAAGGCCTAAGATCCTCCCTCCCTGTCTACGCTAGGCCTCTCTTCATTAGGATCATGTCGGCTCCCCCTCTTACGGCTACTTTCAAACTAAAAAAGAAGGAATTAATTGAACAAGGTTATACACTAAACATTCACAAGGATCCTTTGTACTTCTTAGATCAGAAATCAGGTGAATATGTTCCTCTTACATCTAAGCTGTATGAAGATATAGTTAATGGGGTTATTAGGCTGTGATTGGTATTGTAAGTAATTATTATAAGAAAGTTATAATGTTAATTTCAAGCAATTTTTTGCAGCGTTTTTATGCAATCTTGTCAAACTTGTTCGGCATATCAATATTTTTTGTGTACTACATAGTATGTACACTACAAGACTGTATATCAATATTTAAAAAAACGCAACGTGCCTTTTACCTTAATGCCAAAACTAGGTTAAAGGCTACGGTTAATTTATTGAAATAGTACCTGTACAATTTATTAAAAATATATACAAACGCTGCAATTTCAACGTATTTTGTAGCTCATGATCAAATTCAAGATGTAATAGGGGTGAGGATATTTATTAAAATACATAAAATATGCCATATTAAATACACCCGTTCGATGAAAGCAAACATATAATTAGTGTACAGATTTGAAAGAAAAATAATTAGTTTCCAAGGAATATATCGAAATCTAAAAATACGCTTGGCTAATCCATAATATCAGACCTTCGTAACCTTTGATAAAGCAATGAGATCGATTGTTATCAGTTTTACTTGGTTCTTAAACTTAAAGGTTTAGTGTTTTATAATGTAAAATAAAGAAGAAGTTTTTGCCAGTTACACATATTCACATCTCAGATTTTTAAGAATGTAAGATTTATGCAACTACTACAAGCAAATCAAAAGATAGATATAGTGAAAAAATTGTTAAAGATAAATGTCAAATTCACCAGATATGTATATATATAGTTATTTTAGTATTGAGTCTTTTTGCCAAAAATGTGTATATTGATATAAGAAACACCTGAACAATTGGTATAATTATGGAATTCGTTAAATCTATTACCTTGATGATGTATTTAATTATTGTAACGATCACGGAATTTTACAAATTAAGTTAATATTGTACTAGTTTGGGATGCGAAAGCAACCACTTTAGTATTTATTTGGTACCTGTTTACTTTAAAATTTTGAAATAGGTGGAAAAGTAGAATTGACTGACATAGTCATTTTAATATGTTTAATATTAGCACTACTTTTATTGCTGACTATCACTTATTTTAGGTCCATCTGGTTCGTTTGCCTTTCTCTTATATAAAATTTAATCTAAAGTTGGTATTTACTAGTTTACATTTATTGTTCAATCTGTCAACAATTTAATATTATCGTTAAGGTTAATATCACAATAATTTTCTTCCAAAAATACGGCCTATAAAATGTGATATTTAACTCGAATTTTTATTTATTATGTTATGTTATTGCAAATAAATCAATGAGGTAAAGGAATTGTTGGTATTTTTTATTTTTACTTTAACCTTAGCACACAAAACCTGATCATCAGTCAGTTTGCTCTAGACTGTAATTAAAATTATTTATACCTGTATGTTTCAAGAATGTTTTCTATGGATTTTTTTTATGCTTGAGTAGTTGGCAGCCAGGCACGCAGCCCACTTGATGGTGAGTGGCCACTGCGGCCTATTCCATTATGGGACATTTTACCAGGAAGCTTCGCTCTACGTGTCGCCACACTGTAGGTTCATAAGTATTTTCAAGTATTTTGATCTTCGAGCCTCGAGGTTTCAAGTGTACCTACGGGCTCCCACATTAAACTTTTGAACGCCAAGCTACGAACGCACTGGTCGTGTCCTGTATGCCAGAGCTGAAACATAATTATTTAATTCATGTTTTTAGAGTAAGGGTTTTTGTCCAGTATTATAGACGTCGTTGGCGCACAGGGCCCGCAGGTGCTTGTCAAGTATAATAGACGACTTTGGCGGCCAAAAGGTTAATATTGCCCGAACACAGTCCAAGATTTTTGTGTGCAGTGTAGGGTCTAAAACACAAGTAGCACATTTAAAGCTCTTTATTCATCCATACAAAACAACAAATCACATTCAGACAAAGGTCCTATAGTAAAATTTGGCTAACATCTCTCCCTAACCTAATTTGTACAAATCACGATTGTGCGGCTTCACGTGTTACATGGAACATTCAATTTTAACTGACTAACAATACGAGCTATTTTTGAATATCAAAGTATGGATAAATTATTTGCGGATTGTATGTTTTCAGAGCTTTTTTCGTCATGCAAAACACAGATTATATTTTCCACCATCCAAAATACTATCATTTCATAGTAGTTATAAGAATTCTTCTTAATATTTAAGACGACAGCATAAAGTTGTGTATCTTATACTAAACTTTACTGAGCTCTGAAAACATATCTTATAGAACGTATTCCTTTTACTACTTCAAGGCCAGAAATATAAGTTTAGAGAGATCAAAACAACAGAAATATAATATTATTTATAATATAACGCGTTATATTATAAATAACTAGCGGCCGCCCGCGGTTTACCCCCGTTCCCGTGGGAATTGATCAAAATCCTTTCTTAGTGGATGCCTACATCATAACATCTACCTGCATGCCAAATTACAGCCCGATCCGTCCAGTGGTTTGTGCTGTGCGTTGATAGATATCTATGTCAGTCAGTCAGTCAGTCACCTTTGAGTTTTTGTATACAGACATGTCTAAGGGCCAGTTTCACTAACATAATGGGCAGGTCAATAGCCACAAGACTGGTACCGGCTCCTCCCAATCGGGTGTGAAGGGGAAACCGGGGTAGTTTAGTGGGTAGTGGACGCTTTAGACTCGAGTCCCACACACGGCCGCGGGTCTAGCTAGCCTGCGGTTATGGTGCATAAACGCATTCTCATTCATAAAAAAAAATTCACTAACATTATGTAAACGACCTATTTATAGAGCTTTGATATAACAAGGAACACGTCTATTTTGTTTTATTGAAATAAATGAAATATGGAAAAATATGGTGTTACTAAGTTCTCTGTTATTCTAATACTATATTTATTTATTATAATTACTTTGTAAATACTTCAAATGGTAATGATATCAGTCAGTGCCGGCTCCTTAATTGAGGTAAAGTTTCTGCTAAAAAAAATCCTCTGCTTGACATAGAAAAAAAATCCTAATTGATCAGTGGACTCCTGTGGGCTTATGAGATCATCGGTCTACTTGTGGCAAGCCTACCACGTCGGTGCTATCGGCACGTGTCCTTCCAAGTAGTTTAATCCGTGAGTATGACAATTTGGAAAAAAAATGTCCAAACAATTTAGACTATCGAGCTACTAGTAGGACTAGATTGAATAAAGGAGTACCTTTGTGCTGTAATAGCCATCAATTCTTCTTCCATCGTGCAATATATTTGCGTTCTGATATATTTTGTAATTTAGCCTTCTTTTTTCGGCTACCAACAACACACAGCTTCAGACGCTGAAACACGATTCTTAATCCTGCAACGCGCAAGGAAAGAAATTGTTGTCTTCTAGCATTATGTACAACACAAAAGATAGAATCACATGCCATGGTTTCTGGGCACAATTGGTGCAACTCGGAAAAAGATCTTATACTTTAGTGCATTAAGTCTCATCACTAAAGTAGATCGAGAAGTTTTCAGCTCTCTCTACCGCAGGGCCGACACTGATTTATAATAATATAATATGTTCAATACGATTTACTTATTATCAATTAAAATATAATTCCCAATTAATTTCGTCTTAACTTACAATTATAACGAACACATTTTCTTTTGGCAGTAGCCCAATTGGAACTCCCTAAAAGCGATTTACACAATGTTGTTCAGTAAAAACTGTGTAACTTTGTAATCACTTCTTTCTATGATCTTGAATAACTTTTCTTTTTTACGTTACGTAAATATTATGATAGTAAAAACCTGTAACTTTAGTTTACGTACAGAAACATTAATTTAATTTTCGGTAAAGACGTTGGTTTATAACGTTAGATTGGAATATACTTTTGATAAGACTCAAAGATAACTTGCATTCCCTATTTCATTATTGGAGTGATTACAAAATTAATTCATAACCAGTACAATACAAGAATAATTGTACTTCACATACAGATGTAATGTTAAACAGTTTCCTTAAATTAATTTCTGTACAACATGAATAACTTTGTTCTATACAACGCCATGAATAACTTGGTAATACAAAGTTATTCAGTACTATTTATATGGGACTCAGTTTAATGTTACAACTGTACGACTACAATTTGGTGCATAATTGCTCATTTACTACATTCAATTCCATATTTAATTGATTTTACATTGCACTTATTCATCATATTTATAACACAATGATGTCATTCGTTACGCTTGAAGAGTCGAGGTGGTGACCTAAGAACTAACGCTATTTGTAAAAACTAACAAAAGATTTGTTTTCTTTTGAGCAACACTACAATCCAAGCGTAACGAATCATTAAAGTACAGGTTATTTCATAGTCACAGCTCCAAAATGACTGAATTATATCGATGGTTAAAATGTCAAAGGGCATAAAGGACAAATCATGATTTTTCAGGAGAGCAGAAAAACGAAATAAGCAAAAAATTGGGCATAACTTTTTTGATTTTAAAGCTATCGGTTTGTTGTAAAGGACACTTTTATTTATTTTTTCAAGCCGAACCGTATGCAACCATTTTATTTATTCTAGATAGCATAGTTTTCGAGATAGGTGTCCTTTAAGAATTGAAATTCGATTATTTTGTCCTTTAAGCTTAAGTTTCTGTTGAGATAAATCATTAGCTTTGGCTTAAAGGACATGTTAATACAGGTGTTAGAATAGAATTGGTCCTTTAAGATAAAATTTCGATAAAAAAATAATTATCCTATCTAACATGAATTTGCCTGTTAAGCTGTATTGTGCTTTTTCAATATAGTACAAAAAGAAGCGCTGTCGGCATACAGAGTCAAAAAACATCAATCTCTCCCTCTCCTTTTTTTTTTCGGAGGAGAATGCGTTTATGCACCACAACCTCTGGCTAGCTAGACCTGCGACCGTGTGTGGGACTCGAGGCTAAAGCGTCCACTACCCACTAAACTCCCCCGGTTTCTCCTTCACACCCGATTGGGACGAACCAGTGCCAGTCTTGTTGCTTTTGACCAGCACACTCTCTCCCTCTCCTGGGTGTCGTAAAAGGCAAGGCAAACGTGGACACTTACGGCACGGCTGGTCCGCAAGTTAAAAGTGGCTCAGTGAGACGTACGAGATCGTATACGAAATGAGATGATGCGGCATAGAACCAAAGGCAGTGGGCTGGCTATTTCAGCCGTAGAACCGATAACCGTTGGGACAAACGGATTCTAGAGTGGAAAACGCGTCTCGGTAAACGTAGTGTAGGACGCTGTCAGGCCAGGTAAAGTGATGAATTGCGCAGGATGGCAGGAGCAGGATGCGAGCGGCCGAGGATTGATCAGTGTGGCGAGCATTTGGAGGTTATGTCCAGCAGTGGATGGTAATATTCAGATGATGATGATGATGATTGTAAAGATCCATAGATTCATTCATCAATTTATTAACAGAATTATAACTATTGTATTGGTCTTAAATAAATATTGGATAACATCACATACATTGATCTGACCCCAAAGTAAGTAGCGTAAGAACATGTGTTATAGGTGTCAGAAACAACAAAGGTACCACAAATGTATACTTAAATACGAATAAACATCCAGACACAAAACAAACACAAATGATCCCGAACCCACGACTCCTGGCGTAAAGGGCAGGGAAATCAATGTGATTTATTTGACATAAAACCATAGTGTCCTTTAAGCCCAAAACGCCTGAATCAAAATATGCGAGAGTAGGCTTTAAATGCCATAATACATTATCAGTTACCTTTAAGCAAGTAATACAAAAATGGCCAATTTTTAACCATGAATATCTCGCTAACTATAAGGGATAGGAGAATCTTTGATATACCATTAGAAAGAGCTCAAAAAACTCAATACAAATGTAACAAAAAGTCATTTTCGCCAAAATGTCCTTTAAGCCCTTTGACATTTTAACCATCGATATTTATTTTACAATACTGATTTTGCTTGCGCAATATTTCCCGCGTTATTATTGTTAGCATAAAAATACAGTCCACTTGGAACAAAATTAAATTCCAATTGTGCGACTCTCCTTTTAAAAAAGACTCCGAGTCTTCGGACATAACCTATCTACCTCTATTTGACGTGACAACGTCTTCAAATTCGATAGAGCCGGCTGCACGCACGAAAAAACATGACTCATGCGGCGTTCCATTGTGCAAGCGAGAGCGCGAACGAGCGACAAAGAGGCACAATCGGCCTCCGCGTTTGGCAGCGTTAGACATCTCGCTCATTAAATGCAAAAGGGACGCAATCCCAAATATCATTTTTTTACAGGAGAGCCAAAACAAAATTTGAAAAACGAATTTATGTATTTTTTCTATATTTTTAAAGATTATATATAAGTGTTATACATCATTGGATGCATCTTTTTTTAATAGTTTTTTTACAAATACATACTTTTTTGTAATTTTTATCTTTGTGGAAAAAATAACACAAATATCTCTTTTGCATAAAACTTTTATTCCAAAATTACGTGTTTTTTCTCTAAAAAATACGATTTTTCTACATAAATCAAGTTTTTTTTAAATACTAATCCTAAAAAACAACTCAAAATTAGGCCTATCAGAGCAAGAGTTTCAGACTTTAAAGCATAATTGTTACATTTAAAATTTAAATGAAAAAAAAACTTTCTAAAAACAACGATAACTTACGTGATTTTTTGTGCAAAGCAGTTGCAATCCAAAATGTTGTCTATAAAAAACTCATTGTTTTTTTTGGATTGTTGCTGTTTTGCACAAAACTGAGGTGCGTCTTTGCTGCCGGTCGGGTCGCAACTGAAAAAATGGCGCTTTTGCACTGAAATTACTGGTCAAACCGCGTTAATGCAAAAGTGGCACCATTACTGTTCTTCAATTATAATAGCTAAAATTGCGGGAGTCTTTTTCACACTATAAAATATCGAGTGCTTAGATCACATTTTTGTAATAAAACTGGTTTGCTGATTTTTTGTTTTGCGGCCCTTTTGCATTTAATGAGCGATCTGTCTCTCTCCTACTTGAGTGAGCGATTCCAATGCGTCCGCGTGGACAGCTGCTATACAATACATTTACATGTTTATCCTTTGAACAGTTTTCCTTTTCTTATGACGTTGTCACGTTCAACTATCGTCAGTAAACCGGCTTTACAGACAACCGATTTTTTATTATAAATATCATTGGTTTACAGTATCCAAAACTTATTTCCAAAATATTTCCTCAATAATTGCAAAGTGAGTCAGTTTTCTTGTTTTTAGGATTAGCTATTTTTCCACTATACCTACGTAATTTAGGAGCTGTAAATATGAACTGTAGTTACATTCACTTAATTCTGTGAAATTTATATAAAACACCTAACCTACTTATTAATTAATACTGCATGATATACTATATTCTTTACTAACTAATAAGTTACATACATATAAATATATTACAAAATAATACCTATCCCCTTTTGAATCTATAAAACTTTTGGTGTAGATATTTTTCCTTCTACTTTCAACTTTGAATAAATCTTTTCCTAAAAATTATCAATACATTTAATGATAAATACGACCCAATGACCAATAGTAACCTTGTTTTCAATTATTATTGTAATAAAATTCCATTAAAATATATGAATGTAATTGTTTTAAGAAAATTTCATTAAAATATTATTATTTGTCAAAGGATTTTGAATAACTATAGTAGAATAATATTGTTTTCGCGATTCACCGAAAGGATTACTAACGCCATCTCTTAGTTTGACTAGTAACTAACTCTTTTCACTTAATAAATTATCTATGCAACATGAATATTTACTAATTATCCTTCTTTTAGAAAGATGCACTGAAGTTAACTGAACATTATGACTTATTTTGAGCTCAAGATCTAAAATTTGAGTTCAGTTTTGTGCACTTATAATTGAGCGACATTTAGTTATATTATTATCTAATAAAACAGTATTAAGTATCATTATTACGGATTTTACCGATGTGATTTTAAGTTGCTTCGTTCTTCGTTAATCGAAATTAAGATTAGCCTTTCTTTATAGGCAAGATATCTTCTTCTTATTTTTTTTTTTGTATAAGATGGCAGACAGTCACATTTATTCCACCTGATGATAAGGCAGTACTGCGGGCTATTCCATTGAAGGGTCAAGAAATGTTTCTCAACTTGTTATGTCATTGTAGGCTCCTCTGGCTTTCAAAGCCTTAGCTTTATTAAAGTATATTCCTCATTAATTCCAAATGCTCTGCTGCAACTTTGTGCTTATCTGTCTACATTTATTATTGTTCCTGAAAAATATTATTTCGACTTTTCTGATCTAACAGACCTGAATTGTGAACTTTACGAAGTTAAAGTTGTATCTTGTGCTAAACCAAATTTTCTGAAACTATTAATATACCTCAGTAAACCAACATGGGGCATTTAAAAAGCACAAATCAACACCAATACCCTCGCCATCCTCTGTCATCGCCTGGACTTCCTCAAGACAATCCAGGATCCATCAAGTATCTCATCGATCTCTTCCTGGCTCTTCCCTCTGGTCTCTGGGAGGACCAGATGGGTATATATGGAACCGAGGAGGGTCACGCAGCCTCCAATGTAGTAGGTGCTGTGGAGCCCGAGGGAGATAGCGATAGTGCCGAAGTACCGGAGTAGGAGGAAGTTGCTGAGCCACATCCAGGATATGAGGAAGCTGGAGGCGAGGCTACGGACCTGGAAAGAAATCAGAAAAAACTATTAACAATCTTAAAATTTAAGTTCGGTAAGATTCGTCAATTATGAAGGTTATAAAATGAATCTACCACCGAGCTCAGAATGTTGTTTCTATCGGGGAGAACGGTTATGTCGAATAGAGGAAGAATCTATTGGTATTGGTTAAAGTTCATAGAAGAGAATCTTCATCTTGTCAAACATTATGAGAATCACATCAAGTAGTCTTCTTCCTCGACCGGGGATGGGCTGGTCAATAGCTAACGCTGGCACCGGCTCGTCCCAATCGGGTGTGAAGGGGAACCGGGGGAGTTTAGTGGGTAGTGGACGCTTTAGTCTCGAGTCCCACACACGGCCGCAGGTTTAGCTACCCTGCGGTTATGGTGCATAAAAGCATTCTCCTCCGAAAAAAAAAAAAAAAAAAGTCTTCTTCCTCGAAAATTTTTGACTCGATCTTGTCAGGGTAGGCTTGCTCCATGATCTAGGTTGACCTGGTAAAGATAGCGATAAAAACACAGGATGCATGTGACACTGGACTGACCAGTTTGGAGATTCCTGGTGGCCGCCTATTTCCAGCGGTGGACGTCTTTTGGCTGATGATTATGATGATGACAATATACATAATTAAGAATTTAGTTAAGTAAGTAATTATTCAATTTAATGTTATTACTCACGTTTATAGGAAACAATTCCGACACCAATACATAAGGCACAGATCCCAATCCTATATTATATAGGAATAGCACCACTGACAATAGGATTATTGGAGTCCACATGGTTATATCTTCACTGACTGCATTGACTTTAGGTTCTTCTCTCTCATACCACACCACTTCATGTGTTGCGTTCTCTTTTAGATCACCGACCTTAGACCAAGGTCTACCATCAGTAGAATTTACAAGTAGACCGTTTGGAAAGTTTTCGTGAAGGCGTACAGTTAAATTTTGCACTTCTAAAGGTCTTCCTCGGAAACTGTCGATGGTTTTTCTGTAAGGCCACAGGCGGTGGGGGTACCACGTGTATACTCGTAAGCGAGGGTCGCAATATACTCCGAGGATGGCCAGGCAGCAGGCGATTCCTGAACAGGACCAGAGTAGAAGCATCTGGAATAGAATCAGTGGATTAAGTTATGCTTTAGTGTGTAAAAGTAAAGTATCAGCCTAGGTATTTAAAGTCTCGCTGTAGGGCAAAGGCATCTATAATTTTAATCAGTTCATCGTCCCATTTATGGATATTGGCTTAACCCCCACGCTTGTCAAATGTGAATTGGTTATTTCGAGAGAACGTCATGGACTTATTTTAGAATGCCACCACTCAACGCCGAACCGGCACTCGGGTGCCGCATAACAATAGATTTTCTATTGTGTCTAGTAATCCGGGGCTAGAAGGATTAAAGTCCCAATAACAGCCTAGCTCTAACTTTATCTCAATGTTATGTTATACTCAGACATTCTTACTCTCAGAATTAGGTCATATCAAGCTCTATCAAGCTCAATCACAAGCTCCATTGCTAAGAACTCTACATAATTTGTTTTTAAAGGACATTAATCAACGATGTACTTATTACCTTTCTTCCCACTTTGTCGACGGTAACAGTAGCCACAGCTGCGCCTAATACTAAAGCTGTTCCACACAGCATCGACCCAGCTTCTGAAGTGTCGAACAAGCCACGCGCAGTAGTTCTAGAACAATTAACAAAGGAAAATTATACATTTTATTAAAGCTGACGATGGTCTAATGATTTAAGTATCAACACGTTTGCTAAAACAACGCCTTATGATATAAGTGAACTACAATTCTAGCCGAATCATATGTAAAGAACTTCTTCTTCTTCATGTCTTCACTGCTAAAGGACGTGCCTCTCAAGTCAACTGATTTATACGAAAAGCCACAAAAGTCCTCAGGTGTTGCATATGTTTATAGGCGGCAGTAGTCACCATCAGTTATGCCCCATGCTCATCTTCCCAATATTAAAAAAGGAGCTCCAAAACACTCACCCATTGTAAATGGTATAGTTATAAGCGGTCAAGTTGAGGTGCGGCACGGCGTGCGCCGAGTGCCGCAGCACGGCGGCGGCGAAGCTGTTGACCGCGCCCGCGCCGCTGCCCGCCGCCGTGCACACCAGCACGCAGCAAGAGAACAGGGCGCGGCGCGAGCGGCGGTGACGGACTGGAAGTAGAAAACAAAACACTTCAGCAAGTGGCGTCTTCGATCATTTGTATAATGGCGTATGTTCTGACTGAGAAATTTTACGATGTGCCAACCACTCACCAAAGTGGTCGCGGTTTGAAAGAAACTTTTTTCTGCGTACACAAATACTGTTATAATTATGAACTTTTCGCAAAGGTTTTCTCATTTCTTAATATTTATGCAAGGATCTCATTTGAATTAGCCTCATTCCCCTAATCAATCTCAATCTAAGGGCTTAGTATGAACTTTCTTTCTTTCTCCAAGCGTTTTGTCCTGAACTACAATTTAGCTGTGAGAGAGCTGTGGCGTCTATGTGACGTGGTGAATACCTTAAACCTGATCAGCAAACATCAAGAAACCGCTCGCCACAAACATTTCTACAAACTGATATAAAAAGGCGCCTTCGATTATTGTATGGGATCTTGCATCGCGCAAGCAAAGAAATTGTCCCCCGCTAGCATTATTATACCGACCCATTAACGCTTTCCCCGCCACGCTTTTTTCCGAAAATGGTGCCCCACACGCCACGACCATTAAAAAAAAATTCCAAAAAATTATTAGGTTATACTCAACTCATTCAGGTAAGTAAAAATAAACGTTTCTTGATCATGTTTTTTTGTCTGATATATCAGACATTGGCGTGGTGGGCACGAAAATGGTTTGTCTGATATATCAGACATTGGCGTGGAAAAGGTTAAAGATGGAACATTAGAATATCTGGTCTCCAATCGTAGTTGATCTAATTCGGAGGAAGATCTTCCACTTTGAAGGAACATAAGATCTTATACAGAGCCTTTTAAGGATACGTATATCAACGCTGGTATGGATTGGAGTCGCATTCTTTGAGCAGTTGTTTCGGCTCGCGACGAACTGAGAGGAGTTTGAAAAGCTGACGGCCAACCTTCAGAACTGAAGAGGCATCTTAAGAAAATATCAACTCACATAATTCCCTACAAGCTGAAGGCTCAGTCTTCTTCTCGGAGTTGGAGTCCAGCCCGCTGCTCCTCTTCAGCATCGGCTGGAAGGTATCGGAGTCCTGGCGGCGCATCTCCCGCCTTCCGTAGCACTCTGAGGTCCTGATCCTGACCTCCTGTTGTTCGATCACGTCGGTCAGGTCCTCGCGGAAGTCTGAGCCGTCGAACCAGCAGATTATTTTTGCTGCGTCCTGGAAAAAGATGTTTAAATTTATTAGTCAGATGTTTGAAATTAATTGTTAATGATTTTAAATTATTATTTATGTAACAGCAACAATCTATAGCGGTAATAGGTATCTTACGTACGGCCTGAATACGTCAGTGGTTTATTATTGATATTTTTGTGGGTTATTATATTTAGTGAGGATAAATACTTTGCCACAAAGTTCTGCGTTTGGATAGTTACTTGCCTAAAATATTTACAGTAATACTTAAATTGGCCAAAATCATTATCAAGCAAAGCATCATTTAAAGAATTCAACTCCGTGTTTTTTTTATGACAGGGATGCCGCAAGCTAGCTCGCAGTCGTGTGTGGGACTCAGAACTAAAGGCGTTCGTCTTACTACCCGCTAAACCCCCATAACTTCCCCTTTCCATCTGGAACGGAAACCACCTTAAGCCCCCTTTACGGTGATGGACTAACCCTCCCTTACAACTCCTAAATATCAGAACTTCCCGAACCAGACACATATTCATTACCATCAACGCTCATACTACGAAGAATATCCATCACCATCAATGCTCATACTAAGAAAAACCCACCTGAATCCTCCCAACGCTTATAAGAAATGACGGCGTCTCCGGCAGCCATATCAGCGACACTAGCAACACGCTAGGCGGCGCGGCCATCGAAAGCGACAGCGCATGCGCAGACAACACGCCGCCCGCTGCGTACGCGAAGAGGATGCCGCTACTGTAAATCAGAGGTTCAAAGATAAGATGAGCCCACAGTCTGGCAGCACATTCCTGGTGAAGTGTCCCTCAATAGAATTGACAGTGGCCGCTTATCATCAGGTGGGCTGCGTGTCTTGTGTGAGAGACAGAGAGAGTCGTATCTCCCACTACAATAGACGTTCTCTTAGTTCTCCTTTACATCAAAGGGACGAACCGGTACCCCTATTTCGGGGCATACCAGCCCACCAAAATGGTGCGCCTGATTGGTGGCACCAATCAAATCGAGGAAACGGAAGCGATTTTTCTAAGCCACTTTTTCAAATTATTCGTAAGTCTATTTTAATTATCCTTAGGGAGTGTTTTTTATTTTACTTTGTCAGCGCGATGAAAGATCTAATTTTTAATTGCAACAGTGCATACTCGATTTTACTTGTTCCTTTTTCCGACATGCAATCTTGCGTTTCTGTCGCTAGGCTATTAATGCATTCTATTAGCCGTTTCAACTACATTTTTAACTTGACTTTTCAATGGCTTTATCGAGAAAGTGTAGGCGAATACACTGATTTGTTATGCTACAAAGAATGAAATATAGACTTATAGACTTAGGGTTAAAAAAATCAAAAGTTTTATTTCAAGGAGCAGGAGAAACCATCGGTATATTCTCAGGAGTAATAGAAAATATTGTGGGTTATATAAAATAACATATGTTGTGTCAAAATATTTACAAGCTATGTGTCAGCGATTTGTTTCGAAAACAGCTCGAATTTCTGGTTATCCAATCCGCGTTTGGCAAGCGTGGTGATTAAGCCCATACCCATCCTTTCTCCTGCAATCGGGCATTAAATAGACTAATGATCATCATCATCATCCCAGCGTATTCCCGATTGCATTCAGTATGGAGCTCAGGGTCTGTTTCGACTATGATCCTAGATTCGACAGACTGATATTTTACTTTATTTATTTTTATTCAACGTACTCGTTTATAAATCTTTATTTATCAATTTTGCAGAGTGTAACTATATTATGTTACGCTCAAAGATCGAAAACGCTCATTGAGCGGAAAAATAGCTCACAACGCGTTGTGGTCACAGTAAAGCATCCAACGTACTGATACACAGAGGAGACTATATTTTGAGAGATATTAAGTTAAACAAAAACAACGTCGGAGGTGAAAATCGACTCTGATGGATATAGGTTAGAAGGCTAAGGCGTGGCCTTCGTGGTAATTTTTTTTGAAACCTGAAAAAAACTTTGTGACCACTACGCGTTGTGAGCATTTTCAATCTTTGCCACAACGCGTTGTGGGCGTTTTCGGTCTTTGAGCGTAACATATCTACCATACAACTCCTTGACAACACTACTATTCACACAATGCCGTTTAGCCCCAAACTAAGCATTAGCTTGTATTATGGGTGCAAATGTTGTCATCAATCGAGAAGAAACGGCAAGAAACTCAATTAGCTCTTTTCAATCACAATTTTTATTTAACATTTAATAATCTCCAATTATCCATAGACAATCTTTATTCTCACAAACTTTAATGCATATAAGCATTACTTCTTCAGATTGTCCAATAGCCTCTAAGTGGTTCAATAATTTTGTTGAGCTTACCGTTCATACCGCTAGTGCATTATTTAGTAGCAAGGTTCACCGCGCCTTGGGTCATGTGTTTTATTCCCATCGGTCACATTATGAACATTTGTATGCTCTGTTCGAATATTTGCAGTCATTTCTGTGTTCCTTTAAAAGTCTGCAAGGCTTTTTTTCGAAAGACATTCAAGAAAAATAGTTACATATACAAGTTTCTGAAACATGATTCTGTACACACGCCGACTATTAATAGTGTTCGCGTGTGTTGAATGTCAATTTTGAAAAATTTAAAATGTCTACATAATATGATACCTTTAAAATAACATTTTATAAAATAAGAACCAAAAGGCCGAAAATAAACCTTACGTTATACATCATGCTACTTTATAAAAATCGTACCTCCATCTTACAGAAAATTATAGCACTTCATAACTGTAATTGCGGTATGTTCCTGCCGGCGAGTAAGGTCTCACTGGAGAGGGCATGGTATTGGCAACGGAAAGAACCTTTTCTTTCGCTGTCAAAGATATGTTTTCCATTCAAATATCAGGGTAAGCGACGCGCGACTAATGCCTCTGGTGTTACAAACGTCCATAGGCGACGTTAACCGCTTACTATCAGGAGGGCCGACCACGTAATTAAACCGACTAACTATTCCTTTCTTTATCGAAAAACATACCTGCAAGCCAAAGCCGGCATCGCAGCTAGCCCTCTCGTCCGGGGAGCTATTTCAGCACAGTATAAAGGTGCCAACGCTAGGGCTCCAGCTCCCCCCGCGCCCGCCGCCACCCGCGCCGCCCAGATCCCTCGGGGGCCGCACCATGCTGCTAGGGACCAGCTTATCTGGTGGAAAAATAAATATATATTTATTGAACAACATACTCGTAACATACCATCAACAAAAGTGAATGATGTACCCGATCTAGTTGGAGTACGTTTGCGCCAGGATTTTAAAGTCCAGTTTTTACGTTGAAGCCACTACCATCTGACCTTCGTAACCCTTGACAGCGGAACTAGATCAACTGGATTATGGCTACACAGCCTCAAGATATTTTCCGTTACCGTCGAGCTAATAGGAAATCGCTTGGTTTTTTTTTTGCGCAATTAGTAGTAAGAAGTAGCGGAGCGAGCAAATGCAGTGGTCAAAGTAACTAATAACCGTTTAGCACTGCTCTGCGCCCGTTAACTGAGAGAAGGTCACATAATATACCTAGCCATCACACTAGCTACAGTGCCCTTTTTCCGAAACACAGAATTCTAATTTATGGAAAAATACGGACACACATACTGTGCTGTACCCGTGCGTGCAAGGCACGAGGCAAAGCATAAGACGTGCATAAGTGCTTGAGAAAAATTAATATATCACGGAGTTTCTGGATCTAGCCAAGGCCTTTGATTTTGTGTCGATTTCATGTCTACTGAACAAATTGGTGTGATAAGGTGTTTGAGGTCTACCTCTGAAATTATTAGAGGATTACCTTAGTAACAGAACAATTTGTTCTAAGCACGACAAAATCGAACAAAATCGACCAGGCCACGAGCGATAAACTTGTTATTGGATACGGGGTACCGCAAGGCAGCATACTCGGTCCAACATTGTTTCTCGTTTACATCTATAAATGATACTTACAATAAAACTAATGGAGATACAAAAAGCCCCAGCCTTCCTTCCTTTAGCGTCAGCGAGCACGGCGAAGAAGGGCGCGGCGGGTAGCGCCACGAGGCAAGGCAGTGCCGCCAGCCACGCGCCGCCGGTCAGCGCCTCCGTCCCGAGGACGCCGGACACCCATCCTGTGCTGCATCCGTGCGTGAAGCATGAGAGGTTATCTGGAACGAGGGATCAAAATCAATAATGAATAAATTTAGTTTTAAGCTACTTATTGCATAGCTTTTATCGCGGGCTTTGAGCGCGTCGACTGAATCAAGAAGCTAGGCAATAGCTCACAGAGTACCAATAGCTTTTCTTTCTTCGAGAGTTTTGTCCCGAACTAGACGTGCGATTGCACCACGATCCAGGGTTTAGCAAATCCAGTTATTACATTTGAGCTACTGCCATCTGATCTCCGTAACTCTTAAAAGGAAAACTAGACCAATCGGAGCATGGCTCGACAGCCATTCAACTATGCAGGTGGCGAGCGAGTCTCACACAACTCGTTAGGTGACACCGAGAGTATAAAAACACGCATTTCTTTCTTTATTAAAATCCAACTATTATCTAGTCATTATGAATAGCACATTAATTGCTGCGGCCATGACGCAGACTCTTTAGCACTATCCCAGCTATTCATATTCATACAACGCGTCGCGTATGTATATTTTTATTATTCGAGCTCTGTAAATTGCTAACTAGCGTCCTTGGGCTTGCTTTAGTTGCGCTTTTGTGGGAAAAAATAGTCGGTAATATTTTGTAGGGAAATGCGTCGATGAACTGGCCATTTGCAGTATTATTAAGTAACACTTGTTTATGTAGAATAAAAACATTTTTTTTATTATTTGTCCTCGGTTATCCATAAAATCGTATTTGTCGTGGATTATCTTTGTATGCACTGTGTAAAATCTATCTCCGAACTGTTCAAGCATTTCACTTTTTTTTCGGAGTAGGATGCTTTTAAGCACCAGTACATAGCAAAAAATTCATTTGTTCGACATTGAGTCCGACACACTAATTTTTACGTCGAAATCCACGGGTGGCATAAGCACTACCTAACTGGATTCCACGCACGGGGTGGGTAGTAATGTGTAAACGCATTCTCCCAGTAAAAAAAAAGATGATAATTTAAATCTTCTATATAGCTACCTTTGTTGTAGAATAGGATAAAAGGGATCTGAAGAAATGGGAGGAGAGGGGAGAGGTTACTTACAAATGGCGGCCGCCACGACCCTCCGCACCGAGCCGCGCCATCGTATCGAGGCAGTCCTCTCGATGCGGTTCCTGCAACAAAATAAAATAAATAAAATAAAATAATAATTAAGTATAATAATTTATGCTGAAGGCTGAAGTGGCAGTGGGTTGGCCGTTTTAGCCGTAGAACCGATAACCGTTGGATAAATGAGTTCTGGAGTGGAGACTGCCTCGCATCTTAGACCTAGTCACAGGTGGCCATATTGTGTGGTTTGGGGCTGTATGGCGATGTGTGAATAAATTTTTATTTGATTTATCCTTGAATATTTATTTATACAAATGTCCAAGGACATATTTTTTTTTATACTAACTCAAAGAAACATATTATTTAGACCGGAGAAATAAAAGCGAATGCCTTCAAACAGAACCTTAAGCCCTCCCCGCTAATAGAATATTGACAAACGATATCAAACAAACCTAAGTATGTCGGTCATTACTGAATTATTAATCATTTCCTATTCTAACTGGGCCTATAATTGCGACTTACATCGAACAGCCTGTAAAGTCACGGACACGTTAATTTTAAATGGACTATATTTGGACTCGATCGACATATAGACTTTGACGTCACGTGTTCAGGGTTGGTAGTCTATAAAGTATCAGCTTTTTAACAACCCTGTATGGTATGACATTCATCAAATTCATATTCATTAAATTAAAAGGAAGAATTGGGGCGCTTGTGGTGCAGCCGTGACAGTGGTTCTTTAGCGATAACGAAAGTTAAGCTACACACGTCGGGATCGGTTATTAGATGGGTGACCGATCTGACAACATTTAGTGAAATATTTCAAGCGACACAGTGCTTCGTCCCGGCTGATATTTGATATAGTCCGCACTGGGCCCGCGTGGTGGAGTATGGCCCTCTCTTTCTCACACTTGAGCCTGTGGCCCAGCAGAAGGACGTATTTAGGCTAATGACGATGATGAAGTCAGCATTATGATGATATGTAAGTAGCCTCCTATACGTACGATCTGAACAAGATTATTACAATTTCGTGAAGGCTGACATGACAGAGAACGATCTCACTCCTGAAAATGCAGAAGACCGGGCAAAGTGGCACTAGTCTGGGAAAACACTAGGACGAAGAAGATTTGAGTTTGTGTAAATTGTTTAATTATAAATAAGGATAGATTATCGCATAAGGTAATCTATCTAATAATAATCTAGTTATTAAGTATGCATTGTTACTAACCTAAATAAGGATAAATGACATCTGAAAAATAAACGAATTTAATTTAAATTTATATGGTAAAATAATCTGTTAAGTTAATGTAAGTAAAGAGTTACAAAACTAAGATGCAGTATTTTCTATATTAAATAAATAAAGATGCATGTTTGTCCAGATTTTCGAGAGTAAAAGACTTGGGGGTGTTTGCCAACCCTTTTAGGGGTGGAGGCTACTGACGGCTTGTTTATCGATGGGGATGAATAACCCCTATATCATACGCTTAACAAAACAGACATTTTGAATATGTAAATAGCCATGAAGTTTATTGGAATGTCTGTTCCAAAAATATATTAATAGATAACTGGGGTATCCAACCGGAATATAAAATTATAATTTATTTGTGATACCCTGCACGGTGGATCAAAGTGGAATAGAAAATATTATAAAACAAAATTGATCCCCCAGGGTATCAAATACGGGGTATCCAACCGGATTATCTCGTACGGTCTAGTTCTTTGTTTTCTTTAAAATACGAAGACTGTACCTAATAATTATTCCTACTTCCATACTTATGTAATAAAATGCAAAAGTACAATGTTCCTGTTGCGCATTGACACTTAAACCATTTACCATTGACACTTAAACCACTTACCAAACCGAAACTGGTTGAAATTTTTGTACAACCTTAGACTGGACCTTAGGCATATTTTATTCCGTAATTTATAATGCTTAGTTCCTATGTAAGGAATAGCAAAAATATAAGTGTTTCGTGTCGAATAGGACAGACGTGATTTAAATTTATGGATGCTTTGGAAGCTTAAAAGTGATATAAGTAATTTTATATAAAAAAAAAATTATTTGTACAATACATAGATCTTAACAACTGATTTGTGCTAAGATACTTAAAACACAAATCCTAGTTCAACGTTAAATTAGTAAAGCAATTGATAGCGTGATAATTCGATTCGAGCACTTAACCGTTGCATTCGCAAGTGGGTCTATTGTACCCAGCTATGTTTCAGCTCAGGGTAAAAGTAGGAAACAAAGGCACGACAACAGCGGAAGGGAGGAAACACGGCAGAGATTAGGATTTATAGCATAAATTATAGAGTTGCACGACTATTTCACTATAAATAGTGTAAAACCATCGATAGAATCAATACTATCAAATCATAATACTATCGATAGTGTCGATACTATTAGAACCAACAGTATCGATACTATGGATAGTATTGACAGCACAAGTTGACTGAAACTATTGATTGAATGCAATGGTAACCGTGGTGATTAAACCAGTACCCATCATTGCAACAATGATTTTAATTCAAAAATAGAGGCCTTTGCCCTGCAGTGGGACATTAATAGGCTGATTCTTACTTAACCGTTGCATGCTCAAGTGGGTCTAAATGTACCCAGCAATGTTTCAACGTAGAGTAAAAAAAGGAAACAAAGACACGATAACAGCGGAAGGGCGGAACACGGTAGAGATTAGGATTTATAGCATGGCGCCGTGTAACGGCGAAATTCTTACTACTAAATGGCTGGCTAAACACTCTTTTAATTTTTATAAATAATGTGGTGGAATAGTTGAAAAATTATTTAGTCTTATAGAAAAAGAAACTCTTCTCTCAACTCTTTTCCGACCTATTTTTAACAAAGAACTAATTTGTGGAAGGAAACGATTTTATTGTCAACTAGCTGTGCCCGCGACTTCGTCCGCGTGGAATAGTGACTTTTCGGGCAGCATATTTTAAATAACAAATACCGTCTTTTGGGTAGCTAAGAATTTGAGTGTTTACCCGTGGTCCCATTGGGTCGACCCATTAACGGGTCCACGGGTAATTTTCATTCCCCGTGGTCCCATTGCATCAGGGATTGCTTTCCGGTCTTATGATTTTATCGATAGAAAATAAAAACAGTTAAACACAAAACTTTACAGTATGCTTCTCTGTAGGTATACGATATGTGACGTATGGCCATCGAGAATGAAAGCATACAGGCTCCTAGGATTGCTAACCCGTGTCAGAGCCACATACAACTGACCGTGCGAGAAACAGTTGATACTTAGATCTACACCCACAACTTTCATCGTCTGACCATGGGCTTTATTAATTGTCATCGCAAAACATAGGCTGACTGTAAACTAAACGTACAAATTTCATGAAACAAAAGAATTGCTAGAAAAATTAATTAATAACCTGAGCTTATAAACTCGTACTTAAATAAAGAAAATCAAGAAAATAATTGCCTAACCTATACCAAATACTTATAAATTATTCATATATACAAACCCTAAATAAAAAATTAAGATAAGTATACCAAAAATCAAGGAAAGAAATGCCTAACCTATAACAAATACTTACAATATTTATTTACAAATTTTTAAAGAAAATTAAGAAAGACAACCTAACCTACAAACCCTTAAATATAAATAAATGAAATATCCAAACTGTCAGTATTCAAGTAAATCGCAATAATCGAATGCAATTACCTATTCGCCATACTCTCAGCGCGCTTTATATACGGACGCGCAGCTCAGGCGCAAAGCGTGTACCTTTATATTGACATAACTTTTTTATTTATGAACCGATTGAGATGAAATAAACACTAAATGTTAAGTGAAGCTTACCACAATATATTAGTGAAAACCGCATCTCAATCGAATAAGCCGTTTCTGATATTAGCGTGCACAAACACACAGACAAACAGACAAACAGACAAATTTTTTTTAATTACAATTTCGGGTTCGGTATCGATATAATAACAACCCCTGCTACTTTTTTTTAATATATTTCCATTGTACAGACACCACTTTTCTACAAATTTATTATATGTATAGATTAAAAGTCATTTAGTTGGTCTTCAAGATTATACCAATTTCTTATTTAAAGTCAAGTCAATTTAATACGCCACATTTGACAGTGTTCATTTATGCAAAGAAAAATATTCCTTACGCTAAAGAAATAAAACTCAAGAAAACAACATCAGTTCTTATTAATATAATTATTTATTTAGAAAAATTGACTCCACTTCTGATGTACATAAGTTTCACTTTTCTTTGCATAAATGAACTGTCAAATGTGGCGTATTAAAATGACTCAGGTATAAGTACTCGTAGCTACAGAGAAAATGCGCATTTGACAAGCGTGTTTATGAAGTCAGTGCTCTTTATTGTGACTATAACTTGATTATTATGATAAAAACCTGTTCATTCTAATATAAATGTAACATAACAAGACCAAATCGAACCATTAGTTTTTTTTATACTACGTCAGTTGGCAAACAGACAGGCAGCCCACCTGATGGTAAGCGGCTACTGCGGCCTATTCCATTGAGGAACGCTTCACCTGGAAGTGACCCATATTGTACTGCCAGACTGTAGACTCATATTATAATCTTCGAGCCTATGATTTCAAGTGAACTGGCTCCCACATTGATATTGCCGGAACACAGCCAGAGCTGTTATCGCGGCAGATTTCACCTGTGGAGGTGGCAGCTAGCCAGTCGGACTCTGAAAAAGCCCTACCACCAACCAGACCCTAGGCGGGAATCGAACCCGCGACCTCCGTGTTTTTATACCCGAGCGGCTTAGCCGCTGTTCCACGGAGGCGGTCAGTTCTAAATTTTAATAGCAGCGGGCGAACCAGAGTACGGTATAGATTAGGATTTATAGCAATAATTCTTGCACAGCGTGCGCCGTGACGGGTTAGCTGAAATACAGCTGTTGCGTCTATTTGCATATCTGGCTACCATTGCTTGCGATATTGCTGCAAATAGGATTTGATTTAATTCGTTAATGTGCATAGTGCGCTAATATTGTGCATTTGGAAATCAATTACTTAATGTTTAACTAAAAGTAAAAACTGGCACAGCAGTATAGCGCTTTGTATTTAATTCTTCATAGTGATCTCAAATTCGAGGTGTGATTAAATTTCGACATATAATAATTTTGCCCAACGATAGATAGATAGATTAGACTATCGGGTGGGATTGATATGAGTACATATTTTAAATACCGCCCGCGGTTTCACCCGCGCATATATACATATACATATTTTTCCAATTATACCCCCACACATTTCCGGGATAAAAAGTATGTTCACCGGGGATAGTGTAGCTTTCCAACAGTGAAAGAATTATTTAAATCGGTTCAGTGGTTTCGAAGCCTGTTCAATACAAACAATCAAATCTCTCCTCTTCATAATATTATATTAGTATAGATATTTATTAATATTTTCGAATACTTCTATCATAGGTCTAACACTAGACTTAGTATTAAAAACCAAAAACAAAAACTGCAACACGAAAGCACTAGCGGTAAAGATAAGAATCATAGCAACAATCCTTGCATAGCGCCCGCCGTAACGGGTTAGCTGAGATAAACCGCTGTAGCTTCTATTTGCATATTATCTAGCTACCGAATAGTTTGCAATTCTTGTAGATTTATGAATATTTACACTTACAATTTACTCCGTATGTAAAAGACTTGCTAGTTATAATCTTGGAAATGTGACCCTTTACGGGATTTTGTCTTATAACATTTTATGTTTGTAAGATATACATTACTGAAAGAATTTTAAGTGAACGCTGTTATGAAAAAAAAAAAAATGGCGGGATTAGTAGGTAAGCCAGCCTCCATACAAACACGATCCATACAAAGATCTTTATACCCCTTTATAAAAATGAGACTAACAGAAAAATTAAGTCTTCTTTTTTCAAATTGGCTAAGTTCTCTCCACAAGATAGTTTTTTCAACGCGTAAGTAATATGCACGAAAAACAAATTAGCAAAGCTTTTTGGCACCAATCGGAAATCTTGTACCACTTGCACTGCCAGGTTTTATGTCTCGATAAACGTGAAACAAAACTACCTAAAGTCAATTGGCAGATGCTTTTAAACTGTTGCACAAAAGAAAGAGATGAAATGAAACATAACATACAGTTGGACCCCAAAGTATGTTGCGCTTGTATTATTATGGGTATCAGAAATAACTTAATTACCACAAAGATCGCCTCGATGGTCTATTGGTTTAAGTACCGGGCCAAGGTCTCGGGGTCCTGGATTCAATTCCAGGGTCGAGCTAACTTTATATCGTTTTTTTTAGACACACCACTGGGGTTTGTGATCACCAATCCGCATTTGGCAAGTCAATACCCATCATTGTAGCGATAACTTGATTTCAAGGATGGAGGCCTTTGCCCTGCAGTGGGACATTAATAGGCTGATACTTTACTTTTTTACCTTAAATATAATATTAACTATACTTTTAATACAAAAAAAACATCCAGGCACAGAACAAAATAGACGAATAATGTTTGTCCTAGGGCCAGTTTTACAGATAAGTTTCTTTTATTTTTTTAATAAAAATGAGTCTTTTTGAAAATTGACAAAAGAAACAGCGTGCGTGTGTGGTAGCTAGCTAGTCGGAATCTGAAAAAGTCCTACCACCAACCAGAGTCAAGGCAGAAATCGAACCCACGACCTCCGGGTTTTATAAACGAGCGGCTTATCCACTGTTCCACGGAAGAGGTAAAAATCTCTTCGGTGCCTTTATTTGGTGCTTATTAAAGTTTAAAATTAAGTTTTATAATACTGTTCACCAAACACTTATGAAAACGGTATCACCTCCGTCCAGCGAACTAAAATAGTTCGCTGCCTCCGTCCATATCGTCTGTCAAAACAATAGCCCGATGTCTGTTTTCGGCAACGCCTTACTCTCAATAATTTCTCGAGGGAGCCGCTGTGTCAATAAATTCATATGAATAACCAATGCAAAACTCTGTCGTGGAAGTTTTGTCATAACTTGACTAAGATATGAAGGTGAGCCTATAATATTTTACCGGCCAACTGTTTGGAACAGAGTCTACAGGGTATTAGTGGCGTATAACTGTATACCATCTGAGTCCCGAGGCAAGTTCATTGGTTAATAATTATTAAATTATTTCAGATCTCCAACCTCTTATGCCGAGGCCCTTCAAGGTTGAGGGCTTGTGGCATATTGGTTCACCGTCATCCCGGCGTATTCTCGATTGCGTCCAGTATCGAGGAGCTCAGGGTCCATTTTGACTATGATCCTAGATTTGATAAGCCTGGTTATTACAATGGAGCGATTGCCATTTGACCTCCGTAATCCTACAAGGGAAACCAGACCTAATCGGAACATAGTCGGGTCCAACGGCTTAACGTAGGTACCATCCGAAGCACGGAATCATTCTTTTAAGACTTTCAGGTGTTTCAAGCCTGCAATGTCCTAATCGAACTGGAAACAACATAAAGTGATGCTCCCTGTGGGATTCGAACCCACGACCTCCGGGTTTTAGAGCCCAACGCTCTAACCACTGTACCACGGAGACAGTTAGTTAGTTAGTTGTGGCATTATATTGGTTATTGCTTAATTATTCATTGTAGAGGCCTATGTCCTGCAGTAGACTGGAACAAGCTGATGATGATGAATTCATTGTATAATTTCATTTCAGATGATAAGACATAATTTTGAAAGCTGTTTATTATCCCAAATAAAATTAATAAGAATGTTTTGTAGGAAAATAAAGCAGACCAGATGTTTAAGTGCACATTTGCTTCTAGAATGGCGTATATATGAGCATTCAGTTTAACTTATGGTATGTGTTTACCGCTGCACATTACGCTACAGCAGAAGAGTTATCTTTAAGTACCTTATGCACAGAGTATAAACCTTATAAATGACCCACTACAAGGTCTCCACCATTGAATTCAAGTCATACCTACAATGATAAATACTAGCTTAATCATCAGGACACGAATGCTCGAACAGAGAATCCAACCTAAGACCCCAAAATCACGGCCAGGTGATTTAAACCGTGCTTAAACCACTCGACAAACGAGACACAAAGGTACCACAAAATTAATTATAGACCTAAAAATAAAAATATTGGGACAATATAATGAATAAATTGTTGTAAAACATTGGCAATTATTCTAAAGAGCTAATCAAGTTTCTGGTTCTTCTGGTTGGTTCTTCTCGGTAGATAACAACATTTCGTAGCCGGTGGAAAAGACATTCTGTAACCTTGTTTATTGACGATTCATAAGTCCATCTCTGAAGCCTTTTTTTCGGAGGAGAATACGTTTATGCACCATACCCAACGAATTTAAATACCATCGTTGACCATACCCGCACGCTAGCTACACCTTCGGCCGTGAGTGGGACTCGAGACTAAAGCGTCCACTGCCCACTAAACTTCCCCGATTTCTCATTCGCACCCGATTTGGACGAGCTGCATGTCTGCAAGTCTACATGCATGAAGAATATTATGATTTTGTGGCCTAAACCTTCACACACAAAAAGAATCTGTCTTTTAGCAACTAACCAGCCTACCACTTAGAAAGTCTGAAAGCAAAACCTAGACACGATTGGAACTAAAAACGAATACTTGGTTACCTAACTCGCTTACTCAAGCCGGGATATCGGATAGCGTGTCAGAAACAAGACATGTTACTTTGAAACTAACTTTATAGTAACAAATTGCTTTAGCGTAGAATGTTGAACGCCCCCGTGGAGCAGTGGCTAAGCTGCTCGGGTTTAAAACCAAGAGGTTGTAGGTTCAATTCCCCTTTTAGTTAGTGTTAGGACAGTTTCAGAATGGCCGACTGGCTAGTTACCTCCCTCATAGGTGAAATTCGGCGCTTTAACAGCTCTGGATGTGCTCTAGCAATATTAGTGTGGGAGCCAGTACACTTGAAATCAAAGGCTCGAAGATCAGATGAGCCTACAGTCTGGCAGCACATTGAGCGACGCTTTATGGTGAAATGTCCCTCAATGGAATAGGCCGCAGTGGCCGCTTACCATCAGATACACACAGCCCGCGTGTCTGCCAACTGAAGTAGGTAGTATACACATTACACAATAATAAAAATACATATCACTTACTTAAAAGCAATGTGATAAAACCTCGTAAGTGCATCTGTTCCGATGTGCAACTGCAACCGATCTCTCAGAGCGAATGCATTATTGACATGTCTTGATCGATAGTTTGTCTGAAGGAAGTTGCATCGGCTGTTTCAATTTAAATTCTATTTCTAGACGACTGGCATAAGGGTTGAGATATGGAGTAATACAGAAGAGGTCGCGGGTTCGATCCACCCACAGTAAATGTACATGTTTATGTGTACGTGAACATCTCTATACTAATTTATAAAGAGGAATGATTTGTTGTTTTGCATAGGCTCCAAAACTACCGAACCGATTTGAATAATTCTTTCGCTGTTGGAAAGCTACACTATCCCCGGGTGACTTTTTATCCCAGATATGTGGGCGGAAGACTAGTATTTTCCTTAAACTCAGTTTTTTGGTGCGAACACGGATTGGTTGAATTACTCGTCCTTAGTATAATATGGGATCAGGAAAATTTTCCTAATTTCCGCTTGCTAATAGGACAACATAATTGAGATGAATTATTAATCCTTGGATTACCAAAGCTACTAGCTAACTGAGAAAAACATCAGATAATTATGAATTATGAAACATTTCTGACAAGGCAATAATACTTACAGTACATTTTTTCCGCTGGCCCTTAATTAAGTTTATATCCAAGATCTGTAGCTCGAATCTCGTAAGTCATGCTTAGAGACCCTTACATACCTACATGACACTATTTCATTAACGATAAGCTTCGACCGCCACTTTTCTCTATTGTACTAAAGTACCACGTCATATCCTTTTAACGCTGCTTTTTTATTTGCTGGTAGGTATTTCCTTTTTTCTAACTTCTGTACCAAATAAGTAAATATATTCTATTCAATTCAACTTTATTTTTTACATAAGTATTCCAAAGTTGGTCCTTGTTTTAAAGTATCATTAAAATTCATTTTTCATTTATCCCTACTATTGCGTATATCTTTAATTTTACATTGATCGTCATAAATGTATGAATGTCTGAAGTTTTAATAAGTAGCGAGCTTAGTACCTACATCAATAAAAGTCGAGAAATGTGAGGAGTCCCACATTACCCTGTAAACGTATTAACGGATGATGATGAAATGGAAACTACACAAAGTGGAGTAGAAAACGTATAAAAACCTCCACCATTTTTCTAAGTAACTAAACAAGTGCTCAGTGAAATAACTGGAGTAAGCGCTTAATGCAAGTTATATGAGCGTGAGGCTCCCCCAGTTGGCGCGGGGTGTTTGCCTTTAACATTGCAGCAAACGTTTGTCATTATCCCCTTGGGCAGATTTTACGATATAAATAGCTTTTAATCATCATCAACATCATCAGCCTATATACGTCCCACTGCTGGGACACAGGCCTTATCTCAAGTGTGAGATAGTGTGGGTCATACTTCACCACGCGGGCCCCTTGCGGATTAGTGGAGGGGTGCGTAAGGCAAGTTACCAGCATTACTTAAGTCAGATGTTATCAAGCAAATATTAGCCGGGACCAACGACCCTCGAAATAAAATGTTACTATACATTCATATGGTCAGAATGGTCACCCATCCATTAACCGACCATGGCGTGGGTAGCTTGACTTTCGTTATCGCTAACGAACCACTGTCACAGCTGCACCACGAGCGCCTCTACGTTCATAATCCTTCTGAACCATCTAGTAAACAAGTGCTCAGTGAAATAACTGGAGTAAGCGCTTCATGCAAGTTATATGAGCGTGAGGCTCCCCCAGTTGGCGCGGGGTGTTTGCCTTTAACATTGCAGCAAACGTTTGTCATTGCCCTTTTGGGATTTACGAATGGCTAAATAACTTGATAGGTTTATTTGACTGACATTTGTGACCATTGTTGTTCTAGTTGTTGTTGACCATTGGTGGTCAATTGATCGAATGCCTTGATCATGATGTGTTATACATTTCTAACTGTGACTGACAATAATTTGTCTTTTATTTGTGACCCTATTTTCACACTATAACACTACTTTACTGCCTTAGTGGCGCTGTGGCTTGTAGTTCACACTTTAAAACGATGGCCACGCAAGGCACCTGGGTTGAAAAAGTAAAATTGGGATTGGGATTTTCTCTCAAGAAATAACTCATTCACAGTCTGGAAGTTGGTAGTGTATAAAACACATTGTGTCCTGGAACATTCGCCTGATCTCTCTTTGGTCGTGTCAGACTGCTGTCCCACCATGTAATGAAGACGAAGGAATTAAGACTGCACCTATGCTTGTGCATTCACTTGTGCATCTTAATAAATCCTGCATAGTTGGTTGATCGTAAAATTTGGCCGATGTAACCGAAAACTCGGGTAGGAGGATATTATTGTTAACACTACTTGAAGTGAAATCTGACGCCATAACAGTTTTGGCTGTGTTCCGGCAGTATTAATGTGGGAGCCAGTACACTTGAAATCAAAGGATCGAAGATCAGATGAGCCTACAGTCTGGCAGCACATTAAGCAACGCTTCCTGGTAAAGTGTCCCTCAATGGAATAGGCCGCAGTAGCCGCTTACCATCAGGTGGGCTACGGTCTGTCTGCCAACTGACTTAGTATAATAATTCATGTAGAAAATAAATACAGCATAAAAACGAGTGTTTGACAGTTTCCACTATTCACTAGTACTATCGTATAGCATTCCGCTAGTTTCAATAGCGGCAGATATGAAAGCGCAGTAATGCACGCTCGAGCTCTCTCGAACTCTTTGAGACATTCGCTACTTTTCACTTTATTCTTGTATTTCTCTTTGAAACATGGAACGTTTCTGTCAACGGATTTTGCGGGTGAAATTCGGAAGTCATTGTAACATTTGTTTGCTGAAATCTAGAAGTGAAGCCACAATTAATATATGCTTTAAATTATTTGCGTCGGATATTAAAAATTAACTAGAAAATAAGCAATAAAAAGAATAAAAACGTTGTATACTTAACAAGCGGGCGCCCGCGGTTTCACCCGCGCGGTTCCCGTTCCCGTGGGAATATTCTTTCTTAGCGGATGCCTACGTCATAACATCTACCTGCATGCCAAATTTCAGCCCGATCCGTCCAGTGGTTTGGGCTGTGCGTTGATATCTATCTTTGTCAGTCAGTCAGTCAGTCACCTTTGAGTTTTATATAATATAGATATTGCACGCAGTTCACCTGTTGGCCACAGCGGGCTATATTACCATTTATATCCAATTAAGGATTAGCATCATTGGTAAAGATGAAATATGATAAACTGAGCCGGTGAATCGCTTCTAGAAACTCGTCCCTTTCAGATGTGTAAAAGAAACCGGGGTAGTTTAATGGGAAGTGGGACTAATGTTTTATGTTTCGTCCCACATAGCCGCAGGTTCCGCTAGACTGCGGTTGCGGTGCTTAAAAGCTTTCTACTACGAAAGAAAAGGATATAATAAATTATCAGACCCTCTGAAGAGAAATCTATTGTATTAATCCCGTCAAAGCTACGACTAAGAATAGCAGAGGGATTGTGGCGGGTCATTACATTCCTTCTAAGTGTAAAAGATGGCTAGCATACGTCATTGTTGCGCTACAGGTGCCATTTTTGGTGATCTGCCGGGGCTCACAAATCCTTCTAGGTTATAGTTTTAAAAACTGTATGACTTACTATCTATGACTGAAATAATAAATTAAAGGTTTTTTTCTTACATAATTTTTTTTCAGTTTCGACGATGGAAAAGGGGACTAGCCGAATTGGCGGTGTCTCCTTGACAGAAACAACCTTCCAAACTAGAGTGTTATTGAATTAATTAAAATACATTAAGTGCTATTTCTTATTCTGATGATGATGATGTCCTCCTCGACGTATCCGTTGACGGCGACACTCAGGCAATTTTTTTAATTTTTTATAAATATATAAATATAGTAGTATGGATTTAGTTTTACTTCCAAAGTTATTATTATCTGAGTTTCCTGTGCGTTAACCAGTAATATCTATTATTTAAAATGACCGATGACGTCAAAACGGGGTATTTAAGGGAAACCCCACTTTATCGACCAACCGTTTATAAGGTTTATAAGTTATTCAACGGCCCTAAGTCCTCCCTTATAACGTAGGGCGAAATGAGAACGTAAAAAAACGGGTATAAATAGCCATTAGGCATAAATGACTTTGTTGACTTGGATACTAAACCGTCATAAAGAATGGACATACTAATGGTTACGCGCGGTCGTTTTGTTTACGATATGAAATGTTAAGCAACTCTCGCCGTGGTTAGTATTAGATGGGCAAAAATAAACACGAACTTATTGTTTTTACCTTTGTGATTCTGTCAAAAATTGTGTTTTTTTTTATGTCAGAGGCAGCAAACGAGCCAGCGGGTCGCCTGATGGTGAGCACCGCCGCCCATGGACATCTGCAACACCAGAGGGATCGCTGATGCTTTGCCGGCCTATGGGGGTATGGGGGTGTGTGTGGGCCTCCGGCACTCTACAAACCAGACGAAACACAATAGTCCCTATAATTTTACGCTGGTGTTATGTGAGAGCACACCTCGAACAATCGCGACAAAATGTATGAAACAAACGCGTTCTACCGCACACAGTCATAGCTCGTGCAGGTGAACGCGTACCATGCTTGTGTGAGTGCGATAAGACATACTAGGGTTGGCGCCATTTTGCCAGGAACGCACGCGGTGACAATACTTATTTTTATTTTTGACGTGACAACGTCTTAAAATTCGATTCTTCTGGGCGGCGCGCGGAGGATAGAGCAAAAAGGCGTGAACAGCGTTTTTGATTTAGGCGCGTCCTTGACAGTCGGTAACTGTAAGGTAACTGATCGCGGGTGGGGGCGCATTCAGCGGGAGGCAGGGAGTGGCCATACTGTACGCAGTACTCATTATTATACTAGTGAGAAGGTGGTACTTCCACGGACGAGCCGGCCCATTCGTACTTTAAAACAGCATGGCTCTACCACTACTTACAAATATTATTACATACCTACATAGTTCAAAAGCTCGTTTGTGCAACATGTTTAAACAGTTATCAAAGCTGGTTAATTTTAATCACCAAAGCAACACAATAGGCAATCTAACCGCAAAGCAGCGGTCGTTATTGCAACGAAACATGCATGTGGCTGGCAAACTGTACACGATAATGTTTCCCCAACTCAGTTGCCAATTGCAGCTACGAAGACCAATTCATTTTTAATTTATTTTTATTTGAACTAATAATAATAATCCTCCCAGCCGAGGTTTTGGCTACGGCGGCCAATCTTTTACGATCAGCCAACGACGCAGGATATATTAATAGTGCACAAGTGAGTGCGCAAGCACAGGTGCACTCCCTATTCCCTCACTCTCATAACACGGTGGGACAGCAGTCTGACACGACCGAAGAGAGATCAGGCGCAGGACCAACCGCTTAACGTGCCTTCCGAAGCACGGAATCGTCATTCTTTTCAGACATTCAGGTGATTCAAGCCTGCAATGTCCAAACCAAACTGGAAACATTCACACAAAGTGAAGCTCCCCGCGGGATTTGAACCAACGACCTCCGGGTATAAGAGCCTAACGCTTTAACCACTGTACCACGGAGGCAGTTATTTGAACTAAGACAGCACTTGAACACAAAGTTGTCTGATCAAAATCAAAAATCAAAATATTCTTTATACAAATAGGCTTCAAAGAGGCACTTAAGAATTGTCAGAAATAAAATAAAAAATATAGTGACTCTACCACCGGATTCGGAATGCAGTCATCTGTTGAGAAGAAGCGGCAAGAAACTCAACAGTTACTCCTTTCAATCGCAGATAAGGTTACAAGAATTTAATATACCTACAATCTCCACTTGATGTTAAACAACTAAGTATACCGTTTACGATGGAGCGCGCTTGCTCAGGAAAAGTAAGTTGACGACTTTGGCTGAAATTGTAATAATGATGACAAATCAGTTCGACTCCGGACTTTCAAAACGTTTTGTTTTGTCGTGATTTCATCACTTTAAAGTTAATATAAAAGACGGAACAAAATGTTATTTCTAAGAATGCAGGCTTTTGAACGAACGCAACCGTTTACACAGCCGCGAGCTAGTAAAGTTTTGATCGTTCCTAGAAATGTTAAACTACATAAACTGTACAAAATATGTCACTTTTTGATGAACTATTAGACTATTTTATACACTAGTATAAGGAAGGTTTGATAATGTAGTAATTATAGGGTAAAGGCGTGATAGATGCCCCAGTGGGATGATTGCCTCATTTTCAAAACACCTAACTTCCCCAAACTCGCGACTAAGAAATAATGGTATAACCATAGAATATAATGAAAGCAGGTAATAACTAAGAGCTGCAGGCACCCGGCACCAAAAATTTGCAAAATCAGTTAAGTGTACGGCCAAAAATACAAAACACAGTTAAACATAAAGGATTAAAGTACCAATTCGTGGACATCTTACTAATCTTATCTTACTATTATAAATGCGAAAGTCTGGATGTTTGGATGTTTGGATGTTTGGATGTTTAGATGTTTAGATGTTTGGAAGTTTGTTCCTCAATCACGCCTAAACGGCTGAACAGATTTAGATAAAATTTGGCACACGTATAGTTTATAACCCGGAATAGAACATAGGATATAAAACCGCGGGCGGAAGGCTAGTTATTTATAAAACATTGTTTTTGTTCAAATTAGCAGGATATTTTAAAAAGTAAGGCATCTATTTCGCCTTTACCCTACATTTAATAGCTTATCTTTTATATATTATAGGTATTATATTGTGGTAACTTAGTAGGCCAAACAATTTTTCTAAACCCTTTTCGTTTCGTAGGTATCGCTAAATTCGCTAACCATCTAAACAGAACGTGGGCTGCGTGCTAGTCTGCCTACTGAACTAGACATAAAAAAGCAACAGAAACCCAGGATATCTTTACCTAAATCGCTATTCGTAGTTTAACCACAGCACGTTAGCTCCGACGGGTGCACTCCATGTCTGCATGCAGTTTGATTGCACAGTTTTACGAGACCCGTTCTGTTCCGAATGCGTTTTGCATTAACTTAGGGAATTGCAGATTGCTTTGCGAATTGCATGACTGCCGAATCAGTGTTATTATCTAGCATCTACCTTTTGTTATTGTATCAATGTTATTTTTTCTTTATTTGTCCCTGGTTTTTAAAATGCGCGCATTTTGAAAACTCCAGAATGACTCAATGACCGCTTAACCTTTAGAACGCCAAGCTAAGAACACACTGTATGTCGATTTCGTGTCTTGTACGCCGGAGCTGGGTTATTCTTTATTGTCGAATGTAAGGAAAAAATACTAGTAATTGTTTTAGACATTTTATATTTTAGAGGCAGGGTGTTTGTCGTTGGCGCAAAAAACATCAGTTGGCAGACAGACACGCAGCCCACCTGATAGTAAACGACCACTGCGCCCTATTCCATTTAGGGGCACTTCACCAGGACAAGTCACTCAATGTGCTGCCAGACTGTAGGCTCATCTGATCTTCGAGCCTTTGATTTAAATTTTTGTTAGGTACGGTGTGATGAAATCCTATTAAAATGTTATAACTGTTTGAAATTATGTGTGAGGTGAAGCAAAAGTTGCATTAAAAATATGTTTCTTATTTATCTACATTTGCTACAAGGTTAATATTATTAAATTTAAAGCCTTAAAACCTAAACCTAATCTAGATCCTTCAATCTCTGTAAAAGAGATTGGTGTGGGGGTGCCACCCACGCTCACCCAAACGCATAAAGTGGGCGATACAAAAGTAATAAAAGTTCCATCAAAATCTGAGGCGTAAGGAATGGTACTATTAGCTGGAATTAAGAGGAATACTCTTTACATAACGCTCCGTTGGTCCGAGGCTCACTTCTCGGGTAAGGAAAAATGTGATTTGAATTTATCTCCATGTCGTGATGATTAGGATTATTATTATTGACGAGCCATTTGGTGTAATGGTGGAGAAGTCGGCTATTACACCAGAGGTCGCGGGTTCGATCCCCGCACGGTACAAACATTTGTGTGCATGAACATGTCTGTATCCGTCTATGTATAAGTTATGTTTATCCGTTGTCTAACACCCATAGCACAAGATAATGCTTAGTTTGGGGCTTGATGGCGCTGTGTGAATAATGTCCAAATATAATAAAATTGTATAAAAATTGCTTCTTCACCAGTGTCTGACTAGATCGAGACAAATCTACGTTTCTAACTCTGACAAAGAGATATTCATCATCATCATCATCAGCCTATATACGTTCCCACTGCTGGGACACAGGCATTATCTCAATTGTGAGATAGTGTGGGCCATACTCAAAGAGATATTAATTTCCATCAATCTCCATTCTCAATTATTTTTCTCCAGGATATATTATTATTTCATCATCTCCTAAATTAGTATTTATTAGCTGCAGAGATCGTCAACACTTGGCAGATATCCACATAGTAGGATATCGATTGTAGCAACTTTTACTGACAAGGCAGGATCAGAGGCGAAATAAATTCCGTTTTTATGGAAATGTCAGCTAGTATAGCAATATTGTGACGTATCAAGATGGTCGCTATATTATTTTACTACCAAGCGTTCGGGATTTACAATTATTCTTTGTCTTTTTGTTGGTGTTTAACCTCTAAGTTTGTTTTATTGGGGTTTATTTTTGTTTATATTGATAGTAAATAAATAAATAAATAAATATTTCTGGACATTATTCACACAGCGCCATCTAGCCCCAAACTAAGCATTAGCTTGTGCTATGGGTGCTAGACAACGGATAAACATTACTTATATACTTTTTTTTTGTAAATACATACATATTATACATAGAAACACCCAGACCGATACAAACAGTACAGACATGTTCATGCACACAAATGTTTGTACCGTGCGGGGATCGAACCCGCGACCTCTGGTGTAATAGCCGACTTCTCGACCATTACACCAAATGACTCGTATCAAGAGAGCGACGAAATCTTAACAATAGTATCACTGGATATTAAAAGACGAACCTAACAAAATTGCCCATTTTCTCCTCCATATTAATGTTATGGGATTTTTCCGAAAAGAAGAAATCAATCACTCCTGTCTGATTGTGGATAGGAAACAGATTTGCCTCTCTGCACATCTACTCATATGCTTATTTATTGTACTAACTACTAACTATTATACCTAAAGATGACATTGTAAAACGCACAATAATTTAAAAAAAGTATATCTTATCTGTTGAGTTTCTTGCGGCACTTCTTCTCAACAGGCCATTCACGTCGAAGTGCTGGTAGGATAAAAGGGTGAATTGCCCAAGCAAAAAAATACACGGCTCAGCTGAGAATGGTAGTGCAATGTGCTGATTTTTAATTTTATATATTTTTTTTCAACAAAGTAAGTACTTCTCTACTTTGGCAAAAAAAATCATTGTTTTATACCCTCTAATACAACAAAAAAAATAAATACAAAGGGTCATTTTATCATCACGGTGCCTTGTCCCCAACCCAATTCCGCTCATAAAATACCTTCCCCTGCAAATACATTCGTAATAAGGATATAAATCGATTTAGTTATCATTACATTATAAAATGTTCGATCAAATAAAACTATTTTTGTTTGTTTAACTTCTATCTCATGGATTTGACAGGCAGTCAACTTTTGTCCCGAAACAAGTTATCATTTCAGAGGACAGTAAGTTTTAGTAGAATAGCAACGACAACACTGCGTTATTACGCCCCTCTCACCTTTCCTCACTTTGGATCAGCCCGGCTCAAGCTGTTGGTGCGATCGCACGGGTCCCAGCGTCTTGCGGTTTCCCGCCAAAAAAGTAAGTTTATCATTTCAGTGTTATGGGGACAAAAATATTATCATTTCGGTGATTGTTATAACTCGTGCTAGATTCGTTTGATTTGTTTCAAAATTATGTATTCATTTCGCCGTAAGTACTGTTTTGTTTGAGTAGTGTTAATATTTTTAAATAATTTTATTTCGGAGTTTAATGTAGAAATAACCTCTATTTTATCATCTCGGTGTTATCATTTCGGTGGATTCGGTGGACAGTTATACCAATTACAGTCCACTGAAATGATATTTATCACCGAAATGATAAAACCGTAAAGTTTTAGAGTTCCTTGGGTCAAATATAAAGTAATGGTTTTTCAATGTACTTTGTAATTTTACCTAAAGTGATTATTCGGGTGTATTTGTTGTGTAACAATTATCACATTAAGATATAATATACATAATTATATCTATGTATGTATGTGTTAGTACTAGTGATGTTACGAATATTCGTATTCGCATTGGCATATTATCGCAAATTTTTGCATTATCGCGAATGCGAATCATTCGCAAAATCCTGCGAATGTTTTACGAATTTGATATAATGGCAGAGAAGTCGGCTATTACACCAGAGGTCGCGGGTTCGATCCCCGCACGGTACAAACATTTTGTGTGCATGAACATATCTGTTTGTATCGGTCCGGTGTTTCTATTATAAAGTATGTATTAACCCACTTGTTCCTGAATAAACTTTTTTTCAGTAATTGATCTGAAACTGTGTATACCTAATATTTATGTGATAAATAATCACAGAAAAATATTGAAAAAAATTTTTGATTTCCAGAAAAGCTGGAAAATGCCGTGTCGTAAACGACACGGTAGGGGAATCTACTACTTTGATAACTTTGTATGTAGATTTCAATAGACATCATTTTCAATTAGGAAACCCCAAAAAAATTACAAACAATATCTCAAAAAAAAAATATTGTACCTTTTTAAGAAAACCTGAGTGTATGATAAGATTTAAAAAAAAATTATACTAGATCAGTTGGCAGACAGACGCAGGCCACCTAATGGTAAGCGGCCACTGCGACCTATTCCATTGAGGGACACTACACCAGGAAGCGTCGCTCAATGTGTTGCCACACTGGATGTAGCATCCGATCTTCTAGCCTTTGATTTCAAGTCTCTTGGCCTCCACATGAATATTGGTGGAACACAGCCAGAGCTGTTTTCGCGGCAGATTTCACTTGTGGGGGTAGCTAACCATTCAGACTCTGAAAAAGTCCGCCCACTAACCGGATTCAAGGCGGGTATCGGACCCACGACCTTATCGGGTATCGGTTTTATACCAGGGCTTAGCCATTGTTCCATGGATGCGGTCATAACATGTCTTGGAATGCTCCTTGAAGTGGCCGGAATCGGCCCTTCGGCTTGTGGGCAGGAGTAGAAGAAATAGTGTCTGGGTCTGATGGTAAAGCTTTCAGGACCGGAGTCGATGCGCCGTCATTTTGAAAGCCGTACGGTAAGGCAAGGTGTCATCTCCGCTATCATCAGAAGAATCTTGCTGAATTTGAGCAGGTGCCTTGAGTTGAGACCCCGGTAGAATTCGAAGGGACACAAAATCTGCAGAGTCCTTGTCCGTAATTTCGGTATTTCAATTTTCCTGAGGCATGATACTATAACTATCAATAGTCGGGGATTTTAGCTCTAATACCTCGACTATCGCATGCAAAGTCAGGGGTTTTTTGTGATTTTCTGTAGCAAAATAATAAGTATTATATAGTAGCACATTTCCCTACCGTGTCTTTTACGACACGTACAAAGAAAACCTTAACTACTGCCTGAATATGTTATAAAATAACCAACTTTTTTACAGTTGCTAAGTCTATAGGCATCAAGCTATCATAATTATATCACATATAAATAGAAAAGTGTTTATAATAATATGTCATCTGACCTTGAATTACTCATCGTAAAAACCTGAAAATTTGTGGTCATCCAGCACAAAGGAAATAAGCTGCAGCACACTTAAAACACTTTGTAACTTCTAACCGAGTCCTCGATAGCCAAACGCGACGAAAAAAAATAAGTTCAAATACTCTCATATCTCTCCAGATTTTTTTAAAGTTGGTGTGTCGTTTACGACACGGTCGGGTTAAGTGGGTTAACAAAAAAAAGCATATCCTACTTATATTATAAACGCGAAAGAGGCGCTCGTGGCGCAGCGAGGCGCTCGTGGCGCAGCTGTGACAGTGGTTCGTTAGCGATAACGTAAGTCAAGCTACCTACGCCGCGGTCGGTTAATGGATGGGTGACCATTCTGACCATATTGTGACATTAATTTCGAGCGTCTCCGTGCTTCGGAAGGCACGTTAAGCTGTTGGTCCCGGCTGATATTTACTATAATGTAAATATTAGTCGACAAGGCTAGTCAGAGGCCATTTGGCGGCTTGATAACATCTGACATTAAGGTTGGTCACTTGCCTTACGCACCCCTCCACCAACCCGCACTAGGCCAGCGTGGTGGAGTATGGCCCACACTATCTCACAATTGAGATAAGGCCTGTGTCCCAGCAGTGGGAACGTATATAGGCTGATGATGAAGTTAAGAAACCGGGGAAGTTAAGTGGGTAGTGGACGCTTTATTCTCGAGTCCCACACACGGCCGCAGGTCTAGCTAGACCCCGACTTGAGAGGTCTCAAAACGGGGTGGCACCTAGGGAGGGCCACCCGAGAAACAAGGTGACCTCCAGACTTGGCTCGGGCGACCTGTGCAATGTGGACGTTGGGGAGCTACCCCCGCCCGCAGGTCAACCCTCAGACCAGAGGAGGCGTGCTAAGTGAGCTCGCCTTTTCCGGTCCGGCCGTCTACGCCGGAGGGGAGCAGCGAGGGGGTTTCTCCTCGCGCTCCCGCTCCGCTTCCTCTGCTATAAAACTTCCTCGCAGAAGGAGGCGGCCGCCTCCCACGCACTCCTGTTGGCGACCATGGCACGAACCATGGTCGCAGTTCGCGGCGCTCGTGTTGCCAGGCTGGGCGCTCGACGAGTGTGTGCTCGGCCGTGTCGGGTGCGTCGGGTGCGTACAGGTAGTGTCCGAAACTTCCGTGTGCGGACAAAACCTGTACCTTCTGCAAGCTGGGTCGTCCCCCCCCCTCCTCCTTGCCGCGACCCGGATTCGATGCACCTGAACTAAATTATACCTAGCATTGTTCTCTTAGTACAATAGGTAGATATTACCACCAAAAACATTTTCAATAAATTGTTGGCAAGAAAAGACCATAATATGACTCGCACTCTCAAAAAGTTAACAGATCTCATGAAGAGCCAAGCTTCTTACTCTACGCGCCCTAATTCTACAAGGCCTTACTTCACAAACTCTACCTTAGGCAAAATAAGTAAAATAACAATTCATTCATATCATAATAAACATTATATTACACTAGCGGGCGCCCGCGGTTTCACCCGCGTGGTTCCTGTTCCCGTGGGAATTGATCAAAATCCTTTCTTAGCGGATGCCTACGTCATAACATCTACCTGCATGCCAAATTTCAGCCCGATCCGTCCAGTGGTTTGGGCTGTGCGTTGATATCTATCTATGTCAGTCAGTCACCTTTGAGTTTTATATATTAAGATTTATATAATTTTTTGAGGTTATTGTAACCTGAAAGTATGCTAAATGTAATATCTAACTATAATTTAAAATAACTGTGTACTGTCCTGTCTCAGTATTTATCTAAAATTTGTGGGAATCAAACCTAACAAAGTACAGAACCCTGGCTGCTCGGCACGGTTGTTCTTAGCTGTATCATTTCGGTGGATTTATTTCATTTCTATCATTTCAGTGGTTATTTATATCATATCGGTGGACACTTATCATTTCAGTGGACTCTTAAAAATTCATCCTTAAATATTTATATAAGTATTGATGATATTGGATGACCACTCACGCACAATGTTAAAAATAGGCTAAAGTTTTATTTGTCACTAAAAATAAGAAGATAGCATTGAAACAAAAAAAGTCCGCGGAAATGATAAAAAAATTTCTGTTGTTGAAATTCACCCAAAAACGTTTTGACGTGAAAAAGGATTCCATGGTAAATGAAATTGCAAAATTAATACTTTGACTTTGATAAAGGATTTGAACCTACCTACCTAGTAAAACTAACTCGGTGGGCAATATTTTACTCATAGTTGGTTTATCGTAAAGATTAGTTGCCAGTTGCCGTAGCCGAAAACTCGCCATGAAGGAGATTATTATTATTAAATGATCAGTCAGTCCGTCCGTCTGTTAAGCTCCTTTTATCACAGAAACGACTGGACCCCAATTAATATTTAATGCTAAGCTGCGAAACTTATGAGGGTGTAAAAGATTCACGATCCTAAGTCAGCGCAATCCGCAAATGAGTTCTGACTTACTCAGGTGCCAACCTTTTTTATGTTAGAGAAAGGCAAATTAGCCAGTGGGTCACCTAATGGTACTTAATGATCACTGCCGCCCAAAGACACCTGTGACTAAGGTGTAGGTCTAAGAAGAATACGGAAAGAGAGGCAAGGAGAAGATCTATAGACAAAGAAGAATACGGAAAGACAGGAAAAGAAGAGCTATGGAAAATGGCAATGAGATAAGAATTAGGGGTGGGGGGGTTTTTAAAATTTTGTTTTTTTTAATCGCTGTTGATTTTAAACCACTTGTTACGATTGGTCAAGGGTCTAAGGATAAAAAACCCTTCTGCCATCCTTGCAACGTTAAAAGCTTAGCAAGTTATGAATTGATAAATAAACGCATTTATAATGGTAAAGAATGCCTTTCGGTGTTAAGCCCACCGATTCTATAATTGTTAAATAAATAATATTAGTACGAGTAGGTACGACTTACAAAAGTCGATTTCGTCGAAAACTACTAATTTTAAAGTCGAAACAAGAATAAAAAGTGAAATAAATGTTCTCTATTCCCGCGATATCTAGCCACTAGAACTCACAATGATTAATGTTCTCAACCATAGAAATTTTTTCTTGTTCTGTGTTCTCAACCGACAAAGAAATAAAAGCGGGCGTTCAGCTACCTCTAAGATAAAATGGATTTTTATGGATAACCAGTTTTTTTTCACGATCTTAGCGCTGAAACCTACTCTCTACCACTACCTACCACTAGTGTTTGCTATCATACTTAATAATAATGAAGCAACAGAAACTGAAACTACATGATTAATGTTCTTAACGAGAAATATAATAAATGCGAGAGCTAACTCTAATGGATTTTTAAGTTGCACTTACTTGACGATTCAATGTGAGTATCTGTTGATGATGGATGTATTATACCACTTTATCTAAATACTACAGCTATGTTGATGCGCTGGGGTCGTAAGCAAAGCTAAACATTTATACCACTCAACGCCGAACCGGCACTCGGGTGCCGCATAACAATAGATTTTCTATTGTGTCTAGTAATCCGGGGCTAGAAGGATTAAAGTTATTAAAGTGTCACTTTGATTAAGTAGCTAGTCGTGATCTTATGGTGCTATTCTCGAGTCGACCAAATTTCGTGTCGATTTTATCGAACACAATTCAGGTTTTTGATCACCAGTCCAAATTTGGAAAGCGTGAAGATTAAGCCAATGCGCATTGCTGTTACGATGGCTTGTTTTCAATGAAAGAGGCCTTTGTTGGACATTTTAAAGGCTGGTACATGGTGCATACAGAGTGGAATAAAGTCAAATTATTTAGAAAATCGAAACCACTTTTTTCAAGTGTAATAGCCGACTTCTAAACCTCAATCATAATTATTTACTGTTTAGTCAATAGACCTCTTTTAACCACCTTCATGAGACACGTGTCACTTTTCGTAGGTTTCTGTGAAAGAGAATCTATCAACTCATAATGTCCGTCTGTCCGTCAATTTATCCATTTCTCTATAGATCTTTTCAAACTTTCGCCTTTTGATATCTCTAACACCAGAAAGTCATAACTGTTACGCTAACCTTGAAGAATCTTTACTTACTTCAAACAATCTTATGGATAAATTATATTTATGTGTCCCCTGGAGAGAAAACACGTAATGAAACAATATAACTTTCTCCCAGAAAACTAGCCCAGCTAATTTGAGTACCAGGCGTCCATAAGTTAGGTGGAAGTATCAGGGCGAAATTGAGTAGTCGCTATAACTCACGCTTGACGCGATATGCCGGGATATATTAACCTCTCAGGGAATTAACTCCGTCGGTGTGATGCTTTCCTGGTACCTCGGAGCTGCTTTAATGAATATCGATGGGGAATTACTTGGAATATAGGTCGTATTTCGGTTATAAATTGGATAGTTTCAAATGTCAGGTGTATTTGGTCCGTTAAGCACGTGTTGGATTGACAATAATGTAAAGTTGATTGAGGTTAAAAGTAATAATCAAGTTGGTGTCAAAGTTTATTCTGCCAATTCAGACAACGGAAAAAATAACTTCTCAAGCATAGATTAAATCGTCAGATGGCTCATTCAAGATTTAAGTTGTGTTTAAAAATATGCACAAACCATTTTAAATTAATATGTTTGATCTGAACTTGTCCAAAATATAACCTCTACATTGCAAAGAATAACAACCATTCTCGTTAGTACAGCCTACAAGCAGTAAATTTTCAAAAACCATTCTTATCTTACGAATTCCTGCAAACGGCTACACAGCAATTAATGTCCCAGAATGGTAGTACGACATTGGTATAGAATGGGGCATAGAACGGAGCCTTGTGGAACGCCGACATTCACTGGCATAAACAACGAATTGCAGCCATCTGTTAATCAAGATTCGTTTAGCATGTTTCGAACATGGCTGGCAAAATGTTCCGAATGCATTTGGCCGCGTGGTAATTAAGTTAAAGTTCGATTTAAGTGAAATATGTACACCCGATGAAATCAGAGCTAAGTGCGAATGCAAAATAATATTCCATTGTATTGGCGTGGGAACACAATGGGTACGCATTGAGAGCCAACAGTAATAGATACTTGCATCACATCTCCTTGTACTTTTTATTTGTACTTAGGCTATGAACTAAGTAGCTCACTCTTGCGACGAAAACGTACCTTCTTCTTCGTTTCGTGTTGATGGCAAAAAATAAAAATTGAATTAAAAAGTCATATAAAGACGGCCCAGTACTTACTCGGCGACGCGTATCTGTCGCACTTATCAGCGCACTCTGGGTACAGGTGACAGGGCACGTGGGGCAGGAAAAGTGACGCATGGACTGGGGCGAGCTAAAACTAAATTCGCATGCGAGGTCCAGCTCTCTGGTAAACCATCAACTGAACCTGTTCTCCTTGCTACGGCCAACCTGGGAACGAATCAGGAAAACGCACCACCCAGTGTATTAAAGGACCTCCTCACACTCCAAATGGTTAAGCTGTTTTCACCCACCTTGTAGCAATGGATTGGTCCATTCTTGGGTACCCAGACTTGGTGCGGTAGGCAGAGAGGGTCACTCGAAAAACTAGGTCGTCTTACATCAATAAAATTACCTGGAACAAAAACAGATAAAAATTCATATTTGTTTTTCTGTCAAAATAGTCGCCCAACGTCTTTTAAATATTAACCAAAAAGTTGTTATATTGTCATTGTAAATAAGCAGATTGTACCTATTTAATTATCGTTAGTGATAGGATACATGGCACATAAAAAATGATTGCCAATTAATTTCAATAGCCTTCCGCCCGGATCTTCCTTGTGCATTATACGACCTTGACGATTTCTGATGTCCCGTGGGAACCGATCATATTCTCGGAATAATAAAAAGGAGTCATGTACTTCCCCAAAGTCTAGTCTACGTGTGTACGAAATTTGATACTCTATATAATTTGTGACAATTATCTTCCTAATTTTTATAAGAATCTCGGTGGATTCAATTCCCGGGTCGAGCTAACTTTGTGACGGTTTTTTTAGACACAGCTCGGGTTTCTGATCAACAATCTGCATTTGGCAAGCGTGGTGATTAAGCCAATACCCATCATTGTAACGATAACTTGATTTCAAGGATGGAGGCCTTTGCCCTGCAGTGGGACATTAATAGACTGATACTTTTTTTGATACTTTTTTATAAAACCTAGTACTAATTGTCGTCTAACAAGTCATTATTGAATTGAAAAATATTTTTTTCCATAACAGTAATAGTTTTAAAGGCTGTCATAATGTAGGCTCCTGTGATCATCCATGCTTTCATTTCAGGTGCACTAGCTCCCACATTAATATTGCCGGAACAAAGTGAGACCTATTTGAAGTGTCATAAAAGTATGCCGACATTCATGTTCGCTTTAAAGTACTTAGTTGCATGCCAAGTCTTTGTGAAAAGAAATATTACGCTTTAAAGTATTAAGTTGCATGCCTAAGTCTTTGTGAAATGAAATATTACATTATACTACATATATGCAAAAAAGGAAAACACATTAACTTTGCTTGTTGAAATTTTAAATTTTCATGTCAGTTTACATAAGAATTAATGGTTTGTTGTGTTCATAAATTAGCATTTTTACACTCGTTTAACAGTATATCAAGGCAAGTTGTACAGGGGACGATAATATGTTCATTTATGGTAGACTCAAATTATTATTTAAAATCTTACTTCTGATTTCTTACTAACTAATATTATAAATGCGAAAGTCTGGATGTTTGGATGTTTAGATGTTTGGATGCTTGTTCCTCAATCACGCCTAAACGGCTGAACGGATTTAGATGAAATTTGGCACGCGTATAGTTTATATATTATTATAAACTATATAACCCGGAATAGGACATAGGCTATAAAATTCCTACGGGAAACGTCTCATTCCCGCGGGAATATCAATTTTGAAACTACTGAACCTATTGAATAATTCTTTCACTGTTGGAAAGCTACACTATCCCCGGTGAACATAGGGTACTTTTGATCCTGGAAATGTGGGGGGAAGGGGGGATATTTGAAAAAAGAGATTACGCGCGGGTGAAACCGCGGGCGGAGGCTAGTATGGATATATACCTAGTTGTCTAAATGCTAAAGTAACTGTTTGACAAGCTTTCACATAACATTTCATGTAGGTTTACTCGTATTTAGGGTTATTTAGGCTGCCGTCGTGCAATGGATTGTAGCTTTTAAGCGAGGGACGCGCCAGGGTCTATAAGTTCAATTCTCGGGCTGGACCAATTTGTATTTTTGTTTTTCTGTTCAGCCTCAGTGCAGAGTATGTAAGTTTACAGTGTAAAACACCTCCACCCAAGTGAAAAAGCTTTTGTTACTTCACCTAATCTCTTTTAAGACGTGTCAGACTGCTCTCCCACCGTGTTATGAGAAGGAATAGTATGAACTATGAAGAATCAAAACAGTGACTTTTTAGTAAGAGATAGCAACATTCCGAATCCGATAGATAGTTACTTACATTTATTTTGACGATTTATAAGTGTATATTTGAAGCTTATATAAAGAAAGAGTATTTTGATATATGTATTGATTTTAACTGCCTCCGTGATACAGTGGTTAGAGCGTTAGGCTCTAAAACCCGGAGGTCGTGGGTTTGAATTCCGCGGGGACAATCACTTTGTGATTGTTTCCAGTTTGGTCAGGACATTGTAGGCTTGAATCAAAATCAATGTCCGAAAAGAATGATGATTCCGTACTTCGGAAGCCACGTTAAGCCGTTGGTCCCGAACTCCCGACTATGTTCCAAGTAGGTCTGGTTTCCCTTGTACCTAAGGGTTACGGAGGTCAGATGGCAATCGCTCCATTGTAATAACCAGGCTTGTCAAATCTAGGATCATAGTCGAAGCGGACCCTGAGCTCTACAATGGATGCAATCGGGAATACGCTGAGATGATGATGAAAGATTGGCCGTCGAAGAATTTTATAGGTTAGGCAAGCACGGCACCATCTGCCAGTGCACGTGTCCTTATAAATCATCGATATAAACAGTTTCACATACTCCGCCGCTAAATTGAAGCTATAAATCGCGCGACACAACTCGTGTGACGTTTCAAACCGATACGTGAATACGTGGTACAGTCGCGTGCAGAACAAGCTTTTTTTACGTACGTGGTACAGTCAGCTGCAGATCAAGCTTTTTTTGCGGGAAGCATTTTGCCTGGGCACGGCATATCCGGAATGTTTTTGGCAAACGTTTTGTTGCACGTTTTGTGACACATTGTACATGACCATTCAAATGGCGTTAACACTGCAAAAATCGTTCCTAATGTATGAACTTGCCGTGTGAAGGCGAACGCTTCGTAGCCGACTATTTATTACTCATATTCCTGTGGTAGTCGCAAGCTAGCGACGTTTGCGGCCGTGTCTAGGGCTCGGGACTAAGGCTAGGCCCACACTTGACGGAAATTCCGCCGCGGATCTTCCGAGACGGAACACTAACACATAGTATTGGATAAAAATTACAAACAGCGGGCACACTACGCGGAAGATCGGTCGCTCCGTCGTGGACAGTTTTATATGAAATTATTTCCGTCGCGGACGATCCGCGGCGGAATTTCCGTCAAGTGTGGCAAAGGCCTAAGGGCTTTTACACCATTACGCCGCAGCAGCAGCGTTTTTCGTTGCCCCTGTATGTAGGCTTGCCCGCTGCGGCGTCGTATGCAAGGCTCCATTATAAATCCAAGGGGGACTAATGTAGAGCGGTACCGTGGCGGCGCGCGGCGATACCGCTGCCGCTGCGGCGTAATGTGTAAACGCTCTAAGACGTTAATTCCACTACCCACTAAACTCCCCCGGTTTTCCTTTCCAGAGCTGCTACCCGCTTTGAGGTGATTGTCCAACCCTTCCACCGACATAAGATCGACCTATTCTAATCAATCAAACATTCTCAATTTAAATAGAACTCTACGCGATAGATATTAGGCTGAAAAATGGTTGTAGGAATTTGACAGATGAGGGTAAGTTGATATATTCCTTGATGCAGACTTATGTGCGGTCTCATACATTTTTTTACCCCGCGGATAAGTAAGTGATATTTTCCTAATCCGAGGATGTTTGGGAGCTGACATAGGTTACTTGTTACCTCAGAAAAATATTACATTTCTGAGGGATAACGTTGTATTGTAAAGTCTACACAGACGAAGTCGCGGGCGGAAGGCTAGTATAATAATTATAGTACATCAATCACTCACATCAATCTTGTACATCAATCTACATATTTCATCATGAACCAGCTAAATTGTGTGTACTCAGTATGCTCAAGTGTAATGTGCTTCACGCAAAGATTACGTTGACAGGAGCGACGGAGTGATGGGGTGTCATTAGGGAATTTCTTCCTTTTAGTATCGTACTTATAATATTTTTTGTGCTAGTTAAGTTGGCAGACAGACACACAGCCTACCTGATGGTAAGCGGCCTCTACGGCCGTACTTAATCAAGCAACATCCCTCATATAAGTGAATGTTTCTTAAACTTTTGACGAGCCATTTGGTGTAATGGTCGAGAAGTCGGCTATTACACTAGAGGTCGCGTTTTCGATCCCCGCACGGTACAAACATGTCTGTTTGTATCTGTTTGGGTGATTCTATGTATAATAATATTATTATGTATGTATTTACAAAAAAAAAAGTATATTATGAATAATGTTTATTTATCCGTTTTCTGGCACCCATAGCACAAGCTAATGCTTAGTTTGGGGCTAGATGGCGCTGTGTGAATTATGTCCAGACACCTTTATTTATTTATTATTCTTATAAATTTTCGTTGCGTTTTTTTAGCTGTTGCTATTTGATACGACTATTAAAGCGTGAAGCAAGCCTTTTTCAGTCAATTCAGTTAGTTCAGTCAATATAAAAAATCACTGAGCATCACCTTAAATCTTTAAAAGTGCTTATGAATTTCGTCGGAAATCTGAACTCTAAATTAAATGCGAAAATGTTCAAAGCATTTAAAGCAATTTAGCGACAAACGCAATCCGATAACAGACAATCCCATTTCGAAATAAGAGACGCTTCCGAGAGGGAAATTAGCGGTGGCGCGATTCACCCGCCTCTCTGGATGGAGCATTCGCAGGAAATAAAGAGGTTTTATATAAAACTCACATGTTTTCATTTGACACAAACACAATGCCATTAATCTAGTGCTTTAAATACTATCCGATTCAAATGATATTAGGATAATACCTTTTGGAATAAGGCGAAAAATGACGTCAACTGCGCTTGTCCGTAACATTAGCGACCAATAGTAACGCATTATTTTTCTGTGTGTGTGTAAGTCATCACTGTCGCGTCATGAAACTCCAAAAGGTCGTATCCTAATAGCATTTGAACCAGATAGTACTGCGCCGAGATCTTGGGGTCCTGGGTTTAATTCCCGGGTCGAACTTTGTGTCGGTTTTTTCGGACACAGCTCGGGTTTGTGATCACCAATCCGCATTTGGCAAGCGTAGCGATCAAGCCAGCACCCCTCATTGTAACGATAACTTGATTTCAAGTATGGAGGCCTTTGCCTTGCAGTGGGACATTAATAGGCTGATACTTTACTTTACATACACGTTTGAGTATTTCAATAACAACATTGAGCTATAGCCAAGCTGCAGACGGTTCTTGTCTGTCAGTTGTAATGGGCCAGCTTGACCGGGAAAGTACAGTCAAAAGCACGTCAGACTATACACTTTGGACTTTGTACCACTCTTATGTCGGGGGCATAAGTGCTATTATCGAACTGCAAGTGTTTACCGTGATGTGCCGTTGACCGTACACAAGCAGAGTAAAAAGAAAATCGACTTGCGCTCGGTTTGGTGAGTGAAAGTGCCGCAGGCTTGAATGCCCCTTTCTTGCTTCTCTATCCCCATTTCTCCTCGAGGAGGGCTTTGGGGAGTTGAGATGGAATGGAGGAAGGGTTTAGCAGCAGGTCACAGATATCCCATATGCTCAATGCCTCCCTCGTATGTATAAAAATAGTCATATAAAAGAATACCAGGCAGACAAGAGTTTTCGATAAAAATTATTGAATAATTTAATTGTTATTTTTGACCGCCTCCGTGGAACAGTGGCAAAACCCGGAGGTCGTGGGTTCGATTCCCGCCTAGGGTCTGGTTGGTAGTAGGGCTTTATCAGAGTCCGACTGGCTAGCTACCCCCACAGGTGGAATCTGCCGCCATAATAGCTCTGTCTGTGTTCCGGCAGTATTAATGTGGGAGCCAGTAGGTACACTTGAAATCAAAGGCTCGAAGATCAGATGAGTCTACAGTCTGGCAGCACATTGAGCGACGCTTCCTGATGAAGTGTCCCTCAATGGAATAGGCCGCAGTGGCCGCTTACCATCAGGTGGGCTGCCTGTCTGTCTGCCAACTGACATAGCATAAAAAAAATCATTATTATAAGACAAACTCTGACGCTCAGCATCAAATGCTATCGATTGTTGGGCATCTCTAACGTTAAGGCTTAAGCTTCAAAATCTAACCACAAGGAGCCTTACGGACAGTAACCACAATAGTGAATCTTATTCAAACAAGAAGTGAATGAAGAACAGATAACACAGCTTAACCTCGAACAAGATGTAAAAAGACGATCTTGAACAAACTTCTTCACAGACACGCGGCTTTAGAAATTCTACAGCGAGCAAAAACTTCAGTTACCTATATGTATAGATGAGATTGTAATGTCTGTTTGTACAGGCATAGCGCTTAACTGAGTAAGTTTCTGCGGTATTGGAACGGCAATGATTATATCCTAGCTGATACATAAACTAAAACCATAAGTTGACTTAGCAGACATTTTGACAGTTACATTATAAAATGAACTATTCACGTCTTAACACAGAAAATAGTTTGACATTTCTATCCGAATTTGACAGACGTAGTTATGCCAGGTACTCATCATTTTGGGTGAAGAGACTTGATTTATACGAAGGATGCATTTTACCTGCAGTGAAACATTAAATCAACTTCCAATTACGTTCCAGTAAGACTAGTTACCACCCCCCAGAAGCGAAATGTGCATAACAGCTGTGGCGTTGTTCGGGCAATATTAATGTGGAAACTGTCTTGAAATCAAGGGCTCATTTGTTATACGGCTGGATATCAATTTGTATTAAGGTATATACGAGTACATATTCGTGGTATCCTCCTCGATTCTCATACCCACAACAAAAGACAAAAATTCTTAGGCTATGCATGTAACATAGAAAAAATATATACAAGGAGAATAAAGAATCTCCCTCGAAAACGACATAAGGTATCAGAAAAAGAATATGAATCATAGATGAATAAATCAGATCAATAGAATACGCATTCGAATGTAATAAAAATCATCAATGTCATCACACCCAGTAAAACATTATAAAGTACACAAAACACAATACATCCCCCTTTTTTAAAGTAGGTTAAAACGCAAAACTCGAAGCATAGTATTTCTAAAGCGATGAGGCAGCTTCATAAATTCCGCAAGCGGACAAAAACCGCTGGTATGGCTTTGTTGACGCTTCAAAGATTGGAAACTTCATACGATAAACGCTTAAGCTCGTGTTGGAATTTCATGCTTTTAAAAAACACATTACCGCCTTCATGGTGTTCCATGAGGCGGTAATGGCTGAGGCTAAACCGAGTAAGTAAAATTCGAAAGTTATGTGATCGATTCTACCATGGGTCTGGTTGGTGTTAGGTTTTTAGAGTCCGACTAGTCAGTCGGTAGAGCCCTTCGATCAACAAAGTAGAGCCCTATCACAGGTGAAATCTGCCGCCATAATAGCTTTGAGACCTCGGCCTCGAATTTCGCGAGGCAGCGGGATCGTACACAAATCGGTGCCTATAAAAACCTAAATTTCGTTCTTTCTAATCCTAAGTGTGTTAATCCTAGAAGTCTGGATGTTTGTTACTCAATCACGCCTTAACGGCTGAAGGGATTTAGATGAAATTTGGCACACGTATAATTTATAACCCGGATTAGGACAAAGGCTATAAAATTTCTACGGGAAACGTCTCGTTCCCGCAGGATATTTGAAAAAAGAAATTACGCGCGGGTGAAACCGCGCGGGCGGAAAGCTAGTGCTAAATAAAATAAAGTTTAGTTGAGGGAAACTTTACAAGGAAGCATCGCTCAATGTTCTGCCACACCGTAGGCTCCTCTAATCTACGAGCCTTTAATTTAAACTGGCTCCCATATTAAGAAACCATAAGCCCTTGATGCAAATATAACTCAAAGACAATAAAATGATGAATGGAAAACCTAGTGCATTGTGTAGCCTAATACCTTACTTGGAGTTAAATAGATAATGCCACAATAAATGCAAATAAACTCTCTGTCAAAGGAATAAGGCTTAAAGTCGGCTGAATGAATATGTACCTATGTTTGTTTGTCATAAGTTGCTAAGCGTGCATATTAAACCGAACTCCGGCGTAAAAGCTACTTCGTGATATTGTTCCAGATTTCTAACACTGGATTATTATTATCTATACAAGTCACGAGAAGAGAGTATCTGTATGGTTTCATTTCTCTCTAACGCCTGGTTTGGTACTGGTTTGGTTTAGTATTTTTTTTTTGCCCAGTTTTTGCCAAAGACTCTTGGGTCCGTGCCTTTGTTGGGTTACTGTTTAATAACATATTGGTCCGCGCAGTTTGGTTTAGTTTAAATACTTTTTTAGGAAGTAACATTTAATTTTAAAGGCGGGCATCGCGCCTTAGGCCTCGGCCTCGAGTTTCGCTGCAGCGGAGCGGTAGCGGAGCGGCAGCGGCGAGATTTTTTGTATGAAATCCCGTTCTCGAACACAGCGGGGCGGCGCAGCGGGAGCGGCAGCGCACGCAGGCGCACTGCGGTTCACCGCTTGACAGCATCGTACCGCTCGCGCTCTTGACAGCCCGCGCCTATCGCTGACCGTTACGCTGCCGCCCGCCGCGAAATTCGAGGCCGAGGCCTTAGACCCAGTCGCAGGTATCTATGGTGGAAGTGATCACTTATCATCAGATGTCACACAAGCTCGTTTACCTCCATCTAATAGTATATGTCACATATAATAATAATTTGTAATTTAATTGTAGGATACTGGTTTCCCAAGATACAGGTCTGACCTAGTTTGGGAACCTCTGAACAGTTAGAGATAAGCTTGTTTCCTCCTCTGTATTAACTTTAGTTTAGTTATTTTTAAGTGGTGCCAATAAAGATATATTATTATTATTATTATTATCTTACATAAAAAAACAAAATGTACTTTTTTACTATCTATTTGTGAATTAATCACGTAAAAGGCCACGGCCTTACTGATTCATAGCAATATCAAATACACGAAATGCATTGAATCATTTGCATTTACGGCGCGGGCTCGATCAAAGAAGTTTCATCTCAACTCGATCAACGAGCTCTTGGCAATGACGTCACGATGACGTCAGAGATCGTCTACGCGTCAATTTCACAGGGACACAGTGTAGGGGTAACCAGTAGATGAAATAATATTAATAATATTCTCTTAGCTGATTCGGCTGAGAGGTTCGGCTACGGCGGCAAACCTTGACGATCAACGAAGTGTTATATTACATTTTTATCGCCTTCGTGGAACAGTGGCTAAGCCGTAGGGTATAAAACCTGAAGGTCATGCGTTCAATTCCCGCCTTATGTCTGTTGGTGGTAGGACTTTTTCAGAGTCCGACTGGCTAGCTACTACCCCGGGTGAAATCTGCCGACATAACGGCTCTGGCTGTGATTTGGCAATATTAAAGTGGAGGCCAGAACATTTGAAATTAAAAGCTCTAAAATCCGAGGTGCCTACAGTGTGCCAGCACCTTAAACGATACTTCCTGGTGAAGTGGTGGTAATAATAATGTCCTCCTAGCCGTGTTTTCGGCTATGGCGGCCAATCTTTAAGATCAGCCAAGCACAGGTGCACTCCCTATTCCTTCACTCCCATAACACGGTGGGACAGCAGTCTGACACGACCGAAGGGAGATCAGGCGCAGGACCAACGGCTTAACGTGCCTTCCGAAGCACGGAATCATTATTCTTTTCAGAAATTCAGGTGATTCAAGACTGCAATGTCCTAACCAAACTGGAAACATTCACACAAAGTGCAGATGCTCCCCGCGGGATTCGAACCCACGACCTCCGGGTATTAGAGCCCAACGCTCTAACCACTGTACCACGGAGACGGAGGCAAGTGGTGGTACTGATAGTTTGAAAGTGGCACTGGTAGTGGATAAGGTTAGGAGTGCAAGGTTATCATGGTATGGACATGATTGTAATGTCCTCATTGAAGACGACACACATGTCGCCAAAAGAATGATAGATAATGTCATTGTGTGTAGACGGAGATTTAAGCAGAGGAAGGCTGAAAAAGAGATGGATGGATTGCGTGAAGTATGATATGAAAATGAAAGGAGTGAATGTAGAATTGACGGCTAATAGAGTGTGTGGAAGGAAAAAACATGTTGCGCTGGCCGACCCTACCTAGCGTAAGATAAGGGCAAGGAAATGATGATGATGATGTAGTATAAAAAAATCTCACACGCGCACACACACGAGCCTGCGGTTGCGATACCTTAACGCATTCTCTTCCACAGTATAAGCACTGAATATGACTTACACTTCGACCAAGTCAAATCTTTACTACTAAATAGGGCTATCTATTTAATTTACTCCTACTGTACCGTAATCATGTTGTGGCTTCCTCAACGTCGGTCAAGTAGCCCACTACACCTGGCACAAGTTGGGAGCATATAAAACCGCGGAGTGGGCGAACTTTCCCGACGTGCCCATTTCGCGCCCATCTAAACTTCGCCCACCAGGAAATGTTAAGTGGACGATCGTAACCAAATGTTGCTTGTTTGTTGTTTTTCTAACTTCGTTACCGTACGCTATTGTGTAAAATAAAGTAAAGTATCCGCCTATTAATGACCCACTGCAGGGCAAAGGCCTCCATCCTTGTAATTAAGTTATCGTTACAATGTTGGGTACTGGCTTAATCACTGCCAAATGCGGATTGGTGATCACAAACCCAAGCTGTGTCCGAAAAAAGACACAAAGTTAGCTCGGCCCGGGAATTGAACCCAGGGCCCCGAGATCTCGGCGCGGTACTTAAACCACTAGACCATCAGGGCTATCGTGTACTGGAGTAGAAATTAAGATATAACTTCCGACCGATTTTGCCATAGCAACCACTTCTACCCCTTATCTGATCGGCATTGATGCCCTCAAAAATTGCCTGCGTAGCCAATTTTCGCGGTAAACCATGAGTATGTCAAAGTTAAAGTCTTTATTAATTCATTAACAAAATGAGCATTTATAAAAAGTCAACTAATAATAATATTTAATGTGTTTCTACAGCTTTTGAATGCTGTTTTTATCCGTAGGCAGAAGGTATTTCAAATTTAACAAAAATATCTTTGAAAATTTTCTCAAGATTTTTTTATATAGCTGCTCTTTATTTATGGGCTGCATGCCTCTCTGCAAAACTCTGCAAATACCTATAAAATAAGTTTTGATCCCTACAAAGACTATCTTAATTATAATTACAGAGTCGCACGAGCTACCCACTCGAATATAATTTAATATCAACCTCAGCATGAATACGCAAGGTATACTTAACGAAACGAAGCAATTAGCGACAGTATTGACATCAAGTCGCTCGTCTTAATCAATTAATTAATTCCATTTTCCTTCGTCAAATAACCTACCAGAGGTTCAAGCCGCAATACAACTCAAGCAGGAGTACGTGAAGTACGTACAACTGAACTAAGTACTTAGTACCAGTATCAGTAAGCAGACCTCCGCTCCGAAGCGGCAAGTTAAACATGATTAACGTAGCAAACACACGAGTGTCGGATCTTATTTATTTATTGAAGAAACACGAACAATATAGTATATTTTTACACTTACAATATTATTTGGACGTTTCTAATATACATGTCTCTCAGAGACTACCACTTAGTAGTTAAGTAATGTTGTGCTTACAACTCTTGTTATTGTAATAATTATTAGTTATCTATTAAAAAATTAGGATCCAACAATACGGTTACAAACATCTGTCGCCTTACTTACAACAATTAACTAACATTATTCCTATTTTACATAAGCATAATATAGTCTACTTACCGATTAAGAATCAAGTCTGAATACTTAGAGCACGTACAACTAAGTACTTAGCACTAGTATCAGTAAGCAGAAATCCTTAAACATCGTCAAAAAAAATAACCAGGGAAAGAGAAGTCGTCTAAATAATGGGAGTAAATGCTTACTTTTCCTAAAAAAGGTTACTTTTTTGTACATCTCATGTGACTTTTGACAAGACCTCGCTGGCAACACTGTAGAGGCCAGATACGAGGTGTGGCACCGTTTGAGCAGCCGATGAGCAGGTAGGAACGTCAACAAGTTTAAACATGATTAACATAGCAAACACCGGAGCTCTTAACTTAGATGAAGTAATTACTACGGTGGGAAGAACTTGAAGATTAAGCGAGCAGATGGTGATTTTTCTTGAACAGGATGGCTAAAATTAGTATTACATTTATGAGCCACTTAGTCACGCACAAGTCACAACGCGCATTTTTGAAGCCGTCTTTATTGTAATCACTAAATAGCATGATGCCTACGACAGCTGTCATGGAGAGTTCACTAGTGATGCGGTGCAGTCGATTCCCGATTATAAAAACACCGATTTTGAATCGTAAACATTTTTTTTACCGATTGTCAATCAAATTAATTCTATAGCTTGTAAAATATAGGATGATACCTGCGACATGTGTCACAGTGACATTTCTTATTTAAGCTAGATGAGATGTAACAATCGCTGGCGATCTAACTAAACAAACACTCTTAGAATGGTTTGGCAATGAAAAAGTGACTTTTCGTACAGATCGTTCACGATAAGAAGTCCTAGCCGCTATATCTACTGTTTTTCAATACTTTCAATCTGAATTTTAACAGATTTAAAAAGCGTGGGCAATGCTGCCAATATAGCGGCTAAAGGACAACTTATGGTGAACAGACTGTAGCTATCGTGCATGAGTCATTTTATTATTTGTCAATGGTAACACTAGATCAAGAAAGGATTATTTATTACTTTGCCTGGGTCACTGCTAAACAGCTAAGAGATAAGAAACCATTAGCCCAGTATGCGTCCAAAGTTTACATTATGCCTTCGTTTGAAGCGACATTGCCGGACCCTAAACAAACCAGTACTCGGACCCTCAAACAATGCTCAACGTACCCAGTTGGATATTAAAAAAGTTTTGCTATCACGTAGGTACATTGTATGACATAATTAAAGACCGACAAACTTATCTGTTCCGGTGGCGGCGTCGCTACTGTCGATTTAGAGCTGTCATTAAATATCGTAATTGCATTGCATTTCACGTAGTTCCAATTTTGGCCACCGGAACAGAAAAGTTTGTCGGTCTATTTTGGTTATGTATGGGTTTATAATAATCCATATTTAATCCTACTAATATAACTGCGAAAGTTTGTGAGAATGTATGTTTGTTACTCTTTCACGCAAAACTATTAAATTTTGGATGAAACATTTCAGTATTATTTATTTATTTTAGTTATTGATATTATATGGGCTACAATTTATACGCAGGCGAAATCAATAGTTTTGAAGCTGGACCGTGACATAGAAACTTTTTATTCCTAAAAATATCACCATGATGATGATAATGATGATGATGATGATGAACTTAATTGACAATCTTCGTTGCGACTTGCGATTGCCAACTCGCTCAGCGTGGTGATTATGGACAACCTTCTAATGCTAGCAAAGTGGCGAGCATATGCTATGCTAACTATGTCTGGCATTGGACTGCTAAATGCTGAGGATGAAAATGATGAGAATAAATTGAGCGTTACTATGTATAATGTATATTTATTTACAAACTAGCCTTCCGTCCGCGGTTTCACCCGCGCCTGATATATTTTTTTCGAATATCCCGCGGGAATGAGAAATTTTATAGCCTATGTCCTAATTCGGGTTATAAACAATGCTGGTGCCAAATTTCATCTAAATCCGTTCAGCCGTTTAGGTGTGATTGAGTAATAAACAAACATCCAAACAACCGGACTTTCGCATTTATAATATTAGTAGGATACATGCATGAACATATTATTATCTGTTCGTAAGCAAACGTGCGGAGATCGAAACCCCTAGTGTGAAAGCCAACGTCTCAACCATTACACGAAATGGGTCGTCAAAATCGCAGATAAAATTGAGGAAAATCCCATTTTAAATCCTCATCTGAGTTCGCACCAGCTGAAAAGGAAATGAAAGTCCGTGTCACGTCCAACTTTAAGATTTAATGACAATGAATGCAGTCGAATTTCAGCGCGGAATCGATATTTTGAATTAAAGATGGCTCTTTTGGGATTTGGAGACTCAGTTCTTTTCTTCTTGTAATAATTTAAGTGTTCTGGTTTTTATGTTGGCCTTATTTTTTTTTTAACATTTCCCCTGGAATTTGTTATCTAAAGCAAAATCTTCAGGTTTTTTTATTTTAATGATCGGGTTATACCAATGAAAGTGCTTCAGAAGAGATACTCAATTATTCTTAGCCTGTGAGACATGTTTTAAGCACTGTCTGAAATACATACATTTTATACATACATATATATACTAATAATATACATAATATTATATATTTATCTTCCGTTCAGAAGTTTTACTGATTTTAGATGAAATATTGAAATTCGCGATTGAAAACGAAGAAAACGGAAAAAGGTATGAAGAGGGTCGATTCCGGTAATATATTGCGTGGTTTTCAATGAAAACGTGATTGTGAAATATTTCAACGGTAAGATATTTACCGTGTGTGGGATTGGATAAGCTTTTTGTATTGATATGCAAAGATTGGAGCCTGTTCCTTATATAAAAGGTAAATATTTACTGAGAATTTCATGTATCTTTTCTATTTACATACACACGCCTACGCTCGTGTGGAACATACAAGTTTATTTTGTCAGATTGTGTATTTTTATCTGATAAAAAGTACCATTTGACACTTTTCAGCTCCCAAACTGTCTCATACGAAAACCCGAAAAAATAACGACAAAGTAGAAAAAAAAAACAAAAATATCCCGGGCATTATCCCGGGATAAAAAATGTCCTGTTCCAAGGTCTACCAATATCCATGACCGTACAAAGACAGACAGAGTTACCTTCGTATCGTTAATTTATCGAGAATAATTATGTATTAGTAGTGGTAGAGCCATGCTGTTTTACAGTACGAATGGGCCGGCTCTTCCGGAGAAGTACCACCCTCTCACATAACACCAGCGTGAAATAATAGTGTCTTTCGCCTGGTTTGTGTGAGTGCCGGAGGCCCACACCACCCATACACCCATAGGCAACGCATCAGCGATCCCTCTGGTGTTGCAGGCAGATGTCCATGGGCGGCGGTGATTGCTTACCATCAGGCGACCCGTTGGCTCGTTTACCATAAAAAGAAATGCGCCATCGAGTCAGTCGAAATCCTATTTAACCACTTTTTACAATCCTTAATCTTTTGACCACATTCAATATAAACTGGGTTTTAAACCAAGCTCTTGAGCTCTTGAGTTTGCGATTCGGCTAGAGTATCTTGATACTCTAGCCGAATCGCAAACGTGACCTAGGTGTTAATAGTCGAAAGCTTTTACCATCCTCCGACTACAATAATACACCTTAGGGGAAAGATATAAGGACGATTTCACCTTGACAAAAGTATAGGAGCTTAATGGTGGGCCGTCGTTAAAATCACAAACTTTCCCGTTCGTCAAATGTTATTTTATAAGGAGCTTTGTGACTCCTCTTTTCTCTTGTGTTCGCTTTCGATTTCTGCTATTTCAATTCAGTGGAAAAGGTTCGGTAAATAATGCTCTTTCATTTCTTTTCAGAGCAAACATTTGTGTGATGAACGTTTTGTGTTTGTTCTGTGCTGCTAGATGCTTATTTTATTTAAACTTATGTTTACATTTGTGGCAGGCACCTTTGATGATTGCTGTGCACATAACAGCTTAATTACTTTAAGATCATAATGATCAATGTTGGTACCTAATATGTAATGTCTAATTTTAATGTTGTGACAATGACTTTTTAATGGAGTTATTTTCCTCTCTTGTTTCCGAGTCGCACCCTCATTGAATAAAAAATCATAAAATAGCAATTAAAAATCCTATTTTTCATTTATTACAAAAACCTCATTTTTTTAATTTTTATTGTAGTATTCAAAAGTAGCAGCCAGAGTTACTTTTACGTCGCCCTGTTTGCTTTACACTGTAGGCTCATCCGATTTTCAAGCCTCTGATTTCAAGTGCACTGGCTCCTACATTAATTTTGCCGAAACATAGAGCTGTTATGACGGCAAATTACACCTGTGTAGATGGTAGCAAGCTAGCTAGTCAGACTCCGAAAACTTCCTTCAACCAATCAATAATGCTATACAAGCAATACGCGTTATGTTGAAGTTAAGTAAGGCGACGTTAAAACATTACAATCGGCTAATGTGAGCCACCAGCCTTACTCCGGTAAAACAGTTCCCTTACCCCTAATATATAATAATGATATCGCGGGCGAAATTGAAGTAATATTTCCGAGAAGTAATCTCTACGCTCTACCAGAAAGATCGTAAAAAATATTCTACCTCTGAAGTGTAAGTTATGTTCGAAAAGGTTGGAATAATCAATGGTAGAGTACCTAACCGGCAAAGATTCTTTGCAGAGCCACAAATAAATAAAATAATAAATAAATAAATATCTCTGGACATTATTTACACAGCGCCATCTGGCGCCAAACAAAGCATAGCTTGTGCTATGGATGCCAGACGGACGGATGAACATTACCTACTTGTATACTTTTTTTGTAAATACATCATACATATTATACATAAAAACACTTAGACCGATACAAACAGACATGTTCATACACACAAATGTTGTATACCGTGCGGTGATCGAACCAGCGACCTCTGGTGTAATAGCCGACTTCTCGACCATTACACCAAATGGCTCGTCGTTAAATGTTTATAACAATATTATAATATCTCCTTCTCAGTTTTAGGGCGATGTGATTGTCATTTTTGTAGTTGCTTCGGTTGGTAAGCTGGTCGAATTATGTTGGTTCAAATATTATTACTAAGCATATTTTTGGTTCGTCGTGATATCATGATAAAAGAGTGTATGCCAAAATATTTGTGGCGAAATTACTATTCTGCCATCGGCCATATCAAGATTATAATTAACATAAAAAATTGTTATGGCGCAGAAGTGTGGGAGATTGAAGTTTGAACAACTCAAACTTACATTTCTGAATAAAGTTTATTATGCATACAGTGAAGGTAATTAAAGGAAACCTTTCTGCGTTAATTAATTTTGGCAAGCACGTGAAATGGTGAAGCTTGGCGAATTACACCATTTAAACTCCCTAGAAAGCCGTTGTGCTTGGTTCGTTTCACATTACGACACGCACTAATGTTATTCTTACATTACATTAATCTTAATGTATTAGGATTTAGGAGATCTAATGGAAGTTGGCGGTGCCTTGGAAAGCCTGATCTCTCTTCACGATTGAAGAGAGACATAGACTGCTGTCCCACCAAGTTTTTTTTAATAAAAATTTGGTTGATTGAAAAGATTGGCCGCCGTAGCCGCAAACTCGGCTGGACGACATTATTATTTGTATAAGGATATCTCATGTTCTTTTCTCGCTACTCCATCTTTATAACTATATCCCTACGGCCCTACCTTTATACCGTCTAAAATGTATTCCTGTACTATCTGGTTCAAATGATAGGACCTTTTGGAGTTGCGTTACGCGACACTGAAGACTTACACACACATAGATCTTATTATGCGTTGCTATTGGTTGCTAACGTCACGGACAAGCGCAGTTGACGTCATTTTTCGCTCTTTTGCAAAAGGTATTATCCTAATGGCATTTGAAGATTTTGTCAAGATTAGTTTCATTCAGTACTTTAGGCCTGAAATCGTCACAGCGAAATAGGCAATAACAGTTGATAACATTTTAAAGCTGCAAAATAATTAGTTTATTAGATACCTAATTATTGTATCTACAAAACTGGATCCGCTTACAAACAAATGGGCCGCGTATGTCTGCCAGCCGAAGTAACATAACACAGATACGAAGAAAGAATTTATAAACCAAAATAAAATTACTCGTTTCACAACAGGTGTGGGCTCCGACAAACTCCCTTATCTCGAGCGATATTGAATTATTAAATATTCTGGCACGGTTACTTCCCGCCAATGATATTTTATTGCCTGTATCTTACTAGGGGGGAGAGCCTTGAAATACAATGAGACGAATCTTGAAATATCTCTAGACGCTGTATTTCGGTTACAAGGGCAGGAACTAAGTTTGATTTGTGGGGTATTAAAAGTTCTGCAGTGTGTATAATAGGTACAACAATAAGTGATTATTACTGGGACCATTGAAAACGCATGATAGTGACTTAACTGGAATCCAAGCTATTCTTAAAAATTTTTCTTATTCTATCTTTTCCACTGAAATAATAGATAAATAGGTATCAGCTTAAAGTGCACATTGCAATAATGTGCAGTTCGTAAATCGTGCGTTCCAAAAAAATTGCAAGTATGTACTTGCAATTTTTTTGGAAGGTACGAACGAACATAATCTCCATTTCTCAAAATGTAGGTACATAGCATGTTTCTATTATGTGCGAGAAAACGTTCTGATTGATTTCGAATCGAAATCGATAATCCTGATTAGTATGATAATAAAATCTTCAGAATAGATTATTTCTTAATTCGTAGACGGAGATACTTAAAATTTCCTAATTTCTGCTAACTTGCATTTCTTAGGTCTAAAATATTAATAAACCCAAGATCTACTCAATCGGATAGCACATAATTATAATTTTTTTGAATAACGTTTGAAAACGTATCATACCTACTGTTTAATGTCTCATTGCATGGCATTGAAACCAAGTTATCGTCATGGCTAACTTACCACGCTCGCCAAACGGACTGGTGATCACAATCTCTATTTTAGCTGTGATCGAAAAATGTGACACCAATTTTACTCGACTCAGAATCGACACCAGTCGCATAAAAGCTACGTCTGCAGTATAGATGTAGCATTTTAATCATCCCGGCCATCTATTTAGTTCACAGCCCTTTTAATTAAGAATGCACGACCGCTACTGCGAACTACTCGGATTCATTCAAGCAAGATGAACTATTGATTAGCGTTGGCCCGTCCGATCTCTGCCATCCTTGTACTATTGAAAAAAACATAGAGTATCGTGCCGCCTATAAAAGACACGAAGAGACAATATAAAACTCGTCAGCCTGTAGAAAAAGCCTTTATTGTTTCCCCTGTTCAAAATCCACTTATGTGATGACACAAAAACCAGGGCTACCAACCATACAAAGTGAATGTTTTTTCTTCAACAGTTGATAGACAGGCACTTAGCTCACTTGATGGTAAGCGGCCATGAAATAAATAAAACTTATATAATATTATGTATGTAAAAACATCCTGACTAACACAAACAGAAATGTTCATGCACACAAATGTTTGTATTAGGGATCAACCCGCAATATCTGGTGTAACAGTCGACTTCACAACCCCTTCACCAAATTCGTCAAATAAGATTGTGACAAGTTGATAACCTCTAAATATAATGATAATAACACTTAAACACAGAAATAAAACAAATAAATATAAATATCTATCCCAGTGAGATAAAGCCAGAATCCCTGGAAATTCCGGGTCACTACCAAATATCTATACATAGTTCTTAAAAGGCTCTTCTTAAAAATGTAGAGCCGTAACACTTCATCGAACTACTCGTAACCATTCAACTAAGATGAACTATTGATTAACGTTCGCCCGTTGGATCTTTTCTTCTTATCGTTCCATAGACAAAAGACAGTATAGAACTCGTCAGCTCAAGACAGCCTTCATTGTTTGCCAAGTTCAAAATCCACTTATATGATGAGAATCGAACTAGGGCTGCCTATAGTATAACCCAATTTAGGAAATTACTTTATTAAAGAGCCAAGGATAAGAAAGCTGTTCAGTTTATGCAAAGGATATACTTAAACCAAAAACATTTTTATAATTTAGACGAATATTTTAAGTCATCATTGTAATTTTATTAATTGGTTTTTGGAAATGGGCAAACTGTTGACACTACATCATTGAAATGTAACATCAAATGTACACAGTTTTGACAATAAATTATTACTTAAGTAAGTAAAAGAAACCGGCCAAGTGCGAGTCGGACTCGCCCATGAAGGGTTCCGTAGCAGCAAGTATCATCATAATATAAAAGTTCTTGTAGTTCTTTGTAAGTTTGATCGACGTTTTTATATTTGAGTTGATTGAATGAGAGGAAAATTGCGGTTTACGATTTATGACGTTTTAAAAAAAAACTAATAACTTGATCTCGTTCAAACCAATTTTCAATGGAAGTTTGCATAATAATGTACATCATATATTTTTTTTAGTTTTATCGTTCTCTTATTTTAGAAGTTAGAGGGGGGGGTGACCAACATTTTACCACTTTGGAAGTGTCTCTCGCGCAAACTATTCCGTTTAGAAAAAATTGATAAAGGAAACATTATTATCATTTTTAAAGGCCTATCTATAGATACCCCACACGTAAGGGTTTGAAGAAAAAAAATTTTTTGAGTTTCAGTTCTAAGTATGAGAAGCCCCTAAAATTTATAAACCAATTACTTGATCTCGTTCAAACCAATTTTCAATGGAAGTTTGCATAATAATGTACATTATATATTTTTTTTAGATTTATCGTTCTCTTATTTTAGAAGTTACAGGGGGGGGGGACCGACATTTTACCACTTTGGAAGTGTCTCACGCGCAAACTATTCAGTTTAGAAAAAATTGATAAAGGAAACATTATTATCATTTTTAAAGGCCTATCTATAGATACCCCACACGTAAGGGTTTGAAGAAAAAAATTTTTTTGAGTTTCAGTTCTAAGTATGGGAAGCCCCTAAAATTTATAAACCAATTACTTGATCTCGTTCAAACCAATTTTCAATGGAAGTTTGCATAATAATGTACATTATATATTTTTTTTAGATTTATCGTTCTCTTATTTTAGAAGTTACAGGGGGGGGGGACCGACATTTTACCACTTTGGAAGTGTCTCACGCGCAAACTATTCAGTTCAGTTGGCCACATCATGAAATGCAACCATTTTACGAAATGGTCGAGCATTTCATGAAGTGAGCAATTCAACGATATGGCCACGACATATGTATTTACAAAAAAAAGTATTTAAGTAATGTTTATCCGTTGTCTGGCACCCATAGCACAAGCTAATGCTTAGTTTGGGGCTAGATGGCGCTGTTTGAATATGTCTAGAGATATTTATTTATTAATTTTTGCAAATGGCAGCCCTATTCTAAGTGGCTTTGTCGGAACTCTACAAGCATCATCCATTCAACTGTTCACATCCTGTCGCCTTCACTTTGTGTTTTTTTATGTTCACACTAGAAGAACTGAGTGGATATGACACCCGTGACACGAGTCTGTTCTGTGGTTTGGGCGGTAATTAATGAGTCGGGAAAATGTATTGTTTTAAGGTACAATTAATTTAGGTTCATACCCGTTCGTCCCACCAAGCTTCGTCCCACCAGTGGGACGAACGGGAATTGAATAAAATATTTAATTTTTATTCCCGTTCGTCCCACGCAAGTTCAGTGGGACTGGGACGAACGTGAATGCACCGAGGGAATGTTAATATATTAAACCTACTGACATAATGGAATAGTTATGCGAGTGAGATTTCCTGGTGAAGTAATATAATATTTCTATGGGTGAAGTAAATAAATAAATAAATATACCTAGAAACTACGCACACACACATCACCCAACTGTGTCTAGCCCCAAACTCAGCATTAGCTTGTACTATGGGTGTCAGACAACGGATAAACATTACTTATATGTGCTGCTAGACTGTAGACGAGTCTCTGATTTCAAGTGTAAAATATAAAATGTCACTGCTCCGTGAAGCGAGAATACTTAAAAGGGTTCTCATAAGCCTATTATAATAATTCATAATTATGAATTTAAACGATGACAGACAAAAGACAAATAGGTTCTAAGTACTATAATTCAGATGAATTCGAGTTTTAGCTTTGGGGGGGTTCTGCGCACTAATTTATTCCTTCCCCACGTTTCAATGATAATGACTTTAAATCTCTCGTAAAGGAAAACGTCTTTGATAGGAATACATAGAGCTGTTATTATGGAAATTTTGTTGCTATCGTAATATAATATAGGGTTCTGGCACAGAATATATGGCGGCGCGTCTATGGAAAATAGAGTGACGGAGTCGCTCTAGCAGAACGTCGTATCGATGGTAGCCCGTCGACCATATTCTAATGACGAGTTTGGCCGAACGGAATGACGCGCATTATGAACTCGACGGATTGCCTAACTTTTCATCTGATTCTGATCGTTTATTTGATGTTTTAGAGAGTTTTGTTAATTACTGTAATTTTGAAGATAAGATTAAGAATTGTGACTTTTTGTGACTGACTATACGTGTGTGTTTGAGGATTGGCTTCACCCATCTGATTACGGCGTAGTTAAATTACATCAAAACATGGATTGTTCAAATGGAAAACCGCTCTTGCCTATAGTAACGAGTATCTAGTATCTACCGAGTTTTACTCGGTAGAATTTGTTTTCAACCGAGTAACTCGGTTCCATCAGATTCCTGTTTTAAGCGATTATTTTCAGAGGCTGACAACGTATACAAAGCAAAAAGGAATAATCATAACATAATTTACCGCCGAGTACCGTTTATTAACCGAGTATTCGGTCCATCTCTAATTTAACACAATAATATACAATTTCTTTTGAATAATTCTTCAATTTTAAAGAGAGATTGTAGTAACATTTTTGGTGTTTGAAAAATGTTACTATGAAATTTCTTGCCGATTCTTCTCTAGAGATAACAACATTTTAAAGTCCGTTGTAGGTAGAGCCACTCTTAAATATTGTTATAATAAAGATAATATTATATAGGTACTTTGAAGCCTCTATTTTTGATTTTCGATTTCTTTGAACCACGGGAATTAAATAACACTGCCATCTGAAGTTGTAATTAGGAATTCTTTTGTTCTAAAAGACAATGAATACCTAAAGACTCCAGGTGGCTTAAATACCTACTGATGAGAATATAATGATTCTCTTCATCTTTATTCTATAATGATCCAAGTTTAAATGATAACTTTGTTCGGCCTTGGATTTCCTTGTTGCTTTTAGGCATTTACCCCCTACAATTTTCCATGTATAATAGGCAATTCAGTGTTTAATGTAAACTTTGACGGACAAATCAAAATCATAAATATTTTTAACGATTTTGATTTATGATTTCTTTATTCATACAGGCATTCACAGGAGCACTTATTTTATTGATACAATTTACATAAAAATGGCAGTAGTTATTTTTATAACGAAGAATGCGTTACCCGCTAAATACAGGAAGAAGAAGAAAACAATAAATATGTTACACACACAATACTTCCAAAATCTGTGTCAAGCTCAAAACGTACAATAACATTTTTAATGATTACTAATCTAAGTAGTGACTTTTATTGATGAAACAATTAGGCCTCTGCCTCAAATTTAGCGGGCAGCGGGAGCGGCAGCGGGAGCGGCAGCGGGTTCAGCGGCGAGATGTTTTTTATGGAATCCCATAGACCCGTTCTCGAACACAGCGGGGCGGCAGCGGGAGAGCGGCGCACGCAGGCGCACTGCGGTTCATCACTTGACAGCATCGTCTACACAGCTCTTGACGGCCCGTGTCAAGCGGTGACCGCAGTGCGCCTGCGTGCGCCGCCGCTGCCGCTGCCGCGAAATTCGAAACTCGAGGCCTTGTATCTTATAATAACTTATCCTCTTTGCAAAAGAGGGAACGTAGGATTGAAATTTATTAGGTACTAACTATTCTGTTTTAATCTTTTACACATAAAGGGCGCCACTTGCCGGATATTTTATGGGCCTTAATAGGTGCAATACAAAATTGGAACCAGCAGGAACCCAGATCGTCAAATAATGTTTTTCCTTATTGTATAACACGGTTTTCGGTAATTGAGCTTCCAAAATCAACATTTACCACGCCAAGTAATCATTACGGGCCCAGCTGGCGATAAGGCAAACAAGCTCAAAGCTTAGGGCAAATTGTTACGCTATTTATTTTATATCTATATTTATAAGACATAAATTATAGATGGTAAATATGCCGCTAATGATGGCCAGTATGGACATTGACAGCCCTTTCACACGGGCAGTTCAGTTTTTTGAATTTTTTACGTTTTCTGCAGGATCCCGTTTAATGGCGAATGTGTTTATATGCTAGCGTTTACACGACCATCCCGCATGCGGGATACTGCAAAAACCCGATCCGGTCGAATTGTGTCATTCGGTTTTGTCACTAGAAACTGGATCTGTCGTCCAGTAAAAAGCGGGATCCTGTTTAGTCGCACAAATATTTAAATAGCATTGTTCACACGGCTTCCAGCGTGCGGTTTATCGCTGGACACTGTTTTTTGCGGGATATTGAAGTGGTGGCAGCCCCCGTCCCGCGCCCGTGTTCATACGGCGGCTGGATTCCGCAAAACTGAACTGCCATGTGAACACACCGTCCAGTTTTGCAGGATACAGTAAAAAGCAGGTCCTGCAAAACTGGACTGCCGTGTGAAAGGGCTGTGACAAATAAATAGTAGTAGAAGATCCGAACCTAAATAAACATTCACCGGGTTGTGTCTTTAAGTCCTTCACTACGTTAAGTCAGGACAAAATTTTCTTATTATCTTGATATTGCAATATTCGTCGTCAGTATGACAAATATTATGAATGCGAAAGTAACTGTCTGCTTTACTTTTACGTTTTAACCTCTGGGCTAATTTTTATGTGATAGAGACATTTTGAAAAGGACGTAAGCCAGATTAGCCGGGAAAATGCTTAGTTACCGTGGCATATCAGAAAAATAAGTGTTATCGTTTGTATTTATTTGCATGTAAAAACAATGCTGAAGAGTAACAAAAGCTACTTTTTATCCCGGAAAATACTACGTATATTCCTGCTAGATAACTTCGTATAGTCTAATTTTTATGTAAAAGTTGACGATAAACTCGGAAGTACATTGTAATCCAGCCATTCGTTTGCAGATGAACCCAAATTATACTTTGAAACTTCATCGGGAACGCTAAGACCAAGTTGAGCGAACTTACATCGATAAGAAAAGCAAACTGTAAAGTGCAGGCCAAACTACAAAAGGAACAAAAGCCAACAGTCTGACTTAATTTTAATTTTTAGTAAAGTGCAGTACCTACTTTACGATAAGTAGTGGCATGAGAAAACATTGGAAGCTATCGTATTACATTACAAAAACCATTTTATTTTTTATTTACAGAAACCTTTCTAATATCAACTTTATGGAAACAAAATATAACGCTACTGTTAAAAAGAGTGCCTTATTAGTATTATCATCAGGTGGGCTGCGTGTCTGTCTGCCAACTGAATTTGTATAAAAAAAAAGGGTACATCGTCTCGAATCAAAATTGATGATACTTTCCGTTGATCTAGAACAGTGAAAAATAGCTACCAAGTAACGTTGTAACTATTTATTAATCTGGGGTATTATTTTTAATGTTAGTTGATGCATGTTGTTAACGTTTATGTACTTTTATCTACATCCATACCATAATATGTCTATTTTATATTCAGGAGCGATGAGCAAACGCCCTACATTTAGATATAAGTATCTGTGGCTGCATTAAAATGTTTACATTTTAGTGTCGGTAACTGATACGAAATTACGTTCAAATTTCGAACGTCTTCTTTAAAAGTAAAAATTAATAGGTTTTTTCGATTATCGAATTAGTCGATTAGTAATTTTATGTTCCATTCCTATACATTTAATTCGATGCTGAAATTATAACAATCGATTTGAGAATCGAAATCAACTCGAGTCTAGATTGTTTATGGATTTTAAAAACTACAAACGTCAGTCATTAATAGGGAAGATGCATATATAATAATTATGAAAATTTTATGACTAAAATGTTAAAATAATATAAAAGAAAGGTCACTGCAACATTTTTATTTTACATAATGTTGTTTTTTAACTGTAATTACGAATTAAAAATAACTGAAACGAAACGTATTTTAAAACAGCAATCAACTTATTTGACGTTAGACCGACAAACTTATTTGTTCTGATGGCGGCGTCGCTATTGTCAGTATAGAACTTGTGATGTATAGCTAATAAATAAATGTAGTGGGCACGCTTGCTGGCGGGGCGTGCGGTGGTGGGGGCGCGGGAAGCGGGAGCTTGCCGCGCACTCTCGATCCGGCCGCCGTGCGAGTAGGAGCGTCTACAGTTGGCTACTTAAACTTTGTGTTTTACTACCATACCATAAACAGTACAAGTGGCGACCCTGCCAGCGACTAAAATAAAACCGAGGTATGTACTTAATGAGTATTGTTCTGGTAAACAAAATACAAAGTGTTACTAGAGGTAAATCAGTGACTGAGACCTGTTTTATTTCGATTTTTTTGTAACCATGAAATAGTTACAGTAATAACTAATAATGTATTAGTAGGGCAGGTTGCAAACACTGATTGGTACCTAAACTATAATAAATAACCGTAATAAAGTATAATTACTTTAAAGTTATCTCAGTCTGTTGTCAAAAATACGTTTAAAAAAATGAAATTATCGGTTGGAATGCTGCTTCTATTGTACGCGCGGACAGGGATCGCGCGCAGGTGTTCACTAATTATGCCCGCTCGATATTAAACGTAATACTATCGTTGCTACTAAGAATAAAAATGTTATCGTAGGCATAATAGATATTTTATCACGTAGTGATGATAATTATCACGTAGTGATGATAATTTTATTCGAATATTTATATGTGAATGCGTGTGTACCTATGTGTATATTGTTATTAAACTTACACATGTATGGATATATTATGTAAAGATTTACCGACATTTAATATTTCTTTATTTTTTGCGAGTGTTAAGTAAAATTAAAGATCCTATCCAAACTAAGATTATATTTAAACTTCATTTAATTAACGTTAATGTTTAATATGAGTTTTGGCAACAACTGAGACTAACACCAAAGAGGTAGTTCTATGAAAGTTAGAACGGTACCTATAAAAGCAAACAAAGGTAGTTCGATGAAAATCGGTACGGTACCTACAATGTCCAAAGAGGTAGTTCTATGAAAATTAGAACGGTACCTAGCTATAAAAGCAAACAAAGGTAGTTCGATGAAAATCGGTACGGTACCTACAATGTCCAAAGAGGTAGTTCTATGAAAATTAGAACGGTACCTAGCTATAAAAGCAAACAAAGGTAGTTCGATGAAAATCGGGAGGGTACCTACAATGTCCAAAGAGGTAGTTCTAAGAAAATTAGAACGGTACCTAGCTATAAAAGCAAACAAAGGTAGTTCGATGAAAATCGGTACGGTACCTACACTGTCCAAAGAGGTAGTTCTATGAAAATTAGAACGGTACCTAGCTATAAAAGCAAACAAAGGTAGTTCGATGAAAATCGGTACGGTACCTACAATGTCCAAAGAGGTAGTTCTATGAAAATTAGAACGGTACCTAGCTATAAAAGCAAACAAAGGTAGTTCGATGAAAATCGGTACGGTACCTACACTGTCCAAAGAGGTAGTTCTATGAAAATTAGAACGGTACCTAGCTATAAAAGCAAACAAAGGTAGTTCGATGAAAATCGGTACGGTACCTACAATGTCCAAAGAGGTAGTTCTATAAAAATTAGAACGGTACCTATAAAAGCAAAAAAATGTAGTTCTATAGCGGTACCTACAATAATAATAACAATAATACTAATCAATAAATATTAAATCAATCCATAATCACAATTAATAATAGTCAGATAAAATTCAAATAATAATAACTCATGTCAAAAAAAAAAATTGCTCAAATTTAATTAAAATGAAAACTAAATAAATTGAATTAGAAATTAAATAAAATGTAAATTAAAATTTAATTGAAATGAAAATTGAATTAAAATTAACATAGTCACACCTATAATGTCATTAATATGCGAGTATAAATCCTCTGCTACTATTTTCAACAATGTCCAAAGAGGTAGTTCTATGAAAATTAGAACGGTACCTATAAAAGCAAACAATCTGCTTGGTTACAAGTAGTCCCAAAGTCATGTCACAAATACCACCGTTAGAGTCTTTAGGCTGTGAGGGTGAGTCATCTTTCATTGGCATTCGATGGAAAAAATGGAAGCGAGGCCTAGTGCTATACCTCTTTTGAGAAATTATGCAATTCATCAGGAAATATTTCTAATTTCTCGTCGCGAGGAAATGAAACGTTTATGGCAAGGTCAGAACTAATCAATTGAAGTTATAATTATTGGCGATTTGAATAAACATCAGTTATCTTTGAATCCTAATTTTAAGTCAGACTACAAATGTTTAGACGCGTTTGAAGACCTATATCATTCTGTTAAACGCGTTAGAAATAATATAATGAATGAGTCGCAAATACAGTCTGTTTCGTCTCAAAATAATGCAAGTAATGCTAGTGTGTGTACCATTAAGTTACCACCAATGGAGCTACCAAGTTTTGACGGAAAGACAGAGAACTGGCCTAAGTTATATGAGTCATTAAAATTCAGTATTCACAATAACAAATAGCTGACTGATTCGCAGCATGTGCAACTCGTAGATAAACTTACGCATATTGCATTGAAGGTCACGGCCGACATTGTACCTACCGGAATAGCTTTTCAAATCATTTGGAATAGTTTCGTTATCAAATATCAAAACAAACAAACTTAGATACACAAACTGTGCAATCATTCGAATTGTCCGTCCGAGATAATGAAATACCTCCTTATGCTGATTTAGTTTATTTATTCAAGATCAGGTTAAAATAATACAACGTTCAAATAATAATAATAATAAATGATACTTTCGAACATCGAACAGTAGTGCTAGGACGAGTAAGATGTCCACTACTTCTATCGATCGTATAAAGCAAGTAATGATCATGCAATTAGTGCGTGTACTTAGCGCGCTCGTTTTGAATTTATGAAAACTAGGCGCGGGTAAGAAACAATTAAAATCGTCAATATTTATCAGAACTTACGTTTGAATAAAGCAAAGTAGTAACTTTAACAATTTAATTAGTTACAAATAATATCAACGAAGGTAAAAATACCTATAATAACAAATAGGTATGTAGATGGAATGCAACCATAACCTTGACACGGCAATGTTACCGTGACATTGATTTCGCACTAATGAGATGCTTTACATAAAAAGACACTAATTCATACCTTATTTATTGGTGCTTAATAAATACACGTAACGAAATACAGTGTATTTATGCAATTAACTAACCTTGGAGTTTGGACCGTTTTATTCCTAAATTAAGTGTATACGCTGTTAGTGTGTTGTCATAATTATGTAAATAATAAAACCTAAAACGTGTTGGTTACGGGTTCGATTCCCGTTTAAAGATGAATATAATTATGGTCAACAATGAATAATATACCTATCTACCTACATATACCTAAAACAAATTCTTACTTGATAGCCTTATGTAAAGGTTGGTGCTAAGGAGCACAAAGGCCACAAAAGTTGGTGCCAAGGAGCACAAAGGCCACAAAAGTTGGTGCCAAGGAGCACAAAGGCCACAAAAGTTGGTGCCAAGGAGCACAAAACACATTTAGTGTGTAAATATGAACGTGCCAAGGAGCACAAAGGCCACAAAAGTTAATTTTCCAATGTGAATTGAGATGCCAAGGAGCATCAGTAGATAATATGAATCTTGCCATGGTCAGGTATAATTTGAGATTGTTTAAAATACTTATTGCATTATATTTGGATCTAATTAATAATATGAGTAAGGAAAAATACTAAGTTTTGATATTGATATTTTAATATAGGTAAATATTAAACGAATTTATAAAAATAAATATACTTGTGATACGTATTAATAGTTAATTAAATTGGATCTCAAGCGATCGTGGAATATTTGTCGTATTACGATTGTAATGGTTTCTCTAAATATTGCTAGCATTACAACAATATTATTGTGGGGATAATACCTTATAACAATACTTACTTACTCATTTCTATAATAATTGGAAAACATTTTTGTATAGATAGATAGATATTCTTTATTGCGCCACAAAGGAGGAGGGTAAGACTCCATAGTACCCTGGGCCCATGTGTTAACTCAATGAAACTAGTTTTATTTGTAAGTGGATATATTAACAAGGCCTTGGTGAAAATTTGGTGAAATTTGGCTTTCCAGGAATCGGGTTATACGAATTATAGTAAAAGTGAGGTTATGTTTTAACATTGTGGTTTATTGATGTTATATGCGGATTATTTTGAATGGCTAAAGGTAAAGAGTAGAAGATCTGGATTATTCCCACTGGTGGGAGTTCAGTAAGACGAAAGAGAAGAAAAATATAAAAATTCCCGTTCGTCCCGTTTTTTTTTTGGCGGAGGACGCATTTACGCGCCTTGGCCGCAGACTAGGGACGCCTGCGACAGTGTCTGGGGCTCGGAACTAGAGACATTCATCCTACTACCCACTAAACTCCCGCGGTTTCCCCTTTCTACCCGCTTGGGACGAGCCGGTGCCAGCCTTTTTAGCTATTGACCGGGCCCAACGTTTCTCACGCCTTGGGTAGTCTCTACATTTAATATGCTGCACTTAGGAGCAGGAGATAGTAGTAATAGTTAGATACTTACTTAGCTCTTAAAAATAAAAGAACAGGAAGTAAAATTAAACACTAATATAATGTTTAAAATATTTATTACTCATCTTCAATAATTAAGAGAATATCATCCAAAAATTGTGCAGGAGGTTCGATATTTTCTTGGTATCTTGCCCATGATAGATACCATATTATACACATTACATGTGCACAGCAGCCTACAGTCCTCTTACCTACAATACAATTGCAATAGTATCCTAATATTGAATCTCGATAATTGGGAAATACGAGCGCACTCAGAACGAAAGAAACGAACGAGTGACGGTGTTTTTCATCTGCCTGTCAAATGTCAATCGGTAAACATTTGCACACTGAAGAAAAATTATTAGAGGAGTTCAATTCGCTTTCATACATATATTCTGACATTTAACCGATTTATTTTATATCGACTTCAGTTCGGGCATGTATTTAGTTTTTTGGACTTTTCTTGCTTTCTAGATAGAAACATGTTACTATATTTTGGGATTTCCTTTAGAAAAATATAACCGATTTTTTGATATACATTTCATCTAGTTAACTGCTGGGCCCAGAAATACCCGCCTCCTTTGACAAAGAAAAACAAGTAACATAAATGAACTGCACAACACAGGCGGACTTATCGCTTCTAGCGATCTCTTCCAGTCAATGTATGTATATTTAAGCTGAATACATGCTGAAGTGAAAACGCAGATTCAAATTAATCTGTTTCATTACACCGATGCAGGACTCGGTTATGTGTTGACATAGGTGCTGTTTATGTGTTTGTTTACCTGAAGCAGTTACAAATTAACTGATCACTAAATCGATTTAAATGAAGCATGGTTAGGCCATTATGTGTATGCACAGAGCAGATTAAAATCTGGATCATTAAATTGAAAACAGATTGTTTTTATCAATCTGGGTCATTAAATTGACAAGCAGATAAAAATCTGATCATTAAATTGAAAGCAGATTGTTTTTATCAATCTGGGTCATTAACCACTCAACGCCGAACCGGCACTCGGGTGCCGCATAACAATAGATTTTCTATTGTGTCTAGTAATCCGGGGCTAGAAGGATTAAATTGTCAAGCATACAAAAATCTGATCATTAAATTGAATGCAGATTGTTTTTATTAATATGGGTCATTAAATTGACAAGCAGATAAAAATCTGATCATTAAATTGATGCTATTGGCAGATAATACCTATTTATCTGAATCATTCAATTGATTATACTGGGTTGTCCCAATACATATTTATCTGAATCATTCAATTGATTATACTGGGTTGTCCCAAAGTTTGCGGATAAAAGTAATCCCATCATTAAATTGATGTTAAAAGCAGATAATACTTATTTATCTGAATCATTTAATTTATTTTTCAAGTTTGCGGATAAAATAATCCGATCATTAAATTAATGTTAATGGCAAATAATACTTATTTATCTGAATCATTCAATTGATTATTCTAAATTGTATTAAGTTCGCGGATATAATAATCCGATCATTAAATTGATGTTAATAGCAGATAATACTTATTTATCTGAATCATTCAATTGATTATTCAAGTTTGCGGATAAAAATAATCCGATCATTAAATTGATGTTAATAGCAGATAATTACTTATTTATCTGAATCATTCAATTGACTATTCTGAATTGTATTAAGTTCGCGGATATAATAATCCGATCATTAAATGGATGTTAATAGCAGATAATACTTATTTATTTGAATCATTCAATTGATTATTCAAGTTTGCGGATAAAAAAATAGTCCGATCATTAAATTGATGTTAATAGCAGATAATACTTATATATCTGAATTATTCAATTGATAATTCTAAATTGTTTTAAAGTTCGCGGATATGATAATCCGATCATTAAAATGAAGTTAATAGTAGATAATACTTATTTATCTGAATAATTCAATTGATTATTCAAGTTTGTGGATAAAAATAATCCGATAATTAAATTGATTTTAACTGCAAATAGTACTTATTCATCTGAATCATTCAATTGATTATTTTGAATTGTCCTAAAGTTAGCGGATATAATAATCCGACCATTAAATTGGAAGTATTTCGGTTCCAAGATCTCCATTAAATTGGAAATAAATGCGATCTTAGACGTCCATTAAATTGGAAGTATTTCGGTTCTAAGATCTCCATTGAATTGGAAATAAATGTATTATAGATACCATAGATAAAACAACAGTTTGTACGGCGGAAGTGATGTATTCATTACACAATTTATTTAAATCATAAAAATAAACTTTAAGATCAAATGTATGTCCTACGAGGATACAGAGAATTTATTAGCCGTTTGAAGTAAATAGATGAATTATTATTGTATAAAATAGGTATAGTTTCATACTTTTCACCTTCCTATTTCACTAAGTGATATAATTATTTATAGATCATTAGAATTTAACTTAGATTTTCGCCTGAAACACAGCATTTTAGTTCAGGCTCATAAAGTTAATAAGATCTTAAAAAAAGGTTTTGTACTAGACTAGCTGATAGAATAGTTCTAAGAATTTAAATAAATTGATTTTGATTTTATTTGAATTCCGAGATAAATAAATTGATTTTGATTTTTAAGAGATCAATTTAGAAAAAGGATTAAAGATGTACCTAGAATCGGAAAATGAAAATAACGGAGTACGGCTAAGGAGAAATGTGATACATTTGAAACGTGTTGAAGGAGAGTGGAAGGTATGTTCTGATGAAAATATGAGAGATTCTATTGAGTGCTCTGAAAATCATGATGTAGACGATTAGTGAAGCTGGCTATCTATATCTATGTTTACTTTGATTTAGATTGTTAGATTGTTGATTTGTATAAAGTATTTAAGTAACTTGGTTGTGTTAAATATAATGATGTATTTGGGCAATTATTTATAGAGTCTTGTTTTATATCATTGTAAAAGGTAGATGTGATGTATAGCTAATAAATAAATGTAGTGGGCACGCTTGCTGGCGGGGCGTGCGGTGGTGGGGGCGCGGGAAGCGGGAGCTTGCCGCGCACTCTCGATCCGGCCGCCGTGCGAGTAGGAGCGTCTACAGTTGGCTACTTAAACTTTGTGTTTTACTACCATACCATAAACAGTACAGAACTGTCAATAAATATCGCTTTTGCATTGCATTTCACGTAGTTCCAATTTTGGCCACCGGAACACATAAGTTTGTCGGTCTATATGGTTGAAAAAGTAAATATTATTTTATCGGAATATTAATTGCGTTTTTGTAATAAATATGGAAGTTGGGTTCATCAAAGCAGACTCCAGGAATTTACCAAGAGTTAGTGTTGACATGGTTCTAACTTTATTTGTCGAAAGTGCAGAGTTTTCAAGGGTAGAAATGAAAGGGACTAAATTACTACGGTATGTATAAATCATAGTTGTTAAACTTTGTATTTTCGCAGCTTGAAACCACTTTTTTCTCAGTTTTGGGTCAGAAGGTCCTGTTAAAAACAATTAATTTGGAAACTTTGTTGAAATAGATTTGTGTTGACCGTGTTGACTCGTGTTTTATGCCAATGTCCACATTGGCATAAAACACGGTTTTTTTCGGAATATTAGTGGTATTGTCATGATCACCTGATGTTGATAGATAGTCCATTTTAAATTTTTTACAAAAAAATATTTCAAATCTCGAAAAAATATGCAAAAGTATGAAAGCCAGCGACGAACAAGTACAGTGAAGTACGACCACTCGACTAGTGAGGCAGTGACAAGACTTGAGTGACGTCATTCATGTCATCGGAACCATAGGTCCGTTTTCGCGCGAAAATTAAAACGGTCAATTTAAAACCGCATTTTTTCCGATAAATTACAATGTATTAATTTTTTAATTTAACTGTGGTTTATTCTACATGGAATTCTTTAAAATGAAGACAAAAATAAAAATAGTGCATGTTCCCTATTATGACAGTACTAAACTAACTTTTACATACAGATTATGTTGGTAACTAGTGCGTTTGCTCATCAATCCTGACTATAAAATAGACATATTATCGTATGAATGAAGATAAAGTTATGTATGTGACTGTACATAATTAGTCATTAAAATACTCATGTGATTCTTTTATGAAACTCACTTCGTTCGTTTCATAAAACCACATTCGTATTTTAATGACCCTCATTATGCAGCAGTCACATAAATAACTATAAAGTACCAGCCTTTTTAATGTACCTCTAAGAGGCAAAGACTTCTTTTGAAATCAAGTTATCGCTATTGATAGCACTAAACTTGTCAAGTGTAGTTCGATAAACTTTTTTTTTTATTCTTTTTTCTTATAGCGTTAAACCTTTCTTTTAAATCTTGTCAGTATAATTAACCTTCATGGTCCATGATTTATCATCATTATCATCATCAGTCTGTCTACTTCTGGAAATAGACCTTCCCAAACGCTCGCAAGCATCCAAATTGAACTATTTCGTTGAAGCGACTGCCTAGCCTACTGATCTCTGTAACCCCTTAAAACTAGACCAATTGGGAAATAGCTACACAGCTCTAACTTAATGTTATGTCCATATAATATGTACATATTTATACTAATATTATAAAAAGGAAAGATTTGATTGTTTGTTTGTTTGTTTGAATTGAATAGGCTCCGAAACTACTGAACCGATTTGAATAATTCTTTCACTGTTGGATAGCTACACTATCCCCGGTGAACATATGGTACTTTGGTCCCGGAAATGTGGGGGGAAGGGGGGTATATTTACCGCGGGCGGAAGGCTAGTTATTATAATAATTCAGATGCCTGACTCTGACACCAGTTATATGAAGTAGTAAATCACACTACAGAAGAAGATTTATAAATTTATTACTTGTCACACGTGTCATTCTTTATTTGGCGAGGACAGGGGGAGTAAAACAGTAATTACTTTAGTAACTGAAAACTAGGGTTGTCGCGGACCCGTATAAGTTGGATCAACAAGGTTTTTCTGTTAACCTCGTTAAGTGTAACTTTGCACTGCTGTTCTGAAAGGGTTGCGGACTTTTACAACCGAATTTCTTATATTACGTTATTCAAGTTTAAACCCCCCGTTGGTCTAGACAGGTTTAAGTACCTGGCTACGATCTCGGGGTTCTGGGTTCAGTTCCCGGGTCGAGCTAACTTTACTTGAGCTTAGGTTATGTTGTTTTTTTTAAATACAGCTCGGCTGAGTGGGTCAATCTGTATTTAGCAAGCGGAGTATTAAGCCCTGTAACTTGATTTCAAAGAAGCCATTTTTTTATACTAGATTGACACTTAAAATCAGAGGCTCGAAGATCAGATGAGCCTACAGTCTGGCAGCACATTTCGGGACGTTTCCAGGTGAAGCGTTACGCAATGGAATAGGCCGCATTGACCGCTTACCATCAGTTGGGCTGCCAAAACATGGATCATAGTGCAAGTCTATCCTGACGAGCTTGGGATCTTCAAGTTTTTCCAGTAGGGCCACTAAAAGATTGCCAGTTTGATTACCGTCAAATCCATTAACCCTAGAAAGATAACCTACGTCGAATCGACGTAATCGATTTGACAAAATCTATATAACTCGTTTGTTTTTCGCGTCCTGAAACTCGCCGTTCCCGCCAACTCTTTTGGCCATCGGAGCTTGCAGGACGCACCCGTAACGCTCCGGTAAGTGCAATACTTTCGTAGATATTTACCTACTGTACGTCGAAGTGACGTATGGTTATCTTTAGTGTATAGTGAAATATGGTTATCTTTCTAGGCAAAAGAAAATAAAATTTTAATAAAAAAAACTTTACTTCACGAAACTGTATTATTTGAGCAGCTTTGGTATAATAACAAGTGTAGTTCTGTACTATAAACTATCGAGAAACTTTGGTGTACTAACCGAATCCCCAACTACGGAAAACTTCCAAGCAGGTGACCCTTAGTTTCGTATGAAACCCCACTCGTGTTTGCCGTCAGTGATTTCGGAGAACCCTTGAATACAGCGTATATGGAGATCTCTATCGATTTCCTAGGAAAATACTGAAAAATACACATAGCACGAGCCAGCTTTGTTTAAGCAATCAATGCTGGGAGATTGCATTTTTATATCGGTTTTTATTTAATGCCTCGATGGTCTAAAGCAGGGTAGGCTTACTTTTATGCATCAACGTGCCTTTTTTTCTGATGAAGTCATAGACGTGCCATCAAATAGTTTTTTTTGACTCCGATTACCTGGAAAATAATAACAATAAATACTATCAAAACTTTTTATATGTTTTTTATTTACTGCAAAAAAAAGCCTATAGACTACAGGCTAATGATAATCAAGGTGTATCATCAACCAATTCGGTTTTCAATTGTGTCATAAAGATTAAACAGTTGTATTATATCCCTGACAATTTCCTCGTACGAGTTGAAACTAAGCTCAATTATCTCCGTGAATCGCAGTCGCCAACCTGCCAACTGCAATGAGTTATGACACAAGTTTGTTTACCAACTAGTGCTCGAATTTCCCGGAGGTTTTAATTAATTAAAATACTTAAAACTGGGCACTTGAGTAAAGTTTTTTAATTATTTTTAACCAAAAGTAACGTTATTTGTAACTGAAAACAAAAAAAAATTGTTTACCCAATTAGAAATTTTTATAATTTATTTTTACATAAGTCAGACATACATAAATGAAAAATTGGACCACATCACATATTTACATTGGTCTGACCCTTAAGTAAAGTAAGAATAAGAATAATTTTTATGCTAGGTATAATGTAGTTTTTACATAAAAATGGAACAAACATTACCAATTTTATTGGTATGCAAATTTCACACACAAAAAATATATAAAAAAAAGAAACAATAAACTTACATCACTACTTACTAACGTAATCATTTCACTTGTGTCATGGATATCAGAATAAACATAGTTTTTTTTTTGGTGAGATTCGAATCCACGACCCCTGGCCTGGGCCAGGATCACTACCAAATGCGCCATCAAGCCAGTTAAACTAAACTAGTCATACTAAAAATCTATGAATCTGCTTAAAAAGCTACTTATTTGCCTTAAATTAATTAAAGAAAACCCCGCCTACACTTTTTTTTTCTATTCATGACGAGAATAAAAGAATTCCGTCACTCCCACCTCTCCATCAGGGTGACCATTTTCTAGAAGATTTCTGCTATTTTGGCAAAATTTGCACCTAATTTTGAACTATAGCAGAGGAAGCAATTTTGAGCTATAGCTAATTTGTATTAAAACTATCACTCTTCTTATTTCATTTCCGAGATTCAATAAAAAGTTAGTAAAAGTTATCAATGTGTCCTATGTCATGAAACGGCTACTTAGCCTTTTTATGTTTTTCAGCTGGCAAAAGGCAGTCATAACACTTTTTTTGTGTTTTTTTTACTCTCTCTTACTCTAAAGGGCACTCCTATCGAATCTTTTTTTTTATTTTTATTTTTTTTTATAATAAGTCAGTTGGCAAACAGAAACGCAGCCCACCTGATGGTAAGCGGCCACTGCGGCCTATTCCATTGAGAGACGCTCAATGGAATAGGCAGCATGTCGCTCAATGTGCTGCCATCTGATCTTCAGTGTACTGGCTCCCTCATTAATACTGCCGGAACACGGGTTTTGTGTTCAAGTGGATTATTTTTGGTGAGATAACAGTCACTCCAATGTACTTACTTGCCAAATCTTGGATAATAGTTAGTGCAATCCTACCCTGACTAGTTCAAGACAGAATACTCGAGAAAAGAATTTAGGATATTTTGCCACATTTTTGGTTTGGTTGTAATAATTGACATATTTTGCCTCCATGTGTGGCAGATTTGGTAGATTTTTTTCCTTCTAAACGGAGGATTCCTCTTTTGGGAATGGTAACCCTGCCCATCCATTTACGTGAGAACAAACAACGCTCACGAAGTAATTACGATGAGGCGCCGACATCCTTTTATTTTCGTCTTAATAGCTGATTTTACGATCTGAATAGTATTTTCCTCAAAATTTCTGGAGAATTATCTGGTTCATGAATTTTCTTTTTCACATCGCTTGAGTTTACAGACAGGCTCGCAGCCTACCTGACGGTGCGCGGCCACTGGGACCCATTCTGTTGAGGAACGCTTTTAATAGCTTAAGTATAGCTAATCTTACATCTTTTCCTAAGCAAGCGCGCTCCATCGTAGTTGTTTAACATCAGGCAACTTTGTGGTCAAGTGCTAGCTTAGGCAAACATAAAAAAAATACGACTACACCACTAAAACTAGTGAAATTACTGGGTATATGAGACCTAATTACTTTCGTCTCGGTGTAGCGGGCGTAGGGCAGTGCCAGACAGTAAATGCTTAGTTACTGTTTGGCACTGTACTATCTAAGGGCAGACGTGGCGCTTACCATCAGGTGTACGATCTGCTCGTTTTGTTACACATCGCAATAAAAAAAAATTTTTTGATAGAATTTGGCACAGACTTTGGTAGAATTTGGTACAAAGGATATATTATACTTTATGTCTCGGTCTGATGCTCAGTTTCCATTGGACAACATATTGAATTGTGTGGAAGTGTTTTGTTTGTTCTTCTTTCACGTCGCAACGGTGCAATAGATCATTTTGGTATGGGGATAATTCGAAAGCTAGAGAGTGACATATTGTGCTACTTGTTATTTCGAAAATCATCATTTCTGCTGAAAGTCGTCCTCTGCTGGACATAGGCCTCCCCCAAAGGATCTCCAAACCGATCCCACCACCAGCATCCACTGGATTCCGGCGAACTTTATAATAGTTTATAAGATCATCGGTCCACCTTGTGGGATGCCTACCACGGCTGCGTTTCCCAGTACGTGGCCACCACTCATGGACCTTTTCGCCTTTACTTTTTTTTCGAAAATAAATAGTAATAAACATAAAAGTAATAAACACTGAGAAATAATATTGATTGATCCACAAAAAAATAGTAGGCTAGCACCTAAAATACTAAGTTAGCATCTAACTTAGTAGTTTACGTGCTAACTTAGTATTTTAGGTGCTAACTTAGTATTTTAGGTGCTAACTTAGTATTTTTGTGAGTAAATTAGGTTAGATTGGTGATCGATTAAATACAACACATAAACATTCTTGTGGAATAACGTCGTAAAAGCAAAACCGCAAGAAAGTTAGTATAAAAATTAAAAAGTTTTTTTTCATGTATAGGTTCATCAGCTGTATAATATAGGTGTAGATCTTAACTCTCTCGTGTAAGCGAATTGGCTTTCGTTATTTAATAATATTGTTAAACATATGCGAAAACATGTAAATGGTGTATTGTTGTTTAAGCAGTGTTTATTTTCTGTTATTGTTTCACTGTATGTTTTCCAAACAAAAAAAAAAAAATAAAAAAAAAAAAAAATAGTTAGATAGGCCTAGGCAGCTATGTAAAATAAAAGAAAGCAATAGTGTAAATCCAAAATCATATAGAAAATGTCACAATAAATTGTCCTACCCTAAAGCCTTTACTAGAAAAAGCTATTTCACGCATCATATCGTTTAGGAAAATCCTTTATCCTTCTACGTCCTTCAGAGTAAAATCCGCTTTTGAATATAAATTCCGCTCCCTTGTTCCTTTATGACACACTTAATATTGACATAAACAATACGTCTAAAATGTATATTTTTTCATTTATTCAGAACAGAAGCATTTCACACACTTTTATTAATGCTAGATAACCGCCTCCGTGGAATAGTGGCTAAGCCGCTCGAATATAAAACCCGGAAGTCTTGGGTTCAAATTCCCGCCTTAGGTCTGGTTAGTGGTAGGACTTTTTCAGAGTCCGACTGGCTAGCTACCACCCCCACAGGTGAAGTCTGCCGCCATAACAGCTCTCGCTGTGTTCCGGCAGTATTAATGTGGAAGCCAGTAGGTACTATACAATTTTGCTAGCACACTCTTCTGATCTTCGAGCCTTTGATTTCAAGGCTACATAAATATTGCGTATGATTTGATAACCAATTTAAGGAAGCCGAAAAATTTACTGGTATTATAATTTTATAGGTATATCCTAAGGAAAAATGTATTAACAATCGGTATAAGTAGCTTATAATAATTCACCGACCCCAAATAAATTGGGACAGGACAGGAAAATTATTGAGAATCAGGGTAAGCTTATTATTTTGACTTCCAGACAGAGTCACTGACAATATTAAACACTTTTTAAAGCAATCCTACTAATATTATTAATGCGAAAGTCTGGATGTTTGATGTTTAGATGTTTGGATGTTTGTTACTCAATCACGCCTAAACGGCTGAACGGATTTAGATTAAATTTGGCACACGTATAGTTTATACCCGGAATAGGACATAGACTATAAAATTCCTACGGGAAACGTCTCATTCCCACGGGAATATCAATTTTGAAACTACTGAACCGATTTGAATAATTCTTTCACTGTTGGAAAGCTACACTATCCCCGGTGAACATAGGGTACTTTTGATCCTGGAAATGTGGGGGGAAGGGGGGATATTTGAAAAAAGAGATTACGCGCGGGTGAAACCGCGGGCGGAAGGCTAGTACTTAAATAGGAAAACAAAAAGAAGTTGAAGTAATAATATTAAGAAAAACAATAAATTACCAGCTGGCAGCTTCAGTAAAGAAAACCATTTCGCGTGGCGTCGTTTAGCAGAATCCTTGCGTTATCCTTCAACGTCCTTCTAAAGAACTTTGCAAAAGAAAATACAAATTCCTTCCTTTTACGTGTTTTCTTAAATTAGAATAAACTTAGCCATGGCCCACGAAGTACGTAGGAACGAACGAATTTATCTTGTTCCACTCGATTTAAATCGTCTGAACTTATGAGATGCGTTTCGAAATTATAGCCTGACTAAGAAAATAAAAAAACCTGCTCTGGAGGCGCCACATTACCTATGGTTATAGCAACACTTGGTTGCTATGGTTATACTCAGAAATTACTCACAATAATTATCGAAGAAATAACAAGGCACGGTTGATTTGTCGTCACACTTTGACAGACAGAAATTAGTTCCAATATTTTTCCGCAATATGGCGAGGTTTTTAATTTTAATGATCGGGCTAAAACACTTGATTTAAAACGTGTTTTATGAGACGCGTTTCGAAATTAAAATACCTACAATAATTTAGGTTTGGTATTGGTATCAGGTTTGTTCTTTTTTAAACCGAATTCTATACGCAAAAGAGACTGTCAAATTCCTCTAAGCCTTTTTTATTCCTTCTTAATTATTAATCGATCTATGGACATTCACCATCAGTTTTAGATTTTTAATTTTGCGTGGAACTGGGTCCATTGATCCGGCCGCCTTACTCGGACTGACTTTATACAATCATGACACGATTTAGTAGAAATATTATTACAAACACTTTTATATAAGACCAGTGTTTTTTTGTAATTTAAAAATATGCTCTTTGACAGCAAGTACATTAACTATTAACATTAGGAAAAACGATAAATAACTCGTTCTGGCAGCTTCAGTAAAGAAAAGCATTTCGCGCGGAGTCGTTTAGCAGAATCCTTGCGTTATCCTTCAACGTCCTTTTGAAGGAATTCGCCGCGTCGAACACTAATTCCTAACATTTCTTATGCTCATCTTAAAAACACGTAGGATACAATCGCTTAAAAAATTCTGAGACTATTTATAATACAAAACGAATTTCTGTTTTTTTAATGGCGAATAAAAAGTTATTTCTCAGACACAAAGGTATGAAATTTCTCTGTCACCAATAAAAGGTATGACCATCTTTTGACGACCTTTCAAAGTAAATATGTTCATAATGTTCTAATCAAAATTAAAATATCTTCATTTTGCTTTGTTTGTAAAAAAATAACAACAACATAAATCGAACTACACTAGGTATAAAATTTGAAATACTACCAAATAAGTAGGTAAGTGGTTTTTTAAGTGTTTTTTTTTTAATGGAAATCCATTTCACGCAGCGAATCCCTAACCAAATCCTTATTTCAATTTTCACTTCGAAATTCAAATTGTTCTTATTTTGGTCTACCAATTTCGATGTGTAATTATAATTATAATAAAACAATTTAATCACATATTACATATTGGTTATCTTCGCTTAGGTATAATTTCACAAAATATACGCACGCTCAAACGCACGATTGTGCGGATTCTTAAAATCTGTTATTATTCTTACTTCTAATTTCTAATTCGTTTTAATTATATTTTTTTTTTCTCTTTTCAATAACACTTAGATACGTTTAATTATAAACAATAATCAATAAACTATTTAGCAGCAATATTTTTCTTCGTTAAAATGTTGATAAATCACGATTCCTTTAATAAAGTTTTTGCTTTATCCTTCGACTTTCATACAAAATTTTATTTTAAGAGATTTTTATGACACACAGTGTACTTGATCCATTAAAGAAAATGTATAAACTCCTACACCTACAGCCAGTATACGAATTTCTTTGGTTCAAAACGAATGAGATATAGGCCGTCGGAAATAGACATTTAATTCGAAAAGTGTGATGTAGTTCTGCATTTTTGATATGTTGTATGGGTCTATTAGGGTAGTGTGAATTCCAATTTGCAACTTCGGAAAACCTGTGGAAACTGAGAAAACCGAGAAAAACTTCGAAATTTTGGGACTTTTTTTACTATTTGCTCTCCAGGGCCTAAACTATGCATTTTTTGTGAACGATGTTCTCTACACTCATAAACTGTATTAAATTACCTATAACTGGAGGCCAATCGCAGGTTTATTGACCTTATAGGAGCCAAGCTATGGCACTTCGAAGATGACCAATATTTCTCGAAAATAGAAAATTTCAGGTTTTTCTTACTTATTTCGCGAAAAATTGGCAAAACCACTAGCCCCACGAAGAAAGGTCATTAAACATATTTTTTTGTACATTTATTTAACTTTTATTAACGCCCAAAACGAAGTCTGAGGGATTAGTAGTTTACTCACAATCTCAAAAAATCGAATAGAAGGAAAAATGGGTTATAGGCAGTCGGATAAAGACATTAAATTCGCAAAGCGTGATGTAGTTCTGCATTTTTGGTATGTTGTAAGAGTCTTTTAGGGTAGTGTGAATTCCAATTTGCAACTTCGGGAAACCTGTGCAAACTGAGAAAATCGAGAAAATCTTCGAAATTTTGGACATTTTTTCACTATTTGCTCTCCAGAGCCAAAACTATGCTTTTATTGCGAATGATGTTTTTACACTTATAAACTGTATGAAATCACTTGCAATTTGAGTCTAAAAGCAGCGCTATTGACTCCATAGGAACCAAGCTATGGCACTTTGAAGATGACTAATATTTGTCGAAATAATAAATTTTCAAGATACTCCCACTTATCTCGTGAAATATTGGCAAAACCACTTGGCCTATGAAGAAAAGTCACTGAAAATATTTTTTTGTATATTGTAAGGGTCTATTAGGGTAGTGTGAATTCCAATTTGCAACTTAGGAAAACCTGTGGAAACTGAGAAAATCAAGAAAATCTTCGACAAATTTTGGGACTTTTTTCACTATTTGCTCTCCAGGGCCAAAACTATGCTTTTATTGCGACTGATGTTTTCTACACTTATAAACTGTATTAAATTACTTGCAATTTGAGCCTAATAATAGCGCTATTGACTCCTTAGGAGCCAAGCTATGGCACTTTGAAAATGACCAATATTTGTCCAAATAAGAAATTTTCAGGATACTCCCACTTATTTCGTGAAATATTGGCAAAACCACTTGGCCTATGAAGAAAGGTCACATAAAATATTTTGTAGTACATTTATTTAACTTTTATTAGAGCACAAAACGAAGTCTGTGAGACTAACTGTTCCCTCACAATCTCAAAAACACGAAAAGAAGGTAAAATAGGTTATAGAAACAAAAGACTATATTGGGTTATTGGAAATTAGACAGGAATGTTATAAATAGTAGTGAGTTGAGGTCATTTGCGATCGTTTAGGCTCGCTTGAAGTCGCTCGTTTGATTTGCAAAACATAAAATCTATTGTGATTAACCGAAAAAACTAAAGAAAAAACACAACAAAGACAAAAGAAAGAACTACATACTATCTACAAGAATTTTTGCTATTAACGGAGAGGTTATATTACTTTTGGGGTCAATATTGTTGCAAGTGACCTCCCCCATCGGTCTTTACAGGATTCCAATAACCTGAGTGTTTTGCCTCTATAACCCATTTTTCCTTTTATTCGATTTTTTGAGATTGTGAGTGAACTACTAGTCTCACAGACTTCGTTTTGGGCGTTAATAAAAGTTAAATAAATGTACTATAAAATATTTTCAGTGACCTTTCTTCGTGGGCCTAGTGGTTTTGCCAATTTTTCGCGAAATAAGTAAATAAAACCTGAAATTTTCTATTTTCAAGAAATATTGGTCATCTTCGAAGTGCCATAGCTTGGCTCCTATGAAGTCAATAGAGCTGCAATTGGCCTCCAGTTGTAGGTACTTTAATACAGTTTATGAGTGTAGAAAACATCGTTTACAAAAAATGCATAGTTTTGGCCCTGGAGAGCAAATAGATAAAAAAGTCCCAAAATTTCGAAGATTTTATCGATTTTCTCAGTTTCCACAAGTTTTTCGAAGTTGCAAATTTGAAATCACATTACTCTAACGGACCCATACAACATACCAAAAATGCAGAACTACATCACGCTTTTCGAATTTAGCCCCTTATTTTGTCTATTTCCGACGGCCTAATAGATAGATATCAGAATTTAGGAGAGACACGATAAAATTATACACGCTTACATTTTATAACAGCCACTACTTCACGCAGAGTACGCCCAAATCTTTGATTTATTTGAAACGCTGCTTTGAAATTCAAAATTCATCACAATTTCGTTCTTCTTATTTACACACGCTGGCAATAATCGCGAAATCCCGAATGGTCCATCATAAATTGGAATTTGGAATCCACAATTTACGCACAAATTATGTACAGTCAGCATTTTCCGAACGCAACTGTTTAACTAAGATGAATCGAACATGATCGAACACGCCTGAGTAAATGTCAATTAAAAAAAAACAAACAACAGATAAATTAGACGAATCGAATGATTGTAACTGGAAACTCGATTGAGGTGCGTCGTAGTCGTGTTTTGTTTGTTATTGGCTGGAAGAACTGTGTTTGTTTAGGTTTTTTATTGACATTTTGTTTGATTAGTACCTGTGCATGTCACGCAGCCTCGAGGGGGACACGGGCACTCACTGTCACTGTTAGGAATACACTGGCGCGAAGCCGCCTGTTGGTCTCGGGGTGGTAGACACAGGGGTGGATTGAGGGTGCGTAGCGCCCTTAGTCGCTGATATGACATAGGCGATTATGCATAGCATGGCTAATTGATATTACCATACTTTAAGATAAGATAAGATAATTTTGCACAATATGGCGTTTTCTTGTGGATTTGCATTCCATAGGTTACAAGTATTTCAGCATAAAGAAAATGTGTATTTCTGTTGTGTCTATTTTTTAGCTTGGTATTTACACTTATACACAAATGTTTAACTAGATACTTATTGTGGTTCAATAAACGTATGTAAAGTGGTCCGATTTTCAAATACTTATGTAATTAACACTAGAAAGACCAACGCCGTCAATTTGACGGCACGGCGATTTCATTCTTAAATATTTTACAAACTATAATTTTGTTCCATTTCATATTTTATGACTTTTCCTAATTTGGCATTGTTAGCTTAAGTCCTTAAAGAAAACTATAATTATTTACGTGGTTTATGAGATATTTTTACAAATACCTACTAAGACCGCACACCGTCAATGTGACGGCAGCGATAAGAATAGTAAACAAAGCTTTCTATGAACTGATGAGGGTACTTCTGTTTTATTTCGAATTTGAAATCTGAGTAGGTACTTATATTTTTATTGCTTTGCTAATTTATATTACACTTAGTAAACGTTTGGTTTCGTTTAGTGGGCATGGGCAGTCGCCATTTGTTATAATAATGCGCCGCAGTCTCACTACTTCCCAAATAGAACAAAAACTGTCGCGATATTGTGACATACAACAAGATGTGTCAGGTGATAAAAGGGGTGACAATATCACGTCGATAAATTAGGCTAAAAACGAATGGTCTAAAAGACTACTATTGTTGCAACAATGCGGCGAGCAAGACTAGAAGTACCGCCAATTTGTAGAAATATTCGTACTACACAATATGAAAAGTTTATAATGAAAACGGAGCCCAATACAACCCTTGCTGTCGATCAAAGAAAACCAGGAAAAAATCATATTGTATTGAGTTTTTTGCACCCATACGTTAGCATAGAAATTGGTGAAAAAGCTGCCCGAAACAGTAAAATTTATCATGAAATGAAATTCGGTTTGGACATCATCGATCTAATGGAACCATAAGAGCTGGAAGTCGAAGTAAGCGTGTTTATGTTTTTCACAGTATACTTGATTTAGCAGCTGTAAACTCATGGATTCTGTACAAAAAGTCACAGGAAAATATTTATCCTTCAACTAGTGAACAACCTGCGTGCAGAGTATGTGAAAAAAGAACTACTCTAGCTGCAACTCCAAAGACAAGAAAGTAATTATGAAACAAGTAAACAATCTACTACAAACAATAAGAGGTGGCAATGTCAAGTCAATCGTAATGATAAAAAAAATATGTGTAAAAACTGCACAATGTGTAAAAAAGCTGTTTAAATGGAAAATGTATAAAAGATAAAAGAAAACAATTATTCGTTACATATGTTACTCGGGTTGGGCTATAATTGTTAATATAACAAAAAATAAAGTTTTAATATTTTTGTTTCATTATAAACCGAAATACACAATAATTTTATGAGGATTCTGAATAAATCTCTAGGACCGTCAAATTGACGGCTGCGGTCTTTATAGGTATAGTATGAAACACGGTCCTTCTAGTGTTAATAATAAATAATATTTGGGTGAATAATAGACCTAATCATTTAAAAAATTATATCCTAACATGAGAATTTAAATAAAATGCCATAAGGCTATAATAATCGTCTTTTAATTTACAACTTTATAATGTAGCAAATCGATTAGTAAGCAGAGCCTTTATTTTTAAATTATAGACACTCTATCCATCATGTGTACCTAATAATTTTATTCACGGACTCTAAACTAATTGCTACTTCGACAAATTCGGCCCTTCAGTCCGGCCCTACTTCAGGCCATACATAGAGCTGCTATTACCGATTCAATTAAAAACCGGATACATAGTAATTGCGCGCTTTTAGTTCGATGACGTGATTTCAACAGTTTACGGGGTGTAAAACAACCTAGTTAGCCTGTGGTATTTTTAGAGTGTCATGTTAATGGGTGTTTTTCGCGTCTAACACAGCCTGATGGTAAAAATGGAAATTTAATGTGTATTGCAGAACTGAATTTGACGATACTTGGTAAAGAAATAGACTAGACCTTAGAAAAGGATATTGTACTAATGTACAATGAGTACACGTCACGTCAGGTTGAATGATCTAGGAATTATGGTATTTAAATAAATAAAACCACAATGTAAGCTCCAAACCAAGACAATATATTTATAGTATGGTCGGGGGGTCATTAAACGGAAAATCGTAACAATACTTCTAATTAATCTACTTTACACGCCATCTATTGACAATCTTCGGAACTCCACTTTTTATAAACCACTAAACAAACCTTGGCTGTTGACACATGTGACATATTCCCTTAACAAAGAACTACTTTTCATCTAGTAATACCAGTAGGGATAACAGAAAAAGTAGAGTTTTGCTTTTTCTTCCTTTTTTATATTAGGTCAGTTGGCAGACAGGCACGCAGCCCACCTGATCGTAAGCGGCAACTGCCGCCCTGTTCCATAGAGGGGCGCTTCACCGGGAAGCGTCCCTCAATGTGCTGCCTGACTGTAGACTCATCTGATCTTTGAGCCTCTGATTTCAATTGTCTTCTTTCACGTCGCAACGGTTCGGCGTGATTTTTGGTGTAACTTTAATTATGTTGGAGCTTGAGTGTTATATTGGCATACATCTTATTCGTAAGATATAACTTTCTTACGTTCCTAGTTTACGCGGGCGAAGCTGCGGGCAGAAAGCTGTATTCTTTTATACTACATCAGTCGGCAGACAGACACGCAGCCCACCTAATACAATGGAAAGCGGCCACTGCAGCCTATTCCACTGAGGAGCACTTCGCCTGGAGCGTCGCTCAATGTGCGGCCAGACTGTAGGCTCATCTGATCTTCGAGCCTCTGATAAAGAATATTCTAGTATAGAATATTTGTAAAATCAAATTCTTTAATGAGTCAATAAATTATAATATTATCAGTGAGATTAATAACTTAACAAATCTTATTATAATAACTACTCAATATAGATCCGTATATCATTGAGCCTTCAATTGTGAGGAGCGATTTCCCTCCCCCTCCCGCCCCCGCCCGCCCGCGCACCGCTTTCCCGCCCAGCAACAGTTGATTATGGTGTTGCCAGGATACAAGGTGTAATTTTTTCCATTTATCTAATAAATGTCTGTAGAGTTTCTATGTGAAGATTACTTTTACCAATGTTGTTTAGGTGATGGATGGAATGCAAAAAATATAATTAACAGCAGGCGACTGATAGATGTCCTAATTGATATGTAACATTTATTTTTTAGAATCAAGGAATCTTATTTCCAAAATCGTAGCGAATTAATGAATAACTGTCCTCTGTCGGATCACTCAGGCTTACTACCAGGAAGAACATTTTTACTAGTAGTTAGTTTAGTCGACTTGGTAGAAAATAGAAAGTTGAAAAGTAAGGTGAAGCTTAATGATATCTGGAGACCTTACTCAGTAAAAGAAACAGCACAATAGCTATGCAGTGCTACTTTACTGTCTTCTACAAGAAAATAAAAAGGGCTTGTGTTTTGTCTGTTTTGTGAAGGTGCCGGAGGGCCAAACGCATCAGCGATCCCTCTGGTGTTGCAGATGTCCATGGGCGGCGGTGATTGCTTACCATCAGGCGACCCGCTGGCTCGTTTGCCGCCTCTGACATAAAAACGAGCATTGCAGTGTGACGTAATAGGCTGATATTTTCCTTTACTTTTTAAATGGCGTATTATGTTCTTTATTTACCCGCCAAAAGGCCTCTACGTGTTGGCTTTGACCGCACGCAAGGCTGAAAATTACGAGTCCCATGGGTCAGAAAACGTCTACTAACATATTCAACGCAGCGAAATAAATTGTACCAAATATTGTCAGTCTAGCCAAGTTAAGGCTGCGACGGCCAATCTGTAATTAACTTAATTCGCAGGATTTAATATAGTACACTAGTGAGTGATGCTTTTACTCTCATGGCTACCACCCCTACAGGTGGTATCTGCCACCATAACAGCTTTTGCTGTGTTCCGGCATTATTAATGTGCCAATACACTTGAAATCAAAGGCTCTAAGATCAGGAGCCTTCAGTCTGGCAGCACATTGAGCGATGCTTCCTAGTGAAGTGTCCCTCAAAGAAAAAGGCCGTAGTGACCGCTTACTATCAGGTGGGCTGCGTGCCTGTCTGCCAACTGATGTTGTATAAAAAAAAATAGTTCTGTGGGATGGCAATCTGACAAGACTAGATCTCTAGTGTGGTCTTAAGCAACGTTTCAAACCCACTAGAAATAATTTATTTTGGAAACTTCTTGTTTCCAAAATAAATTATACAAAAATTCAACAGTTCAATTACTTCTCTCCATCCAAGGAGTTTTCCTTATCTGGCAACATTACGATTTCCTCTCCCAAGTTTGTATCAACCGACCGATTAGAGACGTCGCGTTCACGGTCAATATCTCCACTCCACCAGTGACCAATACATGTTGGCCGTTTTATTTCGGATGCTGCGCTTTTCAAGCTATTTCCACCCTTAGTGAAGTTGAATTTAGGTGCATAATCGCTTGAATTTTTAATGTCACATACAGTATCGATGGTTCCACAATTTCGTAGATTTATATCGATATTACATGGAAGACTTTATACTTTATGGCGTCGCAATAAGCGCTACATTGTTGAAAGGTTTTACAAGCGATGACGTAACAGATTTGATTACTGGAATTTGGAGTTTTCCAGGACGGTAGGTTGGGTGTATGATTTGTTTAAGGAATATATTTTTAGTGTTATTTAGGTTATATAAAACGGTATGTTGTATGGGGATAACATAAAGTGATGTCACGGTAATATACTCAATGATATTCCAATCATATTTTATGCTTCAGAAGCCATGGGTTTAAATTCGAACATTCTATCTACATAATATACTTATAAATATTATAATAGAATAGAATAGAATATACTTTTATTCGTCCTTGGCGACTTCGTCCCTCCAGCGATATCTCGGACGACCCACAGGACGGCGTCCTGTTGGTCGTCCCAGATAAGCTCTTTTGGCAGCTCGATCCTCTCCCATTCCCTCCACGTGTCAGAGCCAGCGTAGTCGGGATGATGTTATTACCCCCATAATATTCGGCTCGGCTATAAGGTCTTCAATCTCCTGGACATGCATGATTGGGCGGAATTGGCACAGGACCGAAAGAAATGGCGAGCTTTGACGTCGGAGGCCAAGACCCATTTCGGATCGCTGAGCCAGCGTAGTAAGTAAGTAAGTTTATTCGTCATCACAGGTGAATGAAGTTGGTACAGATTTATACAATCATGTATCTCCATGATGTATCTTAAAAGACAAACAAAAGTTATATTTAATTCCAACATTTATTTTAGACACAAGTCCATACAGCATTGTATGGGAAATCAGAAAAAAAATACAAATTACACATTTAAAACATAAAGAGTAGCTTTCCAACAGTGAAAGAATTTTCAAAATCGGTTCAGTAGTTTCGGACTCCGAAATTCGGAGCCTATTCAATAGAAACCAACAAACAAACAATCAAATCTTTCCTCTTTAAATTATAATTACATACTACAGATGTAATATTAGGGTTTATCAATAAAAGTGTACTCGTAGCTGTTGTAAGGTAAATGTTTATTATCCGCTGATGAAAGCTACGAAGGCCTCCTCGCTGATGCTGCTCCGGTCCTCGCGCAGGGGCTGCTCCGTGCTCAGCATCAGCTCCTGCAGTGCCAGGGTACGGAGTAGTTGCTCTGACTCGTTCGCCTCGCCATCGCCTGTGGAGACAGTATCAACAGAGAACCATGAGTAGGGCTGCGAGCCTGTCTGCCAACATTTTTTATGTCAGAGGCGGCAAATGGGCCAGCGGGTCGCCCTAGAGCGTTTGTCCACCGCCGCCGTTACAAGGCCGTCACCGAGAACCGAGTTTCTTTCTGACTAATTTCAAGATGACTGCGTTCGGATGACAGACGTGCGGTGGACCAACGGCTCTAGTAAATGTAGTGCTGGCCGCTATCTCGGCGCCGATATCTCGATCTCGGTGACGACGGCCCGGTGATGGCGGCGGTGGACATACGGCCTTATGGAAAGCAATCACCGCCGCCCATTGACATCTGCAACACCAGAGGGATCGCTGATGCGTTGCCGGCCTTTTAAGGGGTGTGGGCACTCTCACAAACCAGACGAACCACAATAGTAGTCACTATTATTTCACGCTGGTGTTATGTGAGAGGGTGGTACTTCCCCGGATGAGCCGGCCCATTCGTACTGTAAAACAGCATGGCTCTACCACTACTTAACTGATCAAGCATAAAAATACACTGCTGACTTTGATGCTGTTATTAATTACTCTGTCATAATAAATACAGTGCCAATTACCTTCAATAATCGTGTCATGTATCAGATTCGAAAGGTTGATTTCATCCATCGTGTTGTCGTCTAGAGTACTAGCGTTCCTATATTCCATCTGGAAGCTTCTTCTGCTGTTGAAGCCAGCTTCTTTCAGCTTCTTCTTGGCAAGCTCGATGAAAGAAGGAGACTTTAATGTTTCTCGGAGCCAGTTCTTTATTTTATTCTTCTTGTCTTCAACACGGGCTTTGAACCTGAAAGAGACGCTTTATAATATCCAGGCTTGGGAATGGGATATATTTCTGGGATAAAAAGAAACCTACATACACTCAGCGGCAAAATTAACCCCCACTTAGCTTTTTTCATACAAACGTGGTCACTTTAGCGTCTCATAGATAGAAAACTATTTGCAGCTGTGCAATAATTATTACGTCAATAAAGTCAAGTCAAACTTCATGTTACGATGTATGAAGCGTTGAATTCGGTTTATTGTTTTTCCTTTTTGAAAAAATTGAGCGGTTTTTGGCAATTTTTGAAACTGTGATTCAAAAATTCGGCGTTTGGCCTCTCCATTGGAGTAATAATTATTGCACAGCTGCAAATAGTTTTCTATCTATGAGACGCTAAAGTGACCACGTTTGTATGTAAAAAAGCCAAGTGGGCGGTTATTTTTGCCGCTGAGTGTATATTGGTCTTCAGCTCTTAAAATATCCTCATAGTCACATAAATCCGTTGACCCGCTGCAACGTTAAAGAAAAACAAACATTAAGTTCTATTGCTGTAATGAGGATTCAGGCGACTGGGACCACTACATAGCTGGGACCGCGGTCCCAGTTGCCTGATTAGTTTTTATTTATTTATTTCGTCAGGCGAGTGGGACCACCCGTAAATTTTAACCACAAATCCATTGTTGAAATACAAGATTTAGTACAGTTAGCAGAAAATGTGTCATAAATAAAACAAAGCTATGGTCCCAGTCGACCGATTCAAAAATGTTATCAGGTAACTGGGACCGCTGTTCCAGTTTCATATGGTCCCAGCCCCCTGAATCCTCGCTGTAATGCCAAGGGAAGCCGTGATAAAAAGTACCCTGAGTTGGACTGCGTTCTTAGGTCTAGTCTAATGTCTTTGCCAAATTACATTTAAAACGGTTTAACGGTTTAGAGTTTCAGCTTCACCAGATAATCCAAACGAATCACCAAATATCCGCATCTCGTATTCCCTTGTAAAGGAATGCAACTGGAAAGTGAACAGTAATCAAACACACACGAGAAAGATAATGACTTATGGCTAAACCGACCACTAATAAATTAATACTCAAAATTACGTATTAATATGGCTAGACAAATCTGCATGGTGTTAGCAGTGAGGGGAACCTGTTTTTGCTAGCAATATTAGGTAGTTATCCCTTCAAATTACAGGGTCACACGTGCAAGTAATGATTCTGATGTAGGTACATAAGAAGCGTCCATATAACATCTGCCTGCCTGCCTAATTGTAAGGCAACTGCTTAAAATCAGACAGGCTGTAAGCTTGAGCCAATCAAGTTCGCACGGGATTTAACCCACGCATTGGACAGTCACTAGCAAATCCAACTACAAGTCTGTCAAATTAAATTTGCTTTTCTAGCAGTATCACAAATAGTACTAATAAACTGATTCAAAACTCACTTCTGCAACTCCCTCTCCCTAAGCCTAGCTTTCTTAATCTTCGCCTGCAGCTCCGGCACCGTCTGAGCCTCGTTCGTGTTGATGGTCTTCTCCACCCAGTCCGTGATCTGCGACACCCTGGAGTAGACTCCTGGCGAACGAGGGTCGCCGCACTGTTTGCCTCCGAACGATACTATGCCTAGGAGGACTCCGTCTCGCACCGCTGGTCCACCTGAGTCGTGCTGAAAGAAGGTATTGTGTATTCTTCTTCAACTGGCAGAAAGCAATCGTTAAATAAATAATCCTTGGGGCATTATTCACACAGCGCCATCTAGCCCCAAGCTAAGCATTAGCTTGTGCCATGGGTGCCAGACAACGGATAACATCTTAATATATTATGTATAAAACTCAAAGGTGACCGACTGACATAGATAGAATCAACGCACAGCCCAAACCACTGGACGGATCGGGCTGAAATTTGGCATGCAGGTAGATGTTATGACGTAGGCATCCCCTAAGAAAGGATTTTGATCAATTCCCACGGGAACGGGAACCACGCGGGTGAAACCGCGGGCGCCCGGTAGTTACTTATAAATCGGCTGTAAGTTCATGCCACTTTGTGAATAGCTGCTGTGTGTTCTGCTGTGTTTTCTGGCAATATTTTTGTGTAAGCCAGCTCAAAGATCAATGGAGTAGGGATGGACAATATTATTAATGAACCAACTAATACCATAATGATTAAAAATAAATACATGATTATTATTAATTATACTGATGAATCTAACCAATATGAAACAAATGATGTTTTTTTAAACCAATTAATATTTTTTACCAATAACGTTATCTCTACTGAGGAGCCTGCAGTGTAGCAATTTACCCAAGATATTTAGTGAACGATATTTACAAGATTATCCATTATTTTTGGCCTGAATTGAAAGATATGGACATGGACAGCATGAGGTTTCAACAGAACGGCGTCACAAGCCACACAGCACACGTAACAATCGATCTATTGAAGAGCAAGTTTGATGAGCGTGTTATCTCAAGAAATAGACCTGTTGATTGGCGCAGCGCGATCGCCTCGTTCGTGCGATTTAACGCCTCTAGATTTTTTTTCTTTGGGGCTACGTCAAGTCATTGGTCTATGCTAATAAGCCGACGACGTTGGAAGAGCTCAGAGCCAACATTGAACGCGAAATAGCAGCCGTTTTGGCGGAAATGTGTGGCCGAGTCATGGAAAATTGGGTCCAACGAATCGACCGCTGAAAACGTGCCCGCGGTGGCCATATGAGCGATGTCGAATTCCATTGATAAATGTTTTGATTGTACTTCAACTCTATAAGAAAGTTTTTGAAATATCTCAAATGGTTTTTATTTTATATTGAAAAAAAGTTGTCAAGTCCTTATTGGAAAACCCTTTACAATCGGACTATTTGTAGACTATAATACCTATATTGACTCTGATTCGAAGAAGATACTTACATTACAAGCATCTTTTCCACCAGTAGCATACCCAGCGCACAGCATCCTAGGAGTGATGTAGAACCTGTAGGACTTCTGGCAGTCGTCCAGGGTCATCACCGGGACCGGGACGAAACGCATGCGGTCCGGAATGTGGCCAAATCCTGATTCCTGACAAAAAATTAAAAAAGTTCAACAGTTGTTCAACAGTTTACAACAGTATAAAGTTTTAGCCTATTAATGTCCTCTGCAGTGGTTAAAGCGTCTATCATTAAAGTCTCAGTTACAATGATAGTCACTGACTTCACAGATTAAATCCTGGACAGACTATTTTCTCTCACTCAATTCTATACATTTTCTACGTTAAGTCAGGACAAAATTTTCTTATTATCTTGATATTGCAATATTTTTTAAAAAATCATTATTTAGAAAATAATAAAAAATAGTCTGTCCCGGAATTTTTAGGCATTCCATTTTAAATATTTTTTTCTAATAATATACTAAATTCATAATAAAATATGTTTCATTCTATTATCAATGCGGTGAAAGTCGATTTTCGGATCTTAGACGTGATTGTAAACCTGAGTGTTAAAAAAACAAGTTTTGTCGGACCCGAAAATTAAATCTAGTTACTGGAGACCACAGAAATCTAAATAATTATTTAGATTTCTGTGCTGGAGACACATTGATAAGATAACGCAGGAATTCAGCTAGAGCTGTGTTATGGCAGCGGATTTTTTTTGGGAAGGTGGAGGCGCTAATCTTAACCTCAGTTCCAAGGAAGCAGTCTATAGACTTACTGATATTCCAGCATTACTTACATCAGTACTCCCCCACCCAGTAACAATAAGGATATCCTCCTCCTTCACCACAAAGTCCTTGGACGGCAGGTTGAGCACGGCGATGTTCCGGCCGATAGGCATGGGCCGGTCCAGCCGCAGTAGCGAATAGTCGAAGTCTGCGCTGCCTGGAGTGTAGGTTTTGGGGAAGAAGACCTAGAAAGTAAGGGGGATGAAGAAATTTCTGTTGTGGACTTTGACGGGGTGGAAAACTGAACTTGTAAACTACTGATCTGAACAGTGTGTGTATGACTTATGCTCCAAAGAGGAATTTGTATTGAGAATACCCAAACCAATACAACCAGAAACTTCAATAAGCCCAAATATTTGTACTATTCTGTACGAACGTTATCGAAAAAAGCGGCCTCTGGTGAACAGGAATATCAAAATATTCTTTATTTACGTACGCTTCAGAGATGCATTTACGGATATTACACCAGATTCAGAATCTTGTTATCTATCGAAAAAAAACTAGCAAGAAACTCGGTACTCACTCTTCTCATTAAAAAAGTTTTACAACAATTTTATCAATACAATATCCATTTCTCTGCTTTTATGTCATAATGTGTACTGGGTCAAAAACAAAATTTCAAAAGAGAGAAACTTAAGCATAGATTGGATGGATTGGATTGATCTGGTTGGAAAGTTAGTAATGTGGTTCCAAAACTAGCAGTATCCGTTCTACCTTATTAACTCTAGCTTGGTAACCTCCTCGGTTGTGGAAGGAACTGCCAGCTCGTACTATGAATGGCTGCAGCTTTTTCTTAGTTCCATCGAATGCACTGAAACATAATACTTACTCGTATTTTATTATTATCATAATAAAATTCAATATGTCTATCGCGTAGAAGATGAATGCCAAAAGAGAAAAATCTCTCTTCTAATGCGTTTCCGCCTTTGAGGAAAGTACATGGAAGAAATGAGAAGGGCTACGAGGGATTAGAAAGATGGACTTAGTAATTGTAAATGGAGTTTTGGGCCTCAGGCACCCCACTTCGCAAACAAAGCCTAACAGCAAAGCCACTACTCAACTCATACGTCAGTTTTCTGTCAGTTGGTGGTATTTCTCCAGTCAAGCCAGACCATTTAAAATGAGTACAGCTCTACCACACGAAAGCCTAACGATCAGGGAACTTGAACTAGCAAAGTTTTGCCATGGCTGCACAATCTCTATGCCACATCACCTCTCTCTGTGTTTTATTGAAGATTGATGATAAAATTTTCCACTCACGACTCCAAACAGTGGCCAGCAGTGAGCACCCACTGCTCATCGATGATGGAACCGCCGCACCAGTGCTTCCCATTCCTGGAGATGGCCACGTTGTAAGGATACATGCTGATGCTGGTCTCCATGCCTCCCACGATGCGCCTGACTGCGTACGACCGGAATGCCCAAGCCATGTGTCTGTCATCTAAAGAAATAGAGAAAATGTTGTATTCTATTCTCAATAATTTATACATGGTGTTTAAAAGCTGGTCTACCGTAGTTTAGCCCTTCAGGCCTTACACCTAGCCTTCAAAAACCATGTATTTAGAATATGACATAAAATATTATATTTTTGATTTTCATGCTGAAGTGGCTATTGGTATGCGCTACGCTACATATGACAAACTGAAGACACCAACGCAATATTAAAAGTCAGCGAAAATCGTTTAGTCCGTACACGCGGTATCTTCACTGTATACGGATACGACAAGCGGTGTAATGTATATAAGTAGAGCTTATCTAACTGCCTCCGTGGTACAGTGGTTAGAGCTTTGGGTTCTAAAGCCCGGAAGTCGTGGGTTCGAATCCCGAACCCCGCATCACCTTGTGTGATTGTTGCCAATGTAGTTAGGCTTTAATCACGTGAATGTCTGAAAATAAGGATGATTTCGTGCTTCGGAAGACATAATATGTTAAGCCGTTGGTACCGACTATGTTCCATATTATAGGACTGGTTTCTCTGTACTAAGGGTTACGAGGTCAGATGTCAATCGCTCCATTGCAATAACCAAGCTAGTCGAATCTAGGATCATGGTCGTAGCGGGCCCTGAGATCCATATTAGATGCAATCGGAAATACGCTGAGATGATGATGACTAAATAGAGCTTATCTAAGCGTCATCATAATCTTACCAGGATACCCTCTTTCATCAGTAGATATCTTGTACCTCGTCGACATTTCATCATTCTTAAACTTGTACTTCTCTTCCAAAAGCGTCTTGATGTCATCATCTTCTTTGCTATTATCACGTGGGTGACTTTCCCTCACTGCGAAATCGTCCACAGGATACTCCGATTCTTGTTTATAAACTGATGTTTCACCAGGTTCTCCAAAATCATCGTTTCTAAACTGTACTAGTTCTAAACACAACACTTGGTTTAAGATAAGTAATAAAAATACTGGATTAACTAAATCTTTGTTTTTGAATGTAAACATTTTTTTTTCATCTTAAGATTAACGTGGGCATTTTTATTGGTGGTTTTGCTTTACTGGTGTTTTTTAAGTTCCGTATGGATGTTAGAAAAACGGTTCAGGCGTCTTTAAAAAAAGATTGACTGGTAGAGAATGCTTTTAGCGTTAAGTCCGCCTTTTGTACCCAATTTGTATGGTCAATAAAGTTTTTATAAATAAAATAAATAAAAAGTAAAACGTTACAGTACTGAATTTTTTTTGGTAAAATTGTAAGTCACATCTTTTGAAACTCGCGGAACCGACATAAAAAAAAGTCAAGTAAAAGAAAAAGCAAGGTAAGATATGCATTTACTTTTGGGAAATACACAATCTATAACAAAATTATAAACAGGAAAAAAATTTTTTGTTTGTATTAAATAGGCTCCGAAACTACTGAACTGATTAAAATAATTCTTTCACTGTTGGAAAGCTACGCTATCCCCGGGTGACATAGGATACTTTAAATACCGGAAATGTAGGGGAAGGGGGGGATATTTGTAAAAAGAAATTACGCATGGGTAATACCGCGGGCGGAAGGCTATCATTAACATTTTTATGTGTTAGATATAATATTTTATTTCTTGGAACATTTATAAAATTGACGATTCACGCTTGACCAGTTTGTGCGTAATCGCTTTTTGAAATGTTTCTATGATAAAGTATTTTATTGTTCTCTTTTATGGGACATTTTGCCGTAAACTTGGATAACTTTGATTGTCGTATAGTTTTCTTCATGAGTTTTCCACACTGTATTCGCATTTTAATTAGAGTCCGACTGAAACTGGTTTGCCGGCGAAACTTGGTTTTTGGCCGAAACTCGGCCGAAACCGATACCGAACTTTCGGTTGGACTCTAATTTTAATGCTTTATTTGGTGTAGGTTTCCAGGCAGATATAAATATTATTTGTGTGATTTTTGTCAGTATGTGGTCGTTGTAACGCCTCTATGGTCTAGTGGCTTAAGTTCCGGAGCGTGATATCGAAACCCTGGGTTCAATTCCCTGGTCGAGCAAAAATTGTATCGGTGTTTTCTGACATATCTCGGTTATGTGGTCATGAAACTGCATTTGGCAAGCGTGGTAATTAAGTTATCGTGACGATTACTATATTTCGACGATGACCTTTGCCCTGCACTGGGATATAATTAAGCGAATACTTTAATAAAGAAAAACCTTGCGAAGGCCACACCATAGATAATATTAATTCCATGGGCCACACGCAATAAATTGACGCAATGTTTTACCCTATGCTTTTATCATTCATCGCCTTATATATTATTTATTTTATATCTATGCACCGAACATGGGCACCGAATAAAAGAGTGTATCTATGCCAATGATGAAAAAAAAAATGAAATTGACTACTCTCAAAATGACATAGGCTGCGTCCCCAGTAGGCAAACTGTTCGCTGCCGACTGAGTGAGACGCAAATTTGTGGCGAACTGAAATTTCAAATTCAGAACAATTTTCGCCCAGATGTCATCGTATTGACAGCATTAATGTTTCACAATTTTTGACTGTCAAAATGTATGCAGAGAAATAGCGTTCATGATTGCCGGCGCCGCCAACTTAGAGATGTTCATTGCTGTCATCTTTCGCTCTCAATTTTTATCGATTGTTACCGGGTAAAATTTCGAAAACATAGTTTCGTTTATTACTTTAAACGTAAAATCATATTATAAAAAATTAATCAATTTGATTAAAAGTATAACGCCTTGGATAAAAATTCTAAATGTGATTCGAAAATAAGAATACTTTCTTAAAGTTACTTAATCTTGCAGTAATAAATCGACGTCTCTAGAAATGTTACTGTAACACATGTTGCAGGTATCATCCTAGATTTACAAACTCTATAGTTTCTTGATTCTATAATCATATTTGATTGACAATAGGAAAAAAACAATTTTTACGATCCAAAATCGGTGTTCGTATAATCGCGATTCGACTGCACCTCATCACTAGTGACAGCTGTCATACGTATAGACCAACAAACTTATCTGTTCCGGTGGCCAAAATTGGAACTACGTGAAATGTCAGTTTTTGCAATGCAAAAACGATACTTAATGACAATACTAAAACGACAGTAGCGACGCCGCCACCGGAACAGATAAGTTAGTCGGTCTATATTGAGCTATGGTTTTGAAGGGAGTCAGCCGCTTACTGAGATAGTCGGCGCGCGTAACACTACAAACTGCGTACAGTGAGCGCAAAACTAGCAAACTGTGGACACTTCATTTGTTATATATGGAAAGGCGTACTAAATCGATAAGCCGCAAACTGTCAAACTGTTAGTTTGCCGCTCACAGTTTGCCTACTGGGGACGTAGCCATATTGTCATGTATGAAATTGGACACAATTATTTTTATTATTGTATGAATTATCAACAATTTTACACATAGCTTTAAAAATGTGATGACTAAGACAGCATCCATTGTTTTATCCTTTTCGTTACTAGTGAATGAAATAACTTTGTTAAATAGAGGTAAAAGTTGCTTTCTGTATTAAAGACTAAGGTTGCGTCCCCAGTAGGCAAACTGTTAGCGGCAGACTACTCAGTCTGCCGCTAACCGCTTGCAAACTCTTGCGGCCTAGCAATTTAGTACGCCTTTCCATATTTAGCTTTACGCGCGTAGCCCTGCAAAAACTGTGTACAGTGATCGCAAAAGTAGCAAGTTTCACTCTTCAGGAAAAGTCATTATCACAGCAGATGTCATCGTCATTAAAATCAAGCTCTCTCGCAACAATTGCTTATAATCACCACACTTGTCAAAAGCGGATTGCCTAATTACTCATTATTTATTATTATTTTAAGGTAATATACTAACGGATCAATATTTTGCATCTAATTTGGTATTTCTGCAAACCGTATGCTTGATTTTGAGAAGAATCGACATTATACCGAAGGCTTTTTGGAGGAAATCATCTTCAATATGCTTAGTATTGGAAGTAAGTTGGTGTTTTTTTCTTTTTTGAGAGATTTTTCTTATTTAAAAGAGATTCAAACGAGGAATAGTGGTACAGTCAGCGCCAAAATGATCTGAGCGTTCAAACCACCCAAAAATACCTGAATATTTGACAAAAATCACTCTTAGCACTATACTTTTAGGTGTAAATATCGTTTGTTGTCATTTATAAATAAATAAACAACAAATGATATTGCATTGCACCTTTACCTACGTCTTAAGTTAAGGTTGGATTTTTTCAAAATGTTCAGATCTTTTTGGTGGTTATGAACGCTCAGGTCATTTTGACGACCTGAGTGTACCCACCGTGGGCAGCCCATTATCGAGTGGGTGTAGATTGGAAAGTTTTCATATAATAATATTGATATAAGCTCCGGAGAACTTAGTTATCATGGAATTCACCTACGCTAATGAAATTCAAGTGAGTTCTTGAATTTCATTAGCATTGTGTTCCCAAAATAGCTAGACGGATTCATACCCAAAATTGAAGAGGTGCCTTGTGGCCATTGACTGGCGGCAACACTAAACACTTATACTTATATTTCCAGATACTCATAACCCTGGTACTCCTAGAATCATCAGTAGTATACATATGGAAGCATATCCAAGACTGCATACTGCAGAATGCCGATAGTCTCCTGGTGCTTCTCGTGGAACAATATAACCTGGACTGGCTCGTCTGCCATCTTTGCTGCGGCAAATCTGACTGCCCGATGATTTTTGCCGCTCTACTTCTTAAGGCGTTAAGTCTTATCGGTTTAGTTTTCGTTTGTATTGTTTTTACTTAGAATTTAATAGTTTTGTTATTGTTTTTGTATTAATATGAATGATGTTAATAATGTTTGTTTGATTTGTTTCGTTTGACTATAGATTAGTTATATCGCAGATTAGTATGGACAAAGTTATAGGATTACTTACCTATTTATAATCGTATTTTATTTATTCTTACTTACTTATTTACTTTTATCCACAAGTACATAATGTGAGCATTCCTCTGTTCCTCACATGGAAACACTCCTCGTTTTCAACGACAATTAGCTTATGGGTGCTATTAAAAGTGTTCTGTCAGCGCGGAATAGATTGACGAAGTTGCTACTCTGAGGGATAAGGTTCCTTGTACATACAAGTTCAATTAATCTATTTCCTGGATTTCTAAACAACAAATTACAATCGTGTAGACCAGTGTATACCAGCTTAATAAAGGCAGGCGAATGAATGAGACTCAGCAAATCCAAAAATTCGAAACAAATGTCTTACTCGTATAGAACTGGGGTTCATCCGAGTTATACAGGTGTACCTACTAAAATAAACCATTTTTATACTCAAACTATAAAAAAAATAAAAAAACGATGTTACACATTCGTCACCCTGGATGAATGGGCTGGTCAATAGCCATAAGGCTGGCACCGGCTCGTCCCATAATCGGATGTGAAGAGGAAACCGGGGGAGTTTAGTGGGTAGTGGACGCTTTAGTCTCGAGTTCCACACACGGCCGCAGGTCTAGCTAGCCTGCGGTTATGGGGCATAAACGCATTTTTCTCCGGAAAAAAAATATTTGGTCACCCTGAATGAGCGAGTATGTTATCTTTCAATGTCGAGTTACCCGGCCATTATGCCTCCATTCCGGGTTGCCCCCGGCCGGTATGCCCCCACGTTTTAACGGCAAACTGAAACAAATTTTCTTAAAATGTGGGGGCATACTGGCCGGGGGCAACCCGGAATGGGCATAACGACCGGACCTGGCTCTTAGGCTAACCTTGTAATAAAAATCATCATAACACATTACTATGGGGGCAAGCATGTCGCATTCTACTAATTGTGGCACCGTTTTAATGGTATTACTTACTTAATTTGATCACTGCCTTTTTTGCTTTGTGGAAAATTTAATTTTATAGCAGGTTACTAATTTGGTTTTCCTGTGGGGAATACGTGCGCGTGGGGAGCGTGTGTTAGTAATTGTGTGCATGTTGGAACTGATTGGTATTTATTATTTTAAAAACCTAATCTACTTACCTATTTTCGAGATCATAAAATTAAGGTAGTGTTAACACGAGTTCTTAGCAGTAAAATAAAAATATAATTGACACTGGTAACATTTTATTATAATAAGTGAGCCATTCCAAAAGTAAAATCAAAAATGTATGAAGTCTTTTTCCCAATTAGCGCCATTTGACGACACTGTTAAAAATAAATTCTAAAGCCATTGGCGCCATCTATCAAATTCATGCGTAACTACAAGATATAGTGCTTTTGCAATGTTGATTTAGTTCTGCTGCTCAACACTAGATGGCTCTGTAAACTATTTTGTGTATTTACGATACATTATCCCTCTTAAATGTTTATTTGTTTCACTTCTATTAACTAAATTACTTTTTAATTACTAAAAATCTTCCTTGTTTAGCATTCATTACCCTGCCAATTTTTTTTAAATTTTTTAAATGTTGTATTAGTAAACTAATAAAAATAATTAGTTCAACTTTTCTTCGTGAGATGTCGCTATGTATCGCTTAAGCTACCTACGCGTTAATAACCTTTTAATTTTTTTTTCTCATAGTATTAATTTAATTCACAACTTCATTAAAAACACCTTTACCTTTGTTCCATAAAAATAAAACAGTTTTATTTATAAGCTCAGTAATTAAATGACTAAGGTAATAATCATAAACAATTATTATTAATTACTCACGCACTATTAAATAATAATGCTAATATGCAGCTCCCTGAGAAAATTAAATAAAAATAATAACGTGCGTCTTTGATGGACAGTGAAAAGTTACTTGTATAGTGCAAAATAAGTATTCATTAAAATATCTAATGCAACATACAAATCAATCAGTAATCCCTACTTGTATCTGACAACTAGGTAGTATCCGACCGAAATTTCGGTTTCGGTTCTCACAGAAAATAGACGATGGGTAGGTAGCTTTTCAATTGAGCTTGGAGAAGATCCACTATCTCCACCTCTCTTAAAATTTGAATAGGGAATTGTATACTTTGAAAATTTTTAACCAACTTCAAAAAAGGAGGGAATCTATGTTCGACTGTATGTATTTTCTTTTTTTTATGTAATATCCGTCGATTTTTTTATAGTAGTACATTGGCTCCACTTAGCCTGATGAAGCAAAAGGGGAACCCAAATTGCCATGACAACGGACGCAACACCGAGGCGTTCTATTAGCATCGCAGTACTGGCTCGCAAGGTGCTTCTTCACGCTTCGTTTAAAGGAAATAAAGAAAGAGGGAAATACATAAGCCGGCAGAGAGTTCCACTTCTTTATACTTCGACAAAGAAAGGAATCATTATCATCAAAAATTGTCGTTTTTTATTTTCACACTTTTGTAGGTGGACTACCGGGCAATACATTCTGAAAAACTAAATATTATCATTTAGACAGCTGAGCCACGGGAGAAAAGAAAGGCCCCTGGTTTACCCAGTTATCTTTGGGTGAACTAAAGAGTAAGTAATAATTGCCCTTAGTACATACACCCGGGTGAACTATGAAGGTGGACCATGGGCGAATACTGGTTATTAACCGTAACACACACGTGACCGATCTTGACGCCATAGAAATTGTTTTTAACAATTAAAATTGTTGTTTGTTGTGTAACGACTCGTTATGGAGTACTAGGAGCGCATGGGATGTAAGGAATGTATGTGATATTACTAAGTAGAGTACAGTCGAGTAGGCATGGAAATATTTTTAATTATTATATAATTATAACGCCTGTATGGTCTTAGTGTTAAGAGATACTTAACACTAAGACCTAGTGGTTAAGACCTTATAATATATTATACTAGCAGTCGCCTCTGCGGTTTCACCCGCGCGTAATTTCTTTTTTCAATTATCCCCCATTTCCCCCACATTTCCGGGATCAAAAATACCCTATATCACCCGGGGGATAGTGTAGCTTTCCGACAGTAAAATAATTTTTCAAATTGGATCTGTAGTTTCGGAGCCTATTCGATACAAACAAACCAATCTTTCCTTATTAAAATAATAAGTATAGATGATATTTCATAGTCTTAGTAAAAATCTCGGAACAGGCATTTGTGTCTGCGCTGAAACTTTTGTGTTTTTGATACCTTCGTTGTTTCTGATACCCATAACACGAGTGCGTAAATTAAGATGATATTATCGACATTGTCCAGAAAAGTATTTTTCCATAACAAACATAAATGACTAATACCTATTGATAGACACAGAGAGTCACTATGTCAAACAAACCTAAATACATTACAATTAACTGGGTTGATCTACATTATTTGTGTTAGTAATGTATGCATATGAATGCACTTTGAATTCGACGTTAAAAAATACGTTGTACTTGTAAATGTATGTAGCGGTCATCAAAATATGCGGTTGAAATAAGCACTATGACACCGCGGTGTATTCGGGACCGGTGTCAAACGACGAATCCCCCATCAAAATGCGCTACATTCGGCTGACTGAAGATTGCAAGTCGACGAAAAGTGCACGGGTAAACGGCTTTGAGACTCGTCACGCGCACGTCACTGAGACAACCAATCAAAATGCAGTCCTGATTCACGCTAGCAAAGATTCTTTCATTTTCGAATTAGTATGGTATCCTGCATCGCACAAGCATAATTAGGTATATACGACACACCAAAATTAGTACTATCGAGGTCACACGCGCGTGATCACCCTAAAGGCTAAAATCCTGCCTCCGTCCACTTGGCTCCCATGCTTGGATCCCATGGGATCCAAAAATAATTTTTTTCGCCTCTTGGATCCTATCATTATGACATTCAATGAAAATACTATATTTCGCTCCCATGGGATCCAAAAATATTTTTTTCCGCCTCTTGAATCCCATAGGATGCTCAGATAATATAAATTCCTTTTGGATCCCATGCTTGGATCCCATGGGATCCACAGATAATTTTTTTCGCCTCTTGAATCCCATAGGATCCTCAGATAATATAAATTTCCTTTGGATCCCATGCTTGGATCCCATGGGATCCACAGATAATTTTTGTCGCCTCTTGGCTCCCATGGGATTAATAAATAAATAAATAAAGAAATATATTGCAAGAGTCCACAACCCCCATGGTTGTTAAATTAGATTTTAATAATTCTTACTGCCTCCGTGGTACAGTAGTTAGAGCGTTGGCTCTAATACCCGGAGGTCGTGGGTTCGAATCCCTCGGGGAACATCACTTTGTGTAAATGGTTAGAGGGTAGATTTTAAGAATTTTATTTATTTTATTGTAGAGGGGACCACTTGTGAAATCAAACTGTCGACGAACCACGTTTAAGAATAAAATAATGTTAAATGTTGTATTTATGTACTTATTTATTATTTAAAATATTTACGTAACAATTCACACAACTAAGCATAAGCTTATGCTATGGGTGCCAGACAACGAATAAACATTACTCTTATATTTTTTCTTGTTCACAAATAAGTAATATACATAGAAACACCCAGACCGCTATTAGCGATAAGTCCGACTGTATTGTACAGTTTTATTATGTTACATGTTTTCTGTGTTTAATGTGTAGTGCAATAAAGAAATATTTATCTATCTATCTATCTAATGTCGGAAAAACAAATGAATGTCGGGAAAACAAGTGAATGTCGTTAATTTATTTATTTATTTATTTATTTGTATAAGGTACATTTACAGGTTACAATCAGGACATGATTACAAAAAAAAAATTTAATATACAGTTTAGGCTAGACTGTAACCCAACAAAAAATGTACACAGCGTGAGTATACCATTACAATGGTGACGGTTACCGTTGAAAAATGAATTAAGTAATAAATTAAAATTTACTAAATAAACCATATTAAATTAAATTAAACTAAATAAAACAAATTAAATTAAATTAAATTAGAAAAATAACATAAAAGCATGACTATCTACCTCTAGCAACTACCTAACTATAGGTGCCCTATCGGGCTGAGGATATTCCTCTTCCTGTAGGATTTCAGATATGGCTTTTTTAAACCTAGGGAAACTTCCATTAAATATATCAAACACTTTGTCTTTGCTACCGCGAACCAGTTCATTGTAGGTGCGGCACATCCTAACTAAAGGACTGTAGAAGGATGTATTGTTCCTATAGACCTGCACTGCGAAGGTGTTAGGACAGCGTGATCTGTAGTGGATGTTGATGCACATTTAAAACATTGTTTATTGATCTGAAGTTAAAAAAACAGGTGCAAGCTATTTTCGACCTTATCGACAGTTACGAAAATAACGCATTTTAATAAACCAGGAAAGATAGTCAACAAGCGTTTGCAAAAAAGCAACAAATTTTTGAATGTCAATAAGGTTGAAAATCGCTTGCACCTGTTTTTTACATCAAATCAATAAAAAATGTTTTAACGACATTCATTTGTTTTTCCGACATTCATTTGTTTTCCCGACATTCATTTGTTTTTCCGACATTCATTTGTTTTTCCGACATTCATTTGTTTTCCCTACATTCATTTGTTTTCCCGACATTCATTTGTTTTTCTGTCATTCATACATTTTCTAAATAAGTGGACTCGATAACGCTTATTACCCTCCGTCCTCTTGGATCCCATGAGTTAGTATACTTAGGAGCCAAAAGGCGAAAAGTTGTGGATCCCATGGAAGCGAAATATAATATTCTCGTTTAATGTTTTATTATAGGAGCCAAAAGGCGAAAAAAACTCCTTTTAGATCCCATGGGAGCGAAATATAGTATTTTCATTGAATGTCATAATGATAGGATCCAAGAGGCGAAAAAAAATATTTTTGGATCCCATGGGATCCAAGCATGGGATCCAAAAGGAATTTATATTATCTGAGGATCCTATGGGATTCAAGAGGCGGAAAAAATTATTTTTGGATCCCATGGGAGCGAAGCATGGGAGCCAAGTGGACGGAGGCAAAATCCTGTGCAGTATTTTCACGTTTACAAGCGCCGCTCCTTAGAAGTCACGATGCGCGTGCACGGTATATTTTTCCAAAAGTGATCACGCGCGGGAGACCTCGATCGTACATTGGACTATGGTTCCCAATCACAATCGATCTAGCTCAGAGGAAGATCTTCCCTCTTTGTATGCACAGATGAAATCTGCCGACATAACAGCTCTGGCTGTGTTCCGGCAGTATTAACGTGGGAGCCAGTACACTTGAAACCAAAGTCTCGAAGACCAAATGAGCAGTCTGGCAGCACATTGAGCCACGCTTCTAGGTGAAGTGTCCCTCAATGGAATAGGCCGCAGTGACCGCTTACCATCAGGTGGGCTGCGTGCCTGTCTGCCAACTGAAGTAGTATAAAATGCTTGTAACACCAGAAACATCACTTGCACTTCTCCGAACCTATAATTTAAACGAAAAACATACCTAACGTTAGCAGCAAAAGAAGCCATTTTGTGTAATGTTAAGTAACCGTTTTCTTGTATTGTCTTATTTCACCTGTGGGGGTAGCTAGCCAGTCGGACTCTGAAAAAGCTCTACCACCAAACCAGACCCAAGGCGGGAATCAAACCCACGATCTCCGGGTTTTACCCGAGCGGCTTAGCCACTGTCCCACGGAGGCGGTCAAAAAAGTTTCGGGCTAGATGGCGATGAGAGAATAAGGTCCAGAGATATTTATTTATTTATTATTTATTTACTTACAAACTAGTGACTAGAATCTGACATTTAACTATATCAATGAACGATCAATATATCAATTCCAATTAAATGCAATATCTAGAATAGTTCATGCAACATTATATGATATTGTATTGTTATATCATCGATACTAATTAGATCAAGGCATAACGCACCTATCGTAATTGTAGGAGGATAATGCAGATATTATAAACGTATCCGTGACATAATTGAATTAGTGTTATATTTTATTCTAGTCAATTATCAATATTATATTTTTATACTAGGTATATTTTTTCTAGTGAGAAAACTCGAACATTTGAATGACTGGTACAGGAGCCGGCAAACTGCTTGAATATCGGATGGAGAATGCGCAGAACACCAATTTTGACACGCCTGCGCGCTATTGGTCTCTTTAACTGTAGAATCCGGCATTGTCCTATATTAAGATGGTTAACCATCAATGTAATTTGACACGTCATATCTCCTTTTTCCTAATCCATTGTTAAACCTTTATTATTAGTGTTTAAAGTAAGATTATTATCGATAAAATAATCAAACAAATCAATTATGAATGCGTAGATAGTAAAAACCGCGGCGGCGTCTGCTCCCGCGCAATCTAAATGCGCATTCGGTATAGGGTTGGCACATACCACTCTGTGTGGGGCCGAAAAGGTTAAAAACACCTATAACTCGCAAATCTTCAAGAAAAGAGCGCATTCATTCCTTTAACAGTTTGGCTGCCCATTCCGCCGCGGGGCGTGAAGCGGGGCGAAGAGAGGATGCCCGTCACGCCTCAGAGCGGAAACTTGGCTTACGCTCTCCGGCGTGATGGATATCTGAGATGAAAATTCCTTTAATACATAAAATTTATTCATATTGCAAGTTAATGGGCCTCCGACCGAATTCAATTATTTTTGTGGACAGTCAAACTGTTAAGGCCGGCTGCGCATTGTTATGCGTCTGGTATTGCAGATGTCTGTGGGCGGTGACTTACCATCAAGTTTATTGCATGCTCGTGCTCATGCCTTGCTATGATATAGCAGAAAAAAAAAACAAAAAGAAAGCTTTTTCCTCCAAGTCATAAGAGTTTGTTACATCAGTTGCAACTTGCAGTATGACTACGAGTATATAGATTTTAAGACTTTGTTGCAGATTTCAGATTTTTAATTTCTCGGGTGGTCTTCCCTACTTGCCACTCCGATCTGCTGCATCAGGCCGGGAATGCCTGAAGATGGACCGGTAAATCGCTACAAGACAAGGCAACCAGCTCGTCCCTTTCTGATGCGAAGAAAATCGGGATAGTTTACTAACGCAAACTATCCCGATTTTCCCGATTTTTTTTTCCCGATTTTGACATAACTGTCACGAGTCCCACACAATTCCGCAGGCCTCGCAAGCTGCGGTTATTCAGCTTAAATGCATCGTTCACTACCGAAAACAAAGGTACATCTTTCTTTCTCAGAGCATTTTGCCCCGGTCTATCTTGGGTAAGTACGCTTGAACCATGATCCGGGATCTGTTTAATAACTAAAGTTACCGAGAGTCATTAAATAAAAGCAACTGCCATCTGACTTTCGTAATCCTTTACAGGGAAACCATACCCATTTAATCATGGTTACACAGCTTTCCAATGTGCAGGATTTCTCACGTTTTCCTTCTACCTGAAACATGTAAGGCGATATTTGAAACCACTTTACTACAGTAAAAATAACGTTACATATTATCAAGTGTAGAAGGCGAAAGATATTGGGACCCACTCGAGATGAGTGTGGAAATTGGAGGATAAGGTAGGTGGAGAGATAGAAGATCTGATCTCCGAACCAAATATCATTGGAGATCAAGGCAGCCAGACTGCGTTGGCTTGGCCATGTCGTGAGAATGAGTGAGGATCGGGCAGTAAAAAGGGCATACTTGGGACGACCATCCGGGCGACGATCAGTGGGTCGCCCCAGATATCGCTGGATGGACGAAGTGGGAAAAGACCTAAAAGAGCTCCAAGTGCCCGACTGGACAAATTTGGCACTCGACAGACCTGAGTGGCGTTCTTTGATGTCAGAGGCCAAGACCCACTTCGGGTCGCTGAGCCAGCGCAGTAAGTAAGTAAGTAAGTATTATCAAGTATTTCATATCCTTTAATTCTATACTGCCAACCCTAAACACTCACGCACACACACATAACATGCGTACACGCAGCCCTATGTTGCAATCCCTTAAATAGGTCACCCATACGGCAATAGAAAGACGCAGGGCCGGCGCCAGTGCGATCAGAATCTTCGATTTGTTTAGATTGTCATCTCTGACAGATTGTGAATGTACTGTTGTGTATTGTGTCTATTTTTAGATTATCCTTCCGGGTTTGAGGATGCGGAAGTGGATATGGTTTTGTGTGCTTGTTGGGTAATACAGACTAATATTATAAAGAGGAAAGATTTGATTGTTTGTTTGTTTGTATACTTGTTGTAGATCGAAACAACTGAACGGATTTAAATAATTCTTTCACTTTTGGAAAGCTACACTTTTGATCCCGGAAATGTGGGGGGAAGAGGGGGTATTTGAAAAGGAAATTACGCGCGGGTGAAACCGCGGGCGGAAGGCTAGTTTTAAATAAATTGAAACTTTTTCTTTTATTACCGTTTGTTATTATTATGAACACATCTAGAGACCTCCAGGGTCCAGGGTTCAATTCCCGGGTGAGCCAAAAATTTGTGTCGGATTTCACAGCTCGGTTTGTGATCACCAACCACTGGAGATCACCACGCGAAGTTTCTGGCCGTTACTTCGGATTCCTGGGTTCAATTTCCAACCAAGCGTGGTTATTATTATGATAGTATCTATCATTTTTGCGATAACTTTCAATGGTGGAAGCCTTTTTTTACCAGTGGATTTTTAATAGATTTCTGACGTCAAATATAAATAAAATATCTTAATCCGTCCCTGCTATCAAACTTAAAAAGATTGTTTGCATCTTTCAGTTAACAATTTTTAGGTCGCAAGCCCTTCCGAGCGTTGGCTTGTCTGTGTGTGTGACTATTTTAGTAGATAACTCAATTTGATACACACAGCGGAGTGGCATTTTTAGTGGATCTTATTTAAGACTGCCTTTGTAAGGAGCTTTGTAATAGAAATGTGTAAAGCGAGTCCCTACTAATCTATACTAACTACTAGTATTATAGTATCTGTGTTGAAATCTATACTAATATTATAAAGAGGAAAGATTTGTTTGTTTGTTTGTATTGAAAAGGCTCGGAAACTACTGAACTGTTAATTTGTTACAAAACTGATTTATCAAATACCAATATCATATTTTAGAATTCATTTGATTTTGTTGTTTAATTAAGAACATGCTGTGTTTTTTTCATTATCTGTATTATTAATAATAATAAATCTGCATCTGCCTCCGATTCCGGTTCCGACTCCGGTTCCGATTCCGATTTCGATTCCGATAAAATCTCCATTACATCCCTGATTCATATCATTTCGGCTACCAGAGCTCTCGCACCAGTCGAAGAACTCACATTACTTATGTAAATTCAAACCGATGACATTATTGTATTTACACGTAACTAAATACATTTTAATTCAAAGGTCCGACCAGACAGTAGGTATATAATTAACACAATTATCGGGATTAGTTGGTCAATCCGACCTCCGGCCTATTTGTTCGGCCTTGAGCTCTGAAGTAGGCTATTATTGAAGTAAATTTGGGGAGGCCATGCGTTCTTTGCGACGTCACAAAAGCTAAGCAACTCTCGGAGCAGTCAAGATTTGGATGGGTGTGCAGAGTTTTTTTTGGTGTTTTTCGGAGGAAATGATACGAAATCTTCAAAATGATTTATTCTATCTGGAAAGTTGAGCTATTTGACTAAACGCTTAGGGACTCCAGCTTTCCCACTAACAAAAACAATGTGTAATAACTTCAGTGTTTGAAGTGGCAGACAATTAGATTGCAAGAAAATCCAAACTACTTAACGAAAGTCTGGAATCGAACCCACGACCTTGGATCGGACCTAAGTGACCAAACAACTGTTTCATGGATGGTAAAATCTGATGAATACAGTCTTGAAACATTTTTAATATTTGTTAATACGTACCTAGGTAAATAGATAGTGTAAAAGAATCCGAGGAAATAAGTGCATTGATGACAAATGCATTTCTTAGAATTATGTTTATCCTTGCATCGGTAGTAAACATCATGAATTGATTACAAGTGCTTGGAATCAAGTTACAACCATAGGAGTAGTGCACACTCGATTAAAAGGGACATCCATGCTAATATAATAAATCCGTAACTACCTCTGTCTATCTGTTACACTTAATCTTCTGATTATGGTACAGGCATAGATAAAACATTTAAAAAGACGAAACTACTTTTTATCCCAGGACAATAAATTGTCAGTTCCTCTTGGGATGGTAATAGCTAAACAAAAGTGTTTTTTATATCATTCTTGTAGGTATATCGCTACAGATTATTTCCCGAATTTTATTACACCAGAGGTCAGGGTTTGTCTTCTCAGCCTCTAAGTCTTCTTTACTTATCTATAAAAATAATAAAAATGTTTACTAACTTTAAAAGGACAGCACCAAATCAGGTAATGTTTTTTTTGTTGAGTATTTATTGTCAAAACAAGGTATTGTTCTACCAATACGCAAAGCCGCGGCGACCAGCAAGTAAATAAAATTGCCAGCTCTTCTTGCAGCTTGCAGTTTAGTATTGATAAATTAATGTCTTCCTAGCCGAGTTTTTCGGCTACGGCGCTGCCAATTTTAACGATCAACTAACTACGAAGGATATTATTATAATTTATGGAAATATCAAAATCGCCAACGTACATAGGTACCTAGGTCCCATACATTTTAATAATGATCGACTGCTTGGATACGGTAGCCGGCAACATCGCCATGGCATCCCAATGAGTAAGGGCTCTACAAACTGTAAATATACTGTGATTTCAATTAATGTCTCAATTAGAGATGGGCCGACTATTCGCCGACTAGTCGGGAAAGCCGACTATTCGGCACCATTCGCCGACTATTCGGCAATGCCGACTAGTCGGCAAAATTTATAGTATATAATATTATATTATAATATTATTCAGCACCTTCAATATTAACAAAGAATGTTCACACGCGCGATTTCTTCTTCGACGTTTCGTGACTATTATGGTTATTACATTGGCTTAGGGGGCTGGCAGATGATTGTGTCATACTTGTGAATAGGTGCTACCTTTAGGAATTGGTCTGCTGAACCCAATCTGTTCTTGAAATATATACAGGAAAACTATAACTTAGTTAAATAAATAGATAAAACCCTATCTAAATGTCGTACTCGGTACCAATCTAATACATAGACATTAGACATATATTATTATTATATATATACGAAACAGGAAATGGACTGACTGACTGACTAATTGACAATCAACGCCCAGCCTAAACTACAAGACCTAAGAAAATGAAGTTTTCTACAAGGATTCTTTATAATGCGTAAGTTCCCACTAAGAAGGGGTTTTTGAAAATTCACTTCTCAAGGGGGTAAAAAGAGGGTTTTAAGGGGGGAAGTTTTTATGAAACTCCGTCATTTTAAAAGTCACAGCTTAAATTTTGGGAAGTTTTTTGGTTGGGTGTTTCAAACAAAAAGAGACTTGTAAATTCACCTCCAAGGGGTTAATAATAAAAAAAAATGTACTAGGGTTCTTTAAAATGTGTAAGATTCCATTTTAAAAAAGGGATTTTGCATATTTCATCCTCAAAGGGGTTAGAGTGATGACGAAAAATCCCGAACACCAGTAGACCGCGTGACTTTTTTGTCGATGTTTTTCCGCAGCAGAACGCTTCACCTTTAGTAGGTAGTACTATCGCTTCATGCAAGTATTTTTTATAGTTTTTTTAAGTTTGAAGGAAAAATGGAAATCAAATGTTATTAAATATGAAGTTAATCATCATCTTTTTGATAAGCGTGAAGGGCAATTATTCCGGGCCGGTGACTGTCCGCGACGCAGCTAGTACTATTGGTTCGAGTTTCGTCTATCACAATCGTAAAACTTTTGATTTGACTAAAAAAAACTTCATTAATCTATTGTACTACTAAGACTCATTTTACTGCGGGAAAACAAGGACTAAAACGTCACGCAGTAATAGTCGGGACTGCCGAATAGTCGGCCGACTATTCGGCAATTTGAAAACCGAATAGTCGGCTAGTCGGCAAATACTATAGTCGGCCCATCACTAGTCTCAATTAATGCAGAATAAGGAGTAAAATGCACCAATTTTTCAGTATTTTAAGGAATTTTATACCTGGCCACGTGAGTTTCGGTTTCGGTTAGGGCCGAAACTGAAGCCACGGCCGAATATTCGGTTTTGGTTTCGGCCGGAAAACCAGTTTCGGTCGGACTCTAGTTTTCACATAAGATAAGAAGTATCTTAATAAAAATAAACTGACCAAACAATAAATATAAAAGGCTATTTCCATAGCCTGCTGAGCGACTTTAAACTTGTGGACCAGCCGTGTATACAATGTTATGATGCAAAAAAAATGTAATTCTTTCTTTCTTTCTTCACTGTAAATATTACCAAGTTAGCAGTCCTACACCCACCTTAACCGCCGGCTGGGGAATACCATCCCTCCCACAGCCCACGCGGGCTCGTGACACACTTTCGCCGCGCTACGTGCGAAATTTGAATGGCCCGCTGTTACTGACGCTTTGATTTCTAATGGAGGAGGTATTGGAGGGTTTTGGTTCTTTATGACGGTCGTAAAGCACGGAGTCTCAGGTTCTATAAATCAAAATGGAACTATTTATTAAATTTAACCTAGAAATGACCTATCACTCTATCAGATACTAGCCATCCGTTCGCGGTTTCACCCGCGCGTAATATCTTTTTCCAAATATCCCCCCCCTTCCCCCCACATTTCCGGTATCAAAAGTACCCTGTCACCCGGGAATAGTGTAGCTTTCCAACAGTGAAAGAATTATTCAAATCGGTTCAGTTGTTTCGGCGCCCATTCAATACAAACAAACAATCAAATCTTTCCTCTTTATAATGTTAAGTACCTAAGTGTAAGATTTGTTGATTGTCCTAAATAAATGTAAATAAATAAGTTTAGATTGAGCCAACGCCTAGACCAAAATCAAAATAGGCTTTATTTATAGAGGCTTCAAATATGTACTTATGAATCGTCATATCTTAGAGTGACTCTACCACCGGATTCGTAATGTATCGCGAAGAACAGCAGGAAACTCGATAGAAGAACAGTAAGAAATTCAATGTAATCATTCTGCATTTAAGGTATTACACCCATGGTGGAATCCATCTGACCTTTTTAACTCTTAACAGAGGAACATACCTACAAACTCATCAATCATGTAAGTTACATGACTGTTAAATTATCACAAACTTATCTGTCACTGATGTAAACAGGCCAACAATTAAAAAAATCCTAAATAATTCGGTCACCCACCCAACCACAGACGCTACTAAGCCACCACGACCTCAAACGATTCGTCGTAACGTACCAGGCGCGCATAACCGCCGTAGGTCTTGATATTAGCACAAGTCAAAGCTTGGCCTAGCGAAAGTGAGAGTGGCTGTTGCGTAACCGATGGCGCCCTCTCGCGGCTGTTTCGTGAATCGTGCCGCTTTGTTTGGTACCGGCTTTTTGTCACATATGTTTTAGTTCAAGAACGTTATTATTTTGGTGTTAGCTTGCATTGGCTTGTTTATTTCGAAAGGACAATGCAAAAGACGGCCCGAAAAAAATGTTGTGCAGATTTGGGACATAGACTACGAAATAGATCAAATTAACACCTTTAACTTTTATGGTGTCATCAGAATAAAAGTTCATGGTGTGTGTGTGGTCTTTTACGAAAAATAAATCTCATCTCTGCAAAATTAACTAAATTTTTTTGGGCCCAAGAACAATGGCAAGTTTAGCATTCTCCTTTTCTTAGCATGCTAATTGCTAAAGCCTTTTTTATTTTTTGTGTTGACCAGAGACCTAGTTTGAACCTTTACACTCGAAAGACACCGCTTCGAACAAAATTTCCCTAGCCTAAGTAAACTAGGCTAATACTAACGTACCTAATTAATACTCATTAACTAAAACAAGTTACACGTATGAAAATCGCGGTTTATTATTATAAAAACCCGAACCGTCTAAAGAGACTGCCTTGTCGTGATTGACCGATATCAACTGAACTAAGTAATAATCTATTTAGTAAATTGCACAACAATTAATAAATTAGATTTTTTTAATAAACGCTAATTTTATAGCTAAAAACTGAAGACCTACTTAATAGATTAAAGATTATGCCCACATTCAACCAGTTTACCACAACAAACCCACACGTAAAACGAGTGTTTTTGTGACTATTAACAATATATCAAAATACACCTACATACGCCTGTCTAATTTACGTGAGGGAAATAATATTAAAGGTATAAATAAAGGTTTAGTTAGACCTACAAATACCTTATGAGATTTAGAAGATGAATTTAATTCAAATCGCTTAGTATTCAGCCTCATTACATAGATCGATTTTGTAGCAAAATTCTTTACCAGGTATTATTAATAAATAAAAATATCTCTGGACATTAATCACACAGCGCCATCAAGCCCCAAACTAAGCATTAGCTTGTGCTATGGGTGCCAGACAACAGATAAACATTACTAATATACTTTTTATGTTTACATAGAAACACCCAGACCGAAACAAACAAACATGTTCATGCACACAAATGTTTGTACCGTGCGGGGATCGAACTCGCGTGTAATAGGTGTATGTATAGCCGACTTCTCGACCATTACACTAAATGGCTCGTCAAAACTGCCCATGGTCATTGATCACTATTATGAAGATACAATTTGTAGGAGGTCTACCTTCTATGACCAGGGAAAGATATTCCTCCGAGCTAAACCGATGTGCTCAGGGACCAAGGCCCGATGTACCGTCTTTCGCGTGTCGTAATTAAGCTAGCGGATGACAATTACTACGCTTGCGTGATTCAGGATTCCATACTAATTTCGAATCGTCGGTCAGCGCCTTCTGTCATTAGTTTGTTTGTTGTTGAACTGATTTTGGTGTTGGTTGATCAAATTAGACATATTTTGTATGATAAATTAGACTTCATTCGCTGACATCTACCATGCTATATATTTTAAACAAGTTCTATGAGCTTCTCTCTCACTCATTCACCAGCAGTGTGATGGTGATGACATACGTTGGTCAGTAGAACTCTAAAATATTCCTACCAAAACCTGAGCCAGTGGGCAGTTTTTGGGAATTCCATGGCTCTGAACTGGCACTATCTCACAGTTGAGATAAGGCATCCCAGCAGTGGAACGTATTTAGGCTGATGATGATGGCTCTGAAGAGGGCGGAGTTTCTTCACTAAGACCCGGGGTACTCCTTACCGTATCGTCGTGGAGGTGTCCAGCTGGCTCTAAACTTACACGACGTCTCCCGCATCAATCACTAAAGGTGTTACCAGAACAAACGATCGACTGCAGATCGACGAGTTCGGTCAACGTTGATTTAAGTTGGTCGATGGATCTGGTTGATCGTCTGGTATGGGAAAGAACATCGATCAACGTCGACTAATCCATTCTATCATCGACTGATGCCGTCGATCGACAATCGATCGATTGGTCTGGTAACACCCTAAAATTTTTCTTTTGTTACGCGCTGTCAAGCCTGCGCAAGGTCAAGATGTGGGACTCCCAGTACCCCGAAAAGAGCGCTTCGCCACCCCCAAGAAAATAAGGTTGAGGTTTAAACCCCTCCGTGGTTCTCAGGCTAGCCGTAAGACTTTTGTATCTTCTATCAGGTGCTGAATGTTTCCCTCTCCCTTACTCTCCAGCAGTGTGAAGGGGATAGCGCCAGCCAGCATCCGTGACTTTGAAAAAGTCCTTGCTAGGCTTCGACTCACCCAGTGCTGGAATCCGAGCTCCTTAGCCACTTGTCACTGATGCGATCAAGTCCTGAATGTTTCCCTCTCCCTTACTCTCCAGCGGTGTGAAGGTGATGGCAGCCAGCATCAGCGGCGCTCGCTGACTGGGTTACCGTGGCGGTTGCGTCACTGACCACTTTCTGCGCTGTCGCTCGCCTACTTACCCACTCACTGAGACATCGCGACCGCGAGTATTGGCCGTTGGTGAAATATTGTGTACACTTTTCGACTAGCTGCTACTTATTTGTGACGTGTGTAGGTTCTAAATAACATTATCATCATCATTAACAGTCTAAATACGTTCTCACTGCTGGGACACAGGCCTTATCTCAATTGTGATATAGTGTGCTATGCTATTTTCTACATTAGTTACAGTTAATAAGATAATTTATTATACTTGAAGTGTCTAAATATAATGTAAAAATTCGGTACGACGCACACTTTTTAACAGATTTAAAAAATTCAATTCGACTAGGAACCCATTTTAATGATTATTTTTTTATTCGTAAGCTGTTCGATGTGATCCCTGTATGTGATGTGTAGTCTCTTTAAATTTAAACGAGATCAGACAAGCAGTTTTTTCTTTATCCCGAATAAATTGTATTTCATTGACATTGATGATGTTATCATTGAACTCTTGACAATGTAAAAATAATGTATTACGCAGCTCATTTAATGAGTTAGGTAAACACTTCACGAAAAATCAAGAAATAACTTAAAAATGCACTAAACAGCAAAGAAAATATAATGACGCCTTTTGTTTGTATAATAAATTTAATATACCCGGAATTTTTGTAACCGAAGTCGGTGTCGGTCGGTTTCATCGCAACGTTGGCTGGCTGACACATAGTCTGTAATTATATCCCAAGCACCTTTTAAACAATAATTATTAATTTCCCATAACAAGCCGACTTCCACAATTTTAGTTTTCAATACAAATAATTGTGTCACAAAACGACGCACTGTCCAATACTCCCCCAGCCCACTACGGTGCGCGGGCGCATTGCATCACACCAGTCGGCCGCTCACCGCACCCCCCACTATTGGGGGGCGCCGGTACCTACGAACGTGCTAGACGATTTAGGAAATAGCTGTATTCAAGCTAGCACTTAATTTATACTTCGGGATTTATATAATTTCTATTAATAGAGGCTAATGGTACAAAAGCGAAGCTGTTTAACGATGTATCGGAATTCGGAAAGCACAGGGCCGATCGGTTTGGAGTTTCTTGTCTGGTCTATGTCCACTGTCAAGTGCATGCAATGGACGTCTTTCAGCTGAAATGATGATGATGATACCACCTCACATACCTTGCCACCTCCGTGGAACTGGCTTTCGTGTTTCGTGTTTTTATACCCGAGCGGCTTGCTCGGGTATAAAAACACGAAGGTCGTGGGTTCATTTCCTGCCTTGGGTCTGGTTGGCGGTAGGGCTTTTTCAGAGTCCGACTGGCTAGCTACCACCCCCACAGGTGAAATCTGCCGCCATAACAGCTCTGGCTGTGTTCCGGCAATATTAATGTGGGAGCCAGTACACTTGAAATCTAAGGCTCGAAGATCAGATGAGCCTACAGTCTGGCAGCACATTGACACTGATGAAGTGTCCTCAGGCCGTAGTGGCCGCTTATCATCAGGCGGGCTGCTTGTCTGTCTGCCAACTAATGTTGTATAAAAAAAAGGTTTTAGGCCGCTTTGATTACCCAATGTTGTGCAATAAGTCTGAAACAAATTTTGTGACCAATATTACCCATATACGGACATATACGCCCTTTCGGCAATTTGAAGCATCGATCATGGCTAATGTCAGATCATCTGACAAATGCTGTGCATCTTACAGGCCAGTAGTCAGTAGGTACTGTGTTGCCAACGGATAGAACGCCATGCTGCGTCATTTCAAAGCAATTTAGGCTCGCCTTTTGCTTCCCATCAGGCTAAGTGTAGCCAATGTACTTACTTCTATAGAAAATCGCTTATTTTGACTTAAAGACCTTTTGTATAAAAGAATAGGAGGAAAAATGCTACTTATGACCCTATTTTTTGGAGGAGAATCTAACCGCAGCCTAGCTAGATCAGCGGCCGTGTGTGGGACTCGGGACTACTGACTCCCACTACCCACTAAACTCCCCCAGGTTTCCCCTTTCCAACCTATTAGGAGTTAGGATCCTGGACAAGTATGACATTCCTTCTACATTTTTTTTTATAGATACCTACTACGTCAATTAGCAGGCAGGCACGCAGGCCACCTGATGGTAAGCGGCCACTACGGCCTATACTGTATTCTCCACGCCAGCCTACACGTCTTGAAATCAGAGGCTCGAAGATCAGACCTCTGATTTCAAGACGTGTAGGCTCCCTTGACACTGGAAAAGTAACATATTCTTGTAGGATAACATCGTTAAATCTAATCAATAAGTCCTCTATACCTATTGAGTCCAAAAACAGTGAATTGGAGCGCGATAAATGTATATTTTTTACCTACTTGCGCATGAGTGACATAATATCGTATTACGCGCGCAAAGCATTTGTCGCGTCGACTCACGCACGCGCGGCTCGCGACGATCGACTTGCGTGGACTTGCGCACGTGCGAAAAAACGAAAGTCGAAATTATTTATTTATTGGTCTATCAACAACGTCGTGATGGGCTAGCGGTTTAAGTACCGGGCCGAGACCGGAGACTCTCGAGACCGGAGACGAGTCGAGCGGGGAGGAGATGTTTTTTAAACAACCAATATAATTGCGTTTATAACAATAATTATATAGAATAAAACGAATAGTCAATAGAATTGCGTTAAAAACACAGCACACAGCACACCGCACACATCCCCGCTTCGGTGATGTCCCGGTCTTTTCCTAAGCAAGCGCGCTCCATCGTAGACCGTAGTGATGGCGGCAGATTTCACCTGTGGGGGTGATAGCTAGCCAGTCGGACTCTGAAAAAGCCTTACCACCATCCAGACCCCAGGCTGGAATCGAACCCACGACCTTCGGGTTTTGATAACCTGTCACGGAGGCGGTAAAAATAAATTAAGCTATATTTATAAAAAAATATACATATAAGTAATGTTTATTAAATATCTGGCATCTTCTGCTTACTTTGGAGCTAGATGGCGCTGTCGGTGGTGTCCAAAGGTACCTATTTCATTCATCTAAAAATTAACGCCTCGTTGGGTTTTAATACCTGTAAATAATTGGACCCTAAGTTACAGCACTTATGTTATGAAAACAGACCAATATATTCTTACACATGAACATCCACACAAAAATATAAATAGGTATTCATCACATGTCTGTTCTAAATGGGATTCGAACCATCGATCCTTCTTGTATAGGGTTCACAATTCAAATACCAGCCGGGTCACGTGAAGTATATGAATGAAGTTCAATGGTGGGCGTGGAGAAAACAAAACATGTCTCTTTCATCACGTGACAAATCTAAGATAACCACTGATCTCATACGCCGCGCGTATTATAATTGACCTCAGTGAAGATAACGTTTACTCAATTTCAGTAAAATGTCGATAGCGCACGCGCCGATGTCATAGTAGAAAAAGTTTACAGTACGTTATCTTCCATCGTACCGCACGTGGATTTTATATGTACAACATAGTTCCTTTTTTTAGCATTAGAAAGAAAGAAATTTAGGCATTTTATTATAGGCACCAATTTGTGTCAAAGCGAAAATATAACTTTAAAATGTCAAATTATATTATTTACACACTTCCGATTCTAAATAAAGTCATTATTGTGATCGTTTATTATTATTTTCAATACTTAAATACTTAAATTTCGATTTATACAGTAAAAAGAATAATTGAACAGAAATAAACTAATCATTAAAAACCTCAAGAAGTGGAGATTCTAAAAATGAAACGGAACAAATACCATGAAATGAAAAAGTATTATAGTATCACTCTAAGAAAATCTAGACTCGTTTCTCGTTTATTAGGCTCGCTATGACAGTTCCCAAAGTTTTTGAAAATTGCCCTTTAATTTCGTAGAAATAAGATTCATGAGTTGTTTCTATGCTATTAAGCCTGACAGAACACTTAAGCCTTCTTTTATATATTTTTTACGTGTCGTGTGCTGCCGGACTGTAGGCTCATCTCGATACCTCCAATGAACACTACGCTAACTCAAAATTTGCCATTTTTCGTTTTTTATAGAAATCGACCCACTTTTTTACTAATATTATGCCCCCAAATTTTCATGACAAAATCTTTAAAAACAAAAAAGTTTTCAGATTTACATAACGCCAAGTAAAGGTACTTTCTTCAATTACGGGGTGGACAAGCCGCTGTCTTAATATAGCGGTGTGTATTCGGCTAGCGCGACTGCCGGCCCGCGGGAGATACGCCGCCAACTAGGAGTTGGCGGGGTGTTGCGCGGGAAAGTATTTGTTCATGTGACAGTTAGCGGTGTGTGTCGCCCGTTGAATGCACTTTTGAACAAATTATTATATAACGTAGTGTAAATCAGAGTTAAACATTACTAAGTTTAATAATTTTCACTAACTTGTAGTAAATTAAAATCGAAATTAGCTGCATGAAATGCTACAATTATAATACAAGAGTTTTGTTTTCTAGTATAAAACGAACCGCTTAGCCCTTCGTCCATATTAGTAACTAAGCTTATGTAACTAGTTACAAAATATATTTTTTTGCTGTTTGGTAACTACCTAGTTGTGGAAGAAGAATAATTTTTCCATTTTTGTAACTTTTTGCTATCTATTATGAACGTTAAATGTTTGTGACTGGCCACTTCTATCGGAAAATAATTATTAGTATAATGAGTTACAGTCATTTATAATGATTGTTTATTATACTATGTGTTGGGTGTCAAGGAAACCAAATATTAATAATTGTGAATTTTATTAGTAATGGAGGAAACGATTGTTTCTCATATTTTTATTGGCTGATTAAAATGACATTAGAATTTTGACTAAAAAGTTGTTACTTGCACTTTTGATTTTTTTTACTTTACCATTCACAGCTATATTGTTATTACCCAAAAATAGTACCATTGTTTTTTGCCATCCTCCAAAACCAAGACAAGAAAAAAAAAATCCTTTACAAATAATCAAAACTAAATTTCCTCTCTGGAAACCACGTAAAATGCTTGTTGCTTTTGAAGATTTGCTTTTAATGGCATTCAGAAACCATATCCTCAAACAGATGTAAAAGATTGTTTTAACCACTTTAGTCAAAGTCTTTTTAAAAAAGCGGAACAGCTAAGTATCAAGCCAGCTCAGAGGCGGCATGTTGCAAGATGTGCAGGTTTGGCCCAATTGCTTATAAAATATATTAGCTGATCTAATAGCACAATTAAATTTTTACTTCGATCGTAACTGGCTACAAGATTCATTAAAATCTGGTGTTGTGAAGGGGAACAGTTGAAAAATGGCATGCTAGAATTTATCGTTTTGTGGAAAATAATAACCCATCCATCGCATAAGTGTTGGGCATTCTAATGAAGGAAACAAAAATTTAATAAATAAATTCAGCAGTTAAAAACGACAAAATACCAAATAATTATCATGATATTGACACAGAAATAAGTGCAACTATTCAGCAATTAAAATTTAAGATATTACAGTAGGCCACTGCCTAAAATTTTTCTAAGTATTAATAAATGATTTAAAAGTGTTTTGCATAGTACGTTTTAATTCAAATCAACTACACCGAGCCAGTTGTATATCACAACAATCCCACATCATATCGGGATTTTTTGCACAATGTCTCGGGTTACTATAATGGAAATAATTTAATCTACGAAGTGGAAAAATAATTCTTCCCTCACAACTACTTAAAACACCAACGAAAAAATAATATTTTTTGGAACTGGTTACATAAGCTTAGTTACCAATATGGACGAAAGGCCGCTAAGTAATGACACAGTTAAGATACTCTACGCTATTTATTTGTTAGCGGCTTGTATAACGGCTCAACGATTTTCGGCTTATCCTACTACAAAACGCTAACTTTTCTTTTTCATAAATTACGATCTTATTATAATAAAAACATTGTTCAAAATACTCTAAATTGGTAATGAAGTCGATTTTAAATGTAATTATTAATTTTATTTTATGTAGTATACATTTAATTTATTATTTTGTAGCCTGTAATATTCCCGAATATATTCCGCTAACTTAGGATTGGCGGAGTGTATCCCGATCTTAAATTAGAGCTTTCTGCGTTACATCCCGCTAAGTGAGGCTAATTAAAAAACCCATAAGTTTTTTTTAATGTTACTATGCGGATCTTAAGCATCAGTAAATTAGTTACTCACACAAAAAATATCAAGAAAATAACTACAAAAATAAAGATTTTATCAACTTTTTTCTTTCAAGAGCTCCTCCTGTAAACCTGCACTTTTGAAGTTAGCGTAGTGTTCATTGGAGGTATCGATCTGATCTTCGAGCCTTTGATTTTAAGTGTACTGTCTCCCACATTAATACTGTCGGAACTCGCCAGGGCTGTTACGGCGGCAGATTTCACCTGGGTAGTGGTTATATATTCTGTGGTAGTGGCGAGCCAGTTGAACTCCAATTAGATTCAAGGCAGGAATGGAAACCACGATATCTGAGTATTAAACCTGAGTGGCTCAGGTTTCACGGATGGCGGTCAAAAAGCTAAGCTATTGAATAAAGTTTCCAATGGTTGCGAGAGCTGTCACAGCTAATAAATTATTGTGACTGTAATGGCACACATAATTATTACAAGACACGCGCAGTGCGTTGTATGAAGACAACGTACCTACTCTGTACTCTTTTACTATGCCAGTGTGCTGTGTCGGCGATTCACTATCGTAAGATCAACGATCGTGACGATACGGTGTTAGGTGATAGTTGACACACGTGGTCAAACGTACAAAAAATCATAATAATCTATTAAACATTTTAATTGACTTTGTTTATCCTTATAGAGTTATGTAATATGACCAACACTGTTTGCTCATATCTTCACTTATTCACACAGTGCCATCTAGCCTCAAACTAAGCATTTGTGGTATGGGTGCTAGACAACAGATAAACATTACAAGACTTAAAGTCAAGTCAATTTATTAGGCTAACAGTTCATTTATGCAAAGAAAAATATACCTTAGGTTAAAGGAATAAAACTCAAGAAAACAACAACAAATTTATTTAGAAAATTAGACTTCACTCTACTTCTGATGTACATAAGTTTCACTTTTCTTTGCATATATGAACTGTCGAAATATGTGGCGTATTAAAATGACTCTGCTATACATACTTTTTTTGTAAATACATAGAAACATAGGAATATCGAGTGATGATAGTAATAAATCAAATAAATATCTTACAAATTCCAATATTGTCCTCTCTATTAAGAACTAATAAGGGTACTCTTGCATCATGATCCAGATTTAGGTAACAAGGAAACCATGACAAGTTTCCTCACTTTGTTCTCCGTTTCCGTTGATCTGGAAATATGCACATAGGAAAATCATAGGTGCGCGCCAATGTGAAGTGACATTTCATACCATTCGCCAAGTTTACTACCGATATTGGGCTGGTCAATAGCCACAAGGCTGGCACCGGCTCGTCCCAAACGGGTGTGAAGTGGAAACCGGGGGAGTTTAGTGGGTAGTGGACGCTTTAGTCTCGAGTCCCACACACGGCCGCAGGTCTAGCTAGCCTGCGGTTATGGTGCATAATCGCATTCTCCTAGGGAAAAAAGTTTACTACAGATTTGGTGAAATGATTCAAACTTCTATCACACTAGGGATCGCTGGTTCGATCCGCGCACTGTATAAACATTTGTATGCATAACCATCTCGGTTTGTTTCAATTTGAAACACCCAGTCACAGATTATTAAATACCCAAAAGTTAACCCAGTGTTCTATGTATATTGTATTTCTGTCTGTTTACTCATTTCATTAATGTTTTTTGTTGGAATTCCAATATTTTTAATTATTTTTAATGGTTTTCCAAGATACAGGCATGGCGTAGCTAAGGAAACCTCTGTGCAAAAAAAAAAATGTTTTAGTTATCTGCAAGAGCACAAATTACTTTCTATACTTTTGCTTGCTATGTGGTTAATGTGGTGCAATAAATAAAGATGTACAAGTAATGTTTATTCGTTGTCTGACTCATACATAACACCAGTTTATATGCGAAGTTCGAAACTAGAGAGAGCTCATTTTTTTATATTAATTTCATTTGACAGTACAGTAATAACCACAAGGCTAGAATTAACCAGCTTGTCCCAATAGGGTGGAAAAGAGAATTTTTTTTTTAAATATCTTGGGACATTATTCACACAGCGCCATCTAGCCCCAAACTAAGCATTAGCTTGTGCTATGGGTGCCAGACAACGGATAAACATTACTTATATCGACGGTTAAAAGGAAATAGGGCATAAGCGACATTTTGGTCAAAAATGAGTTATATATGCCATTGGACTTAAAATTTTCTGCTCTTTCGAATGCGCTTACTCCCATGGCTCTACGATGACTTTTTTGGCGTTTATGCCCAAGCAAAAAAATACATTTTCATGGTGTTATTTTTGCTAACCGACGAAAATTCTGGTCATTTTTGCTATAAAGGTGATTGTACCCCTACAAAAATGATTTAATTTGGGTTTGTTGTCGGTAATACCTTTTTACTTCACAAGGGTGCCAAGAAGCTATGGCGCTTGTGCCCTATATACACACTGCGTACTTATATTACTCTGGCGGTTATCCCCTATTTCCATTCAGTTCTTAATGACAGCCAAGTCGGTTATGCCCTATTACCTAAATTGATTTTCAAATGACACTGGCGGTTTTACCTTACTTCCGTTTACTAATATAAAAACGATTGTCGCTAATTCCATATTACTTAAATTAGATTTGGTATCATGGTGTCGATTATAACATATTTCCACGTTCTACAATCATACGTATACGTCGCTTATACCGCAATACCAAATAAGGAATTAATAACGAGTCGGGGCTTATGCTATTGGATACCACAAAAACCAGTTTTAAACGCGTCGCTTGTCCCCCCGCAACACTCAGCCGCGCGCTGTGACAGCGTGAACAAGCGTGACTCGTGCGCTCCTATATTTAATAATATCGGGACCCACAGGATTGGTATGCGGTCTACGATGGAGCGCGCTTGCTTAGAAAAAGCCCGTTAATTCTGGCCTTGAAGAGTCCCAAGTTGTAATGTGTAGGAAAGATAGATCCCGGCAGAGAATTCCACTCCCGCGCACTCCGTATCAAGAAAGATGAAGCAAATCGCTTAGTTTAGTAGTTCGATGATGGAACGGAGCTGGTCGAACCAAATCGTGCAACTGAGCAGCACGAGTGTGATATCTCCGTATTTTACAGACTCCACTTTGGAGAGTACCAATGTGGAGTCTGTAAAATACGGAGAGGCAAGCAATCTTCTTACGATGTTCGAGGCTCTTCAAGCTCTCGACCAAAGTATCGCCTCTGATAAGCCTCTTCGCACTCCGCTCAATAGAGTCCAAAGCAGCCAGCTGGTATCGAGCAGAACCATCCCAAAGATGGCAGCAATATTCCATGCAGGAACGAACTTGAGATCTTTAGGAGCTGTTCCGCAGTGAATTAGCGCCTGTCTCTGGAAAGGATTCCGAGCTTTTTATAGGAAGATGCTGCTACAGACTCTATGTAGCTCCCAAACTTTAGGCTGGAAGATAATTCCATACCAAATATCAGAGATAGTCAGTCAGATCGAGGGACAGATACGCCACGAAAAGAGGGAGCCATCTCAAATGCGCTTTTTTTGGTGGAAAAAAGACACGCCTGCGTTTTGGTGGGGTTCAAACTGATCAAATTGGCATCTCCCCAGTCTGAGACAACTTGGAGAGACTGATTTAGAAGGCCTTAGTTTCACCGCTACCTGTATGTACATAAGACAAGTATCTCTCGACTACCGCCCTATCGTCAGCATACCCCTGAATTCCGGGAGTAGCCAAAATATCATTAACGTGCAGCAGAAAGAGTGTAGCCGAGAGTACAGATCCCTGAGGGACGCCAGCATTTATTTTTCGCGAGCCGGAGGAGAACCCATCAACAACTTCTCTGATGCGACGTCCAGTCAGAAAATCTTTTATCCAAGCACAAACTGCAGCGGGGATCCCATAGGAGGGAAGCTTGCCAATAAGGGCATCGTGGCAGACGTGTCAAAGACCAAGTCCAAGGACACAGCAATGGCCTCACCATGGTTTTCAATAGCCTCACTCCATAAATGCGTTGCGTATATAAGAAGGTCCCCAGTGGACCTACCTCTTCGAAGCCCGAATTGTGAATCACTGAGGAGATCGTTACCTTCTACCTACGCAAGCAAGCGGTTATTGATTGTACGCTCCATTACCTTACAGAGAATGGAGTTTATGGCTATTGGTCAGTCATTTGAGGGACAGCTGTACTGTGGCTGCCTTTTTTTAACAAAGGCTGCACGTTAGCAAGTTTCCAGGATTTCGGAACTGATCCCACAGATTGTGATAATACAAAAATGTCTTTGAAAATTTTATTAGCTTTTTAAATACAATAAGTGAACGGAAAAACCAAACCGTTTGGTCGGATGATATAGTCAGGTTCGTCGGTGTCAACTGGATGAATCTTGCACAAGACCGGAATGCTTGGCGTGACAAAGAGGAGGCCTATACTCAACAGTGGGTGTATACGGGCTGATTAGATAGATAGATAGAAGAGAATGTTACCAAAATAATAAATTTAATGTTAAAACTAATCTCTGCAAGCCTGTAATTTAAAAAAGACTAGATTAAGTACTTACTAAGTGTTAAGATATTCTGAAGAAAAAATTAAATCTTCATCACTTTTTTAAACATTAAAACTGTATTTGTAATTTGTAAAGACTGTTTAATTTATTTAAATTCTTCCTCATCCTTTATATTTTGTACTCATTGCAGGTTATCGATATATAAACGAAGATTAGTGTATTTTAAATAATTACAATAAAAGCTCGAAATGCTCGAAAAAACCGGCCTACCCGAGTTTTGATTACTCTACCCAAAAACCCGGGTTTTCAAAATTGAACCGAGTTTCGATGCCTTAATAGATAGTAAGCGTTCTTAGTTGTATGAGAAAACAATGTTTTTTATAGTCCTTTGTGGGAACAAAAGACCTATTTTAGCTAAAACACTGTTTTGTCTCTTTCTTTCATAACGCTGTCAACATTTGACAGAAAGTGTAAACATTTAAAAAAATTATACAAAAATAAAGATAGCTTCGCAACTTAAAATTAAAAGGCACCGTTAAACAAAACATGGTATCTTTGTAAAACAACAACGTTTCAGGAAACATGCCATTCGTGTTTTTATTAGTAAGGGGGTTAATTTTGATTTTCTTGATTAAAAAGTAGTAGGTAACAAAAACTACTTTCTTATTTCAATAAAAATCGTACTATCTGCTCGTTAGTAAATACCTATGAAATGACGAGCTATCATCTTTTAAATCTACCATTTAGTGTAAAATTATAGCAGGGTATACTGTAATAGGCCTCTTATTAAGATAGATATCCTTAATATGTTTCTGTGAAATTTTACTCCCAAGCAATTTCACCCTACTTTAGAAGTTAGAGACTCAATTACGGTGTCGTGTAATATCTGTTTTAGATATTTTCATGAAGGATTGTGTTGGTTGCGCTAATTCATTAGCGACATTGTGTGTAACTTATGTCTTATATCCTGGTATTGTTTTGAATGCCGACTGTTTCTTGTGCCCTATTATCTTTTATATAACCACTATGAAAAGTACCTTATCCTTCTTTTCCTATAATATTGATTGAACGGTCTAGTCGCTTATACCCTTTTACCTTGTGAAATTATAAGTTGGAATGTCGCATATGCTTCTTATCCTTTATTATTTGATTTTGTCATTTGTATCTTATGCCATATTTCCTCACTCAAAAATTAAAAGCTGTGGTCAGCTGTGGTTATAAGCGACAAAAACTACTTTAAATAACGTCTAATCACTAAAACTAAGAATACCAGTAACTGTACCATGTCTATCTGATTTTATATCTGTTTCACTTTTCACAATATCTTAATAAATGACAAAAATACGTCAGTTTTTCTAAAATTTAAAACTTTGAACGGCTCTCCTGAACATTTCATCTTTTGTCGCTTATCCCCTATTTCCTTTTAACCGTCGATATACTTTTTTTTTGTAAATACATACATATTATATATAGAAACACCCAGACCGATACAAACAGACATGTTCATGCACACAAATGTTTGTACCGTGCGGGGATCGAACCCGCGACCTTTGGTGTAATAGCCGACTTCTCGACCATTACACCAAATGGCTCGTCGAGCGGGAGTTTAGTGGTCCCAAGTCATACACACGGCCGCAGGTCTAACTAGCCTAAAATTTGCCAATAATCGGATCAGCCACACTGGGCAAGCGGATTGCGAGCGTTTGGAGAGGCTTATGTCTAGCAGTGAAATGTGACAGTAGGCTGATGATGATGATGAGGCCTTAATTAGGTATGGAACTTTGACTGGGACTTATCTAGATTTCAGTTTTTAAAACATACGTCTCAAACGTTCGACCACGCGTGACCACTATCACCATGTTTATCGTCACGATTGAAGATTACATATTTCTGATAAACTATTGACCATCTCCGAGTAGTGGTGGAGCTGAAACCAGAAGTCAGGGGTTCGATAACTGGGTTAGGCTTAATCTTTGACATTCGTGACTCAACGTTCATCAACCTTTATCATGAGAACTGCAAAGCTGTGGAACTCATTGCCCGATTCTGTGTTTCCTATTTAGTACAATATTACGGTCTTCAAGTCGCGAGGTAATAGGCACCTTCTAGGCAAGCGTAACAGCTTAGGCCACATCGACGCTTTCTATCAGGTGTGATCGTGGTCAAATGCAAGACTATAAATATATGTATATTAAAAAAAACATATTATTTAATTTAATATTTTGTGACATGTACAATTTGACATTCATAATATTTAACCACTCAATCCCGAACCGGCACTCGGGTGCCGCGTAACAATAGATTTTCTATTGTGTCTGGTGATCCGGGGCTCGAAAGATTAAATTGAATAAATGAATTTGATTCTAGATTGATTTTATCCGAAAAAAATGTAAATTAGTAGTGTGTAATTTTTTGAATTAAAGTCAACGAATTAAAGTTAATCTGCTGCACATTGACTGCACACTATAAAAACATCCCGAGCAAAACTAATAAACATGACTTTGCGGTTTGCTATGTCTGTCGAGCTATGTCATAAATGTCGATGGCACTTTTGGCAGTCAGTCTATTCAGCAAGACCGGTCTTAGGATCAATCATATTTAGACGCACATCTATTTTGTAAACAATTGTTTGCCGTTTAAACTTTATTAAGAGGTATTATATTTGTGAAAAAAATCTAATGGTGTGACTCAAATAGGGTCTGCTCTAAAGCGAATTATAGGTAAAAAAATTAAAATAAATGTGTAGGCCAGACTTCATCGCGTTATAAATTAAAATCAATTTAATTTAACTTAGGATCGAACTCTTAACATTTGAACTTTACCAGATCATCAAGAGGGGTAGTCGCTTGATCACGTCATTTGACGATCGTCGATGACGTCGATCGAGCTTTAAATAATATTTCCAATTATTTTTGAAACCACACGTTACCAGTTCATGTTTCAAAACTAAGATGTAAAATAATTAAAAAGGTTTATAAAAAATGCTATTTTTATTTAACCAAAACTAATGAACAAAGAATTTAAACCTTCTTTTAATCAAATTGAAACATTGTAAATAAGTAGATGTAGAATATTGAAAGGAAATAAACATTCGTTTTTTAGTTCCTATTGTGAAAAGTACCTGCAGTTATTTATAACATTTTTTACTTTGATTAAAAAATAATAATATAATACTGTTTAATTTTAAATAGGTTTATTTTTTAAAATTCAAGCCAAAGATATTTTTTTTGGAAAGTGTATTTAAATAAAATAATATCATAAAATAAAACAATGAAACATGGTTTGTTGTAAAATTGATTATTGACTATTTTCACTTTATTTAATTAATTTATGTATCGACACTCAATTAATTACCCATTAAACAAACGTACCTAATTAAACACAATTCTTTTCAATAAAACAAAACTAACTTAAGAGGGTTAACGATAAATGCGTCGCGTCGAGTTTTCGAATTTCGGGATTCGCGCATGCGCGCCAGGTCAAGATAAGCAATGTCTTGCTGTAGTCAAAGTAATCACTTTGATCCTTTTGTTTTAATTTTAAATATTGTTTATTTTTAACTATTTATATTACTCAATATTTCAAATAATATACTAAATAGTGTGTAGTTTTTATATTATATCCTTACTTATCCTTACATAATCATAACACATATGTAAGTGTGTGTTATTATATAATGGGTAAAATATTTATCAATGTAGTAAACATTGACAATATCTTACTGTTTACATGAAGTACCTAGATTTTTTAAGAGTAGCCAGTTAATACTAATAATCCTTCCCAAATGTGTGTGTAAATACTTACTTACCTAATGAAAATTGTTGACATATGTAAGTCTTTTAAGTATGACCATTCGATACGTAATTTAGAAATAAAATACCGATTTCAGAATACCATTTTTATAACAATCTGATTTAGACCTATAGACCGTTTAAAGTCAAATGTAAACATCCCATTTGAATAAAGCACATCACATTTTAAGTGTGCCTACTATGTATTACAAAATTATTCTGTTCAAATTTCGTTTACAAAATAAAAGTAAATATTTTAATCAAATAACAACTATTACAAATGACATTATGTACACTAATCAAAATGTGTGTTACCTGTTTATATGAATAGAATTACATTTTAATTTCAAATGAAATCCGTTTATTATGACTCCGCCTATATTGACCAACCCACGGGACCAATCGGTTATTATGACGTAATTACACTAAGAAGTTTGGTTTTCATATAAAATCTTTGTTATAATGTCGGATATAATGACTTTGCTTACAGTGACATGTCGCTTATTATGACCTATTTTTAATAAATTGTTCGGTTTTAATGACCGACATGATTCGTATTGTTCGTTGATTCCCGACGACGTTTGGCACGCGGCTCGTTTTTGTTTTAAATCCAAGTGAGTAGTTGACACTTGAAGGTCATGCATTGTTTTTAGTGATATCCTGTGAAAAAAATGTCATCTTAACGCTGTAAAACATTTACAATTGAGGGGGGAAAACCGGCCAAGTGCGAGTCGGACTCGCCCATAAAGGGTTCCGTAGCAGCAAGTATCGTCATAATATAAAAGTTCTTGTAGTTCTTTGTAAGTTTGATCGACGTTTTTAGGGTTCCGTAGCCAAATGGCAAAAAACGGAACCCTTATGGATTCGTCATGTCTGTCTGTCTGTCTGTCTGTCTGTCTGTCTGTCTGTCCGTCCGTATGTCACAGCCACTTTTTACCGAAACTATAAGAGCTATACTGTTGAAAATTAGTAAGTAGATGTATTCTGTGAACCGCATTAAGATTTTCATATAAAAATAGAAAAATAATAATAATTTTTGGGGGCTCCCCATACATAGAACTGAAACTCAAAAAATTTTTTTTCATCAAACCCTTACGTGTTGGGTATCTATGGATAGGTCTTTAAAAATGATAATAAGGTTTCTTACATCATTTTTTTCTAAACTAAATAGTTTGCGCGAGAGACACTTCCAAAGTGGTAAAAAGTTGGTCCCCCCCCCTGTAACTTCTAAAATAAGAGAACGATAAATCTAAAAAAAATATATGATGTACATTATTATGCAAACTTTCATTGAAAATTGGTTTGAACGAGATCAAGTAATTAGTTTATAAATTTTGGGGGCTCCCCATACTTAGAACTGAAACTCAAAAATTTTTTTTTCATCAAACCCTTACGTGTGGGGTATCTATGGATAGGTCTTTAAAAATGGTAATAAGGTTTCTTACACCATTTTTTTCTAAACGGAATAGTTTGCGCGGGAGACACTTCCAAAGTGGTAAAATGTTGGTCCCCCCCCCTGTAACTTCTAAAATAAGAGTACGATAAAACTGAAAAAAATATATGATATACATTACCATGCGAACTTCCATTGAAAATTGGTTTGAACGAGATCAAGTAATTAGTTTTTTTTTAATACGTCATAAATCGTTAACCGCAATTTTCCTCTCATTCAATTAACTTAAATATAAAAACATCGATTAAACTTACAAAGAACTACAAGAACTTTTATATTATGATGATATTAGCTGCTACGGAACCCTTCATGGGCGAGTCCGACTCGCACTTGGCCGGTTTTTATATTTGAGTTGATTGAATGAGAGGAAAATTGCGGTTTACGATTTATGACGTTTAAAAAAAAAAACTAATTACTTGATCTCGTTCAAACCAATTTTCAATGGAAGTTTGCATAATAATGTACATCATATATTTTTTTTAGATTTATCGTTCTCTTATTTTAGAATTACAGGGGGGGGGGGGGGACGACACCAACATTTTACCACTTTGGAAGTGTCTCGCGCGCAAACTATTCAGTTTAGAAAAAAATGATATAAGAAACCTTATTATCATTTTTAAAGACCTATCCATAGAAGATACCCCACACGTAAGGGTTGGATAAAAAAAAATTGAGTTTCAGTTCTAGGTATGGAGAGCCCCCAAAATTTATTATTATTTTTCTATTTTTGTATGAAAATCTTAATGCGGTTCACAGAATACATCTACTTACTAATTTTCAACAGTATAGCTCTTATAGTTTCGGTAAAAAGTGGCTGTGACATACGGACGGACAGACAGACAGACAGACAGACCTCCTATCCCCCTACCCCCTCATATCCCATCATATCCCCCTTCCCCCTCCTATCCCCCTACCCCCTCATATCCCCCTACCCCATCATATCACCCTTCCCCCTCCTATCGTCCCTCCCCCTCCTATTCCCCTACCCTCTCATATCCCCCTTCCCCATCATATCCCCCTTCCCCCTCCTATCCCCCTCCACCCTCATATCCCCCTAACCCATCATATCCTCCTTCCCCTCCTAACCCCTAACCCCTCATATCCCCCCTACCCCATCATATCACCCTTCCCCCTACTATCCCCCTTCCCCCTCCTATCGCCCCTCCCCCTCCTATTCCCCTAACCCGTCATATCCCCCTTCCCCCACCTATCCCCCTTCCACCTAATATCCCCCTTCCCCATCCCATCCCCCCTTCCCAATCCTATCCCCCTTCCTCCTCCTATCCCCCCTTCCCCCATGAAAGTATCCTATGTCAGTCTCCTGGGTCTAAGCTACCCCTCCACTTATTTTCAGCCAAATCGGTTCATCCGTTCTTGAGTTATAAATAGTGTAACTAGCCCAACTTTCTTATATATAATAAGATTATATAATATATTATATAGATATAGATATTACATTTTTTATCCAATTAATGTAGTGTATATAATATTAACATAAATTCATAACCATAGTCTTATAAAATATTTACTCAACATAGTACTAAGAAGTGTCGGTTGCGCTTTAAACTGTACCACGCTACGCAAATCAGCGATGTTTGCGGCACAGCCGTTTCTGGGTACGAGCGACATAGGTACGTCCTGCCTCTGAAGAGCCCGGCGGCTGACTAATTTGAAATGTTTTGCGCGGAGTGTTTTATAGCAGTTTAAAAAAATGTCTATAAAATAAATTGTGCATCATTATATAGGTTTTATGTATTCAAACTTAAGATAATATGTTCTTCTTTTAAGTTAGACTAAAAACTTTTTGTAAATTAAAGAAATTAATGGTAAATTTTGCATGTTTACAACAGTGATTTCTTTGTAATTTCGCTGTAAATGGATTTGAATTTCGTATGAAAATAATCTCAAATTTAACTCATACCCCATCTAACTATTTGCGTAATGATATGTAGACTTGCATAATAAAGTAAAATGTCTTATTTTTACAATGGTATTAAAACAATTGAGCTTCGAAATCGATGTTAAAAGTGAAGTTTATAAAACACTGCTCGGGTAAATTGTCAGTATTCACAAATACTCCATAGAAAGAAAAGTGGTATGGGCTACGATTTTAGACAAAGATACTGTTTATAATAATTTGTGAGTCGCATGTTTCTTAGATCACGTTTTCATAGAAAATATCTCGTTGAAAACTGCCTATTTTGAGTCAAAACGGCGATCGACGGAGTCAACAGTCTTAATTATAATTTAACCTAAACCTAAGTTAATAATTATGTTCGCATAAATATTATTTTTAATTTTTTTAGGTTTACATAATTTTAGACTAATGATTTAAAATTCTAGTTAATTAAAAAAAAAATCATTGATCATATTTTGTTTGCAGTTTCAATTCATTATTTGAAATTAAAAAAATCAGCGCGTAAAAAGAAAACTATTTATACCGCCGATATACACACAGAACTATTAATAGCCCAACCAACCGTTCGAGGAAAACCCAACCCCGCTGAAACGGCACCGGCCGAAAAAAGTCCGCGCGGAAAAAACAATCGCTGAATCGCCCCACAACTTACTAAGTTCAGTTTCCTTCCGGACAACCTTGCGGCGCCCGCGCCTCCAGTCCGCGCCCAGCCGCCGCCGCGCACGCACGCGTCCGCGAGTGCCGTGAAGTGATCAGTGACGGAGACTTAGTGCTTTGAAGTGGAGACTAGGGTCACCGGCGCCGCTGGGCCCGCGATCGGCCCGAGCGGCGGGATGGAGTCCCCGCAGATGTACGACGCGGCCGCCGCGCCGCCGCCGCCTCCACAACCAGACCTCAAGAAAACAGTCGAGGAGAAACGAGCCCCGTTCCCGCCGCCCGACCTCGACGACCTCAATGGACAGGAAATCAGCCTCGACCTCCAACACCTCATCGAGGATCAATTCCGGGGGGAGGAGACCATGGCCCTCTTCCAGGAGATCCTCCCCGGCGGACGCTCGCCGCAGCCCCGGCCCAGCTTCGCACGAACCACCTTGGCGTACATGCCCCAGCCTGTCCACTCGGGAGCGTCCTACGCCGCCCCCGTCCAACCTAATTCGGGACATGAACAAGCACCGCCTATAAAAGAGGAGCCGCCTGAACCGCATGACTTTAGGAGATCGGTCACATGTGCTCAGTATACAGGTCAATACAACCCACAACCTCCTGTTGGAGTGAGCGGGCCGTACGGCGGAGGGTTCACACCTCTGCCGCCGCTCGGAGCACCGCTGCTACCCCCGTTATTGAAACACAAACCGCCCCCTTCCCGGCGCTCCTCAGGAAAGGTTATAGATAAAGGCACAGATGAATACAGAAGACGTCGCGAGCGCAACAATATTGCAGTGCGAAAGTCCCGTGAAAAGGCTAAAGTGCGTTCGAGGGAGGTGGAGGAAAAGGTGAAAACGTTGTTGAGAGAGAAGGAAGCGTTGCTGAAGAGGCTAGAGGCAGTGTCAGGGGAGTTGAGTCTCCACAAACAGATGTATGTGCATCTTATCAATTTGAACCACCCGGAGATCACGGAGTTATGCCGGTCGATGCTGCAACTCGGCGCGCCACATGCGCCGGATCACACGCTCTGACCATAGGTGAGTGAATTCTGTGTGTGAGTCGTAAAATTGAAGTGTTAAAGAATTTATGGGACTTACGCAATGTTACTCCGCGTATTGAAAATATAGTTCGGCAAAGAAACATTGAAATGGTGACAATGTTTGGAAGAGTTTAGGTATTGCGATGCAAATGAGGAAAAGTTTTTGACAGTGTTGGATGGCTAACTTTCGAGTTTAGTGCATGTGAATAATTTTGCAAAACACACTGAAGTTAAAAGTGGGACTTCGTTTTGCGGATTGTGCACTGGAAAAAATATACCGACGACGCTGAAATTTCTGTTGATTCAGTGTTTTGATATAATTGTTATGTTTTAAATTAGTAAGACTGTGGTTTTTGAACAAATAGTGTTAAAACTGTTTGTGTTGCAGCTTACTTACTTATTTGAAATTGAATTTTAAAACCACTGTGATCAGAAATCAGTGAAGTTCGGAAGTTTGGTGCATTACTCGAATTATTTTAATGAATTAGCTGAATGAGTGAATATCATTAACGTAAACGTGAAATGATTCAGTGTTAATTAGTTTAATGTTTTAAAAGAATCATTTGCTAAGTTATAATTACGCGTAATGGTGTCATTTTTTAAAAGTGAAATCAGGTGAAATGAAAATTGCATATTTGAGTCTATTGTTATTTTTAACAAGGTTTTGACCATTCATGAGTGCTTTTAATAAACCTAGACAAATTTTTGCTTTTGATTATAAAGTGAGAAATTTTATCCTTCTTACAACGTGTTAAACGAATGCATAGTGTTCAAAAAGTACCTATTATGAATTTTACATTTGGGTACGATTTGACCTACTTTTGATAAGCTCTAATAAGATTGAATATAAAGGATGGTATTATGCAAATAACAGTCCTTGATTTTGAAAACGAAAGCATCACAATGTTGAATGATGATGTAAACAATGCATATTACGTCAGTTATATTTATCCTGATAAAACTGCAGTGAAAACTATTGTTCAAATAGAAATATTATTTATGAAATTTATCGTTGGTCGAGTTGATGTTTTTAGCCTTTTCCTATTCTCACTGTTATATTTCAATATTATAGTTCAATGAATTCATATCTTCTCTATGTTCCAAGTAGGTCTAGTTTCCCTTGTAAGGGTTTCAGAGGTCAGATAGCACCATGGCAAACGTCCATTGTAATAACCAGGCTTGTCGAATTTAGGATCATAGACGAAGCGGACCTTGAGCTCCAAACTGGATGCAATCGGGAACATTAAGAATGATTTATAATTCTTCTTCAGGCCCGTTGGAGAATGTCACGTGTTTATCGGATGTTATTAGTATGTTATGTAACATTATTGTTACAATTACGAGTATATGTGACTCAATACACGTGAGCGATTCATAACAAGCTCACGTGGGTGAATGAAAGCTGCATACAAGTTTATAAGATGTTAGTAACGTTTTAAAAATGGCAGTCATTGAATTGATATGAAAAACTTTATGGATAAGATTGAATTCATTAGAAAGTTACGCAAGAGATATTTATTGTTAGATTGATGAGTAAAATATGGTGAACATGTTTGTAAACAGACACAATATAATGCCCACACATATAGCCCACACTAAAGAAAAGAAACTAATTCTGAAATCCTTAGCTTTCCAACATTGAAAGAATTCTGATATAGGTATGTTACTGAAAATAGATAGAAATATCTTTAACGCGAAACTTTGTCTTACAAAAGCGTCATAAACTTTCAAATGAAATATCCAATAGTCCATTGCTGGACTAAAGTTTAGACTTTAAAATTAATGACATAAATATTTCTGGTTAAATGGGTCGGAAGAACAATCTGACACAACATTACGTTGGTCATAATTAGGAAAAGATTATAATAGCTATACCATACCATAATTATACAAAGTTATGGATGACCTAATTACAGTACTACAGGCTTAACATTGAGTCATAACATTCCTGCAAAACCTAAGAATTTAATTTTATTATCCCAGAAACATTAAGAACTGGTTAGCAGCTAGTACCTATAATTTAGGGAATTTTATCTACCAATCGTTACTTAGACGGAGTTTATAATGCCAGGAATTTCTACGAAACACATTTGATAGTTTTAACAAGAATTTTGTCGGACCAGCATAGTCGATTTTTTTAAATGGATTAGTTAAAGAATCTCATTTAATTTTGTTTTTAGTACCTAAAAATGTTTAGAAATTTGATATCCTTTGTTTCTCCCTGACTTATTTTATACTGCGATAATAAGTAAACACAGACTAATGTTGACTGGCCCATTTGATGTTAAGTGCTAATATGACCTATTGAGGGATCGTCATCATTATCATCATTGTCTAGAGTTAAAATCTTCTAAGAGAAATTTCGTCATCGTTCCTAACTTAAAAATGTAACTGATATTAAGCTTTCATAAGCCAGATTGCCTAAATTAGGATTGTGACTAATTTGAATGTTCTGTTGCTCTTATGTTCTGTTACCTTACGGGTATTCTGTAGAATACCCGTAAGGTAAAAAAACAACTAAATATTATTTCTTACCAAACTGTACAGAAAGCTGTTTTGAACCTCAGAAAAACGCACAAAGAAATTCAAGATGATACTAAATTAAAATCATTGGTCGACCAACGACGACGTGACTTAAACCACGGACGTTCAAGATGCGGCACAGAGCCTTAATACAAGAAACGTAAGGTTCAAAATGGTGCATAGATACGCGACTTGAACTCCAAAGTTTGGACTGTTACTTTCGCAGAGCTCATACGAAGGGATTCTTTGATGCTTGGTTTTGAATTTAAGTCTTTCTCCGAATGTGTTTTCTCGACTTAGTCATACGCATGATCCAGGATTTGGTAAATCCAGTTTATACTACACTAGCCTTCCGCCCGAGGTTTCACCCGCGTGTAATTTCTTTTGTTAATTATCCCCCCCCCCTTCCCTCCACATTTCCGGGATCAAAGTACCCTATGTCATCTGGGGATAGTGTATCTTTCTAACAGTGAAAGATTTTTTTTAAAATCGGTTCAGTTTTGGAGCTTATTCAATACAAACATAGAAACAATCAAATCTTTCCTTTTTATAATATTAGTTTAGATTGGAGCGTCTGCCATTTGACCTCTGTGACTATTAGGCAAGGAACTATCGATATGATCATGGCTACATAGTCATTCGAGTATGCAGGTTTCCTCACATTTACCCAAGTCATTAAGGCACTTGATATTTTTTTTATTCATCATCATTCCAGAGTTTTCCCGATTGCGTCCTTACGGGGCCCGCGGACTAAGAGACGGTGCGCTTGCACTATGATTCAAGTTTTGACCGCCTCTGTGGGACAGTGGCTAAGCCACTCGGTTCGTGGGTTCGATTTTCGCCATGGGTCTGTTTGGTGGCAGGAATTTTTCAGAGTCCGACTGCCTAGCTACCACCCTCACATGTAAAATCAGCCGCCGTAACAGCCCTGGCTGTGTTCCGGCAATATTAATGTGGGAGCCAGTACACTTGAAATTAATGACTCAAAGATCAGATGAGCCTACAATCTGGCAGCACATTGAGCGACGCTTCCTGATGAAGTGTCCCTCAGTGGAATAGGCCGCAGTAACTGCTTACCATCAGGTGGGCTGCGAGTCTGTCTGCAAACTTATGTGGTATGAAAAGAAACCAAGGTATTACATTTGGAGCAACTACCATTTGACCTTTAAAACCCGTAACAGACCATGTTTTTAGGGATATTTCTTGTTTTGTGTGTGACACAAAATAAACTAAAAAGTAAAATTCAGCCTATTAATGTCCTACTGCAGGGCAAAGGCCTCCATCCTTGAAATCAAGTTATCGCTTCAATGATGGGTACTTAATCTTAATCACCACGCTTGCCAAATGCGGATTGGTGATCATAAACCCGAGCTGTGCCCGAAAAAACCGACACAAAGTTAGCTCGACCCGGGAATTGAACCCAGGACCCCGAGATCTTGGCCCGGTACTTAAACCACTAGACCATCGAGGCGAAAATTAACTAATGGAGCTGAAGATCTGCCACCCGAATACCAGGAGCACATAAATCCACGCACCCTCATACCTAACTACTGGATTGAGAATTCAGTATTCAAATTCGTTTGCAAAACGTGGGCTCATTGCAACTTTCGTTTTCACCGCGTATACCCTACGTCAAATATCAACTTTAGTGCTACGGTTTAAAACTGTTTTTTGTACGGCTTTCGGTCGAGTTTTCGCCTCTCGTGCCCTACTTAATGGCTTCCGTCGGTTTGACTTGTTGATTTCAACTATTTTATGTTTGTACTCTTATGGAACAATGGCTCGGATTAGGAGATAGCATATTTGGGTTAATGTATACGAAAAATTTTGGGAATATAGGTACTTTTTTAACAATGGTAATAACCTGATAGAAAACGTAGAAACGCAGATTCTTACAGACCTACAAACTTATCTGTTCCGGTGGCCAAAATTGGAACTACGTGAAATGCAATGCAAAAACGATATTTAATGACAGTTCTAAATAGACAGTAGCGACGCCGCCACCGGAACAGATAAGTTTGTCGGTCAATACTTTCGAATACTAGGTACTTTATTAAATTAACTAGGCTTTGAACAGATCGAAGGATTAGTCAAGAAGAAGTCATCACTCAATGTGCTGCCAGACTGTAGGCTACGCTAATCTTCAACCCTTTATTTATTTATTTATTTATTTATTTATTTATTAGGTACACCAACAACATGTCATACACAAACTTTAGTTTCAAATACACTTGAAATTAAAGGCTCGAATATCAGATGAGCCTACAGTCTGGCAGCACATTGAGCGACGCTTTCTGATGAAGTGTCCCTCAATGGAATAGGCCGCAGTGACCGCTTACCATCAGGTAGGCTGCGTGTCTGTTTACCAACTGATGTAGTATAAAAAAATGGCTCTTACATCAATGCTGCTGGAACACAGCCAGAGTTGCTATGGCGACAGATTTCACCTGTGAACTGTGGGTGGTAGCTAGCCAGTCAAATTCTGAAAAAGTCGTACCAACCAGACCCAAAGTGGGCCCCAAACCTACTTACTGCCTCTGGGTTTTAAAACCACGCAGCTGAACCGATGTTTTATGGAGACGATCAAACTGTAAAAAAAGTAAAGTATCAGCCTATTAATGTCTCACTGCAGGGCAAAGGCCTCCATCCTTGAAATCAAGTTATCGTTACAATGATGGGTACTGGCTTAATCACCACGCTTGCCGAATGCGGGTTGGTGATCACAAACCCGAGCTGTGTCCGAAAAAACCGACACAAAGTTAGCTCGACCCGGGAACTGAACCCAGGACCCCGAGATCTCGGCCCGGTACTTAAACCACTAGACCATCGATCAAACTGTATGGGTATGAAAAATATACAAGTCTGTTTGTGGGACGCGGACGTTCCTAGAGATAAGACACAACTTTTTTTGAAAGCGAAATTATTCAAATGTATAAATCTAAAGACAGTTTGTGTCTACACTATTTCTCACGGTAAAGCTAATTATTCAATCATCATATAATGCTTATCATTATAAATTAGTATACATTTAAATGTCTGCATTTAAATGCTAAATGCAAGGACAATGCACCGCCTACAGCTGATGATTCAACATAATATTACAACGATATTTTGTGATAAACCTAATCCGTAGAGCTAGCATAGACAACTAACTATTAAAAAGTGAAAAGTAATGAAATTAACTAAAATATAAGTCTTGTTCGTTATAATATATGTATGTAATTGTGTTGTATTTTGTTTGCACTAAATAAATACTTTTTCTTTCTTTCTTTCAAATTCTAATCAAGAAAATAGTATGGGGTGGAAAATTCCCATACAAAGGACAAAAGAATAACTTTTTATTTTTTGATATTTCTCAATGGTATATGAATTTTGAATAATACAGATAAATTAATATTTCTATTATTTATTTAGAAATTAAAAAAAAAACATTTAAATAGAAGAAAAATTAATAATAGGTATTGTTTTAAGTCGATTACTGCATTTCCAAAATGCTATCCACCAAGTGCCGCTTACAAGCTAAGCGGTGAATCAACAAAACTCGTTGACATACTATAAAAAAGCTAGCAGTAAAGTAACACTATTAAATTAAATTCGCTTACGTACGCGGAACGAGCAAGTACCTTATTAGAATCTCTAGTGAATTGCCCTTACAATAGTTAAGGGTTGTATTTAACTGCACATCAAAAAATACTGATTGTGCATCAAAAAAATACTGAATTTCTAACCTAACCTAACCTCTGGTGTGCAATCAGTTATTTTGATGTACAAATTAGTATTTTTTTGATGTACACTTCAAAATATCCCAATAGTTAATATGATATAACTGACTAATTAGAATAATAAAAAACGACGGTATAAGTGTATCACTTTGTTTAGTCAAAACAGCATGTTTATGATAAACTTCGTCACACGTACATCTCTGTTCATTTGTAAGACCTTATAGCTAGTATCGTAATCATCATCATCAGCCTGTATACGTTCCCACTGCTGGGACACAGGCCTTATCTCAATTGTGATAGTGTGGGCCATACTCCATCACGATTCACGCTGGCCTAGTGCGGGTTGGTGAAGGGTACAGTATCGTAATGTGAGTATGTATTAAATTAGAATCTATCTACCTAAACAGCTTAGTTACTTAACCCCCCTTTCTGTCCCACAAACTGTTAGCACTGTAAAAGGTTCATCATCCAAATATGAATATTAAAATCCAAGGTCAAAACAGACATGCCTCACTGCGCTTCGTTTCACTGTAAGCGAGTTCGCTGCGTACGCGCGGGCGGTAGGTTCAACTTTCACTTTTTTTCGTTAATATGCCTTTTGTGTTTTTGGATGGAGTCATGCGGGATGTGTACATTTTTTTTTATCGGATATTCGGTGGTGTGTAATAGTGTGTATATTGTTGGTGTATTGAGAATTCAAATTGCACAAAATCATTGTATCTATCTATAATCTATGTATGTGTTGTTCTTATTATTGCTGCGTTGCGCAACATTACTGTAAAGCCTTAGAATCCTCACAAACTTTTGATCACAAAAAATGATGCAACGTGAAGTTGACGTAATTATTGGACGAATTTTTACGTAATTACTATTATAAGTAGCTAAAAGAATTTTAAATCAAATTCTTATCAATATACAAACGAAAATACACATCATTACAAATAAAAACGCTAATTATTAACAATCTTCACACTAAAACATACAATGTGACACACGAGTAAAATAAATTGGCATACCATATTCTCCCCAATTATGCTCTGGAGACCTCCTAACATGCAGAAGCAGATGATAGTTCAAATCGAAATTAAAATATTGTTTATTCATGTAGCCTTCAAAAATGCAGACATTTATGTTACAGAGTCAATCTCCATTTGAATATTATTACTCATGCAGTTTTCTATGTTACGATTGATGAAGAGGAAAGATTTGATTGTTTGTTTGTATTGAATAGGCTCCAAAACTACTGAACCGGTTTGAGTAATTCTTTCACTGTTGGAAAGTGTACATTATCCCCAGATGACATTGGTACTTTTGATCTCGGAAATGTGGAGGGAAGAGGAGATAAATTTGAAAAAAGAAATAACGCGTGGGTAATATCGTGGAGGTGGAACCGCTAGTTTCAAGAATATACTAGTTAATAATGAACAAACCTGTAAACGCGAATCACGTAAATACATACAACGAAAGGAAATCACCGACCCTTGCGGTGCGCTCGTGTCGCAACAGACAAGTATGTGTGTCAAATGATCGCCGTCTGCGCAAGAGAATGAACCGCCGCCTTTTACTTTAGCGTTTTTAACTAGGACTACGATCGTTTTAAATACATGACCTATCGTATAATGTATTAAATAAGGAACACAAATCACAGAATACAGAGGAAGTGTGTATATAAAGAGTAGTAATGTGAGCGAATTATCTCTGGAACAAGCCAATGATTTGACGTTGAAATTTACTAATTCAGAAACAGTTAATTACTCATCCATGGACTCATTAGAAAAAAGACTTCCAATACCTAGATTTATCCATTGTGTAAGTTACGTTCAACCGTTGTCTCTCACCCAAAGTATAGCTAGATTTTTGACTTTTGAAAAGACCTAAAGGCCATTGCCATTTTCGACAAAATGATTTTCAAACATATTACATAACATTACCTTCTTGTTTTATCTATTTCGATTACGAGTAAAAATATTTTTTGGAACATTAGCAAAACCGTCAATGGCGATATAAAATAATACTTTTAATTCTTGGTAACTTACCGAATTATCTCATCCTCAGGATAGCCACGTTGGAAAGTTTTCGGTGGGGAAATCAGTGACGAACAGACAACAGTTTTTCGCTTATAATTGTAAATTTCTTATCTGCATACAAATACGCCTGTTCAGAATTGTACTTACATATTTCGAAAGAGATTTCTCTGAGACAAAAGTGAAATTTTGTATGGCCTTTGACCCTATGGTATATGACCTTACGCTGAAACATGTAGGAAGTGCAATTTACACATTTTTTGAACTGTTTTAGTCATGAATACGTACGAGTAAATTTGCAGTATCGATGGTCTAGTGGTTTAAGTACCGGGCCGAGATCTCAGGGTCCTGGGTTCAATTCCGGGTAGAACTAACTTTGTGTCAGGTTTCACAGATTTGTGATCACCAATCCGCATTTGGCAAGCGTGGTGATCGAACTAGTCCCTATCATAGCAGCGATGACGTCATTTTAATTATGGGCGCATTTGCCCTGCAGTGGGACATTAAATAGGCTGATACAGGTACCGGCAAACTTCTTGAATATCGCGTGGGGACAGCACGGAACACGAATTTTGACACGCCTACCGGGGGCTTCGTCGTTTGACCCCGGTCCCGAATACACCGCGGTGTAAAACGCACAAGGGCTCTTTTTGAATTGGCCGTTTGACACCGCGGTGTCAAGCGGTGAACAACTTTTTTCGAGCTATTGGTCACGCGCAAGTGCACATGCGCAAACTTTCCCCCTCACCGTCGACCGATGTTCAACAAGCTTGCCGGTACCTGTACTCTACTTTTTTATTAATTTTTGAATCTTGTGCAGTTGGGGTTGATCGTAAAATAAGGCCAAAAACTCGGCTAGGAGAGCATTGCTATATTACTATCCTAGCGGCCGCCGGTTTCACCCGTGCGTAATTTCTTTTGTCAATTATCCCCACTTCCCCCCACATTTCCGAATTCAAAAGTACCCTATGTCACCCGGGGATAGTGTAGCTATCCAACAGTGAAAGAATTTTACAAATCGGTTCAGTAGTTTCGGAGCCTATTCAATACAAACAAACAATCAAATCTTTCCTCTTTATAATATAAGTATAGATTGTAGAATGCGGTCAAAATTTACAAGGAATACAGTTATCAAACATTTTTGCATTCCCGATTTTTAACCATTTGTGGCGGCCGGCCGATAATATTGTATGCGATAAAACATCCATGAAACGAGATCGGTCTACGTGTCTCCATTTGAATTACAATATGATAAGTCACAGGAAGACGATAACCACTTTGTCCATATGTTGTATTGAAGTTTATGAACGTTTTATATGTTCTATATGAGTATGTATAAAGTCTTCTGTCGCTGTGTAATCTAGTAAGCTACCACCTCTGGTGAAATCTGCGGTCATAACGGCTCAGGCTGTGTTCCGGCAATATAGTGGATGCCACACTGTACTTGGTCCCGAAGATCAGATAAGCCTAAGCACTTGTAGCGACGCTTCTTGGTTAAGATTCCCTCAATCAAGGGCGTCGCCAGCTTATGATTAAGGGGGGGGGGCATGGGGCAATATTATTTAGGAGAAAAAATATGAACTAGCTACATTTGATCTCTAGGGGGGGGCAGCTGCCCCCCCATGCCCCCCCTTGCCCTCAATGAAATAGACCGCAGCGGTCGCTCATCATCAGATGCGTTGCGTTGCTGTCTTCCAACTGATCATGCAATAAAAAATCGAGTAGCACCACGGAGAAACTATCTCTGTGAGTAGGTAGCACGTTCATCGCCGTATACTTAGGGACAGTCTTTTCTCATGGCTTTTAATAAATTGTTTTATCGAAACGGTTTAATGCACTTAACCAGCCGAACGACAATTTATAATCGTGGTCTATGTGGCAGTGACCTTAACCTGTAAAAATGAAGTGTTAAAATCATTACGGGAAATTTCACTATAAACCATCGAAAATTTTAATCAATTTTTTTTCCCGAACCGGCAATTGAACTCAGGACCCCGACCGGCACCGCTATTAAAATCATAAGGCTCCATAGTTTTGTTTGATGTGTGTCTATTTTGTCTATTTTCAAACAAAGTTCTAAATAAAACTATTGCAGACTGAAAAGGGAAGAAGCCCTATTAACACCCCTTATAAATAGAAATTATAAATAACTATTATGCAACCCAGTGCGTTATGTTATTATGTAAAGTTGCTAACCTTGGAGATCTAAATATAGTCGTCAAAATGTCAGTCACCCGGTCTGCGTGCTTAAATGTTTTTAATTATTTCAAGACTTGCACTTCCGAAACAAACAGACGTAAACAGACTTAACGTGTGTTAACGTTAATATTAATAGTGTTAGTCTACACTAATATGTATTATAAAGATGAAAGATTTGATTGTTTGTTTGTTTGTATTGAATAGGCTCAGAAAGTACTGGACCGATTTGAAAAAATCTTTTACCATAAGCACACATTATCCCTGATGAACATAGGCTACTTTTTAACCGCAGGAAAATGCTTTTTTTCTACGGAAAAACGGGGAATAGGACCACGGGCACTGATTTCCATAGACCACTGGATAGGCGATTGGTACCAAATATTTGATCCGATTTTTTTTTTTTTTTTTTATAATGGACTCTATCCCGCGCCTGTTTGCGGCGCGGTGATTCTGCCAATGTCAAGTGGATGAGGGAGATTCTCCTTGCGTTAAAACATTGGTGATAAGATGTTTTAACGCTTCATGGAAACACTGGAGGATACTCTCAAGGTCACGGGGGAATGGACGCCATTGCGCACGCAATACCCGTCCATGCAGTCAATTTGTTTCAATTTTCTTATTTATGACACTTCGTTACACTTTACTGAATGAAAATCACACCACTTTTCAACACCAAACTGCACTAGATCACAAATAAAAAGATTTAAAACTAAAAGACGCGTGGACCCATCGCCTACCCTCCAGTGAATCCTTGATCCGATTTGAAAGTGCTGACTTTCGCAGATAAACTTCGATAATGCTGTCATTGTCAATGTCAATGGCTGTCCATTTGACTCATGTTCTGAGCCATTTGAAGTCATTTTAGTTCCCAGTACACTATTGGGGGCGCTTCAAATCGACAGAAAAATTATCTGTCATTTCAATGTCTATAGCCACTCCAGCGTAATACGCTGAGCGTATTATCATAGAGACGTGTCGACGACTTTTAAAACTTTTGAAGATGTAGAAGATTTCTCCATCATTTCACCAAATCGGTCGTTCGTGTAAGCTATTCATTTACGCACAAATAATGTGTTTTTTTCTCTCAATTATTTCATTAAATAGATGTTAAATGTGTATTAAACTTAGAGCATTTAGTTTAGTTAAAATCTAAGGTATGGAATGTTGAAAGTACAGACTAAATTGAAAAAAGAACAACCAAGGTAAACTCGCCGAATATTGGTCATGTAGTTTTTTTGTATAATTTTAACAAGTGTGGGTTTTTATTAAATATATATATATTTTTTTTAAACTTGATATTTATTCGTGTTTTCTCTTATTACTTTTTTGTTTTATTTTTTGTACAAATCTGCCATTGAGCCACCGTTGCCACCAGCCACGTTTTAAGGTTGGCTGCCATTTTTAAACGTGGCTAAAGCTGATTTCGGTATTTCAATTAGTCATTTTGGTATTACGACATCTTGGAGAAGCCTTAAAATCGAAACTCCCGGCAAGTTGAGGAAATTTTTCGCAATAGGAAAACTTGGATTGGCACAAGTTACATGTAAACAATGGCGGTGGTGGCAAGTTTTGAAGATCACGTTGTTGCAAGCACGTTATACGGCTAGTGGAATGTTATTAAAAATATTTGCTAATTAGGTATTAATAAAGTTGAAAAGTTTTTTCGGCGACGGCGACTTATGTTACCAGCCTACTACGCAGGGTATATAGTACACAAGCTAGTGCGCAAGTACAGGTGTACTCCCTATTCACTAATTAAATACAGTGGGAGAGCATTCTGACACTTATATTTAGTTAAAGACCTTAAACAAGCGAGCATACTCTCTCTTTAAAGGCTGGCAACGCATCAGCGATCCCTTTGGTGTTGCAGATGTCCATGGGCATCGGTGCTTGCTTACCATCAGGCGATCCGCTGGCTCGTTTGCCGCCTCTGACATAAAATAAAACACGACCAAAGAGTGATGAGGCGGAAGCTTTACGTGCTTTGCGACGCACGTTCCAGTGTATGTTTCGAACAGAAAAATCCAATCACAATTCATCATCATCCATTCGCCATACTAGAAGGCTTAAATCACCTCAATGTCTGAAAAAGAATTATGATTCCGTGCTTCGGAAAGCACGTTAAGCCATTAGTCCTGCGCCTGATCTCTCTTCAGTCGTGTCAGACTGCTGTCCCACCGTGTTATGAGAGTGAGGGAATAGGGAGTGCACATGTGCTTGCGCATTCACTTGTTCACTATAATATATCCTGCGTAGTTGGCCGATCGTAAAAGATTGGCCGCCCTAGCCGAATACTCGGCTAGGAGAACATTATATTATTAAGGAAGCTAGAGCGTAGTAGGTCTTCAACTAAAAAAATGCTCCTCTAGGGACTTCCCTAGAGGTACTTACCTTAATAAAGACCACAGTGAAGTAGCACTTCATAGCTGTGCTGCTACGTTTCTGTAGGTAAGATAGGTCTTCAATGCTCCAGTTGGCAGCGGGAGTACCTTTTGTTTTTTGCTGCCAAAGATTCTCTCTTTATATTACAGACCCTCTGTGTCGCCTCTGATCTTACAATCGTCCGTCATCATCAGCCTATACGTTCCCACTTCTGGGACACAGGCCTTGTCTCAAGTATTAGATAGAAGCCTGCCTGATGAAGTATGACCCACAGATGTTATCAAGCCACCAAATGGCCTCTGACTAAGCTTGACGACTTAAATCTACATGATAGTAAATATCAGCCAGGACCAACACGCTAACGCTTATCCGAAGCACGGAGACGCTCGAAATAAATGTCACTAAATGTGGTCAGAATGGTCACCCACCCATTAAACGATACGACGTGGGTAGCTTGACTTTCGTTATCGCTGACGAACCACTGTCACAGCTGTGCCACAATGCAATGCCACACATCAAGCGGAACGCAGGCGTGAGCGTCAACCTCGTAGTTTGAAAAATCTCATTTCGATCGAACCTTAATTTCCCTAATTCTTATATTTTCTCATCTCTCAGTATTTGATTCGTTGTGCAAAGTAAGTGCGACGAGAACTTTCGAGTAAGTACACGCCCTTGACGTCTCAAAACACATTTCTCGCCGCAATCTTTTAGAACCGAAAACGCCGCACCCCACGTGACAAATTTAGGGTTAGTTGCACCAACGTGTCGCAAGCCAACTCGCCACATGGTGGAAACGTGAGTTTAACGGGAGGCAGTTTTTATTTGGAAGTGCCAGTCGCGAATAAAGGGGAAAGGTTCCGTAGCATTAAATAACCTTGTAATTTTGCAGTAGTAGGTTGCAAATCTTTAAGTACGTTAGTAATTTAAGTGAGTTGTTCTCACATTGGTTTAGCTGCTTTTTCAAATTTTTCCATTAAGTTTATTATTTAAATAATTTTTTGTTTATAGCTTAGATATTTTCTTTTATTCATACTGCTATTTTAACTCATAAATCAAAAAACTATTGTACTTCAGTTGGCTGACAGACCTGTTTAAAAACAAAATTTAAAACACTAAGATGAAAATAAAGATTAAGTTTAGACTCCTCAAGATTACCGAGAAATTCTAGCTTTGCTAAAGTCCTTGTTGTTCTTATGAAATAATAAACCAAAGAGCTGTAAGCCTGTAACTAATTAACGTAACAAAATACAAATCATAGTTCTTACATATCTTTTCTGTGTACCACATTTTAGTCTTATAAAAATTCGTATAAGTAAAAAACTATTTCGTCCTGATGTTTTCCTGCATGACCCTAATTAATTACGTTGTATTAAAGAAACAGCTTAACACGTGGTCTTTGTGGAAAATTCTGGAAAAATATAAAAGTAAAAGCCATACGAAAACAGAAACTTCGAAAAGGCCACTGTTTTCAAACGCCGATTCGGATTGTTCGTCTCTTTCTACCACGGTGGAGTTCGTAGCGCCTTCTCTTTCTGTGACGTGATTTCAAATTTTTCCCTTAAGTTTATTTTTAGATTAAATTGAAATGCTGTAAGCTGATGTAAATGTACGTAATGATCATTTACAATTCATCAGGAAGCATCGCTCAATGAGTTGACACGCTTTAGGCCGTTTTCTCACTACGCGAAACCAACACAACATCAACACAAAATAATGTTGTGACAACTCCAACCGCCATACTAAGTTGGTGTTGTGTTGTCCTCGTGTGTGGGAAAACGGCGCATACATTAGTCTCCCTTACCCATGGAATTAATATTATCTATGCCCTTACCTTCGGCTCTTTCTTAAAAATATCGACGTGCCGATTTGGTGTTATGATCGAGAAGTCAGCCATTACACCAGAGGTCGCGGGTTCGATCCCCGCACGTTACAAACATTTGTGTCCATGAACAGGTCTGTTTGTATTGGTGTGTTACTAAGTATAATATGTATTTACAAAAAAAAAAAAGTATATAAGTAATGTTTATCCGTTTTCTGGCACCCATAGCACCAGCTCATGCTTAGTTTGGGGCTAAATAGCGCTGTGTGAATAATGTCCAGAAATATTTATTTTTATTTTTGGTCATTTGTTTTTTCTGATACCAAAAACAAAAGTTAAAGTAAACTTAACATTTTGTAGCCATCTCATTAGCATCTCATGTAAATTTTTACTACCAGTCACCAACACTAAAAGACGTACGAAGCGTGAATTTCAAGTATTTCTCTTACATAGATGACTCTTACACACTCGAACCCTTTACAAGTATTTCAGCGAGTATTTAGGGCACATCGTGATAGCACTGACACAATTGCCTTATCAGACGGACAAACAAACAAACATATCTGATATCGACGGGCGACACTTAATCTTGGTCCGTGTAAATAAACTTATGAATGGAATAGTTTTTTAAAACACCTGTAGTAAACATATTATATATTTCATAATTGCCTGAAATGATGATGATGATGATGATAGCCGAGTGTTTTTGTTTTTACATGCGTGTGAGGTCGATGGTTCCAAACTCAGCGAGCATGAGCATCTATGCTCGGCGGTGACGGAAAATATCGTGTGGTCATCAAACTGGTCTGGTTACCCTATTAAGGGTTACGGAGGTCAGATACCAGTCTCTCCAATGTATAAAATCTAATTAGAACTATAAAAAGGGTTGCTTGAGTTGCTTCTTATCCCTGAAAAATGCGCAGTTTCCATAGGGTAACAAAAAAATTGTTTTTGTATTAAATTCTATCACGTCGTAACGGAACAACGGGTCGACGTAATTTTTGGTATGTGGCCATCCCTCTTTTTAGTACCTACTAAATAAATAAACAATAAATAAAATATTGGACAACATCACACACATTGATCTGACCCCAAAGTAAGTAGCTTATGCACTTGTGTTATGAGTATCAGAAACAACGAAGGTACCACAAATAATAAACGTAAATACAAATTACATCCAGACACAGGACAAACACAAATGTTCATCATACTGCGTGTTTTTTTAGTCGTTGTTTTCCCGCAGCAGAACGCTTCACCTTCAGTAGTACAACTATCGATTTATGCAAGTAATTTTTTTTTGAAATTTTTTTTTAAACTTTTTTTTTTTGGAAAGTTTGATGGGAAAATGGAAACCATGTAAGTAAATAGTAAATAATCATTTTTTTTGATAAACGCGAAGGGCAATGACCCCGGCCGGTGACCGTCCGTGACTCAGCTAGTACTATTGGTCCGAGTTTCGTCTATCATAATCGTAAAACATTTGATTTAACTAAAAAAATAACTTTATTAATTTATTTTAAGGTACTACTAAGATAGAATCATCTGACTGCGGGAAAACAACGACTAAAATTCCACGCTGTATAAGTGTTTGTCCTGGGTGTGATTCGAACCCACGACCCCTACGACTATGGACGTGATATGAAAGCTACCGCCGAAAGCTTTGCGTATGGCAATATTTATTTCAAAAATGTTCGATGATCGCAAGACGAAATGCGTGCCTAGATAATTTTCCAATTGTTTACCTAAGTCCTCGAGATAAAGATTGATAACAGACGCATCGATGAGAGAAGTGGATTCTCTCTTAGTCATAAACACTGTTGGCTGTTTAGTTTAAAATACAAGTACATAGCCGTAGGTATATGCCTGATCGGGATCAGGACCTTGAGACGATTACCAAATACGGTCGGCTATTCCACTTATCCCACCTACACATCCCACATGGGTGGGAAAAGTGGATTTTTTTTTCACTCTTCCCGCCCGGGTGGGATAAGTAGAATATAAGTTCATGCGGCTTTTCCACTTATTCCACCCGGGTGGGAAAAGTGGATATTTTTGTAACAAAATGGCAGGTTTAGTAGTTAAGCCAGTTTCCATACAAAATTCTTCATAGACCATAAGTTCCACTTATTCCACCCGGGTGGGAAGAGTGGTAAAAAATCTACTTTTCCCACCCAGGTGGCATGGCTAGGTGAAATAAGTGGAATAGCAGACACGGTGAAATACTCATGAAGTAGCAACAGTAAATTATTACATTTGTCACTTAAACAGAAAGCGTATCACTCACACTGTAAGCTTTTCTGATCTTCGAGCCCTTGATTTCAAGTGATCCCACATTCAGAGACAAAAAAGTGTTACAGAAGCAAAAGTACTGAGGGATTTTGAGGGTGTCTACCCCTTCCCTAGGTAGGGAAGTCCCACATAGAAATAATTTATGCTGCAACTAGATTTAAAAAAAATTACTTACTATGGCCTTCGGTATCCCCTAACCAAGAGTATGCGTAATGAATTCTAAATATCTTCTATCATAAAAATGCAGAACTTTTACCAAATAAAATGCCATGATCCTACGGGAACGCAATAGAATTTCTGTGTAAAACGCCATCCCATTTAATATTTACTTGAAAAATATTAAGTAATGTTTTCCGTTGTTTGGCACCCATTGCACAAGCTAATGCTTAGTTTGGGGCTAGCTGGCGCTGTGTGAATAATGTCCAGAGATATTTATTTATTTAAATTAAGTATTATACTTATCATCTTATCATTTTATTTCTTAGAATTTTTTGCTATAAAATGTAAATATACCTACATACTTGTTTATCTGTACTTTAGATTTGATTCATCGCTTAGGTCTTTAAAGAGGAAATACTGAATCATTAGAATGGTATTCCTTTTTATTTATTTTTTTAATGATAAAAATAGGTACTCGTCCTATCTTTAATCTATAACTAAATCTATACGAATAAAGTTTGAAGTGCCCATGAGGTAAACCACAGTTAGTAATAAATATTAGAAACTAACATTCCGCCCGCGGGTGCGCTTGCGTAAACGTTAACGAAGTTATCCCGCGGGAATGTAATTATTGTTCCGGGATAAAAAGCCTATGTCACTCTTTGGCTTATAAACTACTAGCCTTCCGCCCGCGGTTTCACCCACGCGTAATCTCTTTTTTCAAATATCCCCCCTTCCCTCCACATTTCCAGAATCAAAAGTACCCTATGTTCACCGGGGATAGTGTAGCTTTCCAACAGTGAAAGAATTATTCAAATCGGTTCAGTAGTTTTAAAATTGATATTCCCGCGGGAATGAGACGTTTCCCGTAGGAATTTTATAGCCTATGTCCTATTCCGGGTTATAAACTATACGTGTGCCAAATTTCATCTAAATCCGTTCAGCCGTTTAGGCGTGATTGAGGAACAAACATCCAAACATCCAGACTTTCGCATTTATAATATTAGTAGGATTAGTAGGATTCCACACAAAAAAATATTTCGATCTGTTGCTTCGTTGCGATGTAAGGAGGACAAATAGAGACACTTCTATTTCTGTTATCCCATGGAAACTTAGCATTAGTCCGGGATAAAAACAATGGGAATTAAAAATTATACGGGGATAAAAAGTTGCCTATGTCCTTTCCTAAAGTGAAGTCTTTCTCTGTACCAAATTTTAACAAAATCGGCTTACAAATTTTGCCGTGAATACAGACAAGCAGAGTTACTATTGCATTTATACATAATATAAGTTAAGATTGGACGTTGTCTTACTAACACATAATTATTAAGTAACTATACCCGCTAAATTTATGACATAACAGTATAGGTATGTATGTATGTTTGTTTGTTATGTCGTTGACATGTTTCAATAATAGTGTGGAGGTCGCACTGTGTGAACTGTGAACTAAAACAGTGGGAGAATTGAATCGTGACCGAAGAACAATGATTTTGTTTTTAGTTAAGTTTACCCAAAGATTCGTGAATTCCACCAGACTACGGCTTTTGCTGTCAAGTAGAAATAAATAGGCTCCATGCAATATAACAAGTGTTTTGTTTTATATTAGGTGCAAAATGCCGCCTTTAAATTTCGAGAGGCTTTCTGATTTATTGTCACCTTCTTTTATTACCGATTTGAAAAGGGCAATTACCTATTTTGCTTTTCGTGGTTTTCTCCTCCCCCAACGTTTCACCCGAGCGCAATTTCTTTTGTCCACTATCCCCCCAAATTTCCGGGATCAAAAATATACTCACTACGTCACTCAGGAATAATGTAGCTTTCCAACGGTAAAAGAATTTTTCAAATTGGTTCAGTAGTTTCGGAGCCTCTCGTTATATGGCTCTGATCATATGGCTCAAATACTTAAGATACCTGTCAGAAAAACATGTAGGCTAAAGCACTGGTATACTTATAGACGTACTTACTTACCAAATAATATTAATAAATTCTATAGTTGTCTTAAAAACCAAAGTTTTAAAAAGGTGTATGAAACTAATGACCCAGATTATGCTTTTAGTATATTTCATGACATTTTTACGTCTAATTACAATACATGTTTTCCTTACAATAAAGTGAAAATACCCACTAGACGCAAACCTAAATGGATTTCGAATGGAGTCAAATTATGCAGTAAAATAAGACGACATTTGTTGTGGAAATATCGGCATTCTCCAACAACCAAAAACAAACATACTTTTGATAGTTATTCAAGAAGATATAAACAAATTATAAGACTTACTCAAAAAGCCCAAAATGAACATTTTATTACACAATCTAAGAACAAGTCGCAAGCAACGTGGAAAATAATTAATAAGTACAATAATAATATGCCAAAAGAAAATATTACCAGTATTTTATGTAATGACGTGGAGTTAACTAAAGCTGTAGATATAGCAAATACATTCAATGACTATTTTATTGACTCAACTAGTACTGACCACTCTCTTAATTCCAAATTGAATTGTATTCAACATAGCCAAACAAATTCAATCTTTCTGACGCCAACTACAACATCTGACATAATTAAAACTATAATTTCTTTAAAAAACACAAACAGTGTTGGCTATGATGATGTTTCGACAAAAATTATAAAACAAGTTTCCAGCCTTATAGCCCCTGTCCTATGTCATATTGTGAACTTGTGTATGGAGAAGGGAATATTTCCGGATAGGTTAAAGTTGACAATTATTAAACCACTGTTCAAAAAAGGTGAAAAAAAGTTTGTTCAAAATTACAGACCTATTGCACTTGTACCTATTTTCTCAAAAATTCTTGAAAGTGTTATTTACAAGAAACTGTATGAATACTTTGAAGTAAATAACTTGTTTACAAAGCATCAATATGGCTTTCGGAAAAACAGGTCTATAAACATGGCAATATATGAATTTTTAGAAAACATAATTTTAAATGTGAATAAAAGAAAACCCACCATAGCTATGTTCATGGACATGTCTAAGGCGTTCGACAATGTACATCATAAAACTTTGCTTAACAAATTGGAAAAGTACGGTGTAAGAGGTAACGTTTTAAAGCTCATTGAATCATACTTAAGTAATAAGCGACAAGTAACACATATAAGTAAAACTAACCTTAAAACTGGCATAAACACTAATTACACATCAAGAGAAAGAACAGTACGAAATGGCGTCCCGCAAGGTAGTGTACTGGGCCCTCTTCTATTCATTATATACATAAACGACCTACCTAATGTAACGAAACATCCGATGACTATATTTGCTGACGATTGTACTATTTTATTTACTATGGACAAATTTGACAATTTAGAGCGCGAAATAATAACTTCGCTAAAATCGATTATTGACTGGTTGACACTAAATAACTTGACAATTAATTTAACTAAGACATTTTTAATGAATTTTATACAACGTAAAAATCAACCCTCAGACTTAAACATACATTACCTAGATAAATTAGTCAAAGAGGTTAAATTTACAAAATTTTTAGGTTTAACTGTGGATAACAAGTTAACTTGGAAAACCCATATTAATGTATTAATAAAAAGAATAAATCAATTTTCCTATGCACTACACAAATTAAGAAATGTCGCTAGTATAAATACTTTGTTATCAGCCTATCATGGCTATGTTGCGTCGACCTTAAGATATGGCATAATGTTCTGGGGCAACAGTACTGACAAACAGATTGTCTTCAAAGCCCAAAAAAGATGTATAAGGTCTATGTTCGGATTAAGAAAAGATGAATCATGTGAACCATTTTTTCGGCAGTATAAAATTCTTACAGTTCCATCGATGTACATAAGTGAGATTTGCAATTTTGTTAGGAAAAATCCAAGCTATTTTGAGATATATCCAATTGGAACCCGTCGTGAAGGTAAACTAAAAACTACACAAGCGCGCCGACCTTTACTCCATAAAATATCTGTGAACTGTATGGCACCCACTATCTATAATAAAATTCCGCAGTCTATAAGAGATATTCGAAATAATCATTTGTTCAAAACTGCATTTAATGGTTTTCTTGCTGATAAAGCGTATTATGATATTAATTTATATTTAAATGATAAGTTGATTGAAATGACATTGTAATAATTATTTGAATCTTATGTACCTATTAGTTGTAAATTTATTTTTTTCTTTTTAATTAATTTTTTTTTATGTATTTATTACTGTTAAATATTTTAATTGTAAAATGTGCATAATCAGTGTTGACTACGATAATAATGTATTGTGTATTATAGATAATTTATGAGCGACATTTATAATTGTTTGAATTGTTTGTATTGCATTTGGTTTGTAATTACCTTCATTTTTATATGTATACTTTTTTATTTTATTTTATTATTTAAATGTTAAATGTTCATATGCCTAAGGCGAATCATGGCTGCACTTATATAATTATTATTAACCACACTGTATTACCCATGTTTATGAACGAATAAATGAAATGAAATGAAATGAAATGATACATGGAAGTACAGTCAAAAGCACGTCAGACGTAACACTTTGGACTTTGTACCACTCTTATGTCGGGGGCATAAGTGCTATAATTATCGAACTGCAAGTGTTAACCGTGATGTGCTGTTGACTGTACCTACATACTGATAAACTATCAATGAAATTCGTCAAGCGGACACGGCGTTGTTACTTATAGAAGTTTATTTTAAAGTTGCATCACAACAGCCGAAATATTTTTAGTTATTGAAAGAGTAGCTGAGACAATGCGTCTTTTATTTTTCAAATAATAATTATAACTGACAGTAAATCCCACGCGGCTCAATTCTAAGCTAGAAAAACAAAAAACGCATTCTCCGTGGGCAACGTCCGGCCGGCACAGCGGTCGACGTCCGAATGACAAAACTGTGCGCACTGCGCGTACGCCGATCCCGCACTTTCACTGCACGCACGCGGTGGGCGGGGCTTAGTGTTTTTTTTATTAATTTAACCTACTTTTGGGATCTGTTACGTCACCGATCTGGATGTAGGAAGCGCGCAATGTCATAATGCGTAACAGTTTTTGCTGGTTTTTTAACTCGTTCGATTTACACTTGAACTGGTTGTTTTGTGATTTTTGTGTTGTAGGTTATGTTTTGGTCTCGGTAATTAATGTTTGGTTGGTTTTGTTATTTTAACGATTTGGTTTTTTATAATCGGGTTGCAGAATACAGTTGAATTAATTGAATATGTGAGGATTATTTATTTTTCTTCACTAAATAAAAAAAAAACTACTATTTTACAATATTTAATTTGAGTCTTAAAATTTTTTTAAATATTAAATTGCATTAAAACGAAAAAAAAAAATATTTTTCGTTCCGTTTCCTACTAATACATTGTATGGATGGATGGTTTTTTACTCTTTAAAAATAAAATATAAAATTAAATTGACTTCAAAATGTTCAAATAATAATATGTTCTATGTAAAAGGCTGTTAAACATTACAGAAACACTTCAGTTTTAAGCTTGTATAACAAAACATTGAATTGGTTCAAACTAAAAAAAAAAAGCCGCATCCATTCTGTACTTGCCAAGTTGATACATTCACGTCACGACAGTATGAAGTTGATTTTTTGACTAACATAGCGAGTGTTTTTGATAATTAAATGTTTTCTTTAGATAATATTTGATTGTGTAATTTAATAGTTAATTTAAAAGTCAGTAACCTTGACATTTTGGTGGTATAATGTTATATATTAAACGGGTTATATAATTTCAGATACAATAATAAAAGCGTGATCGCATAATGCTTTCGTTATGTAAAGATTAAAAGTAACTTGTGATGAGTTCGCGTACATAATATATTATGTACTATAAATAACGATTATATTTTTTTTACAAAGGGTACACAAATGTTACAAATGTTACTTATGCTGAGTTTTTTTCACAAGTAAACACTAACGTACTTATAAAATAAACGAAAAGCCTTTGCACTCTACATAACTAAAAGCAGTTCGATTACCGGTTCAACTTTTTTTTTATCTTTCTTTGTCAAATAATCAAGTCTAAAGTGACAATGAAGGTAGGTAATTAAAATCATAACAATTGCCAAATCTAAAATATTCTAGCCTTTCACTTTCTATAGACAATAATAATTAAACTAATATATTCCTAATTTATGAAAACAGGATAGAAAAAAACAATATGAATATCAGAACCCAAATATTTAATAAAAAAAATATTTATCGAAACAGGCAACCCTAATCTATACGTATACAAGTGAATCCACGGAACTACATAAAAAAACAAAGGTCACAGTAAACTAGAGAGTGCCATAAAAAAATCACACTGCACCGAGGTCATCGACCGCGGGTCGGTACCCGAAACGTGGCCAATGCACTCTGGCGCATCACTGCATTCCCAATCAAACAACCACCCTATTAGGAAAAAAATAACGTCCAAATTTGATCATCCCGTTTCGTAGTTCATGGGCCTTCCTAGTTTAATTAGTTCCATCCGAATTTCTTTCCTATTCCAGATGACGTAGGGTTCAAATTTGATGGTGGGAGTAGTTATAAAGATCAGAGGAAAGTTCTGTTGATAACGAAATAGGAAATTATGGGCTTCAAGTTGACATGAGCGTGAAAGATTTTTTTTAATTGTCAGCGTTTAGGAATTTCTTTTACGTACAAAACGCATGTTAAAGGAGCACTGACTTCGGTCCCAGACTATCTACATGAACTTCAGATTTGGGTCCTTATTGTTTTTTATAAATACCCTTGGACGGGTCAATGTCTGCAAGGTAGGCGGCACCGGTACATCCCTTCTTCGGGTGTGGAGGAAAAATCTTGACGTGGTAGTAGATCCGAATGTCTTTAATCCTGTGTCACATACACGGTTGCAGTTCTCGCTTACCTTAACATTCACGGTTTAAAGCATCGAAAAAGAATTCTTCAAAAAAAAAGGATATTAAATAACATGTGATATCCTTTTTTCGGAGGAGAATGCGTTTATGCACCATAACCGCAAGCTAGCTAGACCTGTAGCCGTGTGTGGAACTCGAGACTAAAGCGTCCACTACCTACTAAACTCCCCCGGTTTCCCCTACACACCCGATTGAGACGAGCCGGTACCAGCCTTGTGGCTATTGAATGGGAGCGAAGCATGGGATCCAAGTGGACGGAGCGCTATTGACCAGTCGATACTATTTGATATCCTTAGTCTTGAACTAAATATATGAGCCAAATCCATCTAAACACAAAACAGTCAAATCTACAAATATTTGCCTAGGTTAGTTTTTGTAACTACCTGTAGCTTCAAATGTCGTTGTCTTCATCACTATCTTTTACTAACGGCCGCTTCCGCGGTTTCACCCGCGCGTAATTTCTTTTTTCAAATATCTCTTCCTTCCCCCCACATTTTAGGGATAAATAGTACCCTATGTCACTCGGAGATAGTGTAACTTTCCAACAGTGAAAGAATTATTCAAATCGGTTCAGTAGTTTCGGAGCCTATTCAATACAAACAAACAAACAAAATTACATGGATGACAGCTTAATCACGTCAATTGTCAAACAATTTGGGTTTACAAACTCGCAGGTGGTGGGTGCAAACTGCAATATCACCTTGGGTATGGTTGATGGCTGGTCTTTAACAGGGTCCAACAAGCTGCTTTCGTCCCCATAAATGAAATCTGCCGTCATTAAAACTTCAGCATTTTTTATGTGGGAGTCAGTTTATTTCAAATCTGAAGCATGCTTGCTTCGTAGTAGTATACTTAGCGATGTTTCTTCATAAAGTGTCCCGCAATAAATCAGTGTGGCTTATTGTTACCGACAATCTTCTTGACCCTCGTTTGACGGAGTGGGGGAACTTTCGGGTTAGGGGGCAACTCGTCCCAGTCCGAAACTGGGCCCGGGGACCAGTTGCACCCTTTCTAATTTGATAGTGGTCAACTGGTCCCATCTTGATTCTGGTGTTGGGACCAGTTGACCCCTGAATATTCTTTAGGGGTTTTTTCGTCCCAACGTCATCTTGATTCTGGTGTTGGGACCAGTTGACCCCTGAATATTCTTTAGGGGTTTTTTCGTCCCAACGTCATCTTGATTCTGGTGTTGGGACCAGTTGACCCCTGAATATTCTTTAGGGGTTTTTTTGATCCCAACGTCATGTTGGCTAAAGCCAGCGTTAGAACGCAGGTAAATTGAACACAAATTAAAGTATGTAGGTGAACCTTTCGGTTTAATAATAAGAGGTATGCTTCTGACCAATAGCGCGCTGGCATGTCAAAGTTCGTGTTCTGTGCAATCCTAATCCGATAGTCAAGCAAGAAGTTTGCCGGGGCCTGTAAGTGGGCTAACGGTCAAAGGAAACTGTATCAAGTGACATAACCTATGTGTGGTAGAATGAAGATTCTCAGTAGTCATATTTATTAGTTCTCACGACCTACGACAAGGATGTTTTAAAAAACGTAGGAATTTTTATCTCTAGCAACATTGTTCAATAATGACACTGCAGCTTCTCATTATCTGATAATCATAAGGCAATCAGTTCAGTATAATCACTTTGCACTGATTGCTAAGTTCTGTAATTAATCATGAATTATACAATTATTTTTATGAATACATTATTACAGATTCTACAGATATTGTTATTTCCTTTATATAACTAAATAAAGTAAAGTAGATAAATTTTTTAATGTCACTTTTGTTAGTTAACCATTCCTGGTTACGTGTTTGGTGGAGGGCGTTCCAGCCCTCCTAAAATGCCCTGCCAAATTGTAGGATTCCGTAATATGCTAGCTATCTTCTATCGCTGAAATAAATTATCCAGACAATAAATGTAAAGGTCAATAACCACGCTTGCTACCTGACACAGTTTGAAGTTATCTAAACAAACCATAAAAAATAACAGCATCAAAATACGGCAAAACGAACTGACCATATCGACCTCAAATCCTAGCAATCTGTACAAAAACTGGCCAGTATCTCAACCTACTTCTTCCGTTGCATCACCGCGGAAGCTGACCGACCGACTTTCCCACGTTATGCAATGCCAAAATCTTATTACATAACCGACCCGATGTCCTACTGAAGGCGTTACGTCACAATTTTTGACGGCTTGAAGTTGAATGTTAAAACGAAAGTGGAACGTGCGAAATGTCAGTTTTAATTACAACTATTCACGATGTGAGGCAGTGTCAAAATTGTCGAGATCAGTGGGTCAAAGATCGGTAGTGATTTGATGTGTCAGCGTTGTCATTAATAGCTGTCTATTCATCAGCTAATGAGGTTGAGGACCTTAAAATACCGGTACTGTATTCCCCGTGTACATACGGAGAGAATCCCCAAATAGTGAAATTAGTAATTACTGGGTATATGAGACCTAATAACTGTCGTCTCGGTGTAGCGGGCGCAGGGCGGTGCCAGACAGTAAAGTAACTGCTTAGTTACTGTTTGTTCGGCACTGTCTAAGGGCAGACGTGACGCTTACCATCAGGTGTACGATCTGCTCGTCTTGCAATAATAATAAAAACAGAGACCCTAGGGATGTAGGAACGAAGGATAAACCGATGCACTCTTCAAGCATTTTTGAGGAAGTCAGCAATGTAAGGTGACCTCACATTGCCAAACGAAGTGAGGAAGTGTCGAGGTGCACTACATACAAGTGGAAGAATGTAGTTCGTGGGTTGAAATTGTGTGAATCTCTCCAGCCTGCGCTTCAGATGGCCACGTTGAAGTGTTAGTCATTGGCCCTTTGAAAAAAAGCGAATTTGGTTTGGTGGAGATAGTTCAGAGGGGCTCATCATCGCATACCCAGGTGATTTAGTGGGTTGGGCCGGTCAATAGCAAAGCTGGCACCGGCTCGTCCCAATCGGGTGTGAAGGGGAAACCGGGGGAGTTTAGTGGGTAGTGGACGCTTTTTTAGTCTCGAGTCCCACACACGGCCGTGGGTCTAGCTAGCCTGCGGTTATGGTGCATAAACGCATTCTCCTCCGAAAAAAAAGAAATGGTGATTTAGTGGGTAGGGCTGACATTGGTAGAATCCCACACAACCCTGTTGCTGCTCTAAGTAACATTTTGACAGCGATAGCGAAATTCGCCAACTTCAAATTGTATGGATTTGACAGGTGCCTTAGAAAAGTCACGTGGTCAATCGATATTGAAAGTACGGGTTTTAACATTCGCTATTGCAAATTGAGCGATAACGAACGTCATAAATTTAATGCCGCTTGTCTAGGGGGGCTGGAAGGTCTAAATAACTTGCTTAAATATAAAATTAATATTGACGATGCATCTTTGGAAGCTTATATGAATAAAGAATGTAGTGATTTTGATTTATAACCATTATATTTTATCCAAAGTATGTAATATGTATGAGGCGCTTGTGGCGCAGCTGTGACAGTGGTTCGTTAGCGATAACGAAAGAGAAGCTACCCACGCCGCGGTCGGTTAGGGGATGGGTGACCATTCTGACCACATTTAGTTACATTTATTTAGAGCGTCTACGTGCTTCGGAAAACACGTTAAGCTGTTGGTCCCGGCTGATTATAATGAAGATATTAGTCTAGTCAGTGGCCATTTGGCGGCTTGACAACATCTGACAGGTTGGTCACTTGCCTTACGCACCCCTCCACCAACCCGCACTGGGGCTGCGTGGTGGAGTATGACCCACGCTATCTCACAATGGAGATAAAGCCCAGCAGTGGGAACGTAATTGTATAGGCTGATGATGATGATTCAGAGTATGTGTCTTGTATTATAATGTGAACACAATGTTGTCTTGTTTAAATGTTATTTCTATTGTTCCAGGTGGAGTCAAAAAGCGGCCCGAAGTACCCCGGACCCGTGTGATAAGTGCATTAAGACGCCTGCTAAATTAGTTAGCGAAATTACTTTTTGTGATTCTACTGTTTATATTTTATATACATGGATAGTTTAGTATAACGAGTGGGGAATGTACAGAGATGTACTTAAGCTGACAACCCTATTACAATTTTTTCTTTATGGGTGACGAGTGGAGTTTCATTCTGGCCAGTGTGGTGCCAACGGATCGGACGCCTTGTCGCTTTCTTTGTTATTACAATATAAAAAAAGTTTACATAAAAATAAAATATAATAAAAATAATAAATAAATGTGTAAGATTACGTAATACGTAGAACTAAAAAAGTATATTATTAACTAAACTACAGTCTTGTGCAAAAGCGAAGGTGGAAATTGCTCCACTTTAATTGTCACCTCTGTACGTTCCATACTTGCACATTTTAGTTTTAAGAGAACAAAGATTGAATATTGACGCAGACGTGACATTTTTTGGCTCATCTGAGATACACTCAGGGCTGTCAAAGTTATGTAATAGAAAAAAATATTTTTGTATTTTTTTAAAAAACGTTTACCGTCATTATTTAATCTTATAGTTGTAACCTGTATCTGACAAAGCGGATTTTGGCAGCAAAGTAGCGATCTCATATTGGCCGCCATCATCCGTCAAAGCTCACACGGTCACTGCCATCGTTGTCTCGAAAAGGCTCTTAAAATTAGTGGAATAAAGTCTAAGTTTAATTGTAAAGGCTGCTGTAGGTAATTTCATTGGATAATTTTATTGACACTTTTTATAATTTTTAAAAATTCATTACAAAAAGTTTACTAAATAGATGTCGCTAGTGTCATCGACAGGAACCCATTTTTTCATTATGACTGATCATTTTGTTTTTTTCCTGTTAAGGAATTTTGATATCACCTTGGGTTTAAGCTGTGTAACATAATATAGAATACGATGTAAATTGGTTGTACATATAATTTTGGATCAGTAATTATTCGAATGTATTAGTTTTTTTAATGTTTCTTGTTATTATAACTCCTTGCACTTGTGTCGCATTAAAATACCTAAGTTCCAATATGATTAATTTACAAGCAATTGCAATTTGTTTTACTAAAACGTAGATTTTTTTGGCTAAAAATATTTTTTAATGTTTTCTTTTCATTGCTTTGTTTGAAAATAAAAAACTATTTCTACTACGTTTAAAAGCTACGTTTTTGAACTTACTTAATTGGGCAGAGTTATACTGTTTCTATGAAGATTACAATCTAAGCAGTTCTTTTTTATATAATTTAAATTATTTTTCTGTCTTCCAATGTTATTGAGTTGAGAGATGCTTCTATTTTTTGTTTTATTAATAATTTAATGTATGTAAATAGAAAAAACTATTTTTAATTTTAACGCTAAGCGGTTTAGTTTAATTCTATGGGTTATTATTGTTGATTTCTAAAATTTTTATTCCTAATGACGTACCTTTTAATTTTTGTTAAGTATTTTTCTTGTCTACATTTTATTTTAAGGTTAAGTGAGGAGGTTTTGATTTAAATAAATGATGAAATCATGGGAAGTACAAGGAGTTATTTATATTAAAAATACGTATTGATGTAAATTTCTATAATTACTTGGTACATTTTGAAGTTGCTCCAAGCACGGGTTTTAGGCTGCTTAAACAAATAATTTTACATTAAAAAATGAACTGAGTGCCAACCCTGAATAAGTAGTTAAGACATCGCTTTACGCTTTTATTTTTCAATGCAAAATAATAAATCGATAAATAAAATATTTATGATTACTTGTTTATTTTCTTGGGTTGGCTTGCTTGGTGAAAACGGGTCACGAAACATATAGTTACCAGAAACGAATCCTACAATAATGTTAATTAATAGAAAAATGGGTCTACACACCAGTTGAACCATTTACCATAGTATAATAATCTATAAATATAATAATAAAAAATCACAAAAAAATATAAAAAATGCACATTCATAAACTCCCAAAAATATTTTTATATAGATTATTAAAAATATACATGTTTACAATTATACACAGATATACTAGTAGTTTTTTTACAATGTCCTGGTGTGTAGAATCCGTAAATATATATAAATAAAACATAGTCGATATATTACTCCGTCCCGATATTACCTGCGTTTGTATGTCTGAAATAATTTTAAGAAACCTAAGTACATAAAACATTATATTTTCATGTAACGTTGTATATATAGATTTAACTATACTTGAACTGTTCAAAGGCCTTTCTCAAGTCTATCCTAAGCATTTGTTAATGTATTGTTGATTTATTTTATTATTCCTTATTATTCGTTTTTTATTTTCTCAACGTCCAAACGGTGCTACGAGATCAAATCTTTCTCTTTCTGAGCCAAAGATATTATTTTACACTCCATCTTTAAAAGGGACTTACCATTTCAAAAATGGTACTAAAAATTGGTTTTGTAAAACCTCAAAAAAATTGACAACCCTAATTTAAAAATGGATGACATTGTAAAACGTTATAATATAATAACGGTTTAAAATAACGTTATTACATTGTAACGGTAACGGTCCCTATGTTTGCTTAATTTTTTGTTATTTATGTATATTTTTGCTTATCCTGTTTCATAATAACGTGAGGCCTTCAGATTTTCCCTGACAATAATGTTAGTGTTAAGTGGTTACTATGACCGCAATTTGATGTTATAGGTGCAATTAAATTTAATATATACCTATTTAATATAAATCGTAGTTTTCTTTTAATGTACCCCTCCAAAACACTGAAAATATTACAACCAACATTCACAAGGAAAATACTATAATGTATCTATTATAGGAAAGATTTAATTGTTTATTTGTTTGTATTGAAAATCATTCCAAGGTGAACAAAGGACACTAAAAATTCCTCTTTGTTCACCCAGGTGAATTCACCTAGGTAAACAAAGTGGAATAATCCTCCGAAACTACTAAACCGATTTGAAAATTTTATTCACTGTTGAAAAGCTACATTATTCCCGGGTGAAAAAATAAATAAAATAAAATAAATGGTACTTTTGAACCCGGAAATGTGGGGAAAGGGGGGGATAATATTGACAAATGAAATTGCGCGTGCTAGCATAAACTATTTTAGGTACTTGCTGTCCAGGCCCCCATAAGTGGAGTGAAAAAAAGGGTACTTACTTTACATTATATGTCAAATTCCCATCGACAATTTTTAGCTACAGGTCCATCGCCTTTGAAGGCTCGAAGATCAGAGGACTCTACAGTCTGGCAGCACATTGAGCGACGCTTCCTGATGAAGTGTCCCTCAATGGAATAGGCCGTAGTGACCGCTTACCATCAGGTGGGCTGCGAGTCTGTCTGCATGAAATGAGGTATGAAAAAAAAAATTCTATTGCAAGATACCTCAATGGTCTAGTGGATTAAATACCGCACCAGGATTCCGTCCTGGGATGAGTTGAGTTTTGACTGTTCAGAAAAGTCAGTCACAAGCCGGAGTCTGGAAGTTGGCTGTGTAAAACACCCCGGTGCCTCGGAAAGCACGTAAAGCCGCTTTGCGCCGCTTTGACGTGCAAAAGTTTTACCACCTCCGTGGAACAGTGGCTAAGTCGCTCAGGTACAAAACCCGGAGGTCATGGGTTCGATTCTTAACTTAGGTCTGGTTAGGGCTTTTTCAGAGTCCGACTTTCTAGCTACACCACCCCCACAGGTGAATTCTGCCGCCATAACAGCTCTAGCTGTGTTCCGGTAGTATTAATGTGGGAGCTAGTACACTTGAAATCATAGGCTCGAAGATCAGATGAGCCTACAGTCTGGCAGCACATTGAGCGACGCTTCCTGGTGAAGACTGTCCCTCAATCGAATAGGCCGCAGTGGCTGCTTACCATCAGGTGGGCTGCCTGTCTGCCAACTGATCTAGTATAAAAAAAAGTCACTGCAACGAAGTAGTTAAAATAGTAGACGAGTGGTAAATAAAGTCAAGGTGAAGAAGGAGACAATACGATTATTTCGGGGAGCGCTTGTTTGCCAAAACCAGTCGTCAGGTGCGCCGCCAACGTTGGATCAAACGTTTGCGATGCTATTCTTTCATTGGCCATGTCGGATTTAAGTTCGTTTAATGTGAGTAGCCCGATGGAGCATTAGGTAGTAAGTAACCATTTTTAAAGTGGGGGGATTGTATTAAACATGTCCCGTTTGTCAGTGGTCAAGGGGTTCTGTGGGGCAATCCCTTCCATTTCACTCCAAGAGCTATTAATATTTACATACTGCTTTAAGCATTCCAAAATTTTAAGTTATAATGACTGTATAAAAATCATATTAGTAGCATTATAAACAATAAAAGATATACCTATGCAAAAAACTATTTTTTTTGTTTTTTGTCGCCCCTGTTGGCGCTTACGCCTTTTGGACCTGCAGGTATCGATATGCATTGAATAAATATATCGATACAATCTCAATTTAATAAATCATACAGTTTTTTAGTTTAATTCAGTATTCATTACAAAAGTATATCTATCTGTCTGAATTTCTTCAAATATCATAAACAATGGCCAAGCTTGGTGCAAGCTGGCGTCTCGCAATTGGCATCTGTTACGTCTGCGCCGACTCATGCGCCTACTATGTTGACGTAGCCGGTGCATTTGAACTATGCAACTATAGGCGCAACGTGCATTCGACGAGCCATTTGGTGTAATGGTCGAGAAGTCGGCTATTACACCAGAGGTCGCGGGTTCGATCCCCGCACGGTACAAACATTTGTGTGCATGAACATGTCTGTTTGTATCGGTCTGGGTGTTTCTATGTATAATATGTATGTATTTACAAAAAAAAAAGTATATAAGTAATGTTTATCCGTTGTCTGGCACCCATAGCACAAGCTAATGCTTAGTTTGGGGCTAGATGGCGCTGTGTGAATAGTGTCCAGAGATATTTTATTTATTTAATATTTGTGGTGCATTTGTTGATTCTGATACTCTTAACTTAAGCTTAAGCTACTTTGGAATCAGATCAATTTATAGATAACTAGCCTGCCGCCCGCGGTTTCACCCACGCGTAATTTCTTTTCTAATTTATCCCCCCCTTCCTCGCACATTTCCGGAATCAAAAGTACCCTATATCACCCGGAAATAGCTTTCCAACAGTAAAAGAATTTTCCAAATCGGTTCAGTAGTTTCGGAGCCTATTCAATACAAACAAACTATGAAATCTTTCCTCTTTTTAATATTAGTATAGATAAGATGTTGGCTGATAGTTGTTTATTTATACTTGCCTTAGTCCGGTTGGTGGTAGGACTTTTTCGGAGTCCGAATGGTTAGCTACCACAAGTGAAAACTGCCGCCTGCTGGCTGGGTTCCGGCAAATCCAGTACACTTGAAATCAAAGGCTCGAAGATCAGATGAGCCTACAGGCTGGCAGCCCAGTCAGCGATATTTCCTGGTAAAGTGTCCTTCAATGAAATAGGCAGCAGTGGCCGCTTACCATCAGGTAGGCTGCGTGTCTGTCTGAAAACTGTAGTAGTATTAAGAAACCCTTATCAAAGGAACTAGACCAATTGGATCATGGTTACATAGCCAATCGACTGCGCAGGTTTTTTCACGATGTTTTCAGTCGCCGCACTTATCTATATATATAAAACTCAAAGGTGACTGAAGGGAACGGGAACCACGCTGGTGAAACCGCAGGCGGCCGCTAGTGGTAAATACGCGCATAGAAATCTTTGCCCGCCGAGATCCTTACCATCTATTTCACACATCCTCCTGTTGCCTCGGTGGTACAGTGGTTAGAGCGTTGGTCTCTAATACTCGGAGGTCGTGGGCTCGAATCCCGCGGGAGCATCTATGTGAATGTTTCCAGTTTGGTTAGGAAATTGCTGGCTTGAATCACCTGAATATCTGAAATGTATGATGATTCCGTGTTTCGGAAGGCACGTTAAGCCGTTGGTCCTGCGACTGATCGGTCATCCTCCTCTTCGGTCGTGTCAGTCTCGTGTGAGGGAATAGGGAGTGCACCTATGCTTGCGCACTTACTTGTGCACTATAATATATCCTGCGTAGTTGGCTGATCGTAAAAGATTGGCCGCCGTAGATGAAAACTTGGCTAGGAGGAACTTATCTCACACATGTGTAGCGGCGTTTCACACCCCTCTGCTGCCACAAGAAGATACCCACCCTTAAATTACAAAGTCAAGGATACACCATCTTAGGAAGTCAGACTTACAACTTAGGTACCTAACCCGGAAAGATGGGTGACCTTGCATCACAGCAAGGTGTAAGTCATCTGAAACAATGGCGGAGTGATTATCCTGCGCACGCGACGGCAGTATTGAGTTCCAGCATTGTTGTTTTATCTTGTCGATAAATCGTCGGTAATGATGACTTAGAATCAAGTGGTACTGGAGCACGAAGGATATTTTTAAATATGTAAACAGAAGTTCTTTTGTGTTTCTATTCGACCTCAAAGATTTTTTTTATACTTAGTCAGATGGCAGACTGGCCACGTTCTTGTCTGTCAACTGACATATCCACCTGATGGTAAGCAGTTATTGAAAGACACAAAGGATGCATGCAACCCGGAGGTCGTTGTTCGATTTCTTGGGTGTTGGTGGTAAGATTTAACCCTTTGGACGCCAAGTCTATAGTTGACAAGCAACCGGGCCCTGTGCGCCAAAGACGTCTATACTTGACAAAAACCCGATATGTTTAAAACGATTACTGGTATTTTTTCCTTACATTCGACAATAAACGAACCAAGCTACGAACGCTCTGTGGCGTACAGCCCCCCTAGACAAGCGGCATTTATGACGTTCGTTATAGCTCAATTTTCGATAGCGAATGTCAAATCCCATACTTTCAACACGTGAATTTTCTATGGCAACTGTCAAATCCATACAAATTGGACTTGGCGAAATTCGCCAGCTATGAAGCAATGTCATCTTTTCTAAGCCCCCAGGACACGACACGCGACATACAGTGCGTTCGTAGCTTGGCGTTCAAAAGGTTAAGAGTTTGACTGGCTAGTCCCCCACAGGTGGCATCTGATAGCTTAAGTTTCGGTGCTTATGGGTGTGGTATGTCAAAATACACTCCATAAAGACCAGTCTTAAGTTGGTGATGGTAGAACTGAGAATTCCACTAGCTAGCTCCCATAATAAAATATGTGTAATCTATCGCTATAATAGCTCTGGCTGCGTTCCGGCAAATATTAATGTGGGAGCCAGTGCACTTGTAACGGATAGCCAGGGATGGGCTGGTCAATAGCCACAAGGCTGGCACCGGCTAGTCCCAATCGGGTGTGAAGGGGAAACCGGGGTAGTTTAGTGGGTAGTGGACGCTTAAGTCTCGAGTCCCACACACGGCCGCGGGTCTAGCTAGCCTGCGGTTATGGTGTATAAACGCATTCTTCTTCGAAAAAAAAATGCACTTGTAATGGAAGGGTCGAAGATCATAGGAACCTACATTATGGCAGCACATTGAGCGTCGCTTTCTTGTGGTGCAAAACGCCCAAAGACCCGCTTTTGCCACAGAAGAGGCGGTTAAAGGCGGTGTATGTTTATTCAATCCTAAAGCGTAGTTATGGTAAGGAAGACGTTGCAGTCTAATATTAAAGCAGCCAGCAGGGAGGGGGCCGAGGGACAGGGCTGCCCCACTAACGCGGCCCGCTTTGGAACCAGGGCGATATAAATACTCACTGCACTTGCACCGCGGCCCAGGGCTGGGAGAAGCTGGTTACTCCTGAAAATCATTTCTACTCGTACAAACTGAGATCTAATCTATTGCTTTTTTTATGACACAGAAATCTGTCCTTAGTGAGAATAGACTGCAACTCCTGAAATGACTCCCTGCGACTAGGGTCACAGGTGCGCTGCCCGCCTTTGAAATTATACAGGATGTCCCAAAAACTACACGTCACGGGTGTTCAAGATATTGCCAATTTAAACGTTTTCTAAATTTTCACGTTTTTAACGTGTTTAGTGCTAGCATTAAACTTAATGCTAGACACTGCTGGCTATCCAACTAGATAGCCTAAGATATTCGCAACAGGAGTACAAAAAAAATCCAACCATGAGGGCTATCTAAATTAATGCTAGCACTGAACACGTTAAAAAAACGTGAAAATTTAGAAAAAGTTTAAAATGGCAATATGTTGAAAACCGAGTAACTTTTACTGAGGTCATGTTAGGCTTGTTCGATGCCTCCTCTACCTCCAGTGTCACTGTGACGTGTAATTTTTAAGACACCCTGTATAATAAAGGAACGGGAATTCGAATATAGAGGCTATGGAAGATAGATAATAATATAGAATATAGAAGATGGGGCAGAGCGATGGGGAGGAAGGGTTTTCGGCACGGGACTCTCGCTCACCAAACGGAGCACAATACTCGTAGCAAAACTACAACTCATCGATCGTGGTCCGCGATCGGCCCATTTTGACTGACAGAAAAATGCTATTGGCAGCGTGGCTCCACCACACTCTTCCTGCGGGATAGTCTACTATTCACCGCCTCCGTGGAACATGGGCTAAGCGTCTTGGGTATAATAACCCGGAGGTCGTGGGTTCAATTCCCACCATGGGTCTGGTTGGTGGTAGGACTTTGAATCTTTGACTGAAGAAAAAATGGCTGCCAAACAGAATAAATACTACTTATATAATACTTTATAAGTAATATTTATTCTGTTTGGCAGCCATAGTACAAGCTATGCTTAGTTTGGGGCTGGACGGCGCTGTGTGGATAGTGTCCAGGGATATTTATTTACATTTATTTGTTACTCTAAGTATTTTAATTTCTCCTAACGCCAACCCTGCGCGTGCGCTCGTGTTCAGTATCCAGGCCGAGAACCCGCGCCGATTTATAACTAGATTAATTATACTTTTATTGCTTATTAACGTTAATACAACTTTATTCGAAGCACGCAACGGAAAAACTTCAATGCAGTTTTTATTATATATTACTAAATTTTATCATGTATTGCAATGGCGATCTGGTTTAAGAAAACCTTTGTAATCCATAATAGGATACCAATTGGATCATGGCTTCACAGCCATTCCACTATTTCCACTGCACAGGTTTCGTCACGATGTTTTTCTGACGAAAACAAAGAAAAGTGGTGACCCACTGAACTTGTGGAAAATACGCTCATAGAAAAATCCATAGGCGCACCTATGCTGAGATTCTAACAATTTAACTAATTTTGTCAATCCAATCAGACTTTTAAAGATTTTGTTTTTATAATGTGGAAGCCGAGTGGTTCCAAACGTCACTTCACTTTGACGAGCCATTTGGTGTAATGGTCGAGAAGTCGGCTATTACACCAGAGGTCGCAGTTTCGATTTCCGCACGGTACAAACATTTGTGTGCATGAACATGTCTGTTTGTATCGGTCTGGGTGTTTCTATGTATAATATTTATGTATTTACAAAAAAGAGGTATTAAATAATTATAAGTAATGATTATCCGTTGTCTGGCACCCATAGCACAATCTAATGCTTAGTTTGGGGCTAGATGGCGCTGTGTGAATAATGTCTAGAGATATTTATTATTATTATTAATCATGCCTCCATACCTAAACTCCAAGTATCAAAATATGAACATCTAAAACATTTTTTCTTCCGCGTCAAACTCGTCTCGACAAATATTCGGTTTGTTAGTTTCCCGCTAACCGCGCGGCCCATTTAACCAGCAGTTAAAAATAAACCGAACGCATTCCTGGCAAAGACCACGGTTTGCCAAACGGCCAGCCCTGATCGGTTAGGACTGAAGCCCTTTCGTCTTAGATACTAATAAAGTATAGTTTGCTGGTAAAAACTATCGTAAAAGATAGTTTGTAGGAAATATGTTTGTAGTAGATATTTCAGCTGTAGTGAGTACCTACTATAGATATTGTTATACTCGTACTTATAAGAATAGTCTGTAATTTTTATGAGTAAATAAGAAAATATTTAAGAAAACGTCTACATAACATTTTATTCAGGTAATAAACATAACATAATATAACTATTCAATAAATTGCTTATTATAGCAAATGTAACATTATAACAAAACTTCTTAAATTCACATTCATAAATGAATTTCGACTGCTGATATTGAATGATGGTTTCGAAGTCGGATTTTAAACCAGAGCCTGCGGGTTTGAACAGTACAAACACTTTTGTGTTTCTATAAGACGACTTATGAAAGTACATAATTATATAAATAATTTATTTATCCATTGTCTGGCAGATAAGCTTGGTTGGAGGATAGACGGCGTTGTGTGAGTAATGTCCAGTAATATTTAAAAAAAAAACTATTGTACCTATCAAAAAGCAGTTCACCAGAAAAGCATTGCGTAATGTGCTGCCATACTGTGGACTATTCTGATCATGAGCCCTTCAATTCAAAGTGTCCACAAAACTTTCACATAATATAAAAGTGTATGTGGAAGTCAGTCAGTACATGCATTAATAAAATACCTATGTTTGTTTTACTTTTTTGATTGATTGAATTCAATAGACTTTTCTAAAGAACACAAACAATGCATTGAACGCTCTTTCAAATCCTCTTACATATAAACTGGTCTGTGAAGAATGCCTCAGCTTCGATAATGAAATTAGCACCTCGGTAGAAAGTATAGTCCTTGAGCGGTGCGTAGGATCTGACACGACTTTGACAATAGGTGATGTCATGATTCAATGATGTTCGGCATTTCTCTACAATGATTGATGATTTGGGAATGTTTGTTTGTTTATGTTTTGCTGATGAAAAAAAACTTTTTTTTTCGGAGGAGAATGCGTTTATGCACCATAAGTACCATAACCGCAGACTAGCGAAACCTGCGACGTGTGTGGGAATCGAGACTAAAGCGTCCACAACCCACTAAGCTCCCCCGGTTCCCCTTCACACCTGATTGGAACGAGCCGGTGCCAGCGTTGTGGCCTTGGGTCTAGTTAGTGGTAGAACTTTTCACAGTCCGACTAGCTACCACTCCCACAGACTAACTAGCTACTACTTCCCCTACCGCCATAACAGCTTTGGCTATGTTTCAGCAATATTAAAATAACAGTGTACTTGAAATCACGAAAACTCCTGCCATAAGAAAGGGGGGACGCCAAATGTATCATCGGGCCAGCTTTTACTTACGAGTAGGTAAGTAAACACTTAGAGCGGTTTCACACTACGTCCGATCCGAATACGATCCGTCTCTATGAAATCACAATCACAAAGAACATCGGATGACGAATGACGGATCTAGTGCGTAAATCACCTAGAAATAGTACTACGGCTACTCCGGACCGTCATTTCACGGAGACGGATCGGATTCGGATCGGATGTAGTGCGAAACCGCTCTTAGTAAGAAGACTATAGAATTTCAAAGCAGGGTTGGCCTGGATAATTATCGTGATAATTATCAAGATAATTATCGTTGATAATTATCAAGATAATTATGTATTGATAATTATCGTTGATAATAACGAGTAACTTTATTTTACAAACAAAACAAAATAATTTAAATCCAAATCAAAACGCATGTTTTTTCGTCACGAACGCCAAATATCATTCATCTACACCCAGGGGAATTCCCCTCACTGTTATTTTTTTCGTGAACTAAAGTTTGTGCGCTGTGAAACTAAATTAAGAAAAACATATATAGTAAACTTAATCCAATAAGGTCTGACTGCATTAAAACTAAAAATAGTGGTAAAAAATCAAAAATACCTTTAATTTATATAATGTTATTTGATACGTGAGTTGGATAATTATTAGATAATTATCGGATAATTATCAGATAATTATCAGAAAAAATAATTATCTTTATAATAGCCAACCCTGTTTCAAAGGTGCTTGTAAGGAATCAAATCCAAAACCCACGAGCACGAACTATGAAATCACCGTTATCAGAATATTCCAATAATTTATAATGAGAAGTAAATCAGAGAAGCAATAAAATGTCGCCATAAACTTAGCTCAACGGAGTTATGGTTCAACTGAAAATAATCTGATATCGAAATTTGCAATTTAATTTTACTTTTCGCTCGCAGCTCGCTTTGAGTACCTGGGATTGATCTGAAGATCCTAGGTTCAGTTCCGTTCCGAAATACTAGAAGGTTGAGTTGGTGACAGGAAATGACGAATTTACTCGTACTAGTGATCCTGCCATGCGTCTAGACTAGACGCAGCCTAGAGTCATAGGTTGCGTCACACATTGATGTATTAAACATTTATGTTTGTTCTGTGTCTGGATGTTTATTTGTATTTAAGTATAAGTTTGTGATACTTTCGTTTCTGATACCCATAACACAAGTGCTTAACTTTAGGGAAAGATAAATATCTAGCTTTACCTACTCCTCAAATCCAAGCCACATAATTATGGATCAAACCCGACTCGTGCATCGAACCTTGGACCATGCAAGTTAAACCTATGGTAGATCACAATTGGAAGATATCATCAAAATAAATAAACTGTAGGCGACACGTGCTTGCAATAAAAAAATCTAATCAACAAGCTTTCTCCGGGCGCCAAAAGTATAGTACAAATATTTGAATTAAAAATCAGAACTAGACTGTACCTGCACGCCTCTGCGGTTAGACGACACGCCACAAACACACACATACACACACAGACAAAGTATATATAAAACGACGTGTGCGCATATGCGCGTTATCAAAGAAAAACTTCCAAAAAATACACACACACTCACTGCTACATCCTTATGCGTGTGGTTAGGGCTGTCACGTTCTCGCTTCATTTATTTAACAGAACTTTTTGTATACTGTGTCAGTTGGCAGACAGACACGCAGCCCACCTGATGGTAAGGGGCCATTGCGGCCTATTCCACTGAGGGACACTTCGCCTGGAAGCATCGCTCAATAACTGTAGGCTCGGTAGTATATAAAAGGTAAATAAGGAATTACCAGAGTGTGTGTTTAAAAAGAGGTAGAACATAGTGGATCTTCCACTCGAATGAATGAGGACAAAAACCCTAAACAAGCGGTTTAGGGTTTTTGTCCGATATCATTTAGTAGACAAGCACGCAGCCCAAACGACGGTAAGTGGCAACAGCGGCATGTTCCATTGAGTGACTGTTAGCCAAGAAAGGTTGCTCAATGTACTCTTTTCTAACCTTTGAGCCTTTTATTTCAAGTGTACTGACTGGCTCCCACATAAACAATTCCAAGAGCCCAAAGAGCGGTCATTAAGGTTATGTTACATAAGCCTAGAAAATACCCAACTAATAAGCTATACAAGGAAGCAGATCTACTTACTGTTAGACAATTATTTATGTATAATTCGGTTCTACGTCACCATAAGTCATTCGAACTCTCTTGTCTACCCCAAAATAAGAGACGACCCCGCCCTTCTGTACCCAACTTTAATAAAATGTTTACTCGCGGTCAGGCGTACTACATTGGACCATTTCTATATAGGTATTTTAATGACGTCACCCAGATTTACAAACTAAATAGGCATCGATTAAAGTCTACCATGAATGAAATTCTTAAATCGTTATCTTATGATGAAACCGAAAAATTGCTAAGGGTCACCACATGAAGAACATCTTCTGTTCTTTGCTCATGTTTTTTTAAATAAATTTCCCCTTCCAGGTCATTATTATTCCATTGCTATTCCTGTCCCCCTGGTAAAGTGGCACAACCATTTAAGGCTGTGTAGTTCCGCAGATGCCGCGCGTATGGTTTTTAAAAGCCACCTGAGACATACAAATCAGTGTTTTCAATTCTAAAAAAAATATATGTATCAGTTAAGGATCTGATCTAGTTAAATTCGCATTCAATTACATGTTTTTATAAACTTCACTCGATAGAAAAAAATCCCAAAGTTACCCCTTTTTTTAACGATTTTCGTATTTTATGTCTAAGCTCCTGCCAATTAACATTTGAATTTTCACTCAATTATAGCCACTAAATATTTACAGATAAATTCGCAGAGTTTGACTTGATAAAATTAGTGTCTCGTTTACTATGTTTAAAAAACTACGAAATGTGCGAGCGCGGCGCCATATTTGGACGTGACCTACAAACTTATCTGTTCCGGTGGCCAAAATTGGAACTACGTGAAATACAATACAAAAACGATATTTAATGACAGTTCTAAATAGACAGTAGCGACGCCGCCACCGGAACAGATAAGTATGCCTCTTTTATGTACTCCCACCCCCCCTTAACACCTACTGTTATGTTGTCTTTTTCATTGCGCTTTTACAGTAACAACTAGTATTAATACACATCTCTCAAATTAATCTCATTCCTGCCTTACATGATATCCAGAAATATATGCACTTATACATACACTTACTCATTCATTATTGTTTATTCTTACCGTTTTTTTGACTTGTTAATATGTCAGGAGTATAATCCTCTTAATTTTTCTTCACTCAATTGTTTTCCGTACTGTGGTCACAATCAGTTCAAAGTATTTTTGTTGTATGCTTTTTAGAATTACCCTACAATTCATTGACATTTTTTTACTGCAAACCCGACCTTGGTTAATATGTATTAGTCGTATTATAGCAAGACCCTATCTCGGGGTGGAAGGTTGATACCTTTGATTCAGGATATTATCCTAGTATAGGTATCGACCTGCCATAATCAATCTGTGTATTTATGATTAATATTGCTGTACTTGAGTTTATAATTTAATTATAGTATAAAATTGTTATCCACTCACTATGTCCTAGATGTAAGTTCTAAACTCTGTAAAATGATGATTATGGTGAGAAATAAACGTTATTATTATTATTATTATTATTTATTTTGTCGGTGAGTAACATCTTTAGCAGCGGGAATTGCCTTTCTTGCTGTCAACGTTAAGATTTTCTGTAAAATTACAGGGTTGACTCAGAACGAGCGATGTTGCAAGCGTCTATGGGCAACGGTTATCACAACCTGTGCCTGCACACACTTGTGCCTCCAATCCTATATCCTGCGTAATAAGTACTGAGAGAATGCACCGTACCAGATTATACCATACCATTTTTATTTACTTCATAGCGTAAACATTTTAAATTTTAGGAGCCTTAATGTGTTACACATTAAGGTTCCCATAATTTAAAATGTCATATAATTTCATTTTTAGCTTAAACACAAAATTATGTACTCAACTGAAATTAAAGTTGCATTTTACTTTTTAAACATTTTTACAAACTCTGTTTACATGCCAACAGCACCATCCCTACGGAATAGACTCATAGACGAGCCCAGCGCGCGCGCCTGTGAGCGTGCTGCATCCACCCACACGCGCGCGTAAGTAGGTCACAGATAGGAGAGACACGTGTTAGGGCCTGCCCTTTACTACAGAGCTGGGAGGATCGTGGGATTTTACACATTTAAATTAACAACAGGTTTTTTTCAGTTTTGTCTTTTTGTCCTTTTCATTGGCAGACAAACACTAGCCTAGTATTTGATGTCCGCAACCTATTGAGACCTCGGGTTTGTGAACGTCAATAAGCTTTTGGCAAGCTTGGTGATTAAGTCAGTACCTATCATTATAGTGGTCACTTGATTGCAGTGGTGAAGGCCTTCGTCCTGCAGTGGGACATTATTAAAAAACTGATACTGTTTGGCTCCTAGCCCGACTAAGATGTATTGTGACAAAGCAGCCTCCCAAATCTTTCGTAACATCAAAACTTATTTTACTAGTACGACTATTAATATGTTTCTTTGCACGACGAGAATCAGTTATGTAAATAGTGTTTGTGGATATTCAGTGTATATTATAAAGTTATCTGTGAAAATAAGACAATGTTCCGCAACTAGTGCTAGGTTAAGCGAGCGTTAGCGTGTAAGTTATTTCGTATTGTGAATAGGTTAAGATGTTTTTATATTTTTATTTGTTGTTTAAGTTATTAGGTAGGCTAGATATAAGTTTATTAATAAAGAATACTTCCCTTTTGTGTACATTATTACCCGAGAAACTAGAATAGGACTGCGCGGCGCCCGGCTGAGTAGTGAGAGCGCGGGAGTCGCGCAGCTGAGGCTGAGGCGGGGGGCGAGGTAGTATAAAATAGCAGGCGGGGAAAATGCGCCGCCACTCGCCCGCCGCCGGCCGTATGACGATGTCACATACGTATTAGGATAGGGGAAAGGTAGAATAATAAGAAAAACATGTATTAATAAACGTATATTATGTAAAACCTATGTAAAATGACGAAATAAAGATTTTGCCCCCCGCAAGGGGTGGGGTGAGGTGCGGGGAGGGAAGGGGAAGGAGGGGAGCCCGAAACTGTATAAAAAACGGGCCCCTAGCCCCCACATTCATTCGCTTCACTCGCCTTACCAGCTGAAACAATAAGAAGAACAAGATCCGCCGGAATACTCTCCTGCACCTACCTCAGCCTTGCCAGGGCATACTGAAGAAAGAGTACCTACCGTGTTTTATTCCTCCCGTAACGACCATCCACCTACTACAGTCCACCACCACAACCTCCGGAGTCGTATGACCCACATTGCATGGTCATTCGGAGCCGGATCTACGAAGAATCAGCACGATGGTCGTTACTAGGAGTAATCACGGAAAGGACTCGGAAGAGACGTCAGGCAGTGGCAACACCACTGGCACCGGCGAAACCACTACTACCGCCGTCACTGGCGGGACTAGCACCACCGCCGGTACCGGTGAAACCGGCACCACGACGGCAACAGAGAACACAACGACTACGTCGGGCACAGGCCGGACCACGGCCACGTCGGCTACAGGCCGAACTACGGCCACGGCCCGCACGGCCACCACGTCGAAGAGTGTGGCCCCTCCCGATACCTCCGGTATCGCCGCCACGCCCGTCGCCGGTTCCATCGCCACGATCGTCGAGCGGCCACTGTCGGCCGTCCAGATGCCGCCGCCACAGCAAGCGCCAGCGCGGGTGCCTAGGCCCGCTCGGTCACGCCGATCTGGATCCTCCGCCAAGAGACTCCTCGCGGAGTTGGAGGCTAAGGAGAGGCTGGCCGAGCTGGAGCTGAGGCAGATCCGCGCCGAAGTAACGCTGGCACAAACCAGAAAGCAGAGGCAGCAATTAGAAGAGCTGTCCTCTGATTCAGGAGAGGACGAATTAGCACCACGACGGATCTCCGACTGGCTCGACCGCCGACCTACGCGGGCGAGTCAGATCTCGTACGAAGAGGAGTTAGCGCCCGTATTAGAGGCAGAAAAGGAAGCGATAGAGATACGTCCACTCACCAGGAACCAGCGAGGTCCAGCCGCCCGCGCCACTGAAGATCGCGACCGGCGGGAGCCTGAAGATACTCCGCCTCGCCCCGTGGTCGACGTTACGTCGCTCACCGCCGCGCTAACAGAAGCCCTCACCGTGTCGAACAGAGCGGCAAGAAGACACATTCCCGACTTACCACCGTTCAGTGGTATGAGTCAGGAGTGGCTCTCGTTCAAGGCGGCATACGTCGAGACAGAAGAATGCTTCACAGCGAGTGAAAACGTCTCAAGAATAAGAAGAAGTCTGAAGGGGGTCGCGCTGGAGGCCGTCAGCGCCCTCCTTATTAGTCAGCCGCGCCCTCAAGACATCGTCAGCGCTCTCGAAAGAAGATTCGGGAGACCCGACGCGCTACTTATCAATGAAGTAGAGAAAATGAAGAATCTCCCTCGGCTCACAGAAAACCCGCGCGATTTATGCGTATTCGCCAGCCGCATAGCCAACACCGTCGCTACCATCGAGCTACTGAGGCGCCCGCAGTACCTGCATAACCCAGAGGTACCGCGCCTTATTATCGAGAAACTTACGCCGATACTTCGCAACAAGTGGTACGACTACGCGGCTGCGAGCGACGACACGCCCGAATTAAAGAAAATCGCAGAGTTCCTTAACACCGAGGCAGACAAGTGCGCGCCCTACGCGCCGCTAGAAAACACAGGCGACTATAAAGAAGCAAGAACGCCAAGAAAGAAGATTGAACGAACATATGCCGCGGCAACAGAAACACAGAAGAGGCCCGCATTAGAAAAATCGTCGTGTCCATGCTGCCGCGGGGATCATCATTTACCCGCCTGTCACGAATTCGTAAAGGCGGACACAAATGACCGATGGGACATCGCTAAGAAAAATCAAGTTTGCTTCCGCTGCCTATCAAGTAAGCATCGCCGCATCGTCTGTCGAGCCAAGCCGTGCGGGGTCAGAGGCTGCACCATGCGCCACCACAGACTCCTGCACCACGAGAGACAGCCGCCCGCACACGGCGCGCCAGCGCAGCCCGACCACACCGCACAACCGAAGCCAGAACAGTCAATCGCCCCGACAGTCGAACAAGTCGCCAGCCACACGTCGAGATCAAGCCGCGCATACCTCAAGATAGCACCAGTCACCCTGCGCGGCCCGCAAGCTGAAGTCAAGACGTACGCGCTGCTCGACGAGGGCAGCACGGTGACACTCATCGACGACGCGATGGCAAGAACACTCGGGCTCGACGGGCCGACCGACCCCATGTGGGTACAGGGCGTGGGCGGCACAGAGATGGCACACAAAGACAGCAAGAGAGTGAAAGTCAACATAAGAGGCCTGCATAGCGACGACGAGCTACACATCGAAAATGCCCGCACCGTCGCAAGTCTAAACTTCACTACTCAGTCGATCAGCGAGCGGGAAATAGAAAACTGCTTACATCTGGAAGAAATCAAGAGCGAGTTGCTATATCAAAACGCAACCCCGAAAATACTCATCGGTCAAGACAACTGGGAACTCATCGTGTCACGTGACATTAGAAAGGGACGGCGCGATCAGCTGGTTGCTTCGAGAACTCTCCTCGGCTGGGTGCTACACGGCTGCCGATCCTCCAAGGCGGCCCCCGTAGCATTCTGTTGTGCTCACCTCACTCAAGCAGAGCACACAGACCCGATGGAAAAAATGATGAAGGAATACTTCGAGTTAGAGTCGCTCTCTATAGAACCGAGAAGACAGCGGAGCGACCCAGAGGCCCAGGCGGTACGCCTGTTGGAAGAGAAAAGTCGACGCCTACCCGACGGCAGGTTCGAAACAGGCCTACTCTGGCGAACAGAAAACGAAGAAATCCCGAACAACCGCAGCGACGCGCTCAAGAGGCTACATACGCTCGAGAGGAAGCTCGACCGTGATCCCAATCTGAAAACCCAGTATGAAGAAAGAATCGACAATCTCATGAAGTCTGGCTACGCCGAACAAGCACCTGCCGCGCCCGCCGGGAAGACATGGTACCTGCCGCACTTCGCAGTCATCAATCCCGAGAAGAAGAAAATAAGGGTGGTACACGACGCGGCGGCTAGATCACACGGCCGCAGCCTGAACGACATGCTACTCCCCGGGCCCGACCTACTACAGTCATTACCGGGAGTGGTAATGAGATTTCGTCAGTATGGAGTCGCCGTCTCAGCGGACATAAAGGAAATGTTCATGCAGATAAAAATACGTGATGAAGACAGAGACGCACTGCGCTTCCTATGGCGCGGGAACCGACGGGAAGGAGAGCCGACAGAGTACCGCATGACATCTGTCATATTCGGCGCGTCGTCATCCCCGTGCACCGCGCTCTTCATTAAAAACAAGAACGCGAGAGAACACGCCGGCGAATTCCCCGAGGCAGCGAGGGCGATAGAGAAAAATCATTACATGGATGATTATCTGCAAAGCTTCCCATCGATAAGCGAAGCGAGAAAAATAACGCGAGACGTCGACTACGTGCATCGACAGGCCGGCTTCGAACTCCGCGGCTGGGCCGCGAACGACCAACAAGCCATCGGCGCAGTCACCGGGGGCGCAGAGCGAGAGGGCACGACAGTCCCCATCGGCGGGAGCGAGATAGAGAAAACGCTCGGTCTACTGTGGGACACAGGCGAGGACTGCATCAGCTTTCGTCTAAACACAAGGAGAACCCCGCCCGAGGTGCTCGCTGACCTCAGACCACCCACGAAGAGAGAAGCACTCAGCATCATCATGTCCATCTTCGACCCACTAGGCCTCATCTCGCCTGTTACAACACCGGCGAAGAGAATTATGCAAGACTCGTGGCGATACAAGACGGACTGGGACGAGACGATACCGCCAGAACTACAAGGCAGGTGAAGCGAGTGGCTACGCCAGCTGCATAGCCTAGGTACCTACAACATACCTAGGTGCTACGACATGCAACCCGCGGCGCGCTACGAGTTACACACATTCGTAGACGCAAGCGAAGAGGCCTACGCCGCCGCCGTGTACTGGAGGATGACGAGGCCAGATGGCAGTGTCGGGGTCGCCCTAGCGGCAGCCAAGAGCCGCGTGACACCGACAAGGCCTATATCAGTGCCCAGATTGGAGCTGCAAGCCGCATTGCTAGGCGCCCGCCTAGCTAGAACCGTCGAGGAAGAGCACGATTTCGCAGTCGCCGCTCGTATATACTGGAGCGACTCCCGGACGGCGCTAGCCTGGATACGCGCCGAGCCCCGCACGTTCAAGACGTTCGTAGCACATCGCCTCGCTGAAATCGAAGATTTAACAAAGAAAAACGAGTGGAGATGGCTGCCGACGGCTGAAAACGTAGCGGACGACGCGACGCGAGCCACGCCCAGCGACTTCAGCACACAACATCGTTGGTTTATCGGCCCCAACTTCCTACGTCAACCCGAGTCGATGTGGCCCTCTGAGAAAAAGGTCGAAGTACCCGTGACCGGCGAAGAAAAAGAAAAAGAAAAATGCAATATCATACAAGTAAAGCCAGGCCACGCCCACCTACCGAACATCGAGCGCTTCTCAAGCTGGACACGCCTACTACGAACAACAGCGCGCGTGTTACAGTTCACAGAACAGTGTCGCCGAGGGAAAACAGAGAAAACGCAAGACACAAGTGAAACCGTAGCAGCTGCAAAACGGAAACGCACACGCGCGAACAAAGAAAAGGACCCGTCGTGGAACAAACCCGCACCACCGGCCCGCGACCCGACGCGGTTAACCACCAAGCCTACAGATCGAAGAAAATTCATCGCGATAGAGGCCAGACACATGAAAACCGCCGAACAGCTGTGGATACGCGCCTCCCAGGAGGATAGCTACGGGCGAGAGAGAGAGAGAATATTGAACAACCGCACGCCAGAAAAGGACGACCGCGTAGCAGCCCTAAGTGTTTACCTAGACGAAAATAAGGTAATGCGGCTACGAAGCAGAATAACAGCGGCGGGCGACATCGAGGAAGAGTCAATGTTCCCGGCCGTACTACACGGGAAGCACGCCTACACTAGACTGTACATAGCCTATGTGCATGAGAGGCTACATCACGGCGGTACAGAGACAGTGGTCAACGAGCTACGTCAACGGGTGTACATCATGAAGATAAGGCCAGCGGTGAAGGAGGTCATCAGCCGCTGCGGTCCCTGTCGTCTGCGAAGAGCAAGACCCGCGAAGCCCTCCACCGGTGACCTGCCTGCGGCCCGCCTAGCCCACCACGTCCGCCCCTTCTCCTACACGGGGCTGGACTACTTTGGGCCCCTTGAGGTGACCGTAGGCCGCCATCGAGAAAAGAGATACGTCGCGCTCTTCACCTGCATGACGACCAGGGCGGTACACCTGGAAGTAGCCGCCTCCCTCAGCACCGACTCCGCCATCGCCGCCCTCCGCCGGTTCATAGCCAGGCGAGGGTGCCCCACCGAGCTGTGGAGTGACAACGCCACCGCCTTCAGAGGAGCCGACCGCGAGCTCGCCGAAGCCCTGAAAGAAGAAGCCGCCGCGCGCCACATCAGCTGGCGCTTCCTGCCCCCCTCCGCGCCCTTCATGGCGGGGGTATGGGAGCGCATGGTGCGCACTGTGAAGGAAGCCCTGCGTGTCACATTGAACGAGCGGTACCCGAGCGACGAGACCCTGCACACCCTACTGCTGGAAGTAGAGACGACGGTCAACTCCCGCCCCCTCACACATGTGGCGGTGACCCCAGATGACCCGCCGGCGCTGACCCCCAACATGATCCTCATCGGGCCTGACTGCCACGTTCCGGCCCCGGGTGCTTTCGACGAGAGTGACGAGAGCGCGCGCCAGCAGTGGAAACGTGCCCAGCTGCTCGCCGACATCTTCTGGCGGCGCTGGGTACGAGAGTACATGCCGCTACTCCATCACCGGCGGGAGCCCCACAGCACCGGAGTCATCCCAGAGGTCGGCGACGTGGTCATCGTCTGCGACTCCAACCTGCCACGCAACACCTGGCCGCGTGGACGCGTCACGAAGACCTACCCAGGGAAGGACGGCGTGACCAGAGTCATCGACGTCACCACCAGCAAGGGGCACGTACTCAGAAGGCCTACAAAGAAGATCGTCGTGCTACCAGTGAGATCGCAAGGCGACGGCGGGAGAAATGTGCACGACGAGAATCAGTTATGTAAATAGTGTTTGTGGATATTCAGTGTATATAAAGTTATCTGTGAAAATAAGACAATGTTCCGCAACTAGTGCTAGGTTAAGCGAGCGTTAGCGTGTAAGTTATTTCGTATTGTGAATAGGTTAAGATGTTTTTATATTTTTATTTGTTGTTTAAGTTATTAGGTAGGCTAGATATAAGTTTATTAATAAAGAATACTTCCCTTTTGTGTACATTATTACCCGAGAAACTAGAATAGGACTGCGCGGCGCCCGGCTGAGTAGTGAGAGCGCGGGAGTCGCGCAGCTGAGGCTGAGGCGGGGGGCGAGGTAGTATAAAATAGCAGGCGGGGAAAATGCGCCGCCACTCGCCCGCCGCCGGCCGTATGACGATGTCACATACGTATTAGGATAGGGGAAAGGTAGAATAATAAGAAAAACATGTATTAATAAACGTATATTATGTAAAACCTATGTAAAATGACGAAATAAAGATTTTGCCCCCCGCAAGGGGTGGGGTGAGGTGCGGGGAGGGAAGGGGAAGGAGGGGAGCCCGAAACTGTATAAAAAACGGGCCCCTAGCCCCCACATTCATTCGCTTCACTCGCCTTACCAGCTGAAACAATAAGAAGAACAAGATCCGCCGGAATACTCTCCTGCACCTACCTCAGCCTTGCCAGGGCATACTGAAGAAAGAGTACCTACCGTGTTTTATTCCTCCCGTAACGACCATCCACCTACTACAGTCCACCACCACAACCTCCGGAGTCGTATGACCCACAGTTTCTAATACAGTTTTCAATGTTCATTGCTTCGGCAATGCGCTTGCGCTGGTACTGTTGCAGTTGTGAATACCCTACAATTACGACATAGTAGAAATAAAAATCAAATTTTGTCTGGTTTCATAAACTTATATTGTAAGGAACTAAAATTGTATAAATATCATGTTTGCATTTGTAAGCGGTGTACGGTAAAACCTAAGTAGGTTTATGTTACATCGTCCTTAGCATAGAATCATTGTATTATTCACTGTTTAAATATATTAAATAAATAAAATAAATAATTGCCTAGTGGTAGAAAATAAACTTTATTTTTATTTTTTATTATTGTTATTTTTTTACGTTTACTGTTTTCAAAGCATCAGTCATTCTCTGCCATAAATAAATAATTGACTATTTATAATTATTGTATCTCTGAAGCATATACATACATGAATGTTTTGATTTCGATACTTCTCCGCTCTTCCCATATACACTAGCGCCCCTAGTGGCAGTCGCACGCAATTTTGTTACAGACGCCATGCCCTTACGGCACGGTAGTAAAGGCATGCGCGGGCGCAGCTCGATAGCGCAGAGCGTTCACCCGCGCACGGAAAAATCACTTTCATACCAGACCTGCTTCACTGACGATCAGAGGTTTTGAAGAAAGAAAGAAAGAAAGAATATTATATGTTATTCAGTGTCATTAACAGCCAAATAATTTTATTTTATTTTATTTAACTTTATTTGGGAAACAAGCAATTTTACAACACATTTATTAAATGTCACTAAAATAAACATAAATCATTATTAATGTTTTCGTGGCATAGTGGTTAATACGTACGGGTCATAAAGAGGTCGTGGGTTCGATTCCGGCCTTGGGTCTGGTTATTGGTAGGACTTATTAAAGTCCGACCGGCTAGCTACCAATGCTACCATCCTCATGGCGAAATACACCGCCATAACAGATTTAGCTGTGTTTTGCCAATATTACTGTGTAGGCTAGTTATCTTAAAACAAAAGCACATTAAGCTTGCTTTCTTATAAAATATCCCTCAGTGGAATAGGCCGCAATGGCCGTGTAAAAACCATCAAGTGGGCTGTGTCTGTTGGTCATCAGAAATGGCATCAAAAATGATAATGCAATTAGTCAAAAAAACATGTCATGTTGGTGTAGCACACTCACAAGGGATAATTAAACTAAATTAAGTTTCTTAAAGAGTGTCAATGGTAGAATGCACTTTTCTTCGATGACATTTACAGTGCACTCTCTCCGTTATTACAGCTTCAATTTTGATAATGCCAGAGAAATGGCATGGGACCATCTTATTACGCCCTACCTTTTGGAATAACTTGAAGCACCAGTTTTGATGCCCTCCTCTCCCTTGTTAATTTTTGATGGAACTAGCGGCTATTTCAGCGAGGTACTAGGAAAAATTCGGAGTGAAAAATATGGTGTCTATACGGTGTTAAAATAATTAAAACAGCTCAAAATTATCTTCTACAAAAAAATACGTATAATTATTTCAGTTACCAACAACATCCCATACACGCAGAAAAGTTAGGAAAAAGTATTACATATTACAATTTTTTTTTATTTACTTGTAAGCTTAAGTAATTTTTCAAAGCTCGTACGCCACATCACAGAAAATCCATTCAACCATCAGTATGACATAATCATCAACCTACCATCACATCAATCATCATCACGGCTAACACGCCATCAGCAAAAGTACCAGGAGAGCATGAGCGGCGTAGAGGCGACGACCGCAGTGAAATTTGGCGGTGTACCAGCCGTCCTTCGCGCCGCTTTCGAATACCGGAATACCGCCTTGGATCTATGCGCGCCTAGTACCGTCGGCTCGGGCACGCACAAAAAAAGTGTTGAGGATGACGTCATATTGCCTAATAGAGAGAGATAGTCGAACGTGGGCGGTCACACCAAACTTTTTGTTTTAGGGAATGATTAAAAAGTTTATCATTGACTTCAAGTTGATTACTTTTCTCGTATTGCACAGAATGAATTTTAAGTTACGATTACTATTTAATTGTGGCATGTTTAACGCTGGAGATCGTATGGTTGCACGGTTGGTAGAGCCATGATTGGGCTAGTCAATTATACTCGTGACAAGGCAGGCGGTTGTGAAGGGGAAACCGGTAGTCTCCAGTACTACACACAGGTTAAAGGTCTCGCTAGTTAACTATATTTTTTTTATGTAAGAGGGAGGCAACGAGCAAGCGGGTCACCTGATGGTAAGCAATCACCGCCGCCCATAAATACCCGCAACACCAGAGGAGTCACAAGTACGTTGCCGGCATTAAAGAAAGAGATATGCTCGTTTCTTGAAGATTGCCATGTCACGGTCCGGAAATACTGCTGCAGGAAGCTGGTTCCACAGTATGGTGGTACTATGGCTTAAAAGCATTTTCCTCCGGAAAAAAATGGTACAGCCTTACTACAATAGTGCCTGTCTGTCAGACGAAATTAGGCTAATCAGCTATGGCTGTTTTTGTTAATAAATTTTACACTTACATTATACTCGTTTATTGGACGTGCCCACCCAACTTTGAAAGCCTATTTTTGGCTCATTTTGTGACTAATGAAATCTGCAATTACGTAAGTAGGTTTGATTTAGGTATGTTTTAGATAAGAAAAAAAAATTTCATAACTAGTCAAATAGTACACAGTTAAATTTTCTGATATATAAGGCTCTATATTCTAATGTAACGTAACTTCCGAGCTCATAAAACCCCCTACAAACCAACTGACCGTAACAATTTTAAAACTAAAAAACAAAATGGCCGCTAGTTTACATAATTACGGTTTATGCAACATATGGATTTGAGTTCGGCACAGATAAAGTGGAAGTGATACAATTCTGTGTGTCAGTGGGTGAGAGTCATTGTGCAATGCAATTATGCGCAAGCTTTGATACACTTCTTAATGATGTTGCGTAAGTGAATAAAAAGTGCTACTGTTCTCGTTTCCAAAAGTGTGATATGATCTGTGGATTAGTGGCCGATTAGAAGTGACGGATGATATTATATGATGACCAGATGAACTAGATAATTAATTACTGAGTATTTTCATTCGAGCAGTTTTTGCTTGAAAAGTAACAAAAATCCATCTAAACGCCTCACAAACTTTCCCATTTATAATATGATAAGATTTGTAAGATATTGCCTAAAAACACTGAGTATTATTGTTTAACTGTATCTCCCGAATATAGTTCTAAAAAACATACCATTGTCCTTAAATCTTTGGGTTTTGGTTAAAAGTAGTTTTTATTTATAAAAAAGAAAATATTACAACGTTCTAACACATAACTTGTCAGTCGTAAGATAAAAAAAAAAAGGAAAAATCCGTTTCAAATAGGCAATTTAGCTAATAACGCGTAAAAACATTATGATTTCATATTTGAAAAGTAACATTAAGCCTTTATTCCCGGATGTTACGGTAAGTTGACATTTGCAAACTACTCGTTTCATTAGTCATGAATTGTAAGATTCCAAAAAAAATTTGCTTTCATCATGTAATATTTTGACCTTTCCTAAGATATTTTCTATATCTATAAATGTTTATATTCATCAAAATTGGTTAAGTGATCAAAGCATGAAAGCCTTTCAGACAGGTAGTTACTTTTGCATAATATGTATAATATATAAATAATTAATTATTTACTCCCTACAAGTATTATAGGTATACGAATTTTCTCTTGAAAATAAGAATCAACATAAAAATAGTTATTTAATTCGATCCAACCGTTCTGTAGTTATACGCGCATATTATGTATAATCTATATTAATAAACAGACATTACATTACATACTTTTAAAATCTCTTTTATTTTAACATAACAATTTCATCCTACAAGTAAATAAACCACTCCAGGTTACCTAAATTATACTAGTACAGCCAAAGATTGATATGAATTCGCGAACTCAACCAGAAACCGGTGAGAACCGGTTCACCGAAGCTGGTGGTGGGAAATTACGGCAAAAGGGGGGAACAAAGGCTCCGCGGCAACCTACATTCCTCCCCCCTTACTCTCGCAAAGATGTGAAAGGTACAGAAGGGTCAGTTGATACATTTAACTGAGGCTGGTTTCTTTGAGATATCAATTTTGTGTAATGGATGAGTAGGCTAAAAATTCGCGGGATCGATGCCACGGTATAAAAAAAATTATGTGCATTATGACGAGCCATTTGGTGTATTGGTCGAGAACTCGGCTTTCGCAGGTTCGATTCCCGCACGGTACAAACATTTGTGTGCATGAACATGTTTGTATCGGTCCGGGTGTTTCTATGTATAATAATTATGTATGTATTTGCAAAAAAAAGTTTTTAAGTAATGTTTATCCGTGGTCTTTTTTTTTCTCGGATGAGAATGCACTACACCCGCAGGCTAGCTAGACCCGCGGCCGTGTGTGGGACTCGAGACAGTAGCGTCCACTACCCACTAAACTCCCCCGGTTTCTCCTTCACACCCGATTAGGACGAGCCGGTGCTAGCCTTATGGCTATAATGACCAGCCCATCCCCGGGTACCCAGACTTGAGTGGCCTCAAGTCAGGGTGGCGCATAGGGAGGGCCACCCGATAAACTAGGTGACCCTCAGACTTGGCTCGAGCGACCTGTGCAATGCGGGCGTTGGGGGGCTACCCCCGCCCGCAGGTCAACCCTCAGGCCGGAGAAAGCGTGCTAAGTGAGCTCGCCTTCTCCGGCCTTGCCATATTCATAGTACTAGCTAATGCTTAGTTTGGAGCTAGATGGCGCTCATATGTTTGATAAAAGAAAACACTGTAAAAATCTTTATAGTTAACATACACAGTAGTTCATTACGCTGATTCCCAATATAACAATAACTCTATTTGGATTATTTCGAGTTGTGCTACTCTTTATCTAGGTGTGCGACATATTCATGCACACAAATGTTTGTAATAGCTGACATCTCGGCCATTACACCAAATGGCTCATCAAAAATAAATAAAATAAATATCTAACACAGATAAAAAAATTGTTTATTCAAAAATAAAAGGTAGACTCAATGCGGTAACATTGAGACATTGTGAAATTCTTCCCAGATCTTATGAAATAGCTTGCCGTTATCGAACTTGCACTTTCACAACCTTTTCTAAGAAATGCATGTTTTATCGCATTTTCTGCGGACACGTATTTTCACGATTACCTCAGTTGTGATAATATGCTGAGATAACACACGTCCTATGCAATAATTCATAGTAATAATAAATATTTTTTAATCAATCTCTGATTACAAATACCGAATGCATTTTTAACTACCTATTTATTATATTGACTGTCTCGATAAATGTGGTGGTGTTTTTTTTATACCCCATCAGTTGGCAGACAGACAAGCAGCCCACCTGACGATAAGCGGCCACTGCGGCCTATTCCATTGAGGGACATTTCACCAGGAAGCGTCGCTCAATGTGCTGCCAGACTGTAGGCTCATCTGATCTTCGAGCCCTTGATTTCAAGTGTCTGGGAGAGCCAGTCTCCCATTAATACTGCCGGAACACAGCCAGAGCCTTTATGGCGGCAGATTTTACCTGTGGGGGTGGTAGCTAGCCATCGGACTGTGAAAAAGCCCTACCACTAACCAGACCCAAGGCAGGAATCGAACCTACGATCTCCGGGTTTTTATACCCGAGCGGCTTAGCCACTGTCCCATGGAGGTGGTCAAAACAAACGCGGTGGTTTCAAACATTGCTTTACATGCCTATAAGGTCGAAGGTTCGAGTGATTTTTTTCCTGCCAAAGTTATGTTTTCCCATAAAACTACAGGGCCAATGACGCGCCCCGTGGATGGGCTGGTCAATAGCCACAAGGCTGGCACCGGCTCGTCCCAATCGGGTGTGAATGGAAAACCGGGGGAGTTTAGTGGGTAGTGGACGTGGGACTCGGACTCAAGCTCAGGTCTAGCTGTGGTTATGTTGCATAAACGCATTCACCTCCGAAACAAAATAGGACCGATACAAGTGATGCATCCGTTGTTACAAGCTACCATCAAGGTATTAAAAAAATTCCATATTTTCTCGTTTACCACTTGGACAGAAGTTTATTGCTTTATATCACACGTGCGTATTTTTTTTAAATATCCCCTCTTCTTCTCACATTTCCGGGATAAAAAGTACCCTATGCCACCCGGGGATAGAGTAGCTTTTCAACAGTGAAAGAATTTTTCAATTGGGTTCTGTTGTTTCGGAGCCTACACAATACAAACAAACAAACAATCCAATCTTTCATCTTTATAATGTAGTAGGGTACTTTTGTTCCCGGAAATGTGAGGGGAAGGGGGATTTTTGAAAAAAGAATTTACGCGCGGGTAAAACCATGTGCGGAAGGCTAGTATTATTATAAGTATACCTAGAAGATTAGAACTCCCAGTCTCATGTGGGCCTCAGGAAATTTGCGGTAACATCATTGAAAATTCCAAGGTGTGGTACAGTACCAAGTTATGACTGCCCCTTCTGCACCGCCTACTCTTTGCTATGGCGCAAGAGTCTCATCTCGTCTCAGTCTAAGCCAGCTTATGCAACCTTTCACTATTGCGCAACCGACTGACCGACATTTGCGATTTGCGGGGCTTATATAACCACGATTGTGTTTTTTACCCTCCACGGGGTAATCGATCGACCACGAACGGATGTTGGGTTTAAACTAGTTTTGGCGGTAGTTTTAGTTCAGGAGGTCATTCTTTTTTGGCAGGCATGCAGCGGTTAGACGCAACAAGAGGGGCACTGGTTCCTCTTCCTTTAAGAATGGACGGGAAAAAGGAATTTTGTGGATGATCGCTATAAGGTGGGTAACGCGCCTGCGACTCCACGGGAGTCTCAGGTGTTTATGGGCGGCGGTGATCACTTACCATCAGGTGACCCACTTGCCCGTTTGCCCCCCTATAACACGGCCTCAAGTCTCGCTAGCCTGCAGTTATGGTGCTTTCACGCATTCTTCTCCATCAAACCCACCTGATGTTTAGCGGCCACTACGGCCTATTCGATCAATGGACAAATAACCACGAGCCTATCTTTCAGCCTTAAATATTTTATAAAAGACAGGCAGAGTTATTACGGTGGCAGATGGATACCGGCTAAACTACACACTAAACTAAAGAGCCCACCTTTTATATTAGGATTAGACTAAGGAAATACATTATAGGAGATGGAAAGGGGGGAAATTCGGACCTGCGGGACTCCAACTTACCAAACGGAGCTCCTACACACGTTCGTCTTCTGTGAAAGGGTGGTACTTCCCCGGTTGTACTGGCCTATTTCGACTGACAGACAGCTGTCTTCAAGGCTCTGCCACACTTCACAAGTTGCTTAAGAGGCAAGTTTTTCTTTAAGACGTGGAAAATCACAACCAAAACATATTACACAATAATAACACCAGAAACCAGTCTATGAACACGGTAAAATTGTCTGAGTCAGTAACTGTGTCATGGCCGCTTCAAAAGTGAGTTTTCTCCGAACACGTGAACGAAAGTGACTTGATGTTTCTCCTGCATCCTGAATCCGGTAAAGATGTATCATTAAGTTGAATGCATGACGTCACAATACGCTAAGTATTAACCGTTAAGATCCTCTTAATTTTTTCCGGAGCAATAAGTTTTTTGCTTATGAAACCTGGTTGAACATGTAATTTTTCCCCGTGTAATCTCCAAAAGCTTACATAGGTAAGAAGAACTCTTTGAGCTGTATAGTGTAATGTATTTTGGAAGTTTCTATGACATTCCAAAAACTCTTTCTAACCTACCCTTTCTCCATATTTAAAGTGCCCCTCAACGGAATAGGCCATAGTGATCAGTTGGTATCAGGTGAGCTGCGTGTTTGTCTGCTTAGGCAAAAATACTTGAATGTATTAGTTAAATCTTTGAAAATCTGGCCTTACTAAGACTTTAGTCACCCAATGATATTATAATGTCACATACTTTGGCTAAGAACTCACGGCGCAGTTTTTAAATCGCGCCCGCAGCGGTTGCGATCTCGCAGCCTCTGCAGAATTTTACTGATGAAGAAATAATTGTGTTAATCAAAACAACTAAACTAAATGTATTTCACGTGTTTAACATTATTAAGGAAAACATTCGAATTTGAATTTCTAAAGGTCGACGAAGAAAATTCGAAAGTTACAAACCGAAATAACTCTCAACGTTGTAGGAAAGAAAATTCGCTACAGGATGAATTTTAGTTCAGGAAAATATGTTACATGAAGATATTACTTTTCTGAAGAATAAATATCATTGGACATTATTTAAACAAGGATTAGCGAGTTAACCGAAGGCGGTTTTAACTGCATCTCAAATCTCAATAAACCTTTTTTTTTTGTGAAGGGGAATGCATTTACGCACCATAACCCGCTTGGGGTAGGCGAGTGTGTGGGACACAGTGCAGCTCCCAGTCTTTAAAAGACTAGTGCATGGAGGACACCCACTAAACCCCCCCCCCCCCCGCTCTAGCATCACCGTCGGCAGTGTCCCTGGGCTGGGCATGAACTAACTACCAGGAACACTACAGGATCTCTTAAGCCAACCGCAACTGGTTGTGGAATTTTCTGCTGATCTCCAGATATGGTTTGGTTGACCTTGTGCAATGCATAAGTTGAGAGACTACCCCAGCTGAGACTCAGAAAGGGTGATACATTTTTACTTTTACTATACATAAATGACCAATTATTCCCATCACCCCTTTTTTATTGCAAAGTTTTATTAATTAAAGCTTTCTTCCGAGGCGCTTCGAAAACTACTTGTGGGCTTTCCAGAGTTCTATTTATAAGTTCAACATTAAACACTGTTTGTATTTACTTTTCTACTTGTCGATTTGATAAAAAGCTTGTGGGTATGCAGAAAATCTTACATACAGAGTGCATGTGCCTGTTTAAAAAAAAAACATTATAGGTATGTACCATTCTCATCTCAAACGAACAGTTTTTTAAAAATCAACGTAAAAATTGTCTTGTTAAAAGTAAAAGAAATATTTCGCATTCTTGTGTAAGGAATACCTATGTACAATTATTTTAATGAGTGTCACCGATTTTTTTTTAATTTCTTCTTCATTTTGTGACTATATTAGACAGAACGCTAGGAGAAAGAAAGGGCGCAACTTTATGAGACCATCAAAGAAGTTTCATCTCTTTCCGAAGTAAACGAGACCAAACCAAATGAACCAGCTTTTGAATAAAAATAAATCATCAATATCGGTTTACTAGTTACGCAACTACACAATTTCGCATTGTCTCCTCTGATTGATAAAGGGATAATTGAAGAGTTTCGAAGATGAAAAGAGTTTAAAGTATGTCAATGGGCATTACAGTACTTCCTGGTCCCTCAATGGAATCCGATGTAATAGCCTGGCTTTTAAACACGTGAGTAAAGTCACGTAATTAAAGTTTTACATCCCTGTGCCCGTGGCTTCGTCCGCGGAGAATATGCGGCACAGGAACGTGACGCTTTCCTGTGACGTTTCTTCCCCACTGCTCATGATGCAAGTATCTTTTAAAATTCTCGGGCTCTCAAAATTTGCCTTTACCAAAATCACGTTGATCCGTTGCTTTGTTTTGACGTGAAAGAAACCAAAAAACTCCAGTTGTTATTATCCTTTAAGTAGGAACTGAGAATTATCCCGGGATAACGAGGTGCTCGTGGCGCAGCTGTGACAGTGGTTCGTTAGCGATTACGAAAGTCAAGCTACCAACGCCGCGGTCGGTTGATGGATGGTTGACCATTCTGACCACATTTTGTGACATTTATTTCCGAGCGTCTCCGTGCTTCGAAAGGCATGTTAAGCTCTTGTTTCTGGCTAATATTTACTAGAATGTAGATATTAGTCGTCAAGCCTTGGCCATTTGGCGGCTTGATAAAATCTGACATTAAGGTTGGTCACTTGCCTTACGCAACCCTCCACCAACCCGCACTGTGCTCGCGTGGTGGAGTATGGCCCAGCAGTGAAAATGTATATAGGCTGATGATGATGATGAATAAGTAGCCATGATCCAATTGGTCCCTAGTTCCAGATGTCAGAAGGCGGTCGCTCCAAAATAAAAACTGGACTTGTGGATGCCAAATTCTGGATCATAATACAAACAAGCGGACTTACTAGACCAAGACAGAACGCTTGCAGAAAGAGATAGAGTACAAATCTTAAAGACGCTTCAAGCACAGGAGCAATTCGCTAATAGCGCGATAGCGTTGCGTAACATGCAAATGTATTGAAACGAATGCTAATAGCCGTCTGGATGAAAGTAAAACTGTGTTGAGACCTAGCCACTTCGCCCTATTTCTCCGAGGACGGCGCAGAACAATGCTTTTGTTAGCAGTCAGTTTTACAAATGAATCTTTGAAAGTTATAGCATTTTTCTATAATGTTTCTTTATAATGTTTTATTTATGTCATTATTAAATAGGATGTAGAAGACGGCTCACTTATTTCATGGCTTATTTGTTAAAAATAGATGTCTGCAATTGCTGATCGGTTATTAAAATAAGTTAGGTTACTATTTAGGATCCTTTATTTTAGAGGGTTTATCATCATTTGAACACTCAAAATTATCTTAGATTCATTTTAAAGAATTACGCATACCCACAGGTGCGGTGGTGTGGACGACAAATACCACCTGGTTGAAGGTTCTGTGGGACACGCCCACCAGAAGGGTAGGTGTATTATACCGAGTAAACCCTACAGTGCCCCTCAGACTTCTTGGTGGTAGTATTAGGAATAGCCGTTGATTCTGTGACACTGCCGACGAATCCATCACGACTCTCTTACCTAAGACTCATTTTTTTTACCAATTCATAGGGTCTTGCTTGAACTTTGCTAATATTGCAAGAATTTTTTCAGACTTGACATTCCTAGGATATAAGAAAACGAATTGCAAGTGCAAAACCAATGATTCTTTGTCTCTCATAAATTCTGCACACTTTGGTAGGAAATGCGATAAACATTATATTTTTAAACATAAACCCACATAAAAACATATCTATGGATGTCGCTTTCATCTAAACAAAACGTTATGACGTATCCAACGTGATACGGGTCGTCAAACACCCAAAACCAAGTTTTGCATTCTGCGACTCACGCGCAGCCCCCACCTCCCCTCGTGGCGCTGGCGTACTTTCACTTTCCGTTGTAGGGCAATCCGCTTGCTGTGACAACGTTCCATCTTTACCCTCCATCAAAATTGAATTTCCACTTTACTGTCTTTAGAATAACGTTCAGTTTTCGAATCAGATCCAGATGACATTTGGAACTTTGTTGGTTGGAGGTTTTCCGGCGACAAAAGTCGAAAGTGATGCGCTGGTATCCACGCAATTCTCAATCTTTCACTAATACAAATAAAACCCCAATTTCCATGATTGTTGATTGTGATTTCTGACATTTCCGCATGAACAGATTAACCGATGGTTCCGCTAAGAGAGATTTGAGACTACGGATCCACGTTTAGGAACGTTATGAAATCGTATGACATGAACCTTTTTATAAGGAGTTAATGTCACGATTTTTTTTTTCACAAAAGAAATATGGCGGTTCCGGCGATGCGCCTGACTCGCGAATCGGGGTCAATTTTCGCTGTACATCCTTTTAGAGATGTTGATGTGGTTTACGCATATTTTAACAAAGGAAATTGTATTTTAATATTTCTGCATCTAGGTCTTGTAGACTGGGACAAAGAATTAAGGATCTAGATTGGGAAGAAAAGATTATCAAAGTCTGGCATGCTTGCTGCCACCCCCGCTAGTGAAATCTAATGCCATAATCATTTTGGTTGTATTTTGGTAAAAAAAAGGTTGAATCATTATTTTAGCAAATTGATCAAAGGTTATGGGTCAATTAATGATCCTCCATGAAATAAGATAAGAATTTAAATATATTTTTTTGCCAAGGATATGGACAAACGAAAGGACTACTTTAGGAATACACACGTAACCAACAGTTTTTTTTATATAGAGGCAGTCAGGATGACCTCACTCCACCTGATGGTAAGCGGAAGTGAGGTCCAAAAGCAAAGTTTTTAAATTATTAAGTGTTTTTTTCTATACTAGTTCAGTTGGCAGACAGGCACGCACGCAGCCCACCCACCTGATGGTAAGCGGTTACTGCGGCATATTCCATTGAAGGCGTCCCTGAATGTGCTGCCAGACTGTAGACTTATCTGATCTTCCAGCCTCTCATGACAAGTGTAGGTACTGGTTCTCATATTAATATTGCCGGAACACATCCAAAGCTGTTATGGCGGCAGATTTCACCTGTGGCTAATCCGCTCGGGCATAAAACACGGAGGTCGTGGGTTCGATTCCCGCCTTGAGCCTGGTTGGTAGTTTTCAGAGTCCGACTGGTTAGCTTCCAACCCCAGAGGTGGAATCTGCCGCCATAACAGCTTTGGCTGTGTTCCGGCATTATTAATGTGGGAGCCAGCTAGTGCACTTGAAATCAAAGGCTCGAAGACCAGAAAAGCCTACAGTCTGCCAGCACATTGAGCGACGCTTCTAGGTGAAGTATCCCACAATGGAATAGGCCGCAGTGACCGCTTACCATCAGGTGGGCTGCATGTCTGTCTGCCAACTGAAGTAGTTTAAATAAAAAACTAACCTAGTCGAATCCGCGACATACTTCAAACAATTTAACTACTACGTCATCGGGGTCACTAACTACCTATGATAATATGAGACCGCAAAAATATTACATGATCAATAAATTGCTGCCAAGTCATAGAAAGTGGAAGTGGGCGGGTCATACGATGACGATGATGAATGATGACTGGTGACTATAAGTTAATAATATACTTATTGGACACTGTTTCGTTTGTACGTACCTAATTGGTACGCAATGATACGCAGCGCAATCAAATATTTGCGAAAAGAATATCAAGATGGAATTCTGTACATAAAAATGTTTTTTTTTTTTATGTCAGATGCGACAAAGGAACCAGCGGCTCGCCTAATGGTAAGCAATCGCCGCCGCCCATTGACATCTGCAACACCAGAGGGAGCTGCGCTGATGCGTTGCAGGGTGTGGGTCTCCTGCACTCTCACAAACCAGACGAAACACAATAGTAGTCACTATTATTTCACGCTGGTGTTATGTGAGAGAGTGGTACTTCTCCGGACGAGCCGGCCCATTCGTACTGTAAAACAGCATGGCTCTTCAAACTGTTAGAGGTATAGAACATTTTAAGATAAATCTACATTTTATCATAGCTACCTGCCTGTGTAGGCGCCCTGCCACTCATTGGGCTGAAATCTTTAGGAGGACTGCTGGCAGTGATTGGATAAGGAAGGCCTGGGATAGAAAGAGGCCTACGTTCAGCAGTGGACGGAAACAGGCTGTTGACTTGATAATAGTAATGTGGGAGCCAGTACACTTGAAATCAAAGGCTCGAAGATCAGATGAGCCTACAGTCTGGCAGCACATTGAGCGATGCTTCCAGGTAAAAGCGTCCCTCAATGGAATAGGCCGCAGTGGCCACTTACCATTAGGTAGGCTGCGTGCCTGTAGGACAACTGATATGAAGAAAATCTATACTAATATTATAAAGAGGAAAGATTTGTTTGTTTGTATTGAATAGGCTCCGAAACTAATGAACCGATTTGAAAAATTCTTTTACTGTTGGAAAGCTACATTATCCTCGGGTGACATAGGGTACTTTTTTCCGGAAAATGTGGGGGAAGGGGGATATTTCAAAAAATAATTTACGCTAGTATACAATAATTGTAACGGATTCAGGTGCAGGGTTGCAGGGTTTGTCCGAGGTAGGAGTAAAACGCGTTCTAGGTAGTCAAGTGATCAACTGGTTTATTCACAAAAATGCCCCTGTACTTATTCCCCGCGGGCGTGCCGCAACTAGCGACCCGCCGAAGGAGCTACATTCTCTTGCGCTAAGCAACATTCTATAGCGCCATCTCTTTCTAACGAGCTATCTCGCTCTTACAATGTTGTCTCTTTCTACACATTGTCTGTCTCTATTTAATTACGCACGTGGTATTTTTACAGTGTCTTATCGCTATTGCTAGTACTTATTCTACATAAATCTATACATAAATCTTATACTAAGCGAAACTGTACAATATTGAATATATACTCTTATACATACATCTTATCCTATATAAAATCTGTACAATATCGTATACCATAAGTTTCTGCCGTCTACAGCGCACGTGGTATTTTCATGGTATTATCTACTAGTACAAAACTTATCCTACAAATCTTACATATACATAAATCTTAAACTAATCTCCGTGTCTGCCGTCTACATTCCACCCCCTGGCTGAAGACTGCAGTCTGAAGCACCCGGTGACTCGGTAGGCAGCACGGCGATCTTCGTAGCAGGGCGACGCAGCAGGCCGTGGGCTGTCTTGACGTCGACGACGCGCACTTGTCCATCCTTTCCGGGGTACACTTGCTTGATTATTCCCCGCGGCCAGACGTTCCTGGGTAGCGATCCATCGCCGATGACCACCACGTCTCCTGGCTTGAGTGGAGGCACCATATCATTCCACTTTTGTCGTTGCTGTAGTGTCGGCAGATATTCTTTCATCCACCGCGCCCAGAACATGTCGGCTAGAGCCTGGACCAACTTCCACTGTTTCCTGGTGCTAGTTTCAGGGTTGTTTCCGACCCGAGTGATGTTGGAGGCGGTGCCCAGCAGCAGGTGGTTCGGCGTTAGGGCGATGGGGTCTCTGGCGTCGACTGGTACGTGGGTGAGAGGCCGACTGTTGACTACAGCCTCCACCTCTGCCAGCAGCGTCTGCAGGGTTTCTTCCCGCGGCGCTCGTTCCTTCAATACAGCTTTCAGGGCTGTCTTCGTCGACCGGACGAGGCGTTCCCAGCACCCTCCCATGTGGGGTGCAGCCGGCGAGTTGAAGCTCCACCGGATGCCTCTTGATGCTGCATCTTCTTCCACACGGTGTCGCTCCATTTCGTCCATGGCCGTCTTCAACTCCCGGTCGGCGCCCACGAAGTTGGTTCCCCGATCGCTGTAGATTACTTCTGGCTGGCCACGGCGAGCGATGAATCGGCGGAGGGCCAGTATAGCCGAGTCAGCGCTGAGTGACGCGGCTAACTCCAGGTGAAGGGCCCGGGTGGTCAGGCAGGTGAAGACCACCCCCCATCGCTTCTCTCGACGTCTTCCAATGGCCACTTCCATCGGGCCGAAGTAATCTAGCCCGCAGTGCGTGAAGGCGCGTCGGTGATGAGCCATCCTCGATGGTGGTAGATCCCCCATCTTAGGCGGCTTCGGTTCAGCCTTCCTTACGCGACACAGCTGGCATCTTCCGGCTATGCGCTTGACGGTCGGGCGCAGCCTGATGATCCAGAATTTCTCCCGCAGTAGGTTGACCACCATCTCATTGTTGGCATGGAAGGCTCGCTGGTGGTACTGACGCACTATCAGTTCGGTGATGGGGTCCCGCCCGTCCAGGATGATGGGATGCCGCTCCCCGAAGTTGATGTCGGCGTTCACTAGTCGTCCTCGAACGCGCAGTAGGCCTTCATCTGTCAGAATGGGGTCGAGGTTTCTTAAGCTGCTCTGTGCCGGTAGCGCTTCACCCATCTTCATTTTCTTGATCTCTGTCGAGAAGGATGCCTCTTGCGACTGCTTGATGAGTCTTCTCTCTGCCTCTTCAATCAGATCAGCCGTGACTGGGATGCGGGTCTTGGTTCTTAACTGGCGGACCCAAGCTAGGACCCGAGCCATTGTGCGCACGGCTCGCGGCCACGATGAAAACCTCCGGATGTCGATCAGTTCTGGAGGCGCCTCCATAGCCACATTGATTGCCGTGGCTCGGAGCTCGCTGATGGCCTCTGCTGACGCTTCAGGATGGTCTTCCTTTTCCTGCCAGTTCTCGGATGGGTTCTTCAGGAAGGATGGGCCGGCGAACCAGATGGAACTGTCGATTTTCCACCCCGTCCTAGTGGCTTCATCCGCTGGATTTTGATCAGTCGGGACCCACTTCCAGTCTTCGATTCTCGAGTTTCTGTCGATCTCGGCGAGGCGGTGCGCCACGAAAGGCTTGTAATCTCGTGGATTCGACTTTATCCATAGTAGCGTAGTCTTGGAGTCAGTCCACAGGGTCGTTTCCTCGATGCACAAATCGCTGTTGTTCTTGATTGTTTGTGCTAGTCGGCACACCAGCACAGCTGCTTGTAGTTCTAGTCTCGGGATTGAGACTATCTTTACTGGCGTCACTCTGGCTTTTCCCGCGACGAGCGCCACATTCTTCTGTTCGTCGACCAGGTATGCTACCGCTGCGTAGGCCTTTTCGCTTGCATCTCCGAAGACATGAAGATGCAGTTTCCCTCCTTGTAGGCCGTACCATCTGGGTATCTTCAGGTTTTTCAGCTGATCCAGGTCTTCAAGCCACTTCATCCAGTCCTGATGACATTCTTCATTTAATTTCTCGTCCCACTGCGTGCCTGCTCTCCACACCTTTTGCATCAGAATTCGGGAGCTGATGGTGAGCGGGCAGATAAGCCCCAGCGGGTCGAAGAGACTCATTATGAAGCGCAGGAACTCTCTTTTGGTGGGGACGACGCTGCCTTCTTTGATTTCCTTACTCAGCCTTTTGAATGAAATGTCAAAGGACAGAGTGTCTTCGCTCGTCGACCATATGAGTCCCAGCGTCCGTTCCATTTCCCCGCCGAGTTTCGACAGGCTGATGTTCTCTGGGACGACTGCGGGTAGCCTCTGGCGCAGCTCAGCGTTGTTAGTCGTCCACCCCCTGATGTTGAAGTTGCCGTGACGATGAATCTTCGTTATTTCGCCGATGAGCTTCATAGCAGTGTCCACGTCGTCCACGCTGTCGATGTAGTCGTCCATGTAGTGACGTTTTTGAATTGCTTCCACTGCTTCAGGATATTCCGCTCTGAATAGCTCGGCATTGCGATTCAGCACGAAGATTGCCGATGATGGGGAAGAGGTGGCGCCGAAGATCATAGAGTCCATCACGTAGGTGTCAGGTGTCTTCTGTCTGTCGGTGCCCCGCCACAGGAACAGCTGCGCCCCTTGGTCTTCTTCTGCAATCTTCACTCTCATAAACATGTCTTCAATGTCTGCTGTCATCGCTATTGGCTTCGACCGGAACTTGAACAGGACTCCCAGAAGTGAGTTTAGGAGATCCGGGCCGCTGAGCAGGTTGTCGTTCAGCGATGTGCCCTTGTACGTAGCGGCGGCGTCGAAGACCAATCTTAACTTTCCTGGCTTGTTCACGTTGGTCACGCCGAAGTGAGGCAGGTACCAGGTGACTGGTGAGTGTACCGCTCCTTCAATTTTCTTGGCGTAGCCTCGATCCAGCAGTCGATCCATCTGCGCGCAGTAGGCGGCGGCGAACGACGGGTCACGATCCATTTTCTTTTCAATGCCCCGTAGTCTCTTGTTGGCGTCTTCATAATTTTCTGGCAACTCCACGTTGTCTTTCTTCCACAGCAGTCCAACTTCCCAGCCCTTTTCCGTGAGCTTCGCTGTATTCTCGAGGATCGACGTCGCTCTGGAGTCTTCATAACTGTCGCGTTTGGTTTCTGTGATACCAATCGCGTCCAACTCGAACTGTTGTTTGACTAGTTCGTTCAAGTCGGCGATGTGATTGACTGCTTCGATGTCGTTCTTCATCTTCTGAATGGGGCCGTGCAGTACCCATCCCAATTGAGTGAGGGAGGCTACTGGCTGACCAGATCTTCCCTTTTTGATGTCACCTCCGACGATCAGCTCCCAGTTATCCTGCCCAATCAACAGGAGAGGCGTCGCGTTGTCCATTGGCTTGAAGTGCAGGTCTCTCAAGTGTCGGCACTGTTGTAGCACTTCCTTTGGCACTGACTGCGGTGGTAGCTTGATGTTCTTGATGGTCCTCATCTTCAAAGTGTGACTTTTCCGATTCGGCCCTTTCAATGTGACTTCGACGGTTCTGGAGTTCTGGTCGAAGACTGAGTGACCGCCCGCGCTGATGATGTGCAGCGGCGTCGTCGGTCCCACCAGGTCGGCTGCCAGTGAGTTATCGATGAGTGATACTGTAGCGCCGTCGTCCAGTAGCGCGTATGTGCGGCGCTCTGTGTCTCCCGTCTTGATGCTGACCGGTACTACCTTCAGTAGTGATTTCATGTGACGACCACCCAGGTTGGTGACTAGTTCTGCTTGCGGCGGGTCTTCACTTGTTTCTTCTTGACGTTTCACCACATGCAGTGGTGTGTGGTGATTGTAGTTGCACTTGGAGCACTTATTCGCACGACACGATGAGCGATGATGTTTCTTGATGATGCACTTGAAACACAACTTGTTTTCCTTCACGAAGTCCCATCGCTTGTCTGTTTCTAACTTGCGAAACTTCTCACAGCTTGTTAACTGGTGCTCGCCTTGACAAAAGTCGCAGCTAATCTTGGGTACTGCTTCCACCACTTTCATCACTTTGTGCACTATTCTTGACGGTCGCGCTGGCTGTTGCGTTTGTCTTCTTGCGAGCGGGGGTTGCCTCACAGCTCGGGCTCCGCTCGCTTCTGCAATCAGCGAGAAAGCGGCCGTATCGGCGAGCTTTTCAAGGAAGTCCACCAATACTGGCAGCGTCGGCGACACACGCAGATCGACGTTTGTCTCTGCCGATACACGCTCGGCAAACTCGCCGTACTTGATGCGCTGAGACGGTGTTAACTTGTCCAACAGCTCTTGCACTAGATCTGGGTTATTCAGGTACCCGTCTGCCTTGATGTTCTTCAGTGTAGACACGCAGGATCTGACTGCTGCACTGAAGTTGCGTAGCGTGTCGCTGTCGTTGTCGGTGATGTTGGGTAGGCTTCTTATCTTCGCCATCGCACAGCGTAGTAGTGTGCGCGGATTGCCATACGTGCGATCCAGTACTCGTATCAACTCGTCGGGATCGGTGCTTGTTCGTAGTAGATCTTCCACTAAATCCTTCGCGCTTCCGTGTATTGCCATCTGGATCCTCGCCAAGTTTTCTGACGGCTTGAAGTCGAAGGCTGCTGAAGAATCTTCGTATCTTCTTTTGAAGAAAAGCCAGTCTGCAGGATTTCCAGTGAAGTTAGGCAGTTCGTAGAAGGCGCGCGGAGTGATGCGCGGCTTCGCCATGTTCTGTAGCGCGGCGGCTATTTCTTCCACTGCTTTGTTCCGCTGCCCACGCTCCTTTGACGTGTCGCGACGCCCGTCCATCGATGTATTCTTCATAGCTTGGTACTCGCGTTCTCTCTCTGTTCGATGCGGCGTCTCAGTCGGCACGAACGGGGACTTGGATACCCATTCGCCGACTATCTCTCTTCGTACTTCGTGATGAACTGGTTGCGGTTCTTCTAATGTTTCGTCTTCAGCTTCCAGTTCGGCCAGTTGCATGGCTTTCTTCATATCAGCCAAGCGTTGTTGAGTCTCAGCCAAGCGACGCTGAGTGTTGAATCGCTCCAGTTCCGCTTCGTATTCAATGCGACGGCGCGCGGCTTCCCGTTGCGCTTGACTTGTTCGTGACGTCACGCTGCAGGCAACAGACGAGGCGGCAGCGGCGACAGCGGAAGCGGTGGCGGCGTCGGTGGTCGCGGCGGCGTCGGCGACGGCGGCGGCGTTGCTGGCACCGGGGGCGGCGTGTGCGGGAGCGCGCAAAATTGTACGGGTGGGCGAGCTCTCTCTTCGGTGAGAGCGACCCACAGAATGCGCGCTGTAGTCGTGCAGACGTCCCCCAACTAGCGGGATTTCAGGCACGTCCTCGTCGAATAATCCCCGTTGGTTTGATGCCGACGGCGACTGGACGTGGAGGTTCGACGCAGCGACGCCCGAGTCCGTCGCTAGGTGCGACAGGCTCGCAGTTGATCCGGGCGTAGGTTCCCGCTGACGTCGAGTCTCTTCCTGACTTGACTTCGTCTTGCTCCTTGTTGACACGGACATCTTCAATGTATCCGAATTCGAAGAACCACGATGTAGAATTCGGACCCCAATATATCCGGCTCGAAGGACCACGATGTAACGGATTCAGGTGCAGGGTTGCAGGGTTTGTCCGAGGTAGGAGTAAAACGCGTTCTAGGTAGTCAAGTGATCAACTGGTTTATTCACAAAAATGCCCCTGTACTTATTCCCCGCGGGCGTGCCGCAACTAGCGACCCGCCGAAGGAGCTACATTCTCTTGCGCTAAGCAACATTCTATAGCGCCATCTCTTTCTAACGAGCTATCTCGCTCTTACAATGTTGTCTCTTTCTACACATTGTCTGTCTCTATTTAATTACGCACGTGGTATTTTTACAGTGTCTTATCGCTATTGCTAGTACTTATTCTACATAAATCTATACATAAATCTTATACTAAGCGAAACTGTACAATATTGAATATATACTCTTATACATACATCTTATCCTATATAAAATCTGTACAATATCGTATACCATAAGTTTCTGCCGTCTACAGCGCACGTGGTATTTTCATGGTATTATCTACTAGTACAAAACTTATCCTACAAATCTTACATATACATAAATCTTAAACTAATCTCCGTGTCTGCCGTCTACAATAATCTTCCTCATTACGTCCAGACAGACAGATAATCTTCTTGTAATTAAAAGGGGAAAGTGGATCTATTACGTGTCACTCGACAACAGGAAAACCAATTGGTCAAATCGATTTTTCCGTCCGATTCCGGTTTCATTGGTTATGTAATTCAAAATAGTGTCAGTACCTATGGTTGTCGTGGTGATCAAAGAGAGCCGACATAGTTAGTTCTGGACTTGTTCAATTGTAGGACCCAGGGTTTGCGGGTTCGATTATGGGAAATACACCATTTTAAAGCAGTTTCTTAGCCTCATTGGTTTAATGGTTTAGGCACCTGCTCGTGGTCTTGGGGAACTGGGGTCAATTCTCGGGCTTAGCCTTTGTGTTGGTATTTTATTGTGACGAACGGCTTGATTTTAATGACGGAGGCCTTTGCCTAGCTATAAGACAGGCATTTAATCTTAGTTCCTCTTGTGTAAGTACACTTGAAATCAGAGGCTCGAAGATCAGATGAGTCTACAGTCTGGCGGCACATTGAGGGACGCTTCCAGGTGAAGCGTTCCTTAATGGAATAGGCCGCAGTGAGTGACCTATAGTATAAAAAAAGTTTTTACAAAAAAAAAGTTGAAAGTAAGTAATGTTATTCCGTTGTCTGCCCACACACCCACAGTACAAGCTTAGTTTAGGGCTAGATGGCGTATCGTAAATAATGTCCAGAGATTTATTTTGCTCTACTAGCACCTTAACCTTTACTATTACACCAAATCATACATAATAAAATACAGATCAATAATCAGATCGAATATGCTAATTGGATTTGATTGTCACACTATTACATATACGTAAAAACTTGTAGACACATTTATTACCTTATATTTACTCCAAAATAAGTCTTATGTGGTCAAAATACGGTCTAAAAGTGAGTAAAATGATTTATGTTAGACACAATGCCAGACATGTCGCTCTCGTGGGATTGTTCTCAGGGCTAATTATTGGTTGTTTCTTTGATTTTACCGTGTGCTTCGATTATAGGTTTGTATTGAAAGAATATTTTGAGGTGTATTAGGTGCTCAATGAAATCGTAAATAATATTATCCCACCAAAAACATAAATGTAAAAAAGGAGAGCCAGTTCAATACGAAAATTATGCTTGGCTGTGGGCTTCGCCGCAAAAAGAATCTTAAGGAGTGCCAAGTTCTATGATCTTAAAGTAGGTTAGATTTGACTTGGCCAGTTTTTATGAGAATTAAAATATATTATGTTGAATAACTTTATATAATGAAAACTGGCCAAGTCAAATCTAATCTAACCTACTTTAAGATCATAGAACTTGGCACTCATTTCGATCTCCATTCTTTTTGCGGCGAAGCCCACAGCCAAACATAATTTTTGTATTAAACTTGGCTCTCCTTTTTGACATTTATGTTTTTGGTAGGATATCATTACTTTTTGTAAAGAAAACTAGGCAGGTATTGAGAATTAATGTGGTGCCGCGCGCCGCCGAAGACACACCGTCGCGTTGGCCGGTTGTTTAGCGCGTATTACAACAACAAGTGGGGACACCACTTATTTCAGTCATTTTATAAAGTTATTCAACATAATATATAGGGAGAACCTTCTTTCCGCTGCTAAAATCCTTGCCCTCCTCTAAAGAGCTCTTGGGACCTTACTCACTTCGACTTGATTGGCGTGCCGAGAATAACTAACAACTAGAAAGTCGACAATATAAAAAATACTGAAAATGTAAATGTCTTTTTTTCCTATTTACTTACAACTTCTGTTTATTAAAACCAGGAAAATAATCTCACGACCATTGAAGGATTGGAAATTGTGAAACAAAAGCATTATAAATACAAGGTTTTACAGTACTTCCTGAAAAATTATATTGAAGAACATAATTGACATGCAAATGTCTAATATGGCCAGTTTCAACCCTACAACAACAACAACAACACCAGATAACAACAACAACAACAACAGATAATTTCGTGTTAGTTTATCTGCAACTACAGCAAGACAACTTAGATATTGTCTCTTATCAATTTTTAAAACAAGACAGCATCATGTTATTTGACAGCATTAAAAATTTTGTAGAGGTAGAGCCATGCTTTTTTACAGTACGAATGAGCCGGCTCTTCCGGGGAAGTACCACCCTCTCACATAACACCAGCGCGAAATAATAGTGACTACCTACTATTGTAGTTCGTCTGGTTTGTGAGAGTGCCGGAGGCCCACACCCCCGATACCCCCATAGGCCGGCAACGCATCACCGATTCCTCTGGTGTTGCAGATGTCCATGGGTGGCAGTGATTGCTTACCATCAGGCGACACGCAGACTCGTTTGCCGTCCCTGACACAAAAAAAAAATGATAAAAATAATATAAAAGGAGACGGTATTATTTTAAATTTTCACTAACTAAACTAAACTAGTCCATGATTTTGTATACTAGAGTTAGATACATCAACTCTACATAATTTATACTATTTGTTCCGTGTAAATGTCCTAGTTTCAGGTAAAGATGTCCATCTTAAAATATAATATAATAATTCAATTAAAGTTTGTCGGTCCGTGAGAAGATCTATTTGCATTAATTATGACGTCATTATTAGATCATTAATGACTTGATAGCCTACTGGATAAGCTGGCTGTATCATTGTCATTGTTCTTACTAAGTCAATAGGACAGAATAATGGCTGATGATTTAATATTCTGATATTTCTACTTCCTAGTAACTTCAGCTATTCACAGACTTTTAATTATATTGCTACACCTATGCCTTTTTTCGGAGGAGAATGCGTTTATGCTCCATAACCGTAGGCTAGCTAGAAAAAGCGCTAAGCCGTCCACTACCCACTAAACTCACCCGGTTTCCCCTTCACACCCGATTGAGACGAGCCGTTGCCAGCCTTGTGGCTATTGACCAGCCCATCCCCGGGTACCCCGACCGACCGGGCAGCCCGAGAAACTAGATGACCCAGACTTGGCTCGAGCGACCTGTGCAATGCGGGCGTTGGGGAGCTACCCCCGCCCGCAGGTCAACCCTCAGGCCGGAGGCGTGCTAAGTGAGCTCGCCTTCTCCAGCCCGGCCGTCTGCTCTCAACAGATAAGTGCATTCCTAATCCAGTAGTAGAGTCACTATATATTTCTTTTTTATTTCTGTTCTATGGAACCAGCTTCCCGCAGCGGTGTCTCCAAACCAAATGAAAACCTTCAAGAAGCGAGCATATTCCACCCTAAATGGCGGGCAACGCGCCTGCAACCCCAAGGGGGTCTCGGGTGCTTATGGGCGGCGGTAATCACTTATATCATCTATAATATAAAAAAAACTGACGATTCATAAGTGCATCTTTGAAGCCTATTTGAATAAAGCTTATTTTGATTTTGAAATTCAAAAACATGGCTCCATTTTATCTACGACTAATAAAATCTTAGGTAAGTAGATTTATCTGTAAAACAGTCAGTTTATTTCCTTATTATTTCCTTTGAACCATTTTCTTATCAGGTACAAGCGTTATCATACGTTGCACTTTTTATGCACTTTCAGGAATAAAAACTGCGCATCGAGATCATCGCACGATAAAAATTGCAGTGACTGATAAAGTTCGCTGCAGTTGAATGAACTCACTTTTTATCATGTCAGCTAAACTATTATTAATCCTAAACAAGCGGTCGCCTCCACGGTTTTACCCGCGCGTAATTTCTTTTGTCGATTATCCCCCCCTTCCCCCCACATTTCCGGGATCCAAAGTACTCTATCTCACCCGGGGATAGTGTAGCTTTCCAACAGAGAAAGAATTTTCCAAATGGGTTCAGTAGTTTCGGAGCTTCAATACAAACAAACAAACAATCAAATCTTTCCTCTTTATAATATTAGTAGATATAGAGTATAGATTATAATAGATGATTTGCAAACAAGATTGTTCATTAGACACCTGAAGGTATATTGCAAGGACGAGAGAAATGAAACGTCCCTAGGATAGATACAGACTCAAGTAAGTTGCTTCACGTTTTATACACAGTAAAGCCAAAGTAGGTTACACAGTACACCTCCCATCGTAATTATAAAATAAAATAAAAGGCCATCAGGCAGGATGAGTATGGATGATTTAAATATAAATAAATAAATAAATATCCCTGGACACTATTCACACAGCGCCATCTAGCCCCAAACTAAGCATTAGCTTGTGCTATGGGTGCTAGACAACGGATAAACATTACTTATATACTTTTTTTGTAAATACATACATATCATACATAGAAACACCCAGACCGATACAAACATGTTCATGCACACAAATGTTTGTACCGTACGGGAATCGAACCCGCGACCTCTGGTGTATTAGCCAACTTCTCGACCATTACACCAAATGGCTCTTCAAATTTGACTGCCTCCGTGGAACGTCGACCGTAACTCCGGCTAAGACGTTTGGAAAATTATAAGAACCAGAGGTCTTGAGTTCGATTCTAGCCTTAGTTCTAGCTGTTGGTGGTAGGACTTCTTCAGAGTCCGTCTGGTCTGCTACCCAAAACGGTTATGCCAGCAGATTTCACCTGTGTGGGTGTACAGGTGAAATCTGCTGGCATAACCGTTTTGGCTGTGTTCCGGCAATGTCGGAGCCAGTACACTTGAAATTAAAGGCTCGAAGATCAGATGAGCCTACAGCCTGGCATTGAGTGACGCTTCGTAGTAAAGTGGATCATCTTCACAACATAGGTCACAACTAAATGCGCCATTGCTTTAAGCCAAGTCATTGATGACTGACTCGTTGTTCTAAAACATTTGGCTAGGTTTACTACCAATTACATAAAAGTACGTCAGCTTCCTTTATCGATGAAAATAAATTAATCCAAACAATTAAAAACTTAGGTATTATTCAATAAAAACAAGTCTTAAAACAATGACCCGGTAAATATCTTTGTTTCATCACAATTACAATAAATTGACAATTGATATTAGTCACTCGTAATAGTCGGTGCATTAGAATCTGTATTAGAAATATTTATACTGAAATGGAATTAGTTATCATTTTTTAATCGGATATTGTCTTTAGTAGGTTTCATGACTGATAAATAATATAATCAGACAATATCACATGCATTGATCTTAATAAAACGTTTTGTTATTTATAGTTACATTATATTATTGATCCAGTAATGATAGTATAAGTTTGGATAATTAAATAAATAAAATTATCTTCTCCAGTACTCTGATCACTAGAGCTGACATTGTTTTTTTTATACCATATCAGTTGGCAGACAGACACGCAATCTGATGAAACTGAAACTGAAACTAAACTGAAACTGCGGCCTATTCCATTGAGGGATACCTCACCAGGAAGCGTCGCTCAATGTGCTGCCAGACTGTAGGCTCATCTGATTTTCGAGCCCTTGATTTCAAGTGTCAGTTTTTTTCGGACACAGCTCTAGTTTCTGGGTCACCATCATCACATCACCGCGTTTGGCAAGCGTGGTGATTAATCCAGTACCCATTGTAGCGATAACTTGATTTCAAGGATTGAGGCCTTTGCTCTGCAGTTTGATATTAACCTTTTCCACGCCAATGTCTGATATATCAGACAAACCATTTTCGTGCCCACCACGCCAATGTCTGATATATCAGACAAAAAAACATGATCAAGAAACGTTGTATTTTTACTTGCCTGAATGAGTTGAGTATAAACTAATAATTTTTTGGATTTTTTTTTAATGGTCGTGGCGTGTGTGGCACCATTTTCGGAAAAAAGCATGGCGGGGAAAGGGTTAAATAGGCTGGTACTTTATGTTTTTTTTTTTATTGCAATGTGTAACAAGACGAGCAGATTGTATACCTGATAGTAAGCGCTACGTCTGCTCTTAGACAATTCAGTGCCCAATAGCAATTACTGTATGGCACCGCTCTGCGCCCGCTACACCGAGACGACAGTTATTAGGTCTCATATAGGTACCCAGTAATTTCACTAGCTTCAGTGCCCTTTCCCCGAAACACAGAAGTGCTTGACACACTTTCTATTTCTCGGGAAAATATCTGGCACTCCGGTGGTACCCACCTAGACGGCCCAGTACAGGAACCTACCACCTGGTGGTGGTGTTGTGTCGTCTCTGTCACCATAACAGAAACTTGACTGATTTCCCTCAGAATGGTCATAATCACAATTTTGAATGTATGTCGGTGTCGTAAGTAGGAAGCGATCACAATGCCTTTGATTCTTCTCATTTTGCGGCAGTTGCGTAAAACTGGTTGCAATTTTAAGATCGTGCGTATACAGGGTGTTCTTAGATGTTGGTGATAGACGGAAATACTTTATTTCAAAAGTTAGGGAGTAATGTTTTAGTTGTTTAGCACCCTGTTGTGTGTTTATCTTATTCATATCATTTATTTTATCATAAGAAGAAGTAAAAGGTTTTTTTATTATAGGCACAAATGTGTGTCAATTAAAAATATAATATTAAAATATCAAATCATTTTATTCACTCACTTCAAATTCTATTTAGCCATTATAATCATTTCATAATCTTTCGATTTCTACAACAAAACTAATAACTAGTTTAACACAAATGTACTTGAAAAGTTGAAAAGTTGAAAGTGTGTATATATTTTATATATTTATATTATGTAATATGTATGTATATTTATGTAATTTTTTAATATGTGTTTATTTATGATATATTATTTCGTTTATTTCTGTTGTTTTTGTTTTCAAGTTTTATGTTTGTTGGCACTGCCCACTGTTTCTTTCTGCTTGGCCTCAAGGTTGACTGGGAGAGAATGCCATGAGGCATTAAGTCCGCCTTTTGTACTTGATTCGTGCAATGAAGCTTATATAAATAAATAAATAAAAAAGTTTGCAGACCTCAAGAAGCAGAGATTGCAAACATGAAATGAAACATAGATTTAACTCTATTTAACTTGTAACTCTATAAATCTGACAGTTTAATAAATTGACATTTCTCTATGTTTTAAGATATGTTTAAAGGCAACTGACGTACTAAGTAAAAAAAATAAATTCACCACTGATAATTTATATGTTAGTTAACATTGATTTGTTATCTTTTTTTAATACGACAAGAGAGACAGCGTCTGATTTATCTTACCAACAAATTATCAGCTACTTAACTGTCAGATATGTAACTGACTCTACATCTATTTAAAAGCCTACTTGTTAACAATAATCCACGAAAAATAATCAGTTTCGCAAAAAAAAATCGTTTTAGAAAACGCATCAACCTGTGCACGCTATCGTTCCGGTCTGGTTGTCTGCCCCTCTGTTATGTAACACCCTGTAGAAACGGCCGTACCTAGTTATTGCCTGTCTCTTCACGCTGGCTGCTTAAGGGGGTAGCCTGGGTTGTTAAGATTGTTTGGTTAAGGTATTAATAAATTATGTATTCAAAACAAATTTAAATAAACACCTCGATGGTACAGTGGTCTGAGTACCGAGTTATGATTTTGGAGTCCTGGGTTCGATTCCCGGGTCGAGCAAATACACACTATTACATTAAATATGATCCTTTTATTTACATTTTAAATTAAGCGCCATCTAGTCCCAATCTAAGTAATTGCAGTTGCAATTGTAAAAAATAATGTAGATATTAGTCGTCAAGCCTAGTCAGAGGCCATTTGGCGGTTTGATAACATCTGCCATTGCCTTACGCACCCCAAGCACTAGGCCAGAGCGTGGTGGACAAGCTAATGCTTAGTTTGGGGCTAGATGGCGCTGTGTGAATACTGTCCAGAAATATTTATTGATTTTATTTATATTTTGAATTTAAAGGCTCTTGAGCTGTAGAATAACAATTTTATTATTCAACAATAAAATGCTATAACTTATGCACTTAAACACGTGTTCAAACATAACCTTCATTTTTCCAACGTTATCGAGTATGCCGGCAAAATAAGCGCATGCTTCGCAAAAATTACAACCTGATTTCTTTGTAAGTAGGTAAACAAATATGCTTGCATGTCTACGGGGGCACGGTAGTGTTCTGGGCCAAGTAATATTTATGTTGTCCTCCCAGATCCGTCGACGGCGACATCCTTAGCTTGCGTTAGCCTGGGCCCTTGCAGGGCGCGAGCGTGACTAGCAAAACCAAATTTGGTTTTATTAAAAGTCCTGTAACCTGTATTGCAAGAAGCACAGTAAAGAGACCCACTTGAGTTATAAGTATAGTTGTAGGAGAGCTTAGGTCGAGATTTTCGAAACTGGCGTTTGGCGTCAAGTTCTTCAAGACGGGTAAGCTCAATGTTTTCTAAGCTCGTTTTGACAGCATTCCGCCATTCTCTCCTCTGAGCAGCCAGGGTCTCCCACGAATCACTGGATATGCCAGTAGCAACCAGGTGGCGCTTTACCGCCGCGAGACATACTCGGGTTGAAAGCCCCAACCCGAGCTTTAGACCCCTCAGAAGGCAGTTATTGTTGAAAGGTATGAAGTCTTAATCACTTGGCGACAGTTTGACAACGTGGTCATTTTTGACATTAATTTCTCTGGCAGGATATGGTAGCCATGGCGTTCTAAAGAAGCAGGGCTTTTACTATTTAATTAGTTTAAGCTAAATTTTATGGGAGCCAGTCACTATTATTGGTAAGTAAAATGCCAGTTGCTCCGATGTAATAACTAAACTTGCTCGAAGATCAGATGAATCTACAGTCTGGCAGCATATTAAGGGAGGTTTCCAGGTGAAGCGTTCTTTAATGGAATAGGCCGCAGTGGCTGCTTACCCTCAGGTGGGCTACGTGCCTGTATGCCAACTTACCTAGTATAAAAAAAAAAAACTGAATTATGATGCAAGCCGACCCTAAAGTGTAAGGTGTAATTACCGGTGGTAGAGTCACTCTGTCTGTATCATATTGACGATTCACTTAGTGCATCTTTGAAGCCTTATGAATAAAGAATATTTTGATGTTGAAAAGAACTTGGCTTTATTTTACTAGATTAGTATTGATACACATGTGCACAGCAAAACTGTATGAATGAACGTCAACTGATGACGTTGCAAAATACCTAACTCGAATTCGACAATGGCGGTGGTTGCGATTGTTCACTTCTTAGTACTCTTGATATTGTTATTTATATTATACGTAAAATTAGTCATTTGAAGACCACCTTGTCAGTTATGTGTAGTAAATACCACAGGCGGTCGAATGACTGTGTCCGTGGAATGGTAGTTAAGATGTTTAGGTGTGAAATTTTGGAGGTCGTGGGTTCAATTCCCATCTTGACATAATAGTGACTACTATTGTGTTTCGTCTAGTTTGGGAGAGTGCCGGAGGCCCACACCCCCCATACCCCCATAGGCTGGCAACGCATCAGCGATCCCTCTGGTGTTGTAGATGTCCATGGGCGGCGGTGATTGCTTACCATCAGGCGACCCGCTAGCTCGTTTGCCGACTCTGACATTAAAAAATTAAAATAGAAGCTACACTTGAAAGTACAAGCTCGAGAATCAGAGAAGCTTAGGGTGGCAGCATATTAAGCGATGCTTCTTGGTTAAGACGAGCCATTTGGTGTAATGGTCGAGAAGTCAGCTATTGCACCAGAGGTCGCGGGCTCGATCCCCGCGGTTTTACCCACGCGTAATTTATTTTTCAAATATCCCCCCCTTCACCCCACATTTCCGGGATCAAAAGTATCCTATATCACTCGGGGATAGTGTAGCTTTCCAACAGTGAAAGAATTTTTCAAATCGGTTCAGTAGTTTCGGAACCTATTTAATACAAACAAACAAACATTAGTATAGATTGTCAGGGTAGGTCGTATTGTTTTGAGTAGTATGTATGTTTATGAGTTGTAACTTGAAGCCATAGAGTATAATATTTAATCCATCAAGCCCCGGAAAACCAGACACAATAGAAAATCTATTGTTTACGCGACACCCGGCTTTCGGTCGGGTGTTTAAGAGTTAATGGTTGTGGTTTTTGAGTGTTTGTAGTACCTTCGTTGACTTTCAGAAGTTATGGGTAACACAAGTGAAACTATTGACTTGAAGATCAGATCAATGTATGTGATGTCCGATATGTACTTATTATATTATAATATAAGATAAACATTGTTATCAGCGCATCGTAGATAGTAGACGTGAGCGCGGAGGCTGCGCGGGAGTCGGTCGGCGACCCGCCGGCCTTGCACGTGCCCGCCGTACACACGGACGACACCGTCGCTCTACTATCATCGCAGGTTTATTGCAAGATGGCTGAAGGAGAAGCGGCTAGCCATATCAGCCATCATGACACACGGAGCCGAAACCTGGACTGTTGTCACTGGTCCATAAAGACGTTCAGCGGACAAAGTAACGAGACGTTCAGCGGAAAAATTAAAAAGAGTAACTGTCAAGTTTCTTGCCGGTTCTTCTCGACAGATTACGATATTCCGAATCCGGTGGTAGAGTCACTCTGTAATTGACGATTCATAAATACTTGATACAAGTTTACATGAATAAAGAATATTTTGATTTTGATTTCGATTTTGAATGGAAAGAGCTATGCTTGGCGTTTCTCTGCAGATCGAATCCGAAATGAGGTACGTGATACGACAGAGAACCAAACCTTGGTTCTCTGCATCAACATAGCTCATCAAATTAGCAAACTGAAGTGGCATTGGGCTGATCACATCATACGTAGAACCGATAACCGTCTGGGTGCGGTTATAGAGTACTGCAAATGAGCTACTCATGAAAGATAATTAACTATAACTAATAAGCAGAACCACTGGCAGCAAAAAGAAAGTTTTTCCCGTTGACACTATGCCTAATTGAATTCTAGAGACCCTATTCTTTGTCAGAAACAGCACCAACGTTATTAAGTGCTACTATACTGTGATCTTCTTTATTGTGGAAGTACTACTTCTACAGACGAGCTTCTCATTTGAGTAAAAGAATCACTATGCTCTATTCTCTCTCTAAATTAATAAAGATTATTTATTAAGATCAAGACCTTCCTTGTACGGTGACCCCAAGTAAATTGGGAGTAGGGTAAGAAAAAAAAGATAAACATCAAGACAAGTTATGTATAAAACACAAGTGTATGTAAGTGCTATTTATTTTTATTTGATACTAAATTTATTTATCAAAATTATTATTTTTCGTTCCATAATGTCTCGCGGGTGTGCGTGCATCGAGTACGTTGACTCGGCGACGGTTCTATGCAGTTTTTGGTAATGAGCCTCAGTTCACAACTAGTTTTCCTTTTTCACTTCGGAGAGCATCACTGATCTGTTCTGAGGGCAAAGGCGCTAGCTTTTGTTGGTATTTTGTGGGTTTTTTATTTTATACTCAGTGTGCCCGCTTTGCTTAGGTGGTAAACTGGTGTACTCAAAATCTGTATGAATAAAAGAAAGTGGTGTTGGTCACACTATTTATAACTCAAGAACGGATGAATCGATTTGGCTGAAAATTGGTGGAGAGGTAGCTTGAAACCAGGAGATGGACATAGGATACTTTTAACCCGGAAATGTGGGGGAAGGGGGGATAGTTGAAAAAGAAAATTACGCGCGGGTGAAACCGCGAGAGCGACCGCTAGTTATTTATATAAATAATTTATTTAAGTATAGTACAAATTATCATTAAATTAAAAAAATGTGTAGTTAATTTTTTTTTGGATTTTTCTTTTATTTTCTTCGACATGGCCGCGTTGGACTATTAGTATGTAGGGGGGGCGTGATATTGGGATCCTGCATTCAATTCCCGAGTCGCGAAAAATTTGCGTTGGTTTTTACAAACTAAGCTCGGGTTTGAGATTACCAATTCACATTTTGGCAAGCGTGGTGTTTCTAACAGTACCTATTTATTTATTTTTAGTAATAACGTGGTTTGGAGGCTTTTGCCCTGCAGTGGGACATTGATAGGTTATACTCTACCTTTTTCTTTTTTTCAAACATTGTACATGAGCCAGTATACTTGAAATGAATAGCTTGAAGATCAGCGATGCTTCTTGGTTTCCGCGCCTATATGCCAACTGAAGATATTACCTGCACTACAATTATCTATTGAATATTACCAATAGATAATTTTAGTGCAGGCATCAAATCTATTGACCTGCGGGCGAGGTTAGCTCCCTAACGCCCGCATTCCACAGGTCGCGCGAGCCAAGTCTGGGGGTCACCTCGTTTCTCTGGTGGCCCTCCCTAGGCGCCACCCCGACTTAAGACCTCTCAAGTCGGGGTACCCGTGGGGATGGGCTGGTCAATAGCCACAAGGCTGGCACCGGCTCGTCCCAATCGGGTGTGAAGGGGACACCGGGGGAGTTGTCGCGAGTCCCATCACACGGTCGCAGGTCTAGCTAGCCTGCGGTTATGATTTATAAACGCATTCTCCTCCGAAAAAAAGGCATCGAATCTATAAGCATGAAGAGAACTCTTATCTACTATTCTATCTATGGCAAAAATCTTTTTCGCACTCTTGCAAAATCAATTAGCACACAAAAATACTCACTTAATTCTTCAGTACAGCTCCACTATAATTGTTTTCTAGTTTTTTTTTCGGGAGCAGGTAAAGGGCGTCGCACTCAAGCCTGAGGGCGTAGGGCCTTCACCTCGGTGAAAGTAGTACGAGGAGCACCTCGCTTATTTAGTTCATTCACATCGGGATGGCACAGGGACTCTGTGGAGTGGGCACGGATCTCTCTTCCTCCTGCCCTGTTCTCAATTTATTTGGGGTCGGCGCAATAGATTCTTCTCTTCCATTCATCCCTGTCACTTGGTAACGAGGTACTCCTTTTTCACTTATTATGATCTTTCACGCAATCCATCCGCCCCTTTTTCACTTATTATGATCTTTCACGCAATCCATCCACCCCTTTTTCGGACGTCCTCTTCCTCTCCATCCACTAATATTCATATTCATCGTTCTTTTCGTAATGTGCCTTTCATTCCTTCTCTTCACATGCCCATACCAAGTTAAACGAGTCCCTTTCATCTTTTGTGTGAATATTTTTTCTGTACTAATTTTTTTTAGAATAATGGGGTTTTATGGTATGAAAGATGGGGATTGACTATAGTATCAAGGATTTTTGATTTATCTCGGGAGTTATTTTGATAAGCAAATCTAATAAATGTTACACAAATTATCCCTTTTTTGTTTAACATTCTTGTTGTATTAACTATTAATCCATCTAGCCCCGGAAAACCAGACACAATAGAAAATCTATTGTTAAGCGGCACCCGAGTGCCGGTTCGGCTTTGAGTGGTTAAAACAAGTTAATTTCTACTATTTCTTTCTAATATCAAATTTTTAAAACTTTTAATCATAAAAATAAGAATGGTCTTTAAGCATGACTTTTTTTAAGGATTTCGAAGAAGATTTTATTGGATATATTGTATTCGTAAGTAATTTGATATGTAGTATATTTGTGGCTTTTCATACAAAAAGTACATTTTAAATGATATCACTACACAATTCTGAATAAATATTAAACGCAACCTACTCCATGCATATCCCTGTCCCAAATTTCCAAGGCTGTCAAGAGGAAGAAAGCTTGGAAAGCGATAGTGGAATGTTCGACTCTTGCGCATCCCCCCTCCCCGCTCGGAGGGAGAGTGCAACGCCTCCGGCTTTGCTTGACAAAAACACGCTTCTAGCCTGCGTGAGAGGTATAGAAGATTTTTGTTTTTGTGCCTTTTTTCTGTTTTGGTCTTTTCTTACAAGAATGTACACAAAAAAATAGTTTATTTGATTGTTTGCCTGGCTCGATTTGCGGAATTTTGGTAATGACAAATGGTAATGCTTTAAGCGCCATTGGTCGCGGGTTGATACCAGGACCCTGAGTGATACCCATAATAGAAGTACCAACGCTAGTTACCTTGGGGTCAGAACGTGTATGTGATGCTATCCGATATTTATACCTAATCACTGCGAAATGTTCATTATGCATTTAAAAAAAGGTTTTTATGTAATTTCAGCTAATTGTTAGTACTTGCCACGTTCTATATTGAGGACCATCTATTATTATAACAGGACCAGACGACAACAAAATAAAAAAAAATCAATAACTATTTTCCGATTTTGTCCTTGCTAAGCCCTTAGGAACTCACAGTTGATCGTTTCCATCCCTCTTTCATAAAAACAGGTCTGACTTTTTTATAGAGTACTTTTATTATATGTAATTAGTTTTAAAACCCACGGTCAAAGATCGAATTTAATCAGAGGATGTCGAAAGTCAGTTGAAAGCGAAGCGACACCCTGCGGTATCAATCAAAAATAACTTTCACTTGGAGCCTTGTGGCTCGGGAAGGAGTCTCGGTATAATATCTTTATTTTAATCCTACTTTAGCACGGACAGATTAAAGAAGGGAAAATTAATTCTAATAATTTGTTCAGGATTTTTATAAGAATCAGGTATAAAGCCCGGAGGCCGTGGGTTTGATTCCTACTCTAGGCCTAGTGGCAGGAGCAGGACTATTTTTTTTTTTATTAATAGCGGCTTCGTGTTACCACAGTCACTGGCACCAATTCTGATCTATTGTGAACGCCACTTAGATTACAGTTCCTCTCCAAGCCCAACCTCTTCTCCGAAGAGGAGGATATTCTTGGGGAGGATATCTTTAGCCTCGTCTGGTTGTAGAATGTGCTTCCCCAGAATAAGGCTACGTTTGTGCATCAATGGCTCGCAGCGCAGTCCGTGAGTATATGCAGAGGTGTTTCGTCGCTAGTGTGACAGAATCTGCATTTCCTCGACTCGCGTAGACCAAACAGTCATGTGCTTATTAAGACAACAGTGTCCTGTAATGGTTCTACTAACCATGATGCCTACCTGTCGCTTACTCAGTCCTAAGATCCGTTTGGAAGTTTGGGTCCGGCCGTTATGCCCCCATTCCGGTTTGCCCCCGGCCGGTGTGCCCCCACGGTTTAACGGCAAACTGGAACAAATTTACTTAAAATTGTGGGGGCATACCGGCCGGGGGCAAACCGGAATGGGGGCATAACGGCCGGACCCGGAAGTTTTCGGATCAAAAGCAGGACTAAGAGTCCTTATAAATACTGATGAAACCTGACATCATTTTTCCTAAAATTTTCATCCTTAAAGAAAAAAATTTATAAAGTATTTAGTACCTATCGAAATTCAAATAGTCTTTCTAAAAACTAAATGGTTTGGTTTTTCTAAAGCTTACAACAATGATCTTAGTCATGTCCAAAAGTTTATAAAATATTACGTGTAGCGACATCTAGTGCAGAATAGCGGAACTAAGGCAACATTTAAAGCATGCTTACTTGTCGTATGCGAATAAATTTAATCTGCTTTCTTGTTGCAGCTACTAGCCGCAAGGTGGCGTTAAAAGAATAACACTATTTATTTTTTAACTCTATTATAATTTAGTGCTCAGTTGTTTTAAAAATAGTAATTATAATCTTGATTTTTATTACTAATTATTAACTATCACGTTAAGTATTACGGAAGTATATTAATTATTATACACGTCAAAGTATCCCATTCAATGAAGTTCCTAACGGAATTGGATTGGATGGATCGGATGTTTTTCCGGCATAACTGTTATATTGTAATGTACTGTTTTGTACATTAGTGGATATTATTAAAATAAATAGGAAATAGTTATATTTTTGTTATTAATAATATAAAAAATGCAAAAAAGGAATGTTTCCGCCCGGGATCGAACCGGGGGCCTTCTGCGTGTTAGGCAGATGTGATAACCGCTACACCACGGAAACTGATGGCATCTGTTATGAAAAACTTAACTATAATTATATTTTGCTTATATAAACGTTTGAGCACAGATAATATAATGTTTGAGTAAACTTTTTTCTGCAATGTTTATACCTACATAACTAACGAGAAAAGATTTGATTGTTTGTTTGTATTGAATAGGCTCCGAAACTATTAAACCATTTGATCCCAGAAATGTGGGGGGAGGAGGGTATAAAAAATGGTTTTAAACGTTTACTCAAAATACATTAGAATGGAAATGTTGTTTTTTTTTTCTTCAGGAAGCATCGCTCAATGTTCTGTCACGCTGTAGATTCCTCTTGGTTTTTTCTTGTTTGTTTCATAGCATCTTCACCTTTTTATTTTAGTGTAGTGCTAAAGATAACGCAACGCAACTGAAACGATTGCGTTAAATACGAACAATATTAATGTCAAGTGTTTTGCCGGTAGATAAAGGCCTAAAGTGGCGTGTTTGACGCCACGAAAGTATTTAACATACTTGTTTGTTTGTGAAAAATACTGACATTACGTACATACCCCGGCAAACTTCTTGAACATCGGGTACGCTATTGGTCAGAAAGCGCGAACGTCAGAAGCATACCTCTGACTAGCGTTCTGTCTGACCACGCTATTAGTCACGCGCGCGCGCAAGTGCACATAATTTATTTATTTACTATTATGATCTAATTTTTCTTTATCTCACAAATTCGGGACTGTGACAGCGAATTTGAATTTTCTGGACAGAAAAACCCAATTAACTACAATTTTTTGGTTGAACCCAAGACTTTTGCTTGGCCGTATCTTGGAAGTGCGACAGCCACTAAGGCAGTCAGTAGGGCTAGCCCAGACAACTGGTTTACAACAAAAAAAAAGGTGATAAATAAATTTGAATCGAGCAATTATAGGATATTAAATAAAACAACTTTAAACGGATGAAAACTCGAATAGGTAGGTATTCTTCATTTTAAAATTAAACCCGACGTTTCGACTACTTTTCAGTAGAGTTTTCATCCGTTTAAAGTTGTTTTATTTAATGAGTAGTAACCGTGTAAATATTAGATATCAATAGGATATTAATTGACAACAAGCTTTTATTCGCTTTTTTTGAGTTTTTGGAATAAGAAACCGAGATTATAAAAATTTGGAAGTCTCTTTGTTTCGGCTTTTGAGGCCACAGCTCGGGATTGTAACCACCACCATCCGCATTTGGCAAGCGTGGTGTAATGATGGGTACAGCTTAAATAGCTGTCCTACCCATCATTGGAACGATAACTTGATTTCAAGGATGGCTTTTTCCCTGCAGGTGGGACCGTGGGACGTTAGCTGATACTACTACAATTATGTATATAAAGAGAGAAAAAGTATGTATTGTTATTTTTGTTTGTACGAGCCCTAGTTCTGATACGTCACTGTGACGTAATCCCGATAGTACCAGCGTGTATGACGCACGTGCGCTTATTGTAAGGACCTAACGCGTGTCTACATACTCCCTACTTATATAATACGAGAGTGCCTCTGTCTGTGCCTACGTCTGTTCCCAAGGTCTAGTCAATAAATAATAATTATAAATATCTCTGGACATTATTCACACAGCCCAATTTGAGAAAGTCCAATTGCCCGATCCGACAACCCAGGACAGACTGTCCTGGCGCCACAAGATAAGGAGAGCCGACCCCACCTAATGTGGGATAAGGTGAAGACAAAGAAGAAAGAAGGAGACATTATTCACACAGCGCCATCTAGCCCCAAACTAAGCATTAGCTTGCCTTGTGCTATGGATGCCAGACAACGGATAAACATTACATAAATACTTTTTTTTGTTAATACATAAAATAATAATATTATACCTACCTATTTGAAAAAAGAAATTATGCGCGGGTGAAACCGCGGGCGGAAGGCTAGGTACAATATAAATATTTTCACATACATATTTAAGTACACATGGTGTCAACATACGAATGCTAATAATGTAAACAATAACTAAATCCAGCTCTGTCATTAAAATGCATCTGTCAGCACCATCGAACAAAGAATGTTTTGAAGCCAAAATACGTTCGACGAATGAATCCCTAAATAGCTTCGGTACTTTAAATTCACACAGGGCCATTGATGACTGCCTAAAATAATATACAAAGCGGAATATAAGTGACAGGTTTAAAAAAATATAATCTCAGCAAAAATACAAAGGTGAGCTTTGGATTTTTATACGAGTATGTGCGTATTTACCACTAGCTCGGCGGCATCGGAAGACATCATGAGAAAACCTGCACAATCCATATATAGCCATGATCCAATGGCTCTGGTTCCCCTGTTTAGGGTTACAGAGGACAGATGGCAGAAGCTCGAATGTACCTAATAACTGGACTCGCCAAATCCTGGATTCAGACTAGTTTTTGGACAAACGCTCGGAGGAAGAGGAAGAGATATATAAATAAATAATAAATAAATATCTCAGGACATTCACACAGCGCCATCTAACCCCAAACTAAGCATTCTTGTGCTATGGGTGTCTGACATCCAACGGATAAACATTACTTACTTAAATACTTTTTTTTTTGTAAATACATGCGAGTACAATATACATAAAATATAATACATAGAAACACCCAGATTGATATCAACAGTCATGTTCATGCACACAAATGTTTTACGTGCGGGGATGGAGCCCGCGACCTCTGGTGTAAAAGCCGACTTCTCGACCATTACACCAAATGGCTCGTCGAATGGCTCGTAGATGCTATTGTAAAAAAAAGGCTTTCTGTTAAGTATCTTGCGGTACTCCTTAACGGGCCAATGACGTCGAAGAGCTGTAGGATAAAAAATATGACATGCAAAAAAGTTAAGCTGTAAATCGAGTTGCAAAATAAATACTTTGACTTTGAACCCACTTCTCATAATACAAAGAATTCATATAACTTCTTATCGAAATGTCCAGTAGCCATCTAGTACTGTCATGGCTTATCTGCGCGATAAAGATTTGATTAATAACGCAGTAGGCAATTTTTGAAGTGCGCCTGCGCAGGGATACTACGCAATAAGTATTGGAGTATGTAGATTATGAATGACGGGTTTTTCCAATGATATTTAAAAATATATTGACAACACTAAATAAAAAGTAAAAAAAAGTTTCAGCCTATTTCACACTGCAGGGCAAAGGCCTCCATTCTTGAAATCAAGTTATCGTTACAATGATGGGTACTGGCTTAATCACACCCGAACCTGTGTCCAAAAAACCGACACAAAGATTTTGGCCCGGTACTTAAACCACTAGTCCATCGAGGCGTTAAATAATCCACCAAAAATATAAATGTAAAAAAGGAGAGCCAAATTCAATACAAAAATTATGTTTGGCTGTGGGCTTCGCCGCAAAAAGAATGGAGATCTAAATGAGTGCCAAGTTCTATGATCTTAAAGTAGGTGAGTTTTGACTTGGCCAGTTTTTTATTAGGTCAGTCAAGGTATATTGTGTAGGAAATACTGATCCCGGCAGAGAGTTCCGCTCCTGCGCGTTCAGTATCAAACGTAAGGGTGGATACGCTTACGAGCCGAGCACGAGCGGAGCGCAAGCCGAGCCGCTCTGCTCGCGTGACAAGTGTGGACACACAAAGAGCCTACAACAATCACTCTCCTGCAAATCCCTTTGTGTTCGTCGAAAAACCGACAATAGGCGGAGCACAGTCGAATACGAGCCAAATGCTCGAAGCGCGCTCGTTCGAGGCTCGAAGTCGGTCCACAGTACACGAATTTTGGGTCGGCTCGTGATCCGCTCGTGCTCGGCTCGTAAGCGTAGATCCACCTTAATGCAGGACTTCATGGACAACGGTGATGATTTACAATCAGGTGACTTACTAGTCTCTAATATTAACAGTATATCTGTCTGTAGACCAGCGTTGCCAGACGTCCCGATTTTGGCAGGACGTCCCTATTTTTAAATCAAAGTTAAATGTCCCGCGCGGGACAGGCTCAGTCCCGCTTTTCGGGGAGAACTCGACCGTACGTCACAGAATATTAATAGTACTCGTACGCGCAGAGTGCTGAGAAAGAAAGGCGCGTAATGAAGTTAGGAGTGTGGGAGAGAGAGGCTACTTGAGATGGCTACTTTTGCTATCTATTGTCACGTAAACGTAATTTAATTCAAATAAAAAGATAAATATTTGAAAACCTTTAATTATATACGTTTTTACTATGTCCCGCTTTTGGCGGAAGAATCCCGCTATTTTCACTCAAAAAGTACCAAAGTCCCGACTTGGCAAAAATAAAAACTGGTAACGCTGCTGTAGACCTATGAACTTGTGCACTACACAGCTACATACCATGGCATAACCTTTGGTCGAGAGGGGGCCAATTGGCCGGTAAATTATCCTTTAAACATCCGGATTTGTCCCACGACGGCCACTATTGGCCGATTTATGACTCTGACACACTCAGTCCTAGATAATCTAAGATTGAGATGCATTTATAAGGAATAAATATCCTTGAGCATTATTTAACGCCTCGATCGCCTAGTGTTTTTCTGGGCCATAATTTTTGGGTCCTGGCTTAAAAATCGGGGTTGGGTAAAAGGGCATTAAAGATTCCGGCTCTCCTACTGGTCCGCCATTTTTTCTAAAACCAAATGGGACTAAATGTATGAAGAAACGCAACTTTTTTAGTAGGCACAGTTTGAGGTTTACCAAATGGGAAGTAGCCGCCATTTTGAACTTTGGTTGCTTATATCTTGGAAATGTGACACTTTACGGGTTTTCGTCTAATGAAGGATGTTTGTATTTATTAACACTATTATAGGTATCCATTTTTGAAATAATTTCAAGAACGCTGTTTTGATAAAATATATAAATGGCGGGCCTAGTACCTACTAAGCCAGCCTCCATATAAAAATTTGTGTCGGATTAAGTTATTAGATTAAAGTTGTAAACGACCCATATATCCATTCACAAAATTATTAGGAGATACCAATATTTGTTCTAAATTGAGTTAACAGACAGATAAAGTATAAAGTAAATAAATATAACTGCGTTTTAAATACCAACATTTAAGTGTTTGTCTAACCAAGGTTAAACTTCGATTGCAGCTAGTGGCCAAAATGGTGGGATGGGCTTACGTCGTCGGCAACTACGCCATATAACGCGGGTTCGATCACCAAACAGAAAATAAACACATGAACATGTCCCATCGTAAGTCTGAACCGATCTTAGTATTTTCTCGAATATCAGATCACGATATGTTTAGCCAGTTGTATAAAAGTCTTTAAAAGTCCTACTATTGAACGATCCAGACAGAGTAGAGCCAGAGAGAGACCTACTGTAATAACCGACTTCTTACACCAAATGGCTCATCAAAAACATTTCACCTGCGATTTCAGCTGAAGTATATTATCGTATACACACATACGCACACACGTCGTTGCAAACATGTATATACCTCACGGAACGTGTGCATTAGTCGTACGCGCATCGATTGGTTAATGGAGAGCAAACGGTCTATAATTGGGGCCACGTTCAGCATTGTTCAAGCCCCACTAATGTTTTACTAAACCTGCTTCCGTGAGATGTGCAGTGGATATGCACGTGAGCTCTTTTGTTTAGATGACTGCCTCAGACGCACTGGCTATTAGAAAGCACTATATAGCTCTTTTTGCAGCAGAGTTTTTTTGGTTCTGGGCTGGTTAATGAGGACAAGGCTGGAACCAGCTCGTCGCAATCGGGTGGAGAGGAGAAATCTGGGGAGTTAAGTGGGTAGTGGAACAAAAAAAAAAAAAAATTTCTTCTTCTTTTTTTATATATTTGGACTAAGCTAGCACTTGACCACAAAGTTACCTTATGTTAAACAACTATGAGGTCTACGATGTAGCGCGCTTGCTTAAGAAAAGCCCGTTAATTCTGGCCTTGAAGAGCCCCAAGTTGTATTGTGTAGGAAAGACAGATCCTGGCAGAGAATTCCACTCCCGCGCAGTCCATAACAAGAAATATGAAAACGCAACATAGGCATCCTTAATCTTTGTATTCATATATGGGATAAGATTGGGCGCCACTTTGACGACACTTGGTTTGGAAACATGGAAAAGTTGGTTCTACGGTGTCATGTTACGTCGTAGCAAGTAGTAGAAGTACATCCTAGAAACGCACAGTGCTACCGCCACTCATCTAATATGGTACGAATGAAACTTTAGTTTGTAGCAAGTTGTACGACGCGACGTCTACAATTTTTAAACACTTCTTCTACACACTACTAAATTATACAGACAGCCATTAGTATACATGTTGTCATAGACCGATTAAAAGCAAAGTCGATCATCATGATATCGCCGTTTTAGCTATTTTAATTAATAATTAACAGGATGACTTGTTTTGATCGCAATCTACACTAATTGTAGCCAATTCAAATTAATTGCGCTTTTAACTAATGTCACAGTTTTTGTGGCATACAAAAATCAAAAGCGAGCCATAAAATAATATTATAATTATTTAAACACTAGCGGGCGCCCGCGGTTTCACCCGCGTGGTTCCCGTTCCCGTGGGAATATCGAGATATCCTTTCTTAGCGGATGCCTACGTCATAACATCTACCTGCGAACAATGGCAATTTATACCTGCATGTTTTTAAGGTGTCTTAAAACTTGACTTATACAAAAACGATTATTTGAATTAGCCAGATTTCTACATCATAACACATTTTTATTTAAAGGCTGATATTAAATCATGAACTATAAAAACCTCTCAGTTGATTACAATATTAATATCTTACGCGTTTGTGTTGCCGCTTTAGAAAAAATAACACATTTATATTTTTTTTTCAATAATAAGATAAAGGAATAAAAATAATCCCACCAAAAACATTCTGTAAAAAACTAGCCAAGTCTCGATGGAGCTGCTTGTTTAGCTCTAAAAAGTAATGAAATCTAGACAAAGTCGTGCCAAGTCTAAGGTTCCTTACTGCGATTTCTTTATTATTATAGTTAATGTTGTGTGACTTGGCCGTTGAAGGGTACACAAGGGTACAAAACCAGGTGCTCCATTACTCCATTGCACCAATCTGTCGCCAGAACCGCTACCCATTGACGATGGAAAATTGCCACTTGGGAAACGTTGATTCAATAACCAGTCAATTGTAGAAGACTTAATAAAGCTGCGTATTTTAACGTACTGACGAAAGAATGTTCAACCTTAACATTCTTTATACGTTAGTGTCTCATTTGGCCCTTCGAAGTCGAGTTGCAGGTCCGTTTGGCCGTCTGGCCCTTCAACGGCCAAGTCACACAACATTAACTATAATAATAAAGAAATCGCAGTAAGGAACCTTAGACTTGGCACGACTTTGTCTAGATTTCATTACTTTTTAGAGCTAAACAAGCAGCTCCATCGAGACTTGGCTAGTTTTTTACAGAATGTTTTTGGTGGGATTTCACTTCTTTTTGTAGGAACGTGGGCATATTGATTTATTTTGTATCTATTTGGAATGAGACGTTTCCCGTAAGAATTTAAAAGCCAATGCCCTATTCCAGGTTATAAATAAGGAGGGGGAAGGGGGATAGGATTGATAAGGTACTACTATCCCCATCCCCCACCTCTCCCTCCCTTATACTACTATCCCCATTCCCCCACCTCCCCTCCCATCCCCTTCCATCCCACCTTACCCTCCCCCCTCCACTTCTCCTTCCCCCACCCCTCCCCCCATCCCCCTTTCCCCTCCCATCCCCCCCCACCACCAAATGAAGCGGCTCACCAAGTTGAGTATTTTTTGTAAAGGCGGTATATGTCGATCTCTAATAGTTTGGTTGGGCTCTTGTGTTTTCTAATCAGGGTCACCAGGTACTCCAGATCTTCGAATATACTAGTTTTTATAGTTTTCCCTTTATGTGGCCATTAAACCCTAACTCTGTACCAAATTTCAGCTCTCTGAGTTAATGGGAAGTACTAGTTCTATTATGATGATCATGAGTGAGTGAGTGAGTGAGTGAGTGAGTGTCTATCATAAATGCGAAACTTTGCTTTCGCTTAACTTCGGAACTAAATGACTTACAGACTTGAAATTTTGGATTTTAAGTATGTGATTATAGCTTACTAAATGACGAAAATTTCTGCGTTCTGGTCTTATCCAGAGGTTCTCAAATAGGGGCCTGAAAATGCGGCGAAATGGTTCCAGTAAAGGATGGTACGGCAGTGTTTGCTTCGCGCTCGACTTGGCGGGGGCACTGCCGTGCCCCCAGATTTATTTCAATGCAATGTGTAACTTAGAAATTATATATCATTAAAAATAGCACAGTGGAAGTTCCCTTCGTACATAAAATAGCGTAATGTTTCTTTATTGGTATAAATGTAACTTTTAAAGCTGTCTCGTGTAATATTTAACTACCTGCCAATTGCAACACTGCTACCAAAGTTATTTTGACAGCAGGAAACTGCAAAGCAATTTGTTTGACAGTCTATTTTTTTTATAAAGGTTTTGGCTTTGCGCGGTTTGTACTTTAGCCACAGACGATATTTAAAAGGTCCAGTATTCTCATAAATGTTTTAGGAGACTGTTTATTTTTCCTCTGACTGCTTCTAAGATGACTATTTTAATAAAAAATAATTTTATTATTTACTAAAAGAACAAAATAAACCAGGATTTGTTTCATTACCAATATAACCTCAAAGTACAAAAATACTTATAACTTTTTTTTGCAACCACCGTTTGTTAAAATTCTTTTTGGAAATGTTTATGTAATGCAATTGCTAGTGTATAAGCATTTTTTAAATCATAGACGCCCCAATTTTTATCCAGGACAAACGTAGTATGGGACTTTGCCATTGTTCTTTAAGCCCGATCCGTCCAGTGGTTTGGGCTGTGCGTTGATATCTATCTATGTCAGTGCGTTGATACCTATCTACCTTTGAGTTTTATATAATATATAGATTTTAAAGTTTTAACATGCATGAACCGACTCATCGCTCTACCTGGTCTGAGGGCGTCCTACACTACGTCTACGGTCTCCATTCTAGAACCCGTTCACCCCAACGTTTATTGGTTCTACGGCTGATATGGCCAGCCAACTGCCACTTCGTTGTTTCTGATGCCCATAACACAAGTGCTTACGCTACATACTTTGGGGTCAGATCAATGTATGTAATGTTGTCCAATATTTATTATTTATTAAAAAATAAGTCGTCAAAACGCTAAAGGGACAGCACCTCTCGAATATCTCTGATTACAAGGTTATGTAATGCCGAGTAATGGATATGTCTGACATTTGACGCAGGTGTGCTCCATGCTTGACCAAACCGGCAGAGGCCGCCACAGCCCACTGCGCATGCGTCAGATTCGTGTATAATATTAATTCATATTATTGCGTATTGCGCTCTGTTTTATGAGTGAGAGTTCCGGAGGCCTAACCATTTCCCCTTGTACTGGTTTATAGCTGGAACCAGCTCGACCCAATCGGGTAGGAAAGGGAAAACTGGGGGAGTTTAGTGAGTAGTGGGACGCTTTAGTCTCCAGTCCCACACACGACCGCAGTTCTTCTTAGTCCCCGCACATGGGCCACTCGCCACAGCCACAAAACGCCGCCCCTAGCATAATTTCTGTAGTTTTAAAGCAAAAAGCTTGTAGCGTGTGGCGGCCACCGGCGTCAACCGTTTGCGGCGAGCCCATACAAAATGTATGAAACCTGCAGAAAATGGCACATCTTCTGCAGGTTGTGGTAGCGTTTTTGTGGCAGTGACGTGTGGCGGTGGCCAGTGTGCAGCGACACTTAGCCTGCGTTTATAGTTCCTAAACGCATTCTCCTTTAAAAAAGGGTTTTGGCGACTTACCATTGTCGCCTGATATTAGCAAACATGAAAGAGTCGATATATGATGCAATAAATACGTTACATAATGCACCAATGATTTATTTCCTGGAAAAGCTTAGCAAAAAGTAACTGAAACGAGACACCTTTATTCCTCAGAGTGTCAAGGGCGAGTGCTTCTTTTCATACTTATTTTTAACATAATTTTTAAAATTCACAGTAAAATAAAAATGAGTCACGTAAAAGGTGATTCACGACTTAATTATGTAAATCTTTTAAATCAATTACCTGATATGAAAGGTAAAATAAATCACAAAATAGGATTTAAAGTGTAATATGTTTGTTAATAATTATGATAATTGCTATGAGGGAGATTGGGTTTTTAGTGATAGCAGACGATAAAATATGTCTCCTAAGATCCCAATCATTGAAGTAAGACAGATATAAAATTATTGAAGTAAAATGTAAGTTAAATTTTCAGGTCGACCAAACTTTGTTGTTTCAAAAACAACGCGGATTTTTTTTTTATAAGGAAGCAGTCAGGATAGCCTGATGGTAAGCGGATGTAAGGTCCAAATATAAGGTTGACTGGCTCAACAGAACATAGTACTCATTGAGACAATCACCCTCACACTGAAGGCCTTTTGAGAGTTGCTTGTTGGGTGTATAGGTAGTACGAGTAAGTTCCTATTATTGTAATGATGCCTTGATTCCTTTTTCTGAACGTTAGTATGTATAATATTACCGATAAACATGTAGATCAACAAAAATTAATAAAAATAAATATCAATGGACATTCTCCTGTTCAGTCGGTAAACGCATTCTCCTGCGAAAAAGGGGGTTATAGTGACGTACCATCGCCTCATATAGATATTATAAAAACATAAAATAAAGCACCGATAATTATTGTTCAGGAAAAGCTTAGTGCAATTTATATCCGTTTTTACGTCATCCGACGTCATATTTTGCAATCGCTACTATCGCATATTTTACTAAGATAATTTTTAAAGAGTATATCAATCATAATTAATTATAGATAATTAATTAATTTTATCTTCAGTCAATTGTAGCAATGTGGGGTGAGGGGTGATAGTAAGTAGCAAAGGGAAACATTAATATTTTATGACAGACTAGCTGCCGCCTACGCGGTTTCACCCGCGCGTAATTTCTTTTTTTAAATATCCCCCCCTTCCCCCACATTTCCGGGATCAAAAGTACCCTATGCCACCAAGGGATAGTGTAGTTTTCCAACAGTGAAAGAATAATGCAAATCGGTTCAGTAGTTTCGGAGTATTCAATACAATGTAAACCAATTTCCTCTTTATAATATTAGTATGATTTATGCCAATTTTCATTCGTTTAACATACAACCGATGAACCGACGTCTCTCTTCTCAATCGTTCCCCCATTACTGAGGATCGTGACTCCTTAGACGGTTCATGGTCTGCCTCCAACCGATACGGTCCGTCGCCTGGTGAAGGGCGGCGCTGACTGGTATCTCCAGCTGTTCGGAAATCTGGTTCGACCATCTCTTCGGGCTGCGGCCTCTGGGCCTTTTGCCTTCGACTTTTCCTGTCACCACCAGCTTTTCCAGATTGTTGGCCTCTCTTCGTGCGATATGACCAAAATAGCTCACAACACGGTAAAGGCAAATCGAGGATAGACGAACCGACAACCGACGTATAGCATAGTATTTTCCGAAAAAAGAAGTACATATTTACTAGAAATATAGATGTTTTGTGTAAATCGATTAGATAGAAGGACCTACTTGTCATCTAAATATACCCAATCGCGACAAACAAACACTTCTCGATAGTTCTATCTCTGATTTCAAACACGATTATAAATTTTATCGGTTCGTAAGGTGTTTTTGTAACCACAAAAAATTGCAAAATACTAAAGTACCATAATACATAAGGTGACCCATTGCACTGCAAAGGCTTCCATAATTTATTCTTATTTTTTATATTTGGACTAAGCTGGCAATTGACCACAAAGTTGCCTGATGTTAAACAACTATGCGGTCTACGATGGAACGCGCTTGCTTAGAAAAAGCCCGTTAATTCTGGCCTTGAAGAGCCCCAAGTTTTATTGTGTAGGAGAGATCCCGGCAGAGAATTCCACACTCGCGCAGTCCGTATCAAGAAAGATAAAGCAAATCGCTTAGTTTGTACGCGCGGTATCTTCACTGTATACGGATGGAGTCCCTGACCAAGTCTAGTAGTTCGATGATGGAACAAACGGACAAATGGCCAAATGGAGTAGTTCAATGGTGGGCAACGCACCTAAAATCTTGTCTCGGGTGTTCATGTGGTGCGGTGATGTAAATTGATTGAAAAAACCATCCTTTGGCTCCAAGGCCTCTCCTGCACGCAGTGCATCCTGTCAAATAGCGACCGAGATTCTGGCGACCTACTGATGGCGATATAACCAAGGTGTAGCATAATGCCACATTCCAGTGATAGGCTGTAGCGTCACCGAGGCTAAAGCTACGTCCTACGATCGCTGATCTGCTTGCTCAGCGAGGTGATGTTTTTTATACCACATCAGTTGGCAGACCGACACGCAGCCCACCTGATGATAAGTGGTCACTGCGGCCTATTCCATTGAGGGACACTTCATCAGGCTTCGCTTAATGTGCTGCCAGACTGTAGGTTCATCTGACGGCCTATTCCATTGAGGGACACTTCATCAGGAAGCGTCGCATAATGTGCTCCCAGACTGTGCTCGTCTGATCTTCGAGTCTTTAATTTTGATTGTACTGGCTCCCACATTAATATTGCCGGAACACAGCCAGAGCTGTTATGGCGGCAGATTTCACCTGTGGTAGCTAGCCAGTCGGACTTTGAAAAAGTTCTACCACCAAACAAATTATAGGCGATTATAGGCAAATTGGAATATTTGCCTATAATCGCCTATAATTTGTTTGCAAGCGTATGTTTGGAAAGGCCTATGTCCAGCAGTGGACTGATGATGAGGTATCCATACGCACTTGCGTCACATTTCATCAGAATAACAATTTGCATATCGTGTCTAAATGCGTATTTTCTCGCGCCACATGACTTGTTTTTACGCAAAACAATTCTAATTGTAATTTTACGAGGCAGAGATAAACATACACATGGTATATTATCGAAGTAATCAGAATCCACAAGTGTTCATGACTAATACTACTAAATGCTATCTTGCTTGGCTACAAATTACGATTGTAGGGTTGATTTTTTACACACCTGACGTAGAATAGCTCTACACAAAAAACAAACCCAGTGTTACCAGAGACTGATAAAAAATTACCTAACCCAATATGAGAGAGCTAATAGGAAGATTTACCTTCCCAACAACAAACAAACAAAAAAATTAGTTGCCAGAATTAGTTTTGATTCTCTCATGTTACTTTAATGGTACACGAGTCACGACTGAATAATGTGACTTCGAAGACCCATTTAATAACACAAGTTTTTATTGATCATATTCATGCATGTGATGTTGTATTGGTGTCGAAAAAAGTGTCCGTAGTTGATAAATACCATATTTTCTTTTTGGTTACTACATCGCCCGGCACCGTAGCCTATATTCGGCTAAGCACATTGATGAAATCATAAATTTTAGCCTCGATAAGAGAGCGGAAAGTCAGACAGCGTTCTTCATGTATTTAGTCATATCCATATCCAGATTGGCCCCCTTGTATCTTTCGCCCTATCGGACAGATTTCAGGTTATCTTATCAAATGTACTACAAACGGTTTTCGATATTTGCGACGGCTTCCACATTTATTGAAGTGTGATAATTTAAAATAGGTATCTTACATAAACTGACATACTGTCCTCCTTACGTTCATTCCTCACCATGTCAATGTGCAAAATTCGGGTAAACTTTTGCTTATTTATTTTATAATCCCATTTAGTAAGTCAGATGGCGTGACAATCTTGACGAATATATCCAAAATTGGCCAGAAAAAGCTAAAGATGTTTGGAGAGATTTGGGGGAGGCCTTTGCTCAGCAGTGGGATCACCTATAGGCTAAATAAAAAAACTAGTAAGTGTGATTTTATCTCACTACAGTTGGCAATTAAAAGGCTTAATTAAGTACATTAAAAGCTAAGGCGAACCAATTAATGGTTTCAAAAGTCGCTTCACATTGTGAGGTTGGTGGATCGAATCTCATCTCGCTATGGATCTTTCTATGTGCTAATTTACCATCAACTCAGCGGTGACGGAAAACATAGTGAGCACAGTGAAATAGCCATGATCCAATTGGTCTTACTCCCTATCGAAGATTACGCAGGTTAGATGACAAGTCTCTCCAATGTAATAACTGGGGGCCTAGACAAAAAAAAAATTGACAGCGATAGCGAAATTCGCTAACATCAAATTGTATGGATTTGACAGCTGCCTTAGAAAAGTCACGTGGTCAATCGATATTGAAAGTACGGGTTTTGACATTCGCTATCGCAAATTGAGCGATAACGAACGTCATAAATGCTGCTTGTCTAGGGCCTCTGAACTGTCAGATCCTGAATCACGGTGTAAGCTTACCTTGACTCATCATCATCATAATTATCAGCCAAACAACGTCCACTGCTGGACATAGGCCTCCCCCAAGGATCTCAACTCATAGGGGGGGATTTGGGCCTACACCCACCACGCTGGCCCAGTGCGGATTGGCGGGGGGCCGCCAGAGCCTCGTCTGTCACACAGCAGGGTGTACCACGTGCAGGTGAGGATGGCTTGGGTCCCGTAGGATGTTGTTTGAGACCCCTTCACCCCTTACCCTGACTAGTTCAGGAGAAAACACTCGGAAGAAGGCAGAAAATTAGTTAATTATTCATTTATTAATTCCTAAGAACTCTTCTTTCTAGCTAAGTTTCTCTGAGCTTGTAGTCAACCGGTTTATGTAAAAATAGGCAATATTTCAACGTTCATAAGACGCAATATCTTGTATTTTTATCAAGATCAAGACAAGTTCTGCCAGTTCAAGTTGAGACCGGCTTTGCGATTACAATCAGCGGCCAATTGTTTTTTTGGCAAATATTTATTACAAACCCGTTATGCATTTACTGTGTGCAAAGAGAAAATATGTATTAGACAAATAGTTTTTTACTAAGCATCTGGTGCCATTAGCTTAGATTTCCATAAAAAGGAAAATTGGTGTAGGCGTGAATGCAGCTGAATCGTGTGATGAAAGAGCTGAGATCCTTTTGACTGCTGTGCTAAAGATCATTGAATCTCGAGTATAACCCGTCTGAAATCTATAATTTTGTATACTATTGTCAATGGGGGATACTTGAGACTACAGTATTACTAAGGACATTGTCGTATGATTATCTTTGACAAATCATTATGGCAACTTTTAGGTACATAGTGCTGGAGCAGAGAAGTTGTTGTCAACATCACGGAAGAGATAAAGTTTGAACAGGGTACGTATAACGTTAATATTTTTCGATGTCCTAAATAATACTGTAGTCTCAAGTATCCCCCCATTGACGGTACTGATAATAACTAATGTCTGTTTGTAAAATATATTAGGTACCTAAATGTGTGCAGCATGTGCAGACTAGTTAGTAACAAGGAGATCCATTACATTGCAAAAAAAGCAGAGTCCATCTGCTTGAAATAAATATCACAAAATCCATCATGAACTAACAAAACGAATGCCATAAATCTCCAAGCGAACTACAAATCAAGTTAATTAAAAAATTATACAGCATAGCTAAAATCAATTGGCCTTCCTTTAAAAGGCATGATGTCTTCGGCCTGTCACTCGTGATATTAATGCGAGTTGACCCAAAAGTATTACCCTTGATGAGATACGATGGAGTAAGTTTGCAAAGTTGAGAATGTCGCTTGTTAAGGCGCGTTTAGACTCTTTGGTTATGAAAGTGGGCTGGTCACGTCGTTAAAAATGGGGCTTGTAATTTTTCCTTTTTATTTAAAAACAACGAGTATTCCGAACTATAACTAAGTACACAGTCATTATTGGGTTGTTTGACTGTGTGTGTTTTTTTTATTAAATATGGAGGGAAAGTTAAGGATAATTGCTGCACAAGTTTGGCAGCCACAGAAATCTAAATATTATTTAGATTTTTGTGATGGCAGCATATTGTTTTTTTTAATATACTGTACAAAGGTAACGCTCAAGCTTACGCCTTGCCTGATGGTAAGCATTCCACAGTATAAACGTACGCGGGAGAAAGTTTCTCTAAAACCTTACAGTACGCGACCAATGATTCTAAGGTGTGCTAATAAGCCCCCAGTCGATGTCGATGATTGTCCCAAAACAGGAAAACATTACGTCATGTTTCCATGTGAAATTTTCTTGATGAAAAGGCCACGAAGATTGAAATTAAGGATTTTTTTATGTTGAATGTATCATGAAAGCGAAAAATTTCTGTAGTGCTACTACCAAATCGAGGCTCAAGATGCTTTTTTTTTGGCTAGCTAGTCAGATACCAAAAACCTGTTTTTATTTTAGCTCCGTCAAAAGGTGCTTTTTTATGTATTTACTTACTTTTTAGTATTTTTTTTTTTATAATAAATGTTCTTTTAACCGAATTTCTTCTTTTTAAGCCACAGCGGTCATGTGCACAGCAGCCTTAACAAGCAATACGTCGCGCATTCGGTTGGTTTGCCAGCAACTCCTGCGCAGACGTCAGTGCGACACGAGCCTTCACACGCGCGCGGACGGTCCACACGTCGGTGTTTATGTAACTCGCTTACTGCGAAGTGCTAATGTTGTGGATTACAGTGATAGTTGGATGTTTATTGGAGTAATAATATAAAAAATAATTAATAAACATTTAGATATTTATGAGTGAAAGTGTCTTTATAAATTTAATTAGAAATATAACAATTTAACATAGGTAAATTTATATGAGAAAAACGTTTAAATCTGAAATAAATATATGAAAATTAGTGATAATAATCTTTTAAGTAATGTTCATTAAAAATCTTAATTTATAAATTTCAAAACATGTAAAGACTATTACTCATATTATTCATAAACGCTTCAATTAATGTTTTAAAATTTTTTAACAATAAAATATTTTTATATTTGGTACCTTCGTTGTTTCTGATACCCATAGCACAAGTGCTTAAGTTTTGGGTCAGGTCAATGTATGTGAATTTTTCCAATATTTAACCAAATACAATCAATTTTCAGAGATTTCCAAACTATTATTAACGTACAAATAAAACTCTTACTATATCCATCTAAACTAAACTCCAAATTAAAAAAAAAACCACACGAATGAGTGCTAAAAGTTATAGATATTAAAGTGCAAACACCTCCCAGACTTGCTATGTAAATCTCCAAAAAGGACTAATATAGACTTGAAAAATGTGCCCAGAATGTCCATATAAAGTGCACAGTGGGTTTATGAATAAGAGGTGACCATGACATCTTGGACCAGAGAACTGGATGAGGCGTCGGAGCTGGCCACCAAGACTGGACATTGGCATGTTGTGCTATTCTACCTGCTGTGTTCCCTCGCCGCCATACCTACTTCCTTTCTAGTGTTTTCACAAGTAAGTACAAATATTTTTTTTTTTTTGGTTAGAGGGAGGCAACGAGCAAGCGGGTCACCTGATGGTAAGCAATCACCGCCGCCCGTAAATACCCGCAACACCAGAGGAGTCACAAGTATGTTGCCGGCCTTTAAGAAAGAGTGCTCGTTTCTTGAAGATTGCCATGTCATATCGGTCCGGAAATACCGCTCCAGGGAGCTGGTTCCACAGTTTGGTCGTACGTGGTATGAAGTTTCAAATGAATCGTATGGTAGTAGATTGTACTTACATACAGTCACGCCTTTTTTCCCACAGGAGTAAGAGTATCAGCCTATTGATGTCCCACTGCAGGGCTAAGACTTCTTCTTGGAAATAAAGATATCGCTACAATATGGTTGGTGTTGGCTTAATCACCACGCATGCCTAATGTAAAAAAAAACCGACACAAAGTTAGCTCAACCCGGTAATAGAACTCAGGACCCTGAGATATCCCAAGTCTGAGGGCCACCTAGTTTCTCGGGTGGCCCTCCCTAGGCGCCACCCTGACTTGAGGCCTCTCAAGTCGGGGTGCCCGGGGATGGGCTGGTCAATAGCAAGGCTGGTACCGGCTCGTCCCAATCGGGTGTGAAGGGGAAACCGGGGGAGTTTAGTGGGTAGTGGACGCTTAGTTTCGAGTCCCACACACGGCCGCGGGTCTAGCTAGCCTGCGGTTATGGTGCATAAACGCATTCAAAAACAAAAAAAAAGGTCCCTGAGATATCGGCCCGGTACTTCAACCACTAGACCATCGAGGAGTAGGCAGAAAAAAATAAACCAAAATAGCTTTAAAGATGCACTTATAAATCGTCAGACATTTTACAGAGTGACTCTACCACCGGATTCCGAATGTTGTTCTATCCAAAAGAGCCGGCAAAAAACTCGATAATATATTTAACAATACAATCTCCATTTTAATACTATTACTTCATACGAATACAGTTAATCAAATCAATCCTACTATAATACTAAAATTATAAATGCGAAAGTCTGGATGTTTGGATGTTTGTTACTCAATCACGCCTAAACGGCTGAACGGATTTAGATGAAATTTGGCACACGTATAGTTTATAACCCGGAATAGGACATAGGCTATAAAGTTCCTACGGGAAACTTCTCATTCCCGCGGGAATAACAATTTTGAAATTACTGAACCGATTTGAATAATTCTTTCACTGTTGGAATGCTACACTATCCCCGGTGAACATATGGTACTTTAGATCCTGGAAATGTGGGGGGAATGGGGATATTTGAAAAAAGAGATTACGCGCGGGTGAAACCGCGGGCGGAAGGCTAGTACTTTCTATTTGATACGATTTTGTCTCACACCATTTGCTTTTTACACTTTCATTAGGCTATTTATACACGCCCGTCAGTTAAGAGTACTTTTGATCTGACCTTTCCGTAAGAAATCGCCTTTTTGGTCATGGAATGTCCTTCGAACGTTGCGATATTCTTTTACGCCTTTTGCCACTCTGGGCGCTACTTAATCTACTGCGCCATTGCTATATTCTAGCACACGGCGGTGAACAACCAAAAGAAAAATTGAGTAATTTTTCAAAATTAACCTTAATTTTTACAATGTATTATTAATGGTACCTATATTTAGTCCTATTGTTCTGCCACTCGCGTGACACTTCACATTCTTTTCACGTGTAATTTGAATGTGTGACGAATTTTCTTTATTTAGTTCTTTACATTGAAAAACATGAAATAATGTAGGTATTAAGAAAATAGACGTAGTTATAATAAATCTTCGACATCAAGGGCTAATAATATAATCAATTAACCAGTTAACAAATAGAAGGATCACTTTCAAATGTGTCATAGGGATAGGGTTGCCATCTCTAAAATTTGGAAAACAGGACAAGACGCGTGAAAACCCCGGATTTTAGAGTCCGAAAGCCGGACATGTCAACAAGATCTTTTAAACATATTCAATGTAATAAAAAACATCGTGGTGTGCGGGCATAGTGTGTCTCGCGGGCGGCCCAAATTTTTTTTTTTTAAACTCTTTCTACAAATGAAACCTTCCCCGGACGCTCCCCGGATGCCCTCTGAACAAGGACAAATCCGGGGAAACCCGGACGGATGGCCACCCTACATAGGGCCAGCCCTATGTGACACATTTGAAAGTGACTCTACTATAATTTGTCACTGCATGAGTTTGAATTCAACCAGGTAAAATATTTATAAATGTAATGAACATTAAATAATTTTGTCCTGTGTCTAGTACAATAGGTACATGATAAATGGTACATTATGTAAGTTTATATTTGGGGTACCTTCGTTTATTCGGGCCCATAATTAACACAAGGGCTTACCTAAATAATAAATAATAATAAATTTCTCTGGACATTATTCACACAGCGCCATCTAGCCCCAAACTAAGCATTAGCTTGTGCTATGGGTGCCAGACAACGGATAAACATTACTTATATACTTTTTTTTGTAAATACATACATATTATACATATACCAGACCGACACAAACAGACATGTTCATGCACACAAATGTTTGTACCGTGCGGAGATCGAACCCGCGACCTCTGGTGTAATAGCCGGCTTCTCGACCATTACACCAAATGGCTCGTCCGATGTAATATGTGTATAATGTGTGATGTTGTCCAATACATATGTATGTACATACTACAGTAACGCATTTTTCCCGCATAGGTAGGCAGAGACCAAATCCTTCCATTTGTTGCGATCCTGGCTCACAACTTTTGCTTCGTCCACATAATTTTATTATATACTAAGCCAGTTGGCAGACAGACAAACAGGCAACCTAGTAAGCGGCCACTGCGGCTTATTCCATTGAGGGAAACGTCACCAGGAATCGTTGCTGCCAGACTGTAGAATCATCTGATCTTCGAGCCTTTGATTTCAAGTGTACTGGCTCCTAGATTAATACTGCCGGAGCACAGCCAGAGCTGTTATGGCGGCAGATTTCACCTGTGAGGGTGTCAATAATCTAACCATACATGCTTGTCGGATTAGGGTACTTCGGACCTGACATATCTTCAATATTATGTTGCCTATTTGGTCATGGAATGACCTTTTAGGCCTTCCCCTTCCAACGCTCTTATTCACGATCCCCTTCTATATTTATTACCATATCAAATATTTCTTCGATTTATCGGTTTATCGGTTTTGTTATAAATTTTATATTTATGACACTGCTCAACATGTTATATTCATTGATTAGTCACGTGTTAGGAGAAAATGCATCACAAACTTGTGAGTTGTGATCGTAAATGACAAATGCATCTGTCATGAATTAAAATTGATGTTCTGTCATCAACAGAGCACAAAAGACATAAACGAATGCAAGCGGGATTGCATATAAGGTAAAACTTATTTTATTTACAATAACCTTCTTTATTTATTTACTAAAAACTCATCAAGAGAATTCAGACAGAATAGACAAGAAAAAAAGACAATAAAAAATTATTTATTCTCCACGAAAAAAAAAACATTCTACTCAAATCAAAGACACTTGTTTTGCAACTTGATTTACAATGAAATTCTTTTGCTCGACAAAACTTTTTAATTCTATCCAGCACTTTGAACTTTGAAGTGAATGGCCTGTTGAGAAGAAGTGCCGCTAGAAACTTAACAGATAGAATTTTTCAAATATATGTTTTTGCAATGTCATCTTTATAATATTGTAGTGGTAGAGCCATGCTGTTTTACAGTAGGTACGAATGGGCCGGCTCGTCCGGGGAAGTACCACCCTCTCACATAACACCAGCGTGAAATAAAAGTGACTGCGATTCGTCTGGTTTGTGAGAGTGCTGGGCTGGAGGCCCACACACCCCATACCCAAAGGGCGACAACTCATCAGCGATTCCTCTGGTGTTGCAGATGTCCATGGGCGGCGGTGATTGCTTACCATCTGGCGACCCGCTGTGGCGGGTCCGGCCGTTATGCCCCCATTCCGGGTTGCCCCCGGCCGGTATGCCCGCACGGTTAAACGGCAAATTGGAACAAATTTTCTTTAAAGTGGGGGGGGGGCATACCGGCCGGGGGCAACCCGGAATGGGGGTATAACGGCCGGACGCGCTGTGGCTCGTTTGCCGCCTCTGACATAAAAAAAAATTAAATATAATATTTTTTTAATAGTACACCAGTTGGCAGACAGGCACACAGCCCACCTAATGTTTATTTAGTCCACAAACAATTACGTATTGAACTACGTAATAGTTCTGCGTGATCTCGTTTCAATACGAATACGAATACAAATAAAATTTGCATAAGAGAGAATGTATGTCCCATATAACATCCATACATAACTGGTACAATGAACGGTTTGAAAGGAACGCCTTATTTACCTAACCTTAATACAATTTGAAACAAAAATAGATGAGGCAATAATTTCTTTTATCTGATGATATCATCATCAATAAAAAAATTATCATCATTATCATCATCAGCCTGTTGCAGTCCACTGCTGGACATAGGCCTCTGAAAGCGCTCGCTAATTTGCTACCATTAGGAGGATGTGCCCATAATCTCTCTAGATTTATTTAAATCCCCCCCTTCCTCCCATATATCCGGTACCCTATGTTCACCGGGGATAGTGTAGTTTTCCAACAGTGAAAGAATTTTTCATTAAGTTGACGTCATTTAAAAGATCTACCAGTCATATTTTATCCATATTATAATATTACAAACACAAAAGCTTTTTTATTTCATAATTTTTCATTACTTAATATAATAAAAAGGAAAGATTTGATTGTTTGTTTGTTTGTATTGCAAAGGCTCTGTAACTACTGAATCGATTTGAAAAATTCTTTCACTGTTGGAAAGCTACATTATCCCCGGCTGATTTAGGGTACTTTTTATCCCGGAAATGTGGGAGGAAGGGGGGGATAATGTAAAAAAAATTACGCGCGGGTGAAACCGCGGAGGCGAGACCGCTACAAATATCTCTATAAAAAAAACAAAAAACCAATGGATTGCCTTTTAGCAAATACACGTCATATTATATAAATGCCGTTTTGCGGCAATCTATAGATGTTAATACCTATAGTTTTTTATTCAATTATCATAATTGGAATCCATTTAGTATGTTTGACAAGCTATAAAAACTTAATGTCTGTTCGTTTAGTATTCTAATTCGTTGCTTATTTTTTGTGCCTATTATTATGCATTCTATATAAGGAAATGTTTTGTGATGATCAATTTTATTATGCATGGCTAACATAGTCGTATTGTACAAATAATAAATGAATACCTATCGGACAACAATACAACAAAATAACAAAGTACATAGGTTCGTAAAAAGTCAGTTTTGTCAGGCAGGCTATTTTTTTTTATACAACGGCAAATGGCAGACAGGCTCGCAGCCTACGTGATGGTAAGCGGTCACTGCGGCCTATTTCATTGAGGGACACTTTACCAGGCAGGAAGCGTCGCTCAATGTGCTGCCAGACTGTAGGCTGATTACAAGTGTACTGATGTGGGAGACATTATTATTGCCGGAACACAGCCAAAGCTGTTATGGCGGCAGATTTCTCTGTGGGGGTGGTAGCTAGCCAGTCGGACTGAAAAAGACCTACCACCAATTAGACCTAAGGCGGGAATTGAACCCACGAACTCCGAATTTTTAGGGTTCCGTAGCCAAATGGCAAAAAACGGAACCCTTATGGATTCGTCATGTCTGTCTGTCTGTCTGTCTGTCTGTCCGTCCGTATGTCACAGCCACTTTTTACCGAAACTATAAGAGCTATACTGTTTAAAAATTAGTAAGTAGATGTATTCTATGAACCGCATTAAGATTTTAATACAAAAATAGAAAAATAATAATAAATTTTAGGGGCTCTCCATACTTAGAACTGAAACTAAAAAAAAAATTTTTCATCCAACCCTTACGTGTGGGGTATCTATGGATAGGTCTTTAAAAATGATAATAAAAAAAAAAAATCAAAAATTCTTTATTTAACATAAACTTAATATTCTATTACAATTGTGGTGTTCTCAACTGCAAAAGTTATAAACTGTAGCGCAGTGAGAGCGCCCTCTCCAAAACAGTAATTTAAATTAAACTAGGTTTAAGTTAATACTTATAAGGTAATGTATCACAAAAATAATAATATATAAAGAATAATATTTAACAATTTGGAAAACAAGTAATATGTGTGTGTTTGTGTGTGAGTGAGTCTGTGAGTGTGTGTGTATGTGTGTGTGTGTGTGTGTGTGTGTGTGTGTGAGAGAGAGAGATTTGGAGCTGTACCAATTCACTGTATGTATTTTAGTAGATCTTCTGATTCCTGATACGAGAGCAAAACATGCCAAGTAAATAATTTACGTCTGCAAGGACTAGAAGCCAGGTGATAGATTTGTAGTTTTTTATTGGCATAATTGTATAACTTAGCACTGAGGTGTAAGTAATGACGACCGGCAGCTTTAGTGTAGCGTTTTATGGTAGGACATACTATGTCTGCTCTGCGTCTTTGAGTCAAGAAAGAAAAATGATATAAGGTTTCTTATATCATTTTTTTCTAAACTGAATAGTTTGCGCGGGAGACACTTCCAAAGTGGTAAAATGTTGGTCCCCCCCCCCCTGTAACTTCTAAAATAAGAGAACGATAAATCTAAAAAAAATATATGATGTACATTAATGCAAACTTCCATTGAAAATTGGTTTGAACGAGATCAAGTAATTAGTTTATAAATTTTTGGGGCTTCCCATACTTAGAACTGAAACTAAAAAAAAAAATTTCTTCAAACCCTTACTTGTGGGGTATCTATAGATAGGTCTTTAAAAATGATAATAAGGTTTCTTATATAATTTTTTTCGAAACGGAATAGTTTGCGCGAAAAACACTTCCAAAGTGGTAAAATGTTGGTCACCCCCCCTCTAACTTCTAAAATAAGAGAACGATAAAACTAAAAAAAAAATATGATGTTCATTACCATGCAAACTTCCATTGAAAATTGGTTTGAACGAGATCAAGTAATTAGTTTTTTTTTAAAACGTCATAAATCGTTAACCGCAATTTTCCTCTCATTCAATCAACTCAAATATAAAAACGTCATATAATATCATTGCGTCGATCAAACTTACAAAGAACTACAAGAACTTTTATACATATTATGATGATACTTGCTGCTACGGAACCCTTCATGGGCGAGTCCGACTCGCACTTGGCCGGTTTTTTTATACTCGAGCGGCTTAGCCACTGTTTCACGGAGGCGGTCATATAAAACAATGTCAAATCTATGTATAAACAAAATATAAACAAAATAAAGTTGGTGTTAGTTACACTATTTATAACTCAAGAACGGATGAACGGATTTAGATGAAATTTGGCACACGTATAGTTTATAACCGTGATTTGAACATAGGATACTTTTTATCCCGGAAAAGTGGGGGGAAGGGAGGATAGTTGAAAAAGGAAATTACGCGCGGGGGAAACCACGAGGGCGACCGCTAGTAAATTAATAAAACAATGGCCCATTATTTTCCCCACTGTCAGTAAAATTCTGGAAAACTTATCAGTTAGATAAAAATAACGACTTCTAATTTTTCTAGAATAGACAAAAGGGACAGTGTCTACGTTATCTAACAGTTATGTTATCTCAAGCTTGTTTGTTAGTGGTAAAACTGACCCTAATATGGTACATAATATAAATAAGTATGTCTTGTTTCGTCCAACGAATCACTTTTTTGTTGAATTTAAAATTCAATAGCTACAATGTTATTAATTTTGATAAATCTTTGACAGGATCAAATAAAAAAAGACATTTGAACGTTCATGATCAATGATTAGTCTAAAGTCTAAACCACAATTGCGGTCTAAACGAACACCAAATACGAGCTAACTCGTGACTCTTGCAATATAGGTAACAAAGATGATTATTTAGGGTACCTTAGTACCTAATTCAGGCATTGAATTCGTATATGGTTTGCAGAATTAATACTTTTAATTAATAGTTAACCCGAGATTTTCGGTTCGATATAAATTGGCCTTATTCATCGTGTGTGTTTGACCGTCGTCCTCAGTATAAATTTTAGTGGCGCCGCTGCGGCGAGTAGCGTAACTAACGGAACTCCCATACAAAAACCGGCCAAGTGCGAGTCGGACTCGCCCATGAAGGGTTCCGTAGCAGCCAGTATCATCATAATATAAAAGTTCTTGTAGTTCTTTGTAAGTTTGATCGACGTTTTTATATTTGAGTTGATTGAATGAGAGGAAAATTGCGGTTTACGATTTATGACGTTTTAAAAAAAAACTAATTACTTGATCTCGTTCAAACCAATTTTCAATGGAAGTTTGCATGGTAATGTACATCATATATATTTTTTAGTTTTATCGTTCTCTTATTTTAGAAGTTAGAGGGGGGGTGACCAACATTTTACCACTTTGGAAGTGTCTCTCGCGCAAACTATTCCGTTTGGAAAAAAATGATATAAGAAACCTTATTATCATTTTAAAAGACCTATCCATAGATACCCTACACGTAAGGATTGGATGAAAAAAAAAATTTTGAGTTTCAGTTCTAAGTATGGAGAGCCCCCAAAATTTATTATTATTTTTCTATTTTTGTATGAAAATCTTAATGCGGTTCACAGAATACATCTACTTACTAATTTTCAACAGTATAGCTCTTATAGTTTCGGTAAAAAGTGGCTGTGACATACGGACGGACAGACAGACAGACAGACAGACAGGCAGACAGACAGACAGACATGACGAATCCATAAGGGTTCCGTTTTTTGCCATTTGGCTACGGAACCCTAAAAAAATGACGTTTCTAATAATTTTTCACCATTCGATAATTGTCGTGCTCGCGAGTCGCGCTAATTAGGTATCAAGCGGCCACCGCGGCCTAGGTACCTATTCCATTGAGGGACGTTTCACCTGGAAGCGTCGCTCAATGTGCTGCCAAACTGTAGGCTCATCTGATCTTCGAACCTCTGATTTCAAGTGTAGGTACTGGCTCCCACATTAAATTGCGACTACGATCCGACATAGAAAATCCATAGATGCGCGTCGAGATTTGATCTCATAATAAATTCATCATAATTTATATGGCTTCAGACAACGTTTGTAGATACACTTTAATAACTTTATTATGATATTGTTTTTCACTTCTTGTTATACGATAAAACCAAACATTTGAACAGCGCCATCTCTGACCAAGCAGCAGAACTATATCCAAAAGTTACGTTCTACCAACCAATAGATGTCGCTACTATATCCCAAACTATTCTTGCAGGTCTTCACAAATGCAGCTCCAGAGCATTGGTGTGCTCCAATCCCGGAGTTGGACAGCCTGGAGTTGCCTGACGAGCTGGTGCGCAACCTCACGGTGCCGTGGGGGGAGGGCGGGTACGAGAGCTGTCAAGCCTTTGGGTTGGACTTGATAGTGCTGTATGATGAGCTTGAAGATTATGTTGAAGAGAGGTGAGTGGTGAGGTTTTATAAATGGAGTTATTATCGATGGCGTACCTATTAGGTGCCAAAAATGACTTCTTTTAGTACTTTAGAACACTAAATAAAGTAACAATGAAAGATGAAGTGTTGGTAAAAATACAATAATGGTTTTATGTACAATAATGGTTTTAGTATACACTAAATAAAGTAACAATGAAAGTTGTAAGTGTTGGTAAAAATAAAATACAATAACAGTTCTATGTTGAGGCATACTCAACATAGAACTAGCAGACCTCTTTAACTCTTTATCACTAGTCCGTCTGCTGAACGGAATGTCAACTTACCAAGAAGTGAGTTTAAATCGTACACCTGATACACACACAGTTCAGTGCCAAACAGTAACTAAGCAGTTACTGTCTAGCTGGCACTGCCCTGCGCCCGCTACACCGAGACGACAGTAATTAGGTCTCATATACCTAGTAATTTCACTAGATGCGTGCCTTTATGCTGATTATAATGACAGAAAAAAAATATGTAAACTTTACGGTATTTTCAGGTCACTTTTGGTCCGAGAAGGTCGAACTTTGAGAGTGGTAACGATACCACAGTTGGTGAGAGCTTCAGGGGAAGTAGAGAGAGATCAACAGGTATGTAGACCGTTTCCATAATACTGTGGCTAAGGTTACAGGATCTTGCCTGACTAAGTGAAGAGGCACGAGAATTAATAATTACATTTTCAGGGCGAATAATAGAAATGACGACTTTTGCCGGATTTATTTACTATTTTAAATGCATGATTTGCATGTCACAAGAGTACAAAAAAGGCGAATTGCCGTTTACGATCCTCTGTTATTTTTTACTGAAAGGCGCTTTTGGAAATGCCATAACGCGGCAACCATTGCCATTTATTACGTGATTATTTTCAAATAATTTATATTACATATCCTCTATGATTTTGACCTAGAAATATTTTAGTTTTACAATCTTTATGTTACAGATAGCCCGAGTGGCAGAAGCAATCGCTCTAGCAAGGAAAGATGACCCAAGCCCTTGCACGAATGGATGGAGATTTAGCACGGAGCATTACAAGAGAACTCTCGCAACAGAAGTATGTCAAATCTTTCATTTTGTTAAAATCGGAATATTTTATGTATTACACGAAGATGTAAGCAGAAAAAGGACAAGAAAAGAGGAAGACTTATGAATAGCCTGATATGGAAATGAAAGAAGTGAATGTAGAATTGAAGTCTGATAAGAATGGAGAAAAAAACATGTTGCGCCTACCTACTATGTGTGATAAAGATGAAGATTATAGCTTTCTCATTGAGGGTCACTTCGACATGAAGCATCGCTCAATATTAGCATATTAAATTTATTATACGGTAGCCTATGCTACTATAATTTTCGAAACATAATTAAATGTATGCAGTAATGTAAAAATGTACCCACGTTAAAAATATTGTCAGAATATTTCTTCTTTTTTTCTGTTTCTTTCTATAAAGAAGTATTTATTAAGCTCTAACGTGTATTTTCTTCTATTTCAGTTTTCGTTGGTCTGTGACCAGGACTGGCTGCCACGGACAGCAAACACCCTGTTCTGGGTGGGGTCCATTTTTGGGAATCTCGTTTTCGGATGGATGTCTGACAGGTTATTATTTTATTTCAAAAGGTCTCTTAGCTATACATATCTCAACAACAAAACCACAAAATATGAGCAGTAAAATTTAAATGTAAACAATTTTCATTTCAGGCAAAGATTTCTCTAGTGTTTACTTAAATCTTTGAACTGTCCTAATACTATTAAGCATAGTAATTATTTATTACGTAGACCTTATAGTCAATGATTTCAATCATGAAATAATGTTTAATTTTGATACAAAGGCTCTAAGTCTAGTACTCATAGAACAGTTTATTTTGGGGCTGGATGCGCTATGTGAATAATGTCTAAGGATAATAACGATATATTAAACCTATTCGAATTATTCTATTCCATTCCATCTCTTTTTCAAACTTGATTTATCTTTTCAGATACGGCCGCCGTCCCACCATCCTCCTCATGATCTTCCTAGAAGTACCCCTGGCCATAGCCGCATCATTTCCGAACAATTACTGGACGTACATAGCGCTGAGGATAGCTGGAGGTCTCTTCTTCCCGGCTCTGTACCAGCAGCCGTTCATCCTAGCTTTGGAGCTAATGCCGCCTAGAAGCAGAACTTATACAGGTGAGATATTCCTTTCTTCTTTATCATTATCTTCATTGCGTATGGCTTATTTATGTTTTTTTAAGAAGAAAATAAGATCTTAAGGCCTATTTCTTCTTTTTACAGGAATCGTGGTAGGAATGCTGTTTGCGAGCGGTATGTGCCTGCTCGCACTAGTGGCATACGCCGTGAAGGACTGGTTCTACTTGTCTTTAGCAACTAGTCTGCCTTTTATTTTATTATATGGGTATGTATTTCAGTTTATTATTAGTATTCCCCCCCCTTCCCTCACATTCCCGGGATAAAAAGTACCCTATGTCACCCGGGGATAGTGTAGTATTTCAACAGTGAAATATTTTTTCAAATCAGTTCAGTAGTTTCGGAGCCTATTCAATACAAACAAACAAATCTTTCCTCTTTATAATATTAGTATGCTAATCAGTTCGTGCCTATCAGTTTAATTTATAAACGTAAAGTTTATTTTCTTATTTAGGATAGAGTATTTAATTTTGCGAACTTGTTAGCATTGTAGTTTAAAATAAAATGGCAAATTGAGTTAGTGGTTAGGATTACTTATCACATTAATGTTGAGCGACATATGTATGAACATTCTTCGCAAAGAACATACTCAGTATAGTTAAATTAAGGCCTCGGCCTCGAATTTCGCGAGAAGCGGGGCGGCAGCGGCAGCGGCGAGATGTTTTGTAAGGAATCCCAAAGGCCCGTTCTTGAACAGTCGTGGAACAGGAGTGGCAATCAGGCGTACTGCGGATTACCGCTTGACAGCATCGCCCGACGACCCGCGTCAAGCGGTGACCGTGCCGCGAAATTCGAGGCCGAGGCCTTTAGTCTATGAAATGTGAGGTTAGATTTTCAAGCACTCTCAGTTCACATCGATCTTTGTTCTTTTTCGGTCAAGCCAGCCCATTTCAAGTGACTAAGTTGGTTTCCTATTCTAATTTGTATTTAAATTTTCTTATTTTTGTCTTTAATACAGAAAACTGTATGACTTGGTAAATTTAGAGTAATAGAGATTATATTGATATAATTGTTGTAAAGCTTTGGCGTTTCAAAAGAGTAACTAGCGAGTTTCTTGCCGGTTCTTCTCGTTAGATAACTACATTCCGAATCCGGTGGTAGAGTCACTATGTTACCTTGATAATTGACGATTCATAAGTGCATCTCTGAGGCCTATAAAGAATATTTTGATTTTGATTTTTGATTTCAATTTTGACTGTCAGGAACTGTCAGAGCATGGCTCTACCACCATTTAACTTTTCTCTTTTGCAGAAGCCATACGAAACCACTATTTAATTGTTTGTTATCTTTTCAGTTACTATTGGTTAATACCAGAATCTCCTAGATGGTTAGTTGGAAGAGGACGCATAGCTGAAGCTGAGAAGGTCTTCAGAAATCTTGCCAAGAAGAATGGCATTGATCTACCTCGAGGTTTTCTACTTGAACTCCATGTAAGGACTAAACTTTTTAATTTTAATAAAGCTACATACATATATTTGGGGCAGTCAGGCAGGTAGTAATAAAAAATGTAGGTCTCTACTTTTTAATTGACCCGCATGATAAATATTCGTTTTATACCTTTATAGATACTTTTAAAAGTATTACTATTCTTGTTAGATTGATATTAAATTGAATTGAATCGAATTGAAGATCCTTTGGCAAAATCATTTGGATGATAAGTGTTCTTCGTATGAAACACACAAAAATTATACTTATTTAATTATAAACTATTCCTATTTCTTATTGTTGCTTTCATAAAAGCTATTAATATTTATCTTACCACCTTTTGTTTGCAGAAAAGAGTCAAAGATGAAGATGCAGAAGCCGAAGTGACAGTCCTTAGAAATATAAATGGTCATTTATCTGGGTTCCAAGAACACCCAGACAAAGATGATTTTGTCGATAGAAGAATTAGCAACATGCTTACATTCAAGCCAGACTTCACCAAAGTTGGTGAAAACGACGACCCTAACAAAGGGGATAATTTAGAAAGAATAATAGCGTTAGAGGTTGCTGAAATTGTAAATAAAAAAGCACGGTTAAAGAAAGAAAGAGAAAGTATCAATGTAGATGCAGTGAAAGAAGAAGAAGGAGTTAACGAAGAATCTCATTTAAATGCTGATGCTACGCAGAAAGCTACACAAACAGAACCTTGTAAATCCCCTGCAAGTACATTAAGAAGAAAGTCCTTGCAACTTGTAACTAGAATATTTATTAAAGATGACGGTGAAGAAGATATAATGGAGAATAAAAGGATGGACGATCAGAATTCAGAGGGAGATTGCAAAGCTTCTCCGTTAGACGTGTTTAGATATCCGAATATTAGAAAGAAATTTTTCCTCCTCACCTTCAATTGGGTCGCGTTAGGAGTTGTGTATAATAGCTTAAGTTATAATACTCCGAATTTAGGTGTAGATGATTATTTAGCATTTTTCATAGGTGAGTACTATACTATATAACAATTAATTTTTGAATAGAAATCTGTGAGGTGATTTTTTTTATTTTATAGTGTCTTTTGTATACCTGCTTATATTTATGGCTAACCAAAATATTACTGCTCTGAATTAGATTTGCCATTATAAAAAAGTAACCCGATTATCGCCTCAATGGCCTGGTTGTTTAAGTACCGGGCTGAGATCTTGGTCCTGGCTTCAATACCCGGGTCGAGCTAACTTTTAAAATGAATGATTAATTAATTTAACGTTTACTTCAAGGAAATACAAAAACCATATTATTTTTTTTCGCAAAATTATTCGAGAAATAAGTAACCCTACTAATTTGACGATCTTCTTTGATCTTGTTATTCTAACATTTTGACTTATATCGTTCATTTTGATGGCATTTGTCGTATCTAGTTTACAAAGCTTGCTGACAAGTTCGATAAGATATTCTATTATTTCAGGTGGCGTCGTAGAGTTGCCATCTTACTTTGTGGCATGGCGGTGTATGGACCGGTTCGGTCGTCGATGGGTGCTTTGTGTATTCGGGATCATTGGAGGATTGGCTTGTCTCAGCTGTGTTTTCGTGCCCGAAGGTGAGATAAACTTAGCTTAACAATTACATAGTTATTTACCTTGTACTCTATAAGCAAAGTTAGTGGATTGAAGAGGCAAGAGATAATTACATGAAGGCTTTCAAATTATTATAATGTTGAGATAGGCTTTGGGTCGCTGAGCCACAAGATTAAGTAAGTAAGTAAGATAGACACCAAAACACAAGTGCATTTGTAAACTGAAAAATATCATTAATTAGATAACTCACACTTTTTATTTTACTAGTAGTAATACTACTAGTAGTAGTTTTAGGTTCTACCATTGCTGATTTTCCCAACAAGATGGACACTGAACTCAGGACTCCACTTTATTTCGATTCTCCCAAAAATGACTTTAAGAGTCTTCTCTAAGACATGAGTCTTCTAGACATTTCCGGAGTTCGACTGGCGAGTTATCATGATGCCTCGTGCATCATTTTAAAAATGACTGTTGACATTGAGATAATACGATTTTAAATCTCAAGAGCTTCTTTAACTTTTGGACGCCAAAGTCGTCAATACTTGACAAGCACCTGCGTGTCCTGTGCGCCAATGACTTCTATACTTAACAAAAAGCCCTGCCTCTTAAAATATGATATAATTATGTTTAAAAGTCTTACTGGTATTTTTTTCTTACATTCGACAATAAAATAACCCAGTTCTGGCGTACAGGATACGACAGTGCGTTCGTAGCTTGGCGTTTAAAAGGTAAAGTGATGTGATCTGACTAAGTGTTTAGTTAGTTGTATTCTCTTCCAGCCTGGCCATGGATCACAGTCGCATTAGCAATGTTCGGGAGACTGTTCATCGCAGCATGCTTTGCTGTGTTCTACGTCCAGATCGGAGAACTTCTGCCAACCGTGCTGAGGGCTCAGGCGATGGGCGCATCATCTTTCCTCGCTGGTCTGGGGTTGCTGGCTTGCCCTTATATTGTGCATCTGGTAAGTCTAATGTAGAGTTAGTGAAATCACTAGGTATATGAAACCTAATAACGGTGTAGCGGGCGCAGGGCAGTGTCAGACAGTAACTGCTTAGTTACTGTTTGGCACTGAGCTGTCTAAGGACAGACGTGATGCTTACCATCAGGTGTCCGATCTGCTCGTCTTGTTACATATTGCAATAAAAAAAAAGTTGACATTGAAAACTAGTAACAGTATCGACAGTGCCATCGATAGCGCAGATTGACTAATCTAATACTATTGAATGAAAGCGGTAGTGTAAATCAATCGATACTATTGAATCATAATACTATCGCCATTTTCGTTAGTATCGATACTATTGGAGCCGATACTATCGATATTATCGAAACTCATACAGTCATTTAAACTAAACTAAATATCGATAGTATCGGTACTATTGCAGTCTAAACTAAAACTATCGATAGTCTATCGATTGTCTGATAGTCTGATGTCTTGTTGGATATAGAATCTATATCTTTCATTGTCCGAAAAATACCTTAAAGATGGTATTATTCGATGGAATTTTTCTAAATTACGATAGAATACAACCACCAAAATGTCTCGGTGTTTTAAGAAATTCAAATAATTTATTCCCATTTCCAGGCAATCTACGCACGTTCCCTCCCACTCATAGTCATGGGGATCCTCAGCATCATGGCAGCGATCACATCCCTGTTCCTCCCGGAGACTCTTAACCAGCCTCTACCCCAAACGCTAGGTGATGGGGAGATGTTCGGAAGAGAATTCAAGCTTTTGAGCTGCGTAGAACCGCCTAGAAGAAATTCTGTGAAAGATTTAGATTGATAATATTGTTTTCTTAGAGTTGAACTTAAATGTGTGATTGATTAGATTATAATTGTTTTCTTTGAGGTGAATGTTATGCCTGTTATAAGATTGCCCTATATCATCCTATTGGCATAAAAGTATAGTAAGCATAAAAATAAATTTCGTTTTGAAATTGACATTTTTATTATCTTCAACGCAGATATTTTTAGGGGTATTTATGCATAAAGATACTTTTTCCAGAAGACATTTTTTTATCTTCGACGTTGATGTGACGTGAAAAAAAAGTGAAATTTTATAAACTTTTAGTTGCAACATTATTAAAAGTTAATTTGTTTATATCTTTTTAAAACAAAACCAGAAAATTACAAGTCTGTAAGTGGCAGAATTTTTTTTTATGAATGAAATCGAGTCATTTATGTTCACTTTATTGGTAGCTTACACTGTGTGTATATTGATACGATTATTAAGTTTGTAAATACTGTGTAATGATATTTTAATTTATTATTAAAGGTATAACCTTAAGTTTTATTATAATGTAGGTAATATCGACGTTTAATCAAGTAAATTCTATAGTATTATTATTTTATATGAATTAAATATTTTAAGTCAGGTATATTATGATTACGGCATTTGTAAATATTCGAGATAATTAAAAAAATATACAAGTAAAATTTATTTGAAGAATGCCATTTTTTTATTTCGTCGTTTCGGATAACTTTTTTTATACTAGGTCAGTTGGTAGACAGGCACGCAGCCCACCTGATGGTAAGCGGTCACTGCGGCCTATTCCATTGAGGGACGTTTCACCTGGAAGCGTCCCTCAATGTGCTGCTAGACTGTAGACTCATCTGATCTTTGAGCCTCTGATCTCTGATCTGGTTGGTCCTACATTTACAACTTCTACTATTATACGATCGTATCCGATCGTATAATAGATTTTTTTTTCATTACCATGCTTTGCCGGATCTATTATCTAAATTGTTATTAATGTTAAGTAAATTACTATTCATTAGTTCATTAGTATTCGATTAAGTAATTGGAGTAGCAAAGAATAATATACAGAAATACAGTTGTCTCATATCTGTATTATCCATTCGTCAATTGATTTTCCTGGAATTTAGTGAGGTTGAAAAACAAAGAGTTTATAAAAAAATATACAAAATTTAAATAAGTGTTCCTCAAAGCATGTTAAGTTCAATGAAAACTTGGCAGACACTACGAGCTATTTTATTCACATAACTAGAATTTAATGTTCTTATAATACGGACTTATTTTCATCAAGAAACATGTCGAATAAAACAACGAGTAACTATATTAGTAAGGAATTTAAGATTATGCTGTCATTGCATTACATGCAATGTCTTTATTTCCTTCCGAAATTTCAAGTTAGTGAAAATTTCTTGTTGACCAATGGTGTATTTTCACTAATTTTAAGTTCGTCTTTAGTATTAATTGCTATAGTAGTGACTATATCTCAGAGTGTACTTTCATTAACATCTGCAGAATCTACATACCATACCAATCGAGCATAATTGGTAAATTTGTATCATTTTTTGATGTCATATGCTACTCTTTGGTCTTTTACAGCTGTTGTAAATTTAACGTCTTCAATAGCAAAGATAACGTAAAATTTCTTATAGATTTGCAAAAAAGCATCAATTTGAGCTTTAAATCCAAGATTATTTTGAGAAAGATGACTTACTACAATTGGATTGCTGCTGTCAGTATTATTTTTACTCAATTGTTTTTGATACTAAACGTTACTTGTGGCCATATAAACGTTTTATCATATATTGTTATTCTTCGCACTTTTTCAATATGTATGCATGCGTCTTTTGATCCTACACCTAATACATGTAACACAAATCGTTATGTTGATTCGACTGAATTTGAAAGATTTGAATAGGCAAATAAATTGCTCCATATTCGGATTGAAAAGTTTGAATCTAGAGAAATACAAGAGCATGCGTTGGGAAGCATTAGTGCAATTATATTCTGAATGGTTAGAAATTGCCAGTGCCAATAGGGAAATATATAAAAGTTTGGTAAGTAAATCTGTCATTGTCAAAGACAAGATTATCTACACTAATATTGTAAAGAGGAAAGATTTGTTTGTTTGTATTGAATAGGCTCCGAAACTACTGAACCCATTTGCAAAATTCTTTCACTGTTGGAAAGCTACATTATCTCGGTACTTTTGATCCCGGAAATGTGGGGGTAAGGGGGGATTTTTGAAAAAAGAAATTACGCGTGTGTGAAACCGCGGAGCTATTGTTAATAATTTCTTGAAGTGATATTTTTATCAGTGTGTAGGCTTTAATTTTTCGAGTTCAATTATTTATTGATCGTTGCAATATGATCAATTTTTTCAGATTACGATGAATTTTTTCAGATTTTGTTCTATAGATCTTGTGCCGTGCGGGGGCGGCACCAAAGAATACTAACTCCCGCCCCATCTCTTGCCCGTGGGTGTCGTAAGAGGCGACTAAGGGACGCTTTAGCAGAACATCTGCTCTTCAGGTGGAAGACATTCTGTCGACCGGTTGCTGTTACCACCATACAGCTGCGAAAAACCTGCCAAGTGACTCTGGCCTGTCTCGGTCGGGTCGCGTTCCAGGTTCAGCACTGTACTAACCGGAGCCAGGGGGACTGTCGTCGTGGTAGACGCCGGACCAGTGGAGCCTTAGCGGCGGTATTGTGCGGACAGAGTGGGTCGGCCCGCCGGCCAGGGAGACCCGTAGAAACGGTGGTGCCGCTGGCCGCCCGCGGCATAGTACAGGGGCCCGACGGTGGCTAACCACCTCCGAAGGCTGCCCCACCAGGTCGCGCATAATCCCGGGGTGGCTCGTCGTGCCGGGTGGTGCCCGGTTAGAGTGGGGCCCGGCGACCATCTCCGGGGGGGTACGGGGGCCCTTCCGTCCGGCGGACCGGCTTCCTTTGTACCGCACTGTCCATTACCAAAGCAGAGCTCCTCGCTTTGTCTCGTTTTTGCCACGGCAACAGTCACCTTTTTCGCGCCCTCCCTTCCCCCCTTATTACTTCAATGGCACGAACACGACATCGCACTCGTCCTACAGCGGCATCCCTATCCCCCACCAACTCGCTGTGTAACGTTACACGTTTCTTTAAAAGAAAACTTAGTTTAAATATTAAATGTTAAAAATAAATAACAACAATAAAATAAAATTTTAATAAAATTTATTGAGATAAAAACTAATTCTACTTAAAACTAACTAAAAATAAAGATATTTACATATTTACACACTTAAAAATAAACATAACTAAATTCTAAACTTAATAAAATATAAATTGCACTATAATGAAAAACATTATAAATTTAAAATATTAATCCGCGCAATTTGCAAGTTGCTAATGGTTCGCTTATTCGTCTCGCGGATCTTTAAAAATCTTTTGTTCGCACATAACTTGCTTGTCCTTGTGGTCTTGTCGTATTCCCTTTCACTTTTTGCATCGGCTCGACAGACCTCTAATAGAACTGAAGTGCGCGGACGTATTTCGTCGCACATCAGTGGATTATATTTTTTTAGTGCTCGACTTTTTTCAGCGCTTGAAATATTATAATTAATATTTTTGGAGTCCTTTGTACGAATACGTACGTACTTGCCTACGTTAATTAGGCAAAACATTCATTCCCCGATAGGGTAAGTGAGATCAGTTTTTTTATTCAAACAGTGTAGTTGCAATATGTATTTCGTAGAATTTTAGTTATTGTATATTTATGTGTACCTACAGTTTAGTGCTCATTATTTTAGTACCTATCTTTTATATAATTCTAGTCTTTCCTTTGATTTAACGTTTTATTTTTGAAAACTTAACGGTTGCCTATCAACCTACCTACATTTTACATATCTCTTTGCTTTGATTCTTTTATTTTAAATTAACGTAATAAATATTAAATTTTCATTCCCGCTATTTTGTTTTTTCATCCTCCGTTCTGATTGCGATCATTCATTAATTATTAATTTTATTGGCCACTTCACCTTCTATTTATTTAAACCCGTCTTGGCTTGGGCTTTGCTTTGGTGATCGCAATCGACGGGCTTGTCTGATAGACGTGCGAGGCTTAAGCTGGAACATTCTGGAATTCCAGGGAACTAGTTTGGACTTAAGTTTGGTCGGCGCGTCCGCCAACGGAACCAAACCCGGACCGCCGAGACTATCCGGCACCGCACAGCTGCTCGCCACGTCCCTCCACCTGCGAGCCTCCTTCCACCTTCGGCCGCCCTCGCCAGGGAAGTACGGGACACGGAAGTGAATTATCAGTTGGGCAAAAGAACCGTACCTTTAAAAATAAATATTTTATTTGTGTACGCAGTGTGATTTTCATTCACCACCCGCGACACTGGCGCCTCAACTTGGTAATATATGAACTGATAGTTTGCTTCCGTGATAAGTAGTTGTGTGTTGTGTGCTTTTTTTTATTGTGTAACGTTTTTTTATTTTTTTCTTTTTATTTTTGGTTTTGTGTTCGTTTTTTATTTTTTAGTTGCAGCAATTGTATTTTTTTGTTTGCTTGTTTGTGTAACGCTTTTTTTGTAGTTTTGGTAGTATTTTTGTAACAGACGGAGCTTTTAGTTATTTTATGTGTTGGAGTAAAAAACCTGATCATCATCTACCCACTTTTGAATTTTTATTTTTAATTTTTAGAGGGTTCCGTACATTTATTTTTTTAACAATGGCTTTTCAAGTTAAATTTTTGTCTTTGCAAAAAGCGGAATTAGAGTATGAGGTTTACATTAGAGGCACAACCCCAGGTCTTACAGTTCAAGAGTTGCGTAAACAGATTGCTAAGCTGGCACCTTTATTTCCTTCTGAGGACATTATCGAAAGTCCATACGAACCTCTTGACGATTTAAAGGGTGTGAGTGAGACTCTTTTTAAAATTAAATTAAATCTTGAATCGGATTTAGATAGGAATTTGTTATTGCGCACTCAAAACCTTTTAAATCACTTGTACCACAGACTTAACCGAATCATTAGCAACGATGCTGTTAAAATGCAATATGATGCCTACGTTGCGCAGTTCAAAAATTATTTAGAGATTTTAGACTCTTTAAAAGATAAGGCAGTTGATAATTTGTGTGCACCTAACTGTAGTGAAACCGTTACATCTGCAGTACCGATGAATATCACTGTGACTTGTGATCGCGGGGGCTCAGTTGATTTAGGCAAGCTTAAGTATGATGGCAAGTCTTGCGTACGTGCGTTCATACAACGCGCAAATGAATTTTGTGACGCGAGAAACATCTCAGGCCAAAAGGCATTATCTTATGCTACGGAGATATTTACAGGTGATGCGTTGCATTGGTTTAGGAGCATTAAGGAGCGAGTGTCTTCATGGAGCGAACTGTTAGACTTATTAAAAAAGGATTTCGATCAGTCTGATTTTGACTACAGACTGCTTTCTGAAATTCGTTCTAGAACGCAAGGTGAAACTGAAAATATCACCATTTACATTTCTATCATGTCAGGCTTATTTTCGCGTTTATCGAAAACAATGTCTGAGGATGACAAGTTAGAAATAATTTTACATAATATTAGGCCTTGTTATGCTAGCACATTAGCCTCGGCTGGCGAAATTAAGACACTCGATGCTTTACAATCTTTATGCTGTAATTATGAAAGAATACAGGCACGTCTTGCTAACTTTCATGAACCTAATGGTGCAACGTCAAACATGCTAGCTCCTGAATTTGCGTATAATGGTAATACAAGTAAAAACAAATTTCACAACTACAGATTTAATTCTAATAAACAAAATTATAATCAACAAAACAATTATTCAAAATTTAATAAAAACAGCAACACTAATTATAATGAAAATAAATTTTATCCTAATAATAATTCTAATAAAACAAATGTAAATGAAAAATATATACATGCATTAGAAGCTTCTAAACCTAGGTTTTGCCCGAGGTGTCGTGTAAACACTCATAATTTAAGACAATGTTCAGCAAACAAAGATATTATTTTTTGTTTTAAGTGTGGTCGTAAAGATGTCAAGACTCCTGAGTGTCCTGATTGCAATAAGTCTACCCCTTCTGGTTCAAAAAACTAGCTGAGCAGAATTGTGGTAGTTCATCGAGAGGTCATTTTGACAAAGATGATTGGCAAAATTGGCTTCAAACGATAAGCGTTTTCTTTAAGTCATATAAAACTGCCACAATTCTGAGCAAGCCAATCGGAGACGTTAGGCCTTACATTACAGTAAGCATAAACAATACACCATTCACGGGACTTCTTGACTCTGGTTCTGCAGTCACTATTATGGGAAATAATTCTCATTTATTGTTACAATCCCAAGGCTATAAATTAAATAGTGACCGGTTTATTTTTGTAACCGCTGCTGGCGGTCAATCTTTTAAAAGTATAGGATATATTAATATTCCTGTTAATTTTGAAAATCAATTTCATTTACTTGAGGCTGTCGTTGTACCTGAAATTGAGACGTCTCTTATATTAGGCGTTGATTTTTGGCGAAAATTCCAAATTTGTCCTAAATATTTGGGTAGTATTTCCCTCAGTACATCTGATGTTGACGTATGCGTGCCTACTGAAAGTATTATTCAAGGGTATGAATATCTCAGTGATTCTGAAAAACTAATTGCTGATAATATAATAGAACAGTACAAGGAGATTTCGTTTGAGCGTAAGGGTCTAGGCAGAACGAGCTTGATTACGCATCGCATTGACACCGGAGACGCCCAACCAATACGGCAAAGGTATTACCGCATGTCACCGGAAAAGCAACGTATTTTGGTTGAGCAGGTGGATGAGATGTTGGCTCTCGATGTGGTCGAGCCATGTGAAAGTGCCTGGTCTTCGCCAGTCTTGTTAGTGACGAAGAAGAACGGCCAGCCAAGATTTTGCCTTGACAGTCGTAAGCTTAACTCTGTGACCAAACGCGACGCGTACAATCTGCCGTACATATCCGAGATTTTGGATAATCTTCGGGATGCTCGTTTTCTAAGCAGCATAGATCTGTCAAAATCTTTTTGGCAAATCCTGATCGCACCTGAGGACCGGGATAAGACCGCTTTTTACGTCCCAGGCAGAGGAACCCTGCGTTTTAAGAGTACTGCCTTTGGTTTGACGAATGCTCCGGCGACCCAACAGCGTTTGGTAGATCTTTTGTTTGGCGAATTTGGTCCTAATGTCTTCGCGTACTTAGATGACATTATAATCATCAGTAGCGACTACCAAGGCCACGTAACTTTGCTGCTGAAGGTCCTGGAAAAACTTAAACAAGCTAACCTTACAGTAAACTTGGAAAAGTGTAAGTTTTTCCGAAATCAGCTTAAGTACCTTGGGTATGTTGTTGACGGTTGCGGACTACGTACCGATCCCGAGAAGGTGGAGGCCATCCTCAATTATCCGACACCTACTTGCCGGAAAGACCTCAAGCGCTTTCTTGGGACAGCTACATGGTATCGTCGTTTTGTCCCCAACTTCAGCACTGTAGCTGGCCCCTTAAATAAGTTGACCTCCATGAAGAAGGGTACGCCTCCATTTAAATGGACTTCCGAGGCGGACGCTTCCTTTCATAAACTGAAGGAATGTTTAGTTTCTGCTCCTGTTCTGGCTTGTCCTGATTACAACCAACCCTTCGAGGTTCACACCGATGCGAGCAATTATGGAGTTGGCGCCATGCTCACCCAGACCAGGAACGGAAAGGAACATCCCATCGCTTACATGAGTCGTTCCCTGACTGCACCCGAGCGAAATTATAGCATCACGGAGCGTGAAACACTGGCCGTGATAACCGCTTTAGAGCATTGGCGATGTTATTTAGAAAACGGAAAGCCTTTCACTGTTTACACCGATCACAGTGCCTTAAAATGGTTTCTGTCTTTAAGTAACCCAACCGGTCGATTAGCTCGATGGGGTGTACGTTTGTCCTCTTTTAACTTTGACCTTAATCACCGTCGTGGGGTCGACAACGTCATTCCTGATGCTCTCTCACGAGCCGTCCCAATTAGTGCCATTTCTTCTTCCGATTTAGCGGACACTAAAGATGAATGGTACCTAAATATTTTCAATGGTTGCCTGAACAGACCTCAAGAATATCCAAATTATTTAATTAAAAATAACATCCTTTATAGACTGTCTAAAAGTAAATTAAATTTAAATGAAGAATTTTCGTGGAAAATCGTAGTTCCATCAGAATTGCGAGAAAGGGTGATCTTGGAAAACCATTCTGAGCCAACAGCTGCACACTTAGGCATTTTCAAAACATATCATCGCCTTCTGCTCCGTTATCACTGGCCAGGTATGCACAAGGACGTCGTTAACTTTGTTAGTTCTTGTCAGAAGTGTCTTGAGTACAAGACACACAACCACCAAACGTTAGGTACTATGGGTCGTCCTAAACAGTGCTCACGCCCTTGGCAGATGATCTCAATTGATCTGATGGGTCCCTTGCCAACTACTCGTAAGCAGAACAGTTACATTTTGGTTGTGACTTGTTGCTTTTCCAAGTTTTGCCTAATTTTTCCCATTAGAAAAGCAACTTCGGATATTATTAACAAAATCTTGGAGGATTCTGTCTTTCTAGTCCACGGAGTTCCTCAGACTGTATTTATGGATAACGGACCTCAATTTATTAGTCGTGACACAGCCGCGTTATTTAAAAAATACAATATCCCAAATGTATTTTTCACTCCTAAATATACGCCACAAGTCAACACAGTAGAAAGATATAATCGTACAATTATCACTTGTATTTCTACTTTTGTTGACAACGATCACAGAACTTGGGACCTCTTTATTCCAAAGGTACAGTTTGCTATTAACAACTCTGTGAATGAGGCTACTGGGTTCACGCCATCATTTTTAGTCTATGGCCGAGAAGTCGTTACTTGTGGCACTCACTACACAGACACAGAGTTAGGCGAAGAGGTGATATTTCTTCCAAGAAATATTTATGCTGAGAATTTAGGTTGTCTTTCATCTATATTTGATAACGTACAGGCAAAATTATGGCATGCGCATGAAAAAAATACCGCACATTACAACCTTCGCCGTAAACCAGCTGAATTTAAGGTAGGTGACTTAGTCATGAAACGCACTTACGTTCTAAGTGACAAAGACAAGTACTTCAGCAAGAAACTGGCACCCAAGTTTATTAAATGTCGGATCATTGCCAAAAGGTCCCCATTAGTTTATGTATTAGAAGATATGTCAGGTAAAAATATAGGCACATGGCATATTAAGGATTTAAAGTTAATTGGCCTTAATAAATAGTTTATTTTAATTTTCTTATACAAAAAAAAAACGAGTGACGTTACTTTTTATATATGACCAAGCGTACATATTAATAACATCTTATTAAAAAACAAATTTGTATAGGTTACCAGTTATAATACTTAAACAGGAACCTTTTTAATGGAAGACTGCGTCAATATTCTTTTAAATATATATATTGTTGCTTTTTAAGTTAGCGTGAAGTATGAAATGTACGAATGGAAGTTGTAATACAAATATTTACTTTTATTTCTAATAATTATGCGGATTTTATTATAAGGGAATAAAATCCTTGGTGACGCGACGGGGTAATGTAACGTTACACGTTTCTTTAAAAGAAAACTTAGTTTAAATATTAAATGTTAAAAATAAATAACAACAATAAAATAAAATTTTAATAAAATTTATTGAGATAAAAACTAATTCTACTTAAAACTAACTAAAAATAAAGATATTTACATATTTACACACTTAAAAATAAACATAACTAAATTCTAAACTTAATAAAATATAAATTGCACTATAATGAAAAACATTATAAATTTAAAATATTAATCCGCGCAATTTGCAAGTTGCTAATGGTTCGCTTATTCGTCTCGCGGATCTTTAAAAATCTTTTGTTCGCACATAACTTGCTTGTCCTTGTGGTCTTGTCGTATTCCCTTTCACTTTTTGCATCGGCTCGACAGACCTCTAATAGAACTGAAGTGCGCGGACGTATTTCGTCGCACATCAGTGGATTATATTTTTTTAGTGCTCGACTTTTTTCAGCGCTTGAAATATTATAATTAATATTTTTGGAGTCCTTTGTACGAATACGTACGTACTTGCCTACGTTAATTAGGCAAAACATTCATTCCCCGATAGGGTAAGTGAGATCAGTTTTTTTATTCAAACAGTGTAGTTGCAATATGTATTTCGTAGAATTTTAGTTATTGTATATTTATGTGTACCTACAGTTTAGTGCTCATTATTTTAGTACCTATCTTTTATATAATTCTAGTCTTTCCTTTGATTTAACGTTTTATTTTTGAAAACTTAACGGTTGCCTATCAACCTACCTACATTTTACATATCTCTTTGCTTTGATTCTTTTATTTTAAATTAACGTAATAAATATTAAATTTTCATTCCCGCTATTTTGTTTTTTCATCCTCCGTTCTGATTGCGATCATTCATTAATTATTAATTTTATTGGCCACTTCACCTTCTATTTATTTAAACCCGTCTTGGCTTGGGCTTTGCTTTGGTGATCGCAATCGACGGGCTTGTCTGATAGACGTGCGAGGCTTAAGCTGGAACATTCTGGAATTCCAGGGAACTAGTTTGGACTTAAGTTTGGTCGGCGCGTCCGCCAACGGAACCAAACCCGGACCGCCGAGACTATCCGGCACCGCACAGCTGCTCGCCACGTCCCTCCACCTGCGAGCCTCCTTCCACCTTCGGCCGCCCTCGCCAGGGAAGTACGGGACACGGAAGTGAATTATCAGTTGGGCAAAAGAACCGTACCTTTAAAAATAAATATTTTATTTGTGTACGCAGTGTGATTTTCATTCACCACCCGCGACAGCTGTTTGAGGTGGAGTTCACTAACATCCGTGGACTCCATTCAAACCTCAATGCCGTCCACCAACACCTCGAGACGGCGAAGCCTGCGATGCTGTTTCTGACGGAAACACAGATTGGCTGCCCGGCGGACACGGCGTACTTGAACTATCCCGGCTATGTACTGGAAGAATCCTTCCAACCCAAGGCCGGGGTATGCCTTTTCGTCAGGGCGGACGTCTGCTGTGACCGTCTTCGCTGCCTTGAAGACCCATCCTTCTCCATCCTTTGTGTGCACGTGGATTTTGGCTCTTCGAGCAGAATCTACGTGTGCATATACCGATCCCATAAAGGAGACACCGAGACAACTCGACTTTTCGACCACCTGAGTCAGGCGGCAGATTCCGCTCAGGCGCGGTTCCCTGATAGCGAAATGGTGTTTCTAGGGGACTTCAATGCTCACCATGATACCTGGTTGGGTTCCCCTAAAACAGACCATGCTGGCCGGACCGCCCACGCATTTGCTCTTACGCACGACCTGACCCAACTGGTACTCCAGCCCACCCGGATACCAGACATTGTAGGTCAAGCGCCCTCCTTGTTGGACCTTTTGCTGACGAGTCACCCATCTGGGTATCAAGTGTCGGTTTGCGCCCCAATAGGGTCTTCCGATCACTGCCTGGTTGGCGCAAAAGCGCCTTACACTGCTCCCCCACAACCTGTGGAGGTGACGCGGAGACTATGGCGCTACTCGTCGGCAGATTGGGATGGTATGCGGGAATACTTCGCGTCCGTCCCTTGGGGGCAGAGCTGCTTTAGAGAAAAGGATCCATCTAAGTGTGCAGCGGCTATTGCAGGTGAAATCAGTATTGGAATGGAATACTACATTCCTTTTACTGATGTCACCAGCGGTCGCAAAGATGATCTCTGGTTCAATCGTGAGTGTGCTGCTGCCGTTAAACTGAAACGGGCAGCGTACGGCGCTTGGGCCAGAGCTCATGCCTTGCGGGATCCCAATATAGCCTCCCTTAAAGCAGCCTACAACAAAGCCACCAAGACCGCCAAGAGGGCCTACATCAGAGCAGATGCCCAGCGAGTTGCACGTGTTGGCCAAGAGCTCATCACGCGCCCCACGGGTAGCCGTTCTTTCTGGCGCCTGGCTAAACACGTGCAATCTAATTTCTGCCAGCCTTCGCAGCCCCCGCTGAAATATCCCGATGGATCGCTGGCCCATCAGCCGCAGGAGAAGGCTGATCTGCTAGCCAACCTCTTTGCCGCCAATTCCTGCATCGATGATTGTGGAGCACAGCCGCCTAAAATTCCTGACTGCGGTACCACAATGCCTGAAATCCGAATCAGGCAATGTGATGTCCGTGCTGAGTTGCAGTCACTCGATGTTAGGAAAGCCAGTGGCCCCGACGGTATTCCAGCGTTGGTTCTTAAAATATGCGCAGCGGAGTTGTCTCCAGTACTCACACGCCTGTACCGCCTCTCGTACACCTCTGGTATTGTGCCCCAGGCTTGGAAAGAGGCGAATGTTCAACCTGTTCCCAAGAAGGGGGATAGGTCCGACCCTGCTAACTACCGGCCCATAGCTATAACCTCTGTACTTGGAAAGGTGCTTGAGCGGATAATCAACTCCCAACTTGTCCGCTACCTAGAAGATCACTCACTACTACATGACCGACAGTATGGTTTCAGACCAAAACGGTCCACGGGTGATCTTCTAGCGTACGTATCGCACCTCTGGGGGGAGGCTATGGAGAAGCATGGTGAATCTATGGCTGTTAGCCTGGATATTGCCAAGGCTTTTGACCGTGTTTGGCATCGCTCGCTTCTTTCCAAGCTTCCGGCATATGGTCTGCCAACTCGCTTATGCGACTGGATTGCGGGATTTCTGGAGGGTCGCAGGATTCGTGTCCTCTGTGATGGACGCGCTTCTCGCTTCCTCCCAATAAATTCCGGAGTGCCTCAAGGTTCCGTACTGTCGCCGACTTTGTTTCTTCTGCATATCAATGACATGTTATCACTAGGTAATATTCATTGCTATGCAGACGACAGCACTGTCCACGCACGTTATTTCGGAAGACCTGCGGCTAAACAGACCGAAACCGAGGAAAAGAGGAATCTTCTTGTCGCCGAGCTTGACGAGGTCCTGGACTGCATTGCCAAATGGGGTGCCAGCAATCTCGTCGAGTTTAATGCCAAGAAAACACAGGTGTGTGTGTTTTCTGCGAAAGCTTCTCCTTTCCTTTCCCATCCCACTCTTCAGAGCACGCCCTTACCAATACAGGATAGCCTTAGCATCCTTGGCATCGATGTTCGTAGCAACTTGAACCAACGGGAATATATCGAGAGCGTCATCAGAACAGCTTCCCGTAAACTCGGAATCCTGAACAGAGTGAGACGATTTTTCACTCCGGCGCAGCTTTGTCTCTTATACAAGGCACAGGTTCGCCCGTGTGTGGAATATTGCTCTCATCTCTGGGATGGTTCCGCTAAGTACTTATTGGAGGCTCTCGACAGGTTGCAGCGACGTGCTATCCGTATTGTCGGTGATCAAGAGGTGACTAAGACCCTAGAACCTCTTCAGTTGCGTAGAGACGTTGCCAGTCTTAGTGTTCTCTACCGTCTCTATAATGGGGAATGCTCTGAAGAGTTATTCCAGCTCATCCCGTCCTCCCCTTTCCACTCCCGTACAACACGCGCCGGACTGCGTTGCCATCCTCATACCATCCAGACACTGGTGGCCCGTACCAAGAGGTATAGTTCCTCTTTTTTGCCCCGTGCCATTAAGGCATGGAATGCCCTTCCGGCTCACGTGTTTCCTTCCTCCTATAATCCTGGGCTTTTCAGGCGGGGCGTAAAGCGGCATCTATGCAGGCCTTCAGGGTGAGGGTGACTGGCTCAATGGGTACTATGATCTATTGTGCCAGTCAACCTTATATTTGGACCTCACTTCCGCTTACCATCAGGTGGAGTGTGGTCATCCTGACAGCCTCTTTATAAAAAAAAAAAAAATATAATGCCAAATCTTTTATGCATACAATATTTTATACTGATATTGCGATTGGATTTACTAAGCAAACTTATCAAAATAATGTGAGTAAGATGTCGATGGAGCTCTGCCCTTGCAGTTGTGTTACCACGTTTCTATTTACGTCATTGTTATATTGCAGTTCTATTTCTTGTAAACTAATTCTTATTATAAATGATAAAAAACATTTTAGCCTTTAATTATTGTCCCACTGCAGATTTTTGAAATCAAATTATAGTTACAATGATGGGCACTGGCATACGCCTGTAGCACACTGCAGCGAAGGCGAAGCGACCGCGAAACGAAATGGAACTCTAACGCCTTTAACGCACACGTAATAAAGGCAATAATTATACCCATTATGTTGAGCGGCTCGCATGAGCTTTGCGTACGTCTGACAGTCACAGGTTCACAATCTATAGCATTACTAGATGAGATTGTGAACCTAGGAACGTCCTATTAAATGTCCTATTACAGCGAAAAGATGTTCATTATCTAGTCGCAATCACCGCACCTGCCAAATTTCGTTTGTTGATCGCAAAACCGAGCTATGTTCGAAAAAACTGACACAAAGTTAGCTTGACCCGGGAATGGAACCCAGGAACCCGAGATCTCGGGCCGGTACTTAAACCCCTAGACCATCGAGGTGTCTTGTGTTAGTACTTATAATAATCGTTGAAAAATCTAGCTATAAAAATATATCACGTTAAGACAAATAATTGTTCGACAGAATTAAGATAAAAGAAAATATTTGTGTGAGGAATAAAATAAGAAAAAAATATTAATGAAGAAACCTTTTAATTCTGTACTCACTTTTCACATCTAGCAGTGGACGAGAGCTCAATGTAAAATATAATGTGAATTCACTTTTATGTCATTTAAGTGTCACAACATTGTTAAAAAAATGACCTGCTTCATTTATTAATTGCAAATTGTAACAACACAACTACATATTCAGATGTAATCAGGATAAGTTTCAAAGGCAAAGTCGCGTCTATCTCAAATAAACCACATGCTGTTGCTTTCTGGAAACCAGCATTTAATCGTACCACGTTCATACAGCACTGTTTAGTTTCCTCTGTAAAATAAAGAAATACCTAAATATAATTTTTTGAGGCTTCCGGTGACGTCTGAGGCGGAAAACGAGCCAACGGGTTGCCTGATGGTAAGCAATCACCGCCGCCCATGGACATCTGCAACACCCAAAGGGATCGCTGATACGTTGCCGCCTTATGGGGGTATGGGGGGTGTGGGAATCAGCACTTTTAAACAGAGATTAGTAGGCTGGAGCGGCGAGGGCACCACAACCTGCATTGCATGAATCGGCCCGGAAATAATTTGGTGCTCCCAGTCTACATTTATACCTATCCATTATTTACTTCAAGAGGGAACTGCTATTTTACAAGATGAGATTCGAAATCATGACTTCCACCTAAGCCATTATTACTGATAATCATGATCTGAAGTACGTTTAAAGCCTTCTATTGTATTCAATTCAATACCTGTGTCGCAATTATCCTTTATAATTGAAGCAAGTACAATCTCAGCATGGTTGACAGTTTTGTAGAACTGGTCACATTCGTAGCAGAGGATGCTCAGGAGCATCAGGTTCTTCGACTGCCAACCGACGATGACCAGTTTCGAATTTAAACTGGTTAACTGAAAATCAAAATAATTTGTTGTAAAAACCTAGTCTGAGCATTTTTCTAAAGCACTTTCATTGGTGTCAGATTTTTATTTAATTGGTCGGGCCACAGTCGGGCTACATGGTCATAAATGGCACAACGAGGAACAAGCCCACAAATCACCGAACGGCTATGTAGTGTCAACAAAGGCAAGTCGATTGTGTCTGATTGTGTCTCACGAAAAAAAGAAATTACTATTTTGACATTTGAGTTACAAGTTAAAACACATCTATAAAGCAAAAAAAAAATAGTGTAAGCAAGTAATCGTCGCGTCAGTATGAATGTGTGAATCAGTTTATGCTTCACTTTTGACATAAGCTTGTATGGAGACAATATTAATTCCATGATGGAGACTTATACTAAAAATATAGTTATACTAAAAAAAAAACTACGCAGATGGTTTTGGACAAGTCTTTTTGGTACTGTTTCGTTTGGTATTTACTTTGAGGTATTCCTCGAAGCGCAACCATTTTTAATGGCCGTATATTTTTTCATTTGTGTGTTTTGGAATAGTTACATCACACACGTTTAATACTTACATATTCGTTAGTCAAATCTTCTTTCTGTGCTACTTCGATAAATAATTGTACATGGAGAACAATATGGAAAAATAGTACAAAAATCTGGTAAAGAATCTGAAATTAAGATAAAACTTTCATAATTAAAAGAATATAAAAGGATAATTAAATAATTAATTTTATAGCGTAGCAGTTGGTTTTATTGTTAATCTTGTTAATATGGAACAGTTTTCTAGTTGGCAGAGGGGCTCGCAGCTCACCTGATGGTAAGCGCCCACTGCGGCCTATTCCGTTGAGGGACACTTTACCAAGAACCAGTGCTCAGTGCATAGCATCAACTTTTAGACCATATTCTTATAAAATAGCTTCACGTCATACTTACGGGTATTTGATATATTTCCTTAAACAATTTAAAAGAATTCAGCAAATCTTCATATGCCTCAAATAATTTGCTCCAAAGAAATTTTCTATCTACAACTAGATCGCAATTCTCAACAACTTTACACATCTTTGAGTAAAATGTTGCTTCCGAAATCCATAATTTCAATTCTATTATCATTAATTTCAATATTCTCATTGCATAAACTATTGTTATGTCAAAATATATAAAAGATAAAATTCCAAGTAACATTGATTCATCCCAAATATTATTGTCTATTGTTACCAAGTTTAAAAACAAAACTAAAGAGCTAAAATTGATTACGAAAATTACGTACAACCAGTTTACAATTTTAAACTGCTTCATATTATCATATTCAGATAAGCAGCGTATAAGTCTATGAGCATTTTGAATTTTTTTAACAAGTAATATGTTATTATTGTTGAAATTCTGAATAAAGTTAATAACATAATACAGAATAATGCCGAAGCAATGAAAAGACATGTTCAAAATGTTAGTGATATAAAAAAAAAGACTAATATTGTCACTTTCTAACACATTAAACCATTGATGAAAAAATATTACATAATCAAAAGTCAAAAAGAAAATCATACAAATCAAAGATAACATTACATAAATAATACCATCAGAGTACATACGATGATTTCGAATACAAAACTTTGAAACAAGGAACAGTTTTTGTATTGACAATAAAGGAAATAAGATTGTTTCAAACTCTTCATCAATATAATTATTTTGAGAATAATCTATTAGAATTTTAATTGGCATATTTCTAAGCATGTTCGTATTTAAATCGATAATAATGAGATACGATCAATTGACTTTAGCCAATCTGAACAAAGTTGCAGGCACTAAACTTTCCGATATATTTTCGAAGGTACACTAAGCATTCATATTCTATTTAGGTATTGAATATTGAAATTTTTTAACATATTTCTTAGAAATCGATCGCAAAATGTATACCGTCGACAATAACCAAATTAATGTTCAATGTTTGCCTTTGGGAGATACGCTTAGCCACTTCTTTCAAAAGTGGTGGCCTAAGTTTGCATTTCTAACAACAAGTTAACCTAAATGAACAGCAGCTTCGGATTTCTGTAAAAAAAATATCCAAACAATGTAAAATTTTTGAACCATTCTGTACTTAGCTTTGGTTTAGCACAATGTATTGACATTTCCAATTTATATTCCAATGTTTATAAAGTCACCTTTAAATAAATACTTGAGACATGTTTTACTTTACGATGATACACAATTGATTGTCCCTATTGGGAGCAATGTCGACACATGTTTGTATATTTGTTACTTAATGAAAGTAGCCTGACCCTTATTCACGTGACATATGTCGCAGTTAGTTTTCAGAGTAAGTTATTTCAAACTACTTAACTTACCAAACATGATAATATTTTTACCAAGTACATACAACAAATTTTCAAAATCTTCAGAGTTTTTGTTTCCGTACTTGTGTTCTGCCTTCCTTCTGTTAAAAGATGTAGGTCCTTCTGTCTTAATTTATTTTTTGGTATTTACAGATGTTTCTATCATTTCTTTTGCATGATTACTTTCAGCGAATGACCAAGTTTTACTGTAACCCGTCAAAAATCCAAACCATTGAACATCTCCTTAAAGAATGCCCACGCTATGCGCGCCAGAGATCTGAACACGAAGAAACATATAAATATTTCAGTATCTTATGATATCACCTTATGATATCCGACACCTTATCCACAAGCAACAAACTATAATATCTTTTGATAATTACTGCAAATACATCGTAAATACCCTTTAAAACTTACAATATATATACATACCTTACTTTCTTACACTCCATAACATCTGTATATATACCTACTCATCCTACATACTCATTCAATTTCATATTCTCCATGATTCTCAATTGTTCCACTCCTACCATCTTCTAAGCCACGTCGTTTCCCATAGCGACTGGCGAAACTCTTGCATTATAAATAATTTACATCATATCCCAACAGTAAACTCTACATCTAGCCATGGGACAAAAAGTTTTTGTAACTTATAGGAAACTTTTCCTGCCTTAAACACATACCACCGTTATTTGGTAAGTAAGTATCTACCATCAACACTATCGTAAAGCAATTATATGATTAAAGAATTTAACAGCAACGTAAAAGTAATAACGCTGAAAGCATGTTCTTTAGTTATACCTTCAGTTTGTTTATTCTGTATGGCATAACTAACAGCCTACACGTCAATTTTATTTTAAAATTATTAATTATGTTCATTTGATAAGAAATTTTGTCCATTCGAAACCTGTTCTATAATAAAATTAATATGAATATCTAAATCCTCAAAATGGTCGACGAAGACTTGATTGAAATTATGAAACCATTTCATTTCGCACTTATATTTCTTTGTGCAAGAAAATATATTATAAACGGCTTATCTATTATGCCGATTCGAAATAGATACTTTGTAGTAAATATTTTCAGCAATGTTGCAATCATATGCCTTAGCCTAATGGCACTAAAAGATATGAATTTAAAGTTAAAAATTGTGCAAGTAATTGTGTACGGATTAAGCTATTTATCACTTATTATAAATTTTGTATCGTTAAGTTTCTTAAATTTAATGTTTAGGCAATCAAACGTTGTCATTTTTCAAAATTTGAGTCTGATAAACAAATATTTGTACAACTCAGCACAATCGCTGTGGTTCAAAAAATTATCGTGGTTTATATGCAGTTTTTATTTCTTAACATATTTAGTACTAATAGCATCAAAACTTATATTCGATCCCTATTGGAATATTTCTAGAGGTCTTTTTATATTTTTGACGATTTTATTTGACATTGAACTTGCTTATGTTACGTTTGTTGTTTATTTCTTAAATTGTAAAGTCGAGAAATGGATTGAAGCTGTAAAGTTAAAATACAGTATTGCGAGATTCTGGAAAAATACCGTATCTTCTGAAACTGTCGAAACTATTAAACTTCTAAGTATTTTTCAAGCGATATTAAAAACTTTTTATATGGTCGAGAAGTCTTCAAGATTGATTGTGAGTTTTACATGCTTTTTATTCAATACCTTATTTTATTGATTCGTAATTGCAAGTATTTTTAGCGTAACCTAAAGCGCTTTTTCGTATGTTATTACTTTAGCCTTTTCAAAACTTTACCCGTATATAATTTTTGTAACATTGCTATTTTCAGATTTGTCTTCACTTTTTTGGAACCTTTTTCCAAGCTTTGGCGTACGTTGGCGTTGTTTTACTTTGGAACGATGTAAGTAAACTTAAAGTAAACACAATAACATCATTTACCTATTTAATCAATTATAATCAGTTTCAGTACCAAAGAAATTACTAACAATATTTGTCTATTGTGAATTAAGAAAATATCTATTTTTTTATGCAAGAGGCGGCAATTTAGCCATCGGGTCGCCTGATGGTAAGCAATCACCGCCGATCATGGACATCTGAAACACCAGAGGGATCGATGATGCGTTGCCGGACTTTTAAAAGAGAGAACGCTCGTTTCTTGAATTCTTACTTTATAGTTATCATTTTTATAAAATATTTCTAGAAACAATTAATGTTGTAACCCTTACTTCACCCGAGAGCCCAGAAGGGTCATCTTTTTCGCGTGCATCTGATGTTTGCTTATTTGAAGTTCTTTTGCTTGAATTTGAAGCACAAGCAAATTGTACTTTTACAGGCAGACTACTTTGCTGTAATAAGCGCTACTTCTAGTGCATTAGTATGGATATGCAAGAGCTTATTGATCGAGACTGGCTTGTGTATAGCGAGTGAGAAACTGCACTTGAGGCTAATCTTAGCAAAAACTACTGTTATTGTTTCAAGTGCCAAATGCTCCCGTAAGTGATGATTTCTTAAAATTTGCTCAAAAAGTGAAAATAGTTACTACTTATTTTGCGATTACTGAGTTTTGTCATTCTGAGCCATTACAAATCTAATGGCTCAGAATGGCTGACTATTTACAACTTAAATCGTTCAATATTATTATTATATTATTTTTATAGTTTTTTTAATTCACCAAAAAACGTGACAATTTACAATTTTCATTCTTAATTGTTATTTTTAGTTACCTAGTTTATTCTTAGTTGTTTATAATAATATTATCATTTGGAAGTCTAAGACTTCAACGTTTGGCACTTAGAAGTTTTATTATAATTATGTATGAAATCTATAATAAACCACTTTTGTGTTGACCAAATCTTTTGTAAACTATATAACGTAATAGTAAATAAGTAGTGGTAAAAAAGTCTATTAGTAGCTCACTGCAGAGCAAAAGCCTTCATCTTTGAATTCAAGTTATCGTTATAATGATGGGTACCTACTAGCTTAATGATCATACACTCAAACTGTGTTCGTAAAACTGACACACGCAAGGTTAACTCCACCCGGGAATTTTAAACCCAGGACCCCGACATCTCGGCCCGGTACTTAAACTTCTACACCATTGAGGTGTTACATAATAGTCCTTTTCTATTTTTAACAAACTTTGTGGCTTTAAAACTTAGTTTAACTGATTTTTCATTACTTTACATAAATTGTAATAACCAGACTTGTCAAATCTAGGATCATAGTCGAAGCGGACCCTGAGCTCCATACTGGATGCAATCGGGAATACGCTGAGATGACCATCAAATGATAGAACGAGTTAAGACGATGTACTTTCATGTACGTTTGATTCTATTTTGTTTCTAGAGACATGGAAGATGTTTGCAAAGAACGTGGTCAGGATGAGCACGAAGACGAAGCTAACCGCATTTGGTATATTCGTAGTGGACGCGCGTCTGCAACTTCGCATGTTCGGCTTGATCGCGGCCTACCTCATCGTATCCTTACAGTTTGCTCTGCTGTGAGAAATAAAGGATATATTTATGAATTGTTTTTAATTCCAAAAAGCTCTAATTTCAATCTAATATGTCGCTTGAATCCAAATGCCTCTGTTTGTGTGATTTTTTCTAGCTTGGTTAGGACCACAGTTAGGACATTGCAGGCTTGAGTCACCTGAGTGTCTGAAAATAATAATGACTCCGTTGGTCCTGACTGTGTTCCAAGTAGGTCTGGTTTTCCTTTTCAGGGTTACGGTTTACGGTGAACATAATGATGAATCGCGTAATCTAACTAGTTCGAGACAAAAAGTTATGGGAAATAAATAAATAATTTATTTGTTAAAGAGTTGAAACTCGAGATAGATATTTCTATGACTACAATTATAGCTATGAATGATAATAATTTTTTACAACAGCGTCTTTTATTGGACTAGCCAATTAGTGTTTCTAACATTGTCCTAATGAAAGTTTTCTTACGCTACTAATAAGGTCTATCTTTGACCTCTGTGATTAAGAAGAGCTACTTTAGTTTGTTCTTAATCAAAGATGTCTATTGTAAATAAAGTGCACTTGAACTAAACTTGAATAGTAAATATTATTCAAGTATAGTTAGTGAACATCATTGCAACTTTAATTAAATTACATCCTTGTTTGTTTAGTGCAGAAACGTCCTTCAGAAGTTTTCTGTCAATAGTCAATATAAATTGGTCACACGTTTTAGTCATTTGCATATAGTCGTACGAGTTTAAGTGCAGTTTAAGTTTTCGTTCCATATGTTCTGTATTGTTAACAATAAAAATGTCTCGTTACGTCCAAGTTGAATTTTTGATTAGGAATTATTTACCTGAGGATTTCCAAGCACTTTTAGCGCCTTTGAACTTAATGCAGCACATCTGTTTTTCATCTAGATGCATCATTAGTGATAATTTCATCACTCCCAAAAATTTGAAGTCCAACATTGTGTCATTATTTGGAACTTTTTGCTTCGTTCTAATTGTCACTATGAAAATTTGTACAACCGCGTTGAGCGAAAATGAAAATTTTAACAAGTTTTTACGTTTTGTAACTTACTATGACATTGCCTTTTTCAGTTTCGGCTTAATAGTCAACTCATTAAGCACCATTTTGCACAGTTTTAACTACGTCGAAATGATCTTGAAGATCAAAGATGTTCATGAAGTCTTGAACGATGAAAAATATATTAAAATAATTAAAATTAGGTTCTGGATTGTGTTTTCTTGTATGATTATTTACTATTTCTTTTTAAACAAGGTGATTTATGATATTCTTATTTCGAGAAATGCTTCTCAATGTTATATTAATATGACGGGTATCTTAATTTTGTGGACTTTTGACATAAACGTTTTTTATGCGAAAGGCATAATTCTAATTATAAGACATAAGTTGGAACTATGGATAAAAGAAATACAAAAATATACTGACGACTCTGGCGATAATAGAGAAGAAGTTATAAGCACCAGAGTACTGCAATGTTATTTTGATCTACTTCGGGCTTACGATATATTTAAAAATATATTTCATTTAATGGTAGGTGTTTCACCTTACATATTGAATAATTATAATATTAAGCTTATATAAAATATAAAATAAATTAAATGAAAAGTTCAGATATTCAAATTGATAAACTCTTCGTCTGGTGAAGAAGTTGGTTAAAAAGGGATTATAAAGTGTAGCATGACTAAAATATAGTGCAAAAATATTAAATGCTACTGATTATTCCTTGAAATAGCGTTTTAACTTATTAATAAAAGTATTATATTATATCATCTTCATCACTTCTGCGACTAAGAATCATTCTTTATCTTAAACTTAATCTGCTTTAAAAAAGCACTTTTGAAAACATTTTTACTGTTTCAGATACTATACTTTACAGTGGATCTATTTGCACACAATCTGATATACGTACAACATGTCGATACCTCCAATGAACACTACGCTAACTGCAAAAGTGCAGGTTTACAGGAGGAGCTCTTAAAAGAAAAAAGTTGATAAAATCTTTATTTTTGTAGTTATTTTCTTGATATTTTTTGTGTGAGTAACTAATTTACTGATGCTTAAGATCCGCATAGTAACATTTAAAAAAACTTATGGGTTTTTTAATTAGCCTCACTTAGCGGGATGTAACGCAGAAAGCTCTAATTTAAGATCGGGATACACTCCGCCAATCCTAAGTTAGCGGAATATATTCGGGAATATTACAGGCTACAAAATAATAAATTAAATGTATACTTCATAAAATAAAATTAATAATTACATTTAAAATCGACTTAATTACCAATTTAGAGTATTTTGAACAATTTTTTTATTATAATAAGATCGTAATTTATGAAAAAGAAAAGTTAGCGTTTTGTAGTAGGATAAGCCGAAAATCGTTGAGCCGTTATACAAGCCGCTAACAAATAAATAGCGTAGAGTATCTTAACTGTGTCATTACTTAGCGGCCTTTCGTCCATATTGGTAACTAAGCCTATGTAACCAGTTCCAAAAAATATTATTTTTTCGTTGGTGTTTTAAGTAGTTGTGAGGGAAAAATTATTTTTCCACTTCGTAGATTAAATTATTTCTATTATAGTAACCCGAGACATTGTGCAAAAAATCCCGATATGATGTGGGATTGTTGTGATATACAACTGGCTCGGTGTAGTTGATTTGAATTAAAACGTACTATGCAAAACACTTTTAAATCATTTATTAATACTTAGAAAAATTTTAGGCAGTGGACTACTGTAATATCTTAAATTTTAATTGCTGAATAGTTGCACTTATTTCTGTGTCAATATCATGATAATTATTTGGTATTTTGTCGTTTTTAACTGCTGAATTTATTTATTAAATTTTTGTTTCCTTCATTAGAATGCCCAACACTTTTGCGATGGATGGGTTATTATTTTCCACAAAACGATTAATTCTAGCATGCCATCCTTCCAAATGGCTGCCATTCTTAATACTGTTTAACTGTTCCCCTTCACAACACCAGATTTTAATGAATCTTGTAGCCAGTTACGATCGAAGTAAAAATTTAATTGTGGTATTAGATCAGCTAATATATTTTATAAGCAATTGGGCCAAACCTGCACATCTTACAACATGCCGCCTCTGAGCTGGCTTTATACTTAGCTGTTCCGCTTTTTTAAAAAGACTTTGACTAAAGTGGTTAAAACAATCTTTTACATCTGTTTGAGGATATGGTTTCTGAATTTAAAATTAAAAGCAAATCTTCAAAAGCAACAAGCATTTTACGTGGTTTCCAGAGAGGAAATTTAGTTTTGATTATTTGTAAAGGATTTTTTTTTCTTGTCTTGGTTTTGGAGGATGGCAAAAAACAATGGTACTATTTTTGGGTAATAACAATCTAGCTGTGAATGGTAAAGTAAAAAAAATCAAAAGTGCAAGTAACAACTTTTTCGTCAAAATTCTAACGTCATTTTAATCAGCCAATAAAAATATGAAAAACAATCGTTTCCTCCATAACTAATAAAATTCACAATTATTAATATTTGGTTTCCTTGACACCCAACACATAGTATAATAAACAATCATTATAAATGACTGTAACTCATTATACTAATAATTATTTTCCGATAGAAGTGGCCAGTCACAAACATTTAACGTTCATAATAGATAGCAAAAAGTTACAAAAATGGAAAAATTATTCTTCTTCCACAACTAGGTAGTTACCAAACAGCAAAAAAAAATTTATTTTGTAACTAGTTACATAAGCTTAGTTACCAATATGGACGAAGGGCTAAGCGGTTCGTTTTATACTAGAAAACAAAACTCTTGTATTATAATTGTAGCATTTCATGCAGCTAATTTAGATTTTAATTTACTACAAGTTAGTGAAAATTATTAAACTTAGTAATGTTTAACTCTGATTTACACTACGTTATATAATTATTTGTTCAAAAGTGCATTCAACGGGCGACACACACCGCTAACTGTCACATGAACAAATACTTTCCCGCGCAACACCCCGCCAACTCCTAGTTGGCGGCGTATCTCCCGCGGGCCGGCAGTCGCGCTAGCCGAATACACACCGCTATATTAAGACAGCGGCTTGTCCACCCCGTAATTGAAGAAAGTACCTTTACTTGGCGTTATGTAAATCTCAAAACTTTTTTGTTTTTAAAGATATTGTCATGAAAATTTGGGGGCATAATATTAGTAAAAAAGTGGGTCGATTTCTATAAAAAACGAAAAATGGCAAATTTTGAGTTAGCGTAGTGTTCATTGGAGGTATCGATGTGATAGAATATCACCAGCAGCTTGCTCTTTCTAAAAAACTGGTTAGTATAAAAGAAAATTGTGCAATTCAAACTTTTTATTGAGTTTATCAATCAATCAAATATCTTTATTCATCATCATAGGTGAATACATAAGATAAGATGAGTTTTATAACATTTTGGTTGCGTGTCTCTATGATGCACCTTAGAAGGCATACGAAATTTATATATTAGATGAATTAGATACATGAATTAAATTACATAGGCAATAACATTTTAACAATCAATAAAAATTACAATGAAAGAAAATTACAAGTATAAAAAAAATTACGATTAAACAAAAATTACAATTAAACAGAATTACAATAAAACATTTAATCGTACTAACAGGTTTTTGTTAGAGAAAAATGTGTGTTCTCATAAATGTATTTATTTTGACATAACAAAGTAATTAATCCTTCTAGCCCCGGATTACTAGACACAATAGAAAATCTATTGTTATGCGGCACCCGAGTGCCGGTTCGGCGTTGAGTGGTTAACAAGCTGTATAAAGCATACGTATTATTTTTCAGATAGTTGATTTGACAATTTTAAATACAATGTTCTTTTGGATGACCAAGAATTTGCTGCTACTAATCTCAATCTGTTTCGAGTGCGACAAGTATTATTATACAATGGGCGAGGTTCAGACCACCTGTATTCTGTTCATCAAGTCAAATAAATGCTCAGGTAAAAGCTCAAGACTTAGTCTATACCAACAACGAGCGACGCTTCCTTGTGAAGTGTCCATCAATGGAATGGCCGAAGTGGTCGCTTACCATCAGGTGGGCTTCGTGCCTGTCTGCCAACTGATGTAGACTAACTGTCGTTTCGGACACATTTTATTCGGACACAGTGTCCGAATTGACACTTTTTAATTTTAACATTTTTTCACTGTCGATTCGGACACCGCGATATAAATAGCTGTTTTGTACAGTCAGATAAAAAATTTTCCTAAGATTTCTTTACGTTATAAAAATAAAGTCTCAACGAAGCCTTCTACACGAAGCTATCGGTAGTGTTTCTAAAGATGACTGGGTCAAATGTGTGATACATGCAGAGGAATTACAGGATCAGGATGTAGCCAAGGCAATTTTAAAAGATCAGAGAATACAGCCTCTGGTAATAAATTAACTCGAAGATGACAGCGCTCCTCACCCGTGGTACAACTGCGATGTCCAACTAGTTGTACCACGGGGAAGTAAAGTTACCCATGGTTCAACTGGTTGTTCTATGGGGAAAAATCTTTACCAATAGTTCAACTCGAGTGAGTTGTTCTTTCCTTGGTCCAACTAGTTGTACCTACTACTGGGAATCGCTCCCGACCCGTGGTCCAACTGCTGAAATAAAGTGACCCATGGTTCAACTGGTTGTTCTATGATTGTTGTGGTTGTCCCCCTTTAATCCTTGATTCAGAATACTCAGCAAAGGGTACCAGGATAACATGATCTTAGTGGAGTTATAAAATGCGCTCCCGACCCGTGGTCCAACTGCGATGTTCAACTGGTTGTACTACGGGGAAGTAAAGTTACCCATGGTTAAACTGTTTGTTCTATGATTGTTGTGGTTGTCCCCCTTTAATCCTTGATTTAGAATTCTCCGCAAAGGGTACCAGGGCAACATGACCTTAGTGGAGTTATTTAAAAAGTTTACGTTATCCAGAAAAGTTATGTTTGATGAAAGAAGATTGCATTTGTCCGCCATTCCTTAATAGATTTTCAGACACGCATTAGTTCAAAAAAATCCACTTTGCTGAGAATTCTGAATCAAGGGTGAGTTGTTTTTTCCTTGGTCCAACTCCCTGTAAATCCTGTAATACATATCATGTATATCATGGAGATGGATCATGGGGACGCACAACAATCATAGAACAACCAGTTGAACTATGGGTAACTTTACTTCCCCGTGGTACAACCAGTTGGACATCGCAGTTGTACCACGGGTCAGGAGCGCTGTCATCTTCGTGTAAATTTATTACCAGAGACTGTATTCTCTTATCTTTTAAAATTGCCTTTGCTAGATCCTGATCCTGTAATTCCTCTGCATGCCTCACACATTTGACCCAGTCATCTTTAGAAACATTACCGATAGCTTCGTGTAGAAGGCTTCGTTGAGACTTTATTTTTATAATGAAAAGAAATCGTAGGAAGATTTTTTATCTGACTGTACAAAACAGCTATTTATATCGCGGTGTCCGAATCGACAGTAAAAAAATATTAAAATTAAAAAGTGTCAATTCGGACACTGTGTCCGAATAAAATGTGTCCGAAACGACAGTTAGTCCTGATGTAGGTAGGATAAAAAAAAATTAAATCTTTTATTCCAGAATTTAATTGTTTCAAATAAACAAAATTTTTGTGACATGTGACAAATTGCTAAGCCCTTTTTTAAAAAGCAAAACATTTTCATGTTGGCTTAAGATACACTTAAGGATTATAAATACCGATGTTTCAGAATGACTCTACCACCGGATTCGAAATCTTAAAGAACCAGCAAGAAATTCGATAGTTTCTCTTCTTATGTTTACTTTACACCGTGTTAAATTTCATATATATTATTTTTCAATTATTATTATATATTTTATTGATTTGATTATATTATGACTATTACTATTTCAATTAATTAATTATTATTATTATTGTTATATATATATATATTTTTATTTATTTTTTAAATTACATTATATTTTAATTGTCATTTAATTTCGTTATATTGTTTGTGGACTTTGAATTTTATGTTTTGTATATGGCTATTTGCTGAAATAAATGATTTGAATTTGAATTTGAATATGAAATAACATTTATACAAATCCTTTTTCGGGCATGGAACACACCCTTTGAATAGTTCGCTTGTAAACGGGGCTATACTTTCTTCACTCCTTTAAACGTGTTGTCTTGCGAAATGCAAAACTATTTCAAAATACATACCACACAAAGTACTTATTCAAATTATCCTTCATCCTCTCTATTTCAGTGAAAGAGAGGCAGATATGTAAGAACATTCTCCGAGCACACAAGGCCGACTACAGAGAGATGGGTCGTGCCTTCGGACGAATAGATGCGCGTCTCCCTCTTCGTCTGATCGCTTTGGTAGTCACATACGTCTTAGTATTACTGCAGTTTGCTTTTATAGATTGATTTTTCAATAAAAAATATCTTTTTTATCACTATTCATTTTCGTCCTACATCACGTGGTCAACCCGATTATAACTTCTCTGGTCTTCGAGCCTTTGATTTTAGTTGAAGGGTTTTGAAGCCTTTTATATTGAAATGGGCGGAATAATATCTGAGTTGATAAAGCAGCAGCAGATTGTATTTCTGGAAACAGAAACTAGCGAGTCTTACATAGGAAAAAAAAATTTACATACCAGACTCAAAGTGGGAATCGAACCCATGACCTTCACAGGCTTTAGGTCCGACCAGTACATTTTATCCCATATTTCGTTCCATTACCAAAATGATAAAAAAATATATATTATGTCTCTGTGTTGACGATTTTGTAAGTTTTGCTAAAGAAGTAAATAAAAACAAGCTTAATTAATAACATCTTTTTATAAATAAACAAAATTCGCGTTTAAACGTAACCAAACTGAAGCAGAACTATCAGATACGTAGTAATCAGTTGAAGGAAGCTGAGCATGAACGCAGCGTCGACGGCGATGGAGCACACGGCCATCTTGGAGAAATACACGCGAATGCTGCGCAGTATGTTCTTACACGCTTGTCTTTGATGCCCTGGAATTCAAGTATACCATATCTTAGTAGTGTTGTTAAAAGCACTTATGAATCGTCAATTACAGAGGTAACATAGTGATTTTACCACCGGATTCGGAATGTAGTTATCTAACGAACCGGAAACTCGCTTTACTCCTCTGGTGTTGCGTGTATTTATGGGCGGCAGTGATTGCTTACCATCAGGTGACCCGCATGCTCGTTTCCTCCCTCTTACATAAAAAAAGTTACTCTTTTAAATCGCCAAAGTTTTACAATAATTATATCAATACAATCTTTATTACTCCTTTGCTAAGTCATACAGAGTCTCAAAAAGAGTTTCCTCTACACACCCGAAGATGGATGAGCCAATGCCCGCTTTGTGGCGATTGACCTTTCCATCCCCGGATACCCTGGCCTGTTGGTTTCAGAAAAAGATTGTGCCTGAGAAGGAGAAACTAGGTGGTCCCTAGACATGGGGTGGGAAACCTGTGTTATGCGCACTGTCGTGGGCTACCCTTAAGGTGTAAAACTGGCTCGTTATGAAGAAGAAGTGAAGAACAGACTACAGACGGCCACACTATCTCCTCTGTTCGTCAGACCGCCCGCATTGACGGCCAATAATGCTACAACCTGGCTATTAGGCCCTCCACCACCACAGGGCTATGTTAAAATCCCCATGACCATTACAAACAAACATGTTCATGCTCAAAAATATTAGTACACTGCGGGGATCGTTGAACATCGTTTGTTCTCGTCGCACCACCAAAAAATGGAATAGTCTACCAGCGCATGTATTCCCTCCTTCCTATGACATAGGGTCCTTCAAACGAGGCGTGAAGAGGCACTTTATGGGCCGGCAGAGTGAGGGTGACTGATGCTACGTCCCTTACGTTGCACCAGTTATCCTCGCGTCGGGACTTTACTTATACTTAACATCAGGTGGAGTGGAGTCGTTCGCCGGGCTAAGTATAAAAAAACATGCAAAATCTTTTAAAAAAAGCCGACTTCTCCACGATTACAATCGTTATCATTAATGCATATTTGAATGTCGTGACATTCATTTAGTTCTTATATCAAATGTTTATTCTCTCATTTACATACGACATACGTTTACAGCCTGAATAACTGATACGGTAATTTACTTTTTCCGCAAGTAGATAAACGCTCATTACAAAAAAGGTCATCGAACTAGACAGTATGTTTATTTTTGTAAAAGAGAGACAAAGGAGATCCTTGGTAATAATTAAGTAACATACCATTGCGCGTCTTAGACATTTAGGGCCCTAAAGGTTTTTCGATATAATAAAATAAGCGTTTCCTATCAGTGTGTCCTAGTGAATAATTTATCAATGTTTAAAAATTAAAATATGACAGTAAATGTTTTACTTACTCATATATTTTCTTCTTGTAACGAAAAAACATTGAACTTGGAGCATAGCTTTAGCTGCGTACAGTTTTTCACACTCGATACAAACTATGATAATAATAATCATATCCTTGATTAACCAGAAGATTGGCAACGAGAAGATAAACTTATTGTCCTGTAAAAAAATAACATGAATTAATTCATCATCATCATTGCGTATGGCTTCTTCATGAATCCTCAGATGTCGATGTCGAGTTGCTGCAGCCAGTCCACTGCAGCCGAAGTGAGGTTATGGATGGTTATGGTTATGAATTAATTGGTTTGCCGGAATAGAAGCCAGTAGGACGAAAGTTGCATAAAAGACTTATGGTCAGTTCCAGCTCTGAGTGTCGTTGAATGTAAGACTGTTTTTGGTGTGTCGTATACTTATAATTATGCTAGCATGCAACAATTACTTGTGCGATCAGTTTGAAGTACTATATTCCCACACAAATAGACTATTAATAATTACCAATAAAAAGTATCTTTTCCGTTTCTCGGTTTCAATAAAGGTTTGTAAAACTGTCAAGAAGTTCACGAAGGTTACGCAAAAGTACGCCAAAATCTGAAAAAAACACCACAACATTTTTTACAGAATTTAGAAGCTATTTTCATTGTAAACTCTTAATAAAGAAACCAAATCAATAACTTAAGTAATCTACCCTTCACCTACTCCTTAGCAAAATTCTAACCGTAAGTACTTGTAGTAACAACAGGGTTTCAAAACATTTGATATGAATATCAAATAATTTACAAGTTTATCTTCGAAATATCATGCATAGTTATCTCCAACTAAAAAAACCTTTAAATTTTGAAACTTTCAATCAATCATATCTTACTTTTTAATATTCAATTGAGAAAGACAATTTATACCAATTTATGTACTGGACAAGAACATAAACTTACCGGAATCGCAAATATTCTATTATAAACTTGGTAAGCTTTTGATATGTTGTAAAATGCGTTATTTACATCATTCCACTCTGTATTCATTTCCCTCGAGGTTCTTTTTCGAGCTTCCACCTCTTGCATCAAAATTTCAAGACAGATCCTTAATAATACTAAAATTCTGACTCCATAAATCATAATCATATCTAAGAAAGTTTGTACAAAGTCACTTGTGGCGTACAAAATGTTTGGGTCGAAGTACATGAAAAAACACTCAGGCCCAATATTAAAGACAAAAAGAGTCCCAACTACAATCCAATTGATAATAATAGAACTCTTAATGTCATCTTTGCAAAATTTAACAGTATTCATAGCGTTATGTAAGTAGACAATGAAATTAACGTTCACGTTAGAATTGATGATGTTAGAAATAACACAGCTGATGTAAAATGTGAAAATTGTAACGTAATAAGCATTAAAAATGGTTTCGACACCGTAGCTAAATGGGCTTGTACTTAAAGAATATTGAGTGAAGACGAAAATAAGTGCTATCGTTACGATTTGTAATAATGAGGCGAATTTGAACACATGACTTGTTTTTGTAATAAAACCATTGCTTATTTTGAATACGGGCTGGAAGAAGATTAACAAACTAAATTCAAATGGTCGTAAGAAGGACTGGATGTTTTTATCAACGATAAAGCTGCCTTTTTTATGTGAAATTCTTTTCGCCATGTTAAACTTTTCTTCATACACCGGCAATGGATTAGAACAGTAACTTGTGTGTTCATCGTCTAATGAAATTTATTTACTTGTCTCATTCATTAGTATTCCATTAGGTATAATTGCAATCCAATTATCGATATGTATTTGTGTAAATACCTTTGGTCGCCTCTTTGAACAGTAGTTACCTCGTTTGGCTGTAAAACCCGGAGATCGTGGGTTCGATTTCCGCTTTATGTCTGGTTCATGGTAGAGCTTTTTCAGCAATCGACTGCCAGGTCTAGCTTCCACCCCCACTGGTGAAATCTGCCGCCATTATAGCTTTGGCTGTGTTACGGCAATATTGACGTAAGAGCCAATACACTTGAACGAAGTTTATGTGTCATTCAGATAATACTCGTAGTGATGCTATTTTCTCATTTGAAAGTTCGACAAAAGAGTAACCTATCTGACAGATTAAATAAGAAGAACTTATCTATCAGTGGCGCAACTCTCCTTTAATTTATTAAAATATCCAACATAAACTCCATAAATAATGTATTAAATTATCATCTTATACATTAAAAATCCCAAGAAAAATTATAAAAAGTATAACTGAAAAATAACAATACTGTAGTATGAAATTAAATAAATGAGATGCAAAGGCAGAGTCGCATCGATATCGTACCAGCCGCAAGCACTGAATTTCTTGAAAACCATTTTGTTAATTCTTATGATGTTTTTCCGCACAGTTTTATGTGTCTCTGTAAAAACAACGTTTAAATATTGTTAGTTTCTAATTTTATTAAACTTTAAATAAATTATTATACTTAGAAATTGACGATAAACTGATTATAATTATACTAGCGGCACGCTATGATGGCCGTTTTGACATATTACAATACATGGTTTTATTATTATATGTGGACATTAATATTCTTCTTTTTTTATTTGTATTTATATTGTTTGTGAAGTAATAATGTTGGTAATTGATAAAACGTAATCAATAAAATATTATAAAAAAATCTTACCCCAACATCGTGCTGGTATGGTGGTATACAAGGACTCGGTGTGTCGCAAAGTCTGGTACAAATTCTCGCATTGCATACTAAGATTTAGTATGGTTGTCACATTCTTCGCCGTCCACAGGAAAGAGAATAAAAGAGGCATGTAATCTGCGAAATCCAGCTCCTGAAAGCATAAAAAAACACATTTTGCGCATTTATTTTCATTTAAAATAAATAAATATCTCTAGACATTATTCACACTACGCCATATAGCCCCAAACTTAGCATTAGCTTGTGCTATGGGTGCCAGACAACGGATAAACATTACTTACATACTTTTATTTGGTAAATACATACCATATTATACACAGAAACATCCAGACCGATACAAACAGACATGCACACAAATGTTTGTACCGTGCGGGGATCGAACCCGCGACCTCTGGTGTAATAGCCGACTTCTCGACCATTGCACCAAATGGCTCGTCGAATTTATATGCTTTGTTTAATTAAATACATAAAAATTGCATAGCATCACAAACATTGATCAGACCCCAAATTAAGAAGTGTTTAAGCACTTGTGTTGTGGGTATCAAGACACACACAAAAAACACAAATTTGCATCATTTATAATGTTTGTCTTGAGTGGGTTTCGAACCCACAAACCTTAGCGCATTATGTAGTCTACATAATGCGCCACGGGTCAGTTTTATTAAAACTAACAATATTCTCTTACATTGTTCCCACAGCCGTTTAGCCCAAAATCAATTACTTGTACTTGGGTGCCAGACAACGGATAAACATTTTTTATTCACTTTTTTACACACATATAAGATATACTTGCACGTCATAAACACACTTCCAGACCGATACAAACAGACAATTCTTGGGTACAAAATGTTTTTACTGTACGGGAATCAAACCCGCCTCCGGAACTTGCTAGGCTAGGCTAGCCAGATCTACGGCCGTGTGTGGGACTCGACACTATTTCATCCCACTACCCACTAAACTCCCCCGGTTTCCCTGTTTCACCCGATTGGGACGGGCTTGTACGGTTAACAGCACATCACGGTAAACACTTGCAGTTCGATAATAGCACTTATGCCCCCGACATAAGAGCGGTACAAAGTTCAAAGTGTTGCGTCTGACGTGCTTTTGACTTGACCAGTCCGCCAGTCTCAAAGCCTGTATCATGGGTATCATTTTTAATCATCAACATTCATTTGACTATCATCATCTTCATCAGTCATCACTATCCACAATTATTCATAAAAAAAAGAAGCAGGCATGATATAAATAAACTTATTGAAACCTCGTTTAAAAGAAAGGTTTTATTTGGAGGAACTGATAATTATTTTTGTTTTGTCCTACTTTTTCAGTTTTATTTGTAACTTGGTACAATTTCTTATCACATTTTTAGCATAATACATTGTTATTTTTACTTCATTCAAGGATGTTTTTGTCGATACACAGTAGTTGTTTGCTAACAGAATTTCGCTCTACTACAAGTACGTACGCTATACGTTGTCTTCTAAAACTTAGTAAAACATAATTGTATATTATTTAGTAAAATAATAATAAAAAAAATCTCACTCTATCTTGACGTTGCCTCGCTGAATGTGCGTTCCATACTGTAATATGCATGAATAGTAGACTCATCAAAAACGTATTTGTAGTATGAAATAACATCTAAAATAAAATAAACAAACGTTACTCCAGATTCACTGTCCTGCTATTCTGCAGGCTCTTTTGGTCTTTGAACCTTTCGTTTCAAGTATTATATTGTAATACGGAATACAGCTAAAGCTATTACTGATTGATGCCAAATTTTACCTGAAAGGTAGTTTTGGAGTTGAAGCTTTTGGCCTTCCTACTGGTCCGCCATTTTGATTTTTTTTTCAAAACAGCGCAGCGTTCACTTTAAATTCTTTCAAAAATGGATACTTATTAAATAATACAAACATTCATTAATGTGATGAGACGAAAAATTTCTAAGCTTTATGCAACCAAAGTTTTATTTTGTTTTGTTTTACTTTAATATCTTTAAAACGTGACCCTTTACGGGATTTCGTCTAATGACAGTTCATGTTTGTATTGATACTAACTATGCATTTTTGAAAGAATTTCAAGTGAACGTTGTTTTGAAAAAAAGTCAAAATGGCGGGACTACAGTAGGTAAGCCAGCCTTCATACAAAAATATTCATACCCCTTTAGCAATCATGCTGCTACCAAGTATTAAAGAGGGCACATGAGCGATTCTATGGGTGCTCGGCTAAAACACCGGTATTTTCAAAACAACATCATCAATGATCTTTCGCTTTTAGTTTCCGAATTCTATTCCTTAGTTGTTTTCCGTATATTTTCTACAAGTACTCACCAAAGACTCGTAACATTTTTTGACGCGTTGAAAAGCATTTATGATTTCCAGATATCTATGGTATAAACTTGTTACACTAACTTTTGAACACATGCATTCCTTCGCCTTAAAACTCAAACAAGGCTTGCAATTGTTTTGCACCGAGAACATCCAAGATTCTAAGCACATTCTAATCAACTTCACATTTTGAGAAGCGCAAATTGCTTGATTATCAAATGAATGTATGAAGAACAGTAAGATACAAAAATATATGTTGCCTTCATCGCAATAAACTGTATAGATAAATAAAAAATGAAAAATAAACAATACAGAACATGTAATCCAGTTGAAGATGGTGAAATCATTTAAAATTTCATACTTGTTAAAAGTCTTGTTGAGTATACTTTGCATTTCTTTAATGAGGTATACGTTTTCGAGACTATCGAAAACATTCACTTTATAGCTAAGGTAGAAACCATACACATAGTAGGTGATGGCAACTGTGAAAATAGTGGCCAAGACCAAAATATTATACTTATGTTCACTACTATCATCAATATAGTCTTCATATATTCGAATTATATGAACGATCGTATACATCAAGGTTACCAATGCACATATAACTTTGGTCATTACACCATTTGGAATAAAGTCATTTTGTTTCATTTGAAATTTTGGTTGTAGCATTATTGTTTGTATTATTTGATGAGGTCGCAACATCTTTTGGAATTCCGTGTGATATGAATTTGGAAGAATCTCTCCCCTTTCTTTTAACATTTTATTTTTCATTTTCTCTGCCTTTACAAAAGCCGAATACTCTGTTAAACCTTATCAGTCGTTAAGTTTAAGTGCGTTTTTGTTTTCTAACGAGTACCTATATATTAATGTCATTACCGTATTATTTATGATTCTGAGACATGTTATTACAAGTAGCTTTCGAGTTAATGGGGCCGTGCAAAGGAAATATTCCAAAAAATAACCGAGTCATTACATTAATCCAGCGATAACGAAAGTTAAGCTACCCACGCCGCGATCTGGCCATCGATTCGGGCCACATTTACATTTATTATTTCGAACATCTCCTTGCTTAGTTAGGCACCTTAAGCTGTTGGTCCCGGCTGATATTTGTCTATGTCTATGTTACTGTAGATATTAGTCGTCAACCCCCCCGATGGGCCATCACCTTGTCGTGGTGGGGGGGCTTAGTAGCCGGGTGGGCTCCGGTGAACTAAGAGTGGCCAAGTGGGCGGACCGACAGGTCTGCCTGCGACATGAGGGGAGCGGACAGTATCCATTACTGTCTGCTCAGCGCGCCCTCGGGCGCGAGGTGGGGGCCGCGGTGCGCAACCGGTTGGAGGGGGCCGGTGTTACGTTGCCGTTCCCCCCTGCGCATCGGCGGCCCAAGCGGGGCCACACCGCAGGTTGTGGCATGGCGGAGGTACAGGGGGCCAGTAGGCCCCCCGTGTCGGGCGGTAGCTGCCAAGTGCTGCTCCCCACCCTCCAAAGCGGAGGGTGCGAGGGATCCGCTGGTAGTGTCACAGATGCAAGGCTATGCCGATTCCTGTGACACTACCATTAAGGCGCCTGTTGGGCACTGTGGGGTTTAGTGGGTATACCTACCCCTCGAGTAGGAGAGTCCCACATAACCCTCTGACGGGTGGTGTTGTCGCTTCTCGCCAGCACCACCTGGCCGAGGGTATGCGTAACGCATTCCCCACAATAAAAAAAAAAAAAAAAAAATATTAGTCGTCAAGCCTAGTCTGAGACCATTTGGCGGCTAAAGCATCTGACGGTAAGGTTGGTCACTTGCTTTACGTATCCCTCGACCAACCTCTATAGAGCCGCGGGGAGGACACTATCTGACACTTGAGAAAAGGCCTGTGTCCCAGTAGTGGGACTTATATAGGCTGATGATGATGATCAATTAATCTCTGTCAAAATTGTGACTTAGATATTTATTTCTCAGTACGACTGATCGTCGCATGATGGCGTTAAAATCGTGATTGGTACTCTCTCTTTTACGTAGGTACTGAATTAGAGTCGGACCATCACATCTGTTCACAAGAAAAGAGCGGGTTGTTAAAAAAAAATCAATACATTTTTAACACTGATGTAGCGTTTTCTGTTTCGCCACTTTAGACATTGTAACTACTTACCCCCGTAACAACCAGCCCCAGTCTACCCTACTTATATTTAACCTTTTTATTTTTGACCGCCTCCGTGAAATCGGGTATAAAAACCCGGAGGTCGTGGGTTCGATTCCCGCCTTAGGTCTGGTTGGTGGTAGGACTTTTTCAGAGTCCGATTGGCTAGCTACCACCCCTACAGGCGAAATCGGCCGCCATTGTAGCTTTGGCTGTGTTCCGGCAATATAGAATGCTTGAATGAAATGAGTTTATCAAACAGATATCTAATATTGATGCCGTTTTTTTTATTCACAAAAGGCATAACTTAATCTATTTTTCAGATTAAATATTTATGAGGAACTCATCTGTAACTGACCCTTAATTAAAAAAAAAACACCAACATAAACTCTATAATTATTATTATCATTTTATTTTATACATTCAAAATCCCAAGAAACAATTATAAAAAGTATAACTGAAATATAACAAGACTATAGTATGAAATTAAGTAAATGAGATGCAAAGGCAGAGTCGCATCGATATCGTACAAGCCGCAAGCACTGAATTTCTTGAAAACCATTTTGTTTATTCTTATGATGTTTTTCCGCACAGTTTTATGTGTCCCTGTAAAAACAACGTTTAAATTATTTTTAGTTCCTAATTTTCAAAAAAATTAAATGATTTAATATCCTTGGACATTATCCACACAGCGCTACTCGTATCTAACCCTAAACTAAGCATCGCCTCATAGCCTGACCAAGAAAATAAAAAAAACTAGCCCTGGAGGCGCCACATTAGCTATGGTTATAGCAACACTTGGTTGCTACGGTTATATTCACAAATAACTCACAACATCCAAGAAATAACAAGGCATGGTTGACATTGACATCACACTTTGAAAGTCAGCAATAATGAATGACATCTTATTGTTTTTTATTTGATTGTTGCCACTTGAAAAAATTAGTTCCAATATTTTTCCGCAATATGGCGAGGTTTTTATTTTAATGGTCGGGCTAAGTAAGCCAGAAAACGGATTAACTTTTATTAATAAAAAAAAAATACATACAGTCGAACATATAACCTCCTCCATTTTTGAAGTCGGTTAAAAATTTATAAACTGACGATAAACTGATTGTATTTAGTTCGTCGTCACAATGATTTCAATTTAATTAAAACACTTATGAATTAAACACTTATGAACTAATTATTTTATCTGGATATTGAACTTGAAAAACAAGGTGGCTTGAAAAACAAATTAATTGCTTAAAAGTTTGAAGATAGATCTCTGCAGATGTTTTCGTTTCCTGAAGCCTTTTTTTTTGCGCAAACAAATTTTATGAAAATCAAGGACGTACCTACTACTTAATTAAAAACGGCAGCGTCACTACCAAATGCATCAAGAGTCTGTTTAGTGAGACATGACTAAAATCCTAAGTAAAGTTGGTCTGTGAGGGTATACCACCCGGTGCTGGCAAGCAGGACGGAGGTGCGGGGGTACAGTGCCCTTCAAATATCTTAAAATCGGGGGGGGGGGGGGATTGTGTCAAACCCGAATTTTGGGTATGCGTGGCGGGAGGTATGAGGGCGGACGGGTGATGAACGCGCGCTAATTGGTCATGCGCAAGTGGGGGACAGACAACTAACTGGAGGAAAAAGGTCCCACCACGTTTTACTGGATTCTTATTACACTCCCACTTATGGTGCTGTGGGAACACCCCGGTATTTTAGGTGAGTGTCTTGAGTGGTCTTTACCTCAAAGAAGATTGCCTGCCAAAGATTGTATTTATTTATTTGTTCTTTTCGTTATATGATAATATGCTGGTACAGTTAACAGCAAAAGTAGACGATCAAATGCAGAAGTTCAATACTAATGAACGTAGTACGCGTCAAAACTGTGTGGTGTTAAAATGATTTTAACATACTGAACTTCTGACTTTGATCATCTACTTTTGCTGTTGACTGTACTTAATAAAAAGCTTTCGTTTTTCTTACTTCTAAATATTAAAAATAAAGGTATTTATGAAATAGTATTTAAAAAACATCTTACTCCAGCATCGTGCTGGTATGGTGGTATACAAGGACTCGGTGTGTCGCAAAGTCTGGTACAAATTCTCGCATTGCATACTAAGATTTAGTATGGTTGTCACATTCTTCGCCGTCCACAGGAAAGAGAATAAAAGAGGCATGTAATCTGCGAAATCCAGCTCCTGAAAGCATAAAAAAGCACATTTAGCGCATCTATTCTTATTTAATGCTTTGTTTAATTAAATAAATAAATAAATGTTGGACAGCATCACAAACATTGATCAGACCCAAATTAAAAAGTGTTTAAGCATGTCTTGTGTTGTGGGTATACAGTATCAGAGAAGGTAACACAAATATAATATTATAGTTAAATAAAACTATTTTTTATACTTTCCTCTATCCTAAGGTTGACTGGAAGAGATCGCTATTAGCGATAAGTAAGCCTGAATTGTACAGTTTTATTATGTAACATATTTTCCTATGTTTTGTGCAATAAAGAGTATCTATCTATCTATCTATCTACATTATTTTTATCACATCACATCAATGATTGTCTTGAGTGGGATTCAAACCCACGAACCTTGGCGCATTGGGCAGGGTCACTACAAAATGCGCCACGGGTCAGTTTTATTAAAAAAAATATTATTCTTTACATTGTTCCCACAGCAGTTTAGCCTAAAATCAATAACTTGTACATGGGTGCCAGACAACGGATAAACATTTTTTATTCATTTTTTACACACAAGATGTACCTACCTGCACGTCATAAACACACTTCCAGACCAATACAAAGAGACAATTCTTGTATATGTTACGGGCAACGTGATTAACTGGGCGTTATTAATAAGGACCAGCACATATGAATAATGCCCAAGGGCGACGGGCAAAGTGATTAATTTATCACTTTGACCGGCCATTATGAATAATGCCCGACGGCCCGTGGTCCATGTAATAAATCAGTGTTTAAGATAGCTTGAATTTATCACTTGAATTAATAAAATAATAAAATAAATTTATTCTGCAAATAGATTTTAGAAAAATACTTTGGACGTCAATCTTTTTTTCTCTACCAGCACTTCGACGTTAATGGCCTGTTGAGGAAAGAAGTGCCGAAAGAAACTCAACAGTTTTGCCTTTTTTTAAAAATATTACAAGTTATAAATATTACAAATTCAAACATTTTTCATTACAAAATCAATTTATGTCACAATAGATAATTAATGCCAATACAAAGGATCATGTCAATTACAAAGTAACAAAGGCGCAGGCAGAGGAGCGGCAACAATAGTACTCTAATCCATAGATGAATAAATGATGGGACATCTTATACGCCATGACCTCGAAACTATAGAAGGGAAAATAGAAGGAAGAAGGGGAAGAGGAAGACCAAGAAGAAACTACACACAACAGTTACAGGAAAATTAATGTTAAAACGTATAGGGCGCTTAAGGTGCTGGCAGAGTCCAGAGAAGAGTGGAAGTTGCTCCACCCACAAGAGCGTTGCTCTTAGATTATTTACTAGCTGACCCGGTGAACTTCTTATCACTTCGTTTGATAGGTAAGAACAGTTTGTGTGGGAAAATAAAATTAATGTTTTTAGTATTTTCCTTGCAATTTTTACATAATTATTTTCTCATCGTTTAAACCTTTCCTGGACTTTCACGAATATGTCAAGACTAAAATAAGTCAAATCTATTTAGCCGTTCTCAAGTTTAAGCGACACTAACGAACAGCAATTCATTTTTATTATAGAATGATGTATTAATTAACAGAAAAAACTATTATTAGGCAGATTGAAAGTTTGAATTTGTCTCACTTATCCAAATCTTATTGTCACCCTGTTAGAAAGGGACAAGCGCCTCTGTAATAACTATACAAAAACAAATAACATTTACAAATGTTATTTGTAGGTATTTGTACGAGTGCACAGTCTAGTTTAATAATATTCTCCTCTATCATGGTGAATGCTCTGAGGAACTCTTCTCCCTTATACCTCCCTCTCCGTTCCGGCTTAGAACCACACGCTCTAGCCAGCGTTGTCATCGCTTTACCGTGGAAAGAATTCCATCGCGTACAAAAAAGTTCGATGATTCCTTTCTTTGTCGAACCATAAAGAAGTGGAACTCTCTGCCGGCTCATGTATTTCCCCCTTCCTACGACATGAGTTCCTTTAAACGAAGCGTGAAGAAGCACCTTGTGAGCCAGTACTGCGATGCCAACGGATAGAACACCACGGTGTTGCGTCCGTTGTCGTGGTAATTTGGGTTCCTCTTTTGCTTACCATCAGGCTAAGTGGAGCCAATGTACTGAGCTACTATAAAAAAAAAAAAAAAATTATGTCTAAATAGTTATTGACCAGTCCGCCAGTCTCTAGGCCTGTATCATGGGTATCATTAAGTTTTCAATCATCAACGTTCATTTTTCTATCATCAGCAGTCATCACTATCTACAATTAATTAAAAAAAAGCAGGCGTGATATAAATAAACTTATTGAAACCTCGTTATTGTACTAAAGTTAGAATTGTTTAAAATAAAGGTTGTATTTGGAGGAACTGATCGCACCTTTGGTAGAACAAGGGCACAACTGTCAAAAATTGGCAAAATGAGTTAAGTATACAGAAATGCTTTAAAATGCACCTTCTAACTGAAGGGACAAAGACACACGTTTAATTCCTTCAAAAAACCGCCAGAGCGCACAAGCGGCGTTGTCTTTCTGGGGCCATTTTCTTACTCTGTTGGCGCGACAAAGTCTCATTGGTCATTTGTGGCATCGGCGGGGAGAGTTGTAGTCGTCACTTGGAGCGGTAACGCCGTAAAGTTAAATATGCCCTTTGATGTTTTTGATTTCTGGAGTGACAAGACCACATTTGTCACACTTATGCCCTGTTTATGATTTAAAAATTTGGAGGACAAAGCCGTTCAGACATTTGTGCCGTTGTCTGTCCAAGATTTGTTTTATTCCTAGGAATACCTAGGAAGACCTAGGTCTTAAAATTATTTTTTATAGGTGTAAAGTTAATTTAAGTTTTATACTGGTATCTTATTCAAACCTATTTTTATGTGTGATTCCAAACAGTTTTAAGAAAGAATAATACCAATTTAAGTAAAACCTTTGTTACTAAAGGATTGTTTAAAATTTTATTAAAAAATAGTTTTTCTGTTAGGTTTTTTGTTAGGTTTATGTTTCTTTTATTTTGATATTATTCTCTTATAATAATATTTTTTATTATACTATTTTTAAGCGATTCTAAAGATATTTTCTAATGACCATAAGATTTCAGATTTTTGACGAAATGTGACGACTGATTACTAAGTTTTGATGTTTTTTTTTGTAAAAAGTTACTGTGAAATGTTTAATGTATAAAAAAATACAACATTTACGTAAAAAACACGGTGTTTTTAGTCAAAAACGATGCCAAATTAAAGCTCAAATATGGTCACATTTACAAAATATTTTACTTATTGGTGGAACAAGGGCACAATTGTACACCTATGTTAGAATTTTTTTTTTTTTTACAAAAAAACTACTGGTTTTTAATTATTGTAAACCACGCACTTAAAAAGAATATAGTATAATTATAGTTTATGTCATGCAAAGGAGAATAACTTTAGTATGATATTGATAGAGCTAGGCCACATTCAATACAAAAAATATCTTAAATGGCTCTCCTGTAAAATCGCAAAAGGTGCAGTTCTGCCCTTGTTCTACCAAAGGTGCGTGATCATTATAGTTATTTATGTGACTGCTGCATAATGAAACTCACTTCGTTCGTTTCATAAAACCACATTCGTATTTTAATGACTAATTATGTACAGTCACATACATAACTTTATCTTCATTCATACGATATTATGTCTATTTTATAGTCAGGATTGATGAGCAAACGCCCTAGTTACCAACTTAATCTGTATGTAAAAGTTAGTACTGACATATTGACTGACGTTTGTAGTTTTTAAAATCCATAAACAATCTAGACTCGAGTTGATTTCGATTCTCAAATCGATTGTTATAATTTCAGCATCGAATTAAATGTATAGGAATGGAACATAAAATTACTAATCGACTAATTCGATAATCGAAAAAACCTATTAATTTTTACTTTTAAAGAAGACGTTCGAAATTTGAACGAAATTAAGTATCGGTTACCGACACTAAAATGTAAACATTTCAATGCAGCCACAGATACTTATATCTAAATGTAGGGCGTTTGCTCATCGCTCCTGAATATAAAATAGACATATTATGGTATGGATGTAGATAAATTTTGTTTTGTCCTACTTTTTCAGTTTTATTTGTAACTTGGTACAATTTCTTATCACATTTTTAGCGTAATACATTGTTATTTTTACTTTATTCAATGATGTTTTTGTCGTTAAACAGTAATAAATGACTTCCCTAAGGCAATAAAACATCAAATGTGTCTATTTGCTGATGACAGCACAGTAATTTTCGAAAAGAGCAGGGATATAGAAATTGACATGGTTATAAATGATACGTTAGTGACAATTGTTGATTGGCTTAAAAGTTATAATATAAAAATAAACTTGACAAAAACGAAGACAATGAATTTTAAATTAAGAAAAAATTACATTTTAGTAAAATCAAATAATATTAATTACCAAAACGAAAATATTGATGAAACTAATGTGACCAAGTTTTGGGACATTTTATTGACAGCGACTTGTCATGGAGAACCCAAATAGAGCATGTCACCAAAAAATTAAATCAGTTCTCATACGTTTTACATAATATGCTGTCCAAAGTTGCTAATAAAGAGGCGCTGCTTTCTGCATATCATGGTTATGTTGCATCCACATACATTGACGTATGGCATCTTGTTCTGGGGAAATGGTACCAATATCCAGCAAATATTTATAGCACAGAAAAAGTGTGTTAGAGCAATCTGTCAAATTAAACGAACTGACAGCTGTAAACCGCATTTTAGGGAGTTAGAGCTATTGACACTATCATCCTTGTATCTGTATGAGGTCTCTATTTTTGTTAGACATAACATCCGTCTATTTAGGTTTGTGGAAAGTCAACGTCGCTCTGATAAACTTCAAGTGGTTCCTTCAAAAACTCCATTTTTCCAAAAAAGCATATTTTTAATGGCTCCAAAGATATATAACAAGCTTCCCAAAATAATAAAAAATGTGAACAAAGCCTATAAACAAAGTGTCTTAAATTTTTTAATTGAGAAAGCTTATTATTCAGTATCGGAATATTTTAATGACGTATGACTATATATAAATTGGTCAAACGACGAAACCCCCAATAAATTACTATTGACTGTTTTAATTATTTATCTTAGCCTCTGAAATGACATAATACTATAGGCTAGTTGACAAAATTTGAAAATTCGTTTAAAACTATAGTTTAGTATCTATTTTACCCCAAATATATATTAATTTTAGAAAAATAGGCCTTTTTCATAAGTATTTTGCTTTTTTAGAAATAAACTTAAAATTAACTTTGGAAAGGCCAAGACTGTCATGGCGTCTTGAATGACGTCTATCCTCGCGAAACAATCGAGTTTGTTGATGTCAGTCGACGAGATCATTATACAGCTGCAACCGGTGTTTTGCGAGGACTGACGTCACGCTTCTCTGATTATTGTTTAATGTCACGTGATTAAATAAGTAATTTTGCCGATTTTAATTTCCAAAAATATTTGTAATCTTATATTATTTTAGTAAAAAAGTTGTTTTTTTGTTTACTACATATCATGATTAATCATTAGAAACTCTAGGCCATCCGATTCATTCTTAGTGGAAACAAGCCTATTGTACCTATTTATTGTTATTTACCTATTTAATCCATTTTAAGTTGACATTGTAAATATTGTTATCTTATTTATTAATCTTGTATTATGATGACTTGAATTTAATTAAGTTTGTTGTTTAATGTAATTTGAAAATTTTGTATGTAATTAATTTTTATATGCAATTAATTTTTTGTATGCCTAATGGCGCGTGGCGGTATATAGTGGAACTGCATGTTACCAACCTTCCATCACTGTAAATATGACCTATAGGTATACACAAAATAAATGATTGATTGATTGAATAATTGTTTGCTAACCGAATTTCGCTCTGCTATGAGTACGTACGGTATACGTTGTCTTCTAAAACTTCGTAAAAACATATTTATTAGTAAAATAATAATTTACAAAAAACTCACTCTATCTTGACGTTGCCTTGCTGTATGTGCGTTCCATACTGTAACATGCATAAATTGTAGACTCATCAAAAACGTATTCGTAGTATGAAATAACATCTAAAATAAAATAAACAAACGTTACTTTAGAAGCACTGTCTGTTGCTACTATTATGCAGGCTATTTTTGCCTTTGAACCTTTCGTTTTAAGTATTATACGGAATACAGCTGAAGCTATTACTGATATGATGGCAAACACCAATAAAATTTAGCAATCATACTGCTACAGTTCATTTATGTAAAGAAAAGTAAAACTTATGTACATCAGAAGTAGAGTCTAATTTTCTAAATAAATAATTTAATAAATTATGAACTGATGTTGTTTTCTTGAGTTTTATTCCTTTAGCGTAAGGGATATTTTTCTTTGCATAAATGAACTGTCAAATGTGGCCTAATAAATTGACTATTGCATATGTATTAAAGAGGGCGCATGAGTGTTTTAGGGGTGCCCGGCTAAAACACCGGTATTTTCAAAACAATATTGTCAATATTGTTGTAATTTAAGTGAATACGTTAATGTATCTATCATCCTTTTTAGTTACCGAATTCTATAAAGTTTTTCGTATATTTTCCACAAGTACTTACCAAAGACTCGTAACATTTTTTGACGCGTTGAAAAGCATTTGGCTACTTCTTGGAAAAGCATTTTCGGAGTGTCACAGACTCATATCTCCTATTAAAATAAATTATTACGATACAAACTATTATTACAACGTTTCTTCATTTCATTAAGCATCAGGTCATATAGATTTTTTTGATTAAAAACTACGAAGATCTGAGTAATTCACCATCAACACCTCAAATCCGGTGAATTTTGCACGTTTTTTACGTGTCACACGAGCGCCGACTTCTGAACAATCGCACATATTTTTAAAACCACACACGTTTTTAACCAGCTTTCTACACACATTTAAAATAGATAAATCAGTTTACATACTGGTCAAATTTTAAATTAATTGGAAGAATACTCTTGATTTTATGGTCATAAGTATTTATGTCACACGCTTAGCAAGATTTTCGCGGCTCGCCTTTCGAGGGGCACTGCTCAGGGCTGGCCAGGCGTAGGCGAACCCTGATAGGTGTATTCGAATCGTCAGTTACCCCGCAGCTAGCAGGTGAGGTGGCCATGTCGCTGGTTCCCGCGCTTTGGATGCAGAAGTACGTTCTTCAATTTTAAAAATTTTGGTTCCCAGTTTTCCGGCATTCCCGTGTCACATTTTTTCAATGTAATTGTACTTCTTTTTGTAAATGGGTTTTGAGGTAAAATACCTAGCTCCTTAATGTAGATGGACAGTAAAAAACTAGCTGGTTATATCTTTTCAATGAAAAGTTATTTCAAAATATATGTTTTTTTGTAATTTCCATGGTGTAATTTCCATGGATAAAACACCATGGAAATTACGTAAGACCCATGGAAATTACCTTGTTTCTTTGAAATTCATCATCATGAGGCATACGACGCCCACTGCTGGGTATAGGCATCCCCCAAGGATCACCACACTGATCGGTCCTTGCGCCACGCACATCCCGCGGTTTCCGGCGGCCTTGGCAAGGTCGTCAGTCCAGCTAGTAAAGGGCCTTCCCACTGCAAGTCTTCCAGTGCGCGGGCGCACTGAAAGACACCATTGCAGAACCTTTCCACCCCAACGGCCATCGGTTCTGCGGGATATGTGTCCCGCCCACTATCACTTTAACTGAGCAACTCTTTGAGCTATGTCGGTTACCTTCATTTTTCTGCGAATCTCCTAATTTTTGACTCTATCGCACAAAGAAACACCAAGCATAACTCTCTCCATTGCCCAATGTGTGACCTTGAGGCTTCTTATGAGACCCATAGTGAATGACCACGTTTCGCTTCCATATGTAATCACTGGCAACACACACTGTTCAAAGACTTTCGTCTTGAGGCACTGAGGTATGTTGGATGCGAATATGTTCCGTAGCTTCCCGAACGCTGCCCATCCGAGCTGAATTCGTCAAGAGATCTCTTTCTCGAAGTTGGACTTACCTAACTGAACTGCCTGTCCAGGAAAAGATATGCATAGGCATTGTCAACAACTTCAAGCGTAACGTTTCCAATGCTAACTGGAACGGATACAACATGGACGTTCGACATAATTTTCGTCGTGTCCATATTCATTTTAAGACCAACTCTTATGGAAACGTTACTAAGATCTTCGAGCACTGTGTTCAGATCTACCATGGTCTCGGCCATGAGAACTACATCGTCGGCAAAACGTAGCTGTGTAAGGTACTCGCCATTGATGTTAATACAGAATCCTTGCCACAGTTTAGAAATTACGTCTCCCTGTCACCTCGCTCTAGTTGGATAGGATTTGAGCTCTGGTTTTGCAATCGAACCGATATGCAGCGTTTTGGTATAAGTACCTCAATACGTCGATATACATGTAGTCCACTTGGCACCTTTTTAAAGACTGCAGCACTGCCGAGGTCTCGATTGAATCAAAGACTTTCTCATAGTTCAAGTTAAGCAACGCTTTTAAAGAATTTCAACACTTAAATTGAAGACTTAAACTGATTGATGAAAAGACTTATTTAATAAAAATTGAATTTGTTATTTTTTTATGTTTACTATTATGTTTATCCATAAGTATCATGTTATGGGAACAATTTTAATGTATAAGAAAGTTAGTTGATAACAGTTTTATCACTTTCATGTTCCTACTTTGAGTATGATAAGTAAGAGTTGAAACAAAGCTACTATTTTTGCTAAATATTGTTTTAATAGAATGTAGATCTTTATACTACCCTAACTAACTAATATGACAGCTTAAATTCGTATTTGACATGGTGTTTAGCTAAATTTAATCTGCTGGGTAATTTCCATGGCCTTTATTGTAATTTCCATGGGCCGCCAATTTTCTCCATTTTTTTTTAGCAAAAGTATAGATCCCGTACGTGGCGAATTTTGATATGTTGTTTAAATTTGCACAAGCTTTCGGAATATTTGTGCAATTCACCATAATTTAGCGATTTCAAAAATGCCGTGGAAATTACGCGGAGAGCACTTTTCTGAAGATCCACCCATTTATGATTTCCAGATATCTATGGTATAAACTTGTTACACTAACTTTTGAACACATGCATTCCTTCGTCTTAATACTCAAACAAGGCTTGCAATTGTTTTGCACCGAGAACATCCAAGATTCTAAGCACATTCTAATTAATTTTACATTTTGAGAAGCGCAAATTGCTTGATTATCAAACGACTGTACGAAGAAGAGTAAGATACAAAAAATTATGTTGCTTTCATCGCAATAAACTACATAAATAAATGAAAAATGTGTAATAAACATAACAGAACATGTAATCCAGTTGAAGATGGTGAAATCATTCAAAATTTCATATTTGTTAAAAGTCTTGTTGAGTATACTTTGCATTTCTTTAATGAGGTATACGTTTTCGAGACTATCGAAAACATTCACTTTATAGCTAAGGTAGAAACCATACGTATAGTAGGTGATGGAAACTGTGAAAATAGTGGCCAAAACTAAAATATTATACTTATGGTTACTACTATCATTAACATAGTCTTCGTATATTCCAATTATATGAACGATCGTATACATCACGTTAACCAGTGCACATATTACTTTGGTCATTACACTATTTGGAATGAAGTCATTTTGTTTCATTTGAAATTTTGGTTGCAGCATTATTGTTTGTATTATCTGATGAGGTCGCAACATCTTTTGGAATTCCGTGTGATATGAATTTGGAAGAATCTCTCCCCTTTCTTTTAACATTTTATTTTTAATTTCCTCTGCCTTTACAAAAGCCGAATACTCTGTTAAACCTTATCAGTCGTTTAGTGTAAGTGCGTTTTGGTTTTCTAACGAGTATTGTCATTACCGTATTATTTATGATTCTGAGACATGTTATTACAAGAAGCTTTCGAGTAAATGGGGCCGTGCAAAGGAAATATTCCAAAAAGTAACCGAGTCATTACATTATTTATAAAAGTTAACTAATCTAGCGATAACGAAAGTTAAGCTACCCACGCTGCGATCGGGTAATAAACGGGTGGCCATTCTGGCCACATTTACATTTATTAGTGTATTTAACTGTATTTAACTGTCACTTATCTAACCTGACATTTTGTATTATTTTATGGTATTGGTTGACAATAATTGTTTTATTGTAAATTAAAATTATTATTTTACCTAATATCTGAAGGTGAAAATGAAATTTATAAATGATTTTTGTGATATTATTGACATTATTTTATTCTCTTTGACATTATTGTATTTTATGTAACTGTAACTTTATTATTGACATTAATTTATTCTCTTTGACACTATTTTATTTTGTTTATTAACTGTAACTGATTTGACATGTACCTGTTTTAACCATACAGGCGCGTTGGGAAACTGTAAGTCGGTATGTGCATGCTTTTATGATTAAATGATAAAATGATTATTTCGAGCATCTCCTTGCTTATTAAGGCACCTTAAGCTGTTGGTCCCAGCTGATATTTGTCTATATTGTAGACATTAGTCGTCAGGCTAGGCCTAGTCTGAGACCACTTGGCGGCTATAACATCTGACAGTAAGGTTGGTCACTTGCTTTACGTACCTATCCCTCGACCAACCTCTATAGAGCCGCGGGGAGGACATTAACTGACACTTGAGAAAAGGCCTGTGTCCCAGCAGTGGGACGTATATAGGCTGATGATGATGATCAATTAATCTCTGTCAAAGTTGTGACTTAGATATTTAGGTATAATTTGTTGAACATAATATTTTATAATTATGTTTTTCTTTTTAATGTTTTAATTTTTTTTATTATTTTCTCATTTTATGTTTTAATTTAAATTGTAATGTTAAATTTAAATTTTTAATTTTTTATGTATTTGTGATGATATTTATTTATGTAATATAAAATGAATAGGTATGGGTTGATGCCTAAAATAAAAGAATTTATTATAAAGAATTATTATTTTATATATTTTTAAACTAAAGTTTATTCATATCCTGCGTTCCAGTATACTAAAAGTAATCTATGTCTTCCAATAAGGTCATCATTACATCCAATGTTCATGAATGTCCTTTTCAGAATCCCAAACGAATCCATGCAGATATTATTTTACCTTATTTAGTCCAGATTTTTGATGTGAAAACAAAATAAACATACATAAACACACGTGCACATTTATATTATTAAAAATAAATTAGTAAAATTCTTACGTTCTTTTGATGCTTTGAATGTAAAGCCCATACTGCTAATTGCGTGAATATTAGGTTTCGAATGACTGTTTCGGTAATATAAAATAATATCTAGAAGAAAAAAAAAACAAGTTTACTCCTTCACAAAATCAGAAAGTATCAACAATCACATTGCTCTTATAGTTATGGTATTTGGTGAGACGGTCAGAAACCTCAATTATTCCTTAATAATACTTAATTATAAAATGTGTTCTTAGAACTCATGGGTCACCTAAATTTCCAAAATTATTCGTTGTATAATATGGATGTGTATTTAAAAACTCACCGAACTCTCGAAACGTTCCTTGACTTGATGAAAAGCACTTATAATTTCCAGATAATCATCATACAATCTTCTTACAATAAATTCGGAACATGTGCATTCCTCCGCCTTGAAACTTGAGCAAAGCTTACAAATATATTGCACAGATGACATCCACGATACCATACAAACTCTAATCATCTTGATCATTTGTGCCACGTGGATTACTTGATAATCAAAAGATTGCAAGAAAAAAATAAATACACAAAAAGGCACGTTGCCTTGGCCGGAATAGAGGAAAGTAATAAGTTCCAGGTAAAAAAGAAACAGCACAGAACAAGAAAACCAGTTAAAAATTGTGAAATTCTTTAAAATTTTATGTTTATTTGAAGTTTTGTTGAAGATTTTTTGGATTTCTTTAATGAGCTCGACGTTTTTGCGACTTTCTAGGACATTTACTTTGTAATTGAGGAAGAAACCAAAAGGATAGAAAATACTGTATGTAGCAATTATAGAAGCAGATACCCAAGAATGATACGTATGTTTATAACTATCCCTTACGTAATAATTGTATACTCGTAAAATATTATTAATCGTGTACAGCAAATGTAAAAGACCAAGAATTACTTTAGTATAAAAAGTATTTGGAACGAAATCGTTTTGTTTCATTCGGAATTTTAGTGAAAAAGTTATTGCTTGTGCTATTTGAAGAGGTCTCATCATCTTTTGGAATTTCGCGTGATTTGAATTTAAAGAAATATGTTCTTTGATAATCGACATTTTTATTTTTAATTTTCACCGTTTTAACAAAGGCCAAGAAGTCCGATCAGCCTTAACCGTCACTTAGTTTTAGATCCATTTTGTTTTCATCTGTCAAAACTGATAGCGTAACATTAATGATTCAAAGATAAGACATTATGAATGAGTATGTCGGTGAATTGTTGCTAGCTTTTGAGTTGATGGGAATGTAATATTGTATTGTTGTTTTGACCGCCTTTGTGAAACAGTGGCTAAGCCGCTCGGATATAAAACCCCGAGGTCGTGGGTTCGATTCCCGTGGGTTAGGTTGGTGGTAGGACTTTTTCAGGGTCCGACTGGCTAGCTGCCACCCCCACAGGTGAAATCTGCCGCCATAACAGCCTTGGCTGTGTTCCGGCAATATTAATGTGGGAGTCAGTACACTTGAAATTAAAGGCTCGAAGATCAGATGAGCCTACAGTCTGGCAGCACATTGAGCGACACTTCCTGATGAAGTGTACCTCAATGGAACAGGCCGCAGTGACCACTTACCATCAGGTGGGCTGCGTGTCTGTCTGCCTAAAAAAAATGATGTTGCATAAAAAACTCTAGTGGCTTTCTTGAATGTTACCCAAACGACTGGCTGACGATGCTTGTCAGGCAACAACATCGGCTTCAAGATTTGTTACATGTAACATGCACCATGCAGGCAGTTAGTTAATGCGAACAATTTGAGACTTCGCTTCATAACTGACTCATACATCTCGATGGTCTAGTAGTTTAAGTACAGGATCATGATCTCGGGGTCTTGGGTTCAATGCCCGAGTCGGAAAATTTGTGTCGGATTTTCGAACACAGCTGGAATTCGCAAGTGTGGCAATTAAACAAGTACCAAACATTGAAATAACATAACACAATAAAATTAAGTGGCGGGAGATGGCGCAAGACAGACTGAAGTGGGGTCTTTTGTTGTCGGAGGCCAAGACTCATTTTGGGGTCACTGCGCCATCTTAGTAAGTAAGTAAGTATTACAATATTTGCGCTGCCCTTTTTGTAGGACATCAAAGAGGCTGATACTTTACATTTACCTATCTTATTACATATAATACCTTTACTATACAACTTCCTCAGAGCCATCCTTACTTACTTACTTACTCCTATGGCTCAGCGACCCGAAGTGTGTCTTGGCCCCCAGAATGAGAGCACGCCACCTTTCCCGATCTTTAGCAGTTTGGCGCCAATCCCCAGCCCGAAGTTCACGGAGATCTGACTCGACTCCGTCTATCCAACGGTATCTGGGGCGGCCAACCGGACGTCAGCCTTGTGGTTTGGCAAGGTATGCTCTGTACACACCACGATCTTCACCCATTCTCTCTAGGTGACCCAGCCATCGGAGCCTGTGCCCTTTCGTCTCTCCAATAATATCTGGGTCAGCCAGAAGTTGTTGTAATTCGGCGTTTTTCCTTACTCTCCAGCTTCCATCAGAGGATCTCATCCAGAGAGAGAGCCATCCTTACTTATCTATAATAATCTGAATTGTATAACCGGTGTTAAACAATGCTTACTGTGTAAATAATTTGAATGTAATCGCAATAAAACACGCATTTTTATTTAAATTATGCCAACTTTAATATAGATATTTTTATTGACATTCAGTGTGGCTCAGTCCATCGAGTGTAGAGTACGGGAGTGAGATCGCGTTGCTAATTTGCTCTCGTATTGTTTTATAAAATTATAGTGTTTCTTCTTAAATAAATATTTTACAGATACTTTTTTTAAGAATTGTTTTTACTGTAGTTTTCTTTCGGTGAAAAAAATATGAAATAAAACTAAAATAATTGCTTTTTAAGAATTTATTCCATCAAAAAGTTTTCCTTTGGTAGAAAAATTAAAAAAATGGCGATGTAATTTGTATATTGTTTGATTTGAGCAGTGAATGGATTTAGTGTATTAGTTAGTGATAAGTTTTGAGATTGTAAATATGAAGAAATATTACTTCTTTTTTGGTGAGGGGAGTATTGTTAACCAAGTGATATGTGCAGTGTTAAGTAAGTACTTTAATTTGCTTAAAATAACAATTTTAGGACAATATTATGTACATTGATCTTATCTATATAGTAAATTCCTTAAACACTAAGGTGGTAATAATGAAAACTTGTGTTATTTTAAATATTTTTTTTTATATTATTTGTCAATGTCAGCAAAATTTTAGAATGTAATTTATTAATTAATTAAATTAATAATTCGTCGAGGTTCGAAACCTATGGATGTTTCTAACCTTAACCTGCCAAACTGCTGTTTCTTCAAACTTAGTGAAATTACTGGGTATATTATGAGACCTAATAACTGTCGTCTCGGTGTAGCGGGCGCAGGGCGGTGCCAGACAGTAACTGCTTAGTTACTGTTTGGCACTGAACTGTCTAAGGGCAGATGTGGGCTTACCATCAGGTGTACGATCTGCTCGTCTTGTTACACATTGCAATTAAAAAAAACGTTTAATAACGCATAAATTATATTCGTTAAAAAACACTAATACTCGTTCATTATAAAAAGGAAAGATTTAATTGTTTGTTTGTTTGTATTAGATAGCGTCCGAAACTACTGAACCGATTTGAATAATTCTTTCACTGTTGGAAAGCTACACTCCGGTAACATTTTGATCCCGAAAATGTGCAGGATTATAATTGAAAAAATAAATTACGCGCGGGTAAAACCGTGGGCGGAAGGCTAGTCTAAAATAAAATACCTATGTAGTATTCTTAGAATAATAGTATAACTTATCTAAAGTAGTATTTTAGTTGCTATACCAGATCTCCACATCACGTGGTTAGTTTTTACGTTTTTAGCCTAAGTAGGTATAATTCACACTATTATCAGATAGTTTTTGTAATAGTTTTTGCATATTAAAATGTTGATCCTAATTTAAAATCACGTTTAATATTTATACAACGTGTTATGTTAAATGCGCAAAACCTCAGACACCCCAAATTATTTTTAATACAATTGATCTAATTGTGAAGGAAAAAACAACTTTAAAAAAAATTAAAAGGTTTTACGAGTCGTTTTAGTTCTACTGGCTATTCTGATCGTTTCTTGCGTCCGCGACGACGCTTCGTCGAGGGACGAGTCGGTAGGTATGGTTTGCGCACGTGACGGCTTGACCTATTAATAAATAGACAGGGCAACATTGTTATTGAATATTTTTTGAAAAATGTGACCTATATTAAAAAGTGGTTTAATGGATTCTACTCGTTGTTCTGATCAAACTATTTTCAGGTTTTGCGCATTTAAATTAACACGTTGTATAGACTGGTTCTAGTATTTTGGATGACTGCGGTAAATGTTAGTATAGTGTATACTAAAAAGGTTTTTTTTTTATTTATTTCATTTAATAAAAATGTCGTGCATAACATGAGACCAACCTTGTTGATAGTTTACATTATCATCATCATCATCATCAGCCTATAAACGTTCCCACTGCTGGGACACAGGCCTTATCTCAATTGTGAGATAGTGTGGGCCATCCACCACGTGGGCCCAGTGCGGGTTGGTGGAGGGGTGCGTAAGGCAAGTGACCAACCTCAATGTCAGATGTTATCAAGCCGCCAAATGGCCCCTGACTAGGCTTGACGACTAATAAATATCTACATGTGGTAAATAACAGCCGGGAGCAACAGCTTAACGTGCCTTCCGAAGCACGGAGACGCTTGAAATAAATGTCACTAAATGTTGTCAGAAAGGTCACCCATCCATTCACCGACCGCGGCGTGGGCTACCCACGTTGTTGACTTTCGTTATCGAACCACTGTCACAGCTGCGCCACGAGCGTCTCAAATGCCTTGCACAGGCCACGGCTCCCTACGGGTGGCAACGACCAGGCGCTCCCGGCCCGGAGGCAAGCGGGGCCCGCCCTGTAAGAGGCGGGCAGGTCGCCCTGCGGTGTCTCTGGCTGTCAGGGTCTGTCCCAGCCCAGAGACACCACCGACGGCGATGCAGGAGCGCGTGGGGGTTTAGTGGGTATCCTTCGTGCACCAGTCTTTATAAAGACTGGGGCATGGAATTGCACGAGTCCCACACACGGCTCGTTTTCCCCTGGCGAGTTATGGTGCCTAATAGCTATCTCTCCACAAAAAAAGGGTACCGGCTCCTACATGAATACTACCGGAACCACAGACCGGAACACATCCAGAGATGTTATGGCGGCGGAGATCACCTATGGAGTAGCTAGTCAGATTTTGATAAGTCAATACAGAGCCCGCAAACTTCCCTCCTCTCAAGTTTTATAGGTACCTGACTAGCCTTCTGCCCGCGGTTTCACCCGCGCCTAATTTCTTTTTTCAAATATACCCTTCCTTTCACATTTCCGGGATCGAAAAACACTATGTCACCCGGGGATAGTGTAGCTTTCCAAAAGTGAAAGAGTTATTCAAATCGGTTCAGTAGTTTCGGAGCCTATTTAATACAAACAAATCTTTTCTCTTTATAATATAAGTATAGATTGGTTAGGCCATTGTTCCACGGAGGCGATCACAATATGCTACATAATAGGGTGAATTGCCCAAGCAAAAAAAAATACACGGCAAACCTGAGAACGCATGCCGTTCTCAGGTTGGCCGAGCAATGGGCTGATTTTTAATGTTATATATTTTTTCGCAACAATTTTTTGACAAAAAAAAAAAACATTGATTTCTACCCTCTAATTAATTTTATTGTTTTTTGCAGTAAATCTGCCCGTGTTTGCATACGGTGCAATGATTGGATGGATGTCGCCGATGACGTTACTGCTGCAGTCAGAAAAATCTCCCAGGGGCACAACTTTGACAGATTTTGAAGTAAGTATCGGCTGGGAGCACCCCTATTCTTATAGTTATTTATGTGACTGTTGCATAATGAGGGTCATTAAAATACGAATGTGGTTTTATAAACGAACGAAGTGAGTATTATTATGGTATGGATGTAGATAAAATATATTAGAATGCTATTTCGTAAGACTTAGTGATGTAGTCTTATCATATAATTTGTATACTGAATACCTTGGTGGCCTAATGTTTCAAGTTCCTGGCCGTGATCTCAGGGTCGAGTCGAGATTTTTTTTTTGGTTTCAAGGATGACTTGATTTCAATGATGGAGGCCTTAGCCTTGCAGTTATTTTTTTTTATACCACATCAGTTGACAGACAAAGACGCAGCCCACCTGATGGTTAGCGGTCACTGCGGCCTATTCCATTCATCAGCAAGGCGGGAATCGTAACCACGACCTCCGGGTTTTATACCCAAGCGGCTTAGCCACTGTTCCACGGAGGCGGTCATAATTTTTCTTTCTTTTATTGCAATGTGTTACAAGACGAGCAGATCGTACACCTGATGGTAAGCGTCACGTCTGCCCTTAGACAGTTCAGTGCCAAACAATAACTAAGCAGTTACTGTCTGGCACCGCCCTGCGCCCGCCACACCGAGACGACAGTTCTTAGGTCTCATATACCCAGTAATTTCACTATTTCTATTTATAATACAATTATTGTTACAGGTATCATGGATGGCGGCAGTAGCATACCTAGTTTGCATACCAGCGGATTTCCTCATGGCATTCTTAGGAGACCTCGTTGGAAGAAAGATCACATTGCTTTTTATATCATCGACTGCTGTTGTGAGTAATTTTGAGAATCCTGGCTAGGATCACTGACGTCACTGGTTTTTTAGGCCTCGGCCTCGAATTTCGCGGCAGCGGCAGCGGCGGCGCACGCAGGCGCACTGCGGTCACCGCTTGACGCGGGCCGTCAGAGCGGTACGATGCTGTCAAGCGGTGATCCGCAGTGCGCCTGCGTGCGCTGCCGCTCCCGCTCCCGCCCCGCTGTATTGGAGAACGGGTCTATGGGATTCCATACAAAACATCTCGCCGCTGCCGCCCCGCTGCCCCCGAAATTCGAAGCCGAGACCTTATACATGACTCTTGGCTTGTGGTGTCACTGGTTGTTTACTTGTATGAATGCAGAACAACTTTTGTTCAATAGATATTAAATGTCGCGTTCATGAATGTAGTTTTATAACAAAAGTTGCTATAAGTTGCAGAAAATGTCGGATGCTACCTACATATTTCACTTTTAAAACAGGTTTTCTTCAAAACCTACGTCAGGCACCAGCCGCCCACAATGATGGGTTGTTAAAGCAGCTCGAATTAAATGGTATTTAATTAAAAGATACCCATGTCAATGTCTGTACTCGTACTAATATTATAAAGAGGAAAGATTTGTTTGTTTGTTTGTATTGAATAGGCTCCGAAACAACTGAACCGATTTGAATAATTCTTTCACTGTTGAAAAGCTACACTATCCTCGGGCTACATAGGGTACTTTTGATGCCGAAAATGTGGGGGAAAAGGGGGGGATATTTGAAAAAAATAATTACGCGCGGGTGAAACCGCAAAAGAAGGCTAGTGGAGGACATAAATAAAAGAAAGAAAGAAAGTTTTACCTACACTTTTTGAATTGATTTTCCCAACCAACGTTGATGGCTGATTGGTTTCTCATTTCGACTTAAAGACAGGAATTTTCTGCAGCTTGTCTTCCGTGAAGCCTTTAAGCATCACAATCAATGTCCAGTATTATATCTGTGGTAATTTCCAGGTATGCTGGATAATTAAGCTCTCGTCTCTGGAAACCTGGGCGTTCATAGCTGCGCGGGCGCTCGTCGGCCTCAGCATGGCTGGCTGCTACGTCACCTGTCCTTTGTACACGAAGGAGATCAGCCAGGATTGTGTTAGAGGATTCCTCGGATCCCTTGTAAGTTTTTGCCTGTTAAGATCTTGGGTCAAGTAGATGTATGTCAATGAATTTTCAGGAAGATTGAAACTCATTTACGAGAGATGTATTGGAGTGTGATATATCATTGATTATATTATTGATTCTTAATAGATTTCAATGAGAAACATATTAGATCTAAATGTCTAGTTTAAGTCACGTTCGTCCACACTGTACCACTGATCCCGGAGGGAAAATTCTGTCAAGTTGGCAGCAATAAATTATTATAATATTTCTTTTCGCTGCCAACACCATGCAAGTTCCAATTGAGTTTTAACTATGTCCTAATGCTCAACTGCTCAACCAGTTGAGCAATCGAGTTGAGCAATGGGGCAGACACGTTCTAGAGATCTTACTCACCAAGAAACAAAGCACAATCGTAATTAACTAAGTGCTACTTCGGTTTAAAAAATATCTTCTCAAAAAGAACATTAGGCATTGTTCACAGTAGGTATATGAGAAACTTAAAAAATAATTAATTCATAGAAAATACGAATGGTTCAATTACCAAAGTTACAAAAGTGTATCCAAGTACAATCTCAATCTCTTTATAAAGGAACTGATCGATTTATAGGCCTTCACAGATTTTGGTAGATTATTACAGTTGAGCTCCCTCAAAATATTGGGTCCGGCCGTTATGCCCCCATTCCGGGTTGCCCCCGGCCGGTGTGCCCCCACATTTACATTTTTTTTGTTCCAGTTTGCCGTTTAACGGTGGGGGCATACCGGCCGGGGGCAACCCGGAATGGGGGCATAACAGCCGGACCCAAAATATATGTATAAAATATGGGTCCGGCCTCACTTGGTCTTCTGGTAGAGGTATTTTCCTAGACCAGCGGATTCAAGTAGATCTACTATACTCTTTCTACCACTCTTAATTTCAAATAATGTACCGTCTTTTAGGTGATTCTCTTCCATACTACCGGAAATCTATTCCTGTACATCATCGGGGATTTCCTCAACTATAATACTATCCTGTGGATATGCTTGGCCATGCCTACGCTCCACTTGGTGCTCTTCATGATGATGCCAGAGTCTCCTTCGTACCTTGTGAAAAGAGGAAAGGTTGAAGTAAGTACCCGTATTTTATTCGCCTTCGGTTATTCTTTAAAAACGCATTCTGCGTTTAAGCACATAAACGCATCTTAGGTTTCGGGCTCGAATTTTGCAGGCAGTGGGGCGGCAGCGGCAGCGGCGAGATGTGTTGTATGGAATCCCATAGACCCGTTCTTGAATACAGCGGGGCGAGAGCGGGAGTGGCAGCGCACGCAGGCGCACTGCGGATCACCGCTTGACAGCATCGTACCGCTCTTGACGGCCCGCGTCAAGCGGTGACCGCAGTGCGCCTGCGTGCGCCGCCGCTCCCGCTGCCGCCCCGCTGCCGCAAAATTCGAGGCCGAGGCCTTAGGGGGACCAGCGGCCGTGTGTGGTACTTGGGACTAAAATGTCCCACTAACCAAATACTCCCGCTTTTCTTCACACCCAAGAGGGAGAGCCTGTGCCCGCCCTGTGGTGGTTGGACACCCAAAATCAAGATCCACTCATCGTCGCTATGCCAAAGGACTAAGTCTTTTTTGGAATGGGTCGATGATACATCAATTCGAAACAACCTGAACCAACGCGCAAGGGGTCGTGGGTGGGTCGTGAAAATTAAGAAAAAGTTTAAATTGGCAATAATCTTGTTCGATGCCTCTTGTGCTGGTCTACCCCCAGTGTCACTGTGACGTGTAATTTTTGGCACACCCTGTATGTATTTAAGTATTTATGTTATTGGTACATTCGGATAAACTAATATCGATTACACATTTCCACTAAATAGTCACTTTAGGTTAAGATAGATGATGTTGTCCAATGTCTTGAATATTTCTTATTTTCCAGGAAGCTGCAAGAGTGTTAGCATGGCTTCGATGTAGAGACGAGAATGACACTTCTGTTCAGAACGAGCTGGATGACATGAAGAAAGAACAGAAGAAGGATGAAGAAAGCAGCAAATTTGCTCTCAAAGCTATCGGTAAGTATTACTTCAATGCATATTTTTATTGACGAGCCATTTAGTGTAATGGTTGAGAAGTCGGCTATTACACCAGAGGTCGCGGGTTCGATCCCCGCACGGTTCAAACATTTGTGTGCATGAACAATGAATATGTCTGTTTGTATCGGTCTGGGTGTTTCTATGTATAATTATGTATTTACAAATAAAAGTATACAAGTAATGTTAATCCGATGTCTAGCACCCATAGCACAAGCTAATGCTTAGTTTGGGGCTAAATGGCGCTGTGTGAAGAATGTCCAGAGATATTTATTTATTACAAATGCTTTGGTGATCAAGACTGGTATAAGAACAGGGCTGTGAGAGACAAGATCGCATTCCTTCTTTAAAGGCCGGCAGCGCATTTCTATAAATTTTGTACATAAAACTTCCGGATCGATGCTCCGTTGAGATGTGAAAGAGCGACCAATAAAACACTCCTCTTTCTGTTGTCCCACGGGATCTGAATATTATCTCTGGACAAGACATAGGTTTTGTCCGTTTTTTAGGCCTATTCTAGTCTAGTCAGCTAAATTGTTTCACTGGTTTAGGCGTAAAAGCATGACAGACAGAATTATTTTAGCATTTATTATTTAAAAATACTCTTCTTTTATAAAACTGGCAAATGTTTTCTGTAATCATCAACGGGCAGAAGTTTACCGAACACAATATTTCACGGAACAAAAGCGAATGTCAACGAAACATGATGCAAAACAATTTTGATCAATTAACAGCAATTGGTCTTGATTTCTTGTGACGTAACATCGTCTGTAATAAGAAGATTGTAGCAAAGAAAGTTCGCAAGTAACTACTACTGTAACAATAGATAAATAGAAAGCTTTAAATGTGTTTCGGAAATAGTAATTTGGGAGTCAGGTACACAGAACTGACCGCCTCCGTGGAACAGTGGCTAAGCCGCTAGGGTATAAAACTCGGAGGTCGTAGGTTCGATTCCCATCTTGGGTGGTGGTAGGGCTTTTTCAGAGGCCGACTGTCTAGCTACCAACCCCACATGTGAAATCTGCCGCCATAACAGCTCTGGCTGTGATCCGGCAACATTAATGTGGAAGCTAGTACACTTGAAATAAAAGACTCGAAGATCACATGAGCCTACAGTCTTGCAGCACATTGAGCGACTCTGCTGTAGTGTCCCTCAATGGAATAGACCGCAGTGACCGATTAACATCAGGTGGGCTGCGAGCCTGTCTGCCAATTGACGTGGTATAAAAAACGAAAAAATAAAAACAGAAATGAAAGCCTCAAAAATCAGAGATAGTTACAGACAGCGTGGTAGCCAATAACGTGATTATCGGTTAAGTGTCCCTCAATGGAATAGACCTTGGTAACGGCCTACCATCAGGTGGGATGTGTGCCTGTCCACTGTTAAAAAGTAATAATGGAGTCGCCACTTGGTGACTAAAGCCAAGCGTCTTTATTTCCAATTATAATTATAACAAGTATATCTGTCATCACCATAGTTCAAAAAATATTTTAGTATAATATAGTAAAATCAACAAGTTGTAGCCTTATCATATATTATGAAGTAAGATCTCTTGTAAGATTATGTAAATAAAGGTGCGGAATTCACGTGACGTAATCTAATGTAATTAGAAAGTACAAATAATATGTTTGATAAAATAACAACGATCTTAGTTTGCTAAATTGATAGTTTGCTGGGGATTTTCCGCATTCAGCCTCTACAGTAGACCTGTAGTATGCGAGTGGTTTTAAACGCCATTTTCGCCAATGAATCTCAGCATTTTTTTATAGGTACTAGCCCTAGGTCAGTTGGCAGACAGGCACGCAGCCCACCTGATGGTAAGCGGTCACTGCGGCCTATTCCAATGAGGGACGTTTCACCTGGAAGCGTCCTTCAATGTGCTGCCAGCCTGTAGAGTGTAGGCTCATCTGATCTTCGAGCCTTATTCAAGTGTACTGGCTCCCACATTAATTTTGCCGGTACACAGCCAGAGCTGTTTTCCTGTTATCCTCGCAATTTTTCCATATTTTATCATCGTTTAAACCTTCCCTGGACTTCCACAAATATTTCAAGACTAAAATTAGTCAAATCCGTTCCGCCGTTCTTGAGTTTTAGCGAGACTAACGAACAGCAATTTATTTTTATTTGTTTAAATAGATAGTTTTTCGGACATCGACATGATTGTGACAGTCGGAATGAGTGTCATGTGAACACAATTAAGCCGAATTAGTTAGTATCAGCCCATTGTCCCATTTCAGGGCCAAGGCATCATTGCCAGTCTTTAAAATCAACTCATCCTTACAATGATAGATGATTGGAAATTATTAAATTCTTCTTTTTTTGCATAAAATACTCTTAAGCTCTATAACTGCAAGTGTTCCTATGTGCATTCCTCACCCACCTGGGATTGCATCCTTAAAAAAAAGACTAACCTAGACTAGACTATCGGTCTGGGTGTTCGTATTTAAACGAGTAATAAGTATGTATGCATTTTCAGAAACGAAGTAGGTAAATAAATATTTATCCGTTGTCTGCACAGAAAAGAAAAAAAAACTTTTCTGTGGTGGTCTGGCACCCATAGTATTCTTAGTGTGGGGTTAGACGGTGCTATTATATATTAATGACAAAGATTTTTTATATAAGGTAACTTCCTTCACAGTAACTGACAAGATTCTCTTCCGCGCCTTCCGCATATCCCTGGTGGTGGCCCTCGCAAGAGAAGTCTGCGGTGCCATACCAGTCCTCAACTTTGCTGGGAACATCTTCGCCATGGCTTCAGAGGGGTCAGGTCTCGTGCTGACCCCTAACCAGCAAGCTATGATGCTGGGCGCAGTTCAGGTGGCTGGGTCTACACTCGCTTCGAGTATTGTGGAAAAGACTGGTAGGAAGGTGAGGTTACAGATGGTCTTATCATTATCATGTGGAGAAAATTTAGTTAATAAATTAAACATAAAGTATTGGTACAAGATGACTTTACCACCGAATTCGGAATATTGACCTATCGCGAAGAACCGGCTAAGACCCGACAGTTAAAAAAATACTTTTTTGTGCACATAACGGCTGAAAATCGCGGTTAATTCCCTACAATTTAATAAAATCGCAATAATTTTAAAAAATATTACATAATATTACACATTATACAATCTCCATACCAATACCAAGTACATTACCAAGTCACATAATGTATTTCTAACAAGATTAACGATGTTGTCTGAAATAAAGAGTATTTGAATTATCCATAGATTATTCTCACTGTTCTGAACACATTTGTCTCATTCTAGCCTCTACTCTTCATCACATCCCTGGTATCCGGACTCAGCATGTGCGCCCTGGCTTCCTGGTTCCTCGCCAGATATTACCAAGTCTACGCTCCAGACTGGATTCCGATAGTCACTTTGTGCCTGTGCATCTTCTGTGATTCCTCTGGTCTCCAGCCACTGTCGGTGGTGATCATAGGAGAGATATTTTCTTTTAAGGTAAATATTTAATTAAAGTTTTGAGTTATTTTAATGTTTGTAGTGGGACCAGCGTTTGACTGGCTAGCTACCACGCCCAAAAGACAGACAGTCCTATTAAATGTAATATAGTCACTGGAGCCAATTCCATTAAGAAGTGTCTTCTTATGCATTGCTCAAATTGGTATGAATTTTTTTTCTTTTGTTTTTCGAGCCTTTTATTTCAACTTACATTTTCAAAACATAGCTCAAGCTATTATAATGGCAGATATCACTTATCTCACGGAGACAGATCTTTAAGATTTCGTGTCTTAACTTCGCTTATCATGGGCTGCGTGCCTGTCGACCAATTAATAAAATTAGTTAAGTATCATCGTCACAAAGATAGGTAGGTATTGTATCAACCCCCACGCTTACCAAACCAAGGTTATTCCAAAAGTGCAACTCTTTATTGCTTTCGGCAAATTTGTTGACCATCGGTTGACAGAAAGGGGGAAAGTTCACGCATGTGCACTTGCGCGTGGCGTGACCAATAGCGCGCGCGAATCTCCCGAACGCCCGCGCGCGCTATTGGTTTGGTCAGAGGTATGCTTCTAATAGCGCGCAGCCGTGTCAAAATTCGTGTTCTGCGCAATCCCCGCCCGATATTCAAGAAGTTTGCCGGGGCCTGTACCTAATATGGGACCCAGATTCCCACGATGATGCCCTGGTAATTAAACAAGGGGATATTTTTAGTGTACATCAAAAAATACTGAAATGTACATCAAAATAACTGATTGCACACCAAAGGTTAGGTTAGGTTAGCAATTCAGTATTTTTTGATGCACAATCAGTATTTTTTTGATGCACAATCAGTATTTTTTTGATGTACAGTTAAATACAACCCTTAAACAACTAGATTATCAAAGCATTCAACTGATATGGCAAAAATCTTTTCTTTCAGTACCGTGGCACAGTCATGGGTGCTACTATGGCCATAGCGTCTTTAGCGGACTTCCTTCAAATGCTATTCTTCAAGCCTCTAGCCAGCGCCGTAGGAATCCACGTGGCATTCTACTTCTTCGGTGTAATCTGTCTCCTGGCTGCCATCTATGTGCTGCTAGTGATACCAGAAACAAAGAAGAGGAAACTGGAAGAGATATACGACTCTTTGAAGACGAAGAAGGAACGGTTGGCTGAGAAAGAGGAGAAAGAGAAAAATGAAGCGTAATAAATAACTGCAGAAATTCTACTTTGGTTTTATTCTTACTGATATTATTAAACGTTTAGTTACAAAAAATATTTTAGACAAATTATTCGGTCCGGTCCGTGGAGTCTGGGATCATTTAATAAAAGTATTTTTGCAACTACGTACCTACATTTCTAAGCACTAGAGAATTAAATATATCTTCACTGTTGCTAACTTAGTATTCAAAAGTACCAACAAACTAATTTCTGAATATTATTTTATCCCCTTTAACACAAACGCAACGTAAGATTCTTTTAACTTTACTTTGCTTTTATGCTATGATAATGCAATGTGGGGACCGGGAGTGACCAATAAATGATGTATTTACTATGAATATAAGTTTAATACTAAGTCTCTTAACCTAGATGCACATGTTTATATACTGTTTGGGAGCGAGGTGTGTGTCACTATACTACACCTTCCCCGTATTTTTGAAAAAAAAAATGAATATAATAAGAACATTTTTTTTTAGTTTGTATGGCTTTATAACAAGTATGCTTTAAATGTAGAAAAAGGAATTTAAAATTTAGTTACAACTATTGCAATCGGCATAAGCTAAAAAACAATTCATTTAATATCAATGTCGAAAACTGAATTTAGGAAACAGAAGTATTTTATTACCATAATTACATACTATTTGGGAAAATATTAAAAATATCCTATCAAATCATTTAACACTACATTACATGGCATTACGAAACTTTAATTGTATAAATTTTATCTGTATAGTTATAAAATTGTTTTTATAAAATCCAATATAAAGTCCAAAGTTAGATTCTTTTCACTTTCTTTAAATTCATATTTTAAAAATAAAACGTTATGTAAATCATAAATTGCTGATAAATTCAAAACAGAGAGTAATCACGATATATTTAAATCAATTATTGAAACATCATGGTTTTTTTTTTCTCACAATAAATACTTTAAAAGTATAGTAAAATTGTACAGAAATGTATATTTACCTCACAAAAAAAAATAAACAACAACGCTAATTTTGTAAAAAAAAAGCCAAAAATAAATGTAAAGCATCGTGGAACGTTATTAAAGAATCAGATTGTGTAAGGAAAATGGACTAGAAATCAAAGATCTTTACATAGTAGTTTAAAATTTCAACAATTATTATATGAATTTATGTGATCATCCGATAACACATCACAAACCAGAATATATCTTATTGATAGACAAAGTACAAGTATATTTTTAGAGCCATGCACGGAATTCGAAATAAGTAGATAATAAGATGTTTAAATAACACAATGTGAGTAGGAGTGGATCTCCTTTCAACACTTGTACTTAAAGCATGTGCCGAATACTTAGCACCTATTCTTGAACATTTTATAAATCTATTATTTACGCAAGGTGTATTTCCTGACATTCTATTTCACAATAGAACCACTATATACGAAAAGCAACAGACAAGACTTCGCCAACACAACACATAGTGTTCAATTAAAAAACCAGACAGAAATAATGAGGTTGTACCATAAAGTTCGTCATTTCAACTAAAAAATATACTAAATCTATGATTTCAACAAAACAAAGTTAGGTGTTGCTCAGAGAAGCGTAATGGAACCGTTATTGTTTTTGTTTAAGTCAATGATTTACCCAAAGCTACTAATTATTATTATGACACCATACTTTTGCAGACGACATCTCACTTGTACTTAGTACCAAATAATAATAACAGTGCCCTATGAAACCTTCATAAATGAATCGATAGAAAACATTTACATTTGGTTACAAACAAAATATAATCTCTTTAATAATCCTTCTTTTAAATTATAAATCTAAAAATCTCGATCTAAAAATACAATGACAAGGACATAATTTGAATGAAGTTAATCATTTTTTTTTTTTTTTTGGGTTTTGCAGTGTATCGTCGTTACTAATAAGATACGGAATAATCTTGTGGGGTAACTCCACTGATGTACATATGTAACCCATTCATTGTTCAAAAGAAATGTACATACGAGCTATAAGTGGTATTGGGCCACGTGATAGCTGTAAACCCATATTCAAGAAATATAATTTACTTACTGCCTGTATATCCTCGAAATAGGAAGTTTTATAAGACAGAACGTACATTTCTTTAAAACACAAACTCATGCACAAAGGTTGCATCCGAAACACCCTTATATGTAAGTTGGTAGTGCCGTAACATACTTAATACGCTTCACGGAAAAAATTACTCCATAATGCCCATTCGTGTATATAACAGAATTCCTATAGAAATCAGACAGTTGCCCACACCTTTGTTTTTATGTAAGCTAAGAAGATGCCTATTTGACACAAACTTGTAAGCGAAGTAATCTGTATATTCTGAACATTCCAATTTATCTACTTATTTATTTAATAATTTTCTATGGTTTTTCTGACATTGTATATTATAATAATACTAATTTAATGATAATTTATAAACTAACATGAAAATAGAATCTGTTATCTGTCATAAAGTAATTACATAAATAATAAAAAGTCGAAAATTTTGCATGCTGTCATTTCGGCAGAGCATTGTGTTGTAGTATGTACTATCTATAACACATTATAATGTCCAATAATATTTACCGTGTCTCTTAAGCAAAAAAACAATTTAAAAAAATCTAAATTTCAATTCATTGTATTACAAGTCTTTAAAAACAATAATTAGTGATTTTGTTTAATTAATGCAAACAATTTCTTATTTATAGGAATATAGAATCAAACATAATATCAATAAAGCATTGTTAACAAAGTAGTACCCCTTTTGTAAGTTACAATTAAAAAAATATATTGAACATTATTTAAACTCAAATTACGTTATTTTAATTACAATTACTTGAGGTTAATTTCTTTTTGTCTCTTAGGTAGCATATATGTACTTCATTTCATTCCAATCCAAGTCATTGCGTCTAAATCAAATTATGTATATGCATATTTGCAAAACATACCTATATCTCTTTAAAATATAATCTGCCTTTTTATCTCATCTTTTCATCTCTAGACCATCATAATTCATAACATAACATTTCCTATTTTAATTAAATCGTGTTTTTAAAAAAAAAAACAACACCTTCCTTTTAATTCAACATAGCTCACGACATTTATCCATATCGTTCATTCGTACATAATATTCTTAATATCTTCTTGGTACATATACATTTTTTATTTATTTAAGCCTGGCCAGGTCTTATTTTTTCTTTATTTATTGGTACATTCATTTATTTTATAGTCGACTTTATTATAATTATCATCATAAGGTTTACGCGCGCGCCACTTATTATTTATTTGGAGGTCATTATTTTAAGCCTCTTTTGGGCTCCAACCAGTCTCACAGAGGAATCTCGTTCGCACCATGATCGACGGGAAGGACGACTCTCTTCGTACCAATATCTTAAAGAGCATCATGAATTAAGACATTGATAAGTCTCCAACAGGTTTCAGCGATGAAGCTCGTTCACGTCGCGTATAACCTGAAGGACCTGATCTCTTATGAGTACCTCTTTTATGTACCTTTATCATCATCATCATTCTAATTTTTCTTATATATGTACATTTATTATACTGCTTTTATTTAAAAGCCTCACACAATTCAAACAAATCCATCCACAGTAGACAAGAAAAAAAATCATGCTACAAACATTACCAAAGAACATTCAAATAATAATTTGACTTAAAAATATTAAATTATGCTTTTGGGTGATCAGTCCAATTGCACTTTTTCTACTTTTATAAGCCAAATTATTCCCATATTTTCATCAACAATCAGTAGACCCTCAAAACACATAACCAATTCTTTTCAACTTCTGTGCCTAATTGTTCTCAATTGGTAAACAAAAAGATTTTTAACACAGTTCACTCTCAATTCCCATAATATCGCATCCTATCATAACAATAAAGAAAAATCTTTATTAACATTATTTCATTAAGGCGCTAAATAATCCTATTAGGTCAGTCATCACAATTAATTATTTGGAAAGTTTGAAACCAGAGACATGGCCTTAAGTTGCATACCTATAAAAGTTACACGTTTCTCTTTATATAAGGAAACAGTTGCAATAACATAGAATGAAGTCACACCGCTTAATTAGGAAAGGTATTTAAAAACATTGTTCTACTATCAACAATGCATCACTTTTCTAAGATTGAGATGTGAGCTACGTATTTGTTTGTTAAGAAAAACTTTCATTTGTTTTAAAACCAAAATGTAAAAACTCGGTATACTTTTAAGTTACTTCTTTTTCTTATATTTTTATTAGATGATTTGTATACTATCGAAAATAGAAGTACCTATACTCTTACTATTCAATGTAATCGCGAACTCATACATCCCGTAAAATAAATCCTTAATTGAAATATTTTGCAAACCGAAAACTACTAATTTAATTATCTTCAAATAAATTCATATTATGCAAGTGCAACGCGCTAGTCACCGCGCGATTCATGTTACAAGTCTTTGGCACGTGTCGATGCGTCAGCAATTCAGGCGAGTTAGAAGTCATATTTGCTCAGTTTAAGGAAATTAGGTCAATCTAGATTTTAAAACAAATAGGTATTTTAATAAGTTTGTTAAGATATCATTCAAGTTAATATATAATACTAGAAAATAGATTGTTATTGAAATTAAAATTTAGTAATTATTATTTTCTTTCTGCGTTGATGCGTACATAAAAATATTTATTTATTTAATTTTCCATTAATTTATGTTTACTAAAATGTATCTTTACAATCTTTCATCATAGGAGCAAAATATGACAAAACTGCTCAGCACAAAAATCTATATCTAAACAAAAAAAAATACGGTATTATTTTAAATAAAATGGAATTCTATTTGTAACTTTTTATCAATAGTAATTAAAAGTACGCATAAGACCTCGTGGGTACTAAATTGTTAACAAATATTGTTACGAGTATAAAATCATAACTAAAATCTTAATAATGACCTAAAAGATATAAATGTAAATATAAAAATATTATTTAAAATTAAGCTAAAAGGAATGGGTAAGAATCCTTGCTCCTGAGTAGCTAACCCATTGATGAATCCATCTCTTCATGTTCCTGCTTCGGGACACGCTATTCTCCCGGCAGCAACCATCTCCTTGACATTAATTTCTCCCGGCGGCCTGCACATCCACTCATCCGACTCGTTATCTCCCAGCGCCCAGCATATCCATAGATTCATCTGGCGCCATATTTCGCCCGGCACCCAGGAACACCTTTTTCCCTCATCACTTCACGCATACAGCACAGTCTCCACTTGTTTTATTTTAATTTAGTTCTCTACACTTCAATACGAGTAATTCGCACTATTAACAGTCAGTTTTTCAGTACAAAAAATAAAATCTCCATTATTTTGGTGCGCAGCACTGCCTTAAAGGCAGCACTGGCAGGGTCGCCATGCAATGTGGGGACCGGGAGTGACCAATAAATGATGTATTTACTATGAATATAAGTTTAATACTAAGTCTCTTAACCTAGATGCACATGTTTATATACTGTTTGGGAGCGAGGTGTGTGTCACTATACTACAATAATGAGGATTTATTATTCAATCAGGGTGCCACTTAGTGACTACGAGCTTAACAAAATTCTCCAAAATTGCTTTGGGAACATACTGACTTCCTTTTTGTTACAAAACCATGTTTTTTTCATGAATACTTATGGCCGATAGTTTTGCCATGTGATTAACTTCAGCTATTTATCTGTTTAAGTAATGACTTGTTTTGAACATGGTAACTAGCAGATGGCATATCAGTGAATTAATTAATTGAAGGGCAAAACAACGCACATTCAACCTTGGATCATACCATATAACTAAATGCAAGTGGATATCGATTATATGGAATGACTGTTCAACACACATTAACAGTTTAAATTGCTCGCGATGCAGTTGTTTCTTGACCTGTATTGGTACACAATAAAGTTGAAAATACTGTAAACACTAAACAGCGGCATGACAAAAATCAAAATTAAATCACTGTGTTCGGAATTCATGCTTCATAACTACATAGAAAAAGAATTCCAGATGATGATAAAACCTTTGTGCATAATGCAAGCGCTGTCTCTTTCAACAATTTTTAATCTGCGAGACAATTTCATTACTCCTATATGTTTTGCTTCAACAATTCAGTGTGTTTTTGGAGTTTTAATTTCTTCGTTTTCTCATATTTACAGAGCTTTTGTTTCTAATCAAACCTTTAGTATCGTTTTGAGCTTTGTAAATTTATTTGACGCAGGATTTTACTGCTTCGGCTTCGCATTAAATTTCTTGAACATTATCGTCCAGAGTCCAAAATATGTTGATCTGATTATTAAGCTCATCGGTGTTAATAGAGTTTTACTTGGAAGTAAAGATATAATTACTGCCACTATTTGGAACTGGTGTATGTTTTTACCTATCTTTTTTGATTTAGCATTAATTGCTGCATTAGTGTGGATTTTAGGTTCAAAGTTATCATCCGCATTTTCGACATGCTGCTTAATATCTTTTGACATTAATATTATCCTTGCAATATCTATAGTAATGCTTATGAATAGATTAATGACTTTGTGGATTTCTGAAGTCGATAATTTGATAACGGCAAAACATATTGAAAGAAATAGGACGTTACTATTAAAACAACATTTTGAAATTCTGGAGGCTTTTAAGTTGTTTAAAAATATATATCAAGCAATGGTGAGTATCTTTTCTTAAGAAACAACATACAGTCAAAAGCGTACCAGTCTTCTTACCATAATTTTAACATAAGCAAAACACATAATCGCCCTAAACTTTTCAGATACTGTATCATACAACAGAAACTTTTCTTCATTCATTGATTTACGTATTTTATATGACACTAATTCAAAGGATGTATGCTTTTACTGGCGAATCAGTGAGTATGTTTTATCATATTTTTGAAATCTCATAAATTAATATAAAATTAATATAACGTATGTGCCTGTTGTTACCGGCAGTAAGCATTTTTTTTTTGGCTAGGTGAACAAGCTAATGACTCGGTCAATAGATGTAAATTATAATTTTATTTGACCGGGAGCATTCACGTGTAATGTAACATTATAAAATTGAATTTAACCATTACATTAAAATACTAGTAACTTTCCTCACTGACGAGCATTTCCGTGAATGTAACATTATTTCCTCTTTTACTGATGTAATACTCGTTTTATATCACAGAGATTCAACCCCGTGTTTTATATTGTGAAAAAAAAGTCAGAATTTCTCCTGAGCTTCTCAGTGGTAATAAAAACAAATTTTTGGACCAGCTCTCGAATCATGTTCGGAATTATAATTATATCTTAAACATATTTAATTTAATTTGTGACATGTACAGTTTGACATTCACATGTGCTTTATACGAGCCTAAATTGAATTTATTCAAGGTGAATTTGATTCTTAATTCTTGAGAAACGCGGTTCGCGTTGTTGTGCTCGGTTCACTGATGTGACTCGAGTCTGTACCATTACATTACACGCAAATGCTCCTAGTAAGGGAGCACAATTAATATTTTTTAGAAATTTCCAACTGTCTCGTTGTTGGTGCTTTGGGTGCTTAAAAATTTGCTGTTTCAAAGCGCTCTGTGCTTTGTGTGTGAACTGTTCTACTTCAAGGTCGATAAGTCCAGAGAGACATGTATGAAGCTTATCACATCAAATACTAGTTCACGTAAGTGTATTTTCTTTGGACATTCTACAAGATATTTTTTATCAGGTGGTAGCCAGACTCGGGCTGGATAATAGCACACACAAGGCTGGAACCAACTCGACCCAATCGAATGGAAGGAGGGGGAGTTAAGTGGGTCGTGGTAGACTTAGTCACCGCAGGCTACCTGCGGTAAAACATTTTTATAATCTTAGTGTTTCTTATTCAAGAAACTGTATAAAAAGCAAAATAATAAAAAAGTTGTTATTAAAGTGATTGTTTTTTATTGCAGTGGAAGAGAGACGAATAGGCAAGAACATACTACGAGTCCACCGCGCAGAATACAGCCAGCTCTGCGCGTGCGCACTGTACCAGGTGGATGCGCAGGCGCCGCTGCGCTTAGCCTCGCTCATCGCCACCTACATCATTGTCATACTACAGTTTGCTTTCTTCAAATAAATATACGACGTCTTCAATTACTAACTTACTTACTACGCTGGCTCAGCGATCCAAAATGGGTCTTGACCTACGACGTCAAAGCTCGCCATTTCCTTCGGTCCTGTGCCAATTCCGCCCAATCATGCACATTTATTGCCTTGAGGTCCTTTGCGACTTCGTCTCTCCAGCGATATCTCGTCTTCAATTGTTTTTCTTTTTTGATAAGTAATGGAAGAAAAATTACCTGACAGTAAGTTATCACCGTCGCCCAAGAACATTTGCAACACCAATGGCGAATCGACTTGGCGTTGACCGCATCTTAAGGAAAAATACAATCTTTTCTTGTTTATAGTTTTGGATATATACAAATAAAATGATAACACATACACAAGTCAGTCTCTATATTAGAGAGAAAGAAAAGAAAACACTTAATTGGCCACATAATAGACACATCAATGTAACATTCCCATGCATCGACATGACTACATCAGAAGAAAAAGAAGAAACGAATAACTATTCATACAACACCTTAATTTTAAAGCGGTCAATTAGGTCTCAACCTAAGCCTATGCTGCCTTGCACTAAAACATATTATATTCTTGTATACCAGCGCTAGAACACCGGACACTCAATAGATTATCAAAAGGACAACGCAAGAAGTTGTATGGGCTCTGTCCCCACCCACCAACCGACTTGGCACTAGTTTCAATATTAATAAGACATTCCATATAAAGACAAATAAGCATTTTTAATCCAAAAAATGACGGGGTATTCAAAAACAATAAAACCGTCCTTATGCCGTACGCCTAAGATTCAGAATTGCATTGTAAGTGTCTAGCTTCAAGAAGAATCGGCTGTAAAATATTTTTTAAGATTATATTTTACTTGAACACTTTTATTTAGGCCAGGGGGGTTACTCTTGATCGCCTGCACATTATTTTCACAATTAACTGTATCAAAAAAATACTTGAAAAATACAACATTCAAATTCGATTTGCGTGAAATTCCCATTCCTACGGCGGAAGTCGTCATACAAAAAAAAGATCAGTATGGCAAGACGTATAAATAGAGATACGTTTGAAATCAGTTGGTGGGTGGGGACGCTCCTTTGCATAGTCCTTTAAGGATATTGCAATGGCAATCGCGCACTGACAAAAGTTGACAATGAGACGAAAAAACCGCAGGACCGAGCGTTGCTGAACTTCTTTTGAGTGATACTGATGATAATGACTAATATTTACTAAAATATAGATATGATATCATATGTGGTAAAACAGTTGCTGTCTTAAAGACATTATAATAATAATAAATAAATAAATATATCTGGACATTATTCACACAGCGCCATCTAGCCCCAAACTAAGCATTAGCTTGTGCTATGGGTGCTAGACAATGGATAAACATTACTTATATATTATTTTTTGTAAATACATACATATTATACATAGAAACACCTAGACCGATACAAACAAACATGTTCATGCACACAAATGTTTGTACCGTGCGGGGATCGAACCCGCGACCTCTGGTGTAATAGCCGACTTCTCGACCATTACACCAATATTATAATAATAATAAATTGTATTTCAATTAGATCTAATGGAACACAAATGAATGACGAGTGTAGAAAATTGTTTCGTTAGACGATGAATATTAGTTATTTCATTGGTCTAACATGACGCATAGAATCCCGTGTAATAAATGTTGCTTGATTATTGATAAAAAAATCCTGTCCTTCTTACGACCACTAGAATTTTGTTTGGTGATCTTTTTCCAGTCAAAATTTAAAATAAGCAATGACTTTATTACAAAAACAAGTTTCATCTACAAAACCGCCTCTTTATTTCAAATTATGACGATCATGCTAATTTTCTTGTTCACTCAACAGTCTTTGTCCCCCTTAAAGTTTAGTAATGAAGTAATATCAGTTTTTAATGCTTATTATGTCATGGTTTTCTTATTTTACGTCAGTTGTGTTGTCTCTAACATAGTAAACGCGAAATTAAATATCAACCTTATTGTCAATTTACATAAAGCTATGAGTAATGTTAAATTTATTAATTTAGATTTTGAGAAGTCTAAAATTATCAATTGGGTAACAATTGGGACTCTTTTTGTCCTTAACATTGGTCCAGAGTGTGCGTTTCTCTACTTCGATCATAACATCTTATACATTTCTAGTAATTACTTACATATTTTCTTAGACATGATTGTAATATACGGAGCTAGAATCTTAGTGTTAATTAAAGAATGTCTTGAGATTTGGATAAAGGAAATAAAGGCTCGAGGAATGTCAAGGGAATTGGACACACAGTGGAACGAAGTGGATGCTGCATTTTACTGCATATCAAAGGCATATCAAGCTTGTAATAAAATATTTTGGATTCCGGTAAGCACTTATTACAAATGTGAAAATTTGTAAGGACGTTTGCGACTCTTTTACGCAATTTTTTTTATGCCAGAGGCGGCAAACGAGCCGGCGGGCCACCTGATGGTAAGCAATCACCGCCGCCCATGGACATCTGCAGCACCAGAGGGATCGCTGATGCGTTGCCGGCCTTTTAAAAGAGAGTAGGTACGCTCTTTGCTTGAAGGTCTTTAAGTCGTAACCGTCAGGAAATACTGCTGCAGTGAGATTGATCCACAAAACTGTAGTTCGAGGTAAAAAGTTTCGGGAAAAACCCACAGTGGAAGGCCGCCATCCATCTAGGGGGTGAAGATGGAAGTTCAGTCGATTGCGTGTGTACGATGCAAGAATTCAGCTGCTGGCAGTAGTTCAAACAGTTCAATAGAACACTCCTCGTTATAAATGCGGTAAAGAATGCAAAGAGACGCAAAATATACTAAAAGGATTACAATGAAATTTTACACTAATATAACTTATAAATCATAATAAAACTGAGAGCCTGTTTCACAACTGACAGATTACCTATCTATCAAATAATGTAGATACTGTCTTCTATATAAACATTATAAAAAGAAATTTTTTTTACAGATTCTGGCGTATATTATCATGACTTTCTTTAACTTCATGACAGTTTTACAATCCTTCATTGATGCTGAGAAAAATAGAAGATCTTTTATAATGGTGATTATTAATGGGCTTTAATTTTGTATGGTGCTACTAGTTAACGATGCCTGTGATACAGGAGTTTTAAATTCATTGTACCATCACCATTTGATCACGATTTGAACTATTTTTTTTCAGAATAACAAGTTTATATACTCATTGCCGATCTTTTGGTTGACCAAGAGCATAATAATCATCTTCATAGTTTGTATCGAGTGCGAAAAGCTGTACAAAACTGCAGTGATGTTCAATATGTATTGTCTTTCTATTACAAGCAGTAAGAAGTATGAAAGTAAGTATTTTCACATTTATTCGTCAAGTTAGGTAAATGTAGGTCCAGTCGCACCACTGAGATTTATGATTAATTCTCTTGCTGTCACTTTGTCCATTTTTAAAAATAAGGTGTCATCGTTGTTTCACACACTGACAAAATCACGAACTTTTCTGTCAATGTTATGTTGAAACTGGCAACTTAAAGGTAAGCGTCCACAGGCCCGCATCGCACGCATTGGACGCATCGCACGTAACGGATTTTAGTTTGCCTTGTATAAAAACTGATACAACAGCGTCCACTGATCCGCACCGTGATAGTTAAATGCGATCCGTCCGATGCGTATGATGCGGGTCTGTGGACGCTTGCCTTAAGTCTTTTGAAAATTCTGTTTTATTTTTGTTTTAAACTAGTTAGTTGGTAACTAGTTGTTCTTTCCCCTTGTTCACTTAATCTGTTTTCCTTTTTCATAGTCTTTTTACGTCTGGCCTAGTTAATAACCACAAGGCTGGAATCAGCTGGTCCCAATAGGGGGAAAGGGGAAACTGGGGGATGTTAGTGGGTAGTGGACGCTGTAGTCTCGAGTCCCACACATGGCCGCAGGTCTAGCTAGTCTGCGGTTGTAGTGCCTAAACGCATTCTCCTCCGAAACAAATGCAAATTATCTTGCCCATTTTGTTATACATAAATTAAGTATATTGTATTATTTGAATTCCAGGGCATCAAAGACAAGCGTGTAAGAACATACTGCGCAGCATTCGCGTGTATTTCTCCAAGATGGCCGTGTGCTCCATCGCGGTCGACGCTGCGTTCATGCTCAGCTTCCTTCAACTGATTACTACGTATCTGATAGTTTTGTTGCAATTTGCTTATGTTTAGATAAATAAAAAAAAATTCATTAAAATTATCATAATTCTCATATTTTTTATACCACGATCATCATTGCTCTTACTTTATAAACTCTTACAATATCTTTGAAAACTTGTGAGATTGTTAAATAGAGGTAGTTGTCATGTTCATATAAAACAATACTCGTTTTTTTTTTGACTCTGACATTTTAGCTCCAGAGAGAGCTTTAGAAGACAGAATGGGGTTAATTAAGTTTTAATATTATTATGTAGAGAAGTAAATTTAGGTTTTGCCTAATGTATACGAATAAAAACAATACTAGTGTTTATGTTGTCTAATTCATCGTGCACCCCTGGGTAACGTTCGGTTCTGTACTCCGAATAGTGGTGGCCGGCTAGACGAGGATACCTAATTCAAAAAGTTGATTCTCGGTGCTCTACCACAATGGGTAAGAGCATTTCACCAACAAAAAAAAACGGCGACTAACTAATCCAAAGATGAATCAAATCAGTTCTACATCTGCAGTAGAAAAGCTTGCGCTTAACCAAAGCTACATGTTCTTCTTACAGCATTTCATTTCGAGTTTTTCAACAACGCAATAACCTTCTTTGTAACCTAGGATTCTTTCAATTTTATGATACAAAGTACTTCAATACAGAGACCAGGCCGCAGGTTCTGCTAGCCTGTGATTTTGGGGGATAGATTATTAAAGTAGATGGCTGGCAGGAGCTGGATGCGAGTGGCCGAGGATCGATCAGCGTGGCGAACATTTGGAGAGGCATAATATGTCTAGAAGTGGACTATCACTGGCTGATGATGATGATGATATTAAAATAACTTAACCTTTCACATGACACTCGATTCGGGACTTTCAGTTTTATTGTAGAAGTTGTGATATATGCTTAAGTTACATCAGTAAAACTACAACCACTATAACAGGTCCATCTGTAGTAGAACTATGGCGTAGTCCGAGATGAGCATAGCAAGTGCCAATGGCAGTGCCGCGCGTAGCTCGAATAGACCAAATGCAGTTACTCTGCGAAACACGTGCTTATTCAGTCTGATTACGTTCTTACAGCAATGTTTTGTCTCATCTGTGAAAAAGAGAAGAAAACCGGATAAGGGTATTGTTATAGTAGGAAGAGTAGACAGTACGTAATTTTAATAGACCATGCCGCGCGCGGCTTGTATATGTCGGGAATACGCTGAGATGATGATGGATATAATAGTGTCCCATCATCATCTCAGCGTATTCCCGATTACATCCAGTATGAAGCTCAGGGTCCAATGGCCATCTGACCTTCACTTAGCCACCACTTCTAAGGATCACTGAGCCATCTGACCTCCATAATCCTTACAAGGGAAACCAAACCTACTTGGAACATAGTGCCTGCCGAAGCACGAAATCATCATTCTTTTAAGACATTCAGGTGATTTAAGCCTGCAATGTCTTACCAAACTAAAAACAATCACACAAAATCCCCGCGAACCCACGACCTCTGGGCTTTAGAGCCCAACACTCAGACCACTGTAGCACGGAGGCAGTTATAGTATCAACTGGTCTAGCATACAAAGTAAGAAGAAAACAACATCTTTCATACCTGACAAATCAATTATCCCGACCTTATACAGAAACGGTAAAAAACCGTCCCTTAAACTTACCCATAATAGTGTTCTTTTTTAAAATCATGGCTAACGTAGTATTAGCTTCTATAATAGTCGCGTAAAACTGTTCACACTCGTAGCAGATGATGGCCAGGAATAACAAGTTCTTGAATTGCCAGCTCGTTCCCATCATTTTATTGGAGAAACTTGTCATCTGAATAAAAAATACGACAATCACTTTCGGAGGTATTGGTGGAGGATTGGCAAACACACAAAACCGTTTCTAGATTTCCAATTTCTTCAAATTCATCAACAGTTGTAGTATTCTTTTGCTGCTATTATATAACTTCTAGATATAGGAGAGCGGTTTCTCCTGGCACAAGTGTTTTTATACACTTAAAAGGAGAAACCAAAGTCGGATAGTAAAGCAATTCTTAAGACTTTCATTTTTTCATTTCCGGATTCTGCCATTTCGGTACTGCCCTGAATGATATAGTTACAGTGACGTAATACAGCCCAGATTTGTGATGACCAGTTCGCATTTTACAAGCGTGGTGATTAAGCTCGTACCCGTCATTGTGGAGAGGTGATAGAAACATCCACTTCCGGCATCTCTTGGGAGGGGATGGGGGGAACAGATGGAAAAAAATAAACTTACATAACTGTCAACCATATGTTCTATCTTTGCAATTTCAATTAACGACTGCACATACATCAATGATTCGAAAAATAGTAGAAACGTCTGGTAAAATATCTGAAATGAAGCGTTTATAAAATATTTTGGAACAAGAAAGTATAAAGGAATCAAAAATTGCAACCAGTTACAAATATAGTTTATAGTTAAAGCAGTATGTAGTAGATTTCAATGTTTAGTGTCAAAAAGTAACCAATAACAAGTTGCTAAAGAGTGAATTACTACAAAAGCGAACAGCCTGCCAACCTGCACTTGAGGTGGCCACACTGGAGTTCTACTTCCCTTTAAAAGAGGACTCTGACCTCAGTTGCTCTCTCAAGCGTCTTATGTTTTCATAAAGGATTGCTTATTTTGCTAGCTAACTTACCGGTATTTGGAATATTTCTTTAAATATTAGAAAAGCTTCTATTAAGTTCGCATACGATTCCAACATTCGGTCCCACAGAACATGATTATGTATCCCGACACGTTTACCGAAGTTTGAATAAACTTTAACCTCTAAGATCCATATATCTAACTCAATTTTGATAAATTTCAACAATCTGATTGCATAAACTAAAGTGATATCAAAACAAGCTAATGGAAATATATTAAGTATAATTAAGTATAATTATTATATCAAAAGTATCTTTCATTGCTTTAAAATTGGCAAATATCACTATGCAATAAATAACAAAAATGCTAATTATGTATGCCCAATTAACAATTTTAAAAAGTTTGATAGCCTTGTCACTCATGGAACTTATTATAATATGGGCATTGTGTAACTTTCTAATAATCAAGATATTGTTTTTGTTTAAAGTCTGAATTATATTACTAATGTAAAGCATTACAATACCAAAACATTGAAGAAACATGTTTGAAGTGCCAATAAAGTTTAACATTGCACTAGCGTGGCCTACCATTTCGTAAATTTTTGGACACAATAACATGAAAAATGAAGTCATGTAGAGAATAATAAAAACTAAACATAAAGCGTTATAAAGTGAACTGTTTGATAATATTATATTGTTTCGCAATGAAAATTTTGAGAGGAGGTAAAGTTTTTGCAATGTGACTATTGGGACAAATAGAGCTAGAAATTCATTATCGGTGTAATTACTATTTAGATCTCTTCTTAGCATAATTGTAAGCACTTTGGTCCTCGTATTATTTTAAAAAAAAGAGATTTTTTTTAATTTGGATGCTTGTAATCAATACTAAATTAATGAATTGCTACTGACGTCCAGTAGAATGGACACTTATTAGAGAATTAATGAAACGACAAGTCTTCATGTTCTAGCTATATTAATTGGCAAGACATTGTACGATATGTTTGGTTATAGTGTCTTGCTAAGCAAGATTATAACTTTGAAATTTTGATAATCATATATTTTTCTAAATTAGATTAATCCGTTATTAAAGATCGAGTTACCACTTGATTGTTCGGAAAACAAATAATGTGAAAATTACGTATAATATTTCACCAAACTATAAATTAATGTAAAATATTTTTGTTTCTTGCTTCATTCGTGAAGAATTTAAATTATCCTCTAAATAACAGGTTAAAATGGATAATATGATATAAAAACTGGTCCCAAATGTTGTTAAAACCTCTACTAGTTTTAAAATATATTTAAACGATGGTTTTCAAACTAACTATGAAATCTCCCAAAATGTTGTTTAGAATGCGACCTTAGGAAAAAATAAAACTACTAGTGATTGAACTATAAAGATAATAAGAAAACTGTATGACTCTTAAACATACCTGCAACATTGAAGTCATGACATTAAACACACGCCATTAAAACATCTAATGGATAGCCCATCTGTTTGATTACTACAACACTACCGACACACATTGTTTTACTATAGTTAATAATTATTATTAACATTGCAATCGATCGTGTACACCGTTTCACTTTTTGTGATCTCTCAAGCAATATGTTTGACAAAGACTTGTTTGAAATTATGAAACCGTTGTACTTCTCACAAATATACTTATGCAGTTCAAAATACTTCAATAACTATGCAAATCATTTGAGTGTGGCAAAGGACATCATTATGAATATATTACGGAATGTTTTAATTGTGATTTTGTTTGTCATGACAATAACAAGGATGAAAGCTGATTTATCTTCGATATTAACAATAATATATGGAACCAGCTATTTCTATTACGTCTTCAATCATTTCAGCCTTAGCCTGCTCAATTTGTTTTTTAAAGAATATAATCTTCAAATAATAGAAAATTTGTCTTACTTAAATAAACATTTTTATGATGGAAAACAATCAAGGATGTTAAAAAGATTTACGTGGACTATTGTTGTTTTATGCCTTTTGGCTTACTCATCTCTTATAGTACCTAAAGTAATATTTGATCCCTTGTGGTATCTACCTAGAGGATTAATTTTGGGCACTACCATCTTGTTTGATATTGAGCTGATCCTTAGTACGTTTATTATATATTTCCTTACACTTAAAATTGATAAATGGCTTGAGATGGTTGATTTAAATTATGGTTTTCAAAAAAAATATAACAATCATACAACATCTGATGAAGCAGATGAAACAATTAAATTATAATATTATCTCTACAAACGCATATTAGATACGTTTACGATGTTGGAACAATCGTCGAGATTAATTGCAAGTATTTTGTTTGAATTTTAATTTCAGTTCACAGACAGCCCATCGCTCACTTGATAGTAAGCGACTACTGCAACCAACCGTTGTGGGATACTTGATCAAGAAGCGTCGCTCAATATGCTGTCCTTTGATTTTTCAAAATCGATATAAGTTAAAAGCCACAATCATCATTTCATTATAATGTTTGCCTTACGAAAGGAAGACGATGTCTTTGAAGATTTTATCATTTTTATAAGTTCGTTCTTTATTTCCCTTCCCAATAAAATGTATTGTACGTTACAGATTTTTCTTCATTTTGTATCAACGTTTTATCAATCTCTAGCTTTTGTTGGAATTCTTCTTCTATGGATTAAGGTACATAATTGTGTTTATTTATTACCTGTTATTTATTTTAAATTATTAGAAATAACTTTAAGACCAAAATCAAATTGCAAATTGTGCTTATTATTTAACAATAATCTATATTTATATTGAATTTTTTAGACGTCACCACCGACAGAATTTACTACAATTATTGTCCTTCATTCCTATGGCGTGCTTCTATGGATATTAAAAGATCTCTGGGTTGAATATGGTCTATGTATAGCATGTGAAATGTTTCATCTGCGAATAATTATAGCCAGATCCACTATTTCTAGGATTCTGGGGTCCACTCATTCTGGTAAGTTATTCGATTGTTTATCACTTAAAAGGTAAACCAGCTTTAGTTTTCCTGCAACAGTTTTATAGATAAATTTTTTGTTAAAATTTATTTTAACTTTTGTTTTACACTTGCCTCGATGGTCTAGAGGTTGTAGTAGCGGGCCGAGATCTCGTGGTTCTGGGTTCAATTCCCGGGTCGAGCTAGCTTTGTGTCGGTTTTTCCGGACACAGCTCGGGTTTGTGATCACCAATACGCATTTGGCAAGTGTGGTGATTAAGCCAATACCCATCATTGTAGCGATAACTTGATTTCAAGGATGGAGGCCTTTGCCCTGCAGTGGGGCATTAATAGGCTGATTCTTTTTTTTACAGAAACGTGGAAAAGGTTCTCGAAAAACATGATCAGATCTAGTTCTGACGTTACACTCAGCGTCCACAGAATGTTCTTTGTCAACGCTCGCTTGCCTCTTAGCATGTCCAGCCTGGTTGCTGCTTACGTCATAGTTCTGCTTCAATTCGCTATTTTGTAATACTGTAACTGTCGAGGAAGTAGCTTATACACCAGAAATCGTGAGTTCAAACATTTAGGCATGAACATTAAACATGTGTGTGTGTGTATTGGACTAGTTGTTTGATGTATGATTATGTATGTATACAATAAATACAAATGAGAAATGTCAATCCCTTGTCTTTTAAAGAGTCATTACTAAACACGCCAACGTGCCAGACGTATTTTCGCGAAATTTAATTTGATAAATAAAGATTTTTGACCGATATGAATTTCATTATTATCTCTATTCTTGTTTTAAGTTTAGATGACCCTCTGATCTTATAGTAAAACCAATAACATGCCGAAGCACGGGAACTACACCAACTGAATCATGTATACACATTCGACTGTGCAGGTATTCTCACACACTAATGTTATAAAATATGCGAAAGTAATTCTATGTCTGTCTTTGTCTAATTTTGATTAAATAAGGTAAGAACATCGACTAGACCTTAGAAAAGGACAAACATGTAGGACAATTTTTCATCCCAGGATAATACAGAAGGATAACAGAAATAAAAGTGTTTTTGTTTGTCTTCCTTTCACCTCGCCACGAAGCCGTGCTCAACGTGATTTGAATGGTGATAATTAGTGTTGAGCAAGAGTGACATAGAATTTTTTTGAAAAGAAAATTCTTCCTGCGGGATAACGTTGTTAAGTCCCGCTGGCAGAAGGCTAGTTTGAAATGAAAAAGAAAGTTATATCTTAACTAGCGGGCGCCCGCGGTTTCACCTGCGTGGTTCCCGTTCCCGTGGGAATATCGAGATATCCTTTCTTAGCGGATGTCTTTGTCATAACATCTACCTGCATGCCAAATTTTAGCCCGATCCTTCCAGTGGTTTGGGCTGTGCGTTGATATCTATATATGTCAGTCAGTCAGTCAGTCAGTCACCTTTGAGTTTTATATATATAGATAGTTTTGGTACCTAATACAATTTAATAATTACATTAACATTCATATGAAAAACATAACCAGTCGTTGCAAATGTCATTATAAGTAAGAGGTTTTGCCTCAATTAAATTGATTGGACTGCCGTCAAGATATTATCAGTTCACAACAATACTGAGTGAACGAAATACAAAACAAGTCAACTTAACTAACTAAAAATGAATAAAAGGAAATCAGTATACTTAAATGAACAATTTGAGAAGATGTTATTACCAATCACAATACTGCAAACAAAATTTTTTCTTTCAAAGTATAAGATATGTAAAAATACAATTCAACCCAACCATTTTCTGTACTACATAGTAACTTGTATTCTTACAATACTATACATTGCTGCTAATTGTTATTTTGTTGTGACTGCATTCCAGCAAAATGGACCTTTTACAATCGAATTATTTTTCAATCCTTTTTACCTGGCTTTGGTAATCAATCTCATTTTGAATAGTTTATATTTCTTAGCGTATTTCTTGGTCAATGTTTTAGGAAGTCGCGATTCCACAAAATTCGTTTTGAAAGCGCAAAATGTCAGCAACATCTTAAAACCGTCGCGTAAAGTTTTTTACAGACTTACTTTATTCAGTTGGATGCATGTGATTTTGATTATTGTTGTAAATTGCACAATACAGTGTGGACATTTCTTCTACGTCAATTCTCTGGAAGATTATAACATATCTCAATTCTTCGCTTTATTTTCTCTTATATATTTTGACGTTGATATTTTACACGCTATACGAATGCTACATTTGCTAAACACTTTGTTAATTATGTGGAATTTAAAGACAAGACAGACTTGTGAAAGTTTCGTTCAAAACAATTTATGGCATCACCAGTGTCGAGTTCTATTCGAAGCCTATGGGAACATTTTGGAGGCTTTTAGTATATACAGGAGAATGTTTCAAGTACAGGTTAGTTCATGTCATAAAATGGGTCTATGTTCAAAGCTTTCTTTGTTTAATCATTGTTTGTTTTCTAAGCTACGTGAATATATTTTTGTCTTTCGTTATTTTACTGAAAGGAAGTTTTGATTATTATAAGCAGCACATTTTAAGGCAAACATTTTTTACTTGGTTTAGTTATACTTTAATAAGGAAGACTATAATTATGATGAACAATGCAAAAACAAAATATTTTTAGATACTGCTTCTAGCTGTAGAAATATTTATACATTCAAACATGTACCTTATAGTATTAGTGGCAATTGGTGGAAAAATCACATTAAGTCATATATCGGTGAGTCAATTTTTTATCTTCTTCTAAACCAAGTCCTATTCTTTTTTGTAAAACACGTCCTGATGATGTCTCATCTATTGGTTTTGGTAACCAATCGATTTGATCAAACAAAACGATCGAACAAATCAAATCGATAACATGGTCTACACTTCGCCTCTGCTCAAAGACGATGTCAGATAAGTTTCTCGCAATATATCTGTCAGATGTAAATGATGCTGATAAACAAATTACAAGTAACTTATTACTGCGCTGAAACTGTCCTTGATTTGCTAAAGTAACCCGCTGCCCCGTCCATACCAATTAGTTTGAAGGCCTCCGTCCACTTGGCTCCCATGCTTGGATCCCATGGGATCCAAAAATAATTTTTTCCGCCTCTTGGATCCTATCATTATGACATTCAATGAAAATACTTTATTTCGCTCCCATGGGATCCAAAAATAATTTTTTCCGCCTCTTGAATCCCATAGGATCCTCAGATAATATAAATTCCTTTTGGATCCCATGCTTGGATCCCATGGGATGCACAGATAATTTTTTCCGCCTCTTGAATCCCATAGGATCCTCAGATAATATAAATTCCTTTTGGATCCCATGCTTGGATCCCATGGGATCCACAGATATTTTTTTCCGCCTCTTGAATCCCATGGGATTCAAAGAAATATATTGCAAGAGTCCACAATCCCCATTGTTGTTTAATTAGGTTTTAATAATTCTTACTGGCTCCGTGGTACAGTAGTTAGAACGTTGGCTCTAATACCCGGAGGTCGTGGGTTCAAATCTCTCGGGGAACATCACTTTGTGTAAATGGTTAGAGGGTAGATTTTAAGAATTTTATTTATTTTATTGTAAAGGGGACCACTTGCGAAAAAGCAACAATTATAATTTAAGAAAATAAATGCCTTTTATTGTTTATTATTTTGTTTCACCCCTTTTTTTTTAATGATCTGAAGTTAAAAAAACAGGTGCAAGCGATTTTCGACCTTATCGACATTTACCAAAATAACGGATTTTAATAAACCAGCAAAGATAGTCAACAAGCGTTTCCGAAAAAGCAACAAAATTTTGAATGTTAATAAGGTTGAAAATCGCTTGCACCTGTTTTTTTTACATCAAATCAATAAAAAATGGTTTAACGACATTCATTTGTTTTTCCGACATTCATTTGTTTTCCCGAAATTCATTTGTTTTTCCGACATTCATTTGTTTTTCCGACATTCATTTGTTTTTCTGTTATTCTTACATTTTCTAAATAAGTGGACTCGATAACGCTTATTACCCTCCGTCCTCTTGGATCGCCAGGTCAGTATACCCAGGAGCCAAAAGGCGAAAAAATTTTGTTGTGGATCCCATGGGAGCGAAATATAATATTCTCGTTTAATGTTTTATTAAAGGAGCCAAAAGGCGAAAAAAACTTCTTTTGGATCCCATGGGAGCGAAATATAATATTTTCATTGAATGTCATAATGATAGGATCTAAGAGGCGAAAAAAATTATTTTTGGATCCCATGGGATCCAAGCATGGGAGCCAAAAGGAATTTATATTATCTGAGGATCCTATGGGATTCAAGAGGCGGAAAAAAATATTTTTGGATCCCATGGGAGCGAAGCATGGGAGCCAAGTGGACGGAGGCGTTTGAGAGCTTCTTAGAGGTTTTTGAAGCTGAGTCAGACATGTTAATATCTCTTTTCATTATAATAATATGGTTTGTTATTTTAATTTAATATATTTTATTTTATTCCATGACCATTTATAACGTGTCCATACTTGTTTTAGTCGGTTGGAGTTTTCATGTCCTGTTTGCTTTTGAAGAGTTTGGTTCATTTGACTATTCTCAGTTTTAAATCTGAGAAATTTTACAAGGCTGTTCATATTGCTGACGCATTGTGTGCTTCGATGCTCAACTCGATGAAATCAGGTAATAAACTATAAGAAATTGTTTAATAACTGTCTAATAAGATCCTGCTAGTTCATCTGACAGTCAGCAATGATGCAGTATTATTTTTTGGATATTGAAAATGCTCGGGGTCTTGGGTTCAATTCTCGGGTCGAGCTAACTTTGTGTAGGTTTTTTCCGACACAGCTCGGGTTCGTGATTACCAATCCGCATTTGGCAAGCATCGTTGATTTCAAGGATGGATGCCTTTGCCCTGCAGTGGGACATACTTTTTTTTTACTATTTTTACATCTAAGTTTAACATGTAAACTATTAGGAACAAATCTGACGCCTTTGGAATGATGTTGGATCTAGAACCTAAAATAGAAGTAACCTATTTGAAGTCAAAGTCAAAGTCTCGTCTTTTATAATCTTCAAAACATTGACAATTTGATGGTATTTTATTTAGTACACTGCAGATACTGCAGCAGTATAAGTGCTGTATATAATTAAAGAATAAATAAATGGCACAATAGGACTTCAGGTCCGTGGTTTCGCCAACCAACAGCTTGCCAGAAGCTGCCCCGCGGTGTCTAAGTGCATTTGTGAAACCAATAACTAGGGGTTGGATTTCTTTACTTATTGCGTTAGACTGCTAAAGAAGATATTAGACTAAGAATGATTGCTGTGAATTTGTCTTTCAGAGGAAGCAAAGAGGCTATTCAAGAACGTCCGTCGCATGAACAGCAAAAGCTTCCAGAAGCTAACCGCATGCGGCGTGGTCGCCATCGACGCTGCGACGCCTCTGCGCATGGCGGGGCTCGTGACCACGTACACCTTGGTCATACTGCAGTTCGCTTTCCTGCAATCCTAGCTCTAATCAGCCAACTCATTCCTTTCAAATATGGTCTATCTGTTTAGTTTGATAAAATTATTTTCTTGATACATCTTGTTTGAGAAATTTATGTCCGTTTTCTTCAGAGATTGCTTCAACTGTATCAACTTCATTTTTGCATACTTTGTTATTCTGGTCAAACTTAGGCTTATGTTAAGGATTTACTTATGAATTAAAACATACTAACGAAATAGGTTTGAAAGAAGCTATATATGTCTGTCCGTCTGTCTAACCATCTATCTATCCCTGTCTCTTACGTTATCACCCAAAAATTAAAAACCAATGTTAATGAAATATGCTTATGACAAATTAGATCTTGGGAAAGAACAAAGCCACTTTTGATCCTAATTGAATACCTAGTTTCAATGAGATGAAGGAAATAGAAGTGTACATAATCCTCAGTTGAATTTTAATGTAATTTGCTTTAGACTTAGAGCAGAATTTGTTTGGATTGAAATCTATTTGATGATTTATTTCTTGATAAAATTATTTACTAAATACACTTTGTAAAAGACAATGCGTTTTTCTTCAACTCCAAACAATAATTAATTATTGTTACATCCATATAGCATTACGTGTTGGCTTAGAGAATGAGATGAGAACTTAAGATAAGATAAGTTATACTGAGTTATACTTACATAGATTTATTTGCAGTAAATAGGGTATGACAGAAGTACAGAGAACTATAAATACTCGGTTTTGGTTGCTCTACGGTTAGATCTGTTTTATGGTGTTTCATTTGAAGAAAAAACAACATTTGCAGTGAAAAAAGATTCTTCCCGCTGCTAACACTTGTCGGTGGTAAGTACGCCGTATTATTATGGACCTCAGTGGTGGTAGGACTTTTTCAGAGTCCGACTGTGTGTGGTCCGACCATGGAATTACTATGGGTCCGACTAAATAAAGCGTCAGCGACACGTGAAGGATTTACTTGTACTTGACATTAGTATCTATTTTAGTTACTCTGTGGTTGTTAGTTGTTATTGTCAAAACATGATACAAACAGGACTCAACAATCATGCTTTTAAATAATTTAAAATAACAATAAAAAGTACAAAATATTTGGTCTAAAAATGTAAACTAAATTAAATAGTAAAACTAGCATGGATTTTTCCACCAATTTATATGGCGTTTCAGGTATGTATCTAAGCAGTAAAATATGTTTTATTTGAGCATTATTCTGGCAAGTTGGGTCAACCAGGGTCAACCACTAGGTTTCAAACTGAATAAAAAACTGCCTCCAAGAATCAAGATTGTTCTGGCTATTTATTTTCCTTATATGAATTACATACTTTGTTGCAGTAACCCAATGAAGTAGACTACAAAATAATGTGGAAATGGGCGTTATCATATATTTTCTTAGTTGGTAAGATTCTCAACAGTATACCTAACACAGATTTAGACTAATTGCGTAAAAGTATGCTGACAACGTAAAATATTTGTGGATTCTGAAAATTTCAATTTGAGAGAGCTCTTTGCCTGTCGTTTGGAGCAAAGCTCCCAAAATCAGAGGGCTAGAAATTCCCTAGGATATGCAACAAGGTTGACAGTATGGTGTAGACACGAGACGACTTAAGACGATGAAAATAAACGCTCAAGAATATCAGAAATAAGGCTCAAGGTCACTCAAACTAAAGTTGAGTAAGTAGTTCACTAAAGTTTGGTAGGTGGTAGGACATTTTCAGAGTCCGACTGGCTAGCTACCACCCCCACAGGTGATATCTGCCGCCATAACAGCTCTGGCTGTGTTCCGGAAATATTAATATGGGAGCCGGTACACTTGAAATTAAAGGCTCTAAGATCAGATGAGCCTACAGTGTGGCAGCACATTGAGCGACGCTTCCTGGTGAAGTGTCCCTCAATGGAATAGGCCGCAGTGACCGCTTACCATCAGATGGGCTGCGTGCCTGTCTGCCAACCGATGGGGTATAAAAAAAAAGTCAATGGAGAGGGCTATACTTATATGGTCTTCCTGTGTGGTCGCATCAGAAATGATCACATCCGAAAACTATGGTTATCGATATAACCCAAAGAATTGCAAACCTGTAATTTAGCAATGAGTCGGGCACATTGACTGCTGTTACTGACTGTTAGAGTAGAAAAATCCTAGAGTAGTGGACACGTACCAGGAGACGCAGCAGTAGCCGAGGCCTCCCGCAAAGTGGACCCATGACCTAGTAAATACCAGTTAGTTTGACGATCTTTGGAGGTAGCCTATGTCCAGTGTTCATCTGCGAACTTTTCATGATGATGTTATTTGTTTTCATGACTTTCACAATTCAAATCTTCTCGTTCCAGTTATAATCCTCTTTTGTCACAACGCTCTCAATGTGGTCGCATTTGAAGACTTCTCCAGAAGACTGAAGGGGCTCGTGGACGAGTTGGCGGTCTTCTTCGCGCCCGTCGGGTACCCTATAGAGCTGGTGGCGAGGTTGTGTGTAGAGGACATATAACAGGTTCACTTATTGTTATGGTGGAACTACTACTACCACTGATTTATTATTTCTGAAGACAACATACCCCTTCGCTACTTTATATCTTGAGCACCTACATGGTACAGTAATTAAGTCGATCGGGTAATACCCACTGGGTATGCTTGGTAGTAGGACTTTTAAAAGTTCGATTGGCTTATTATACCTACAGTATGGCAACATATTGAGCTCATCTTCGTGGCGAAGAGTCTAACTCAAAGTCTTGCAATCTATCTGATTGCATGCCTGGGAGTGCAGGCCTTTCTGTCATTGGAAGGCAGCAGAGAATGTGTGACAACTGATGGTAAGTGCAGTTAATAAATTGTTATGTGTTTATGTCCCTTTTACAAACTGCCTCAGTGGTACAGTGGTAAGAGCGTTGGGCTCTAATACCCGGAGGTCGAGGGTTCAAATCCCGCAGGGAGCATCACTTTAGGTGAATGTTTCCAGTTTGGTTAGGACATTGCAGGCTTGAATCACCTGAATGTCTGAAAATAATGATGATTCCGTGCTTCGGAAGGCACGTTAAGCCTTTGGTCCTGCGCCTGATCTCTCTTCGGTCGTGTCAGACTGCTGTCCCACCGTGTTATGAGAGTGAGGGAATAGGGAGTGCACCTGTGCTTGCGCACTCACTTCTGCACTATAATATATCCTGCGTAGTTGGCTGATCGTAAAAGATTGGCCGCTGTATCCAAAAAACTCGGCTAGGAGGACATTATTACATTACAAAGTATAACCTGACAATTTTATTGCTGATTACTTGTCTTTGTTTTTACACTCTTTGCAGCCTAATGCCTAAAATTAGTATTTAAAATATTAATAAAGTGGTTCCATATTTACTGCTTTTGTTATTTCAGATGTGTTATCTCAGTGCGGCGAAGAATTTCACCACCCCAGCATGGTGGTGATTAAACCAGTCTTCTAAAGGTGCTCCCTCACCGGGAGCATTCGCGTGTAATGTAACGTTGCAGACTCGAGCATTACATCAGTGAAGGAGGAGAACCGAGCATTACAATGCGCACCTTGTAATTATACAATGTGTAATCAATAAATTACACGCGAACGTTCGTCGGTCAGGGAGGTAGTATTGTAATGTAATGCTTGGAAGACGAATCTTTAATGTTACATTACATGCGGCTCTCGGTGACGGAGCACCTTAACGATGACTTCATTTCAAAGACAGGCCTTTGCCCAGCAACGTGACATTTATAGGCTAACATTATTTTCTTTCCTAAAATTTTATGTCGGTCATTTCGTTAACATTAAAACGTCAACTGCTGGACATAGGCCTCCCCGAAGGATCTCCAAACTGTTAAAACATAACTATTTAGATTTCAATAAACCGTGTGTACATCTGTTATAATGTGTCTAAACGTTTGTTTTGATAATGTGTTATGTGACAATGCTGTAATATTAGATTCTTATCTGTAAAAATTATGACAATGTAAACCTGATTTATATTCAAACCCTATATTTAAAAAGCATTTTTTATCTTGTTATATTTACTTTTTTCACGTGAAGATATTGTTATTTCCTTTGCTAAAAATACATTTTAGTTACCAGCCGTCTCTAAATATCAAATGTAACGATCTACTACTAGTTTTTGCCATTTCTGTAACATGACGTGTTTTCATTACTTACTGATTGTGGCAAAAATATATCTTTTTAGCAAATAAAACGTGTACATATTTATAAAATAGGTAGTTTTTATTTTAATAGATTCCTATGAACGCCTCGACGGTCTAGTGGTTTAAGTACCAGGCCTTCTTGTTCTTGGTTCTTGGGTTCTTGGGTTAAATTCCCCGGTCGAGCTAACTTTGTGTCGGTTTTTTCGGACACAGGATCACCAATCCGCATTTGGCAAGCGTGGTGATTAAGCCAATACCCATCATTGTAACGATAACGATAACATTGATCTTAAGGATGGAGGCCTTTGCCCTGCAGTGGGACATTAATAGGCTCATACCTACTTTACTTTTTTTTAGATTCAACTATGGTGAGGCCACTCTAATGAAATTGGGACGGTCAGGGTAAATTAAATGAAAGTCTTAATCTTAAAAACGTTTTCATTTACTGGTTTATTAAAATACATTAATACGAAGCAAGCATTCCTTGCATAGAGTGCGATAAAAATTTAAATCCTATTTTTGACGGCATTGAGTTTAAAAAATTGTTTGAATTATTATTATTGTGTATAACCCTTAAAAAACTGATTTTCCACTCTGACCAACTGAAACGGATCAACTATTTGTCTCAATGACACAACTTTTTAGTTGGTCTGATAGGAATATTTTATTAAACATCGGAACTAAATTTCAATAATTTTGACACAGATATCTTGAGTCAATGTCTATCTCTAAGATATGTACCCTAAGAAAAGTAAAAAGGGAACAAATTGCCTTAATCTGAAAGTAATTTCAAGCAGAAAAGATAAGACAATGCGGGCTTTACACTATAAAATTAAAAGTAAAAAAAATCACACCTTAAAATATATCAAATGATAAACCAAGAAAAGAAAAAGAATAACTTAAACATAATTGTATAAATTAAATTAATAATAAGTCTTTTCATCTAAATGCATTCAAATCTAAAAACGAAGAAATAAATATTATCTTTAAAAATTATTATGACGAAAAATTCACTAATTATTTACAAATCACTTAAGTCACTACTTTTAGTCAATAAATAGAAAAATAAATAAACAGTCAAAAACCTTTTAAAAATTGCATAAATTAGTGTTGTTACGAATATTATTATCATTATTGAAACTTCGTTATTTACGTGGCGTAGTCAAAAAAATATTAAATTATGTTATCAGACCTTTCATTTATCAAAAATAATAGGTTAATCGGACTAGTTGATTTTTTTTTTTTTTATTAGGTATACAATTTACTATGTTATAATAACCTCCTTAACCACTTACATATTCAATTGAAAATGTTATTTTATGACTTTTCTCAATATTATATTAATTCAATTATTTTAATTTCCATTTCTTGAATTGTGGAAAATATAAAATGTAGCAATCACGGTTAAAAGAAACCACTGGTCAACAAAATTAAAAATGATATCTATGAAACTTTTTTAATCTTCAGATTGATCAAACGATTGGTCACACTAATCAATTTGAAGTCCTTTAAAACAATAACAGTACTTTTTATGATTACGCCATATAAATAATTATGTTATTTTAAAAACCTTTTGTACTAATTACGGATATAAATACAAAATTCTTAATATTAAACACGTGATAAATGGAAGACGAAAGTTCATATTAGTTGGTCATTAAATAATTTACACAAATCCTTATTATAAAGGGAACGAGTATTCATTTATAAAATACTAATACTATGTTTTTTAAAAGTTGTGGAATATAAAAAAAAATATTCCACTGCACGATTTAATTATCGATGTCTGTTATCGATAGTGATACATCACTATGTAGAAATGTTTGTTTCTGTTTGTTCTTAACGTTATTATTTATTATTATGTTGGTTTCTAGATCTCCCTATTTAATACTTAATTATGTTCCATAAACTATGTAGTATTTTATAGTTATTTTAGCAGTGATGGAATATTCTCTTCACAAAAATCATCAATATGGTAGAATTGTTCCTTTACAATTTTAATTCCTTTCAAGTTATAAAGTCCAACATCCTTTTATACTAGAGCTGTATAATAATATGATCGATACTATTGATAGTATATCGATGGCCAACGCTACTTTGAGTTTGAACCATAAAAGTTTAAAATCACTTTTTCTTGGAGGCATACAGGAAGGAAGATTTTTATAACATCTGAAAGATATTAAAGATTAAAAATAAACAAATCCCACCGAAATACCACAAGTCTAAAGTCTTACATGAGTTGGCACTAAGTTTACAATGGACTCTAGTTATACACGATACGGGGGGAAGCGGAAATATCGAGTGGTTTATCGATAATCGATTTATCGATAAAGGTAGTTCTTCGGCTCTTCGGCTATGGGTTCCGTGCACGTGCCCAAGTACTTCTGTTGAACGAGACTCCTGAAACAATTATTATAATTAGTACCTAATAAACAATAAATAAAAAAATAACAATCTACTTCCTGCAGTTAAAAAGTTTGTAAGGGCCGGTCAATCGCAACAAGAAGGAAATCAGGGGAGTTCAATGGGTAGTGAAACAAACGTCTTTAATCCGAAGTCCCGCAAGTCTCGCTAGTCTTCAGTTACGGTGTACGGTGTGCATAGTCATTAGAGTTTATAATAAATACTCATAAAAAACTATTTGGCACAGGAGAAACATAAATGTTTATCACGTAATAAAAAATGTGTCCTCTGTCATGGGTCACTACCAAATGCGTCATTTAGCCAGTCTATTGCAAATAAGGGAGTCACAAAATTCCGCCGTTTCCTCCAGGAATTTTTTTATCATATCAGCTCACAATGAGAGTTTTTAAGAATGAAACATCCGCTAGATGGCACTACGTAGCCATAAGGTCCAACTAAAACTTGATTGGTTCATTTTAACGCTTATGATGGGCGGTTTAAAAATAAACCGCCATTATGAGTTTTGACCGCCTCCGTGGAACAGTGGCTAAGCCGCTCGGGTATAAAACCCGGTGGTCGTGAGTTCGATTCCGTTTGTCTGGTTGGTGGTAGGACTTTTTCAGAGTCTGACTGGCTAGCTACCACCCCCACAGGTGAAATCTGCCACCATAACAGCTCTGGCTGTGTTCCGGCAATATTAATGTGGGAGCCAGTACACTTGAAATTAAAGGCTCGAAGATCAGATGAGCCTACAGTCTAGCAGCACTTTGATTGACGCTTCTTGTTGTCGAAGTGTCCCTCAATGGAATAGGTCGCACTGACCGCTTACCATCTGGTGGGCAGCGTGTCTGTCTGCCAACTGATATGGTATAAAAAAACAATCACGTTTTAGATGAGCCTACTTTTATGGCTACGTAGCGCCATCTAACGGCTTTTTCACTTTAAAAACCCTCATTCTACCAAAGGACATACCTTGACCGGCAGTTCTCCATCTCGAGGAAGCACTTGTTGGAGTAAGTCTTGTCGTCAGTGCCGCAGACAGGGTCGTATTCAGGGGGGCAGACGCGAGCGCAGCCGGAGTACTGGAAGCGGGACAGGCATCGCTTCAGCGGGACTACGTAGACGTGTTTTCTGGAAAAGAAGTTAACACCAGTCAGGATACTGCCCTGGGTCAGAATACACCTAAGCTGGTGGAAATTGCCCCACAAAATCATTTTGGTGGGGCAGATTCCACTGCGAATTTTAATTTTTTATTTATTTTTATTTTATTTTCTTTTCACTTGACACCACCAGCGGTGAAGTTTAATAATTCCTGGGCTAGTAATAATTTTTGGGCTAAGTGGAATAATTCCTGTTTTAAAAGATAATAAAATAAAGCATGAAATGGTTTTTGGTATAAACGGGTTCTAGAGTGGAGACCGAGTCCCAGTAAACGTAATATAGGACGCCCTCAGGCCAGGTGGAGTGACGATTTGCGCAAGATGGCTGGCAGGAGCTGAACGCTATTGGCCGAGGTTTGATCAGTGTGACGAGCGTTTGCAAATGCCTATGAGCAGAGGGTGATCATCATCATCAGCCTATATACGTTCCCACTGCTGGGACACAGGCCTTGTCTCAATTGTGAGATAGTGTGGGCCATACTCCACCACGCTGGCCCAGTGCGGGTTGGTGAAGAGATGCGTAAGGCAAGTAACCAACCTTAATGTCAGATGTTATCAAGCCGCCAAATGGCCTCTGACTAGGCTTGACGACTTTGTACATAGTAAATATCAGCCGGGACCTTAACGTGCCTTCCGAAGCATGGAGACTAGAAATAAATGTCACTAAATGTGGTTAGAATGGTCACCCATCCATTAACCGACCGCGGCGTGGGTAGCTTGATTTTCGTTATCTCTAACGAACCACTGGCACAGCTGCGCCACGAGCGCCTCGATGATGATGATGATAACGATGTGGCGACCTCTAACTTGATCAGCAAACATCAAGTACCCACTCGCCACAAACAGTTCTACAAACTGATGACAGAAGGCGCTGGCTTACGAACGCGAATTATTATGGGATCCTGCATCGCGCTAGCAGAGTTATTTCCGCCCGCTAGCATATATACAAAGAGATGGTACATTGGACCTTGGTCCCCGAGCACAGTCGATCTAGCTCGGAGGAAGATCTTCCACTTTTAAGGAAGTATTAGATCTCCTACAACTATGCTGGTGTTACTCACCCGCAGTTCTCCTTCTTCATGATGCACTCGTTCTTGTAAAACTTGTTGTCGGATCCGCAGACAAAGGCGGGCGTGTTGGGGCAGGGCTCGTTGCAGAGGGCGGTGGTGCGGCAGTGAGCGGCGGAGACAGGAACCACGTGTTGCCCGCACGTCAGATGGCGCAGCTCGCATTCCGATCTGAGGATGTTTAATCGTGTTACTGGTGTTTGAAATGAAATAATTTGTTCCGCAAATTCAAAATACAAGCTATTTAACGAAGCCATACTGCCATTTGTACGTTAGAACCTGAGGGTCGCTCTCAAATTAGGCCGTTAGCAGCACGAGAGCGTGGCAGCTTCTTATAAAATACAGCCGTGCGACTTGTAACACTCGCTCAAAGCCAACTGATCCACTGATCACACGCAGCCGTAGCCGCGCTACCGTCCGCTATGGCAATCACGTGTCGCGTGGTTGTTGCACTTCTCTTCTTAGTATGGAAGTTTACCACCTGGGAACGGCACGACTGCCACGCGACCGTTGAGCTGCTTAAGTCGCCTAAATGGAAAAGCGCTCGCTAAGAGTAATGATTGAGCACTTACTTGTAAACGTTTCCGTCGGAGCCACAAACAGGTTTCTCGATAGCGTTGTCGCAGTTGTCGGGGCAGTCGATCTCGAGTCGCGGGAGCACGGTGCAGTTCCCGAAGTGGGCCAGTTGCACGCCTTTACTGTAATAAAATAATAATAAATATCCTAAAGCGGCCACTGCGGCCTATTTCAGTGAGTGACACTTCACCAGGAAGCCTTGCTTTATGTGCTGCCAGACTTTAGTCTCATCTTCGAGCCATTGATTTCAACTGTACTGGCTCCCATATTAATATTGCCGGAACACAGCCAAAGCTGTTATGGCGGCAGATTTCACCAATGAGAATGGTAGCTAGCCAGTCGGACTCTGAAAAAACCCTACCACCATCCAGACCCAAGGTAGAAATCGAACCTACAACCTTCAGGATTTATACTCGAGCGGCTTAGCCACTGTTCCACAGAGGCGGTCATACTGGCAGACTGGGCGTGGCGAAGGCAATGTCCAGTCACGTGTAATAAAGTGTATGTACCTACTACATGAGGGTTTATGCTGTTGCGATAAGATTTATATTTGAATGAGTCTGTATACACGGAGAGCTGAATCAGGGTTTACTTACAGGCACGTGGCCACCTTGAGCAGGCAGGGGTTATTGTACACGTTGGCGTCGGTGCCGCAGACAGGGTCGTAGTCTGTGGAGCACTTCACGCGAAGGCATTTGTTCATCTTGCCGCGGCACTTCTCCATGTCCACCTTCTTCACGATTTTACGGTTGCTCACTCTGGAATAGAGAAGATAAACTTGAGACTTTTATCAGATTATCAAGTTATCAAAGTTGCTTATTCGATCCTGGGCAAAAAAAGCATCAGAGTCATTTTAATATTATACTGTAAGACACAGGCCTCCAGTTGTAATGTAATTAGGCTTTATTTACTTCACGAAGGTTGAGTTTTTCGCTAATGTGTATCCACTAATTAAGATTTTAAAACAGATGAGGGCAGGTGATGTGCTCTTCACTGTAGAGCTGTGGTCACGTGAGGTCGATGGTTTTAACACATAATCTGATGTTGCAGATGTATATGGGCGGTGGTGATTGCTTACTATCAGGCGACCCGCTGGCTCGTTTGCAGCCTCTAGCATAAAAAAAAGGTTAGTTCCCCTTTAAAAGGGGACGGAGGTTAGGCGGCAGGTTGCTCCAGTGTAATAATAATAGACTTTTTTTTATACTAGGTCAGTTGGCAGACAGGCACGCAGCCCACCTGATGGTAAGCAGCCACTGCGGCCTATTCCATTGAGGGACGCTTCACCTGGAAACGTCCCATAATGTGCTGCCAGACTGTAGACTCATCTGATCTTCGAGCCTATGATTTCAAGTGTACTGACTCCCACATTAATATTGGCGGAACACAGCCAGAGCTTTTATGGCGGCAGATTTCACCTTTCGAACTCTGAAAAAGCCCTACCACCAACCAAACCGAAGGCGGGAATCGAACCCACGACCTCCGTGTTTTTATACCCGAGCGGCTTAGCCACTGTTCCACGGAGGAAAACCAAACTTGCCAAATTCTGGGTTAAGCGTAGGTAACCAGATTAGAACGAGACAAAAAGCTAGGAGAAAGGATTGAGCTATACTTACCCGCAGTTAAGCATTTTCATTTCACACTCGTTCCTATAAATGTTTTCATCAGAACCGCAGACCAGCTTCTCTTTCTGGCCAGAGCAGTCGGTAGGGCAGAATTCACCGCCAGATGTCCTCTCTTGAGACACGCAGAACGCCATGGGTACTTCGAAGACGTGTTTTCTGAAGAATAGCATACACAGCGAGTTTAATATTTAGTACTAGATATGCTGTTTTTGACATTTGACTTTCGACATTTTTCTTTTGACTTCCGACATTCGGCATTTAGGTATATTGCTACCACTTTTACAGTGTGTTAGGATGTAGTTTATCCAAAGTGCCTTCGCTATTTCACTATTAATAGAGGATGTATTTTTTTATTGTACATATAAGTATCCTTAGGTATTAGGTATTTTATAAAAACAACTTTTTATGATAAATCAGAAACAAAACATTTAATATCAAAAATATTTTTTATAATTCTATTATGATGACATCCTTATACGTACTTAAAGCAAACAAATCAAAAGTAAAAATTTAATTTGTTTGCTATACGTATAAAAAATAGTTCTTAATGTCCGTTTGTCAACAAAACAAAATCTCCTCAAATTATACCTCAATTACACACACTTCCTTGCAAGAAAATTTGCCACTTATGAGTTCAAAATTTGTTAAATTAAATATTTAGTTAGGCAGAATGATAAAGCAATTTGATTTTTTGACCTGCACATTCACGTTTGGATAAAAATGTATGAAAAGAGGTAGATATATTTATTATGAATATGGTTTGGCCATTTTCATAGCAAAGAACAACCTTGGAAGAATAAAAAATTCCAAATTTTTAAGAAACTTCATGATTTTAAACGATTGAAACAATGACGTTCATTGGATTGAAACCAAAATTTTACACACATTTTAGTGGACACAGCCATGAAACATTAAAACAAAATTAGAGACGCTAATTACTTGTTTTGCAAGGATGTGCAGAAGTGACAGGCTGAAGCCATAGTCTTATAAGCGCAAATATAAAATGAGATAATGGTAATGATAATTCAAACATTTTGATGGCACCAAGTTTATACAGATTCTATTTGTTTAAAGTCATATTATGTCTTCAAATAGCTTTATTTCCTACAGATACCAATACGGACGTAGATAAAATTCACATTCATATCTAGGTCCGCATTTCTATCAGGTATGTAATAAACTTTAATGAACATTTGTTTATTTTAACATTAAATTGTTTAATATGTCAATAAGGATTTGTTTGAACATCTGTGTTTGAACATGAAAAAGTTGAGAAGCATGTGATGTAAGAAATTATCAAGATCACGGATTAACCTACTAGTGTTTATTATTAAACACTCAAAAGTAAGTTAGCTTCGTAATCTTCTTATCATCATCATCATCTCAACGTATTCCCGATTGCATCCAGTTTGAAGCTTAGAGTCCGCTTCGACTATGATCCTAGATTTGACTAGCCTGGTTATTACAATGGAGCGATTGCCATCTGACCTCCGTAACCCTACAAGGGAAACCAGACCTACTTGGAACATAGTCGGGACCAACGGCTTAACGTGCCTACCGAAGCACGGAATCATCACTCTTTTCAGACATTCAGGTGATTCAAGCCTGCAATGTCCTTACCAAACTGGAAACAATCACACAAAGTGATGTTCCCCGCGGGAGTCGAACCCACGACCTCCAGGTTTTAGAGCCCAACGCTCTAACCACTGTACCAAGGAGGCAGTTTGTACCACGGAGGCAGTTCGTAAGCAGCTTCGTAATCTTCTATAGTATTTATTTATTTTCTTGTGCCACACAAAAGGGTTCTGCCAGGATACCAGCGCTGCTGTGCCGTTTCCTAAATGTCACAGCAGCATATGCTGAGGCAAGAACCCTGTTGGCCTGTTTTGTAATTTAGTTTGAAATTGTTTTTTGTTCTATTTCAATTATGGTTAATTTTTGTGTCATCTGTGTTTTTTGTCTTGGGCCAATAAATGTTTTCTTTCTTTCTTTCTAATCTTACCCGCAGTTAGTAGCCTTCATTCTGCAAGCGTTCGCGTAGAGCTTGCCGTCGGACCCGCAGGTGGGTCTGGCCACTCTCCAGCAGGATTCTCGGCAGTGACGAGTCGTTTGGCAGTGTTTCTTGCTTGTACGTACTACGCCTTGTCTAGAAAGAGCATAAAAATTGATTAAGAAGACCGAAGATTAATTTTGGGTGACGAATGATACTGAAGAATTCCGATGAGAAAATTAAATAGAGTTGCTGAATAAATCGATGGTATATCGATAGTGCAAATGAAGACCCAAATAATAAATCAGCAAATCATGATGAAAAAATGACGACGATTTGGTGTGTTGGTAGAGAAATTGACTGTTACTTAAGAGAAAAGTTTTTTTTAATGCCAGATCAGTGGGCAGACTGCCAGGCAGCCCGCATGATGGTAAGTGGCAATACGGAAGATTCCAGAGACGGAATCTTAGCCAGGAAGAGTCACCTAATGTGCTACCATAATGATGCTCCTCAGATCTTTAAGCCTGTAATTTTAAGTATACTACCATATCAAAATTGTCTTAACAAAGCAAGAACCAGTAGTGGCCGATTTCACCTGCGGGGGTGGGACATTAGTAGGCTCATACTTTACTTTTTAATCAGTCTATGAGGTCGCAACTCACCCGCAAGTCAGCAGCTTCATCTGACAAGTGCTCTTGTAGACGTTCCCATCAGAACCACAGATAGGTCCATCAAACGGAGCCTGGGAGCAGTCCACGGGGCAGTTCTCGCGGTGAGCGCTGATGTTGTTGCAGGCGCCTAAGTGGGAGAGGCCGATGCCGACTCTGGAAGCAGAAATGTTAAAGAGTAACTTTCGAGTTGCAGGATTCGTTTTAGCAGAAACAGTTTTTTAAAGCCGGCGGAAGACTATTGATTTTTTAAAGTAGTAATAATGATTCTCCTGCCATCATGTAAACTACTTCAAAATAATATTTAAGTGTTCTTTTGTAGTATCTATGAATAAAAAAATTGACTTTGATTTTGACCAGATTTAATAATAAAAAAATGTCATAGGAATGATTTTAGTTTGGGTAGCCAATCGTCACACAAGGCGGCCACCGGCGCGTCCTTCTTCCAGTTTGATTGGAAACCGATGGAGTTTAGAGGCTCATCATCATCCAAGCGTATTCCCGATTGCATCCAGTATGGAGCTCAGGGTCCGCTTCGACTATGATCCTAGATGCGACTGGTTATAACAATGGAGCGATTGCTATCAGTCTGACCTCCGTAACCCTTACAAGGGAAACCAGACCTACTTGGAATATAGTCGAGATCAATTCATACAAGCATAAATGTTTTTTATACATTTTTGTTACCACATTTTTTACTGTGTGCTTTGCTGTTGGTGTACCTATAAAATAAATAAATAAATATTTTCTGACATTCAGAGGAGAAGCTAATGGAATAAAACCTAGTAACAAGTTCCACTCAAAGGCTGGTCTCGTTGACCTGCGGTTATGGTGTTTCTTTCAAATAATTCGTTCTTTCAATACGATTCTTTCTTTGTTTTTTTCATCTGGCTTTCTTTTTTCTTGTCAATTTATTTAACTTGTATTGTTCCGTGTATTTTGATGTTATATTCTGATTATTGGATAAATTATGAAAAACCTTTACCTGCATATCTCGACCTGCAGCATGCATCTATTCAGGTACGTCCGTCCGTTAGTCCCGCAGACAGGGTCCCTCTCGGATGTGCAGCGATGATCGCACTTGGACCCTTGGGCTCGCGAGCACGTGCCCTGGTCCTGGGCTAGACGGACCCCTGGAAATGGTTTGTAATAGGTTAGTAAACGAATTATTGGACAAATACAGTGATTTGACCCCACAGTAAGGACCTGCGTTATGTTATGGGTATTAAAGACAACGAAGGCATCACGAATATAATAATGGATAATAATATAGGTACACGAATAATGACATACAAAAAACTAGCGTCAATAGTCTAGTAGTCCTGGGTTCGATTCCCGTGACGAGCAAAATTGGTACCGCCCTTTTGAATATAGCTCACGTTTGTGATCAACAATCCCCATTTGGCAAGCGTGGTGATTAAGCCAGTGCCCATCATTGTACCGATAAGTTGATTTCAAAGACAGAGTTTATTTATTAGGCTAATACTTTAATAAATAAGTAAATCGCTGCAAGAGACCTTTGTCCAGTTACATCACCGTTGTAAATATGTTTTTTTATACTACGAAGTTGCGCTTAAGCCTTTAATCCGGCTGATGGTAGATAAGCGGTTACCTTCGCCTATAAACTTGTAACACCAGAGCCATCACTCGTATGTAGCTGACTGTCATTTTAAGGGAGAACTAAAAGGTGGGCTGATTATTGCCACCAGGCTGTAACCAGCTCGTCTCAACTGGGTGAAAAAGGGGACCCCGGGGAAGTCCAGTGGCTAGTGGGGTGCTATAGTCTCGAGTCCCACAAACAGCCGAAGATCTAGCTAGCTCTACGAATTCTCCTCCCAGAGAAAAAAAGGTCGGCAGCAAAAACAACGTTCTTCATACCCTTCCCACAAGTCTTCTTCCTCATCTCACACAGGCTGGGGTAGATGTAGCCATCGGTGGCGCAGACTGGCTCTCCCTGGAGCGCTGGTCCGCAGATCCTGGGGCAGGAGGCATCTCGTGCTCCTTCACACCATGACGCTGCTGTGGACAAAGATAGACGAATAAAATAATGTTTTCTCTTTACACGGGATTAATCATGCTTTCGTTAATTTATTTACCGATATAAAAATCATAAATCATAAAAAAACATGTAAATCTGTTAAAGTATTATTGTATTTTTTTTTACTTAATATGTATAAAAATAAATTTTATCTATTCTATCGTAAGTGCCTGATAGAATTCTGTTAGCACATTTTTACGGTAGTATATCTGCTGCTACAATTAATCTTCCAGGCATAACGATTCATATTCAAGGAGTTTAATTTATACAATCATTTCTTGTAGGTATCTTTGTAGATTCATTTTATTTATTTGTTACACTATCACCATGCTGAATTGCCCTTTGTTTTCGCGAAAACAATGCTCGAGAAGTTTAGGACGCGCTATATTTTTATATTATACATAATAATGATTTTCTGAAGGTATTGCATACCGTAAAAGTTATTAGAATTATGACCACACAATTTTATTTTTGTACCTACGTAGTGTTATTTTTTAGGCATATTGTTTGAGACTAGAAGATAAATGCTTATTTTCAATAAAATACTCCGTAAACTCGGATAGGGATAGATAGTGTCCTATCTAAGAACATTTGCATCGCAGGGGAGCTTTGTTGGGCGCTTAGGATAGCGGTTTATGTAAAATTTTAAAATACTGTTTTATTTATTGACGAGCCATTTGGTGATAAGGTCGAGAAGTCGGCTATTACACCAGAGGCCGCGGGTTCGATCCCCGCACCGTACAAACATTTTGTGTGCATGAACATGTCTGTTTGTATCGGTCTGGGTGTTTCTTGTTTGTATTTACAAAAAAAAAAGTTTATAAGTAATGTTTATCCGTTGTCCGGCACCCATCTAGCACAAGCTAATGCTTAGTTTGGGGCTAGATGGCGCTGTGTGAATAATGACCAGAGATAATAATTATTATTATTATCATCTATTACTAGAGATTGACTGGCATGCGATTCTCGTATAATTTATTTTTTCCAGCGACAGTAAATTAAATACACTGTATTAATTCCATACATAATTTATGTTTTGTTGATGTGAAGAACACACAAAAAGCAATGACAAATCCGGGTAAGTTAATGACGTTCAATTGGGTAAGTAATCATTTCTTTACTAATTTTTTTTACATAAATGAAAATTTAAGAGCGTCTTTTTCTGTTGATAAATAAAAAAATCCTATTGTTTGCATAATTATATTCTCTCGAAGTAAGGTAGATGTTTAAAATAAAACGCATTCAATCTCCAAAGTACTCGCAACCTAAGGAAGTATTTTGATAAAACTCTACACAAGACTCATATTTACAAATGATTCAATGAGTACCTACTAATTAAATCTACTTCTATCACTCTCAGTCTAGACACAAAACAGAACTAGAAAGCAGTAAAATTAATTACCAACTGAAAGTTCTCTCATATTTCTTGGCCCAACTTCGCCGAGCGACTAGCCTGAGGGCCTACCATGTACCACAAAAGTCCATTAAGAAAGGTCACCCGACGATGTTTATAAACCGCCAAAAGATAGGATTGTACAGTTTTAGTAGGAATAAAATAGTGCGAGCCCTTGCGAATTAATAGCACTTTGGATCGGGGGAAAATTCGAAATGAATTCTAAGTAAGGTTATTTGAATATGGGTATAGTATTTTTTGTCACCAAAATTTATACATAATTATAATTAAATTAAACCTGTATAGGCAAATGAAATAGATCTGCCACCAAACAATATTTTCATTAAATTAAAAATTTAATGTGTTTTAAAAATATATGAATTATAAGGTTAGAAGGCTAAGGCGCTTTAGTCTTCGTGGTTTTAGTTTCAAACTGTAAAACCTAATTTTTATATTAAAACTTCTATGTTTGACTACTTATACATTTAACAAGACAAACCTTTTCAATATTTACGATTAACCAACTACGCAGGTTATATTAGTATATTAGTTATGCACAAGTGAGTGTACAGTACAAGCTTAGGTGCACTACCTTTTCCCTCACTCACAATAGCAAAGTAAGACAGCAGTCTGACACTAAAGAGAGATTAGGTGCAAAACAAAATCTTAACATGCCTTCACCCCTGTATTAAAGGAGGTTCAAGAGTGTGACGTATCTCGTATCGCTGGGATGATGATAATGAAGAGTGTGACGTATCTAAAATACATAATCACAGCAACTGCTCTATTGTACATAATTGGATGCAATTGCACTGTGCCGCATTACAATGCATCTATGCCAAGAGGGCAATTAATTGGGATGTGGCCTGAATACCGATGAAGGGCATTGGGGAGACGACGATGACTTGACCCTACGATAAGACTTGTAATAAAATGGCCTTTGAAATATAACGTCTTATAAATTAACCCTTTCAACGCCAATGTCTGATATATCAGACAAACCATTGTCGTGCCCACCACGCCAATGACTGATATATCAGATAAAAAAACAGGATAAAGAAACGTTGTATTTTTACTTGCCTGAATGAGTTGAGTATAACTTAATAATTTTTTGGAATTTATTTTTTAATGGTCGTGGCGTTAGGGGCACCATTTTCGGAAAAAAGCGTGGCGGGGAAAGGGTTTATATTCCTAGACACTATTCACACAGTGCCGTCCAGCCCTAAACTATACTTGTACTATGATTCCTAGACAACGGATAAACATTACTTCAGTATTTATGTACTTTTTTTAATGATACAAGACTGATAAGAATAGACATGTTCAGTTCGTTCAGCACAGAAATGTTTGTACAATTGGGTTGATCGAGCTATTTCTTGGTGCGGGCTCTACAATACACCTATCTTCGTCAGTTTAAGATTTAGGTATAAATGCTTTTTGTAGCTAATATCTTCTATATATTCCATATAATTATGTATATAAATGAAAAAGGAATTGCTGTTCGTTAGTCTCGCTAAAAGTCGAGAACGGCTGAATGGATTTGACTAATTTTAGTCTTGAAATATTCGTGCAAGTCCAGGAAAGGTTTAAACGATGAGAAAATATGGAAAAATTGCGAAGAAAATACTAAAGTAAGTGATACGAAGTTTACCGGGTTAGTAAATAAATTAATTTAACTTGACTTCGATACAATATCTATGTCGTTTTCAATAAACGTCTACCTATCTTTAGCTTGATGGTCCAACTCTACTCTCACTTCAAAAAGATCTTTCTAAACGCTCAAGTCCCGGAATCAAAGTCAAATCACAAAATAAAACCTTGACACAAATATTATTCATAGCTAACTGGGAGTTCATTTGAACACGTGTTGTTCGTGAATGGAATATGCTAATAGATTTAACTACGTAATAGTTCTAATTGGTTTCTGGTTCCGCTTTCATATGAGCTCGTTGAGAAACCCTTTTAAGTAAGAGCATATTATTTTGACGGCAATTTGTGTAATCATCCAACTTACAGACCTACAAACTTATATGTTCCGGTGGCCAAAATTAGAACTACGCTAAATGCAATGCAAAAACGATATTTAATGACAGTTTTAAATAGACAGTAGCGACGTCGCCACCGGACGCTAAAAGAATTGGAAGTGTTTAGTTTTTGTTCTTCTTTTACGTCGCAACGGAGAAACGGATAGCCATGATTTTTGGTATAAGTCTATTCTTATTTGTAAAATTATAGTTTTACCTTTGTTGATTCGGATACTCATAACCACAGGAAAAATATTGGTCCGTCTCTTTTTTTCTATATAGAATCATGACATGTGAAGCCCGAAGGCTAAATAAAATAATGGGTCCTGTCGTTATGCCCCCATTCCGGGTTGCCCCCGGCCGGTATGCTCCCACATTTAAAAATGTTTTGTTCCAGTTTGCCTTTAAACCGTGGGGGCATACTGGCGGGGGGCAACCCGGAATAACGGCTGGACCCAAAATAATAACGGAGTTCAAAATGTTTGACAATTTTTCTGTCCGATTTCATAGAAATATCCCTTATGCCACGTGGTCCGACCGGCTAGTCCGATCGATCGGACCACTTTATGTAGGTACTAACGTACTTCGAGTAATAGTAGCTCAATGTTTCATTACTTTGCGTAGCTTTTACAGTTGAAGGTAGGTAATACTACTATGCATACACCAACTCTACATACTATTTTACCTTTGTGCCCAAAACAAAAGTGCTCAAACTACTTACACATATATATACATAATTATATAGATTAGATCAATGTATGTGGTCTAATTTAAAAAAATATCGTCTAATTGTTTAAGAAGCGCATTCCAATGGCCGTATTATGCACTAAAATGTACCCAAAACGTTTAAAGCAATTTAACAGTAAACTCAAATTACACGGATTATGACGGATCGTTTTTTCTATGTTATTAAACGGTGTGCGTGCGTCGCTCTGGGCAAAGACGGGTGGCTAAACTAAGCGTTAAGGTAAAGCACTGGAATTCCAAAAGCAATTTTGGAATATTTTTCGTGTACTTATAGTATAGGGTACTTTTAATCTCGGAATTGTGGGCGGAAGGGGGGAAATTTAAAAAAAAAATGGATTACGCGCAGGTGAAACCGCGGGCTGAAGGCTAATTTAAAATAATATTAAAATGAAATGCGAAAAAGTGCTATAAAATACCAGCTATGCTAAGTTTGAGGCCAGGTGGGGCTGCGTGAATATGACCAATGTTATTTATTTCGTCCCAAACTTACGTCATAATACTTTGGGAGCTTTGAGAGTACCGCAGAGTTGCGCATTATGGCGTGGCATCAGGCTAATTGTAAGCAGTTATCACAGGCCTTAGGACTAGTACACACAGGAAGTTTCAAAAGATATTTTTAAAAATATTTTTTAAGATATCAGTGTTTTTGTAGAGCACAGACTATTGATATTTTCAATAAGATATTTAAGTATACTAGAAAGTTGCTTATGGAAGACAGGCAAATTAGTTCGATTAATAAATGGTCTATTCCTAAGTTGTTAAACTCAGGACAAGTCTTGGTGGTAAAACTTTCCTTATGAAACAGGGGAAGGGGAGTGGAAGGATCACTGTGACATCTGATAGTACGTGATCATTCCCGCCCAAAACACCACGACTAGATTTTCAAATGCGTTGCCGCTTTTGAGAAAAGAATAAAAGAGAGCAAAGAAATAGGGGGAAGAAAGGAGTTTGCAATTGCATACATACGTCATACGTCAGCCTTCTGTGAGATATTTTGACAGAAACTGTCTGTAGCATGGCGCTACCATACAAAACTCTAGCTAAGCTTTAAAGCCAAAAGCTTCAAACAAAACCGTACGTCTGCCCTTAGCCTTACATTTTCATAATTGCAATGTCATAAAACATAAATTGGTTTTTCGTAACGAACGTTCTAATTATGCATATTAAGCCTTCCACTCCGGGATACTGGCGCCATTAAAATAATGCTTTAGGGTTCTTTGGGGTCTGGGTAATACGGGATCATTTTGACCAGTATTGTCCATACGTTACAAAAAATTATAATATCTTTGACCTAATTTTTTGTGCTTTTTCTTTGAGTAAACTCAGGATTTTAGAAATATAATCAATCTATTGAATAAATTTATTGGACTCTCAACTTTTTACTAACCCTTGACTTGACACAGAATAAAAAAAATCCCATAAAACATCATAAAAAAATATTCAATTAATAATTTGATTGCAACAACAATTGGACTCAATAAGACAAACCAAAAATTAATTCATCTGAATTATCCCTTGGCCCGTATATTTTTTGAAACCTTGGCCTTTTATAGATAGACACATCATACATCTGATGTTTTTTTTATCAAACAGAACAACACCTTTTAACATCAACTCATACTTCACTTTAAAGCTCATTTCTGATCATCCAAGTTTTAAGAAACTTTTTGTTTTTCCCCTCCTTAATGCATTAATAATTTGTCCATGCTGATAATTACGTTTTTTGCAATCCTTTTCTCGGTACAATGTCCCTGGTGTCTTATTAAAAGCCGTTATTAAGTTGACATCGAAAATTGCTCAAGGAATTACAAAGCACACATTTTGAAGTACCGTCAGGTACTCGGTCCTTAATATAAATAATTGAGGAAGGCATAATGCGTAGTGAGATAATGATTTAAAGGGAAGCAGAAATTACTGTATTTTCTTTAATTTTATTTCAACTGCAACATTAAAAACCAATGAGCGATGTTTCCTGCATCGTGATTTACAATTAATTGCTAACAAATATAATAGACTAACACTCAGTTGCAGAAACGTCCATTAAAGTTAATGTTTCATTAAAGCTATTGCTGTCACTTTTTATTTCATGACAACGAAAAGTCACAGCATTAGATTTAATGAAGCATTAACTTTAATGGAGCTTTCTGCAACAGGGTGTTAGGCATATATATGCAATGTAAATTCGTGACTGCTACATTATCTTCAAATAGTTTCATTTCAACTTTGCAAGCTTTCCCTATCTTCCAAAACACGTAAAATTTAAGATAAAACCCAATTCCATCTACTTTCCACACATCATTCACTTTCCCCTTTGTTCTTAGCATATAAAATCTAGGCTTGCAAGTCTGCCTAGCAAAAAACCGCTTGAACACAATTTGCATGCAGTGCCCGTTGGCTTTCTACACTCTTTAGAAATCTGGTCTGAGTTAATAAGCATAGTGTCTTCTCGGTAAAGCTTATTGCAGTTTTCAAGAGTACACCGGTTTGTGATTACGAAAGTTATTGAATTCCAGAAACTCTATCAGATTCTGACGCCTGGTCTAGTGGTTTAAGTACCAAGTCTCTAGGTTGGGAAAAAATTGTATTTGATTCTTCAATCGCTTTTGCAAGCGTGATAATTAAGCCTGAATTCAATAATAAAGACCCTTTCCTTGCAGTGGGACGGTAAATAAGCAAAATAAGCGTCAGAGACCAAACTCAGATTTCCCAAAAAGCTAAAATATCATTAAAATAGTTTATACTCCATTTGTTAAACCAAACACAATTCCCGAGTAATTCGTTCAAGTAACCAGTAAACATTGATTCAATGAATAGTAACTATCTATTATAATATTTATAGCAGTAGCCATACACTGATAGTAAATATTGCGATCTTTGTAAAGCCTTTGACAGTATCATCAATAGAGTCTGAATAGAAAATCTATCCACCCATAATATTTCCTAATATATTGCTACTTGGGACGTTTAGCTAAGATTTTATAAGGACAGCTTACGGTAATTTAGTTTCTATCACATAGGGTTTTATCGGGTGTATCTCAAGGTTCATTTCTCAGACCACGATTTTATCAGAACATAAATCAGCTCAGTATCTTTAAAAGATTTCTATTTAAATATAAATCATGACATTATCTAAATGATATTACTTTTCGCATTTATTAAATTATACTTATTAATTCGAAAGGGACGGTCAGTGTTTAATATTGTCGTAGGTTAGTATTAGCAAAAACACGACTGAAACAATTGTCGATTTAGTAATTATGCTAGTTTACAAAAAAAAAAAATAGTAAAAATCTTGTAAGGCTTTTACTTTTGTCTTCTCCTATTTTCAGGTTATATTAATAATTAAGCCATATATTGGCATTATTTTGCAATAGTTATAATGTAATTGTTCTGTTAAATCTGTACTATTTCACGTTTTTTTTTTATAATAAGATTCTAAGTCTGCAGTTGAAGTTGGAACCGTAAGATTGACCTCAGTTTTTGTTCGTTATGTTAGTTAGGAAAGTTATTCCCTTAGGAGGTAACACTTTCCTCGCAAAGCAGTAGCAGATACCAGCCAGTTGTATTTAATCTGAAGCAGTATAGGCTCAAATAGGAAGGTGGTTAACCTGCGCGCGCGTTGCTATAAAGGTGCGGACGCGTGTCCGCGCCCACGGGCGCCGAACGCATTGTAGGGTTAACACAAGATTGAAAGAAAAGTATCCACCTGATAAATTCCTTTTTTATTCGCTGAATGCAGTATTGCATACGATTTTCTAGGGACAACGCTTATGTGGGATTGGCAAGAGAAAACGTCCCCAAGTCCTACCTATTACACCACACACGGTAACTGTGTTGACGAGCCATTTTGTGTAATGGTCAAGAAGTCAGCTATCACACCAAAGGTTGCGTAGGGATGGCGATTCTTTCCGAAAAAAACCGATTTTTTGAATCGATTCGAATCGTGGCCCAATGAATCGATCCACAAAAAATCGAGGCCAAAAAGATCGATTTCTGAAAAATCGATCTTTTTTTCAAGTTGATTTATAATGTATTTTAAATAAAGATCGGATATTCGGATGCATATTTACCTCAAATTGAGGTATTGTCATAACATGGAAAGCACTTTTGTATCGATAAAATCGAATCGATCGATAAATTTAGTTTTTTATTATTGAATCAAATCGGGTGTGTGCCGTGTGTAGCTATATTTACTTATTTTAAGGTGTTAATATGGAGTGCACTTTTGTATCAAAAAAATTTGGGGGTTTTGGATTTGACAAATAAAATTTTTTATAACAGAAATAAAGATTGCCTTATATTTTTTCTTTAATTTTCAAAAGATTTTTATCATACGAATTCACAGACGACGGAGAAATGGCCGGGCATAATTATATAAAAAAAATACATCCAATCGGATATTACCTCCTCCTATTTTGAAGTCGCTAAAAAATGCCACATGCTAAAGACGTCAATTCCCACCGTGATATCGACTAGATTCGCTAGTACTAATTTCCCGGAATCGCGGGATTAATAAGGAAAAAATATTTTTAAGAAGGGCGCTTCCATAATATTGTAGCAAAAATGAACTTTAGGTAAATAATTATGCATCCGAATATCCGACCTCTAATGATGACGCAACAAGAAATGTCAGTCACAGATACAGACAAAAGTCAAAGATTACACGTTACTTAAAGAAAGGCGCAGGAATCCAAACATTCAGCCATTTCGCGAGTTTTCGAATAATCCTTTAACCGGCAGCCGGCAGCACTCCTATAATACGCGTACTTACATTAAATTAATTGTAAATACTTTTTTGGTTTATAGCAAAACATAAAATAAAATCGAATGTCGATTTTCAAGGGTGAAATATCGATTCACTGAATCGATTCAGTACTACATATCGATTTAAAAAATCGATCTTTTTGGCTCAAAAAATCGATTCTTCGATTAATCGATCTCAGATCGCCATCCCTAAGGTTGCGGTTGCGATCCCCGCACGGTACTAACAATTGTGTGCATGAACATGTCTGTTTGTATCGGTCTGAGTTTATGTATTTATTTACAAAAACAGAGACTACTTTTTTTATGTCGTAAAAAAGGAGTTGTTTTGGACAGCCCTGTAACTTTGTGGACACGCTTAGTGCCTTTATTTGTTATCCTATTTGACTAGTGCATTGTGTAGTGCAGTGCTACTTTGAAATATGGCTCGCTTCACAACATTTGCAACATAAAACTTTACTTTGTACGCAGTTTTTAGGGATGTTCCACAAATCACTCTCGCACTCTCCGCACATTTCAGAAATGTGTGCAATTTCGAAACTTCTTTATTTGTTAAACCACATTTTGATCTTTATAAGGATATTCTTCATCTTCAATATTATCAGTAAGAAGAAAAATATCATTTTATGTTTAACAATTCAATGTGTTGTACTTATGCATTCATGTTCTCTTTTAAAGCTTTTATGGGACTGTGGTACCTACCGAAACCAGAGGCTGTAATTCAAAATCAAACGATACTTCAAACCTTTAAAATTATGTTTGTAAGTATTTTTTTGATTACTTTTTGGAAGCTCTAGCTAAATACTTGTAAACTGTTTATTCCAAAAACACATGTTTATTTTATTTATATTTTCTATGTCAGGTTTAACTGTCCAGTGAGCTTTGTCGTAGCTGCGTACTTTAAATCCGCAATTAATTTGTCGAGCCCGAGAACCGAACCCAAAAGCACTAAGAACCCAAATATTCAAACTTCTTGACCACGAAGAAGCTAGGGAATTCGTAATTTTTATCTTCACTCATAGATTAGCTACCTCGGACAATAATTGTGTACATACACGCTTTCCCTTTTGTACAAAATTAGGGTCCATGTCATATTATTTTTCCTTTGTTCTATCATAGTAAAAACAGTATACAGTACGTTTTCCTCGTATACACCGCACCGCGCGCGGCTTATCTGGTGAGCCACGCACACTCAAATAAAATCATCAATTAATGTAATATGTATGTATATTATTATTATATAAGTTAGTATTTGTGTATGTTTATTATCTAAATTATATTGTTTTGGTAAAATTGTATATTATCTTTATGAGTTTTTTTTTACTTAGCTCTTTGCCGCATTCAAGCATTTCGTTTTCCCAAAGGTTGACTGGTAGAGAATGCTTTTAGCGTTAACTCCGCCTTTCGTACCTAATTTGTGTGGTCAATAAAGTTTTTACATAAAAAGTAAAGTAAAGTATGAGCCTATTAATGTCCCACTGCAGGACAAAGGCCTCCATCCTTGAAATCAAATTATCGTTACAATGATGGGTATTGGCTTAATCACCACGCTTGCCAAATGTGGATTGGTGATCACAAACCAGAGCTGTGTCCGAAAAAACCGACACAAAGTTAGCTCGACCCGGGAATTGAACGAGGCGTTCTAAATAAAATAAAATAAATAAAATCTCGACCCGTTTCTCAGTGCAAACAAAGGGATTTTGTTTGTGTTTATGTACGGCGATGCATAGCTACTATTGCGCACATATTTTACTGTTTACCCTTTTTACTATAAAATTAGTGTCCACATAATATTATTTTTCCTTTGTTTCGCTTGTTCGTAATGCCCATTTAAGTAATTCTGCACACGTGTCGTGGCGGGTCGCTGTGACAGTTGTTTATGCTAATGTTACCATTGTTTGTATTATTGTAACGCTTAGCTGGTTGTAAATGTGCGTTGTATTCTCTGGTCAAATAATCCCGTTGAGGGACACTTTATTACGAAGTGTCGCTCAATGTGCTGCCACACTGTCAGATATTTAACACAGCCAGAGCTGTTATGGCGGCAGATTTCATATTTTTGGTACTTGAGGCCTCTCAAGTCGGGGTACCGCGGGGAGGGGGTGGTCATTAGCCTGGCTGGCACTCGTCCCAATCGGGTGTAAAAGGGAAACCGGGGGAGTTTAGTGAGTAGTGGACGCTTTAGTCTCGAGTCCCACACACGGCCGCAGGTTTAGCTATCCTGCGGTTATGGTGCATAAATGCATTCTCCTCCAAAAAAAAAAAAAAATTGGTGGTGGGGTTAGGGGTCCTACGTTCATTTCCCGGGTCTGACGTAAGTGTAGACTTTTTCTAGCACAGCTTGAGTTTGTGATCACCACGCATTTGACAACCATGGCCATTAAGCCCATCGATGTAAATAAAATAAATATCTCTGGACATTATTCACACAGCGCTGTCTAGCCCCAAACTAAGCATTAGCTTGTGCTATGGGTGCCAGACAACGGATAAACACTACTAATCTTATATACTTATTTTTTGTAAATACATACATAATTATACATAGAAAACCCCAGACCGATACAAACAGACATGTTCATGCACACAAATGTTTGTACCGTGCGGGGATCGAACCCGCGACCTCCGGTGTAATAGCCGACTTCAGGACCATTACACCAAATGGCTCGATGTAGCGATTACATTGCAATGATGAACACCTTTTCCCTGAAATAGGACGTATAATAGGAACATCCTAAACTAGACGAGATTGTGAACCTAGGACTGACTGTCAGCCCTACGCGAAACACACGCAAGCCGCTCATTACTTACAAACATTTAATGTTATCTACGATTAATGGTATAAAGTCTGCACTTGCATGCTCCCGCGTGTACAAACCGGTCTAAGTTTCTGTTTTATTTAAATACTCTTTTTTGGAATTAAAGTAATTTTTTGGCGGCAAACGAGCCAGCTAGTCGCCTGATGGTAAGCAATCACCGCCGCCCATGGACATCGGCAACACCAGAGCCTAGAGGGACAGCGCTGCCTGGTGCGTTGCCGGCTTTTTAAGGGGGTTGTGCGCCTCCTGCACTCTCACAAACCAGACGAAACACAATAGTAGTCACTATTATTTCACGCTGGTGTTGTGTTAAATGTGAACGACTAATATTTCACTACATAGCAAAGGCTATATGTATGTATGGTAGAGCCATGCAGATAGTACCTGTCTATCAGCTTATGGTAATAAAAATAATAATAAATAATGTCCTCCTAGCCGAGTTTTCGGATACGGCGGCCAATATAGTTACGATCACCCAACTACGCAGGATATGACGTTATAGTGCACAAGTGATTGCGAGTCTGACACGACCGAAGAGAGATCAGGCGCAAGACCAACGGCTAAACGTGTTTCCAGACTTTGGTCTGTGGCTGACTATTCTTAACAAAAAAAAACCATTCACAATTTTTTGGGTCCGACGCAGGATTCTAACCCAGAACCCTTGGCGTTGCTTTAAAGTGCAACATACGAATACTACATCATGGAGGCAGTAACACTACAAAAAGTATAAGTGAGTATCATCACAAAATACTGTTTTTCACAAGCTCTATTTCTCAAAGAAAATGCTTGCACATTAATGTTTCAAAAGAGTAAAAAATTATCGACAACTTGCAAATAAGTCGAAAATGAATGTGGGAGCCAAGGGGCTTTTGGAGAACTCACGGAAACTCAATTTACTTATTATGAACATGAGTGCTAATTTGTTATTTGGAAAGTTAAGAAATGTTTCTTTTTCTTAACAAAGTGGGGTTATTATATTTTTCACTCTGGGCGGTTGGAGATGGTATTTATTACCCATATAAGGGCCTAGTGAAAGCCCTCAAATGAGTCTTAAAAATAACTTAATTATTAAAAACACTATTGTTATTACAATAGTCCAGTAAAAAAATGATATTTTATCATCATAATATTTTTAACTTAGGCCAAGTGGAGTGACGATTTTCGTTAGGTCGGGGGGAGCTGGATGCCAGCAGCCGAGGATCCAGCAAAGTGGCGAGGGTTTGGAGGGGCCTGTGTCCAGTAGTGGACTGCAAAAGGCTGCTGATGATGTTATTTTTTACTGGACCCTTATTTTTTATAATTGACACCAATGCGTGCATCGTGTAATCCTACTATTATTGTAAATGCGAAAGTCTGGATGTTTGTTACTCAATCACGCCTAAGCTGCTGAACGGATTTAGATGAAATTTGACACACGTATAGTTTATAACCCGGATTATGACATAGGCTATAAAATACCTACGGAAAACGTCTCATTCCCGCGGGATATTTTGAAAAAAGAAATTACGCGCGGTTGAAACCGCGGGCGGAAAGCTAATCTCAAATAAATAATTGAATCTTGTTTGACGAGCGATTTGGTGTAATGGTCGAGAAGTCGGCTATTACACCAGAGGTCGCGGGTTCGATCCCCGCACGGTACAAACATTTGTGTGCATGAACATGTCTGTTTGTATCGGTCTGGGTGTTTCTATGTATACTATGTATGTATTTACAAAAAAAAAAAGTATATAAGTAATGTTTATCCGTTGTCTAGCACCCATAGCACAAGCTCATGCTTAGTTTGGGGCTAGATGGCGCTGTGTGAATAATGTCCAGAAATATAAACCAGAAATATAATATAAATCTTCTCTATTATACCATCACTGTCCAAACAAAAAGTTGTCAAACTTGTAACACCTCACTTTTCCATCAATCAACAAAATGAACCAACAAACAAGGTTTGAACAAAAAGTATGAAACTTAACAAGCAATTCACAGCCACATTCACTCTCTACAAACACTTGTATGAATGAACCATGGTTGTTGAAAGTGCGTGTTCATTATTATGGAGGGACTGTTCACGTTCACTTTCGTTGCCTTAGGGCGTGGCGTTTCTAGCAACTAATTTGAATAAGGTAACTTAAAATCAATTAAAATTGCAAGTAAAGTATAGGAGATCCAATGTTTCCTTATAAGTGGAAGATCTTCATCCGAGCAACATCAACTGCGCTTGGGAACCAAAGTCCAATGTACCATCTTTGGTTTTCGTATTTATACTAGCGGGCGACGATAACACTGCTTGCGCGATGCAGATTCCTACACTAATTCGTGTTTGTAAGTCTTCTTCTTCCTCTTCGCCTTCTATCTTCGCGGATACTTGGTGTTTGCTGATCAAGTTTGAGGTCGCCACAACATGTACAGTCGGAAAATCATCAACATCATCTAAATTTACTTTAATAATTTTTATAATTTTTGAAGTGAAAACTTCTTTAGCGGCGTTGTGCACTTTTTTTGTATGGGGAAAAAATGTTAAACTCGCGTCAGGATTTATGTGTCACGTGACCTGATCGAAAATCCATATAAAATTTGAAGTCCGGACACGTGTTTTCTACAAACTTATCTGTTCCGGTGGCCAAAATTGGAACTACGTGAAATGCAATGCAAAAACGATATTTAATGACAGTTTTAAATAGACAGTAGCGACGCCGCCACCGGAACAGATAAGTTTGTCGGTCTATAGACAATAATGGTTTTTTGTTCAATTTGACAGCTCATTTATGCAAAGAAAAGTGCTTCTTATGTACATCAGGAGTAGAGTAAATAATTGTATTAATAAGAACTGATGTTGTTTTCTTGAGTTTTATTCCTTTAGCGTAAGGTATATTTTTCTTTGCATAAATGAACTCTCAAGTGTGACCTCTACTATTATAGCCGCAGTGCGGTCGCTTTCTATATGCTTCCTACTTCCTATGCTACAAAGTGACCACAAAGACCTTAATTTGATATCCTGCAAAATTCAAAATTTAATTGCCGTAATAAAACATTTAAAAAGTTTGGAATATCTTTATTCGCCGGAATTATATAACAGTATTTTGTGGAAATTAACACCACTTCTCCGCAGTCTTTGGATCCGCTATGCTGCGGAGCATGCATCAGGTCGTATGAAGTTGGAAATGCTGTCCGATTTCCTGCGACAAGAGGCTCGTTCTCACACACAGTTTGGCTTGTTACCCCAAATTCCCAGTGAACATCCTCGAAAGCGACATGTTGATTACTGTAACACGTGTTATTAACGATTCGGGAGTCTGCGGATTCTGTAAAGGGAATCATTTCTTGGCCGATTGCTCCAAATTCAAAAGTTTATCCGCAGATTCCAATATGCAATTAGTTCTAAATTCTAAACTTTGTTTTCGTTGTTTAGAAAATAAATAGTAGTCAATTGGTTGTCAATCAAAAAAGTATGACATTGACGGTTGTCAATCATTTTATCATCGTTTATTACATGGCGTTTCAGTGTCACAGCAAGGAGTTTCTGATAAGTCTGAAAAAGTTTCTGATTACATTAATTCTGATAGATAAACTTTTTAATGTAATATAAATTGTCATGTTTGTGTACGATAGCTCAATAAATAAATATTATACTTAAATGATAGTACTTTTATACCTCTACCAATCAATTAAATCCCTGACCATTCCAAAATACATATCAAAAATGCACAACGTTAATATTCAGGTTTTCACTTCTGCCGGCACTCCCGGAGTGCAACCCGTCATTTTTTTTTTTAAAGCATTTTGACTGCTTAATGGCAAAATTAATATAAATATCCAGGTAGGGTACGTCAGTACATAATAATTTTATGGTAGGGTATTTATTTAGTTTTATTATTTTATTAAGGAACAATTTTAAAACCAGGGAGGGTGCATTCGGTGTGATCCTTTAAGAAAGGCAAGTTAATTATACACATTTATGCAAAAGACTGTTTGTAAGTTGCAGAGATAGACCCGACCTCTCCAACGTAAACTAAATGGTCGTCAAACATAACACCTAGAAGTTGATAATGAGTCGCTGTCAAGTCCAAGGTTAGTTACTTTCGCTCGTGTGTAACGACAAGTGCAGCCCACGTAGATTTGTCTAGTGTTGTGAATGAATTATCGATAGTTTTTGCACTGCTACCGGTAATGGGATATAAAATAAATATGACTGTTTTCTGTATTACCCACTTTCTAAGATTACCCACTATTTTAAGATACCATTTACTAAAAAACTGTATATTATAAATCAAAATAAAAGAAAATTTAAATTAACACATGAACATTATTCCCCATAGCAAAACCCCAGATTAAGTCTAGCTATTACTATGGGTAATACAAAAAGATGAACATGAGGTAACAGACGAACCAATAAAAATAAATTAATCATGTTAAAATTAACGCGGTTTATCTGAAAATGCTACCAGATTCTCACAACTAAAAAAATATTTTAAGTCAATGTCAAAGAACCGTCAAGTCTTTGAAAATAAAATAAACAAGCATATAGACCGAAAAACTTATCTGTTCCGGTGGCCAAAATTCTAACTACGTGAAATGCAATGCAAAAACGATATTTAATGACAGTTCTAAATTGACAGTAGCGACGCCGCCACCGGAACAGAATATAAGTTTGTCGGTCTATAATGTAGCCGTGCAGGAAAACGCCCCCATCATTGAAATCATGTCATCGGTACCTACGATTAAAAAAAACTTGCCTATAATAGATAAAACAATATTAAAATGACTTGTAAAGCCTAGATTTAGTTATTCTGATAAGTTAATAAATAAAACGGCTAAAAACATAGATTGCAATCCTACTATCGATTCAACTAATTTTATAAGATCTTAGGGTATACCGCGATATACTAGGCCAATGAAATCGATTATTTCAAATCGATAAATCAACGTCACGTCACTATTTTTAACACAACATAATACGTAAAAGCGTTATTATGCCAACGAGAGAGAAACTAAGCAATCATGGTTTCTTTCGAGAGCGAAATGGCGCGAACATGGTGGTGGTCAATTTTACAATGAGATAAATATCGCATGCGAGTAGTGTCATAGTAATGATCTGCAATTTAAGGTCAATAACCCAAACATAATAATTATTATTGGCACTGTCCCTGGCTCGGCTGCGTCGCTGCGTGGTGTTAGAGACACATAATAATAAATCATTGACTTTTTAAATAGTTTCTCATTACACGTTCACAATTTCATCATCGTGCTACGCACAAATGGATAACATGACGTGCTGGATAATAATGTACATATGTATGATTTAAGAAATAGTACTAAATAAATATCTTTAATGACTTAATTAACGCCCTGATGCTTTGTGAATTAGTCCCGAGTTGTGATCTCTAGGTTAGTCCAAAATCTGGGTTAGTCAAAGTCTGGGTGGCAAAATTTGTGTTGAGTTTTCGAACACTGCTCGAGTTTGTGATCAACATACCGCATTTGACAAAAAATGTGGTGATCAAGCCAATACCGGTGATTAAGAAAGTACCAATGTCTTGGACGGTGATAAAATTTCATTATTAGATGCGAGTGGCCGAGGACCGATCGGCGTGGCGAGCATTTGGAGAGGCCTATGTCCAGCAGTGGACTATTACAGGCTGTTGATGATGATGATGATGATTAATAATTAATAATAATAATAATTCATTTATTTGCATGAAATAGGTAACAATAGATGACAGATTATTAGTTTATAAGAGTAAACCTTATTTCGCTACATACATCATAGCATGATGATGCCTTTGTCATAGTATTATTTAGTACCCTTTATGGTGCAGGGGAACAGGACCTGATTAATACCAATACAGTGAAATATGAATTAAGTACTATTGTTTTTACTGCTGCTTTCGAGTTGTTAGCTAAATTGAAATATGGGGAACATGTAATACTGCAAACTTTATAAAATTATAAAACATTTGGCAATTGAAGAGAGTAACTGTCGAGTTTCTTGCTGGGTTCTTACTTCGAATCAGAGGAGACCTAGCGACAGATTCTTCACGTGATGTTCTGAAGCTTTTGCAGTTCTTTTTCCGACACCCTAAATAGTTACCCCTGGTGTGGATGAGTAAGGCAGAAGGTCAGTACAAAATAACTCAGAGGTTAGATGTGCTTCTGTTAGTCATCCCAATGCAAGATGAGATGCTTTAAGGGAAATTTTAGGACCGTGTTTAACTTGTTTGCAGCTGGATGGCGCTATGTAAAATGAGCAAAGGTATTTATTTATACACGCCCTCAATAAAGTCGGCTGCCTTCACTCAATCCACTCATCGTGGTATTTGCGCGTTATTGTCATTACCGAGAAACGTTTTACAAACTGGGACGTACGGTATCCAGATGCTGTCCCTTTCATACGTGCTTTCCTTGTCAGGCCTGATCGGTATCGAAAAGTTCCATATTCGTTTTAATAAAGCAATATTTCTCACCCTGGATGTCAGTGATTTTTTTATGTAACGGGTGAATAAGATTAATTTCTTGTTCTGCCGCATAGGGCCCGATGACGTATTTGCTAATGCCTAGGCCAATTTAGAAAGAAAAAAAAATCATTTTTCTAGCCATTACAATAAGACAAGGTTACAATAATAAATTTAAAAAAGCATTTATTTCAGACATAGTCCAAATGTCCATATTTAATAGTGTTAGTAACAAAAATAATGTCAAATAAAAAACAACGTCAAAACCAAAAATAGGATACACCTTACTCCATTATTTACAATACCGCAGCGCTAGTATTCTCGACTCGACCCAAAACTATAATATCAAAAGCATCGCATCGGTGTAACAACTCTTTACAATTTAACTACCCGCGGCGTCAAAATATTAATATTCATGAAATCAGACACTGACGGCTGCATTTTAAACGCGCTTCGGCTCTTATCTTCATCTCTCCATCTTAATTTGATACTGCTGCATGTCATTTGGATTCAATTATGCGTAGCATGAACTGCCATGGATTGCTGACTGATTTGTTTGTATAATCATCCTTCATTGTCATCCATATACTTTGAATATACGGACTTTGCTGGCTTGGATATGTTGAGAGTATGAGTGATGATCGTGAAGTGAGGAGCAATTGAGCAATAAGTGGAGCTGGTTAATAGCCACAAGGCTGGCACCAGCTCGTCCCAAGGGGGAGTTTAGTGGGTAGTGGGAAGCTTTAGTCTCGAGTCCTACACACGGCCGCAGACACAGGCCGCAGATCTAGCTAGTGTGCGGAACCAATATCATCTAAATAGTAAAATTATGATACAGGAGAGTTTGATCCCTATTTACTAATTCATAAAGTGTTCAATGAATCCTTATGACATAATCTTAATACCTAACCAAGATTACGTGAGCTGTAAACATAAATATTAAAACAGACAGGCCATGCGTTTAGTATTCATAATTTATCAGGATCTATAAATAAATCTAGACTAGTAACTGTAATTGCGTCAATAAACTCACTGATACTAAAATAGATTTTATTGAAAACACGACGCTTGAATATGGCATTTAAAAGTCAATTAATAGGATATGAAAATTAAAAGTAATAACGTTAAAAAGAAAAGTAAATTAAATCAAAATTAAATAACTAGCTGATTTACTGAGAATTTAACGAAGAAATTAAAGGTCTCGTAAAAACAGTGTGAGAATAGAGAAGAGTATCACTTGGATAATGAACTAACTATAAAACAAACAAAGTAATTACTTTTACGTCTGATTTGATTAAAGGGTCCCCCAAGGTGCGCTCATCGGACCATTTTTTATATTATTGTCTCAAAAGCTTTCTAATTAACGTGGCATCAAAAACTAATTAGGTGAGGAGCTTCACGAAGATTGAACCGCCAACGGCCGCTAATTGAGCATGAGAAGCAATTATATCTTTAAAGTGGGATTCACACAGTTCGAATCTGTTGGAAAAATAAAAATTTACAACGAATTCGTCACTGCGGGTATGTTTATTAAAGAAGGTTTATAAACATTGAAAAAATTATACACACATTTTCTAAACATCTTTAAATTCTAACGCATACGGGAAAGTTTATGAATAACGTTGAAAAAATAAGCGCAAAAATTATTTATGTTTATGATATACGTGGTATGAAGAGATACGAGAGTTTTCAAAGATGACAAAAGCGAGAGCATCATTGATGTCTGATCTGACAGATTCTAACAACGCTGAAATTAGTTTATTTATTGAGTGAGGTGAGTGAGACCGTTTGAGTTTTTTTTTGTCTAAATTAAAGATACAGACAAATCTTATAATAATAAGCTATTGCCATTTTGATACTTACCCCGAAAAAACAGAGTCAATATTATATTGAAAAGAGTATTTTTGAGTTAGACGCCCATTACTTTCTAATGGATTATTGAAAAGCTTCTCTTTGGCAATACAAACAAACACGTTAAGTCAACAGAATTAATAATTACTGATTTCGTGGTAACGCCGTTGATGGGAATCGAAACATGTAAATCTCACTGCAATCGGCAACTGGGGTTAATGATACTGGATTGAAGTCACCGCTTTTGCTCGTTACTGGCATTGTTTATCCCCCCTCAAACCATTTAATGAACCTAATAAAAGTATAAATCTTATCAATTTTAGTTTATTTATCTGTTGAGATTTTAAGGAACTACTTCTGACTTCCGATTGAATCCGTGAAGTAGTGGTTTCTAGTGTGACCTTTAAAAGAAAATATACGTCAAAAACGGAGTTGCATAGACATGTTTCATGATGAGTAGAAGAAGAAACGATACATTACACAAGTAAAGAGAAAGACAAAGCTATAAATTTTGATGATCCGAAAAATGACATCTTGGTATGGAGTACTAACCTATTCAATGATATTATAATAAAAACCTATTACAATAATGGTCAATTGAAGACTGTCCTAGTATTTACAACAGTGTTTTTTTATTAAAATGATTCCAATTATACTGAATTGAATAAAATAAGTAAAACCTAATAAACTGAATAACATAAAAATAATATTAAATTATATATTCTAAAGAGAAAATAGTAAAGAGAATCAAACGCTCATGAACGTTGTACTGGCGAAACCACTGTACCACCTATCGTATATTCGCATTGGCAGAAATCGACAGGCGTACAAGAAATTGAAGTATAACGTAGCACAATTTTGCTAGTGAGCGGAAAACATAACAAAACTATTTATAATGTTCTCTTGGTCATAAATCATTGGCTTGACCCAGTTGCAGGAACATGGGATAGCCGACTGTACTTTCTATTGATTCTAAACCAGCTGTAAGTCGATAAATATTTTATGTAGACTGTCGTGGCGTGTGTAGATTTACTGTGTTACTTTTGTACTTAGTATAAATAAAATCTCATTTTGACCACTTCCGTAGAACAGCGGTCAAACGGCCAGGCCGGAGAAGGCGAGCTCACTTAGCACGCTTTCTCCGTTCTGAGGGTTGACCTGCGGGCGGGGGTAGCCCCCCAACGCCCGCATTGCACAGGTCGCTCGAGCCAAGTGTGAGGGTCACCTAGTTTCTCGGGTGGCCCTCCCTAGGCGCCACCCTGACTTGAGGCCTCTCAAGTCGGGGTACCCGGGGATGGGCTGGTCAATAGCCATAAGGCTAGCACCGGCTCGTCCTAATCGGGTGTGAAGGAGAAACCGGGGGAGTTTAGTGGGTAGTGGACGCTTCAGTCTCGAGTCCCACACACGGCCGCGGGTCTAGACCTGCGGTTATGGTGCATAAACGCATTCTCCTCCGAGAAAAAAAAAAAAAAAAAAAAGAACATCGGTCAAAAATTACTGGTCTATAAAGCAGGTGATCGTCTGAAATAGCTTTCAAGGTCTGGTTGAGGCAAAATTATGCTGGACTAGCGGCCGCCCGCGGTTTCACGCGCGTGGTTCTCGTTCCCGTGGGAATATCCAGATATCCTTTCTTAGCGGATGCCTACGTCATAACATCTACCTGCATGCCAAATTTCAGCCCGATCCATCCAGTGGTTTGGGCTGTGCGTTGATAGATATCTATGTCAGTCAGTCAGTCAGTCAGTCACCTTTGAGTTTTATATATATAGATTGGGTCACAACGGTGGCGCTAAAGTCTAATGGCCCGCTTGATGGTACTGCTTGATAGCGGTTACCGTCGCGTCGCCTTGGGCGCTTATAATACCAAAGGCATCAATCGCGCGTCGCCGTTTAGAAGAGAAAACATAACGTTTGCAGTAAAAAAAATACTATTTCAGGATGGTTAGCAAAAGTCATCCATGTAAAATCTGCCACCATAACAGTTCGAACTGTTAAAAAATTGTCTGTTGACTTTGAATAACCTATTTTATATATTAATAGCCATATTCCAGATGTTGATTAAAATATCAATTCTCGACCAAACAATAAAATTAAAATAGGCTATTCAAAGTCATCAGACGATTATTTATTAAAAATTGTATAACATAGGGCTCCCCAAGAATCTTTAATCAAGCTTGAAGACTGACGGTCTTGCATCACCCGTATCCAGTTGATTCCAGCGATCTTTATTAGGTCATCCGTCCGACTTGTGGGGAGCCTGTGGCTGCTTCTCCTGGTACAACAATTGACAACCTTGCCACACCAACTGGGCTGTACTCTTCACAGCCCAACGTAACTCTACCACGTATAAAAATAGACACCTCATAATTTAAGAATTGAAAAATACACTCTTTTGTTTCAGAGATCAGCCTGCACAGTTTTTAAAAAGTAGGTGCATTGTCTATTTGAAATTCTCCACTATGCGTGATTTTATTTCGCAGTTTCGTTCAAAATGTTGAGCGCGTGTGAATCGAGTATTTATTTTGTACCCCAAGCAGGTCACATTCCTCTGCAGTGGGCATTTTTGCAAGCATTTTCTGCTTTACATTATGTCGTTTCGCAGTTTTTGCACACATTTTTGCTTGTTTAACCTACAGTCTGGTGCAAGCATTTTACAGGAAAGTCAACACATACATTAAATAGGTATCTCACACCCCTTGACTGTTTCCGTGATGGACCGAAAATTTGTGACTGGGATTTTGTGTCACGTGTTAAGTCTGGAAGTTAGCGGTATTAAACTTAAAGCCGTTAAAAAACATAGAGTAGACCTAAGGGCAATTATGCTAATTTTATCCCAAAAAAATTCCACATTCCTGCGGTAAAACGTTAGTAAAAACATGCGAAGCCGTGGTCGAAAGGCTAGGGTAGATGTGTTTTATTTCTATTCTTCCAACAAAAGTAAAAGAAATTAAGTACCTTTTTTGGGGTTAGTTCATATCAAAAAGTTTCCAAGGATATGTCTTAAAATATTCCACCACTAAAATTATTATTCCCAGGTTATTCATAGATAACCTTTGTAAAAACCTTAAGCTTTATAAAATCATAATATTTATCAAAAGGCTACCGTTCCTCATGAAAAAGGTCGTAGAACGAATAATTACAGTTTTGATTACGAATCTTGAGATAATCTGCATCGCATTAAAAATTACAAAAATGGCGGATTAAACTGGAAGCGGTCAGATACAAGAATAATATTAAGATTAACAATTAGATTTATGTAATTTTTTATCGTGTTATGTGTTTGTTCCACTTAACCGAGTTTTATGTAAAAAATAGGTTATCAATTTGTCGGCATGTTTCCTTGTATGTGACATATTGCTCCCCATGTTATTTCCTTAATACCAATATTGTAATTTTTCGTTACAGATGTCAATTTTGATACTTACATAGATTTTTATATTCCAAATAAAAATGTTTTTAATAAATGACTTTTACCCCTTGCAATCCTATGTAATGAAAATAAAGATTTTAGCCAAGCTTTGGCTAGAGCGGCTGATGTCAACTAAGTGTTATGTAACAGAAAATCATATCGACCTCACGTTTTCTACCCAACGCAAAGATTTAGAAAAGCTTTCTGTTTATTTTGAAAAATTAAATTTAAGGGAAAGTTCATTAAATTTCGATAGCCTTTGAAATTAAAGATAGGAAGCTCAATTAGTCTCTACACAAACGCATAAATCGTCATGATGAAAGTTTACTTTCTAATGCCAGTTTCGATAGAAAAGGATCGTTGAAAAAATATAGCTTCTCTCTGGCTTAGAAAAAATATATTCGTTTTTTTAATTAAAAATATTTATAAATATTAGCAACTGTGTTCACGAAATCAAAAAGATGTATCCAAAAATATCAGCCTTTTTAATGTTCCACTGCAGTGTAAAGGCCTCTATAATCTAGTTATCATTACTATCAGTATGGGCTTAATCACAACGATTGCCAAATGCACCGATCCTGATCACAAAACAAAGTCTTCAACATTTACTCTTTATTTCATTGTAGAAGTTGAACAACTGACACCGAATTAACCAAACAGTCAATCAAACTATGAAAGATAACATTTATCGTCGAATTCTAATGACATTCATTAACTTGTCTCGTAGAAAATAGAACCATCTCAATTCCGATCCGAATGATATATGACCATTTAATTACTACACGCTAATCGTGACATTAAATTAACAAGCGGTTGTGATCACAGAAAGATTATAAATTCAGAGAGATTTATCGGCCACAAGCAGTAAAAAATGTTTACAAGTGATAAGAACCGCTTGGAAGAAGTTAATTGGTGCTTCCTCAACTTTCGAGCAAACCGGGGTATAACGAGTTATAGTCCGGTCTGCACTTGCTTTTGGCGAGAGGCACATGGTGTTTCGTTTCAAGAAATAATGAATGAGAGCATGCTAAAGCTGGTAAGGTTAGTACCGATAACCAGTGCAGTTTCACTTTGAAAATAAATATTAGGTCTTTGGGACCGATACAGATACAAACTGATACACAACATACTTTGCAGATACAAAGCATAGATAGAAGATTGAAGAATAATACAGCTACATTTTTCCCTTTTAAAATTGAATCTTATACCGATTAATTTTGCCAAGATGAAATGTCTACGGTTGCACGCATACAAATATTTTGTAATAATCAACCTTATTTATTCAGGCTTTTTGTTATAATAGCTATTTAAAGTATCTGAATAAACGAAAGCAACCTTTGAATTAAACCTATAAACCGTTAATATAATCGAGAAAAAGAATAGGACCTAAGATTCCTCCCTGAAGAACACCTCTTTATTGATTATTTATTTTAGCGAAGAGATTTGATTTTAAGGCTCCAGTTTGTCCCGGTATTTTTTAAGGATTTTAGTCTTTGTCCTATATATTCCTAGACAAAAAACAACACTTGAACCGCCTTACACTCGCAAAATGCAGGCCCATTGTACGCTATTCTACTGTAGTTGACATTCAACAAACGGCGCGATGCGTCAACCCGCATTCGCTGGGTTTATTTCACACCATGTATTTCGTGAATGCTGGTTCGCAAAATATCAAGTTCAGTGTAACACGAGCACGAGTATGCGGGCAATGTTGGTAATCTCACTGAGTTATTTGGAAAGTGGGTGTTCCGTTACAGGCGTTTGGGATAGTGCACCAAATTGTCGTAAAAATTATAAAAAGTTTATGCTTTTTATTTATAATTTCGTCAAGCATTTTTATTGCTTTTATAATTTCTCCAAGAGTTATTATTCTTCCTTTGAATTTATATTGGCCTGGTGATGCATTAATGAATATATGACAAAATATAATATAACAAAATTTGGAACGAAGCAATAATTTGTGAGCATTTTCATCATAATTAGTTAATAGGATTCGTCAAGAAGCGACTCTCTATTCCCTGCCATATAAAAATTGCTACTGATTTAGTGAACATAGCAACACATTTATTGTCAAAATAGAACCTAGTTAGAAGAGAGAGAGAGAAAGAGTTTTTTATTACAGTCGAATTTATCTGTGAGAATTGCAGCTAGACAGCTAGACTTCAAATTATTAGCTACAAAGCAAGCAAAATATACCCTTAATTTTCGTTAAAATTGATACTTTGGATCTCAACTCATATAAAATACATTTAACTTAACGACTTCTTCAAATTGTAAATCAATCAAAATCGCAGACAAACTCAAAGCTCATAACAAAAACGAAAGTATGTTAAGCACAGTGTTAGCCCGCCAGGAAGACTATACAAAAAATTAAAACACGTCGTGTCCCATTAAACGAACGGTGAAGGCATGACCGTGCGGTCAAGTGTACTATCTACGGTCAAGGTCAGACATGACGTCATCGAAGCTAGACTATGCTTAGGCCTTTCTCTAATTTTGGTGATCCGTTTCCTCATTGGCTTTTTTTAGGTTTCTGATCTGATGAATTATTATTTTATATTATTTTTCAATATTTTAAATCTAAAACTTTCTCAAAGTGTTTTGTCTAGAAATAGTCAGCGTACGCTTGCATCATGATGCAGGATTTGGTAGGTCCAGTTATTAAATTGGAGCGCCTGCTATCTGATCTCCATCAATACTAATATTATAAAAAGAAAAGATATGATTGTTTGTTTGTTTTTATTGATTCGAAAAATTCTTTCATTGTTGGGAAGCTACACTATCCCCGGGTGACATAGGGTACGTTTTGGTGTCAGAATGTGGGGGGAAGGGGGACAAAAAGAATTACGCGCGGATGAAACCGCGGAGGCGACCGATAGTAATTTATACAAACACTGAAGCCTAAATAACTTTGTCTTATTATAGGGGTAATTTCAATAATACTTAATAAATAAAAGTAAGAAATCTGCTTGACTCTATTGAACGAACGGGGATTGAACCACTGTGCAGATGTTGTCAAGTGTCTAATGTTGTCTTCATGTAAAAAACGTACTAATATTTGTAAGGTAGAATTACATAGAGGCGTCAAACTGAGAACAGGGCCTGATCAATGATCGATTATATCGTGGCCAGCGACGCGTACGCATTCAACAGTTCACCTCGGTACTGATCGATCATGCTCTTGACTTTGTAACTTGATACAATTACGTATTGTTCTAGAGATTTTAGATGATATGGATCAAATAATAGGCACACAGGTGCGGTATTCAAATCTTCGAAAATATTATAATTCAAATCAAATAAATGTACACGTAAAATAATTATATTAATATAAAAAGCTCGAAAATAACCTTAAGTCTGCTACTGCTGGACAATAGCCACAAGGCTGGCACCGGCTCATTCCAATTTGGGTGTGAAGGAGAAACCGGGGCAGTTTAGTTAGAGGTAGTGGACGCTTTAGTCTCAAGGCCCACACACGGCCGCAGGTCTAGCTAGCCTGTGGTTATGGTTTTGGTTATGGTTATGGCTCCGAATTGTGTGCTGCAATAAACGGCAAGCACTACACACTGCACTGCACGTATTAAACCAATTAAAAGTTAAATCAGAAGCTCAAAGATCAGAGGAGCAAGACATTGAGCGGTACTTTTTGTTAAGTAAACTCACCATCAGCTGAGCTGCGTGCCAGTAAACAAATTAAACTAACATCAAAAAATGCTAACGAATAAAATAAACTCTTTTGCATTACTGCAAATAATCGTAGCGTGTTAACCGGCCTCTGAGCAACAAAAAATCTAGTCCATCATTTCTCTTTCAAGATACGTTTTGACAGGCTGTAATTAAATTATTCTAAGTAGGTATTGTGTTCAGGCCATTTGACCTTGACGTGGGACCGCGTATAGGGGTCACGCTGTCTGTCAGTCAGTACACTTTCTAGTTCTAAGTAAAGTTCACGAGTTCCAACAATCATAGTCCGGAATCAAATCATAAACGGACCCACAGTGCATGCTCTTGACATGTTTTCGTTTCGATGAAAGAGTGTTAAATTCGTTTATAATCCTTTCAGGTACATGTGAAAGTGTTCAAAGTGAACTTATCAAAATTTAATGCAATTGTACTTACTTTAAGTTCTATTTTATTTTTACAAGAGCTGCGATCTCCGGTTTGGTCAACGTAGATTTCGAGATTTTATTTTAACATTCATAAAAGAGGGTTTTCTGAAAATGTTTCCTATCTAGTTACTTCCCAGTCATACTTTACTCATAATAATTACAACCTATAAAACTAGTTGACATAAAATAATAATCCCTTTAAAACTTTGTATGTGAAAATTACGTCAGTAAATCAAAATATTCTTAATTCACATAGGCTTCAAAATGTAAGTACTTATGATACCACTTTGAGAATAAATTAATTTTTAGCGCCCCCATTTTAATTGTTGTGAGCTATATTGGCAGAGATTTCTGGATTTCTGGGTCTCTTACCGCCCCCCTTAGGCCTGCAGCGCCCACAAGGGCTTTGGGATCCCCTGCTCTAGACCAACGAAGTTTCTTGAAACGAAACTACAAAACTGCTAAAATCAACACTAATGACGTAGCAGCTGAAGTCTGATTACAGTTCATGCAATTACATATGTAAGTAAACACGAGTGAGATCTTATGCGACGGCAATAGAGATCATTTTTGAATGAGATCGTATAATATCAGAGCTGTACATTAACGGTTATTGACATGCGCAGACGCAGGTATCGGTCACGATCTATCGATCATTGATCACGCTTGTCATTCGATACGATCATCGTGTAAACAAAATAATAGTCGTGATTTTTGACACTTGATAGTAGACTAATGGCCAGATTCATCAATGGCGGATAATTTTTTGATAATTTATAGGTTAGATAACCTAGCTGTCAGTTCTTCTATTTAACAACTAAAAGACAGTATCAACAGATTTATTTTCACGAACGTCTAAAAGCTCCGAATCGTCAGTAAGTATGAAAAATTTTCAAAAAGCTTTATCACCAATCAGATTGAACGAGGGAATTGAACAATGTCTTTGGATTATAGTCATGACCAAATACAGAAGAAAATAAGCAGTTATTTGTTTAACTACAAAAAGTAAAAGGACCACTAAGCCAAGAAGAAAAAACAAAAATTAAACGAAAACAAAAAAAATATTAACTATTTTGTATGGAATAAATTTCACAATTAAATTATAATTATTGAAAAATAAATGATAAAGTTTATCCTTATCCTATCATTAGGATCGTAAGTGAAAGTGGTTAGCAATAAAAGCGAAATTTTCGCACTAATTCAAACTGGATTACGCCAAAGGCCAAAGCTCCAATCAAGGTCACCTTATTGATTTATTGTCACCAATTTGTGCATTTAATTAAAAGCTGCATACATCTTTTAATTAAAATATCGATTTGAATGTGAAGTTTAATAAAGCCATGAATATTTATTTTACTTGATATGGTGATAATGATGATTAAGTCGAAGCTCAGTCTCTTTTAAATAAAACAGATAATTTGTTGAATAAATCAGATGTTATAAATCACTTTAGATTTAAAAAAATGTGGGTGCTTTTAAAATGAGCGTTTTAGATAAACTAATCGCTATGAGATTAAAGGACAGCTCAATTTAGAGATTTCTTTTTCGTATTTATTTATTATTGTGAATAATTAAGTGTTTTTTTTTTGGTATCTTTTTCATATTACCTATGACCTTTCTAAGCTTGGTTAAAATTGATCAACATTTATGTCAATTGTTAGTGATGTCTTAATTAACAAAAAATCTAGCTAAATTGAAACTTTCAATTTACAGCCATGGTGTAAATTCTAAGACATTTGTCAATGAATTAAAATCTTAAACAGTGTTACTGGATGTAGTATTTCTTAATTTTATTTAATAACACTTTGAACCTTAACTAAATCTCTACTTATAAGTAGCTGTATACTGTAATAACGTGTTATTTTTAAATATTCAATGTGGACCAGCAGCGAGTCCATATAAAATGTATGAAAACTGGAGGTTTGGCGGTGTCGGCTTTTCATAGTTATATAAAATAGTTGTGGCCAGTAATATTAAAAATATTAAATAGTGATTTTAAAAATAGTTGTGGGCAGTAGCCCTTGAACTTACCAATTATAACTAGGAATGCGGCCGTCGCAAGAAAATGTGATCTGAACTCCATTTTTTTACACTCACTAATGTTATTATCACTATCAGTCTTATTTAGCTCACTTATATTAAAATTAGAAACACTTTCTGGTTTGTAGTCAGTCGTCCATGGTGAGAATCTGGAACAAAGAAAAAATTAAATTAATTTAAATAAATGGGAATTTTATTTTGATTACCTAAATTCAATATTTCCGATTTACTAAATTCAAGAGCAATTTTTACTGTTGTAACGAGTCTGGTGTTTTTTTATGTATAGTATTATGTGTTTGTAAAAAAAAGTATATACGTAATGTTTATTTGTTTATCTTTGTCTAGCACCCATGTTACACGCTATATTAGTTTGGGGCTAGAAAGCATTGTGTGAATAATGTCCAAAGATATTATTTTATACATCTATTTACTTTCCCCGCTACATTGTATTATTCTCAACACATCGCCACCATCTAGCACCCGCCGTACCATAAAGCTATCTTCAAATAAACGCCAGATCAATTTTAGGTTACCTGTGAAAGCTAGACTTTCGCCAGGTTTCCCTTTTCAATGCCCTTTCTCGTCTCAGCCTAGGGCAGGGGTGGCCAACCTTTGTAGCTCAATAATATAACTCTTTTAATAAAATTAAGTGCAAGTTTGTGGGGATGATGGCTAGATGGCTGTTACGTGTTTGTTACTCTATCACGTGAAGACTACGTATTTAGATGAAACTTAACAATTTGAAGACAATATGTGAGATTTAAGGCTCGAAGATCGCAGAAGCTTTTTGGTTGGTGGTAGAACTTTTTGCCCGATGAACCTACGGTGTGACGCTTCCTGGTGAAGTGTCCCTCGATAAGATAGGCCGCGCCGCTTACCATCAAGTAGGCCGCGTGGATTTCTAAGCTTTATGATTTATTAACTAAAACATAAGCCCATTTGCCACCAATGACATAAAAAATCTCAGGATATAAATAATAAATTTGCCACATGCCAAAGGTTTGCGATCCCTGACCTAGAGCATACAAAAGCTTAGCGATGTTATCGCTAGCTGTCTTTAAGTTTAATATGTCTACATATTTCTGTAATGTAGAAATGTTGACCCATTTGCCTAGTTTAATGTTGAGAACATGTATGAAACAATATCTCCTATGTATTGAAACCATACGTCTCTGTTTGATAGAATGAATATTTATTTACTTGTGAATAATTAAAGTTAGTATTTGGTTGTAGTCACAGAGATACTACAACCAAATACTGTGTGTGAGTGGCATACAGCACTAGCGGCTGTCACCGCGGTTTCACTCGCGCGTAATTTCTTTTTTCAAATATCCCTCCATCTTCCCATATTTCCGGGATCAAAAGTACCCTATAGCATACGGGGATAGTGTAGCTGTCCAACAGTAAAAGAATTTTTTAAATCGGTTCAGTAGTTTCGGAGCCTATCCAATACAAAAATTGAATCATTACTCTTTCAAATATTAGTATCTCCTCTCTGCGTTGAAAAAAGGCATGTAGAGTTTTTATCATGCATGCATTTGTTATTTTGCTATTTCAGATGACCTGATGGCAAGCAACCATTGTGATCTATTCCGTTTAGGTCCAGGACTATTCCGTTTCGGATTCATTAGGGATTTTCAAGACATTTTCATTTCTTTGTGTCTTTTCCTCTTCAGTATCAAAGGATTTTAGGGACATTATTTTTCTGATTTGAATTAGATTCAGATCAATGTTCAATATTAAAAAGCTTTAATTCCCAAGATCCCGAATCGGGGGCGGGAGACAGGAGGTTAATTGTAAGTGCTAGATAATAATTTAACTTTTATATTTTTACATTATTTATTTTTGGGCTGCGAGGCACTCTATTTAGTATTTGGTCTGACGATATAACATTGTAATTAAAAAAAAAATATTTATCGGACAACAAAAATCCAAATATGTTAGTAACATTGAAACTTAAAGACTAATGTTAGTACTTAATAACTAAAAGAGACTTAGTAATAGCACATAGATGCTCGATAAGTGGACAGTCCCCACTATCGGCGATGACCTTCAAAACACTGTTGTAATGATAATCAAATTTTTTTTATGCCAGAGGCGGCTAACGAGCCAGCGGGTCGCCTGATGATAAGCAATCACCGCTCATGGACATCTGCAACACCAAAGGGATCGCTGATGCGTCGCCGGCTTAAAGGGGGTGTGGGCCTCCGGCACTCTCACAAACCTGACGAAACACAAAAGTAGTCACTGTTGTTTCACGCTGGTGTTATGTGAGAGGGTGGTACGTCCCCGGACGAGCCGGCCTGAATGTTAGGAATATGAAGGAAGCGGTTTAATGAAACTTACCCTTGCAATTATTAATTTGTGTCATCCTATAGGTTATAGGTACATAAATTAGATTGAAAATGATTTCTACTTTTCCCGTTTCTACTCTAGATATGAGATAAAATACACATGTGATCAATCATAGAATTATCGGTAAGTGATCGAGTGAAACTAGAATTCTCGTTCATTTTCTATTCATATCATTTCCAATTTCTCTGTCCATTAGAATACTTAAACAAAACTTGAGAAATTATTATTTGGAACGACATCCCGTTGTCAAGCACCCATAGTACAAGCTGTGCTAAGTTTGTATAATATATTATCTTAGCACACATAATTATAACCATTGTTTATTATTACTTAATTGTGGTCTTTAGACACATAGTACGTATTATTTGCTACTTACTGTAACAACGTAACAATATTCCAACTTTTATTCCTTCCCTCGATTACACCTATTATAGACGTTTTGCAATCTGTGTCACTTTTTAATTTCGCCAGTGAAAGTTTTTGAACCATAACCAAAAATAGCAGATCTCAATAATAATTGCTGCGATCGTTTTATCAATCAATCAATGAACACGTCCACCCACTGTGGCGCCATTTCTAAAACGAACCAATAAAATAATAACTAGATATTAGAAACTGTTTATTTTCATTGACGCCTTGTTGGTCTAAGAGTAAGTTTGAAACGAAATTAAATAATTTCAGCAATTTGAGCTACTTAGTAAACTGTTTTGCCCGTCAGATATTTTTTATACATCAATTTGATCACAACTCGGATTTATGATCACTAATAATAATATGCATTTGGTAAGTGTGATTAAGCTCTCCATTATTACGAAGAGGCATTTGCCTTGCTGTGCGTGCAGTGGCCAAGTAAATGATGATAAGATGATGATGATGACTAAAGATAATTTCTAACTTTGACTAGAAAAAGGGGGCCCAAGTGTTCAACTTAGGGATTCCAAGAAGTAATTGGATACCCAGTGGTGAAGCTGAGTCTAAATTTAGTGAAACTCATTATAGCAGTAACTAAGCCATGATCCAATTAGTCTAGTTCCCTGCTAAAAGCTACGGATGTCAAATGGCAGTCGCTCTAATGTAATAACTGGAATTACCAAATCCTAGATCATGGTGCAAGCATACCCTGATTAGTTCTGGACAAAGTGCTCTTAGAAAGAAGATTAGGTATAGCAGAGAGCGCTGCCATACTGGCAGATTGCAAGCGATTTCAAAGCGGAGCGGTCACGCAGCGAACACACCGAACGTTCTTCTACCAGTAAACGAGAACACCACCACCATACCACATACACGCCATAACAGCTCTGCCTGTTTTCCGGGAGTATTAATGTGTTAGCCAGTCAACTTAAAATCAGAAGGCTCAAAGAACGGTGAGCCTACAATCTGGCAGCACCTTAAGGACGCTTTCTGGTGAAGTATCTCTTAATGGAATAGGCTGTTATGGCCGCATATTATCAGGTGAGCTCAGTGCCTCTCTGCCAACTGAATTAATATAAAAAAATGAAAGTGACTACTTGTCTAGTCCGCAATGTCTCCGCAGCTGTGGTGTGTTCGCTACGTGTCCGCTCCGCTTTGTAAACGCTTGCAATCCGCCAGTGTGGCAGCGCCCTAACTGCACTGTGCCCGTCCAAACATTGGCTGCGTCTGCGGCGAGAACCGTTCAGATCTGCGGTCGCGATACAACACCACGAGTGTGTCAGTGTTATACGCGCTACGGTAATCTACTCGTGACGAACTGCTATTTGCATCATTGTAAAGCTGGCTATTGACTATAGATAGAGAGCTTAACGTCATATCAGTGGTATCGATAGCATCGATACTGTTGATGGTATGTAAGAGAATTTATAGAAGGAGTCAATCAGACTTCATTGATATCAGACGAAAAAATTACCAGTAACCCATCTGGCAATGGTGAAACAGGGCCTAAGTTTAGTAAAACTCACTATATCAGTAACTTAACTTAATTATGTATGTAATTATGTAACTTAGTTTTATTATGATAATAAATGGCCTGGTTCCCTGTTAAAGGTAACGGAGGTCGCAGTCGCATTCCCTCCAATGGACTGGACTTGCCAAATCCTGATCACGGTAAAAGCGTACCCTGTTTAGATTTATGAAGATGAAGACTATAGCAGTAACTGCACTGAGCCCGTCCAAACATTGGCTGCGTCTGCGGCGAGAACCGTTCAGATCTGCGGTCGCGATACAACACCACGAGTGTTTTGCTCGGTGTTATACGCGCTACGGTAATCTACTCGTGACGAACTGCTATTGGCATTACAGTTGGGCTGTCGATAGCTGTCTATAGTGTCGATACTATGCGTAGTACTATTAGTATTGCTGCTGATCAGCAATGTTGGTCAATTAGCGCTATCGATATTGTTAGTAGTTTTCAATGTCGTTTATCGATAAATCAAATCCAAAATTTAATGTTCTTTGTTCATGAATGGTTCAGAGATGCACTAAGTCTATCATTTTAACTATAAGTTATTAAGGTTACAGATTGACCCCACCACCGACTTTTTAAGGGTGTTATCTATAGGGATAGGAAAACCATCATAACATTATTTATGTAAATACAAAAGTAACTCTGTTTGTCCGTCACGCTTTCACGCCCAGCCCTTTTACAGATTTTGATGAAAGGTAGAGACATAGACTAAACCTTGGAAAAGGATATAGGCTATTTATTTCCCGGGATAAGGCCTAGCTCCTATAGCATAACAGAAATAAATGTGTTTTTGTTTCATGTAGGTTATCCAAACCAAGATACTTAACTGAATGATAATACAAGTATAAATGACTTTTATTTATGGCTACAGTGCAAAAAAATAGTTTACCCAGTCACAGCCGTGGTCGCCCGGTGTTTTTACAGTTTGCACTACCGTAGCGTATGAACGCGTGGTATATCGCCACCGCAGATCTAAACGGTTCTCTCAATGTTTGGACGGGACGCAGTTAGGTACATGTTTCAATGAGGTAATTTTTATGTTTATGGCGATTTTTATGCGAAATGGCGCATCGTTGCATAGGACCACAAACAATGGAAGAAGGGTAAGGTCTAGGGAGGCCTTTGCCCTGCAGTGGTTAAAGGGTAATAATTATAGGGATATTTTTAAGTGTACATCAAAAAAATACTTAAATATACATCAAAATAGCTGATTGCACACCAAAGGTTAGGTTAGGTTAGCAATTCAGTATTTTTTTTGATGCACAATAAGTATTTTTTGATGTGCAGTTAAATACAACCCATAATTATACTCATATTATTAAGGTAAAATATATTATCAGCCTATTAATTTGAAGGTCATTGCTGCAATGATAGATACTGGCTTAATCACCACGCTCGTCAAATCAGATTAGCTGCAAACTTTGATTTGTTTATGAGTGGTATTCGTTAGGCACAGAACACTTATCACGATAATAAACAAATACCATTGGTATTAGTTTTTGGTATTAGCAAGGAATAGATCATCCAAGCTATGTCCGAAATCTCTGAAACAAGTTTTGCTGTACTCAGGTCTTGAATCCAGGACCTTGAGATCAAGCCAGGTGGGTACTAACCACTAGTCTGACGAAGCGGTTATTTATATTTCAATATATAATTTATGGCAGCGACAAAGAGTTAATTGCTCAAGAGCTGCATGGGCTCATACCACCGTCAGCTTTCTTCCATCGGACATCCAGACGCACGGCCGGCTACCACCCGTTCTTAGTTGATATACCCTTAATACGCACTAAGCGCTTCTCATCATCTTTTATAATGCGCACAGCTAAAAAGTGGAATTCCCTACCTGCGTCTGTATTTCCGAGTGCATATAACTTGACTCTCTTTAAGTCTAGAGTAAATAGGCATCTTCAGGGCAAGCTCGCTCCATCGTAGATCCCATCTCTGCTCTAGAGCAAGATTGGGGTCAAGAGCAAGTCCATATCAGCATAATAATAATATTTTTTATTACTTCAATAATGCATGGAGTAAAAAAATCAGTGTTCAGTTGTATACAATTGAATCATGGTGGATGCGTTAATTGAAATTGCATCTATACGAGTAAATTGCAGTATTGCCTTCGGGAAACAGGTTAACTGAACCCAAGCCAATTCTTAAACGAGTGCTTTGTCAGCAGTTTCACTGACCCACATAGTATTGTAGATCTTTAGACTTTCATCGAAGTCTGGGCTTGTCTTGAAAGGTTAGCTTTGACGAGGTGAGCTTTCTTTTACAGCTTTGTGCCAATAGCTTGGACTGTGTGGCTTCGCCTGAGTCTTTACCAACAACATTGGTATATTTGAGTTTTTTTGCTAAAATAAAAGCAGTGCAAGTTACTCGTACTACTTTACTAATATCAACTGTCTAAATAATAATATCGTATCTCAAAGATGTGTTTAATCTGTGAACCCACGTACGCCTTTTAAAAGGACCGGCCTATGTGCCGTGATAGCCCTATGAATATATAATGCATCTTTATTTGCTTGCTAAGTCTTTTCAATTCATGCCACTAAAATGACGTGTTTGAGGTGGTGGCGCTATGTATGTAGGTGGAGGTCATGGCCGCCTCCGTGGAACAGTGGCTAAGCCGCTCGGGTATAAAACCCGGAGGTCGTGGATTCGATTCCCGCCTAGGGTCTGGTTGGTGGAAGGGGCTTTTTCAGAGTCCGACTGGCTAGCTACCACCCCCACAGGTGAAATCTACCGCTATAACAGCTCTGGCTGTGTTCCAGCAGTATTAATGTGGGAGTCAGTACACTTGAAATCAAAGGCTCAAAGATCAGATGTGCAGTCTGGCAGCACATTGAGCGACGCTTCCTGGTGAAGTGTCCCTCAATGGAATAGGCCACAGTGGCCGCTTACCATCAGGTGGGCTGCGTGTCTGATTGCCAACTGACACAGTATAAAAAAAATACATTATTTAACGGCATCGTTATTAAAGATACTTAAAAAAAAATTAACTGCTGCTACTGTAAGCTACACTCTGATCTATAAGCTTTTCATTTTACGTTTATTATCAATATTATTATAGTAAAATACCAAGTATGGTTGTAAATGTCACCTATAAACCTATGGATAATCCTCAATTGAAACCAAAGATGTAAGTGTTAACCGTAACTTCCATTTCTTAAAAGCCAATTAGCTATAAACTTCCCACATTTAATTAAGAAACACAATTTTATGTGAAATGAAAATTTGCAACAATGTTAAAGTACCAGGCGATCATGGCCGCGAGAAAGTACGGTGTCTTGTTTGAGAACTACTTTCGTCTTCCGGGTCAGCGTTCAGTCAAGGTTAGCCGGCCGCTGCAGTGACCTCCTTAGTTTTATGACCGCCTGGTACATCGTGATCTATGGGTGGTCTTGTGCCGTTTGCTAAAAACAATGTTTTGGGCTTTAGCGAATCGTCTTAATGATTAATTAACTTCACAATATGTTAAGGAGGTGCTTGAACCTTGCCTTTGTTTAAATATTTTGTTCGGAGATAAGATTTTTTCAGACTCCGTGGAAGCCAATACACTTGAAACCAGAGGCTCAAATTATCAAAAGAACCTATTGGTAATAAATGTTGGACAATCAGATACATTGATCTAACCCCAAAGTAAAAAGACATTTACACACAAACATTCAGGCACAGGACAGACATAAATGGTTGGGATTCGAATCTAAGACCCCTGGCACGTTTATGGCAGGGTCACATTGAGAATAATCGTCATTAAAGCTGTCAATTGATAAACAGGACCCAATCTATTCTTATCTCTTTTTATTTTTATCTTTGTCAGAAAACTGTACTACTAATGGTAATAAAAGGTACAGAAAAATTAAAATTGATATACCTTTGTAAAACATTAGCGATTAAAAATGAAATTATTGAGTTTCTTGCCGATTTTTTCCAATAGATGAAAATTCACTAGCTGTATGTAACTTTGACATTGACGATTCATAAATGCATCTCTGACTGTTTTGACTGAATTTGATTTTTAAAGGTTGAAGAGTGTTCATGAAAATATTATGGGCCAAAGTTTTCTTAGCAGATCTATCGGGTTAGTGGCGTTATGCCCCAGTTGCGATTTGACCCGAAAAATTAATTTGTAAGCCAGTTGCAATTTGACCCGAAAAAATATATATATCTATAGTTGTATCAGATACCTGGTTTGAACAGGTACAATTAAGCAGAAAAACCTTAAAAAAATTAATAAAATTATTAGTTCGTTTTAATCAGATGTTAGAAAGTTTCAGAGCACGGACATAAATAATGCTTGCAGTTATATATGTACTATGCAGAAGGCAATTTTTTTTCAGGTTTGAAAAAAAAAATAACCACGAAGGCCTAGGCGGGAGCTCCGCTTCGCTCCACTCCCGCCTTGGCCTTCTAACCTATATCCATCCGAGTCAATTTCCGCCTCCGATTTGTTTTTATTTAACTTAATTTCTCTCAAATTAAGTAATAATTTAATTTGAAGTATTTGTCTCCTTACCTGTACCTCTCCTACATTTTGATATTTTTTATTCGGGTCAAACTGCAACTGGGACATAACGCAACTAGTTGATTTCGGGTCAAATCGCAACTGGGGCATAACGCCACTAACCCGATCTATCGGGTTAGTGGCGTTATGCCCCAGTTGCGATTTGACCCGAAAAATTAATTTGTAAGCCAGTTGCAATTTGACCCGAAAAAATATATATATCTATAGTTGTATCAGATACCTGGTTTGAACAGGTACAATTAAGCAGAAAAACCTTAAAAAAATTAATAAAATTATTAGTTCGTTTTAATCAGATGTTAGAAAGTTTCAGAGCACGGACATAAATAATGCTTGCAGTTATATATGTACTATGCAGAAGGCAATTTTTTTTCAGGTTTGAAAAAAAAAATAACCACGAAGGCCTAGGCGGGAGCTCCGCTTCGCTCCACTCCCGCCTTGGCCTTCTAACCTATATCCATCCGAGTCAATTTCCGCCTCCGATTTGTTTTTATTTAACTTAATTTCTCTCAAATTAAGTAATAATTTAATTTGAAGTATTTGTCTCCTTACCTGTACCTCTCCTACATTTTGATATTTTTTATTCGGGTCAAACTGCAACTGGGACATAACGCAACTAGTTGATTTCGGGTCAAATCGCAACTGGGGCATAACGCCACTAACCCGATCTATCTACTAACTACGCTTAGCATTAGAAAAAAAACTAGGTCACCGTCTGGATTCATCCCATCATAGAACGTCTGCCACATAATGATGATCACCGCATTGTCTACGGTCTGTCGAGTCTAGCGAAGATTTCTATCCATTTTAGATACCTAGTCAAATTGAGCGGGAGTAGAAAGTACAATTTCTTAGGTATATCATTTCTAAAAGTTTTGGAAAATTATTTGATAGATATTTTGTTATTAGGGTTAGAATAGAAAATAGGCATGTAGCCCATCTGATGGTTAGTGGCTACTGTGGTCTTTTTCACTGAAAATAACTTGTAAGACACAATAATTATGCAGTTGGTCATAGACAATACAAGACCTAATTTCAATTATAATAATTTTGTTTAGATATACTCGTACAGTGAGACCATCAGTATTGAGTTTGCAATGATCAAATTGTACTCAAAAAACATTTAATGTAACACCTATTGTATACTTGCTTGTTGTCCTAATAATAAATAAATAAAAAATAATAACTTACGCTGAAAACATTGGCAATTGACAAGATTAACTATGAAATATCTCGTCACTCTGCTCTGTCTCCTTGGTAAAAATATTTTCACGCCTGAATAAATATTGTCTTTGAATTTCTTCGTTGATCGATAAAATTATACTGCCTACATTACTCGTACACTGTGCAGCAATATATCGTACTGATGTATGTTTTCTTTCATGTTTTAAAGTTTTCTTCAAAAGGCTACGCTGAAAATGTATCTCTTATCTACTTTCAAGTTCCTAACTTGTGCCTCATTTGTCGTTTTCTTTATATCGAGTTAAAACGAGACAAAAGAAAATCTCGGCATATTTTCCGTCCAATTAGAAAGGATAGCCGCATAATCTAAAATAAATAACTTGGTATAATTCACTCACTTCACACGCCGACAATTCATAAACCGTAAATGGGGACAATCATATAGTCATTAACCTGCTACTGCTGCGGCAGAAGAGGAAACTGATTTTGGGTAAAATGTACCCAGCTAAAGTGGTTATCCACATATTGATTATTTTTTATACAACATCAGTTGGCAGACAGGCACGCAGCCCACTTGATAATAAGCGGTCACTGCGGCCTATTCCACTGAGGGACACTTCATCAAGAAGCGTCGGTCAATGAGCTGCCAGACTGTAGGCTCATCTGATCTTCGAGCCTTAGAGTTTCAAATGTATGGCTCCCACATTAATGTTGCCGAAACATAACCAGAGCTCTTATAGCGGCAGATTGCACCTGTGGTGGTAGCTAGCCAGTCGGACTCTGAAAAAGCCCTACCACCAACCAGACCCAAGGCGGGAATTGAACTCACGACCTCCAAGTTTTTATACCCGAGCGGCTTAGCCACTGTTCCACGGAACTGTTCAATGGTTGGTGAACATCCATAATAAAATCCTTACCAATCATAGAGCAAATATGTACAATTATAAAAGCAAATAGTAATAAGATAATAGTCGAGATGCCGGGTTAGTAGTCGATTCGCACGAAAATAGATGCTGTATCATATTTTCTATAGAGCGTTACGCAATGAGACTGTCAATTAATTTAAAATAATGACGAAGTTTGATGTAAATATATATAAAAAAACTGTTATTTAACATTATTTTGATCGTCTAAGTAGCTATTGGAGTATGGTGTTTAATTAAAAAATATTACAATTTTAATAATCTTTCAACATTAAAGTATGTATAGATCAACTCCAATGAGTATTTTCTTTGTATCATCAATAGACTATTTAAGACCACATAAGATAATCTATGTAAATAAGTTTACTACTAACACCAAAAGTTCCCAAACTCTTCCCAAAAAATTTACCCAAATCAGGTAAAAATTACCCATACGGGGCATAAAATACCCAACTCCACGACCGGGTCAATACAATCATTTGACCCACAACCGAGCTAAACCGACTTTTTGTCGCACCACAAAAACCGTGCATTGTCGAACAATTTGTCAGATTTCCTTCGTAATATATTAAATAAGACTTGTTTAGCCTCTAACGGTACTACTGTTTAGAGTTGCCTTTCCATAGTCAACTATCGCTAAACTATCTATCGATAGTCTATCGTTAGCTGACGTATGGAAAACCAGCATAATATCGTGAGGCAATACTATCGATAGTTTTACAAACTAAGGATGTTGAAATGAAATGAAATAAAATTTATTCAGCAAATAGATTTAAGAAAATACTTTTGCATGTCATTTTTTTTCCTACCAGCACGTCGATGTCAGTGGCCTGTGTGTGGTATCAATAGTATTGCTATTATTGCATTATAATACTATCGGTAGTATCGATAACTTTTATTAAACCAATTGTATTCATCATCAATAATATTAGTTAATTTGTGCTATCGAGACTATCGATAATATCAATAATAGATATTGTTACTAGTTTTCGAGGTCAACTATCGATAACAAAACTATCGATAGTTGAGCAACACTACAACTTTTTTGCATTAAGCGCCAGAAATCGCTTATTCAATTGGCATTTTTTGCCGTTTCGGACGCATTGAAAAAATGTATGTCAGATTAGTATCGGTTGATAAAAGCGCTAATTTATAATTAATTAACCTGTGAATGGAGTAGTCAAGTGATAATTAGAGGTTTTTTTGGACGAATGTGGGACGAAAACGATGAATGATAAGGTACACCAATCAGTTCCGGATTAAGTTTGCTTGCCAGAACGGCCTCCGTGGTACAGTGGTTAAAGCGTTGGGCTCTACCCGGAGGTCGTGGGTTCGAATCCCGCGGGGAGTACCACTTTGTGTGAATGTTTGGAGCTTAGTTAGGACATTGCAGGCTTGAACCACCTGAATGTCTGAAAAGAATGATGATTCCGTGCTTCGGAAGACACGTTAAGCCGTTGGTCCTACGCCTGATCTCTCTTTGATCGTGTCAGACTACTGTCCCACCGTGTTATGAGAGTGAGGGAATAGGGAGTGCACCTGTGCTTGCGCACTCACTTGTTCACTATAATATATCCTGCGGAGTTGGCTGATCGTAAAACATTGGCCACCGTAGCCGAAAACTCGGCTAGGAAGACGTTACCTGATAGTACTGCGGTAGTTAAGGTTTATAACAAGCTAGCTATTTACTTGTTGGTCTCGTATTTTAAATACACTTGTTTAAGTTTAGGGTTAAATCGAAATTGGGTACTACAAATTGTTCAAATTGAAATGGATTAAAAAGGATCTTTAGAATATTTAAGCTAATATTAGTAGAGAATCATAAGGTTAAAGCACACACGTAAAAATACAGTCAAATTGAAAAATCATTAAGTAAAACATTTATTAACTACAGTGACAAGTGAATTATATACAATTCTTTTTAAATTCGGTTTAAAAGCTTTACGATAAAGATATCAAAACCATTGATAACAATGCCAAGAATTTAATAATGGAGTCTTTATACGAGCGGCACGCTATGATGGCCGTTTTGACATATTACAATACATTGTTTTTATAACGCTTTCGCACTTTAACTATCTGCTGTGCAGCAGTTTATGTGCTGTTTATGATTTTAGAACAGTTTTTTAAACCGTTGTTTTGGGCTATATTATACTGTAAAACCCTGTATTGTAATATGTCAAAACAGCCATCATAGCGTGCCGCTAGTATAGTCATTGAAGACAGAAAGCTAACACTACTTTTGTCAAGGAAATAAATCGTCCGAAATATTAATGGCTATCTTAAAATCAAACAATAAAGTTACTAAGGTCATCAAGATAAAATTATTTTTCTAGCCCCGTTACAAAACCGACTTAGTTTCAAATACGATCATTGTTATTAAATTACCCATTACTTATGCGAGCAAAAAACTGACGGTGAGATTTTTCGTATTAGATAAAAACGATGTATTAATTCTGTATCGGTTTCTATTTATCAATGTTTAAACTTTTGGCAGAGGATACAACTTCTGCGTTCGTGTCTGTAGTTTGGTTAGTGATAGGAATTTTTTGACCTATCACCAATGACGTTCAATGTACAACTAGACTCCCATTCACGCTCAAGTATTGTCCGAAGCAAAAGTCTGCCCACGCAACTATTGGGCAGAGTTTCCGTTTAGTTGTATACAATTGACATTAAACACTAACTGACTGCCACGAGATAAGGTGGTAATTTGAACGAATGTGCTAGTGTCATCTGTGTCCACGCCGCTCGGACGTTTTTTGAGGAATTTTTCTTAGAGATTGGGTGTCTAGTTGTATATTGAACGTCATTGCCTATCACCCAATGATTGCAATAAATCAATAAATAATCTGGTTAGCCAGACTCAATAAAAAAGTGATGTGATATGATAGTGCTGATAAGAGATAAAAGGCACATTACGAAAAAAACTATGAATATGAATGTTAGTGGATGGAGAGGAAGAGGACGTCCGAAAAAGAGGTGGATGGATTGCGTGAAAGATGATATGAGTAAAAAAGAAGTGGATACCTTGTTGATGAGTGACAGGGATGAATGGAAAAGAAGAACATATTGCGCCGACCCCAAATAAATTGGGAAAAGGGCAGGAGGACGAAGAAGAGTTATATTTTCTTTTTAAATTACAGGATTGGCGTATAATTGACGTCTCTAGTGTTACTATCAGGCGGGTCGTAATAGGCAACACTCATGGTATAAAAAAAAGTATCTGGCAGTTGTGATTAATTATCATCTTTAAAATTTACAAGCTCAGGAGTGCTTTGCTTTTGAACATCCACAGCACTTTGCTGAGTAGAAATCTTAAGTTATACCCCTCATTACATTTCCTAGTAAGCCACTAACTAAAGATACGTTAACTATAGTTATAGTAAATAGTAATCGCTTGAATGGACCAGTTAGAATGCCAACGCGATTACTCTAAAGATAATCTTTGTGAGATCGCCGCGTGGCTACCTCACATAGATTGTCAATTAGTAGCATTAACTTAACGGTAAACTTAAAATACTTAACGGACATGGCACGGTTTATGTGTTTGTGGGAGGCGGTCCCTTCATGCGTAGCATATTGGGAAAAGAGATAATTTCATAAAAATAAGTGAAGTTCCATTCCAGGGACGAGCAAATGTTGTTATCCGCATTAAAACGTGTTGATGCGGCCTATTTTTGTAGCGATGATTTGTTTTAAATGATGGGACCTTTGCCTTTGTCACATTTAAATGCTTATTTCTAATAGCCATGCTGCTTATTTTCTGTCCATCAGGAAGTACCATCAGTTGTATCTTTGCTTTTAATTGCGCTTCGTTTGGTGAGTTACTTACACATAAAACTGTAAAACTTTGTTATATATTATTAAAATGGAGATTTAAATGATAAGTATTGTGAATTTAGCGATTGAAAAGATGACTATCGAGTTTTTTCTCGATAGATACCATTCCAAATTCGGTGGTAGAGTCACTCTGTAACACAAATGTCTGGCAATTCATTAGTCATATTTGAAGCTTACATAAATAAGGAATAATATTTTGTTTCAATTTCCCTATAGTTATCTGACAAGTCTTATTCAGAATTTCAGACCAAACGTAGCCGCTGGCACTGCATATATTTCAAACTCCATTTTGTCGTCTAAATTGCTACTATTATACAGCAATCATTTACTTTAGAATGTCCAATGACAGTTATAGAATGAGGCTTTACTGCTCTGTATTATGGCTCGAGGAAAAGTAAAACTATTCAGTTACTGACAACCGAGTGTAACTAGTATTTGAAGTTAGAATATCTTTTTTTCTCTCAGAGGAGAATGCGTTTATGCACCATAACCGCAGGCTAGCTAGACCTGCGGCCGTGTGTGGGACTCGAGACTGAAGCGTTCTAGTGAAACCGCGGGAGTTTAGTGGTTAGTACCACTAAACTCCCCCGGTTTTCCCTTCACACCCGATTGGGACGAGCCGGTGCCAGCCTTGTGGCTATTGACCAGCCCATCCCCGGGTACCCCGACTTGAGAGGCCTCAAGTCAGGGTGGCGCCTAGTATACAAACTATAATATCTGGTGATATTATAGTTTGTATACGTGCCGGCAAACTTCTTGAGCATTGGATGGGAGTTGCGCAGAACACGAATTTTGAGATGACTGCGCGCTATTGGTCAGAAGCAAACTTCTGACCAATAGCGCGCGCGGGCAACGTTGATTCGCGGCGCGCTCTTAATCATTCGCACTTTCCCCCAGTCCATCGACCGATGGCCAAGATGTTTGCCGGCACGTATACTTGTACTCTACATAATTATTTTAGGGCCATTTTCATTAGTGTTCGTGATTATTTAGCAGTCAGATAACAAAAAAGATGTCTTCTTTTATTAAAGTTCACATAAGAGGTAATAAGATAAATTTATCTGTCTAAAAACATAAGCGCAGTTTTGTTTATATTGATAATTTTAATGTTTGTTTTATTTTAATAAATTATTTACGTAACTTTTCTATCAAATATGTATAACACCCTTTTTTTGTTTTACTTTCGTTTATTTTCAAAAATATTAGGAGAATTATCAAAATCGAAGTTATCTCGCGCAAAACGTACTCAATGGCTACCAAATTGTGAGTCTAATTATGGGGATTCATTACACTCTAACAACGGAGTCACGCTTTCATTATTCCTATCAAAAGCTAGCTGTCGATTTTTTGCAAGTCTCAAGTTCTCAACCGTGAATAAATTGAGAATACAATCTGCATTCATCTGATAAAACATGACTGGGCGTTAGTGTTAAATGGAAAAGATCTGTGGCACGTTAACACAGAATAGTAAGGTGATTCGCCAGTATGTTTGACTAGGTCATGTTTAAGTTGTAACCATGCTGCAGAAAGTCCCTCCCGGACATGTGGGGGGAAGAAGGGGATATTTGATCGCTCAATTTGCAATAGCGAATGTCAAAACCCGTACTTTTAATATCGATTGACCACGTGACTTTTCTAAGGTACCTGTTAAATCCATACAAGACGCTATCGCTGTCAAAATGTTACTTTGTCTAGACCCCCTGATCAGACCAAAAGACAGACAAACAGAGCTATTTTTGAAAATATGTATTATTAATCATGCACTAGTATAGATTGACGGCAGCACATTAAAGAATAGTGAACCTAGTAAATAGTCCCTCAATGGAACACACCGTGACCACTCAAGAACTTGTCAACAAAAGTATAAAAAAACCCTGACACGTTAACACATATCGTCAGCTGATTACCAGCCTGGCGTGTCGGGTAAAAAGAAACGTATGTTTTAAGATATAAAAGGAAAGCAGAGGAACCGGTCCTCGATAGCAAATTAACGCGTTGGTGGGTGGATGCACTTAGGCTGGTTTCAGAGTCACGCTGACAATCATGCGAGTATCGCTGTTCTTGTAAGATAGCGACGATTTGAACTGCAAAGAAAACCGGCAGTGTATAACGCTACGCGCGTGCCGCCAGCGTTACTCTGAAACCAGCCTTAAGTTGCCAAGGACGTCTGTAATCCTAATCTAGGCGGTAAAATAATTGGATACAATGGAATAGGAGATTTCAGAATTGTTTTTTTTTATGTCAGCCAGAGGGTCGCCTGATGGTAAGCAATCACCGCCGTCAATGGACATCTGCAACTGAGCCGAGCTAGTCTCTTGTAAACACGCACATAAAGTAATTTTTAGACACGAAGACGAATTAAAATTTTACCATCCTCATTAACCATCTAATTCTAAGTTAATTTTGATCAACATAACATTTAAAAATTATATTGTGAAACAAATATTAAAAATTACGAAAATCACCAAATAATCAATGAATAAGCATCAATGAATTCGCCCGAGTTTTACGCGGGCGCGTTTACTCGTTCCCAAAAATTTTGTTGTTTTTTTTAAGTTATCATGCTATCGGCACCTATATCATTTACCTTCCGTTTACCTATTTCACACGCAAATTTTCCTGACGGTAAAAAAAGTCATCCAGTATAAAAGCCCATAAACCCTCTAGCTACAGCTGTTTTAGTCCCCACCTTGATTGCAGCAATTAAGTCTACATCAGAAATATAACTGCAGCTAATTTACTTTCCTACACAACATCCATTCATAGTCATGAAGAGAACATGTCTTGAAACTTATTGTAGCCATTAAAGATTAATAGCTTACATCTATTTAACAACCTAAGCAGACTTTCTTATTAATAATTGTTGGAGCAGTGAAACCTGAATCGTCTACAATTAACTTAATTACTAATTGGCACTTTCACTTGTCATTCGGCTGTCAAAACAAGTGATGATCACGATTTTAGTTTTTGGAGCAGATTACTGTGGTCGTGACATACGGGGTGTTGGTATCATCAATCAAAGTGTAATGATGTTTATGATGTGATGAAGTGAAATGGCTGATGGCCATATTTCGACAGCAGCTAACCTTAAAGATTTACTATGTTAAACACAGGATTGGTTTTGTACATGTTGTTTTTTTAGTGAAATTACTGGGTATATGAGACCTAATAACTGTCGTCTCTTAAGGCGGGCAACGCGCCTGAGACCCCAAGGGGGTCCCGGGTGCTTATGGGCGGCGGTGATCACTTATCATCAGGTGACCCACTTGCTCGTTTGCCCCCCTATAACATAAAAAAAAAAAAAAAAAAAAAGAGAGGTGAATGCCCAAGGAACATCTGATGGTGTGTTCAGTTCTGAATTTGCGCTGTCTGCTGTGTATAAACGGGCACAACGGGAATAATTATACACCCTGTGGCTCAGAATGTGTTCCGGCAAAATTAATGTGGGAGCCAGTACACTTGAAATGTGCCTACAGTCTGGCAGCACATTGTGCAACGCTTCTAGATGAAGCGTCCCTCAATGGAATAGGCCGCAGTGGCCGCTTACCATCAGGTGTACGATCTGCTCGTCTTGTTACACATTGCAATAAAAAAAAGTTATAAAAAAGGAACTTTCTAGTTATTTGCAGACTTCACGTCAGCAACAACATTCAGTAACATTTATATTTTCTTTTCTATTTTTAGAGGACATTTTGTTTTCGAGACGTTACAATATTATGAAACAGTGTAGTCGAATAGAAAACGTACAGTGTAATTAATTCTCATTTCCATCACATTAACATTAAATGAAATTGTTATTTCACTCACTATTAAAAATTTCAAGTACACATCCCGTCTGCAATTTAAAATGGCAAGCACTTGCCTCAATCGCGGTACAGTTGCCTCCATAATGCGTTCACGGTCTGCCCAACTATTGTCTTGGGTCCTCTTTGTCTGGCGTTCACTGTACCAACGAAGTCATTAAGGCCTTTTTATTTCATATTTTTCACCAGCCTGATTGTCGCAGGGTAGTAATTAAAATAACGTTTCTGTTTGTTTCATGTAAGTTTTTTTCTGATCCATAAATGTGGTGTTTTAAGGTTGCAGACACCATAAACAAATACTGGAAATGAAAAACAACATAAGCTTCCAATCCTAGTTTAGGAGTTTTTTTTTTATTGCTATGTGTAATAAGACGAGCAGATCGTACACCTGATGGTAAGCGCCACGTCTGCCCTTAGACAGTTCAGTGCCAAACAGTAACTAAGCAGTTACCGCCTGGCCATAGTATAATTATTATGAGTACTGCCTGGCACCGCCCTGTGCCCGCTACACCGAGACGACAGTTATTAGGTCTCATATACCCAGTAATTTCACTAGCTTCAGTGCCCTTTCCCCGAAACACACCTCATTCAATCACCTGGTTGACCTCATTAATCTATCGAAATATTAGTGTAAACATCAGTCGGGTCAGAATGATGGGACTGTATTATCACGCTTACGAATAAGGATTGGTCATCACAAACTCCAGATATGCCCCTAGCTTGGACTCAACCCCATGATGTCAAGTCCTGATATTTAAAGTACTTGACCGTTTTGTTTCACTAGACTATCGAGGCATAGTCTATTATTTTGTTGTGGTAGAGCCATGCTGTTTTACAGTACGAACGGGCCGGCTCGTCCGGGGAAGTACCACCCTTTCACATAACACCAGCGTGAAATAATAGTGACTACTATTGTATTTCGTCGTTTGTGAGAGTGCCGGAGGCTCACACCCCCCATACCCAGGCAACGCATCAGCGATCCCTCTGGTGTTGCAGATGTCCATGGGCAGCGGTGATTGCTTACCATCAGGCGACACGCTGGCTCGATTGCCGCCTCTGACATAAAAAAAGTCATCTAGTTTTATTTTAGGTAGGTATTTAAATCCCATTACTGGGCAAAATTCTCTCATTGCCCCATCTTATAATATAACTTATTTATATCGAGCAAGTCGAAATGTTGTTCAAATTATATTGCGATTCTTTCATTGTTTCTGATGCACAAAACAAAAGTATAATTACTACTTAAAGATCAGATCAAAGTACCCACGTGATCTGGTTCAATGTAATATTTCTTAAAGGTCACTAGTAATGGATATTAGCCTTCACTAGAATCTCTTACAAGTCTTGTTTCCTACACCCACGTCTGTGGTGATGTATGAGTTTACCCAGACTTTATCGGAAATGTCTAACTTTAGTAATATGTATACCAGTCTTTGTTTATGTCAACACTGATAATTATTTATTCACTATCATTTGCATGTCTTTTGACAAGTACGGCTAAGCCTACCATTGAATAATAGCTTAACCACTCAACGCCGAACCGGCATGCACTCGCGTGCCGCTTAACAATAGATTTTCTATTGTGTCTGGTGTTCCGGGGCTAGAAGGATTAAGTAAGCTACATACTTAAAGAGTATCAGCCAATTAATGTCCGGCAGTACAAACGCATGCATCATTGAATACAAGTCATCGTCAAAATGATGGGTACTTGTTTAATCACCACGCTTGCCAAATGCGAATTAGTGATCACCAACTGAATTCGAAAAATCAGATATAAACACACGACCTGAAAATTGAACCCGAGACTCCGAAATCATAGCCGTACTTTAACTACTAGACTTAACTTACAAACTATGTACCAAATAAATTCTTGCTTTGAGCTTAAATGTAACCCTAATCCATGAATGTTTAAACGTCACACACGTCTTATTGGATCTGCCAATTCATCGAATGTCGAATATTCAATCATAACAACAACTCATAACTTTCAATTCATCGAAACATCAATCACAGAGCTGGATGAATCAAAACACACCGTAAACGAGTAAAAAAACCAATCCAATAATGGACTTGATAGACCGAGACTGCATTCTACTCCTAAAGAATTCCATGGTGTATTTCAATATAGTGTGGCATCTGCCATCCATTTATATAAACCATCCAGCTATAATGGACCTCTTGAATCCTGTAGAAATCCTCCTGATGTATCTAGGGATGAAGGTAAGGAAGACGACGGGGCAGTTCAAGATAAACTGGATGGTTTCTAGTCTGATATAAAACGTGGTATTGTTGTCAGGATTCTCGCAAGACTTATTGGCAATATCGTAGATAAAGCCCTCTCAGGGAACGTGAATGCTAAATAATGGAAATAGTTTGAATGTTTCGTTAATAAAGAGGGATATGAAGTGTAGAGTTAATGGATGCAAAAACTTTCCGCATTGAATTCGATTAGACGTAAGCACTTTTCCAATTATGGAATCGCATTGAGCCAGGGTAGATCTGAAAATTAATTAAAATTTACTGCAGAAATTCAAATTTAACTTTTATTTAAACGCACAATCAAATGCAAGAAAGCTGTAATTGTTAAAAAACAATTATGCCTTTTTTTTATAAATAAAGTTTACGAGCCTAACCATTTATCATGCAAAAAACTATTCCATTGATAAAAAGTACGCTGTAATAAAATAAATTACTGGTATGTTTAATAAAACAAACTCCACACTAATTCGTACACTACACAATATTACCTACCGTAGGTTGGAACATCCAATTTACTTCAGCTTTCCGCTGACGCTAATAAAAATTTTAAGTGCACGCGAAATTATGAAGCATAAATGTAATTATCCACATATAGAAGCCACAAAAGGCCGAGCTGTAAAATACCTAAGTGCCTGAATATTACGAGCTCCTGTTCTCAGAAGGTTGAGGGAAAACCGCTCATAAATTGAAAAGAATAGGGACCCGCCTCTGAAATTGACAGTTTTAATAAAGTTAATTGTGAAACAAAACTAAAATTCGTTATCTGTGAGCTATAAATATTTTATAGCGGCATCTTTAATATAGAAAAACAGGTTGCAGTTGACAATGTGGCATCCGGAATGGGGGTAATCCGAATATAGACATAATATGTCTTAGCGTGTACGTCTAAAGCAAAAATGGACTGTATCATGTCTGCGAAAGAAGCATTATAACTTGCAAACATCTTGAGGTGACATAATGAGGTCCAGATGAGAAATGTCGAGATTAGAAATGAATGCTTGCTTGGGGATTATCTTCGAATAATTTATGATACAAAGAACATGCTTCTAACACGGTTTTGATTGCCATGTAATGCAACTGTGTTCAATGTTTGTATCGATGTTTTTTTTTTTTTATCAACAGGTTACATTGAGTAATGGGTCGGTTTATCTCTTAACATAATTGCTTTAATTTATAATGTTGTACTCTCACCTTTATGAGAAGATTTTAATGAATTGTTCCTTGACAGTAAATATTCTAATTAATTTGAGAAAATGACGATATTTTATCGCTTAATGTACATTGTGAAAATTAGAAAACCATTATGTTGTCATTATAATTATAAATGACAAATAAAACACATTCATTATTGATCTGTTTTCACTCCGATTCCAATGAAATGAGGAAAAATGACAAATTACAGTTCGCTCACTTAAATTGGTTTAAAATTACATATAAACACGTCTTGCATTCATGATTCCGCATTTTATTGAACAAAAACGCGAGCTAAAAGTCGCATAAATTTTAAACCTTATTATTTACTGTATGTGATATTACATTTCTGAAATTACGTCTTCGTGTTTCAAAATTAATAGAAGGTAATTATGACACTTACACGTTTATGTAAAATGCTATTTACTTTCATAATAAAACCATTTTTAAAGGTCAAAACTCTAATAAATATTATGCTATAAAGATATGTATAATTTTAACCTTTATTTGAACCTTTATTTTAATGACTTGTATGTGAAACTGCTACACACTTCCGCAAACCTTAAAATAACTTTCAATCTATAAGCTATAAAGCAAAAAAGCTCAGGTCCGATCTTACATGTAGTACTGCTGCCACCTTTGGGACGGCTCAGCGAAATACCAACTTGCTGCACTGGACTCGGTAAAACGCAGAGCCAAGAGAATAATAGGTGACAAAAAACTGGTGGCGACCAAGCTGCAGCACACAGCCTGGCTCACAACGCCGTAAAGTTGCTTGCCTATCGATCTTCTATAGATTGTACTTCGGAGAGTGTGCTCAAGAGCTGCATGAGCTCATACCACCATCACCTTTATTTCATCAGACATCCAGACGCACGGCCGGCTACCACCCGTTCTTAGTTGATATACCTTTAATACGCACTAAGCGCTTCTCATCATCTTTTATAATGCGCACAGCTAAGAGTGGAACTCCCTGCCTGCGTCTGTATATCCGAGTGCATATAACTTGACTCTCTTTAAGTCTAGAGTAAATAGGCATCTTCCGGGCAAGCTCGCTCCATCGTAGATCCCATCTCTGCTCTAGAGCACGATTGGGGTCAAGAGGAAGCCCATATCAGGATAAAAAAAAGCTATCTTCTTCCCAACGAAATGGGCATGGAAGAAATTATATACTATGTATATTCATATTCTGTTGAAAATAATGAATTAAGTAATTACAGACCAACGTGCAAAACTATTCCTAATATTAGATAGGTCTTTCACATTTATCTGACGTTTATGAGATCTCCCTGAAATATTGCAGGAACTAAAAATATAAAGTCAAAGCGTCACATTTATTGCAAATACAAAACAAACCCAAATGCACAATTGTCATTCTCAAAAGGCATATTGCAAGTCTCTTGATAGCAGCACAAAAGACGATTCAAAATTGGCTCCAAACGTTTTATAGGCGACAATAATGTAATAATTTAAAGTCACAATTCAATGGTAATTCAGTATAATAAGTCTTCGAGAAAGGTCTAACAGCAGATACAATCTAACTGGGAAGTGTTACATGATAAATAAAATCAGTTTGCACGTCAATACCTAGCGGTATATTCGTTATAATTTTAAATTAATCGCAGTGAAGCAGAAGCTTATGATATTATATATAAATACGTTTTGATATTCCGATCGTTATCAAAAGAAAAGAGAAAGTAAGATATTTATAATACTAGCTCTGATTTAATGTTATTCATGATACAAATGTTTTATTGAACCATTCGATTTTAATTCACATACTTAATTGATTTTGATGGAATACCCGCATGCTTCGGCCAGTAAATTATTGCACTTTGCACTTTATCTGTATTAGTTTAAAGCTCAAAGAACGAAAGCTTAAGCGTTTCTAGATCAATAGGGAAAACAATTCGCGGTTACATTCGAGATTCTCATCTCGTATTCATTGGTTTGCCGGCGTGCCGCAAGGCAGCGTACTGGGCCCACCTTTGTTTCTTTCATATAAAATCGACAATAAACGGTTTACTTGAACGCCAGTGGAAAGTACACTTTACGGTACTGATTCAGCGGTTGGATAAGTTTCTGCATGAATTCAATTACTATGGGGTCGGTGACCCTTGGTGTATGCAATGCGCGCTTATGGTACAACAGCTTAGTGACACTTTATGTTTAATTGCGATGTGCTGAAGATACAAGTAATTATCAAGTGTCTGCAAAAAATCAGGTTTAATGACTTTGGTAATTAACAGTAAGTAACGGTTATAATGTACATGTAATATGTAGCTTGAATATGACATGTATATTAATGAAGTGTAACACTGTTGCCGTGAATATTATGCGTGCATATAATGTTTTATAATAATTTATAAACTGATTGCATTGGAAAGTCTAAAAGAATTTGATGCATCAGTCACTTTTTAATTTATAATAGCATGGCTGCTTTCGATGTAGCCTTCTATTATGTTTATTTGTGGTTTGCTGTCATGTAACATCGATCACAAAAGTAATATAGTTTTATCTAATTTGACACTTTTATTTTCATTATGTCAGCTATTTAGTTTATCAGAAAGTTTTCTATCGTAATGATCCTTTTGTACAACATTACATTGCATGAAAGAAGTACCTATAATGTATTTTTTTCTTTTGATTACTACTTTCACTCTCTGTTTTTGACATGCGCATTTATTTTGCTTTGCTGTCTTACAGCAAATCAAATTTTCGATACCTCCAATGAACACTACGCTAACTTCAAAAGTGCAGGTTTACAGGAGGAGCTCTTGAAAGAAAAAAGTTGATAAAATCTTTATTTTTGTAGTTATTTTCTTGATATTTTTTGTGTGAGTAACTAATTTACTGATGCTTAAGATCCGCATAGTAACATTTAAAAAAACTTATGGGTTTTTTAATTAGCCTCACTTAGCGGGATGTAACGCAGAAAGCTCTAATTTAAGATCGGGATACACTCCGCCAATCCTAAGTTAGCGGAATATATTCGGGAATATTACAGGCTACAAAATAATAAATTAAATGTATACTACATAAAATAAAATTAATAATTACATTTAAAATCGACTTCATTACCAATTTAGAGTATTTTGAACAATGTTTTTATTATAATTAGATCGTAATTTATAAATAAGAAAAGTTAGCGTTTTGTAGTAGGATAAGTCGAAAATCGTTGAGCCGTAATACAAGCCGCTAACAATTAAATAGCGTAGAGTATCTTAACTGTGTCATTACTTAGCGGCCTTTCGTCCATATTGGTAACTAAGCTTATGTAACCAGTTCCAAAAAATATTATTTTTTCGTTGGTGTTTTAAGTAGTTGTGAGGGAAGAATTATTTTTCCACTTCGTAGATTAAATTATTTCCATTATAGTAACCCGAGACATTGTGCAAAAAATCCCGATATGATGTGGGATTGTTGTGATATACAACTGGCTCGGTGTAGTTGATTTGAATTAAAACGTACTATGCAAAACACTTTTAAATCATTTATTAATACTTAGAAAAATTTTAGGCAGTGGCCTATTACTGTAATATCTTAAATTTTTAATTGCTGAATAGTTGCACTTATTTCTGTGTCAATTTCATGATAATTATTTGGTATTTTTTCGTTTTAAACTGCTGAATTTATTTATTAAATTTTTGTTTCCTTCATTAGAATGCCCAACACTTATGCGATGGATGGGTTATTATTTTCCACAAAACGATTAATTATAGCATGCCATCCTTCCATATGGCTGCCATCCTTAATACTGCTTAACTGTTCCCCTTCACAACACCAGATTTTAACGAATCTTGTAGCCAGTTACGATCGAAGTAAAAATTTAATTGTGCTATTAGATCAGCTAATATATTTTATAAGCAATTGGGCCAAACCTGCACATCTTGCAACATGTCGCCTCTGAGCTGGCTTGATACTTAGCTGTTCCGCTTTTTTAAAAAGACTTTGACTAAAGTGGTTAAAACAATCTTTTACATCTGTTTGAGGATATGGTTTCTGAATGGAATTAAAAGCAAATCTTCAAAAGCAACAAGCATTTTACGTGTTTTCCAGAGAGGAAATTTTGTAAAGGATTTTTTTTTTCTTGTCTTGGTTTTGGAGGATGGCAAAAAACAATGGTACTATTTTTGGGTAATAACAATCTAGCTGTGAATGGTAAAGTAAAAAAAATCAAAAGTGCTAGTAACAACTTTGTCGTCAAAATTCTAACGTCATTTATTTAATCAGCCAATAAAAAGCTGAAAAAAAATCGTTTCCTCCATAACTAATAAAATTCACAATTATTAATATTTGGTTTACTTGACACCCAACACATAGTATAATAAACAATCATTATAAATGACTGTAAGTCATTATACTAATAATTATTTTCCGATAGAAGTGGCCAGTCACAAACATTTAACGTTCATAATAGATAGCAAAAAGTTACAAAAATGGAAAAATTATTCTTTTTCCACAACTAGGTAGTTACCAAACAGCAAAAAAAAATTATTTTGTAATTAGTTACATAAGCTTAGTTACCAATATGGACGAAGGGCTAAGCGGTTCGTTTTATACTAGAAAACAAAACTCTTGTGTTATAATTGTAGCATTTCATGCAGCTATTTTCGATTTTAATTTACTACAAGTTAGCGAAAATTATTAAACTTAGTAATGTTTAACTCTGATTTACACTACGTTATATAATTATTTGTTCAAAAGTGCATTCAACGGGCGACACACACCGCTAACTGTCACATGAACAAATACTTTCCCGCGCAACACCCCGCCAACTCCTAGTTGGCGGCGTATCTCCCGCGGGCCGGCAGTCGCGCTAGCCGAATACACATCGCTATATTAAGACAGCGGCTTGTCCACCCCGTAATTGAAGAAAGTACCTTTACTTGGCGTTATGTAAATCTCAAAACTTTTTTGTTTTTAAAGATATTGTCATGAAAATTTGGGGGCATAATATTAGTAAAAAAGTGGGTTGATTTCTATAAAAAACGAAAAATGGCAAATTTTGAGTTAGCGTAGTGTTCATTGGAGGTATCGAAATGTGATCATACTCAATGATCTACTTCACGTTATTTGTTAGGAAATCTTTTTGTGTTTTGACTAAATACTGAATTCATACAATTTATTTTACTTAAGTACGGACGTTGTTTTAATAAAAAATACTTTTCTATTTCTTTTGTTATTTTACTTTAAATCATTATTATATTTCTTTTTCTTTTAAAAATATCTAAACAATATTTTTATAGAATGTTGTTAATTTTAAACAAATAGATTTGGTCCATTTATCTATGCAGAAAATTTCCTTGTCATCGTTTTAGTCCGTGTCCAATGTCTCCCTATGACCTTTATCAGGTCGTTGCACCAGCTTGTTGCTACGCTACGTTTTGCATTCGGTATAGTTCTGGTACTAGGTTTAATCCATTGCCACTTTAGACTAGATTTTGATAACACCTAAAATTAAAATCACAATATTATGCTTTACTCATATTCTACAAAGTTGCAGTTATGAATCGTCAGACTTGAATATTTTAGAGTGACTCTATCCACCGGATGTTGATTTGTCTATCGAGGAGATAACGTTCGTGACTTGTCTTCAGGTTACAAATTTTCCAAAATCTAGAAAGATTAGGTAATCAGTCCACTTAAGTGAGTCACTGTCATAGTACACTATCCGTCAATGCCATAGATGACTATAAATTGTGCATGTTATTCTTTAATTAATTAGTTTTATGAAATACTATATTTATTGGAACAAAAATCGAAATTAGCAAGAAAAATAAACTATATGTAAGTAATATGTAGTTTACATAATTAAAATATTCTTATTAGTTACAGTTACAACTTAAATGCATGTCAATTTAATATATTTAAATAAAAGAACTTGTTTACAAAATTACAGATAAGCCATTAAGAACACATAACAATAAAATTTAGCTTCTTGATAGCACGATGTAAAGTTAATGGTTTTAGTTAAAGCTTTGCAAAATTCATTGTATTTTATCACCACTGAATCGTATTTATTTTATGAACACATAGACTTAAAGTAATTTGTTTAAGTCCTTTTGCAGTGGATTTAAACTTAAACGGCAAAACCCAGTCGTATTGACTACCTTTAACCGCCACATTACAAGTTTTTACTTCCCCATTGCATCGGCCGTTACACCATTATTGCTTATATCATGGTATTTACCATGTACATCTTCAAGTGTTGTTAAATGCTAAAAACACTGACTTTCTAATCTGTTTTTGTGTAAATCTTATTGGGATTCCGTGAACACACCAATAAAATTGGAATCGTATGGGTATCGTTCTTAGCATACAAATGTTTACTGTAGCGCTCTACAGTGATGGTGATTCTTAAGTGTTAGGGATCATGCAGTTTATGCTATGTACAGATTAATTGTTCATAATATTGTATGTAGTGAGTGCTTAAATTGATTCAATATTTGTTTAAGTTATATTTAATTAGTATTTGCCAGCTATTACTGATGTTTGAGCTAAGCTCATTACCAATCGTTAAAACAAATATTCATATTTCATGTATGTATTAGCTTTGCGAATGTTGACTCTTATTATTTACTTTTATATTTGTAAATAAGGATTATGCTGGCCTTGTAATTTTAACGCTGACTGACTTAAATAGTGAACCTCAAAATACTGGAGCTACATTTATTGTTTTGATGTTATTATTTAATGTGAAATTCTATTATCGTCATTTTTAATAATTATGTAAATTGATTTTCAAATGACCAATGTTCTTAAATTATTTTTTGTACAAAATTAAATTGCAATAGCCACTTCATATCATATCTGGACAAAAGAGACATAATGATGCCAAAATCTCCCACCCGTGTCGAAATGCACTGAATTCAGGAAGGCTTCAAAAAAGTCTGTCTATGACAGTTCAACGACCTTCACTTCCTTCCTGAACAATGACCGGTGCGATTAACGGATTAATTAATCGACTAGAAGCGATGCTTTTTGCAGAAGCAAAAAGTTACATAACGTTTTTTGCTCTTCAATTTGTGCGAGACACGCCATTGACTTGATCTAATAAGGCTACTGAGGTCAAAATATTTTTATTTGAGCATTGCTTTATTTACCGTAGCATTATCATGTCAAAATATTATGCTAGTACGAATATTATTAGCCCAAGATATGATCTCGAACATCTTAAACAGTTAATTTGTGATTGAAGTCATATTTAAATTACAAATTGGTTGCTATACGAGTAAATGTCAAGATTGAATACAATTTTTATTGGTTATTTAATCTGAAACTTTTTATTGAAAAAAACAACAGGAAATCTCGATGACAGTCTCTTGCGGAAAGCATTAGACGATTTTTATATTTTGTAAAATGTTATGATAGGTAACTTGGATCAAGTAAGATCTAAACTAAGAACGAGTAATATAGGGTCGAAAGTTCTTACTTATTTTAGTGCGTGCTTTGTGAGTGATCAGACTTGCTTGCTGTACAAAATTTGGGGTATTCCTCGAAGCGCAACGTTTTCAAGCGTTTGGACGAAAAATTCTGATCATCCATTTACTTGACGATTTTTGCAACCTTTCTCCCATGTCTCAAGTACTTTTAAAATCCCGTTCCTTTGAGTCTCCTTCATTTCTATTGTTATTTTTTTGCAGAGGTTCAACTTCACCAATTTGACGGTCAAGTCATTGTTCATTATCTTCGAAATCACCGTTCATAATTAGCTGACCCTGTTGGCATGCTAGGTGCAACATTAATACTTTGAGAATACAGTTCCCATTTTCTGATATCAATGGTAGCGGGAATGGTCTTGTACACAATTTGCATATAATGAGTATTTATGACTTCGCTGTCGGAGTCCGCTACTATTCTCAGAAACTATATCATATTTTCATCTTTGACCTAGAAAACGGTATGGTTTAGTGAGAGGATTAGAACCTGATATTCTGTGAACTAATCTTGTGAGTTATATAGCGATGTAAAATAATAAGGGCCATTCGATCTATCTCTCCAAAAAGAATGGTGATATCTTCCAATTTTGGAAACTGACTGAGTTATCTTCTTGGTTTCGAATCCCCATTATAATATTATACTGAAGCTATTTTGGGGTCAACTAATTGTCAATGTCACTACAGATTATTAGATACATAGTTACTAACGTGTTCTACTGTCATCTTATTTTTAACATTTGTAATTAGTCATGTGATACGAATGCCTATTTAGTATCTGAATTTGTTGCTCCCATCGGGAATGCCACATTCCTGCTTCTCTTCTTCTTCTTCATCCCAGCGTATTCCTGATTGCATCCAGTATGGAGCTCAGGGTCCGCTTCGACTATGATCCTAGTTTTTTTTTTACACAGAGGCAGTCAGGATGACCTCACTCCACCTTATGGTAAGCGGAAGTGAGGTCCAAATATAAGGTTGACTGGCTCAATAGATCATAGTACCCATTGAGCCAGTCACCCTCACCCTGAAGGCTTGCATAGATTTGACAAGCCTGGTTATTACAATGCCACATTCCTGCTTCTTTTGGAACAATTAGCTAAGAAATACTTTCATTCTTAAGGTTTAATTCTAAAGGATATTGATTGTACATCGAGTCTTAGACCATTGTCCTGTCTTACTAGCGCCTGTGGTCTGCCAATTAACTTTTTGTTTTATCTTGGTTTTATTTTCGCCGAGATAAAAGCAATCTTTCGCTTCAAATTGAGCGTTAATAAGAGGTGATTCTTCATTCTGTGAATCTGAGACGTAAATATTTTAGTATGATTATGTTTTTTGCCTTGGTTTACTTGAAACTATAAAATAAATTCCATCGTAAGCACAGAATATATAATAGTACTAACGTATCGTAAGATTACATACTTATACTACTTTATATTTAGAGGTCATCCTGACTGCCTCCTTATAAAAAAATAAATAAATACTTATGAAACCTTTATCGAAATTCTTTTTCTATCCTTATTTTTTAGGTCGCTGGTTCGATCCCCGCTCACAGACATTTCTGTTGTCAGACACTCATGTAGTACAAGTTATGCTTAGTTTGGGCTAAACGGCGCCGCGTAAATAATTTATGGGAATGTTAAGATACTTCTGATAAGATTTCGATCAACGTTAAAGACCACTTAAGCGTTTTAAGTAAGGCTTAAAAACAATGCAAGTTCCGTTCTATGCACGAGTTAACGGTATGCAAACATAAACTTATCTCAAAACAGGAAACTACGAGTAAAGTTCTTCGTGCCACTTAATATTCATAATTTTTTTACACTGTTGCCATGGTAACAGCGGTTTTATGACTAGCCGGTGGTTCTAAAAGCTTATTATGATTTTTATTATATTTTTTGCAAAATTTCCAATGACGTTCAATTAAAAATCTAGACTCCCAATCACGCTCAAATATTGTCCGAAGCAAAAGTCTGCCCACCCGACTATTGGGCAGAGTTTTCGTTTAGTTGTATACAATTGACATTAAACACTAACTGCCACGAGTTAAGGTGTTAATTTGAACGAATGTGTTAATGTCATCTGTGTCAACGCCGCTCGGACGTTTTTTGAGGAATTTTTCTTAGAGATTGGGTGTCTAGTTGTATATTGAACGTCATTGAAAATTTCACATAATTAGTTGCACAAGCGTTTTGCCTGATCTAGTCAGGGTAAGCTTGCACCATGATGCAGGATGAATTTAGCCATGCTGTTTTACAGTACGAATGGGCCGGCTCGTCCGGGGAAGTACCACCCTCTCACATAACACCAGCGTGAAATGATAGTGACTGCTATTGTGTTTCATCTGGTTTGTGGTAGTGCCAGAGCCCCCCCCCCCTCTAAAAAAGGACGGCAACGCATAAGCGATCCCTCTGTCGCAGATGTCCATGGGTGGCGCCGGCGGTGATTGCTTACCATCTGGCGATCCGCTGGCTCGTTTGCCGCCTCTGACATAAAAAAAAATATGATATTGGAGCGACTTTCGTCAAACATCCGTAACTCTTGATAAGGGAACTAGACCAATTGGATCATGGTTACTCAGGCATTAACTAGATTCCTCACGATGTTTTCCGTCACCCTTTGGCTAGTAGTAAATATGCATAATGAAAAATCTATAAGAGCTTCGAGTTTCGAACGTTAAAAACCAAGTGGTTACGGCAACTGTTCCATAAAAATCTGATAAAAGCAAAACGAAGTCGCATGTTTAAGATATAGCAATCTATGTCCAAGTCTATGAAAAACCGGGGACAGTAGATGGGAAGTTTATAAAAAGTTTGAGCACCACTGACCATCGCAACGTAACTTGACTTATGGTAGAACCTAACGTTCTCGTATTATGTTATGTTTACGCACAGACGGACAAAAACTCGCTAACGAATGGAGCCATAAACTCATACAACACGATTTACTGCTAACAAATATGAATGAAATGTTATATTTCTCTTCTATTCTATAAATCTTACTATTGTGAACGCGAATTTGTGCGGATGAATGGATAATTGGATGGATGCTTGTTAGTCTTACATGGAACATGGAAAACATGATTTTATTTATGAAGGCTATAAAAGACATAATTAAAAAGAAAAGTTGTATTTTTTTTTTAAATCACACGATTAGCATAGAAATTTAATTACAACGGTTTTGAAAATCTTATCACTGTCTGTAGCAGACCGATTTATCTACTGTAGGATCATTGTCTGATGTTGGAGTCACCATCTTTGGTTTGTCATAATATACCTAAATGCCTGCGGCTGCGGGTGACGATTACTTTGCTAGCGTGATGCAGGATTTCATATCCTATCCTACTAATATTATAAATGCGAAAGTCTGGATGTTTGGATGTTGAGATGTTTGGATGTTTGTTACTCAATCACGCCTAAACGGCTGAACGAATTTAGATGAAATTTGGCAGATGTATAGTTTATAACCCGGATTAGGACATAGGCTATAAAATTCCTACGGGAAACGTCTCATTCCCGCGGGAATAATTTTGAAACTACTGAACCGATTTGAGTAATTCTTTCACTGTTGGAAAGCTACACTATCATCGGTGAACATAGGATCATTGAAACCGGAAATGTGGGGGGAAGGGGGGGATATTTCATAAAAGAGATTATGCGCGGGTAAAACCGCAGGCGGAAGGCTAGTTGATCACCACCTCCTTCTGTAATCAATTTGTAGGAGTGTTTGGTGGGTACTTGATGTTTGCTGATCAAGTGATAGGTCGCCACAATTCCATCAAGCCAGAGACAGCAGTATTTCCGCAGTTTTCTATAAATCTTACTATTGTGAACGCGAATTTGTGCGGATGAATGGATAATTGGATGGATGCTTGTTAGTCAAAACATGATTTTATTTTGATGAAGGCTATAAAAGATAATCTAAAAAAAGAAAAGTAGTATTTTTTTAAATCACACGAAAAGTTCTTATTATTATTGTGAACGCGAATTTGTGCGGATGAATGGATAATTGGATGGATGCTTGTTAGTCAAAACAGGATTTTATTTATGAAGGCTATAAAAGACATTTTTATTAAAGAAAAAAAATTTTTCAAATCCCACGGATAGTATTAACAACGGCTTTGAAAATCTTATCACTGTCTGTAGCAGACCGATTTATCTACTGTAGGATCATTGTCTGATGTACCATCTTTGGTTTGTCATAATATAAATGCCTGCGGGTGACGATTACTTTGCTAGCGTGATGCAGGATTTCATATCCTACTAATATTATAAATGCGAAAGTCTGGATGTTTGGATGTTGAGATGTTTGGATGTTTGTTACTCAATCACGCCTAAACGGCTGAACGAATTTAGATGAAATTTGGCAGATGCATAGTTTATAACCCGGATTAGGACATAGGCTATAAAATTCCTACGGAAAACGTCTCATTCCCGCGGGAATAACAATTTTGAAACTACTGAACCGATTTGAGTAATTCTTACACTGTTGGAAAGCTACACTATCATCGGTGAACATAGGATCATTGAACCCGAAAATGTGGGGGGAAGGGATATTTGATAAAAGAGATTACGCGCGGTTAAAACCGCGGGCGGAAGGCTAGTTGATTCATAATACGTAGTAGGTCACCACCTCCTTCTATAATGAATTTGTAGAAGTATTTGGTGGGTACTTGATGTTTGCTGATCAAGTGAGAGGTCGCCACAATTCCATCAAGCCAGAGACAGCAGTATTTCCGCAGTTTTCTCAAGAACATGTTTACAGCCTTCGTCGTTACTACTGGTTTTATGACCAGTTGCGTTTTACTCCGGCCACAATATCGATCTTTAAGAGACACCAAGTATAGATTTTCTGCACTTTCGACATGCTTACAGTTATTTTTAAACTCGAACTGCCTCCGTGGTAGTTGCTAGTGATGCTAGTAGGTCACACTTTGAAGCAACGCCTCCAAGATGGGTCAAATCTTAGGTCGGATCAAAAATGTGTTTTTGGATTTTTCTGTTCGGAAAATACATGCGGAGTCTCGTAGCTCGGAAAGCAGGTCAGGAGGCGTGTCCTGTTTGTTCGCTAAAGTAAATTTCTGGTATATTAATTTTTTGTTGGACTGTTTAATTGAGTATATACCACTAGGTCGGCGGTGACAGAAAACATCGTGAGGCAGTATTCTTAGTCGCATAGCTGCGTAGCAATGATCCAATTGGTCTGGGCATTGGGGAAGCTGGTTAACCAGCTGCTCCAATATAATAAATGAATTTGTCAAATCTAGAATGATGGCGCAAGGGTACCCTTACTATTTTCAGGCAATATGCTTGGAAAAAAAATAAAGATAAGGCTGTGTAAGTCTGCGTAGCAATGATCCAGTTGACCTTGTTTCCTGTTGAAGGTTACAGATGTCAGAAGACGGCAGTCGTCCCAATATAGAACTCTCCATGTAACTTGCCAAGTCCTGAATCATGGTACAAACCGTCCCTCACTGACAAAGTACCCTTACTAGCTTGATAGAAGATAAGGTTATGCTAAACTATGACTTGAAATCTGAGATGACTTCACCCAACGTCTGATCCAAATCTAAAGGTGAAGATCTATATCGGCCTAAACGGTTGTTATTGCGTGCGAGTGCTATAACCGCCATATCTGTTCAGAACACGCAAAGGCTATTTAGCGGGGATTGTCTAACTACTGTTAATACTGTTATGTAACAAGAGTTGGCATGATAGGCATCTTGAGGATAGTGATCTCAACCGTTTGCCCTTATTCTAATTCTGCGCTTATAAATGGAGTGGCGTGGAATTTCACTGTACGCATAGTAAATTATTCAATTGTTCTAAATAGTTTTCTTTTTACAACTAGGAACTTTTTAGAGTCCGTCTAGCTAACTACCAGTCCTACGGATGATATCATGTATGTGCCGCCAATTATGGCGCTATTAAGCTCTGGCTGTCAATTTAATTGCCACAAGACAGGTTATGGCACTCTTTCGGGTGTGAAAGGGAAACCGGGGGAGTTTCTTGGTTAGTGGTTCTACTCTTGAGTCTCACACACGGCCGCAGGTCAGGCTAACCTGCGGTTATGGTGCTACAATTAAAGCTCGAAAATATGAAGAAAAAAGATGAAGGACAAAGCACGCAAACTGGGTTGCGCAGCGACCCAAAGTGAGTCTTGTTGACCTCCGACAATAAGAGTCCCACATAGGTCTTTCCTACGCAATCTCCTGCCAGTTATCTGCATTGAGTTCGCGCAGGCCTTTCTCCAAAGCACAAAGCTTGATGTTTATTTAATGTATTCAATATCAGTATGACTTAATTTCGGATTACGAATGCTAATGTCATTTGCATCAATTAGTTAAACAATGCGCCAGTTATAACATATTCGATTCACGAGCGAATAAACTCGTTCTGTTATGTTTTCATTAACATTAAATTATTTCGTTTCGGCATCGTAATGTTTGTTTTACGAACTACGTTTCAATTATTTGAATTTAATGTTTCGATTGTTGTTTTTTTATTCGATGTTTTTGGCAATGGACCGATAAATAGTAAACGTTTTCTCTGGCGGAAAATCGACGAATATTTAAGATCAGGTCAATGACATTTACAGGTAAGTTAAATAAAGTACCCGGCTCGTTAGTGGGTCTTAAAAATTGGAGATCGTGGGTTCGATTCCCGCCTTGAAACTGGTCAGTGGGAGAATTTTTACCGAGTGTGAATGACTATGTCTCTGGTCAAATCTGCCTCCGTACTAGCTTTGGCTAACTTTTCAGTACCCTTCAGAGGAGTCTACAGTGTGACAGCACATTAAGAGAAGTTTGCTCCCTAAGTGTCCCTCAATGACAGACACTGTAGTGACCGCTTTACTATAAAGTGGGCTGCGAGCCTGTTTGCCAACTAAAATTAATTCGATTATAATTGCAATTTTTTCAATTCCCTTTTAGAATTTCAATATTTTTATTCTTAAGTGTTTATGCTATTGAATTTTCTGACGCATCACAAGCATCTACTCATAACCACACCATACTTAATCAATATCACTGAATAACCAATTAATGCCAGTCAATGAAAAGGCCAAGATTAAGGTCGGCGACTAAAGCGGCTGGTTTTTCAAGTGTGGACTTTCTACGAATGTAAGTGCATAGATTTGTAGGTTAAACTTGTCTAGTTACTCAGTAATGCAATCACGTGTTGTACCAGTCTTTCTATGGATAGATTTTTTGTGTACCGGAATATATGTAATGCGGTACGCTTTTAGAATACATTTACTAACGACCTTGATGGTATTTTCTTCTGCGGAGTTCAGAATTTTTGCCAGATAAGGTGTTAACAGCGTTACTTTCAATTATTTAAGTGGCAGATGTAAGCCGAGTTGTCATTGGATTTTAAACTAAGTTATTATGACCAAGTTACCTAAATTTAAAAATTTTTTCTTCATTCAATTCATTCTTTCCTGCGGTCTTTAATATCCCAAGATTTTCAGGTTCTCGATAAAGCTAAAGAGTGTCGCATATAGAGAAATCTTTCGCGTCGTTTCTGTTGAAGCCAAGATACTCATCTGATCCTAATGGAACGACTTAAGCATGAGGATCCTATGGTATATTGTGTCACAGTCTGGAGTCTGGAAAGTGATGGCGTAAAACGCCCTGCCTCGGAAAGCACGTTAAGCTCTTTGTCCTGTGCCTGATCTCTTCAGTCGTGTCAGCCTGCTGTCCCACCGTATTATGAGAGTAAGGGAATAAGGCGTGCATCTGTGCTTGCGCACTCTCTTGTGCACTATTATATTCATGTGTAGTTGTTTGAATCCTAAAGATTCCACCATGGCCGGAAATTCATTATTTATTTATTGCGCCATCTATCGTCAGTTTCAAGAATTATTTATGACAAGGTGTTAGACGCTTGCTAACCAAAGGTCACTATTAATTTAATTTAAGATAAAAAAAGATGTAGGCCAAATTTCTGACCCCGTCTGTGTATCATCTCTGGGCGGTGCTAACGGCGTGGCCGAGTGTACCCATTGTGATGTGACTCCTCAGATTGACCTTACTTGCTGTCGATAGCTTTAATTCGATCTTGTTAAGTTGATGTGACTGTATCAAGTGCACAGTGTAGGAAAGTGTGGTGAAGTAATCTACAATTAGGGAATGCAATCTCGATCTCGCGAGATCTCGTTTTCGCGAGATCTCGGCCTTTTTTTGCGAGATTGAATCTCGGTCGAAAACAGGACGAGATCTCGCGAGATTAACGAGATTGCACTCGAGCACAAAAACCTCTTCGAAGCCCGAACTGACACGGTCGGACTTGCGATCTGTCGGTTTCGTTTGGTGCGGGTGAGGCGGCGGCTTGAGATAGTGGTTGTGGGAGGTGTCTCTCAGTTTCGTTCGTGTCGGGCGTGCAACAATGAGGCTCAAACAATGTTTGAGCCTTGATCATCGAAGGAGGATTGCTTGCCTCTCTGTCTTTTACAGACTCCACTTTGGCGAGTGTTCTTCTCAACTGCACGACTTAATTTCGCCAGCTCCGTTCCATCACTGAACTACTAGACTGAGAGACTCCATCCGTATGCAGTCGAGAGAGAGTCAAGATCACGGACTAAGCGATTTGCTTCGTCTTTTTTGACACGCACTGCGCGGGGGTGGAACTCTCTGCCTGGGTCAGTCTTTCCTACCTATCCATTATAACTTGGGGCTCTTCAAGGCCAGAATTAACGGGCCTTTCCTAAGCAAGGTTCCTCTATTGGTGACCGCATAGTTGTTTAACATCAGGCAACTGTGTGGTCAAGTGCTGGCTTAGTTCAAACATAAAAAAAAAATATACTGAAAAAAAACGTAAAAATAAATACTGGTTTCTGATGTTTACGCGGTTACTACTCATTAAATAAAATAATAAATAAATAAATATCTCTGGACATTATTCACACAGCGCCATCTAGCCCCAAACTAAGCATTAGCTTGTGCTATGGGTGCCAGACAACGGATAAACATTACTTATATAATTTTTTTTTTGTAAATACATACATATTATACATAGAAACACCCAGACCGATACAAACAGATATGTTCATGCACACAAATGTTTGTACCGTGCGGGGATCGAACCCGCGACCTCTGGTGTAATAACCGACTTCTCGACCATTACACCAAATGGCTCGTCAAAACAACTTAAAACGGATAAAAAAACGCGATATATTCTACATTTTTAATTTACTTAAAACCCGACGTTTCGACCACTTTCCAACAGTCGTGATCACGGATTTAAAATGTAGAATTTTTCGCTAGTTTTTATCCGTTTTACGTTGTTTTATTTCGTGAAAATAAATGTTTACCTGATAATACTTATGATTTTTATTATAATTCTATCCAAGTGTAATCAAATATTGTGATTATTTGCAAAAAAAACGCAAAACTGCCAATCTCGCGAGATCTCGCAACACTGATTTTCATAATCTCGCGAGATCTCGCTTGAGCCCTAATCTCGCGAGATTTGCATTCCCTATCTACAATATAAAAGAAAGTGGTGTTAGTTACACTATTTATAACTCAAGAACGGATGAACCGATTTGGCTGAAAATTGGTAGAGAGGTAGCTTAGAACAAGGAGACGGACAGGATACTTTGATGGGGGAAGGGGGGATAGGATGGGGGAAGGGGGGGGGGGAGTAGTTGAAAAGGAAATTACGCGTGGGTGAGACCGCGAAGTCGACCGCTAGTAGAATAATAAATATTGGACAACAATACTTAAATTGTTCTGACTTTAAAGTATGAAGCTTCAACACTAATATTATTATAGGTGTCAGAAGCAACTAAAGTACCACAAGAATCTTTCTTTCACAGAGAGTTTTATCCCGATCCAGTCATGGTACGCTTACAACATGACGAGCCATTTGGTGTAATGGTCGAGAAGTCGGCTATTACACCAGAGGTCGCGGGTTCGATCCCCGCACGGTACAAACATTTGTGTGCATGAACATGTCTGTTTGTATCGGTCTGGGTGTTTCTATGTATAATATGTATGTATTTACAAAAAAAAAAGTATATAAGTAATGTTTATCCGTTGTCTAGCACCCATAGCACAAGCTAATGCTTAGTTTGGGGCTAGATGGCGCTGTGTGAATAATGTCCAGAGATAATAATGTCCAGAGAACATGATTTAGAATCCGGCAAGTCCTCTGTCATAATATGACCTCTTAATCCTTAACAGGGGAACCAGACTGGACAGAGGAACCAGATTAGACTATTTGGATCATGGCTACTCAGTCATTATAACCTCACTGAGATTTAAACTATAATTATACTTTACACCATGTGAAACGGCGTTAGAAACCACTAGGATATTACATCTTATTCGAATCAAAGTAAATGCTAAGTTCACGTGGAACAGAAACAAAAAGCTTTCTTCTAATATCAAAGTTAAGCAACTTAATATGATAAATCTCAATCGATTAAAAAAAAATAAACCATAAAGTCTCAATTCTAAACATGTAATATAAAAAGGTAAAACGAGCACTCACTGGAGTTTTATCATGCACGGACATGCTCTACTGTACTTTATTTCACTGTGATCGAAGTGTGACTTGAGGTCATTGAAGTGTCGACGATTTTGACATTTGGCTTGTATTGTGATTGAATGATTGAAGCCTAGTTTGCAGAATGCAATTGGTACATCGATAACCCAAAATTTAAAACACACAGGGATACTGTGCCAGTCTTGACGGTTAGTCAGTCAGTTATGTACCACCGCCAACCTCGACCAGTTAAGAGTCCTGCCTTATAAAATTACCAAAAATAATTATGCACTTTTGGGTCACTAAAAGCAACCTGAACATTTTCCTCTCTATATTTCACTACATACATATTTTTAGTAATTTTAAAATGGATTACCTTTAGCTGGTCGTGAATTGGTGGTGGACAGAGTACTGGCACGTTTACCCTAATCTCTAAAAATATTGCAGAGGCATGATTGCAATCAAGTCATCGTCGTATTTTTATATTTATTTTTGTTATTTTATATTGTATTTTAATTTATCATTTCTTTTTTTCATTTATTTGTGTTGTTTTTCACGTATTGTGTTATTTGGCACTACCCACTATTTATTTCTTTCTGCTTAGCCTAAAGGTTGACAGAATGCCATGAGGCATTAATTCCTGCTTTTGTACTCGATGTTGTGCAATGAAGTTTGAATAAATAAAAATAAATATAATCGTCACAATGGATTAATCACCACGCTTGCCAAGTGCAAATTGTTGCTCACACGACGAGGATAAAGGGCAAAACCCGAGGTGTGTTCAGAAAATTCGGCACAAATCTGTCTGTCTGACTCTTGAACCGAAACCAGGACCTATTTGCTACTATACTAAAGAGGCGTTAATAATAAAAAATAAACGTAAAACGTAAAAACTATACGCGTAACTCGTTTAAATATCGTTCCACTGACGTTTACAACAAGAGTTTTGCAGATATAGACTTATTTAATACATCAATTTCAAAGCTCAAAGCCGTACTTTTTCAAAATTTAGCCAGTAAATAGTAATTTCAAATTAAAATTCAAAATTTATCACTGTAAAAAATTATTTAGCATCACTCAATTTATTTTCTAATGGGAATATGCAGAAAACCCCGAAATTGTTAATTACATACTTATAATCTGCATAATATTCTCTCTCACATGTAAAGATAATATTATAATAAAACCTGTTCGATTGTTATGTTTAGTTGAAGTCTGTAATAATTTCAGAAATGTAAGTTAGTCCTAAGAGTAGCTCAATATTTAAACATTGTTAAGAAAACGTTATAGGCACTATTAGGTCTTTAGATATACTCACATTACATTTTACTATTTATGTAAAAAAATGACTGTTTGTTGCCTTAAATAAATGAAAAAAAAAAAAAAAACATTAAATTCTATTCATTATATTAAAACAATACCCATTTATTTGAAACAATACAAGGAATACAGAACTTGAAGACGGAAGTTTTGTTCGCGCTTCGCCGCATCCGTCCTTATCTCTCCCAGTGCAAAAGAGCGAGACAGCAGGACACGGTCGAATGAATAATGAATGGGGTACAATACCCGTGTAATCTCGTAACGTCCAGACTTTAACGGTAATATTGAATCTATGGTGCTTGTTTGGAAATGGAATTGCCATCTGAGAAATTGTAGAGGCAATTTTTTTACCATAAAGTCTAAAATAAACGAAAGGCAGTTTTACTGCCCTTTACCCCACTTCACGATTGGGTAGTAGGTTCAATTTTGGCTTTAAAAAAAAATAATAATTGTTTTCTTATTAAATCTATATATATAAAACTCAAAGGTGACTGACTGACTGACATAGATAGATATCATCGCACAGCCCAAACCACTGGACGGATCGGGCTGAAATTTGGCATGCAGGTAGATGTTATGACTATACATCGTTATCGCGCGGGCAGTTTGGGGGCGACGCATAGATGACCGAAGGGCTGTCACACGTATATAACGAGTATTAGAATATTTGCATTTTTTTTTATTCTTTAAATTAAAGCCTTTCATGTTATGTATATTCCTTATGAGGATAAATACCTTATGAGGATAAATATAATATTATTTCTATTTTGATATTGTATTCAAAATTGGGACAAAGTAGTGTAGAAGCGTTGTTTAAGTTAGCAACACTTTCTCTGAGGGTTGATTCAGTCCAGTAAGTCAGAAATTGACATCATACAGCTATAAATGAGTAATTAGAATAAAAATAACATTTTCATAAAATTGGTTAAGTTATCGAAACCGAAAAAAATCGTAAGGTAACATTGTTGTGTCAGTGGTCGATTTAGGATTACAAATAGATTCAATGCATAATATCGATTTAAAAATCGATATTTTTATTGGTCAAATATAATTTAAAAAAAAAGATCCATGCGTGGCAACCCTATTCATCAGTATCCACGCGTCGCCCCGAAACCGCCCGCGCGATAACGATGTATAGTTATGACGTAGGCATCCGCTAAGAAAGGATTTCGATCGATTCCCACGGGAACGGGAACCACGCGGGTGAAACCACGGGCGGCCGCTAGTCTAATATAAAAACTACTACAGGAAGCACCTCTACAAACACCCAGACGCAAGCATATTTTTAAAAGTTGCTTTCATAAATTGACGTGACCGGGGATCAATTATGATACAGCTATAATAATCCCAAAATAATTACAGGTAATTGTGGCTAATTTTTATAGGCAACCTATCCCTAATCCATTGTATACTTCCTAAACATTCATTTAAAACTAGCTTTCCGCCCGCGGTTTCACCCGCGCGTAATCTCTTTTTTCAATCACAAGTACTCTATGTTCACCGGGAATAGTGAAGCTTTCCAACAGTGAAAGAATTATTCAAATCGGTTCAGTAGTTTCAAAATTCATATTTCCGCGGGAATGAGACGTTTCCCATAGGAATTTTATAGCCTATGTCCTATTCCGGGTTATAAACTATACATATGTGTTCCAAATTTCATCTAAATCCGTTCAGCCGTTTAGGCGTGATTGAGTAACAAACATCCAAACATCTAAACATCCAAACATCCAAACATCTAGACTTTCGCATTTATAATATTAGTAGGATAGGATTAGTTGTATCAAAAAAACATATACCTGCAGAATCGAGCAGTGGGATCTTAGACTACAGCAGTCGGCTATGATGTAGACCGGTTTATACTCTTATTGTGTTTGTTTCGGGGTCTGGATGTTTATGTCACTTGGACAATCTTAATTAGGCATCCAGTATCTAAATTACCACCAAAAAAATCTCTAGGTATTGTTCAATACTTTAAGTACGGTCACAAATAGAACTAATAACTAGAACACCCAGACCCAAGTTCATTTCAAAAACATATTTCCTAAATGGACTTAAACGAGAATAGAATCCAAGGTATATCGTCTGTCTTTTAATATTATGTAAATTAAAATTTTCCATATTTATGTATTTTTTTATTGCAATATGTAACAAGACGAGCGGATCATACACCTGAATTGGTAAGCGCCACTTCTGCCCTTAGGCAGTTCAGTGCCAAACAGTAACTAAGCATTGACTGTCTGGCACTGCGCCCGCTAAACCGAGCCGACAGTTATTAGATCTCATATACCCAGTAATTGCACTAACTTCAGTGCCCTTTCCCAGAAACATAGAAGTGCTTGACACACTTCTATTTTACGGGAAAATATCTGGCACTGCGGTGGACTGGTACTGGTACCCACCTATACGGCCCAGTACAGGAACCCACCACCTGGTAAATACATGAAATGTGGCATTACACATTTCATGAACTTTTTACTATAATAAATTGAAGTTTCCCATATTCACGTACACATTTTATGAGCTACATGTAAAAATTTTTTTTTCATTTTCATTCTTGAAGAATAGTGTTGCACTAATTTAAGGCAAAGGCTCTCTATCATTGAAATCAAGTCATCGCCACAATGACGAGGACACAAAAGTTTTTAAAGCAAAAATCTTATGCTTATTGATAAAATCATGCTAATTGGAATGTCTGCAATAAGCATAAAATATTAATTGTGAAGCGTTTATTGCGCCTAATTTAGCATCGTCCACTCGAGATGCAATTTCCATGCATATAAATATAAAACGAGGCTAGATGTGTATCGGAGAAACTTGTTTAAGCTTTAAGGTGATGCTTATATGTTCAATTAAGTGCGTTTATTTTTTCGTCGTGTCAAAATAACGCGGTCGTCTCAACTTTCTTTGCGACAAAAAGATTTTGGTACTTTTTTGGAGTACGTTTTTTATTTGTAATATTTTTTGTTACATAAATACCTAGATTCTGGCAAACAGAGATGATAGTATTTCCTTCTTCCATTTTCATTGAGTTTTTCCTGTGTCCAAAGAACCGGTGACATTAAACTCTTTTATAGAGTTTTTATAAAACTTAAAAATATTTTGCAATATAACAAAGGGGATAATCATTAATTAGTGTCCTTGAGACACGTCTTATAAGCTTATAAGGTAGCTTAAAAGTTTTTTTTTTTTTTTTTAAATACAGTTTTCAAGACTCTCATAGGATATTTTATTTAGTTTAATAAACATAAAAGTATATTTCTGCTAAAGTACTATTTAAAATATTTGAACTATCTGATTTTAGAACATTTCAAAACTTTTTCTGTCCAATTAAAACGACTAAAAACTAAACTTTCCTTGGAGGAAAAACCTCTATTAAAATTAGTACATTTACTTTAAAAATAAAACTTTTTAAAACTTAGATATTTTCGTAACCTAGCTGCTAAAAAAACAAAAAAATCTCCCATCCAAAAAAAAACCTAAAAAAAATTTTACCCACTCCAAAAAAATAATAATAAAAAAAGCAACTTACTCGCAAAAATTCCCAAGACACCTCACACCAACACTAGCACAACGGAATCGGTAACTTATCAAACACGACACACGTCGCGTCGCGTCGGCAACCGCAGCGGGACTGGCGGACCGATCGCATCGTCGGCTAATATATCTTACACTAGTTTTCATCGTCTTTCACTGGTCCAAGCCGCGCAGTCGAACGATTTCTGGGTTAATGAGGAGCCAGCAGTTCGCTGTTTTCTAAGTGTTTTCGAATTGCGGAGACCGCTCGCGTTGCTATGCTCTCCTGGTAGTTTCGGCTCAACTTCTTGTTTTTTCTTCAGTTTTGTTTTGAAGTAAGTAAACAAAGAAATAAATACAATATCATAGTGACTACATAAACACGAAAATAAAATTTAAGAAAAAGATATTTTGCAACTAACATTGAAAAAGTTATTTTTTTTTTCGGAGAAGAAGGCTTCTACACTAGTGAGAATTGCGGCCGTGTGTGGTACCCGAGTTTAAAGACTTTTGTCAAACTTTCCACTTAACCCTCTCGGTTTCCCATTCACTCCCGAAAGAGACGAACAAGTATCCTGTGGCAATTCATCAGTCTATCCCCGGGTAGCCTAGCTTGTTGGCTTCAAGCATAGGTTGGCACCTTGTGGCCACCAAAGATACTAGGTGATCTCCAGACATAGCTTGGGTATGTACTCATGTCCTGCACATCGTTGGCTTACACTCGGTCCAAGCCGCGTAGTCGAACGATTTCTGGGTTAATAAGGAGCCAGCAGTTCGCTGTTTTCTAAGTGTCTTCGAATTGCGGAGAACGCTCGCGTTGCTATGCTCTCCTGGTAGTTCCGACAATAAGTAACTTTTTTCATGCCCTACAAATAAACGAGTAACATTTATTATTTAGTAAAGGTCTGGTAGCCAAGTGATACCAAAACGTCATTTCCTATGCATGGGGTCAATGGATGGAACTATGGAAAATGGAAAAGTGAACCCGGATTTTCCTACGTGCTTAATTACCACTAACTAGTTCGACAGTGACAGTAAACGTCGAGAGGAAACCTGCACATTCGAATGGCTGTGGAGCCATGCTCTATAGTCTAGTTTCCCTGTTATTGCAATCAATCAATCAGTAGAAGGAATAAACCTTCGTTGATTTAAATAAAATAAAAACTACATTGGATCTGAAACTTCTGAGTAATCAGTGTATACTTATTCAAATCGAGAAGCGCCATTTTAGAATTCACCTTCGCAACCATTCGCCACTGTAAAACAAAAGTTTTTGCATGCTGACCTCGGAAGATCACCCGCACGATTATTTATAAGACCAATGGAGTAGACATATACCCTATTCCCGTCCTGCCATGCGAGGTGTGAAATAAATCGCCTATTTTTTGATAAAAGCACCCTTGCTTGCTACTGCACATCCTTGCTTGCTCGTCTCCGTCATTCTTGCTTTCGCCGTTGTACCCTAAGTACCCTAGTAATTTAAAATTACATTACATACATTCTATTTTTTAAATTACATAATTATGTTAAGTGCCTAAGATTTTTTGTATTTTTTATTTTTAAGTGTAAAGTACCTACCTTAAGTTGTTGAGTCACTCTGGGTCTGGTCTGAAAACCAGCGCTGCGGCAGATCTTGCTCTGTTGCAGCACATGCTGAGGCCAGGTCCACTTGGCCATAGATAGACTTGTTCTTGTTTTTATTTATTATTATTTTGTCAATATTCTTTGTTTTTTCTTTTTAAGTTATTGTTTTTGTGTACATACCAATGTTGTCTGTGGTCAATAAATGTATTTTCTTTCTTTCTTTCTATCTTTCAATGTACATACATCGTTTTAAGAAAATAAATTATTTCATTTCATTTCACCTCTCCCGCCCTCCTCGCATCATAATCAGCCAATCGCCGTCCACTGTTGAACATAGGCCTCCCCTAAAAAAAGGTCCTGTGCAATCTGCATCCAATCATACCAGCCATCCTCTTGCATCGTGCCGCAGGGTGTCCCCGTAAACGTAGTGTGACGTTTCCCCACGTGGCGGCCACTCCACTCTAGCACATGATGGCTCCATTGCCCATCACTCCATCTTGAGACATAACCGGCCCACCTCCACTTCAGATGCTCGCATACTAGAGGACCTACTCAGTTAATCGTGCCTGTATTGTCAAAGGTCAAAGCTAGTTAGAAATAGCTTTAGGTTGAAAACTGTCGTGTCGATTCACACTCATTGTTTAAGTTTGGATTAAGTAGAAAGTGCACTTTTGGCTGTAAAACGAGAGTCCTACTTACGGGAAAGCGATAAAAATTACATGTCGCCGGTTTGGGACCGCGTAAGTTCATTTTTGCTGATTTCAAAACAACGAGTAAAGTGTCAGCCTATTTAATGTCCCACTGCATTAAAAATAAGTCATTGTTATAATGTACTTTGTTAATCACCACGCTTAAAAAGTGAGGACCGGTGATCACAAACCCAAGTTATGTTTGGGACCGCGTTTCAAAATTCCGACACAAATTTTACCCGCCCCAGAAACCTTTTTATCAGGTAATTAAACGTAGGCCAAGTGTCTTTCTCTCAGTGGAAGTACCTAGTGTAAAACAGATAAAAATATTCAAAACTATCTGACCCGGTGAACTTCGTATCACTTCGTTTGACAGGGAAGAACAGTTTGTATGGGAAAATAAAATTGTTGTTTTTAGTATTTTCCTGCCAATTTTTTTTTTATATTCTCTTATCGTTTAAACCTAAAATTAGTCAAATCGGTTCAGCCGTTCTCTAGTTTTAGCGAGACTAACGTACAGCAATTCATTTTTATTTATAAATGTTACAGTTAAAACCCATTCTTTGTTAGAACGCGTTTTTCCTAGTTAGAACTAGTGTTTACTTAATGCCTTTGTTAAAACTAGAATTGACTAATGTCGGGAAAACGCGTTTTGTCTTGCTGAAACTAGTTTTAACTGATATTCGATTCAGACATTAGTCAATTCTAGTATTAACAAAGTCATTAAGTAAAAACTAGTTCTAACTAGGAAAAACGCGTTCTATCTAATAACTAGTTTTAACTGTAACATATAGATTATTGTCATTCGGTGGGTCTAGGAAAAATAATTTTACATTTATCGCTCTTATTGGTTTTTCTAAAGCTCTTGCGAGCCAAGATAAACTTATTTTTATCCATTTTAAAATAAAATAAATCTGAAAGATGGACATATTATGCGGTTTTAAAACGTGAACGGTATTTATTAAAGTGTCGGTAAAAACGCCGATAAGCTGATAAGCGAAAGATTTACTGCAACTGTATTTTTTATACCTTATGGCTCATAAAGGAATATTGATTAGGGGTATTTAAAATACACCCAGGGCATTGGGTTTCTGAGACCCCATTTCTTTTTTTTTCTTTTTTTTGCTCCTTTTTTAGCTGTCAGTCACATAATCTAGAAAAGTGGTTGTTCCTCTCATGCTCATAATGCAGGGGTCATCATGATCATCATCATCAGCCCGTAACAATGCACTGCTGGACATAGGCCTCTCCAAATGCTCGCCACTCGCTCGGTGGTAGAGTCGCTTTTGTGAATGCATTGAATAAAGATATTTTTGATTTTGATTTTGACAATGATTTGCAATGTAACTCAAAAGAACTCTAGCCTCTCCAGAACTCTAACCCCATTTTTGTAAAATAATTTTTAAATAGTTTTAACTTTTTGTTACGTGTATGTAACTGGAGTGCAAAGGTTAACAACGTTGTGACAGTCCTCCCCACTATGGACGATGAGGGAGCGTCGCAGGGGTTTTAGTGGGTATGCCTCTGGGTAGCTTCTTCTGTGAAGCATCCCAGACGGAGAGCCCCACATACCCCGTCCGTCCCCCGACGGCGGGTGTCGGCCCATTGCACCTTGGGCCGGCGGCACATCCCCTGGGATACCAAAAAAAAAAAAGCAAACTGTCACACCGAGAATCATCTTCCCGCTTACAAACCTTTCAATATCTTTTTTTCTGATATACAATTAGACAACATCACATACTATGGCGTGACCCCAGAGTAAGTAGCATAAGCGCTTAATATCAGAAATAACAAAGGTACCACAAGAACATAATTTTATTAACATACGAGTACATTAAGTGGCAGAGCCACTACCGAATTCGCCATGATTACGAATACCTACCAAGTCAACTAACATCTTGGTTAACAAAGCAACCCCTCATTGATACGACGTCATGATGGCTTAATTTCAATGATGGAACCTTTGCCACGCAGTGGGGCATTATAGGCTGGTAACCCACATATGGTCCACTGGATAAACCCACCCCCGGCTTCGACCAACATTGTTTCGCGAAACACCGTTAACTAATCGCTGTACCCGCGGAATGATCATAGATAAACGGGGTAGGTACAGAAGTATATCGTTTGAGTGAGTCAATACCTACTTCATTCGAATGAGCTTCTCTGGGGAAGTATAGCCCGACCATTAAAATAAAAAACCTCGCCACATTGCGGTAAAATATTGGAACTAATTTCTCCAAGTGGCAACAATCAATTAAAAAGACAATAAGATGTCATTCGTTATTGCTGTCTGTCAAAGTGTGTTGTCAAATGTCACCGTGTGTCGTTACTATTGGATATTTTGAGTTATTTGTGAGTATCTTTGAGTATAACCGGTATGGTTATACTCACAAATAATAATTTTTAAAACCTACTCGTGTATTTTTTCAACGCTTTTTTTAGCAGCATTAAGCAAGAAAAATTACGTTGCGAACATACAATTCAATGTTGCATTTTTTTAAATGCTAAACATTTTTTCAGTTCAAATCACTTTTGAAATCACTGTTCTTGCAGGTTATTTGTCACTCTTTTTCAATCCAAAAAAATATATACCTCAAACTCAGAAAAGTGGCACTTCTGTATAATTTTAATCTAAGTTCAAACTATTTGCCGACAAACGCTCAACTGAATCCAATTAGAGTTAGCCAAATGTGCGATACATTGCGCTGGACTGAATTAGTAACATTCCGAACTGCGAAGCTTTAACTTAGGACGGGTGCAGGATATCGAAATACACAATTGGTGTTTTATAAGATAGTGAGGAAAATTGTCTTCAAAACTTGCCTATAAGTCTTTCTGTCGTTTGTTATAATGATATTAGAATTTACCAAATCTTTGCTGTTATAATGTGACTAATTAATATCGGACATATTATGTGAGAGCACAACGATATTGATCAGACACTATAGTAAGTGACTTGTGCACTTATGTTATGGGTATCAGAAACATAGTACCACATTATGTAGTTTAATACAAAAGAACATCCATTGTAATAGTTTTTAAGTTGGCTAAGAACAAAAGAATATTTCCTTATCACCAGTGAGTCCGTCTCCTAGCAAACTGTGACCGCAGTCAATAATTACTACAAGCACAGGTCGCCGCGAGACCGAAGCGTCCGCAAAGTCCGCAAACTGCGCGTGCCTGTGTTGCCGCCATTCAACTATACGCCTGGGGACAAGCTCCCGAATACAGATAAAATACATGAAACGTATGTCACTTCAACGACTCGACATCGAAGTGCTGGGTAGTGGGTAGGTTCCCGGGCCAGGCAAACCCACTAATAATTTGAAATAATGTCGCTACCTATTGCCACAATGTTGGCTCTTCTGATCATAAAGCCTTCTTATTTTAATGGGCTGATATAGTTTTTATGGAGTGATCTGCGCAAGATGGCTGACAGGAGCTGGATGCAAGTGGCCGAGGATCGATCAGCGTGGCGAGTATTTGGAGAGGCCAATATCCAGCAGTGGACTGTTACGGGCTGATAAAGATGATGATGATTCAATGTTTTAATGGGATAAAAAGTAATCTGCATAATTTTTGGCTGCCACCCCTATATTAAAAATCATGTTGATCCATTGCGAAGTGAAAGAAGGACAAAAAAAAAACACTTTTATGTCTATTATCCCATGAGAACGGACAGATAGACACATACAGATGGACAGATTGAGTTATTTTCGCATTATTATTTTTATTTACAAAGCACGTAGGCCGGACGGAAGCTAGTAGGAAATATCTTGGATAAAATACCTTGTTTATATCCTCCTGATATAAATAACCAGAAAGATACTTTTACATAACTATGGATAATGTTTAAGAAATAGCAATCTATCTCCAAGTCTATTGAGAAACGGGGACAGTAGAAAATGGGAATAAGTGTGAAGTTATGGGAGCCTTTGTCTCTACTGTTGACTTAGAACAGGTCGTGGCTTACGGAAACTCAATAATTTTTTTGTCTGTTTGCCACCTTTTCACAACCGATTTAAATAAAATGTTATATTTTGAGAATATAAAAAGTCAATTTTGGTCCAATTGGCCAAAAAACAAAAGATGTTTCCTAGACTTAGTATGCCCTGACATTTTTCTTTTTAATAACTTATTTTTACCTAAACTTTTACGATTTCTACACGTAGGTAAAAAACCCTAATTAAGTATCTACCTCACAAAGGACTGACTAATCTTGGAAAGCGCATACTTTAGGTTAACTTTAGGCTTAAATTACACAACTTGCTGTGTTTTCCTAAAGATTGACGTAAGGCTACGTTGACCACACTTTTTTTATTAGGATTGCCGACAAAGGGCACTGAAGCTAGTGAAATTACTGGGTATATGAGACCTAATAACAACGCGCCTGCGACCCCAAGGGAGTCTCGGGTGCTTATGGGCGGCAGTGATCACTTATCATCAGGTGACCCACTTGCTCGTTTGCCCCCTTATAATATATAAAAAAAATGGTTTTCAGATTAAATTACTAATCTATTAATTTCTTACAACAGGGCAAAGACCTCCATGATTGAACTCGAGTCATCTGCGTAAAGGTATGAGGTACTGGCTTAATCAAAACGTTTGCCAAAACTAAATCGGTGAACACAAACCCATGCTGATTTGAAATAAAGGCTCGACCCTGTTTAACCCAGGACACCAAAATTACGGCCAGGTCCTTAAACCACCAAATCAGATGAACCAGTTTACGAAAAGTGGCAAGGAACTTCAAACGTGTGGTCATATTACGTAAGCCAGATCTTACTTGGACGACCAGCCGTGACTAGGGTGAAGTAAAACAGATTAGCATTGTTTAGCATGATGAGCAAAAATAGCGCTGTCATCTAAGTCGCAGTGAGAAGGCAGATTAAATAATTCTAAAAGTGAAGATCTGGTGGTTAATTTGGCAAAAGACCAAAGGTGGCAAAAGACCAGCAATTTGCTTTTAGAGTTAAATGTAAGAAAAGCTTTTTGTTAATTTGATTGGCAGACAGGCACGCAACTCGCCTGATAGTAAGCACCACGTCTACGGAGTATTCCATTGAGGAACACTTTACCTTGATGTATCACTCACTTTTCTGCTTCGCTGTAGTGTCCTCTAATCTCTGAGACTTTTAGTTTAATTATGATCCCATTTAGGTTAATTGCCGGAATATAGAAAAGAAAAAAAAAGAAAAAAATAATAAAAAAATATCCATAATAGGGACAAATATCTACTATAATCGGACACTAAAAAAGTTTTACCCACCCGAGGTTTCGAACCCACGACCTGCGATTTTTAAGATCAGAACTGTCTATCCACTTTAAACCCTAACTGTAGCTCTCCAAGTATTTTAATATTTTCAAAACGAATTTCCTGTACAAAAAAGGGGATCACCGTCTGGAAACCTGCATTTACAAAATTTTTGGTCGCAAAACGTTAATTTCTTTAATTACCTATAACTACTCTACCTCGTAATACAAGTGCTCGTGTATTTATAACCTGCTGCATCCATCAATTACATCAAATATTGAGTTGCATTTGACAGCGGTCAATGAACTCACTTTTTGTGCGCTGCATTTTTGTTCATTTTGGCATTCGTCGAAATGAAATCAACAAGGCTTTGATATCCTTTGGAACCTTCAATCATTTACGTCATGTGTTATTATTGCCGTGTACTTGAAAGAGAAATTCGTACAGTCTGCAAAAAAATGTCTTCAAACAAAAACAAATGTGTTTTATTTTTTATTTTTACGTGAAATGTGTAAGTACTTAATAACGCACTTCTTCTAAGTGACATTGTTTTTACACAGTACAACGAGAACTTTCATAAAGTAGAAGTCAATAAAATAAACTTTAATAGGGATAATTCAAAACTCAAAAAATCTATATTTATTTATGACCAACCGTAACAAAGCCATGGATTTTCCTCACAAAATTCATCGACCGAGCATTGAATGCGAAAAACAACAATGACATAATGTACAATGAAACAAACCGATTTGACTATTAAACTTTTTTCTTTCTTTCTTTTAATTAACGAATACGCGAGAGTAGAAAGCTAAGCAAATGTATTTTTACCATTCATAAGATTTTATTGCGGAAGTTTAATGGGTAAGAATTTCAAGATCTTTATTTATCACCAATTATCCTTAATAATGAGAAACTTGTTAGATGTGCCTTGAACACATAAACACTTTGGACTTTGTACCACTCTTGTGTCGGGGGCATAAGTGCTATTATCGAACTGCACGTGTTAACCGTGATGTGCTGTTGACCGTACTTAAACAAAAAAGTTTTTAATGTAAAAAATTAAAAACTATTTGATCTAAATTTTTTTTTAAATAGATAGATAGACACAATTTGTTTTAATTCAATTTCAATTCAGTTAATTAAGATTTTATTCCACAAATAGGTTAACATTCCTATTTTTGGTCATTTCTTCCTGGATCGACTTTACCCGTGATATAGGTACGTATGATAACGTCGGATAATCCACACGGGCAAAGTCGGAGGCAGAAAGATAGTTTTAATGAGAAAATTTTCTTTGTTCTGTGGTTTTAATATTATAAATATAATAAACGAATTACAGTTAAAATTATGAACGACACAACAGAAGCCGCGTAGGAGTAGTTAACAGCTTAAGCGCGTTAAATGCGGCAGGAACGGGGTTCACTTCCCAGGTCGGGCTTATCTTAGCTATGTTCTGCCCACGGTGTCTCCCTAGGTTTCCATAAATAAGACGCGAGAATAGAATTCATTATACTTTATGATTGTGTTAAGTAATATCGTGGGTCTTACTTAGAAGTTATAAATGTTTCTGATGCAAGCTTTAAGTTATTTTAAGTGTTTGTAATGTGAATTAATTGGAATTAGCGAAAGAATTATTACTGCTTACGTTATTAACTTTAGTTCATCTGGAGTTTTCAAAGTCACTTGCTTATTTAAGTCTTTTATTTAGTGTGTTTACAAATGCCATCTTATTTACACACGAGGTTGGCGCTCAAGCCTGTGGACCGTTGCATGTCTTTATGTTTATTTGTATGTTTAAGACCGCCTCCGTGGAACAGTGGCTAAGCTGCTCGGGTATAAAAACACGGAGGTCGTGGGTTCGATTCCCGCCTTGGGTCTGGTTGGTGATAGGGCTTTTTCAGAGTCCGACTGGCTACCTACCACCCCCACAGGTGAAATCTGCCGCCATAACAGCTCTGGCTGTGTTCCGGCAATATTAATGTGGGAGCCAGTACACTTGAAATCAGAGGCTCGAAGATCAGATGAGACTACAGTCTGGCAGCACATTGAGGGACGTTTCCAGGTGGGAGGGAATAGGCCGCAGTGGCTGCTTACCATCAGGTGTCTGCGTGCCTGTCTGCCAACTGACCCAGTATAAAAAAAATGTAAGTGTATATATTTGTGACACCTTCATAGTTTATTATTATGAACTAAACATAACACATTGGGGTCAGATCAATGTATGTAATCTTGCCCCATGTTTAAATTTCCCTTCAATAGGTAATAACTAGTCTGATATCATTTACAAATAGGCTCTTGGTTATTTTTTCTTTATCATTCTTTCTTACAATATAGTCATTTACCCTAACGTGTTCAATTCCCGGGTCGAGCAAAATTTGTGCAGTTTTTTCGGACACAGCTCGGCTTTGTGATCACCAACTCGCATTTGGAAAACGTGGTGAACAGTACCCATCATTGTAACGATAACTTGTTTTCAAGAATGGATACCTTTGCCCTGCAGTGGGACATATAAAGGCTGATACTTTACCGTTTTTTATCGTTCTTCATTTCAATATAGTCATTTACCCTACCGTGGGACATTAGGCTGCAGCGCGATTGTTTATTCAAGCACTTTCGTGCTTTCTCTGCCACTCAAGTCAATACAGCCTCGCATTAGCCGATGCAAATGGAAGAAAGCGACCTACGCGATAACCAGAGCGAATTATAATCGTACTGATCAGACATCCTCGTACAGAGGTCATTATTTGAGCCTAGGTCAAACGACGAAGTTCTATGGGATTCTAATCAAAAGTGCATACTTAGTGGATCTTCCACTAAAAATCTGGGGAAATAGATAATATTACACTAACATAGATTTTGAGTCTCATTGTTACTATCAAGACAAATTACTAGTTTTTCGGGTGGCCCTCCCTAGGCGCCACCCCCGTGAGGCCTCTCAAGTCGGGGCACCCAGTGCTGGGCTGGTCAATAGCCAGAAGGCTCGCTCCGGCTTGTCCTATTCGGGTAGAAAGGGAGACCGGGGGATTTTAGTGGGTAGTGGGATGACGGTCCCTGGCGTCGCTAGCATGTGGCTATCGCGCGTAAATGCGTTCTCCTCCGCAAAAAAAAGTGAAAGACTTGTATAAAAACCCACTTTATTAAAACGAGTAAACATAAAAAGGCAGTCTTGATCTATTTCCTCCGTCCCCTAAACGCGTCCTGTATCTGCCGGCTGGACAGCCCCTTGGTCTCCGGCACGAGCAACCAGCCCAGCGCTGCGTTCAACACGCTGGTCGTTGCAAAGATGTAGAAGGTGCCGTGCACGCTGAGTAACTACACCCATTCAATGATCAGTGTTGATGCACAGTCGAGGAGGACCCCCACGCTCCACTCCGGCGTAGACGGCCGAGTCGGAGAACACGTGCTCACGTAGCACGCCTTCTCTATCTTGAGTAGTTCCCCATCGCCTGAATCGCACAGGTCACCCGAGCTAAGTCTGTGGGTCACCTAGTTTTTCGGGTGGCCCTCCCTAGGCGCCACCCCAACTTGAGGCCTCTCAAGTCGGGGCACCCAGTGCTGGGCTGGTCAATAGCCAGAAGGCTCGCTCCGGCTTGTCCTATTCGGTTAGAAAGGGAGACCGGGAGATTTTAGTGGGTAGTGGGATGACGGTCCCAGGCGTCGCTAGCATGTGGCTGTCGCGCGTAAATGCGTTCTCCTCCGCAAGAAAAAGTGAAAGACTTGTATAAAAACACACTTTAATAAAACGAGTAAACATAAAAGGCAGTCTTGATCTATTTCCTCCGTCCTCTAAACGCGTCCTGTATCTGCCGGCTGGACAGCCCCTTGGTCTCCGGCACGAGCAGCCAGCCCAGCGCTGCGTTCAACACGCTGGTCGTCGCGAAGATGTAGAAGGTGCCGTGGATGCCGAGCACGCTGTTCAGCCACGTGAACACGCCGAGCACCAGGAAGTTGAGGAACCACACCCACTCTATGATCAGGGTTGATGCGCAAGCTTGCACCTGGAAGAATTCAAAATTTTCATGTTTGTTTTTTTTATTGCAATGTGTAACAGGACGAGCAAATCGTACAGCTGATGGTAAGCGCCACGTCTGCCCTTAGACAGTTTAGTACCAAACAGTAACTAAACATTTACTGTCTGGTACTGCCCTGCGCCTGCTACACCGAGACGACAGTTATTTGGTCTCATATACCCAGTATTTTCACTAGCTTCAGTTCCCTTTCCCCGAAACACAGAAGTGCTTGACACACTTCTGTTTCACGCGCTTACAGAGTTACCAACCTGTGGATACCCCCTTTCTCTCTGCGTACGCCAAAGGTGCATCAGTCCCGCTAACGTGCTTATTGTCTACTAAGGCTGTCAAAAGACTTTTAAAGCTAGTAATCTCCAGATGTTGGCCCACTTCGGGTCTGCAGTATAGAAGACGTTCATAAACCTCACCTCAGGAGTAAAAGCTTCAGCCAGCAACACGTACGGTATGGACCCAGCTCCGCACATGAAGGAGAAACAATATAGAAGTATCATGGCCACGGTGAGCCACGCTGGTCCAGATTTCGTCTGGAGCAGGAAACCTAGGCTCGCCATACAGATTGCCACCATAACTGATGATGAAATCAGTAGAACCTGAAAGTTTAGAACGATTATGAACATAGCAAAGCCAGCAGGCATAATATGTCTAAACACTATAGCGTAGTGAACAGATTTTCATATGGCAGACAGCCCACCTGGTCAGATGGTAAGAGGTTAGTTTGGCCTATTTTCATCACGTGATACTTAACCAGGAGTCGCATAGAATTCTGCCAAACTGAAGACTTTTCTGATCTTTTAAGCTTGAGTTTCAATTGTACCTACATAGATTTTGACGGAACACAGCTAAAGTTTACCGGCAGATTTTTCTTATCTGAAGAGGTAAGTAGCGAAACTAGTTAAAACGAAGAAGAAACATTCAATAAGTTCCTGAGTCTATTTTATTTTCATTTAGGAGAGAAAAATTGGAATTCCCAGTTGGTAATAAAAAAAAAGATAATCAATTTTGTTCTTTGTAAAGCAATTGTTTATTGATTGTTTACATATAAATACTTATACTTACCCTCCTCCCAGCCTTGTCAGCAATCCCGCCGGTGATGAAACATCCCACCACCATCACCACGGCGAATATGACGGAGTACAAGTCCGCCTGCGCCGGATCCGCTTGCTTGAACACGTGCTTTGCGTACACTTGCACTGGAACTATGCCCATTGTCACCTGAAAAAGTATCGCTTAATATTAAATATTAATTAATATCCATAATAGCTCTGGCTGTGTTCCGGCAGTATTAATGTGGGAGCCAGTACACGTCGTGAAATTAAAGGCTCGAAGATCAGATGAGTCTACAGTCTGGCAGCACATTGAGTGACGCTTCCTGGTGAAGTGTCCCTCAATGGAATAGGCCGCAGTAGCCGCTTACCATCAGGTAGTTTGCGTGTCTGGCTGCCAACTGACTTAGTATAAAAAAAAGTTATTTGTATGTAATCTTTAGTTGTTTGTGCCACTGCGATACACAAACCACTTATTATTAGTTACACCACTGTTATGTTTTTGTTCACTTTTCACGAAGGTCATATTTTTGTATGAAATTAAAATTTGGTTTACATAGTAAATTCTTGACATTTTTACTGCCTCGACGTAGAGGCCTGTTGAGAAAAGACGCCGAAAGAAACTCAACAGTTACTTGTGCATATTTTAACACATTCGCATCCTTAGACCCACGATGTGGACTAATTTTTGTCATTTTGGGTGTACCGGAATCAAAAATGGTTTTTCGTTGCAAATAAAAATATATATGGTGTTAGGTATAAGATTTAACAAATATATAAAGTAAAAAAGTTAAAAGAAACATTTCAATATAATTATAAATTACCTGCATAGATATTACTGTCAGCACAACCAGAAACGCACGTCTTGATACCGGCGAAAAGACTGAAAAACATAATAACATTATATTAACAGCTCTGGCTGTGTTCCGGCAACATCAATGTGGGAGCAAATACACTTGAAATCAAAAGCTCGAAGATCAGTTGAGCCTACAGTCTGGCAGCACATTGAGCGACGCTTCCTGGTGAAGTGTCCCTCAATGAAATAGGCCGCAATATCCGCTTACAATCAGATGCTGCGTGCCTGTCTGCCAACTGATCTATTACAGAAAATAATAAAATATTTAGCTCAATATTAGCATTTGTTATATTTTACTAGCTGACCCGGTGAACTTTGTATCCCTTGTCACATGTCGTTTTTAGTATTCTTCTCGCAATTTTTTCATATTTTCTCATCGTTTAAACCTTCCCTGGACTTCCACAAATATTTCAAGACTAAAATTAGTCAAATCGGTTCAGCCGTTCTCGATTTTTAGCGAGACTAACGAACAGGAATTAATTTTTATTTTTACAGATACTGTATCAATCTGAAGTATACTCTATTGACAGCCACAAATTAGAAATCCGCTACAAAATGCCACAAACAAAACTTGCAAAAACTTACATAATGATTTGATTGCTGACGTTCTCGGATGAATAACTTCAACAATTTCTTCTGAAGTTAACTTTTCTTTTTCAGTTTCCTCCCCCTTTTCTTTATCTAAAAAAAACAAAGAAAAGTGATTCTGACAGTTTTTCTTATAATGAGCATAAAATAATCGGAAAATTACTCACCATTAACAGTTACTAACTCTACAGCAGGCGATATCTGCTGTTTAATCTTAGAAAGTTCTTCCTGGACCACCATAGATTTCGGTGACACACCACGGTATAGCGCCATTGAAATACGCGCATCCTGTACACAAAACACGATTTATTTAGCATACTAATTGATAAAGCACGCAGTAGTACCTATTTGTCCAAATTTCTGAGATAAATCAGTCCTCAAATAGTCTAGTCATATCAAGTCCAGGGACGCTGCCGACGGCGATGTAGGAGCGCGGGGGTGTTTAGTGGGTATTCTTCGTGCACCATTCTTTCTTAAGACTGGCGCATGGAGCTGCACTGAGTCCCACACACGGCTCGCCCTACCCCAGGCGGGTTACGGTGCGTAAAAGCATACCCCTCCACATAAAAATTAAGTACTAACATTGGTTTTAAGTTTATTGTCTACTAACACAATGGACCTTGTAGTCTTAAATAAATAATTTGAAATTGAAATTGAAAATTGAAAAAAAAACCTCAAATAGTCTTGAAGAATAATAGACATGAAGTTGCATACAATGTAATACATAAAACATTAAAAAAGTGTATGAATTGAATGGCTGTGTAACCATGATCCAATTCATCTAAAACCCTATCTAATCTATCTTGTACCCTCTTGTTCTACTCTATCTTGTACCCTCGTTAAGGGTTACGGTGGTCAAATGATAGTCGTCCGAATGTAATAACCAGATTTGCCAAATTCAAAATGCGTCATAGTACAAACATACCCTGACTAGTTCAAGACAGGATGCTTGGCGAAAAAAAAAGAATATGAGTAAGATAAGAATCCGCTAAGAACAACAAACCTCTTCTCTATTCTTCTTCATTAAGAACACAGGGCTCTCGGGAACGCTCATGAGGAGGATACAGCTAAGCACACCAGAGGCCAAGTTGATCCACACGATAGTGTTGTATCCAAAGAACCAGCCAAGCATGTATGACGCTAAAGCTCCAATACCGTAAAATGTCACAGGAGCTGCGAAAAATACAAAAAAGCAGATGTGAGAAGTCATTTACATTCAGGACAAGGCAGAGTCGCGTCTACGCGTTTACCGGTTGTGAATGAATACAGAGGGTCATCATGTCTGATGACACCACCATCACGCAAGTTAGTACCACCCTTTCTAGTGCCTAAGAATCCCACACACCAACCTTCGCCCTCATCAGAAGGTGACGTATATTATAAAGAAGACGTACAAGATAAAATAGGCACGCAGTCCACGTAAAGTTATTTTAAAGGTTAGACCATATTATCTGCCTCTTGTTATAGGGTAAACTATACTAATGTTGGCCCCCCTCCAGTTGTTGGCACTCTGGGTTTTAAACTTAAATATTAAGCTTTTCGCGGCAAAAATCCATAAACTAAAGATTTAGATTAAAAGTTCAATTATTCATTTACAACACTAAATAGTAGTTTTTAAATAATTACAACTGACAACACTAGAAAAAATTCTTTTCGGTCATGGTCCCGAGAGAAACCAGTTTGTGCGTGATTCCTTAAGAAAATTTGTGAATGCAGGGTAAGTTTAACGACTTATTACTTTTTATTTTGTAGATAATTTCTGGTCAGTGAATGTTTTTTAGTTAAATAAGATGTTAAATAGTGGGTTTTGCAGCAAATACAATCGTTAATCTTGTTGGAAAAAAACTTTTAGGGGGTGTCAATAATTGTAATTTTGTTTGTATGAAGAACTAGTTCGTTGACACCCCCTGCCAATTATTGAAATACGGTTTTGCAAAATCGCTGTTAATGTTATGATTGTGTTTTAACCAGTCTTGAAAGTTCTATTCATAAAATGCCTACTTGTCTTCTTATCTATTGTGGTTTCAAATTTTAGCAGTGCCAATAATTGTACTTTTTTTACGATTGGCACTGCCAATTATTGTACCTCGAAGGGTGCCAATGAATGTATCAGCTTTTATGAAATTCTAATAGTGATGTGCCACTGTTTTGTAAAATTTATTTATTAAAGCATTATAAGTCCTACTAATAGGTAGATTTTTACACGGAGATTTAAAACGACTGTATATTTACTCAGCTAATAAAAAGTGAGCTACCTATCTACATATATCATGGGAAACCCTTGGTACCTTCGGCGCTCCCGCTAAATTCCCCCTCCCAGTCGCGTTTGGGCCCTTTGGGTACCCTCAGATGAGGGTCCCGCGACGGCCTTAGGTTTCGGAGGGAAGGCTTTAAGCCTTGGGAGCCTTTGGAGGCTCCCGAGGGTTTCAACGCTCTCCTCTTCGATTCCTTTACGCTGCTGGTGGTGGGCGGTAGATTCGCCACTTTTGGGGGTTCCGTCTCCTGGCCTCCTTTGATTTGAAAACAACTGTCCTCACACCAAATTTGGCCTCTCCACGGTTGTTTTTGAGGGCCTCCACAGACTGGTCATCGAGAGAGAAGGTTACAATAGATCCTGTCGCTTCCTCCTTCGTGTGGAGAACCCTCCAAACTTTTGGGTTGAGATCTTCATTCTGCACCCATAGCATAAATTGCTCCGGGGCAGAATGCGGTCCCAACTTTTGGCTTGGGCAGTTCGCTCTCTGGTATAATAGAGAGCTTTGCACCAGGCCATGGTTCCGTTTCTCGGATTAAGCCCTCAAGCCATTCCTTGGTTCCCTGGTTTGTGCAGTCGCCAATATCCAGCCTGTCTTGTAGGCAAAACCCAAGAGTTTCGGTACACCTCTGAGGCTAGCATCTACCACCTTGTTGAAGCCTTGATAGCCTCCTGTATCAGCCGCATTTGCTCCTCGGTCATCGGCATCAAGTGGCTAATACCGACTATATAAGAGCCAGCAATGTCGCTGTACTTGGGGGGTTGAATTTGTCCACCTACGTCCATTCGGGATGTTTTCCTCGGTTGGACTTGAGTACCACGGCCGCCTACGGAGATACCAAATTGGATATATTTATGATCCGAAAAGGTCTCCGCGTCGGCCACCCGCCACTGGGTGACGCGGCCCGCTAAATGTGAGGTGGCCAGGGTGATGTCGACGACCTCACACAGGTCGGCGTGCTCCCCCTGTTGAGGATCACTAGTCCCAAGCTGAGTGTCCAGGACATTAGGTCCTCGCCGAACGGATTGTTCGAGGGGAAGCCCCACGTGGTGTGCTTGGCGTTCCAATTACCGCCAAGCAAGACCTACGTCTAATTCCTCTATTTTCTCACATTTTTAAATATTTTCTGGACTTTCACGAACATTTCAAAACCAAAATTAGCCAAATTGGTTCAGCCGTTCTCTAGTTTTAACGCCTATAATGAACGGCAAATTATTTGTATAGGTACTCGTAAGTATATAGATTTCACTTTTCCCATCACTATCAGGCGATCCGATTAGTTATTGGCACGGTCACGTGTACAATTATTGGCACTGCCAACAATTGTACATTTTTCTATGCCAATATTTGTACTTTAGGGTGCCCTGCCGTGTCAGGCCTATCTCCGTTATCTCAAAAAACCTAGTTTTGAGTAAACGACTCCTAAAGTTTTTTTTGCATTTATTGCCATTATATCTATGTTTCAAGAGATTTTTCCAAACTTATTTCATATCATAAGAATTGTAAAGATGTACATATTATTGTGATGTAATTATCTCTTTTGTTTTATCTTTATTTTCCATGTTTTTTTCCAAAAACGGAGATAGGCGTGATAGGAATTTCATACAAATCTTGTTACGCGAAGGGCCGTATCTTAAGATACATGACTTAGCCGTGACAATTTGAGTAAGAATTATTTAGCCATACATGCATTTCTGCATTATTTTGTTTAGAGAGGTAGAATAAAAGTAGGTTTTAATAAGAATCTTAATTTTAATCAGTCATATTTTAATTAGGAACATAGGTGTAATCAAATAACAAGTATATTATGACAAAACTGGAAATGGTATTCAAATAAACTAAAATGTATTTCTTTTTCATTTATCAACAAAAACATTACCTACCGGTCTACTAAATCAGTCTAAATATTATGTAGTTGCATAAGTCTTAGTAATTACCCCATAACAGTATAATATATAAGTAAACTACGTATCTATCGTGGCTAAGTCATGTATTTTAGTAGACACTTAACTGAGTTTGCCATAGTCGCGTCTTGTCGACTCGTCAAGCGTTGTCTGTAACTTAAGATACAGTATTTAACCATAATATCGTAGTCAATCGTAATTTCTTCTAGAGCATTTTTTGGGATAACGGTAAGAGATAATTAAATAATATTTTATACACGGGATAGAAGACCCATAAAAACCACGAAAAACACTTGTTACGCGTAACTCATGTATCTTAAGTTAACTGACATTCGCCTGACACGGCAGTGCCAACAATAGTGACTTTCGGTGTTTTTTCATATTTTGCGGAAATTTTCGTATTTCTAACACATTTCTTAACTATCAACCCGTTTAAATCTATTCTCAAATAAATAAAGAATCATACGAAATCAAATTTAAGTCGATATTTAAATTGCCTGATTTTCTACAGGCCTTTAAAGTTGCGAAATTCCTTAAAGTGCCAATAATTGTACCTCTTACCCTACTAATATCGTAAGTATGTTCTTCTTTTCTCAGATATCGATCAACTTTATTCACACTCACCAGATGCTAAAGCACCTCTGATCGAATCCTCAGCGACTTCGGATATAAACATAGGTGCGTAGACCAGATTGGCACCTCCTGCGATTCCTCCCATGAAACGAGCCACTAGCATCAGTATTGATGACTTAGACACGGAAATCAGCGCCCAGGACAACTGAAACAAAATCATTTCTTAAGAAGATATTCAGCCTGTTATTTTTATCTTTCGTCGCAGAAATAAACATAATATCTGTCTCCGTCTTGATTTTTTGGTCTTATCACCATTTTGACCAAGATTTGAGATTTGGTAAGTCCATATTATTTACATTGAAGTGACTATCGTGCCCGCGTCAATATTATCATCACGATGATGAGTAGGTACTAGCTTAATCACCACGCTTTACCATACATATACCACATACCATACATACATACATACCATATACCACAGATAATGCAAAAACCATTACTAATTGTGATTATCTTACCACGAATGCCAAACAGACAGCAGTACTCCCCAACTTCCGTCCAAATGTTTCAATCAACGGACCAATCATAGCCGTGCCCAACATGGCTCCTAGAGATGGTAAGCTGCCCAGTAGAGATACTTCTGTTGCTGTCATAGGATCTGTCAATACTGTGGAGTTCTCTGCTGTCAGAAGTGAGGTCGTGTACGATGGCCATACGTATAGCAACCCCATTACAAATGCACCGAAGGAACCTGTAACAAAAATTTGGAAATTTACGAATTATAGTCCGCGACAACTTAATTGCCTTGTCTGAAGTTAGCTGCGAGAGTCGTTTGCACTTTGCGCAGGTTCTCGCACGAAGTTCAGCATACTAATTATAACACAAAGTAAGAAAGAATAATTATTATAACAGACTTTAAGCTACACACAAACAGCAAAACAGTTAATAAAACATAGCACCAAAATGTCACCAATAAATTCAAAGGCTTCTAGTATTACTGCAACATAATTAATAATTGTTACGTATTAATATGTACGTTATGTATTATTTTACGCTCCATCAAAACTATCTGTGATTAACACAGTGAGTATTCTTTTTTTTATTGTATTATATTATAGAACTCGAGACAGATTTTTTGAATTATGCCTACCTATTTTCTACATTTGCATCACTGAATCAGATTCTATGCTTCTTAAATCTGACAATATTGAAAACTTAACTACTATGACTGGCATAATAAAAGCTTAATGCTAATACATCAGAAGTCAGAACTGATCAGAACCTAAACAATAACACATGAGCCAGACAAGAATAGGTCAAGGCTTGGTGCGTACGCCGATAAGATGAATACACTGAATTCTTGACAAAGAGCCACTCTTTAATGTTATTATAACTCCAGAGTGTGGAGTGTTTGTGCAATTCGATAGATACCAGTATCTCGATCAGAAAAGAGTAAAGTAATATTGAAACTTTATAAAAGTAAGTAGTTAAATAGAATCAGTTTAGTAGTTAAAAAAATTTTGGAATAATATTGATATTTTAGCTCCTAATATATCTAATTATTATTATTTATTGCCACAAATACACTGTCGATTACATACCCATTTTTCTTAAAATTTGACTGTAACTTTAGGAACTACTGTTATTTTGGTTGTGAGCGTGAGCGTCTTTGGTAGCTTTTTAAGATTTTTGAGCAGAACTGTATTTACCATCCAAAACCACCGAATCTAAACCTACTCGACCGAATCTAAGGCTTGAATCAGTTTTGTGAAAGATTTTGTGAGATTAACAAAAGACCAATATTTACATTGAATTTTTTAATTTTAGCGTGAGTAACTTACGGTCCCGCTTCTCGCCACTTCATAAACATTCTCTCCTCAGACGGTAGTGTGAAACCATTCCTATCTACTTCCACTATTCCCACAGGACTCCATTTTAGAGAGTTACTGTTTATCCCGAGTATCCGAGAGAGAGTCCCTCAGTCAGAGAGCCTAGTTTTATCCTAAGATTTCCTAACACAAAAAGTTCCTCTTCGAAATAGTCTTCTTGCCAAATATCCTCCTCAATTGAAAATTCTTAAATAATTATTTATGAAGGTCTATTTTTGTAATAATAATAAATTCTTTTATTTTAGGCAACTCTAACCTTGACTGAAACATAGGAAAATATGTAGGATTTTATGTCTATGCTATTGCAATAAAATAACCATCAAAAGTTTATGTTGCATTTAAAACGTATAACTCAATTTTGTTTCTGACTCTACACACTGTCATGTACCATTGAAATGAAAAAATATTAGTTATGTTTTATCAAAAAATTCTTGAATGAATAAATATCACAAAAACAATTTTTCTGATTCATGTTGAAATCTTACTTGCAACGGCCGTCATCACTTGATATACCTTCCCGCTCGTCATTTTTACTCACTCACAATGTTACATCAGCAAAATTCTATACAATACTGAATAATACTGAATACTTATCTATTAAATCATATTGTTTTTCATATTACATCAAGGTGTTTAGTCGAAATAAACATTAAATTCGCTGGAGCCTTATACAAACAGTAGTGAGAGATAGCGCCTTGCATTATCTTGCTGGTAAAATTTTATGCTACTTGTAAGCTTATGGCTCCAGTTTGATTTATAACGCTTTGTTTGGTTACTTTTTCTGTGATGATAATGATTCAGCAGACACAGAGGAGTCAAATGATGTATCCCCTTAGTGTCACCCAGTCATTGAAGAAGACACCTTCAATTCAATAGTTAAAGAAGTGACGAAACCAATTTAGGAAGGTCTAAGAAAGTATAGAATAAAATAAACATTCCTTGGAGCTCGTATATAGATTAGATTGGCTGTCTATCTAATAGACAGTCAATCTAATCTATTCACGAGGGCTCCTAACACACAGGTTTCCACAAAATGTTTGTTAAGCGCCATCTGTTATGAAGTCAAAAAAACAAGCAGAATGTTTGTAACGGTGTGACGAGCAGAGCATAGAGAAATAACAAAGAGGCTTGATGCTATTAGGATAATACCTTTTGGAATTGAGCGAAAAATGACGGCAACTGCGCCTGTCCGTAACTTTAGCAACACATTATTTTGTCAATGTGTCAGTCATCACTGTCGCGTAACCATGCGTAACCTCAAGTGCGTAACGCAACTTCAAAAGGCACATTATTATCCTAATACCTTACCTAATACATAGATTTAGTATATTTTTTGTTCTAATAGCATTTAAACCAGTATGTACCTACAATGGGGATTTTTATATGGTCGAAAAACCGGTTTATTCCGGAAATCCCCACCGAAAAATCCCTACCAGTGGGGATTGTTACTTTTTTTTCCGAAAATCCCCACCAATATAACTAGCTCAGCTTAGTGGGCATTTTCGGAAAAATAAATAACAATCCCCACCGGTTTTTTTTTTATCAAAATTAATAAAAAATCGTTAATCGTTTAATAAGAGCTATATATCGACGGTGAAGAATCAATAACGGCTAACTAACAAAACACAAATTTTACAGGAGACGAAAAAAATGATTTATGCTTTTGGATGTGAAGTTATTAAAAACTGTTGTATCAGTAATCTAATATAAAAATTGAAGAAATCAAACCATGAAAACGTTATCGATGTAACTACCTGTTTTACAAAGATAGTGTTAGTTAGATGGTATTGGTCCGAATCGTGATTATATTATTTTGTTTGTGTCAGATAGCTGTTTCTGCTACCTATAAAAAAGCCGCGAAATAGCATAGCAAAATAGTTAAAATTTATTCATATTTGTAAATAAAACTCACGATAATAAACTGAACCTTCCTATTATCGTGAGTTTTATTCACAAATAAGAATTCCCTATTTTTATTAAATTCTTTACAGTTGCCAATCATAATAATAAAGATTTTGAATCCCTTCGAACAGGACAGCTTTAAAAAACTTTTGGAGCTCCCTCAGTACGGGTTTATCTCCAGCCTTTAGCAGCTCTGTAGTAACGCCGTCGTCTCCAGCGGCTTTTCGATTTTTAAGCTGCCCAACAGCAATCTCGATTTCGCCAACGCTGACTTCTGGCAGGTCTTCAGTGTAATGGCGAGTTAGCGTGGCTAGAGCCACATTTTCGGAAACAGTTCGACAATGTATGCGAAGCGAATAACAAGGCCATAGAAGTCCTCTACCTCCATAAGGACTGCCGGCTTTGAGGCAACTACTTCTGCACTTGCTGTGGTCAGCTTCGTTAGGTGGCTTCTTCCGAGAGATTGTACGAACACCTTTTTCCCGTCTATATTTCCCGGCTAGTCTCAAGAGTGATCACGAACCGTCTTGCGCGAAGACTCGACGAGTTTCAACCACCGAAACAGGCTGGGTTTTGGAGCGGATACGGCACCATAGACCACATCCACACCGTGCGGCAGATTATACAGAAGACCGGAGAGTATAATCAGCCCCTGTGTCTAGCATTCGTGGACTATGAGAAGGCCTTCGACTCTGTTGAAATCTAGTCCGTTCTTGAGTCCCTGCAGCGTTGCCAAGTAGACTGGCGATATATCCAAGTGATGAGATATCTGTACAAAGCGGCCACCATGTCCGTCCAAGTACAAAATCAGCAGACAAATTCTGTACCATTGCATCGAAGAGTGAGACAGGGGGACGTTATTTCCCCGAAATTGGTCACAAATGCAATGGAGGATATGTTTAAGATGCTGAACTGGAAAGAACGTGGCATTAACATAAATGGCGAATACATCTCACACTTGCGAATTGCAGATGACATTGTCATAATGGTGGAGACGCTGCAGGACCTACAACAGATGCTGAATGACCTGGCTGATTTTTCTTTACGCATGAACTTGGACAAAACCATAGTCATGTTCAATGAACATGTTCTACCGGAACCGATTGCGATTCACGGCGCCGTCCTTGAAGTTGTTCAAAAATATGGGTATCCTGGGCAGTCGTTGCAGTTGGATCGAAACAACTTGGGACAAGGTGAATAGAAGAATTCAGTTGGGTTAAGCAGCGTTTAGGAAACTACGACGAGTCTTCTTATCGCCGATTCCACAATTCCTAAAGACGAAAGTGTTCAATCAGTGCGACCTACCCGTCATGACACACGGAGCCAAAACGTGAACACTTATGGCACAGCTAGTCCACAAGTTTGAAGTCGCTCAGCGGGCTATGGAAAGAGCTATGCTCGGCGTTTCACTGCGGGATCGCATCCGAAATGAGATGATTCGGCAGAGAACCAAACTCACCGACATAGCTCGCCGGATTAGCCAGCTGAAGTGGCAGTAGGCTGGCCATATCAGCAGAACCGATAACCGTTGGGGTTAAAGACCGCGTCTCGGTAAACATAGTGTAGGACGCCCTCAGGCCAGGAGGAGTGGTGATCTGCTCAAGATGGCTGGCAGGAGCTGGATGCGAGTGGCCGAGGATCGATCAGCGTGGCAAGCATTTGGAGAGGCCTATGTCCAGCAGTGGACGACAAACAGCGGTGGAGTAAGCACGTCGACGTAGCGAGATAGATGGAATTGGCAGCAAAAATAAGCAAAAGAATACGCAATTCGTCTTAGCCGCTAATGCCACAGCTGAATAACTCGGCAATTTAAAGGCTTTTTACTACAGTGATCTTGCCATAGCATGCAAATTACAACTTTAAAGCGAACTACATTCAAAGGTCATTTTCGGCAAAAATGCGAGTTAGCCGTTATTGGTTCTTCACCGTCGATATAATAATGTCAATACTATAACCAACTTTTATTAGGGCGTTTTTTCGTGGTCCTACTAATTTGTCCTACTAGTAGGACCACGAGGGAGACCTATTTCTGTCTGTCCTACTATGTGACTACAAAAAAGTAATTAATTATTATAAATGTCGGGAAAACAAATGAATGTCAGAAAAACAAATGAATGTCGGGAAAACAAATGAACGTCGGGAAAACAAATGAGCGTCGGGAAAACAAGTGAAGGTAGGAAAGCATTGTATATTGATCGAAAGTTAAAAAAACAGGTGCAAGCGATTTTCGTCCTTATTGGCCTTTAAAATTTTGTTGCTTGTTTCTATCGCTCGCTTTACTAACTTAGCTGTTTCATTACAATCCGTTATCTTGGTACATGTCCAATTAGGTCGAAAATCGCTTGCAACTGTTTTTTTAACTTTCGATCATTAATCAATATACAATGCTTTCCTACCTTTAGGTACCTACTTGTTTTCCCGACGCTCATTTGTTTTCCCGACATTCATATTTGTTCTCCAGAATTTAAACACATTTTATTGAAATATTATTTTTTATTTATCTATTTATTTTATATAAAAAAAATACAATTTAGTAGTGGTCATCGGAAAAAAAATCCTATTGTGGCAGAAAATAAATGTATGGGACTGGTGTTACAAATTAGTATCAGTCGTTCCATCATGGAACTGTATCATGATACTGCATGGTGTCAAGGTCAACGAACCTATTTTTTGACCCTCGGTCTATAGCGGAACGAGTGGGACGAACGAAGCGTTTGTTTTCCCACTCGTACCCATTGGTGGGGACGACCGGGAATAAACCTTAATTTTGATAAAAAAAATCAGGTGGGGATTGTTACTTAAATAAAATAAAATCCCCACCAATAAAACGGTGGGGATTTTTGGAAAAAAAAATAACAATCCCCACTGGTAGGGATTTGTCGGTGGGGATTTTCGGAATAAACCGAAAAACCCTTTTGAAAATATTTTATTTGGTGGTCAAAACTCAGTTAGTATTTGGAGAACATCCATCTTTTTTGAGAAGCCGTTTTTAGTTCGTAGTAATCTTTGAGTCAGCCAATTATAATGTATAGGTAAGCAAGCCTAATCTTGGTAGGGAAGTGTTTCCCTAATAGAACTCACTATTGTAGAGTCGCAGCTGACGCTTGGACGGAGAACCTCCTACCATTTTGCTATTGTGATAACAAAAACTTTCAATATCGCAATTGCAATCTAACAGAGGCAGAAAGAAATGAATCGAAGGACATGAACCAAACATCTCTACATTCTCGTAGTTGTACAAATCATAAAAATATATATGTAAATTCTCTGGAACCGCGTGGTGGAGTATAGCCCACACTATCTCACAATTGAGATAAGGCCTGTGTCCTAGCAGTAGGAACGTATATTGGCTGATGATGATGATGAATGATAATGTAAATTTTATTAAATAATCAAACAAATAAACTTGTAAGTAAATTATTTAATAATAACAGTCTTGATCTATTTCCGTCCCCTATACGCGTCCTGTATCTGCTGGTTGGACAGGCCCTTGGTCTCCGGCACAAGCATCCAGCAGAGAACAGCATTGACGATGCTGTCCACTGCGAAGATGTAGAAGGTACCGTAGATACCAAGCACGCTGTTTAGCCATGGGAAGATGCCTAACACCAAGAAGCTAAGGAACCACGCCCACTCAATGATCAGAGTTGATGCACACGCTTGCACCTGAAACAAAGTTTTCATATAGCCCATAAATCCACAACGCGAGTGGTTAGAACCTACTCTGTGGAGATACTTGGGGAGGCTTATTTTTAAAGAGTGAAGGAAATGAGTTATTGCGACTAAGTATAAGATGCGTTGCTTACCTATGAAAGAATATGGAAGGAGGAGAAAGATGGTGATGGGATGATAAAGATTGGAAGGAGGGATGTGAATTGTGAGGGCTTATGGTCAGCTGTGGACGTCTTTTTGCTGATTTTGATGACGATGATTGCGCTTATAGGGTTTCCTAAGAATACGATTGTACCAGCATCTTATCATCAGGTAGGCCACGTCTTATGTCTTCTCGTCAAATGTGAAAAGAAGGGGCTTCTTTCTGTCATCGTTTTGCAATAAGTTGGGCTTTTTGAGCCGCTATTTTCGCTTATTTGGGCGTTGTGCAATTTGAATACCAGTTATTTTAGTAAAATCTTTATTATCCTTACCTCCGGAGTAAAAGATTCAGCCAACAGCACGTAGGGTACAGTTCCAGCTCCGCTCATAAAGCTGAAACAGTACAATAGGATCATGACGACGGTGAGCCAAGCTGGTCCGGACTTCGTTTGTAGCAGGAAACCCAGGCTCGCCATAGAGACTGCCACCATTGCTGATGATGCGATTAGGAGTATCTGAAAGTTTGGAACGATCATAAAGTTACAAATGTTTTATTATGAAGATTTCTGAATAGATAAGTAGAATTATTCGGTGGTGGACGTCTTGTCGCATATAGTAATGGAGGCCTTTTGCCTGCAGCAAGTGGAACATTTAGTAGGCTGATAAGATATTTTACTTATATTAAGAAGATAATAAGCGCCACTCACCCTTCTACCAGCCTTATCAGCAATCCCACCGGTGACGAAACATCCCACCACCATCACCACAGCGAATATGACGGAGTACAAGTCCGCCTGCGCCGGATCCGCTTGCTTGAACACGTGCTTTGCGTACACTTGCACTGGAACTATGCCCATTGTCACCTGAAAAGTAAATCGTAATAAGAAATAATGTGTAATCTTGGTCGAATCGGAATTGGTATCGGAACGACCACTCACGCACTTTGGATAGAATCATGGATTCGTGCGATATCGTGTTATAACGCGCGTCCGACTTTACCGCATTCGGATATTAATCTAACTAAATCTGCGTGTATTTACTTAACCAGTATAATCTAATTAAACTATTATTGTAAACATTTAATAAAGACCACAAGTTGTATAATGACTATCGCCTACATTATGGTCCTACACTAAATAGTAAATTCAGACACACCTGCATGGACATAACTGTCAGTACAACCAAAAATGCACGTCTTGACACCGGTTCAAGGACTGAAAAAGAGCATAAAGCGGAAAATTAAAAAGAGATTAGTAGATCTTTCACTCGAATAAGCCGCTCGTATGGGGAAGAACCTTAACCTTACAAAAGTCCACAGTGAAGTAGCAGTATATAAATGTTGTTGTAATTACACTGCCACATCCCACCCAAGACCAAAATCTTGTCATCTTGAAGCGAATGATGACTCGTGTGTTACAAGTACCCATAAGCTTGCTATGGCCGCATGCCATTAAGCGGGGCGAAGGTTTAAGGGGTTAGGAGGCAACTGGCTCCTGGTTAAAGGTAAAAGTTAACACAGAGTAGAAACAATAGTGATAAAGCACCTAGTAGTTTCAAGAAAAAAACATTAGATGGTGAAGATTTGTTTATTATATTTGGTGCATTATATTTGGTGCATTTGTGATAATTTCGTTGGATACCATTTGGGATGAAATCAATTTAGGTGATGTTATTCTATATTTACTTAGTTGTAATCATAACTTACACAATGTCTTAATTGCTGAAGTTTTCGGTCGTTTCACTTCAAAGGTTTCCCCCGATGTTAGCTTTTCTTTTTCGGGTTCTTCACCTTTTTCTTTATCTAAAAAAGTAAATAAAAATATAAGTACCTTTTATTTTTTACATTAAAGAAAAGGAGGTCTTGCCCCTCCCCCGCCATTTTTTACTCCCTTAAAAGGCAAATTACTAAAAAATCCTTTCCTAATGGAGGTAGACATTTTCAAGTTTCTAATCTTCGTAGTTTGGACTATAATATTTTGTGAGACAGTTCCAATCAAATCAATCATTCATTTATTTAAACAAAAGAAAAAAAAACAATAATAATAAAATTTACAAGCGGTGGTATCTAAAGTTGAGATCGCCCTCATGATAGCCAACCTTCGTAAGAAGACGTCACCATAAGATGAAGAAGGAGATTTTTGATGGGCATACTCACCATCAACATTGACCAGTTCCACTGCAGGCGATATCTGCTGTTTAATCCTGGACAGCTCTTCTTGAACCACCATAGATTTTGGTGATACACCCCGATACAGTGCCATTGAAATCCGTGCATCCTGTACATGTAATACGATTTGATGACATACCATAAAGTAAAATTTTACTTAGCTATGATGACAGGACCCTGAGTTCAATTTCTCATTTGGCAAGCATGGTTCTTATGCCAACACCCTTGACAATGACCTGATTTCAAATCTTGCTTTTCTTACGTATCAGCCTATTAACGTCCCACTACATTAATAGGTGGATACGTTATCGTAACATTGCTATGACAATGAAATAAATCACACAAAAAATTATGTGAGTAAAGATAACAGACCTCTTCTCTATTCGTCTTCATTAAGTAAACAGGGCTTTCAGGAACGCTCATGAGGAGGACACAGCTAAGTACACCACAGGCCAAGTTGATCCACACAATAGTAGTGTAACCAAAGAACCAGCCGAGCAGGTATGACGTTAACGCTCCAATACCGTAAAATGTCACAGGAGCTGAAAGAAGTACCAAAAACAAGTAAAAGCTTTTTGCCTGATAATAAGCAAGAAGATGAACTGTAGTTTAAAGCAGTTGGGGCTTGTTGTTTTCCAATGCAATAATGATACATAAATGTGTCATGAAATGAATTATGAATGGATGCCCATCTTTATTGAGTTATGTCAACTTATCATGGATTTTTGTTATTAGAAGTTTGGTTGTAGTGACTATTTACTATCTAAAGGCTAGGTCTGTCTTTTATAGTTCTAAATGTTTTTTCCCAAATAATATGTTTTCAACTTCATTCACTCTCACTCACCTGATGTTAAAGCACCCCTAATCGAATCCTCAGCAACTTCGGATATAAACATAGGTGCGTACACCATATTGGCTCCTCCTGCCATCCCACCAAAAAACCGAGCCACTAGCATTAGCATCGATGACTTTGACACGGAAATTAGCGTCCAGGACAACTGAAACAAAATATTTTGTTACGAAAACAATATCTTTCTTATTTTCATCTTCGATCGCCAGAATATTATCAAAATATTCCAATACGCTCTTTTAGGCATCACTTATACCTATTGTCACTTTAAATCTAGTCTTTTGTCTTCGTTTTCCAAAGTTTGCCTCCAATATTTGTCTTCATTTTTGCCAAATCTTAAAACTTTCTGCAAAGGTCTTATCACTGTTAGAGCAGGTTTCAAAATTTGATAAGTAAATTTTTTACGTTGATACTACTATTTACATTTAATGTTGATGACGACCCGTTAAAATTACCTTAAATAGCCAGTATTACTTGAAATACTTACCACGTACGATAAGCACACAGCAGTACTCCCCAACTTTCGTCCAAATGTTTCAATCAACGGACCAATCAGAGCTGTTCCCAATATGGCTCCCAGCGATGGTAAGCTACCCAGTAGAGATTCTTCAGTTGCGGTCATAGGAACCGTGAGTATGGTGGAGTTCTCTGCAGTTAACAGTGAGGTGGTATACGAAGGCCATACGTATAATAATGCCATTACAAATGACCCGAAGCCACCTGGAAGATTTAAAAATAGAAAGAAAAGAACAAAAACATTTTCAAGATAAACGTTTATCATTCATTCATCATTTAAAAAAAATACATTTAAATAAAATATGGTATTTATAATGGTAGGCAAAACAAAAAGGCAAAATGATAATAAAAACAACGACAACATTAAGAATAATACAAGTAAATAAATCAGAGCAACAAATCTTTTATCACCAATAAAATCAAATGCCCCTAACATTGTTCCAAGACTTGCAGTCTTTCAAAATTCTCTAGTATTGACACAGAATGTATGGCATTTAGTGACTCCTTTCTTGGTGATATATTCCTGATATTAGGATATCTTTAGTGCTTAATATTCATGCTTTTTCGGAATAATACATAATAAATTTCGAAGTCTTACTTGCAATAGCCGTCATCGCTTGATAAACCTTTCCGCTCGCCATTTTCACTCACTCTTAATGTTACATCAGCAAACTTCTATACAATACTTAATACTTCCCTAGTAGATGATAGATTTAATAGAAAGGTATTCATTTCACATTACAATAAGGTGTTTAGTTGAAATAAACATATTTCCTGGAGCCTTACACAAACAGTAGTTCGAGATACCGCTTTTCATATTATCTTGTGGATAAAATTTTCTGCTTCTTGTTCTTACAAAACGCTCTTGCGTATGCTCGATTTGATTTATAGGGTTTTATTTGATTACATTGTTCTCTGTTGATGATAATGATTCAGCAGACACAGATAATTCCTCCTCCTCGTTTCCGCGTTTCCTTTTTGTCACTTAATCGCTGAAAAGGACACCTCAAATCAAGCAATTGCTATTGGAGGCAGTATATGGTCAAATAAAATGGAAGACATTCTTTTGAGCTGCAGGAATGCATTATTATACAAAATTATTTCGTTTGTTTGATAAAATTTTACATACATACATACATACCGTCACGCCTTTTTCCCGTAGGGGTAGGCAGAGACCACCTCCTTCCACTTGCTACGATCCTGGCACACAACTATTGCTTCCTCCACATTCATAAGTCTTTTCATGCATGCCCGTCGGTTTAGGGTACTCTTGACCTGACCTTTCCTCAGGACGTCACCTATCTGGTCCTGGAATGTCCTTCTAGGCCTTCCCCTTCCAACGATTCCATTCACACTCCCCTTATATATTTCTTTTGTTAACCTACTTTCATCCATCCTCTCTATATGACCAAACCATCTTAGCATACCTTTTTCGATTTTTGTCACTACGTCTTCTTTTATGCCGCATAGTTCTCTTATTTTTTCGTTCTTTATTCTATCACTCAATTTTACTCCTTGCATACTTCTCAGTACTCGCATCTCCACTGCATTTATTCTGCTTTCATGCTTCTTTTGCCATACCCAACTTTTACTTCCATACATTAATGTTGGTACCACTACACCACTGTGAACCGCAAGACGTGCCTTTTTAGACACTTTCTGACTGTTCACAAAGGTGTGTAGAGCACCGTTTACCATATTACCGGCATTTACTCTCCTTTCAACATCGCTATCGTACTTTCCATCACTTGTAAACTTAGATCCTAAATAAACAAACTCTCTTACTTGTTCTCCTTTTTCACTTCCGATCACAATATCACAAACTGTCATATCTTCATCCCTTTCAAATACCATAACTTTCGTCTTACTAGCGTTCACCTTCATCCCTTTCTCTTTCAAAGCCTCATCCAACACAGTCATCATCTCCTGCAAATCTTCAGCAGACAAAGCAAGCAGAACTTGATCATCTGCATAAAGGAGACACTGAACATTCATTCTCAAACCTTTGTTACATTCTTTCAATCTCTTTAAGCATTTATCCAAGAATAGGTTAAACAGCCACGGGGACGCAACACATCCCTGTCTAACACCCTTTTCAATGTTAAACCAGTCAGTGCACATCCCGTTAACTCTGACACAAGCACTTGATCCCTCATAGAGAGACTTTAGAGATAAAATCTTGTTTTGGTAAAATTGTGTATCTTTTAGGTTTTTTTTAGTTTGCTCTTTGCCGCATTTAAGCATTTCGTTTTTCCCAAAGGTTGACTGGTAGAGAATGCTTTTAGCGTTAAGTCCGCCTTTTGTACCCAACTTGTGTGGTCAATAAAGTTTTTATAAATAAATAAATTAATAATAAATAAAATCAATTAGGATTCTTTGAGCTCTACGTTATTTGCCACGATAGGATTTTTTATTCCATGGCGTCACTTAGTCACTATTCGACTCTTGATTTATTTTATGGTGCATTCTGCCATCACATCCCATTCACGCCCACCTCGTAACAGACATCACTACAATCCATCAGCCTTTTGAAAACAATTGCGAATTCAATCTTTTATTTGTTTAAGATAGTTGATTAAATATAACGAAGAGTTATTTCCACCTTAAGTTTATTTTAAGCCAGAATATTCTCGTTACGTAAATAGCTATTACAGTAGCTGATGTTCAATGCTACGACGTCTGTGCTGCACTGTGCATAGTTGCATTGCATTCTTTATTTGCAAATGCATGCAATGAAAATAACATAGATGAAAATGACATGAAATGAACATTAAAATGATCTTTACTAGAGTAATGGCTTATCATCATGGATCATCAATGGAGTCAACTTTTACTTTTTCGTGGTCTGTAAAGACCATTTGGATTATGGTTACAAAGTACACATCAATGTGACTTTGCCGATTTCCTTTCTGTCACCGTCGTGCTAATGATAAATTCAGTGATTTTATAGGTGTGTGGCACACATGTGAAGCGATTTTTAAAACCATTCGGCTACAACAGCGACCGATGTCTATTAATCCTCAACAGGGGAATCAGACCAATTGGATCATTTGTCTGTCTGTACACATTATTATTATGAAATCCCAGTTGAGACACTGTGCAAAAAAACAAATAAATATAAATCCCCACACAGCGTACTGTTACCTATCACGAAATAACTCCTGCTACTCTTTAGAAATGATAAATATCCAGTAGGCTACTAATTATTTATTTTTATGGAGGGATTTATTCATTTGTTTTTATAGCACAGTGTCTCAACTGCGATTTCAATACAGTGTAGCGTACTACAATATTATGACAAGTTAAGTAAGTTAGTTAAGCCGAGCCGAACCATTTCACCTCATCATTAGATGAGCGTTACTTATTATTTTGCCTACCTCATCATCATCATTTCAGCCAAACGACGTCCACTGCTGGACATAGGCCTCCCCCAATGATCTCCAAACCGATCGGTCCTGCGCCACACGCATCCAGTGGATTCCGGCGATCTTTATGAGATCATCGGTCCACCTTGTGGGAGGCCTACCACGGCTGCGTTTACCGGTACGTGGCCACCACTCGAGGACCTTTCCGCCCCAACGGCCGTCAGTCCTCCTTGCAATGTGTCCTGCCCACTGCCACTTAAGGCTCGCAATTCTTCGGGCAATATCGGTGACCTTAGTCCTTCTGCGGATCTCATCATTTCTGATGCGATCACGCAGGGAGACTCCAAGCATTGCCCTTAGTGCGATTTTGAGCCTTTTTATGCGGCACATTGTAAGTGGCCACGTTTCCGTTCCGTAAGTCATCACTGGCAACACACACGTATCAAAGACTTTCGTCTTGAGGCACTGCGGTAGTCGGGCCGAGAAAGCGCTGCGTAGCTTCCCGTACGCTGCCCAGCCGAGTTGGATTCGTCGATCGACCTCTTTCTGGAAGTTGGACTTACCAAGTTTGACTTTTTGTCCCAGGTAAATGTACTCGTCAACAACTTCCAGTGAACTCAAGTTCTCAACTTTTACAGGAGTGGGTACGACATGGGAGTTCGACATGATTTTTGTCTTTTCCATGTTCATTTTAAGACCCACTTGTTGAGACACTCTGCTGAGATCGTACCTACATCGCAAGAAATTAAAGTTTTGAAGAAAAAGACATTTTTATCTTGTCCATTACAATGACTTTTGAACAAACGCCTTTCCCTATCAAATAGCAATATTCTTTCACCAGGAGATCTTGCCGTACATATAAAATCAGGCAGTTGATAGGTCAGCTAAAAGAAAAATTGGCTTAGGGGGCTACCCGACAAACTTACCTGTTCCGGTGGCGGCGTCGCTACTGTCGTTTTAGTACTGTCATCAAATATCGTTTTTGTATTGCAAAACTGACATTTCACGTAGTTTCCATTTTGGCCACCGGAACAGATAAGTTTGTCGGTCTATAGTATAGACCAATAGACTCTTTAATTGTCATGTAATAAAAAAATGCATATTTATATTTATTAATTGTAGGAAAACTTAAAATCCATAAACAACACACAATAAAATGCGATCATCACACGTAGAAAAAACTTTTTTTTTTTTTTATTAGTCCATAATGAGGATGATTGTTTTTTTTTCCTCTGTCAGGCAGAGCGAGAGTTTATTTGAGATATCTCAAATAAACTCTCGCTCTTCCGAATACGGAAAGAATGAAGAGTAATGAGTTTTTGGCTTAGAACATATTAATTTAGTTGTAAGGAAATAAAGTTATGTGATCTATGTCATGCAAGGGCATCGCCAAGGGGGGGCAGTTGCCCACCCCTAGAGATCAAATGTAGCTAGCCGCAAAGCGGTAACGCTTTATACTCTCGGCGTTGATATTTTTTCTCCTTAGTTAGTAGGTAGGTACTTAGATTCTTTAAACAGTAAATACAAATACATTTATACTTAGCAACACCCAGACCGATACAAACATAATCAAACTCGCGACTTCATGTCCTCATCTTATTGCATACAGCAAGTTTGTAAGTGAATAAGACAGAACAATTATACAAAATTAGCCCTCTTCCTTTTCTTCAAGAACAGCAGTTGTATAGCATCCGCAGAGAGTCCTTTCGTCTCCGGCAGACAGAACTGGCTATAGGCGGCTCCACAGAAACAGACGATAGAGAAGCCGCAGAAGACTGCGCCGAGACCAAGGCTGTCCACGATCGGATTGAAGATCATGAGCGTCACGAAGTTCATTAGCCACATGCACGCCATTGAGAGGCTGTTGCAGAGCCCTCGGACCTGCAAAACATGGTTATTTTCACACATGGTGATCATACACCTTTCTGATAGTCAGTGAGTCTTTGAGAGACTCTTCCTTGTGAAAATGGGAAAACGTATAAAAGTCAGTGTATGGTCTCAGATACGGGGCTGGGCTGGTCAATAGCCACAAGGCTGGCACTGGCTCGTCCCAATCGGGTGTGAAGGGCAAACCAGGGGAGTTTAGTGGATAGTGGACGCTTTAGTCTCGAGTCCCACACACGGTCGCAGGTCTAGCTATCCTGCGGTTATGGTGCACAAACGCATTCCACCGAAAAAACTAGTGTATGGTCTCAGATGCGTTGCTCGCCTTTGAGAATTTGGAGGAAGAGAGAAGGTAAAGGTTTGTAAAGTAAGGAGAAGGTAAATGGAGGGGAGGAGGAGCATGGGGGAAGTTGGAGTCTCACTCAATAGCAAAGCTACTACCTAATCATACGTCGATTTTTTATTCTATTTATTTGATAAGAGTGGTCCTCCCCCGGTCAAGCCAGCCTATTTCGACTGACATATGGAAAATGTCTACAGCATGGCTCTACCACTCTTAGAGAGAGAGTGAGAGAGGGAGAGAGGAAGCTAAGGAGAAGCCTACAACGCTGACGACAGATGCCATATAGAGCCACCGTATCCGTTAGCACCAACAATGTGAACCGTGCGATGCTTCAATAAATGATTATGATGATAACTAATACACGATCGAAGAAACAGACTAAAAGTTGTTTACCTCTGGCAGGAACACTTCAGCAGTTAAAACGAAAGGCACCACAGCAGCTCCAAGGTAGTAGACAAAGCAATAGCTGTAGATCAACAGCGCGGTGGCCCAGTGTGGTGCCCAGTGGAACTCCAGTTGCAGTCCTAGTAGGAGGGTAAATATGCCTGATCCTATAGATGTTGTGGTCATAAGGAACTGAAAAGATGAAAATATTGTCAAGGCTGAGTACACTAATTACTTTTCTTCTTGTAGTAAATATTAGTAGAATATAATGGAATAACACTTTATTTGGTACCAATAAAACAAATAATGGAGACACAGTAAATTAATAAAAAACAAAAAAGAAATCACAAAACGTCAACGACAAAACTTATCTATACTTATACAGTCAATATGCTACTACTACTACTACTCACATATAGCAAAATTAACGACAGAGTTAAGCACGTAGAATTACTACGTATTAAACAGGGACCCATGGATTCAGGAAACATCTATGACATTTTTTTTTCGAATTACGTACCTTTCTACCAAGCCTATCCAACAACAAGGCGCAAATACTGCTAGCTATCGTGAAGTCAATGGCCAGCATGATAGAGCACTGATTGGAGTTCATGGAAGGAACGGCCTCCTTGAAGAGAGGCTCCGCGTAGACTTGCAGCACGATGTTGCCCATGAGAATCGAAATTGCCATTGTAGATAGCACAGCGAGCATGGCTCGCTTTGATGATTCGGATTTCACTGGAAGAAGAAAGTTTTTTAACGAGGTTGAGCGAAAAGAAGCATAGGTATAGTTTATTTGGTTGAGTTCTGCGGTGTTAAATTTTGGTTCACTGTTTTTTTATATTATTATGTGTACACGTTAGGAACTTGTAAAAAGAGTATTGATTGATGATATTTTTTTACAATTTTGTGTTCTCAAGGATCATTCTCTACATAATTAACTCTACAAGTATGTATTAAGATTTTGTAATCTTTCTTATTAAAGATCTCATAATCTAAGTCATTACAACATTATGAAGACATTCCATAGACAACAACGTAGTTAAGTATAAGTCAAAACTAAAAAGTTTATAGGAAATAAAATAAAACCGAAAAAAGTTACGAAAATAATTCTAAATCACCTGTACGTTAACTTACTTAGAAACTTCCATGCCGATTCAGGTTTAGTGTATGTAGGTTTTTCTATCAACTTTTTGGTCGCATTAGGATCTGAAATAGGCAAATGGCAAAAGATACAACACGTACCTATGTAAGTCATAAAATTTCACAGACAATCAAACAATAAACTAATGATATACACACACTCAGACACGTTCATCTTAAATAAATAAAACTTGGGATTTAGGTACCAGCGATACCAAATAGTTATTCAAGAAGACAATGACAGATAATACAGTTTACTCAGACGTCGTACTGACGTCAATAAGTTTTCACAGGTTAGCAAGTACTTTTAGATATTGCAAATAAGTAGACGAAGACAATTACCATTAACCGACTGCAAAATCGCTTCAATCTTTGGGTCCAACTGCAATTTGATCTTCGCTATTTCTAACTCCACTTCTCTCGAAGACACTTCCACTCGTCGATAGAATGCTATCGATTTTGCAGCTTCCTGAAAAGTCATACGTTCATACCTAAATAACAATTTATTTCTTGAACCTAATAAAGAACGTAAGGTCTTGTACAAATTCAAAAAAGTTCGTTTTTTAAATACACAAAAATGGCGGAAGTTCGCCATTTGTACTTTGTCTATGTAATTTAGCTTAATAGAAATTAAAGTAATAAGTGCACGCTATATCGAAGTTTTTTTTTATTTATTGATTCAACTTGTTCTATTATTTTGTTGAATAATAAAGCTTTGAATGTTTTATTGTTTCAAAAATCTTTCCAACTACATATTTCTGTTTACAGCACAGCCTGTAATTCACCTATGCTAAAAGGTACTAATACTTAAGTCGCTATCCCCAAAAGGTACTCTTTCAAGTCGCAAATCTTTTAACGTCCAAACAGCGAACTTAAAAATTCGCTGCGTTCAAATTATTCTCACCTCATCTCTTCCTTGTTGTAGCAAAAACACCGGAGATTCCTTCAGAAGAGACAAGAAAACGATATACAGCACCGATAGAGATAGGTGGGCATATAGCACCTGGTGGTACGTCAGGTGTCCTCCCAAGGTGTACGAGAAAAGAAGACTGAGGTAGTAGCCTGTTACTGTAGTGGAGGTGAGGGCACCGCGGATCGAGTCCTGGAAAAAGATGAAGAAGAGTTTGGTTGATATTTTTTATACAAGAAGGAGGCAATCGAGCAAGCGTGACACCTGATGGTAAATGCCTTCTTTTTTATTAAGTGCCTACCGCCTCTGAATAACTGCGACTGAGCACGAGATGCGTTGTCCGACTTTGAAAGAAAGCGGAATTGGGAAGGGGAAGAGAAGAGACATAATTTATTTATTTATTTATTTACACTTTATTGCACATAACAAGTACAAATGGCGGACTTAATGCTGAAAGGCATTCTCTACCAGTCAACCATCATAATCATAATTATTTATTGCAAAAATAAAAGAGCAAAAGGATATATTAAAAAATACCTGAGTGTAAGCTACAGCTACTGAAGATTGTTAAATGCAACCATGGTCAGAGAAATTGGAAGACGACGTGTGGTGACGTTTAAGTTTTAATCTATTTAATATTCCAATGCAGGGCTCCTTCATCTGACCGTCAACGTCGTGCTGGCCGCTCCTGCGGGGTACAGGGGAAGGCAGGGACGGGGCAGCACGCGGCTCGTGCGCAAGGCCACGCCCGCCGCTACACATTGTAACGATTTGCGACTTAGATAAATCTTAAGATTTTAAATGATACGAAATACAAATTTAGATCTTTGTGGCTCAGTGTTCATCGGATTGAAGGTTTAGGGTAAAAACAAGTAAATTAGAAAGTGTATTAGTAAAATAAATTTTATAGAACATATTTTACATAATCGTCCTAAACTGAATGTCACACGATTAACAACAACTTTAATTATCATCGCAATCCATATCTGTTTCCTCATCGTTGCAATCATAATCTGTGTCCGTGTCTTCATCTAAGTTAATAAATCATCCTGCAAACAAACAACATTTCAGTGAGTACCTACATAGTGCAATAATTGGAAATAATATGTCAAAAAATAAGAAGGAAATGTATACGCTATAAACAATTTCCTTTGCTTGACGTCCAATTGGTTTTATCTTCGGATTCATCTTCGATCGTAACCTCGTCTGCTCCTAAGATTCAAGTGACCGAGACAAGCGACCACAGACGACTGGCGCTCCGTTGCACGCGTCGTGCTCGCTCCCCTCCCGCCACACTTGTCGCTTCCCCTCTGAGACCCTCTTACCGCGTCCCTGCCTACCCCTGTACCCCGCAGGAGCGGCCAGCACGACGTTGACGGTCTATAGTCATTAAATCTAGTAATAGTCACAATGGTTTAAATTAAAGGTTCGAAACTCAGTAGCCTATAGTGTGCACATGGAGCGACACTTCCATAATATATTTCCGTCAATAGAATAGACCGCAACTGTCTTCTTCTCAGTCTTCTGTCTGCCAACGAATCTAGCAAAAAACAAGGACTTACATAGCATATTTCTGAGATGTACACGGACGATACAGCCTGCCCTGCCGCTCCCGTGCCAGCAATACCCACGGCGAACAAGATCAGAGGTACAGAGGTTGTGCAAGATATTACTGCCCATGCGAACTGGAAAAGATAAATTATATACGAGTAGGTATATAAGTACCTTCGTACACAAGTTCAAAGCGACTACCGCCATACAAACGCGAATCGCGGGACAAAATATGTCGGCGACGCGACTAGTGAGTACGAACCTCAATGAACTTGTATGGCGGTAGTCGCTTCGAGACTAAAATCGTTGAGTATCGAAGATTTGCGTAGCCTTGTGTACAAAGGGCCCTGATTGGGTACCACGTGACGGACACCGAAGACGTGCAGGCCAAGGCGAAGATGGCGGGATGACTTAAACGTCTTTATGCCTGAGTGGCAGCAAGTAGCACAATGCAGGCAAAAATGGCGGACAGAAGGGGAGGCCTTTGCTCAGCAGAGTTATCAAAACAAAAAAAAGGTATAATAAGAATGAACACCTCGATGGTCCATTGGTTCAAAATTTTAGACCGTATAAGCAGGGTCCTGGGTTCAATTTCCAGGTGTATTCGGCAAACCAACCATTGAAACGGCGTTTGAAACCACTCCTCCGCCTCTACTTGCAAATACAGTCTTCATCAAAAGTGGACCTTTTTTCAGCTATAGTGGGTGGAAATGCATTAATTGGTGGTCGGGACGAGGGTATGAGGAACTATCGCAAAAAGTGGCTATCTCATCTGTTGAGTTTCTCGCGGCACTTCTTCTCAACAGGCCATTCACGTCGAAGTGCTGGTAGTATAAAAAGGTTTTGACGTGCAAAAGAATTTCATGGTAAATCAAATTGCAAAATAAATACTTTTACTTTTGACTTTACATACTTTGAGTGATGTGAAGAATTTCTGTTACGCAGCCATGTAGTGACTATGCCACGGAAACGGAAGTTCGGGCCATCTTCTTAAACATATTACTACTTTCCTCTTTCGACGCCGTATTGGTCATTGACCAATGGGTGAAATTCGGCAACCGGCCCGGCCCCACCGATTGCCAGGACCGAACTAGGCGAACAGCAGTCCACTAAATATCGTCATCAAAAGGTAACCGGACAAGCTCACCACAAACGGTAACCCGTACAGCATAGCAGCATACTTCCTGCCCAGGGTGTCCAGCACATAGCCACAGAAGGGGGTGGTGACCAGAGCACCGATGTTGGTCAGGCCGCCGAGCAGTGATACCTCCAGGGTGGACATGGGAGCGGCTAGGACTGTCTCGTTGGACGCGAAAGCTGTGACTGTGTAAGACGGCCATGCGCAGACGAAGGCTGTGAGGCTGGTGAGGTAGCCAACTGGAAAGGAGGATCTAAGTAAGTTGGATAAAAAAAAAGATTTGTTCTTTTTTTTAATACTTTTCAATCTTTTTAATAATTTTCAATTTTTTTTTATACTAGCTCAGTACCCTCAAACCAGGAGACGGACATAGGATGCTTTTTATCCCGGAAATATGGGGAAAGGGGGTGATTGCTAAATTAAAGGAAATTACGCGCGGGTGAAACCGCTAGGGCGACCGCTAGTAGGTATTATATAAAATAAAGTAGTGTTAGTTACACTATTTATAATTCAAGAACGGATGAACCGATTTGCCTTAAAATTGGTGGAGCGGTAGCTTAGAGCCACAAGACGGAAAAACTATACTTTTTATCCCGTTCCGGAAATGTAGGGGAGGGGGGATATTTGAAAAAAGAAATTACTCGCGTGTGAAACTGCGGGCGAAACGCTAGTCTAAAAAGAAAGTTGGTGTTAGTTACACTATTTATAACTCAAGAACGAATGAACGGATTTAGATGAAATGTGGCACACGTATAGTTTATAACCGGGATTAGAACATAGGGTACTTTTTATCCCGGAAAAATAGGGGAAGGGGGGATAGTTGTAAAGGAAATTACGCGCAAGTGAAACCGCGGGGGCGACCGCTAGTATAATATAAAAGAAAGCGGTGTTAGTTACACTATTTATAACTCAAGAACGGATAAACTGATTCGGCTGAAAATTGGTAGAGAGGTAGTTTAGAACCAGGACGGTGCTAGACAGTAACTGCTTAGTTACTGTTTGGCACTGAACTGTCTAAGGGCAGACGTGGCGCTTACCATCAGGTGTACGATCTGCTCGTCTTGTCACATATTGCAATAAAAAAAAATACGCGCGGGTGAAACCGCGGGCGGAAGACTTCATCATCATCATCAGTCTGTAACAGTCCACTGCTGGACATTACACTAGCGGAAGACTATAATAGTTAGATCTAAAATACGTCTTCTTCACCAAACTTATTTTTATCCGAAACTGGATTTGAACTCACGACATACGGTTGCCAAACCAGAACATAACCAAACACCCATAGTATCCACCAATATTTTTATTATTATTACTTTTTACTAAACAAAATAGAACTTACTGCAAATAGCGGAAAACCCTTGCACTAAATAAGCTGACGTTTTCTTGCTTTCTTCCATTTCAACCCTTCAACCTGAAATGTCATTTTGGAAAATATACTATCACGGACCTGAAAGAAAGGTCCGGTCCGGTCCGTAAGTTCAGATCTCTATGTTTAGGAATGATGTGATGATACACATACCTACGCGGACTAGAAAATGGCGTCGTAATTACCGCCTGGGACGTAAATGATTTATTATTCAATAACGTTTTTATCATCCTTTTAAAAAAATAATATGTAAATGAATATACGAGTATGTCTTATCATTCAAGTATGAAAATGTATGTAAATGTATGTAATGTATGTACCTAGTATTTTTTAAGTTTAAGGTTAATTGGCACTACCCACTGTTTTTTTCTGCTTGGCCTAAAGGTTGACTGGGAGAGAATGCCATGAGGCATTAAGTCCGCCTTTTGTACTTGATTTGTGCAATGAAGCTTAAATAAATAAATAAAATGAAGTAGGTAATCAACGATTGAGGAAATACTACTTGTACAAGTTCAATATTTAATTTTGTCAACAATGTTTTGGACTCGAAGATGAAAAATAAGTCAATGTACATAAGAAACCCAATAAACAAGAAGTTTACAATAACACCACTTGAAACTCGACCCGAACGGGTCATAGAAACTACTTAGGATGCAATGTTCCAATAAAAATACAACTTTATTAACAAGTTTTGTTTATTTTTGTTATAATTAATTAAATACTTTATTATCAAACTATTTATTTTGTAGTTAGTACGAGTATAGCTGTATCAGCATGGGTACTGAAAATTTTACATTTCATGACTGTTTAGCCAACTGATTTATAAAAAAAACTGATATAATCATGCACATAAATGTTTGTAGGTACCGGGCGAGGATCGAATCCGCGACTTCTGGCGTAATAGCCAACTTCACAATCATCGGTCAATAAATCAATAAAGACATTTTTATAATATTTAATTATTTTCTTTTCCTTTTAAAATGACTTTTAAACAAGCGCCTTTTACTATTAAATGGCAATACTCTTTCTCCTGGAGATTTTGCTGTAAATATTCAATTAGGCAGTTGATAGTTATGTAATCGATTGAATTAAATACTTGGTGATTGTGGTTTGTCATGTAACGATGTACTTAGTTATAACGATGTATTGAAGTCTTTCATATTTATTTATTTTAGGGAAACTTCAAAACCATATTATACAATAAACAATAAAATGCGAATATGGCACGTAGAAACGTACATTTTTTTTATTATGTTCCTATGATTGTAATTTTTTGCCTGTTTCTGCATGAGAAAGGCTTACCTACTATCACCATACTTGCCAAATGAGGTGATTAAAACTTAAGTGAAACATTTTAAAGACAACCAATCCCTTACAAGAAACATTGATCTGATCCATAGACAAGCGGCATTTATGACGTTCGTTATAGCTCAATTTGCGATAGCGAATGTCAAATCCCATACTTTCAACACGTGACGTCAAATCCATACAAATTGTACTTAGCGAAATTCGCCAGCTATGAAGCGATGTCATCTTGTCTAAGCCCCCTGAATTGTTAGCTACAGTAACAGCCCTTTCACACGGCATCCAGTTTTGCAGGACCGGTTTTTACTGTATCCTGCAAAACTGGACGATGTGTTCACATGGCAGTTCAGTTTTGCGGGATCCAGTAAAAAACCGGTCCTGCAAAACTGGACTGCCGTGTGAACACGGGCGCGGGGCGGACACTGCCACTACTTCACTATCCCGCAAAAAGCAGTGTCCTGCATAAAACCGCACGCGGGAAGCCGTGTGAACACTGCTATATAAATATTTGTGCGACTAAACGGGATCCCGCTTTTTACTGGACGACGGATCCAGTTTCTAGTGACAAGACCGAATGCCGGATCGGGTTTTTGCAGTATCCCGCATGCGGGATGCTCATGTCAACGCTAGCATATAAACACATTCGCCATCAAACGGGATCCTGCAGAAAACGGGATCCTGCCCGTGCTGTGAGCGTACTTTTTATTTAGTTAATTAATATTAAATATTTTTTATTAAGTTTATATTTAAGAAACATGTTCTATGAGTTGGTTCATTGTGTCCTAAGATTCTCTAAAATTCAATTTTCTTACGCATTATATAAAAACTAATAAAATTAGACGACCATTCCCTCTTTTTCTCTTCTTAACTATGTGGCTGGGACAGCAAATTATTTATGTACTTATTTATAATAGGAGAGTTTAAAGAAAAATTTTTTTATATCGTAAGTCTTATACTTATTGGTTACTTAATTCACAATTAACAGTAAATTGTGTTTACATATTATTATTTATTTACTGACGATGGCATTGATTGTTTATACCCTGCCTCTAAGAATGAATTATTCCGATCTGTCACCCTGCTTTGTCCCCTTGGGGTGACAGATCGGACAAAAAAGTTCGATCTGTCCCCCTGTTCCCGACAAGGTGACAGATCGAACTTCATTCACCTCCTCAAAGTTTTATCTGTCCTATCAGCGCATAAATTATAAATATTTCTTTTATTTGTCTAATAATTATCAGTTTTATAAATCACGAAAGGTAAGGAGGGCAGTCTTATCACGAATATAATTAACAATGTCTAAATGTAATTTGTGTATTTTAAATGATTATAAATAAATATTTTAAATGATTATAAATAATTTCATGAACCTACAGTTCATGGCTGATTTCCACAAGTTATCAAATTTTATTTATTTATTTATTTATTTTATTAGGATATCCAACAGCATTTCCATATAATAAAAAACATAGCAAAACATGATACATATTTCAAAGCCAATGACAGGATATCACAACATGAGTTATTATTATTAGACATCAATTGTAGGTATTTAAACAAATAAATGCAAAGGTGTGCTGGTGCTAGTCGTGTGTCAGCATAGTGTGACGAAGTACCAAATTAGTATATAAATATGTAGATAAATTTTTAAATATATATTTTTTATGTATCAACTTCAATTCTATCAATTATTCTACTAGGTATATTATGAAAAACTTAATAATAATATTAAATATATACACACATATACACTAAATTTTTACGCAATAAATCATAACCACTAAATTTAAAGTAAATTTTTACGCAAAAAAATCATATCAGTCAAAATTTTACGTTTATAAACTGCCTAGGATAAGGCAAATAAATCGATATTCTTAAACGAAGTGTTATACATTTCAGTAGCACGTGAAAAGAAGTCGTTTTTTCTAAAGTTGGTCCGGCTAAATGGTACATGAAAGAGCTTTGCTTTGCAAGGTCGAGGAGGACGGTTTGGGATGTGAAAATCAATCAAGGACAAAAGTTCAGAGCAATCCAGGTTTGAGTTTACGACATCATGCAGCAAAGTCATATCAAGCAAGATTCTTCTGTTCTCCATGCTAGTGAGGCCATGAAACCGACATGCCTCCTCATAGGACGCAAAAAACTTCTTCGCCTTATAGTTAAGATACTTTACAAAGACCCTTTGAATACGTTCTATTTTAGTTTTATATATTGCAAATTGCGGATTCCAGATTGGGCTTGCAAATTCTAAAATACTCCTGACATAGGCGTAATAAACTACTTTTATACAGGCAGTGTCAGTAAATGAATTGCAGACCCTCATTACAAAACCTAAGTTCCTGTATGCTCTGTCCACTATATTTTCTATATGCTCGGAAAATGTGAGCTTGTTGTCCAGTTTTACACCGAGGTCACGAACAACATTGGTTTTTTCAATCACTTTACCGTCAAGTTTATACTTAAAGTCTATCGGTTTATTTTTACGAGAGAATGATATATGTGTGCACTTATTGATATTCACATTGATTTTATTGCGCTTGTAATATGCTGATAAGCGATCAATATCCTCCTGCAACTTCATACAGTCCGCGTCCGATTTTGCTTCCAAAAATATCTTTTTATCGTCTGCATAAAGCAGGTGTCTAGAGTGAGAGAAACAACTCTCTATGTCATATAGATATGCATTGTAAAACAGTGGTCCTAAATGGGACCCCTGTGGTACCCCTGAGGGAACAATGACATAGTCTGACTTATGCCCTCCTACTACAACAGCCTGCCGTCTGTTTGACCCATATGAAGTAATCCATCGAAATAAGTCTCCGCTTATACCAAGTGAGTGTAGTTTCTTCAAAAGGATGGAGTGGTCCACACGGTCGAAAGCTTTTTCAAAGTCCGTGTAGACCACGTCCACCTGAGATCGTCGATCCATACATTTTAATATATAGTTTATTAATTCATTCAAATTAGTATTCACGGAACGACGCTTTAAAAACCATGCTGTTTATCACCAATATTGCCTGAAATGGTAGGGTATATGACATCATAGACAATTTTTTCAAATAATTTTGCAATTGTATTCAAAATGGATATGGGTCTATAATTATTAATGTTTGTTTTGGGACCTTTTTTATGAATAGGCACAATATGTGCTTCTTTCCAGATATTAGGAAAAATTCCTTCCTTTAGAGATCGATTAAACAATAGTGAGAGTGGGACCGAGATCGTTTCCGCGCAGTTAACTAAGAAAATCGGTGGTATATTGTCGCTACAGGCCCCTTTGTTGATGTTAAGTTTCTTAATGTATTTAACTACTGTATCTATTTGAAAGAAAGTGGTATGTATATAGCTACTGTCACCTCTGGGGGGTGGATCGTAAGAGTTGCCTGTATCTGGATTATTCGCAGCCGGCGGATTGTATACGCTGAAGAAGTATTGATTAAAGGCCTGGCAGATATCTTCAGCAGTTTCAAACGTTTGCGTGTTCAACTTCATGACATTAGGATACCCGGAGTTACCACGTGGGCCACGCATGCTTTTGACAAAGCTCCATAATTTTTTTGGGTCCCGTTTTATGTTAGTTTGTGAGTAATTTATGTGTTTTTTATAGCAATCATTTTCGAGTATCTTTATTTTTGATCGTAAGTCAGAAAATTCGTCATAATCCCGATTATTACCAAATTTTTTCCATTTACGATGAAATTTAGCTTTTTGTTTAATAGGTCTAATTAGTGTATGGCTGTACCAGACTGGAAATGACTGTGTGTTGCATTGCGTGGTAGTGGGAACATGTTTGTCTATTATAGATTTTACGATATTGTAGAAAACCTCAACGGCTTCGTCAACACCGCCCCGACATAATAAATCCTTCCAATTGACTTCTTTTAAGTCTTTGTTTATATTAGAGTAATTGGCTCTGTGAAAGCTATATCTGACGACAGGTGCCGACGCTAAAGGAGGAACAAAGATATCCGTCGCTTCTATATCCAGAGATGGATGAAAAGTATCCTCACTGACCAATGGGCTATTAGCTTTAGTAACTGTAATGTTAAAATTTGCGAATACCAAATCTAATGTGTTGCCGTGTTGGTTACTAAAGATATTATGCTGTTCTAAGCCTAGTATTCCAAATTCCTCTAATAGACTTCTGGCTGCTTCTTGTGTCCGAACGTAGCCCTGGTAGGTTACTTTCGGGGTAGGAGCGCACCAGTCAATAATGGGTAAATTAAAGTCTCCTGCTAGTAAAATAATGTCTCGTGGATTGTCATTAACAACTTTACTCATTGAGTCGATGATATTACGGATATGTGTATCTTGATCAGGTTTTCCACCTACCACATATGACACACAGATATGAAGGTCTGATTTTGTCGTTGATCCCAAAGAGTTATGTGGTACGGTAATCCACAACAGTTCGGTGGGATCCACCAGCCAGTCCGAACGAATTCTGGCATTCAGTTGTTTTATTTAAACAAAATACCAACGTCACAATATCTCGCCGCCGGCCTTGTGCATACAGGTAAAAACGCGTCTTTGGGAATTGTTAGAAAGTGGAAATACAAAAACGAACGAGTGAACTTATAACCATAAAACAAAAGTTATTCAGACTTACTACTTTTTATTTTACATATTCGTTAACATGTCAGACATACCTGGTACTTCTGCTGCAGTAGATATCCAATGGAATATTAATAATTAATTTATTTAACAGCAATTTTTTACAATTTACGGAAATGTTTTATAATTTGTTAGACAATTGATTTCGTTTATTTAAGTTTTGACTTATTTAGGTACAACTTTTAGTTCAATAGTCAACTTTTAATTTGTAGTAACTAGGTTAGTAAGAAGTCAAATTGAAAGACTGATTGTAATATGTACAATATCTGCTGTGATTTATATTGCACGGTTTTATGTTGATTGATAGATAAATAGTCGTGATTGTTATTATATTCGTGATAAGACTGATTGTGCAATAATTATGTACCTTTCGTGATTGATGAGACTGATAATTATTAGACAATTAAAAGGAATAATTATCATTTATATAAATAAAGCCGATTATAAACCAAAACCATTTTGTCTTTTATGTTAATAAAAGGTTGCCTACCTTAGAACATATACCTATACCCTAATTTATTCAATGGGGGACAAACAGGAATTCAAAAGTTTGATCTGTCCCCCTACTACCGATAGGGGGACAGATAAAACTTTGAGGCGGTGAATGAAGTTCGATCTGTCACCTCGTCGGGAACAGGGAGAGAGATCGAACTTTTTTGTCCGATCTGTCACCCCAAGGGGACAAAGCAGGGTGACAGATCGGAATAATTCCGAGTGGTGGTTAGAGCGATGGGCTCTAATACCCGCAGGTCGTGGGTTCGAATCCCGCAAAGAACATCACTTTGTGTAAATGTTTCCAGTTTGGTTAGGACATTGCAGGCTTGAATCACCTGAATGTCTGAAAAGAATGATGATTCCGTGCTTCGGAAGGCACGTTAAGCCGTTGGGCCTGCTGCGCCTGATCTCTCTTCAGTCGTGTCAGACTGCTGTCCCACCGTTATGAGAGTGAGGGAATAGGGAGTGCGCAAGCCTGCGCTTGCGCACTTACTTTTGCACTATAATATATCCTGCATAGTTGGCTGATCGTAAAAGATTGGCCGCCGTAGCCGAATCGGCTAGGAGGACATTATTATTTGTTTATACCCATTTGTTATGTTAAAATAAAAAAAAAGAAAAGTATCAGCCTATGTCCTACTGCAGGTCAAATACCTCCATCATTGATATCAAATCTTTATAATGATGGGTACGGGCTTAATCACCACGCTTGCCAAATGCAGATTAGTGATCACAAAGCCGATAACCCAAACCAACAATTTATTAAAATTATATAACATTAGCCCGCTTCCGTTTCTTCAAAAACAGCAATTGTATAGCATCCGCAGAGAGTCCCTTCGTCTCCGGCAAACAGAACTGGCTATAGGCGGCTCCACAGAAACAGACAATGGAGAAGCCGCAGAAGACTGCGCCGAGACTGAGACTGTCCACGATGGGGTTGAAGATGATGAGCGTCACGAAGTTCATTATCCACATGCACGCCATTGAGAGGCTGTTGCACAGCCCTCGGACCTGAAAGACACGGTGGTTTTGAATAGACATTTTTAAAGTGCTTCATATGAACGGAGTTTATAATTCTCTGAGACAGAAAAAGTGAGCAGAGGAGCTCACAATGCCGATGACATACCGAAGAGAGATCAGGCGCAGGACGAAACGAGGCACGCCAACTTCCAGACTTCAGAGTTCGGATCGGATCGAATCGTTCGAGATTTGAAAATTTCGAACTAATTGCACCAGGAAGATAGTTATAACGACAATAAAGTTTTAATTTCTTTGATCTCTCTAGCCAGTATAACGAATGAGAACAGATAGGTCGTTTGACTATATTTTTGAACATTATCACTTTTCACATACAGGACAGCTCGGGTAAGGTGGGCGAGCCCTAGTAATTTCGATATTATTTTTCATTCAACACTTAATTGGTGGATGCTTATTGAATTCAATAAGTTATTATATCAATAATATCTACTGGGCATTATTTCGTATTTTCATCCTATTGGCCAATAAACATGATTACTAATATAAGATCCGAGAAACAAACTAAACTTCTTACCTCTGGCAGGAAAACTTCAGCAGTTAAAACAAAAGGCACCACCGCAGCCCCAAGGTTGTAGACAAAGCAATAGCTGTAGATCAACAGCGCGGTGGCCCAGTGTGGTGCCCAGTGGAACTCCAGTTGCAGTCCTAGTAGGAGGGTAAATATGCCCGATGCTATAGATGTTGTGGTCATTAGGAACTGAAAAGATGAAAATATTGTCAAGGCAATTACTTTTCTTCAGCAGTTGTTAATATTTAGAAAAACCAAAGTTATAGAACAGCACTAAAGCTTTAATATACTCGTATGGACCGCACTAGGGACGGAATCTTTTCTTTTTCCGAGATTCGATTCTCCCATTTTCGGTATCTTCGTGGTAAAACCATATTAATTAGTTACGAGATAATAGTTTAAACATTTAATGAAGGCATTCAAAGTACGTCGTAGGCGCGTCCTACCCACAGAAATCTAAATAATAAGGCACTAGATTTCTGTAGTCCTACCCGTCATGACATACGGAGCCGAAACGTGGACACATAAGGCACGGCTAGTCTACAAGTTTAAAGTCGCTCAGCGGGCTATGGAAAGAGCTATGCTCGGCGTTTCTCTGCGGGATCGTATCCGAAATTCGGCAGAGAACCAAAGTCATCGACATAGCTCGCCGGATTAGCCAGCTGAAGTGGCAGTGGGCTGGCCATATCAGTCGTAGAACCGATATAACCGTTGGGGTAAACGGGTTCTAGAGTGGAGATCGCGTCTCGGTTAACGTAGTGTGAGACGCCCTCAGGCCAGGTGGGGCGATGATCTATGCAAGATGGCTGGCAGGAGCTGGATACAAGTAACCGAGGATCGATCAGCGTGGCGAGCATTTGGAGAGGCCTATGTCCAGCAGTGGACTGTTACAGGCTGATGATGATGATGATTCAAAGTAAGAATTAAAATTTCACAAACCTTTCTTCCAAGCCTATCCAACAACAAGGCGCAAATGCTGCTAGCAACCGCGAAGTCAACAGCCAGCATGATGGAGCACTGGTTGGAGTTCATGGAAGGAACGGCCTCCTTGAAGAGAGGCTCGGCGTAGACTTGCAAGACGATGCTGCCCATGAGGATCGTGATGGCCATCGTAGATAGCACCGCGAGCAAGGCTCGTTTTGATGATTCGGATTTCACTAGAAGAAAGTTTTTATAAGTTGAGAAAAAGGAAGCATAGCGAAATTTTGTTGGGTGATGCTCTCCAGAGTTAATTTTAGCTTTCTCGTTTTTAATACCACGGTAGAAACTTGTATACAAGTATTGATCGATGATTCTTTTTTACAATTTAACTTAAAACTTTATAGTTGAAAGCATCTACACGACGACACGTATTTTTTTAATTTTCTAATTTAATATATCTTCTAAAGTTACTTTCTAAAGACCGCCGCTGGTGTACCAAATGGTATTAACAAACTAGGCTTAAAAAAGTAACGAAAATAATACAAAATCACTTTTACAGACTAACTTACTGAAAAACTTCCATGCTGATTCAGGTTTAGTGTCTGTAGGTTTTTCTATCAACTCTTCCGCTGCATTAGGATCTGAAATAGAAAAAGATAAATGGCATAATAATACAACACGTAGTAAGTCATAAAATTCCACAGACAGTCGAACCATAAACTAATGATAATGAGACGCGTTCATATTAACCACTCAACGCCGAACCGGCACTCGGGTGCCGCATAACAATAGATTTTCTATTGTGTCTAGTAATCCGGGGCTAGAAGGATTAAATAAATAAAACTTGGGATTTACTAGCGATACCAGATAAAAACGAAAACACTGACAGATAATACAGTTTACTTTGATGTATTGACGTCAATAAGTTTTTACCTGTTAGCAAATATTAACTTCTAAAGAACTCTTGGATTAATACACGTAGACAATAAATTATTACCATTATCTGATTGTAAAATTGCTTCAATCTTTGGGTCCAACTGCAGTTTGATCTTCGCTATTTCTAACTCCACTTCTTTCGAAGTCACTTCCACTCGTCGATAAAATGCTATCGATTTTGCGGCTTCCTGAAAAGTCATACGTTCATACTTCATACCTAAATAATAATTTATTTCTTGACCCTAATAAAGAAAGTAAGGTCTTGTACGAAATCACCTTTTCTAAAAGGTACTAGTACTTAAGTCGCTATTCCCAAAAGGTAAACTAGGTTTCTTAGGTTCTTTGGAAAACAAACAATTTCAAATACACATTAAAAAAAACTACCATAACATACATATTATAAAACATAAATCAGCAAAGTTTTCACCAATAAACTCATAATAAATACTATAAAACAATATATTCTGACCTCATCTCTTCCTCGTTGCAGCAAAAACACCGGAGACTCCTTCAGAAGAGACAAGAGTACGATGTACAGCACTGACAGAGACAGGTGGACGTATAACACCTGGTGGTACGTCAGGTGACCTCCCAGGGTGTACGAGAAGAGTAGACCGAGGTAGTAGCCTGTTACTGTAGTGGAGGTGAGGGCACCGCGGATTGAGTCCTGGAAGAAAGACAAAGAAAGATTTTATTGGGCAACTTGATTTACAACTAAATAAGTAAAAAGTAGGAAGAGAAGAGTGTTATTGCTAAATGTAAGCCACAACTACTGTAAGAAAGCAAATGCTGATTGAAGAAAGGTTTGTAAAACAGTTTCAAGCATAAAATCGGGAGGTCGTGGGTCCTCGTGCGTGCTCGATTCTCTCCTTGGGTCTGGTTAATGGTATGACTTTTTCGGAGTCCAATTGGCTAGCTACGCTTCCAGATGAAATCTGTCGTCTTGATTCTAAATATAAGAAATTATACGGAAGCATGAACACATTGTACACCTGATTCGAATCCCAGTAGCTTTCCGTGTGACAGCACATTTAACAACACTTCCTGGGGGCCTAGACAAAGTAACAGCGATAGCGAAATTCGCTAACATCAAATTGTATGGATTTGACAGGTGCCTTAGAAAAGTCACGTGGTCAATCGTGAAAATACGAGTTTTGACATTCGCTATCGTAAATTGAGCGATAACGAACGTCGTGTCTAGGGCCCCTGATTATAAATTTTCAAAATCAAAATCAAAATCAAAGTATTCTTTATTCATGTAAATTTGTATCAAGTATTTATGAATCGTCAATTACAGAGTGACTCTACCACCGGTATCGGAATGCAGTCATCTGCCGAGAAGAACCGGCAAGAAACTCGACAGTTACTCTTTTTCATCGCCATGTTTGTTTACAATTTGTTTGTTACAATTACTGATTAGTTTCGTCATTTCGTCAATGGAATAGACCGCTTGACCACTTTCCATCAGGTAGACTGTATGTCTGTCTGTCTGTCTGCCAACCAATCTTGCCTAAAGGACTCACGTAGCATATTTCTGAAATGTACACGGTCGATACAGCCTGTCCAGCAGCCCCCGCGCCCGCAATACCCACAGCGAACAAGATCAGCGGTACAGAGGTGGTGTAAGATATCACTGCCCATGCGAACTGGAAAAGAAAAAATATTGTACATATTATACGAAGACGTCGTAGACTATGTCCGACGGAAGTCCAAATTCTCCCTGAGGGTCGAGCGTTTGGAACCTCGCCATAAAGTCAACTTCGGTTCCTTTGTGGTGAGAGTGCCGACCCATCATTTGGACACCTTCATGAAGGAGGACTTCTGGCCGCAGGGTGTCGTTTATCGAAGATTTCGTGGACGGCTACCATCTGACACCGCACGCCTCAAGGCTGTTAAATAATTATTAATTTTCTTTTTTTATATTTTTCTATCTGTATGTATGTTAGTCTGTAAGGTATTTATTATATGGGCCAGTAATTATTGTAATTGTGTTGCCTGAAATAAATGGTATATTATTATTATTATATTATTATGTATGAATACTTCGATTCGCGCCTCGATGGTCTAGTGGTTTAAGTACTGGGTTGAGATCTCGGGGTCCTGGGTTCAATTCCCGGGTCGAGCTAACTTTGTGTCGGTTTTTTCGGACACAGCTCTGGTTTGTGATCACCAATCCGCATTTGGCAAGCGTGGTGATTAAGCCAATACCCATCATTGTAGCGATAACTTGATTTCAAGGATGGAGGCCTTTGCCCTGCAGTTGGACATTAATATTAGGCTGATCTTACTTTACTTTTTTTTTACTTCGATTCGGTCCAGTGTGGTGTAAAATGCCGGGCCATAACCGATGGCAAACCAACCATTGAAACAGTGTTTGAAACCATTTTTTTGCTTCTAATTGCAAATACACAGTCATAATAACCTATTATACTCATAAAGGGTCTAAGAAACTATCGCAAAGAATGAACAATTGCTGTTAGGCAGCCAAGTAGTGACTATGCCAGGGAAAAGGGAGGTCGGAATACCCTCGTAAACATTGAGATGTTCAAACACACATTTAATAAAACATTAATTTAATGACCAATGTCTTATTCACCCCATTTAACGACGGCAACCGGCTCAGTATTCCTGACCCATCACGCGGGGGGATGGCCGGCACCGAACTAGGCGAGCGGCAGTCCACTAAATACTGCCATCAAAAGGTAACCTGACCAACTCACCACAGACGGAAGCCCGAACAGCATAGCAGCATACTTCCTGCCCAGGGTGTCTAACGCATAGCCACAGAAGGGGGTGGTGACCAAAGCACCGATGTTGGTCAGGCTGCCGAGCAGTGATATCTCCAGGGTGGACATAGGAGTGGCCAGGACTGTCTCGTTGGAAGCGAATGCTGTGACTGTGTAGGACGGCCATGCGTAGACGAAGCCTGTGAGGCTGGTGAGGTAGGCAACTGGAAAGGAGGATCCAAGTAAGTTGGCTAAAAAAAAGATTTGTTCTCAAGTTTTTTTTTATACTAGTTCAGTTGGCAGACAGGCACTCAGCCCACCTGATGCTAAGCGGCAGAGGCGGCGGAAGGCGTGGGCGACGTGGGCCACCGCCCACGGCCTCGCGGTCCAAGGGGCCTCGCGCCTCGAAAGCCCGTGAACGCAAATCTAGCATCTAGCAATAAATAATAAAAAAAACCGGCTAGCAAGTATCTGGCAATACTAACCTACCACATTCGTTTTAAAAAAATCTAATCTGGCAACATTTGCTGGCGTTTCGGGTGGTGAATGACGCGGGAAATCCTTGCTTCGCCAGCTTAGCCTTTTTTTTTCGGAGGAGAATGCGTTTATGCACCATAACCGCAGGCTAGCTAGACCTGCGGCCGTGTGTGGGACTCGAGACTTAAGCGTCCACTACCCACTAAACTCCCCCGGTTTCCCCTTCACCCCCGATTGGGACGAGCCGGTGCCAGCCTTGTGGCTATTGACCAGCCCATCCCTGGGTCGCCCGCTTAGCCTAGTTAACGAATAATTTGTGGATGGAAAAGTCGAAAGCGCGAACATAGATGGGGCAAACAGAATAGGAAATCCCCAGCTAGTTTGGTCAATGAATGCTCACAAGGGGAGTGTGGATAGAAAAGTCGAAAGCAGAAACTTTGACTTAGGAACTTTGTTTGGACTAGTTAGGAGATAAACATACTAAAAGTCCTTACCCGACGTGAGCTCCGAGGCGAGCCCGAGGGGAGGGGGCACATGTTTTTTGCTTACTTCTCGAAAACGGTGCTTTGTACGAAATTTTGTTGTACTACATAATAAAAGCTAATTAAATTCTCTACAACTTTGTCTTTTGCACTTTGTATCTATCCTATCGCCAATCGTTGCCTAGCTATGAGCTTCTAAAAGTAGTCAATTTTCAAAAGTGTGTTTTTTTTCTCTGGAGGACTCAGACCGCTCGGATGTCACTGCAGATTACTTATCTAGAGCCATGAGTGAAATTTATAAGCACATGGAGACTAACAGTGACTGTCAGTTCTCTATATATTACAGAATTGCGGGCTGCAGTATCAGGGCAAGTGCCAAATGACAAAACGATCATTGGAAAAGATGTTGAATTGGTAGTTCTGCTTATAGCAAGGACTCTACCTGACCATGATATTTATTATCTTTGTCAAGCCTAGTAGAGGTAAAGTACCTACCACCTATTATTCAAGTCAGGAATTGCAACAGCTAGGCCTGAAAGACATATTATTTCTACACGCCCTCACGGGATGCGACACCACTTCTGCTGCAGTTCGGAGAAGCAAAGTTGGTTTTTGTAAACTGTACTTGAAAAAACCTGAATTCCGTCAAGCCGCAGAGGTGTTTTCGAACCCCACTTCATCGCATGCTGACATAAGAAAAAATGGAAACTTATGCTTTTTAAGGTTGTATGGAGCGAAACCATCCAGTCAGTATCAAATGTCCAAACCAGACATTTCCTCCCTTCCACCAACTGAGGGAGCAGCGTTGGAGCACTCTTTCCGAACCATCAGGTACAGGCTTGGCTTGGACAAGACCTTTGTCCTGAACTATGGGAATGGAAACGGAATGAAAGCAACCTCTTGGTTCCTGTTCCAACTAAAGAACCAGCTGCACCGAAAGAAATATTGAAGCTGATATTTTGCCGATGGCAACCCCTGATTGTAGTGGTGCTAGATGTGGGTGTAGGAAGGCTTCCATTCTATGCTGTGCTCTACCATTTGCCACAATTGCAACGGAAGCTGCACGAATAGCATTTTAATGTTGGAGGACAACGATGATGGGGATGATGAAGCAGAAGTAGTAGCTTACGTTCCATCATCTGCTAACGATTTGACCGATGATGAGAAAGAAGAGGCAAAAGTTAAGGAACCACAACCAGGCCCGTCATGCCCAAAGAGGAGGCGAGTGGTTAAGTAATCCATTTATTCATGCATAGGAGGAATATTTTTTTAGTCAGTTATGAATCTTGAAATCTACGGTAGCAGCTGAAAACAAATATATGCCAGAAAATGTAAGAGTGTAGAACACATTTTTCAAAATCGACCACTTTTAGAAGCTCATAGCTAGTAGGCAATGATTGGAGAAAGATACAAAGTGTAAAAGACAAAGTTGTAGAGAATTGAATTAGCTTTTATTATGTAGTACAGTAAAATTTCGTACGAAACACCGTTTTCGAGAAGTTAGCAAAAAACCAAACAACGGGACCTTCTTTGTGCCCCACCCCACCTCGGGCTCACCTCGGAGGGGTAAGGACTTTTAGTATGTTTATCTATTACTAGTCCAAACGAAGTTCCTAAGTCAAAGTTTCTGCTTTCGACTTTTCCATCCACACTCCCCTTGTGAGCATTCATTGACGAAACTACAGTCTGCCGCATGTCTGCCGTGTCAACCGTATGTCAGTTAACTTAAGATACATGAGTTACGCGTAACAAGCGCTATTCGTGGTTTTTATGGGTCTTCTATCCCGTGTATAAAAATTATTTAATTATCTCTTACCGTTATCTCAAAAAATGCTCTAGAAGAAATTACGATTGACTACGATATTATGGTTAAATACTGTATCTTAAGTTACAGACAACGCTTGACGAGTAGACAAGACGCGATTATGGCAAACTCAGTTAAGTATCTACTAAAATACATGACTTAGCCACGATAGACGGTCATGTTTACTTATATTTATACTGTTATGGGGTTTTTACTAAGACTTATGCAACTACATTAATATTAAGACTGACTTAGTGGACCGGTAGGTAATGTTTTTGTTGTTAAATGAGTAAGAAATACATTTTGAATACCATTTCCAGTCTTGTCATAATATATTTGTAATTTGATTATACTTATGTTCTTAATTAAAATATGACTGATTAAAATTATGATTCTTATTAAAACTATTAACACAATAATGCAGAAATGCATGTATGGTATGGCAAAAATTTTTACTCAAATTGCCACGGCTAAGTCATGTATCTCAAGATACGGCCCTTCGCGTACCAAGATTTGTATGAAATTCCTATGACGCCTATCTCCGTTTTTAGAAAAAAAAACACAGAAAATAAAGATTAAACAAAAAAAAATAATTACATCACAATAATATGTGCATCTTTACAATTCTTATGATATGAAATAAGTTTGGAAAAATCTTTTGAAACATAGATATTATAATGGCAATAAATGCAAAAAAAAAACTTTAGGAGTCGTTTACTCAAAACTAGGTTTTTTGAGATAACGGAGATAGGCCTGACACGGCAGAGCTGGGGACTTCCCATTCTGTTTGCTCCATCTATGTTCGCGCTTCTAAGCACATGCAGTCATGCAATCATGCGACGACGCATGTGCCTAATATTTTAATGTATACTCACCGGCAATGAAACTTGGCAACTGGGCTTTTTTCATACAAACATGGTCACTTTAGCGTGAGCGAAAATTGAGCGGTTTTTGGCAATTTTTGAAACTGTGATTCAAAAATTGGGCATTTGGCCTCTCCATTGACGTAATAATCATTGCACAGCTGCAAATAGTTTTCTATCTATGAGACGCTAAAATGACCATGTTTGTATGAAAAAAGCCCAGTTGCCAAGTTTCATTGCCGGTGAGTGTATTTCCAACAGATTTCGATGTGAGAATAAGTGTTGCGTTTCATTGTATGAGAACTTAGAAATAAAAATAAATCCATCCTCTTGTGTCATTCATCAGGGGGCCTCGCAAAATATATCTTGCCCACATCAAAATTTGGTCTTGCCCCGCCACTGGTAAGCGGTTAATACGACCTGAAAAGCTTCGATATTAGTGATCGATGCTGAAAAGTTATTAAAATAGTATCTCGTCATCAGTCGCTATTTTTTTCAAACTATCTGTTCCGGTGGCCAAAATTGGAACTACGTGAAATGTCAGTTTTTGCTATGCAAAAACGATATTTAATGACAATACTAAAACGACAGTAGCGACGCCGCCACCTAAAGTAAGTTTGTCGGTAATTCGGTATAAACCTAGCTTCATTTTTATACTATTTCATCTATGAAGGCATTTTTACCAATCTACAACATTGCTGTGAAAAAACGTCAGGAAAATTATTACAACTAACTTGTAAATATGTACAAAGGTAACTAGGTTGATCTTCCAAGTACAAAAAGTTTTAATAAAAACCTTTATTGGCATTGTTTACGAGAATTAACTAAGGTTATACAGACCATTATTCTGATTTCTGATCAAACAAGAACCTCTAACATTTTAATTTTCTTTTTTTTTTTATACAACATCAGTTGGCAGACAGGCACGCAGCCCACCTGACGGTAAGCGGTCACTGCGGCCTATTCTATTAAGGAATACTACACCAGGAATAGGCCATCGCTCAATGTGCTGCCGGACTGTAGGCTCATCTGATCTTCGAGCCTCAGATTTCAAGTGTACTGGCTCCCACATTAATATTACCGGAACAAAACAATTGCTACCAGTCTAACATGACTTTTTTAAAATAGAGGACTTCCTGAATTATTGAAATCTGAAGATGCTTGTGGTAGGCTTTCACCTATGTAGGTAACTATGTATAGATACAATTAAATTACACTTTTAATCTCTTAACTGAACCCTGATACTCAGTTAACTCAGTTGAACACCATAAACAATGCTAACGTGTTTGCGCGACATTTCATAGATAAGATAGATGAATTAACTTATTGTATCTGTACTGTTTGTTCTAAAAATATACTGTATTATAACGTAATAGTTACGTTAATTATATTACACAACACCTTCACAATTTTAGACAAAAAGGTAGGTATTCTTAACACGAGTATCTTTACAAAACAAATAACACTTACTTTTTAAACTGGTTTGTATGATTATAATATGTACTGTACATGTAAAATTCTTTTTCGTGTGGTATTTAAGTGAGAGTGGTAGAGGTGGAAACTCCCATCATCAGCTCTTACACTTCCTCGGTTATCAACATCATCATCATCGACCAATCGCATTCCACCGCCGGACATACGTCTCTCCATACGTTCACAAGCATTAGGAGGATTTACCTATGATCACAGGACGTGACGCTGACGCTGCAGCCCGAAACCACCCATGTTGCATTAGCCTTTGGCTTTGGATGGTTATACGCGATCAGTCACGATCAGTGGGTCGCCAGAGCCTTGTTAACTATTCGGCAAGTCGAGAAGTTGAAGCAAAAGGACAATGGCTCACTCCCTAAGATCCTGACACTTGCACGTGCTTCTCCCTTCTATTAAAAAACCTAATAAAGCTATATATCCTTACAAAAACACTACAAAAATATTAACACAAGAAATATCATAGAGCGGTCGCCTCCGCGGTTTCACCCGCGCGCAATTTCTTTTGTCAATTGTCCCCCCTTCCCCCCACATTCCCAAGATCAAAAGTACCCTATGTCACCAGGGAATAATGTAGCTTCCCAACACTGAAAGAATTTTTCAAATCGGTTCAGTAGTTTCGGAGCCTATTCAATACAAAAAAACAATCAAATCTTTTCTGTTTATAATATTAGTATAGATAAATGTAATTTTATCTTTGTCCGAGGGTTTGTCCCGGTCTTGTCAGGGTACGCTTCCATGATCCAGGATTTTGCAAGTCCTGTCATAAATTAGAGCGACTGCCATCTGACCATCCGAACTAATCCTTCTAGCCCCGGAAAACCAGACACAATAGAAAATCTATTGTTAAGCGGCACGCGAGTGCCGGTTCGGCTTTGAGTGGCTAATGGTACAGCATACTGAGAAAAATCCATAGACCGTAGGTCAGTGGACTCAGCCAAGATTCGAACCATCAATTCAAGTATATGAGCAACGTTTGGAACCACTACCACAGGGGGCTTAGACAAGATGACATCGCTTCATAGCTGGCGAAATTCGCTAACTTTAAATTATATGGATTTGACAGATGCCATAGAAAAGTCACGTGGTGAAAGTATGGGTTTTGACATTCGCTATCGCAAATTGAGCTATAACGAACGTCATAAATGCCGCTTGTCTAGGGGGGCAGGTTTTCGATAGTAAGTAATATAATGGAAATAAAAAATATGTTTGATATACATTTATCTAACTCCAAAGTTGTTTAAATACTGCGTTACTCATAAACAACAATACAACCAGTAGAAACATACAAAATAAAAAACTACCTATTTCATAGTAATAAGATCTAAAATAAGTCTTCTTCACCAACTTATTTTTATCCGACACTGGATTCGAACTCACGACTGTCAAACCAGGACATAACCCAACACGCCATAGCATCCACCAATCTTTTTATTATGATTACTTTTTAAACTAAACAAAATTGAACTTACTGCAAATAGCGGAAAACCCTTGCACTAAATAAGCTGACGTTTTCTTGCTTTCTTCCATTTTAATCCACTATTATTTAACTTACATGTAAATAATTTATTGGAACTTTAATGAAAAATATTTCTTTAAGTATTTTTTTTTTTATATTTATACAAAACGCGACGCGAGCTCGCAAGATCTCCCGACTAAAGAGATCCTCGTTAACTCCTCATTTCAATCTAATAATGAATACTAAAGATTGTCCGTTCGTAACAACTTGGTTGATAGAGTTTTGACTACTTGAGTAAAAATAGCTACAATAATATAAGTAATTGCAACTTTTAGTTGAGAAATTAGCTGACTCTACCACAAGATTCGAAATATTAGATATCGAGAAGATCAGGCAAAAAACTCGATAAATACTGTTTACAATAATTATATCGATACAATCTGCAATTAATAAATAAATAAATTATAAATAAATATCTCTGGACATTATTCACACAGCGCCATCTAGCCCCAAACTAAGCATTAGCTTGTGGTGCTATGGGTGCTAGACAACGGATAAATATTACTTATGTATATACTTTTTTTTTGTAAATACATACATAATATACATAGAAACACCCAGACCGATACAAACAGACATGTTCATGCACACAAATGTTTGTACCGTGCGGGAATCGAACCCGCGACCTCTGGTGTAATAGCCGACTTCTCGACCATTACAACAAATGGCTCTTCAAGTGTTAGTTAGTGCAATATACATATTTTTCCAGGTCATATAGATTTTGTATCAAACACAATTCAATTTTTTTTTATCTAAAACCAAATAAGAATAGATTGAATCCCATCTAACCAGTCCCCAAAAGTGGCACCTGATCACAAAACACAAAAGCGAAAGACAAGAGTGAAGTATCTATACAAAAGCGAAAGTTTGTCAGACTAGATGTTGTTTTTCTTCTAAACGCAAAATAGCGAACGAATTTCTATGAAATATTCAGTAACTTTAACCTTAAATACATACCTACATCAGAATAACACATAGCGCGCAAAACCACAGGCTGAAGCTAGTCTTAGGTTTAATCTCCATCACCGTTATCATATTTGTATAGACAAATCTTATTATTGCTTAGCATTAACAACTAATAAAAAACACCATAAAATAGAGTTTATTATTTATGCTCATTTTGTATCCTGCCCTTAAACCAGGGGTCGCAGGTTCGAAGCCACCCAGGACAAACATGTGTTTGCTCTGGGTCTGGATGTTTATTTGTATACACTGTGGTACAGTTAAGCTACTGAAAAACTTTATTGCCATGGTAATAAGGCTTTTTGATTATGGCAAATGCGTAACTAGTTTTGCCGCCACCTGTATCTTCGCCTTTTCTGATAACCATAACACAAATAGCTAATTTCTATGGAATCAGATTAACGAATGTAATTTGTACGATGACCTACCGAATATTTAAAGTAGTATTTATATCATAAAACCAAGACTAGTTACCAAAATGTTAATGACATGATTCATAAGTTAAATTAATCCATGATTATGATACTGCGTTCCGCTGGTACGTTGCAAATACCAGCGCGACAACAAACAAACAAAGATAAGGTGTATGTCTGTTTGTCATGGTTGACAAACAGACATAAATACTACTGCATTGCACTGATATAGTAAAATAAAAAAATAAAAATTATCAGCCTGTTTTATGTCCTAACTCCTACTGCAAAGCAAAGGCCTCCATCGTTGTAATCAATAAGCCATCTTCACGATCACTTAATTATGATAAAAATCATCCACCAATTTATTTTATTTATGTACTCTAAAAATATAAAAATGTTTTGATAATTTAAATACAGTTAAGCAAGCAATAAAGTTACTTTTCATTGTCTTATTTGCTGCCACGTTTGAAAACAGCGTATAACAATATTAAGTGTTACAAGATTTAATTAGAAATAAATCTATATAAATATTTAAAAGAAAGTGGTGTTAGTTACACTATTCATAACTCAAGAACGAATGAACTGATTTAGCTGAAAATTGGTGGAGAGGTAGCTCTGAACCAGGAGACGGATATAGAATACTTTTTATCCCGGAAAATTGGGGGGAAGGGGGTATAGTCGATAAAGAAAAGAAACCCCGAGGGCGACCGCTAGTAAGATATAAATTAGAATTTTATAACTATAAAAACAAATACTCCCGAAACTAAACTTGTTGTCAAGTCAGCCCCACAGGTTTATGTGTGGTAGAACCATAGAAACAGTTCCTGTCGAAATGAACCGGCTCAACAGGTAAAGTATCACCCTCTCTAGGAGACTAAGTTTCGCTAATGCGCTATACACACTATATACAGCGTGGAATTTTAGTCGTTGCTTTCCCGCAGTAAAATTTTTCTATCTTAGTAGTAAAATAAAATAATAAAGTTCTTTTTTTTGTCAAATCAAAAGTTTTACGATTATGATAGACGAAACTCGAACCAATAGTACTAGCTGCGTCACGGACGGTCACCGGCCGGGGCCATTGCCCTTCGCGTTTATCAAAAAAATTATTATTTTCTATTTACTCACATTATTGGTTTTCATTTTCCCATTGAACATTAAAAAAATATTCAAAAAACGTAAAAACAAAATTAAAAAAGAAAATTCCAAAAAATATTATTTGCATGGTTCCCTATTTTTACGCATAAGTTTTTTTGTCATAATTTAACATGGCATACTTTTATTTATCCTAATAATAGTTACGCATAGATAATATTCTTTTGGCATAACTTTATAGGCATAATTTTTTTAGGCATACCTTCTTTAAGCATAATAATTTGTTAAGCATAATATTCTAAAGCCATAACTTTTCGAAATACTTTTCCTATATAAATAAACATGTTGGCGGCTTAGGGGTGGCCCAAGGGCCACCCCCGCCGCACCTTAACCTACTGTTACACAATAATAACATGTAGACTAAAAACTATGTCTAGAAATTTTATGCGAATCAAAATTAGGGCAAAAAACATTAGTCTAAACGATATTTATGCTTAATGAAACAGTATGCGAAAGGACAATTATGTCAAAATATTATTATGACAAAAAAAATTATGCCAAACTCGTTATGCCAAATTAAACTATGACAAAAAAAGTTATTCGAAAAAAAGGGATCCCTACTTGCATAAATCGATAGTACTACTGAAGGTGAAGCGTTCTGCTGCGGGAAACAACGACTAAAAAAACACGCAGTACATATATGTATATAGTGCGCAAGTCTTCCGCCTGTCCCCGTACGGCGATATCCTAAAAATAAGCTCATGACACTCTTCAGGAAGGACAAACAAAGAGAGGTAGAACACAGTCGATCTTCCGCTCGTCTGGTGAAGTACCTTCACTTTACAGAATTATAATATCAACGTGAATTAGCACTTTCGTAGTTGTCGGTGAATATGGTCTCATTTGCTCTCCAAGAAATGATTTCCGTTCATATTCAAATCAAATAAAATCAAATAAATGTATGTATGAAAATTCTTAGAACTATTCTATTAGCTAATAGGTACAAACATTTTCTTAAGATCTATTAACTTTATGAGCCTGAACTAGGAAATCCTGTGTTTCAGGCGAAAATCTAAATTAAATTCTAATGATCTTACAAATAATAAATCTACATTTCTGGATTAGTGACGCGCGAGTGATGTAGGTATCTGGCGTTGCAAGTGTCCATAGGTGACGGTCTCGGACCATTAGATGGGCCGTAAGATTGTGAGTCTTCTTTGTGTTTAACAAAAATCGCTTAAAAAAAAAATTTAAAATTTAAACGGTTTATTACAAGAAAAAGATACCTAATTAAATTCAAACAGTACAGAGACTAAAATCTTATAATTTTAAAGATTGTACAGCCTCCCGTCAATTATTACAAAACAATCATATTATTAATAGTTTAGTATTTTTACAGTTGCCCAAGCTCATTAGATATACTTAATACATAATAAAGTAGGTAGGTAACAAAAACAAAATTTTTATTTTCAATATTGCATCAGGGTTCAGCTAAGTCCACATTCTGCTCCATGTATTTGTCTTTGACGAAGTATGTTTTTAAAGTGTTTTTAAGGCTTTTTAATGTTCTATCGTTAATTCCTTCGAACAGAGATTTAGGTAAGCTGTTTATTACTTGGGGCAAAATGCACCGCCAGACCCTTCTGCCGTACACATTTACAGATTTTGGTATTACAAATAATGGCATATTTAATCCGTTGCGCAAATTATTTGGTCTAGTTTTTCTTTTCAATTTAGCGATATGATCAAAGTTATCACATATAATGCTGTATTTAAAACATTTATGATTTTACAATAACGGAATAAATTATCATAATTTCCTCTATGTTTGTATTTTATTTTTAACTAGCCTTCCGCCCGCGGCTTCGCCCGCGTGAACTATAGGACGTTATCCCGCGGTAATATCTTGTAAATTGTAGCCTATGTGTTATCCTTATGTATAGGCTTTATTATTGTAAAGTTTCATTAAAATCAATTCAGTAATTTTTACGTGAAAGAATAACAAAAGTTCATCCATCCGCTCCCCGGCCGGTAACCGCCGCAACCGCTATGTCCCTGCATTTTAAATCTGTAATATCTTCGAAACTATACATTTAAATTACATGATGTAAAGGGCCATATTGATCTATATTACATGCACAATTTATTTATGGTACTTTATTGGATAAGGATTAATACTGTATTGCTTAAAATCACTTTTTCGTAAATAAGCCATTATTTTATCGTAATAAGTAAAGGAAAATGGTTATTGTGGGTTTTCCCTAAGAGATAGACATATACCATCGCGGACTTTTTTGTAAAACTTTTAAAGGTGTACAATAGTGTAGTACATTATTTTGATCTATCTCGTAGGGTTCAGCCAGCGTTTGCAATGTAAGCGCAAAAAAATGCGATTATTTACGACCTTAAATTAAAAACCTCTAAAATTATCAGTGTTTCTCTACTATATTATGCATGTATTATACATATAAACCTTCCTCTTGAATCAGTCTATCTAATGAAAAAAACCGCATCAAAATCCGTTGCGTAGTTTTAAAGATTTAAGCGTACAAAGGGACATAGGGACAGAAAAAGCGACTTTGTTTTATACTATGTAGTGATGGTACAATCGTTTTTAACAATCTTATTTGAAGTTTATAAATACTTTGGAGGTAAGTTTTGTAGGTATTTCCATAGCACATTAGACCTTTCATTCATCATCATCATTTCAGCCAAACGACGTCTACTGCTGGACATTAGGCCTCCCCCAAGGATCTCCAAACCGATTGGTCCTGCGCCACCCGCATCCAGTGGATTCAGGCGATCTTTATCATCGGTCCATCTTGTGGGAGGCCTACCACGGTTGCGTATCCCGGTACGTGGCCACCACTAGAGGACCTTCCCGCCCCAACGGCTGTCAGTCCTCCTTGCAAAATCGCTTTCGCCATAAGAAATTATAATTTGATATGGGTTTTAATCATTCTGGCAACATCAAGCTACCGCCACGCTGTCGATTCCAACGTGGAAGTAAACAAAGATAACAAATGGTTCTAATTAAGGAAGAACAAACACAATGTTTGTTTAGCAAAAACAGATGTGTGAAAAGGATTTGTGAAACCTGAAGTGTATTGTCAAGGTAAGTAATTGACACTTTCGACTGTGAGTGAATAATATGTATTTTTTTTTTTATTTAGTTTAGCTAGTATTTCAAACTTGCTAAGTATGTAAATGGTTGCAGCATAAGTGATCACCGCCCAATAGACTCGACTCGACTACGAGTATGTCTAAAGAGGCGTTGCCCGCCTTCAAGGGAAGGAAAGGAAGGTAAATGCAAAGGGCTAATGGAGAATAGGGATGGGGAGGTAGGAAAAGAAGGGGAGGGGTTTTATTTAAAAACTTTCTTTCAAAATAGCATGCTTTTAGGCACCATAACCATAGACTTGTAAAACCTGTGGCCGTGTATTCCAAGTAACATTGCTGCTCTATCTGTTGGTGTTCTTACGATCGACATCGAATCAATTCCAGCATTTTTCAGATTTGTCAATCTTCTATTGACAATTTATTGATGTGGAAACACTTTAAAGATTAGGTTTCTTGGATGTAGCTTGGAAGGGTTGAAGAAACAAAAGGCGGATAATTATTTGCAACAATTTTAATCCTGTCTCTTGAGGAACATTAGTTGAATAGCGTCGACAGGCAAGTTCTTGGTCTCGGGCAACCGGCAGTGCGTGTACGCGGCGCCGAGGAAGCAGACCGCGGAGAAGCAGCAGAACACCGGCCCGAGCCCCAGCGCCGCCGTCAGCGGGTTGAACACGAACAGCGTTGAGAAGTTCACGATCCATACGAAACCCATGCACAGGCTGTTGCAAAGTCCTCGGACCTGACAAAAGGAACAAAATTTGAAAATTTTGTTAAAAATTTTGCATGCTGACATTTCGGCAGAGCACGTATGTATTTACAACACATTATATTATGTCTAACAATATTTACCGTGTCTCTTAAACAATTTCATTTCATTTCAAAATTAACTAACCTAACCATCACCATAGTAGACGACACCAGCTAAAAAAATCCATTGACAGACTGAAAAGAAATGAGCTACAAGAAACCCATTTACAGGCTGTCACAAAACGTGGGTTTTGCAAACTGCAAAGAGAATCGTGAATAATACTGCTATTGTGGTAAAAGAGCTTAGCCACTTTGGTTCCCTGAAGACTGGCAAATCCCACCTTGGATCTGAGTCTAGAAACATAACACATTGATAGACGCCTTTCAGTAGAGCGGCCCTAAATAAAATAGGCCTTAGCGCCTTTTTCCGATCAGATATTATGGACTTGTAGCTTAGGTATTTTAGCAAATTGTTCTTTGTATTTTTACTTGCTTTGCCCGATCTGTTGCTTTGTCTGATGGTTTATTTGATACGTTTCCCTTCTGGAGATTTCTCTTGCTCATAACGAAAGACGACCCATAAGATTTAGACAGCATAACGCTGCCTATCCTCAAACATAGTGTATTCTGTGCTTACATACGCGAACAGCTATAAACACAAAATAAATATCCTACGGAAAATAGGCCTTACCTCTGGTAAGAAAACTTCAGCAGCCAATACGAAAGGTATAACGGCACAGCCGACAGTGTACACGAAACTGTAGAAGTATATGAGGAATGCAGTGAACCAGTGGGGGGCGAAGTTCACCATCAACTGAACTCCTAGCAGAAGAGTGCAGACGCCTGATACTGTTGATGTCACGATGAGGAGATTCTAGAATAAAAGTAAGATTTTGACGAGTGTGGTCTTTCAGTGGAATCTAAAAAGTATTTTTTTACATAAATAAAAATATATTGCTCTCTCGCTGACTGCTTGGGTTTTATCCAGCTCCAACACTACATATCTACAGAATATAAATCTTTACGCTCAACTAACCACGTAGGATATATTATTATAGTGCGCAAGCGCAGGGTGGTGCACTCTGTATTTCTTCATTCTCATTGCACGATTAGGCATAGGATCTTTAGTCAAGTGAAGAGTCTGCATAAAAGAGAGGGTGCCTTAAAGAATTCTCCCTTGAAAAAACATGGAGAAAAGGGACGAGTACAACACTTAGACGTCACTATACCTTCCTTCCAAATTTATCAATGACGAGCACACACACAATACTAGCGACTAGGAAGTCGACAGCCAGTATTATGGCGCAGAGGTTCGAAGACATGGAAGGTACCGCCTCCATGAAGAGTGGTTCGGCGTAGACTTGCAGCACTACGGATCCCATCATGATGGTCGCAGCTATGAGGACTAACACTGTGGTAAGCGCGCGCTTTGAAGATTTTGAGTTTTCTGTAGAAAATTAATAGACATCAGTGAACGTCTCATACATTCAGTCATCCTCAGCCAAAAGACGTTTACTGCTAGATGTAGGACTTCCCCAAGGATCTTTATTGTTTGGTCTTGCACCACTGACTTGGATTCCCGCGATCTTTTCCTTAACCAATTTCGTGATAATATAGTAAGTGCAATTGCATTTTTTGCATAAAATTGTTAAAAACTAATTGTTTTACTGTTACATAACTATTACTTACTCAAAATCTTCCAAGATGGTTCGTTTCTTTGAACAGCATCTGCAACTTTTTTCTCCAAAAGGTCTTCCGTTATTTCAACATCTGAAAAAAGTACCACTTTATACGTAACATGAATCATCAACCTTTTTCACCATATTAAACTCTCATTACATCTGGACCATCTGGTGTTGGAATTTACTAAGCCTCTGACGTAAATAATATTATAAACTTGTCTGGGTAATAAACGCAGTAAGATCCTTAGCTTTTGCGATTGGTACAAATAATACTTGGTATCATGCTAAATGTGAGATTGGTGATCAGTATCACAGGCCCGAAATTGGACCCAAGAAATTAGAGCAGATCATGGCCCGGTAGGGTGCGGTATTTAACTACCAAGTGACTAATTGAACACGTTAATGTGCAACATAGAATAGAAGCATTATATTCACAAATGTCAAGAGCACAGTGCAGAGCAAGTTGCACGTGTAAGGTTATCTTCCTTATCAGGTGTCATTCGTACACATACTTAGACTGCCTTTGAGGACGATAAAGGTATGAAATTTAACTATGCATAACATTGTCATCAAATTATCAGTTTGCGAAAAGTACAGGATTCCCAAGTGGCCCAGAATAGTCAGAATTGATTTTGAGATATCATCAGAACTAAAAAAGATTTCAAAATATTAAACCAACAATATGAAAATAGAAAAATGATCAGACTATTTTAATATCTCACTGCAAGGCAATAGCATCCATCTTTTTTTTTTATAAAAACTTAATTGACCACACAAATTGGGTACAAAAGGCGGACTTAACGCCAAAATCTTTATTAACGTGATCAACACCAACCCGAGCTGTGTTGAAAAAATCCGACTCTTTGGCACGATAATATTATGTGATCTCCTATGACACGAAGACTTTGCAATACTGAACGTAGCAGTTTTAGTACCAAAGCCAAAGCGTCGTCGACCCATCAAAAATCGCATAAACTTTTAATTTTTACAACTACCCACCATTGACGCCTTCTAGCGTCTCCAGCCTTGGATCCAACTGTAGCTTGATCTTCTTCAGTTCCACTTCAACTTCTTTAGACGAGACATCGACTTGGTAATAGAATGCCACTGATTTTGCAGCTTCCTGATGGAGAAATAGATCAGTTGAGTAGGTACCTCTTAATATGCTCTTTTTTACAGACTTTTAAAAAGGAGGAGGTTCTTACTATGACTGGTTTTATCTACGTTATCTCAAAAATTGTTGTTGAATAAAAAGATTTTAATTTTTCTTTTTTCATTTGAAAACTGGTCTATGTGATGTGGTTCCATTGAAATTCTTGGAATGTCTCCTAGAGTTGCGCGTCTAATAGTTCTACCTACAGTACCTACCTATATTCACACAAATAAATTTAGGCAGTGAACTATTAGGTTCACCAAAAACTATGAAATGAAAAGGTTTTCGAACTAATGTCTATCAATTTAATAAGCAATACTTACCTTTTCTTTCCCAACAAGCATTAAATATACAGGAGATTCTTTCAATACAAGCAGTAGACCGATGCAGACTACTGACAAGGTCAGATGTGTGTACACCACCTGATAGTAGCTCAGGTACCCACCCAGGATATAGGAGATCAGGATCCCTGTGGAAAATGGGTTATGGCATTCACAGTACACTGAAGAATTAGGGCTCTTTCTAATTAGACGTATCGTGTCGGACGGCTGCGGTACGGTAGCCCCGCGTTTGCCGCACCGTGCACGGACGGTCGTTATTTTCTATACAGAACACGCGGTGCGGCAACAGTAACAGCCCGTTCACACTAGTCGTAAGTCGCATATGACTAAAAGTCGAATGCTCTGGTCACCATACACTTTATATGGCTGTTCACATTGGATGAGACGCGATTTTTAGTCTAAGTGTATGGTGACCAGAGCATTCGACTTTTAGTCTATGCGCCTTACGACTAGTGTGAACGGGCTGAAAGGTTCACGTCTTGCTGTCAAGCGTTCGCGGTACGGACGCCGCACTGTTGCCGCGCCGCGTGTTTTGTATGAAAATTAACGACCGTCCGTACGCGGTGCGACAAACGCGCGTCCGACATCACGAAACGTCTAATTTGAAAGAGCCCTTACGCCCTGTTACAGAAAGCTCCATTAAAGTTAATGCTTCATTAAATCTAATGCTGTCACTTTTCGTTGTCATGAAATAAAAAGTGACAGCAATAGCTTTAATGAAACATTAACTTTAATGGACGTTTCTGCAACTGAGTGTTAGGGTGATTTTTTTCTATACAAGCTACTGAGCTTGTTGGCGCGTGCCAACTGTGGCAGCCCGCCTAAAGTAAGCGGCCACTGCGGCCTATTCCATTCAGGGACTCCTTGCTAGGAAGAGTTGCTCAATGTGCTGCAACACTGTAGGCTCATCTGATCTTCGAGCCTGTGATTTCAAGTGTCCACGTCAATATTGCCGAAACACAGATAAAGCTGCTGTTATGGCGGCAGATTTTACATGTGAGGGCAGCTAGCCAGTTGAACTACATACCACTAATCAGACCAAGACGGGAATCGAACCCACGACCTCCGGTTTGTAGCACCCAGCGTCTTATTATCATGTTCACCGTTCAACCAAAAAAACACAATATGATACAATTAAAAATCTTTTATGTCAGTGATTTTGAATTGGGATATTATTACCCAATTGTACTAAACACTTGGTACAAAGCTTTTGAAATACAATTAGGAAACACAATCAATCAAATTCATAACTTTCATTATTTCTCAATGAAGTATGATTTCAAAATGACGAATATTAATTACAGATATTAAAACTAGCCCGCGTTGACTATATGATGTTACAGTGCAATTGTATGATGACATTCTTCATAACCTAAACTATGTATAACTAGTTACATCAAAAAATCACGTTGATCCGTTGCTCCATTGTGCCATGAAGAAGGACAAACAAATAAACTTTTATTTAACTGTTGTCCCGAGATCAAAAACCCTGTCCAAATGTGTAGACATTTTGGATGTCTGTACCAAATTACAACATAATCGGTTTTAGGGTTAAGATGTGAAAGCTTAACAGACAGACACACAGAGTTACTTCATCATTTATAATTTGTATGGATATAAATTGCAAACAAGCTTTTAGGCGCTGCGCAGACCAAGGAGTGAAACACTATACGAGTAACAGTGTATTCGTAGAATGGCTGTGTAGCCATGATCCAACCAAATCTGGTTCCCCTGTTAAAAGGAAACACTAGGGCCGTTTTTCCATACAAACGTATTCCCCTGTTTTCTCCCTGGATAATGCCAGTAGAGAAATTTTTTTTTACCAAAAATCTATGGCCCCTATTTGCATGTCCCTATGTTTTCCTTTTTTTCATAAATTAATAATTAAAAGAGTTATAAAACTTCAAAAACCTAAAAAAATAACCAGATTTTCCGCTGTGTTCAAACATCCAGAAAACAAAAAAAAAGGAAAACATAGGAACACGGCCAAAGCCTTTCTTTAATTTTTGATGAAAAGAGTAGTTAAATCGGTCAAGTTTTGAAGAAGAAATCAGGGGACTACGAAACGTTGATTTTAAGTACTTTTAATAGGTATTTTCGGTCCAAGCTGCAGTTGTCTCTATCGCGCTCTGCGGGGAGATGCTTGAGGTTGGGGAGACAGCAATAGATTTTACAAATACCTATTTTTCAATTCTCTCGCCCTTAGTGTTTCCTCTTAAGGGTTGCGGCGGTCAGATGGCAGTAGCTCCAATGTAATTGGACTTGTCAAGTCCTGGATCGTGGTGCAACTATACCCTTACAGTTTGAACCAAAGCTCAGAGCAAGAAAGAATAAGTGTATTGGTAATAGCTCACCCAAAAAGTACCCAGTCGCTGAGCAAGCAGTGAGACCACCTCTGATAGAGTCGTGGGATATCTCGGAGATGAAGATCAGAGAGACGTTCTGGCCTGCTATGCCTACTCCAGCCAGCGTCATGGCTACGAGGATCAACGCAGTGTTCGTCGTCAGTGCTATTATTCCCCATGCCATCTGAAAATGAAGTAAACTTATCCTACTAATACTACAAAAAATATTAGTTCCCAAGACCCTGGAGACGGTAGTAGAAAATTTTGGCGATTGAAAAAAGTGACTATATTTTCTTGCGGGTTCTTCTCAATAGATAACAACCAAAGATGGTGGCAGATTCACTGTATAATCGATGATAAGTTCATCTTTAAAGTGTACATAAAGAATATTTTGATGTTAATTTTAATGATTTTAAATTTGCTGTCCATGGGCGGTAAATGGCGGTAGTGGTGACCAACGGCTCGTTTCTCTGTTTTTTTTTTGTGAGTGTGTGATACACACAAGAGTGAAGCGACATTTAAAAACTACTTGGCTACATTAATATCACCAAGTAAAAAATCCTTGTTATTGTGCCTCATAGTAAGTTTAGTGTGTTGCAAATAAACCAACTCACCACATAAGGCAATCCAAAGAACACAGTCGCATACTTTCTTCCCAAAGTGTTGAAGACGTACCCGCAGAACGGACTAACCGCCAACCCCCCAATATTGGGAAGCGCCCCCAACAGAGACACTTCTAGTGAAGTCATGGGAGATGATAGAAATGTGCTATTTGACGTGAAGTTGGCCACGGTGTATGATGGCCATGAGCATACAAACCCGGTTTGGCTCGCAAGGAAAGATACTAAAAAAAATGAAATAGGCTTATTTAAAAAAATAACTCGACTGTTGTCAAGGGTGGTATTTTTAGGATATAAAAAAGTCTACGACACTTTTCAGCTCTATAACTATCTTTTCATATAAAATCGTGACGATCTATTACTCCGTTATGACATGAAACAGGCCTTTTTCAAGATCTAGCTCATTGAGTTACAAGTACTTAGTAATTGTAGTTCAATGTTCTAGCTATGTCTGTATCAATATCATCAAAATTAGTTAGGTAAGTTGTTTAAGTGCGAAAACGTTACAGACAGACCACTCAACTGTCTGACTGTTACTTTCCCACTTTAATTGTTAAAGTATGGATTAAACATTAATGGCCTCGAGTTTTTAATAAATTTTCATTAGGTTTATGACCATAAGGGCTCTTTTAAATTAGATTAATTAGACGTTTTATGTCGGACGGCTGCGGTACGGTAGGTACGAGCCCTTCTTATATTTTTCATTGAAAACCTCTTCTCAACAAAATATCAATATTACTAACTACATAACGCTGCCAAACTTTGAACTAAAAAAGCAGATGACTTTAATTTCACTGCCTCCATTTTAATATTTTTTATAAATGTTTTAATACTATCACTTTCAACACTTCCAGGGTACTAACTACTAAACAACTAGAAATGCCTTGTATTATTATGATTTTATTATATTTATGCAGGACACATTTTCCCAAACTGTATGGAATGTCTTCCTGGTGGTCTTATGAAGGAAATTAATATGTGAGAGGTATGAAGGGTCCCGAATGACAACTAACGGGACCCAAGCCAAACTCACTAGCGGTACACCCTGCTATTCAAAAGGAGGCTCTGGCGCTCCCCCAGAGCCTTCCGATTTCCGCCTACACCCAGTAGGCGTGAATCCCTCCCAATAATTAAAAAGGAACCTATGTCTAGCACTCGACGTTGCACCTACTTAACGACTGGTGCCTTTTGTGTTACCCGTGTCCATATGTGACTGTAAACGCTTACCATCAGGAGGGCTGTTGTAGGATTCAGGGCCACGCTTATAAAACAAAATTAACAGCCTTATTTGACTTGTCAGTGATCATTATGGGGTAAGTCAGCCATAAAAGTTTGAGTGCAAGTGTCGGGTATATCACTGCCAAGAGATAATGTTAAGTGTTTTATGCGTAGTACAGTTATTTATTTACATAATCGTTGGTGTGCATTGTATACAGGGTGTTGTTGAATAGTTCACAAGATGGCGCCTCTAGTAGTGTCAATTCTAGCAAATAAATAGCTGAACGTTCCAGTGAAGTGACTGACTCGATAGTGCATTTTAGAGTTATCCAAGGGTCTTGAATGCTTATCACACCCATGACAAACATTTATTGACGAAGTGTCTGTACTATTATAAATGTTTATCAGTACTCAAGTACTTACCTAAAATTTCTGTGTTCCCTTCGTTGTTTCTAAAACCCATAACACGAGCATTTGTGTTGTTAAGGCATCCAAACGCTGGACTTACTTGGGGATCAGATAATGTATGTAATGTTAGCGTTTAACAGAAAATTATTTGTAATTTTGTATTAAATGAATATAATTTCAATGTTATTTATTTAAAATTGGCAATATTAGGATTGTATAACTTGAATTTAACAGTTCCGGTGTTTTTAGTTCGAAAACGATTTTAACGAGTGTCGATTGGTTGATTTCCCGACCAATGGCAGGCGAGTTTTTTTTGGCGGGGAACGAAGTGACGCGCCATTTTGTTTTGCAGTTTCACTTTTACTTTTTATTGGGTTTTCGGACTGGAAACACATTAACTTGGTTACGGAGACAAATTATTTGGTTATTGAAGGTTGTTGGCTAATTTGGTTATTTGGTTGTGAAAGTGTTAATAAATTGAATATCAAGACTCGAATCAGTTTATAATTTACCACACGTTCCTGACCTGGTGCAATGGAAGATTTAACAACTTCAGAAGCGGGATCGGCAAACGCACACGAGGAGGACGTGGGTGCAACGCGTCATTCAAGATCTCGGCAGCGGCAACTGCGGACTCCGCCACGGGAATATTCCCGTAGCAGCGACCGGAGCGAGTTAATCCAGTTAAGGAGACAGTGCCGGCGACAAGGACAACGCACACCAGAACGGACAAGGATCATTAGCGACAGAAATGGAAGCGGTCATGATCAAGGTAGACTGACATCTTTATCTGTACGGCGCAGTGAACAAGCAAGGAATCTGCAAAATCGTAGTCGCAGTAGGATCAGACGTAGTGTATCACGGGCTAGGGGCACTAGATCGCGGGATGAGTCCGGAAGACGTTTTACCGTTGCGCGTTATAACCGATTGTCGCGTAGCCCAGAACGGTTAAATAGATGGACACCGTATAGTCATGCTAGAGAACGTGGCCATGGTCATAGGTCACGCAGTAGAGTTCGTGATTCACATAGGGATGATCATAGTAATCGCAGTAGATTGGATAGAGAACTGATGCTAAAGTTTGCTGATATGATTGATAGTTTGACTAGCAGTAATAATGTTAAAAAGGAAACATTTACGAATACGAATGTAATCCCAGAATTCGACCCGTCTTTAAAGAATCAAACAATTGATAAATGGCTTATGAAAGTGAATGAATGTGCGATTTTGTATGAATGGACAGATAGACAAACCATACACTATGCGTTGCCTAAACTTGTTGGCATTGCAAAGCAGTGGTATGAAGGCTTGCCTTCGGTTTTATTAAGTTGGGGTGAATGGCAAAGGAAATTAAGAAGTGCATTTCCTGCTAATGAGAATTTTGGTCAGATGATGCAGGATATGTTAGACCGGCGGGTGAAATTTGGCGAGTCTTTAGAAACCTATTTTTATGAAAAAGTGACTCTGATAAACCGTTTAGAAGTCATCACAGGTAGGAGGGCGGTAGAATGCATTCTCCATGGCATTGATGACAGGTCAGTGCGTTTAGGAGCGGAAGCAGCACAATTTGACGACTGTGATAAACTTTTGGCATATTTAAGAAAAACTAACGTTCGTAGAGTAGATTCTAATGCTAGAAAAGTACATACTGTCACAAAACCTGTTTCAAGGTCCAATACTAGTAGCAAACCAATTATAAGATGCTATAACTGTAAGGAAGAGGGTCATCCTGTTTCAAAATGTCCTAAGCCTATAAAAAAATGCAATAAATGTTCAGCCGTTGGCCATGTGGAAGCTGAATGTTTTCGTCAAATTAAATCTACAAATAGTAAAACTGTAATGAATATAAATCAGCCGTCTCATTTTGGTTCTAATAAATATGTACAAGATGTATTCGTCAATGATATAAAAATTAAGGCATTTATAGATTTAGGAAGTGAGTTAACATTAATTCGTGAAAGTGAAGCAAAGGGCATTTTTAAACAATGGGACAACACTGATAAATACCCTATGTTAGGTTTCGGTGGGGCCGTTGTAAATTCAATTGGTTCCTGTCTAGCCGAAATTAAAATTCAAGATGTTAAGGCAATAGTTAAATGTGTTATAGTACCAGATTTATTTTTAAAGCATCCAGTACTCGTTGGTCAAACGTTTACTGAACAGCCCCATGTCAAAATTGTAAAGACTAACAAAGAGTTATTGTTTCAAAACTCTATTGACGACAGTTGTATTGAACGCTTAGAGTTAAAGGTTTCAGATTGTGCTGTTATCCGTGAGGCAGGGTTACTTGACGTTTACTGTAGTACGGACTATACGGGTTCATTGTATATTAGTGGTGGTTTTAGAGGAGAGATTGGCAAAGAATACATTTTAGAAGAAGGAGTTTATAGTATAGTCCAAGGCAAAGGGTCTATTCTTATAAATCCCATATCGGAACATGTTCAGTTTAAAAAGGACGAACTAATTGCAAGAGCCGAAATAGTATAAGAATCTTTTGGAATTCATAGAGTTAACAAAATAGAGTCTAACGTAAAACTATACCAGCCCTTTACTTTAGATGAACTGATAGTCGGAGATATACCTCAGCACGATAAATTAAGACTTCTTGAATTAGTAAATAGGTATAGAGATTGTTTTGCAACTTGTTTACAAGAGTTAGGCTGCACTAGTATAGAACAAATGAACATAGACTTAAAGGACAATGAACCCGTGGTGTACAGACCGTATCGCATGTCTGCCAGTGAGAGACAAGAAGTTCAAGGTATGGTAGATGAATTAATAGCAACGGGTATTGTTAGAGAGTCAAACTCTCCATATGCAAGCCCGATAATATTAGTAAGAAAAAAAACTGGTGACAAAAGATTATGTATAGATTTTAGACAACTTAATAAGAAAACTATTAAGCAGCATTACCCACTGCCATGCATGGAGGATCAAATGAATAGGTTAGCAGATAATTCATTTTACTCAGCGCTAGATCTGGCAAGCGGCTATTACCAGATAGAATTAACAGAGGAATCTAAAGCTAAGACCGCCTTCGTAACACCCGACGGTCAATGGGAATTTAACAGGATGCCTTTTGGGTTGGCCAATGCTCCGGCAATATTCCAACGCACCGTTAATAAGGCTTTAGGATCACTAAGATTTAATACGGCTGTAGCTTATATGGACGATATATTAGTACCGTCGAAAGCGGTGGAGGATGGATTACAAAAGCTTGAGGTTATATTGGATAGGATAAGAGCTGCTAATCTTACGTTAAAGCTATCAAAATGCCAATTTTTTCAAACCTCAGTTGATTTTTTAGGATTCGAAGTATCGGCAGATGGAATTAGGCCAGGTTTGAAGAAGACTGATGCTGTTCACCACTTCCCTACTCCCAAAAACGTGCATAATGTAAGGCAATTCATCGGGTTAGCAAGTTTTTTTAGAAAATTTATAAAGAACTTTGCTGTTATTGCTAAACCATTGACCGGGTTACTGAAAAATAATGCTCCATGGATATGGGGCGAGGAACAGCATCAGGCTTTCGAGAATCTCAAGACACAATTAGTATCTCGACCAGTTTTGGCTTTGTATAATCCTTCCCTATATACGGAATTGCACACTGATGCTAGCAAGTGGGGTGTCGGGGGGATACTATTGCAAAGACAAGAAGGGGGGGATCTAAAACCGGTAGCGTATTATAGTCGTCAGACTGCACCAGAAGAGCAACATTTTTCAGCATACGAATTGGAAACATTAGCAGTGGTTTCATCACTAACTAAATTCAGAACATACTTATTGGGAATGTCATTTACAATAGTAACCGATTGCAATTCGTTACGGGCGACTTTTACAAAAACGGACATGCTACCTAGGGTTGCTCGCTGGTGGAGTCTGATACAGGAATTTGACTGTGACTTTAAATATAAATCCGGCAAGGGTATGGTTCATGTCGATGCGCTGAGCAGAAACCCTTTGCCAGAAGAGATCACTGAGTTAGATTTCCCAACAGTTTTTGTTATAACAGATAATTGGCTTCAGACTGTTCAGTCTGACGATAGTGAGGTTAATAGGATTAAAAACATACTTTTAGATCAAAAAAATAATAACGTTGTAGAGGTCAAAAATAATTACTGCTTAAAAAATAATAATGTATTTAAAATCACAGATAATGGGCTTAAATGGTTAGTACCCAGAGGTGTGAGATGGCAAATTTTAAGAGCATGTCATGATGACATTGGTCATTTTTCCACAGATAAAACTTATGAAAAGGTTAGTGAAAATTACTGGTTTCAAAAAATGCGGAAGTTTGTAAAAAAATATGTTGGTGCTTGTCTGGAGTGCGCGCTTAGTAAAGCCCCTTCAGGAAAAAAGTCTGGATACTTGCATCCTATACCAAAAGTTCCGGAACCATTTCACACTCTGCATGCTGACCATTTGGGCCCTTTTAATTTGAGTAAGCGTAAAAATCGGTATATTTTGGTCATTATCGATGCATATACCAAATTTATTATCTTAAAAGCGGTAAAGAGTACTAAAGCTAATGTCACAATAAAAATATTTAGAGAGTACTTTGGCACCTTTAGTGTACCAACTAGACTTATTACTGACAGGTATTCTTCATTTACGGGGAAAAAGCTAAAAGTATTTTTAAAGTCATTAGGCGTACACCATGTCATGAATGCTGTTGCCACTCCACGTGCCAACGGGCAGGTGGAGCGGTACAATCGCACGATTCTAGATGCACTTACAGCTATGAATGATGGCCGTAGTGAAGAATTATGGGACGATAAAATTATTGACGTACAATGGGGACTCAATAACACGGTGAATAAAGGGACAGGTAAAACTCCTGCAGAGGTGTTGTTTGGATTGAAATTAAAAGGGATGACTGAAGGTAAAATCGTAACTATTCTACAGGACGAGGGTACTCTGGCAAATACAGGGATTGATGTTGAAGGGATTAGGTCTGAGGTCAACGACTATGTAACTGATTCTCAGGCAAAGCAAAAAGAGAGATTAGATAGAAATAGGTCAAAACCACGTACTTTTTCCGTTGGAGACTTGGTTAGGGTCGAGAGGAATATACTTTGCCCAGGAAAAAGTAAAAAGTTAGTTTCTAAATGTTTTGGCCCATATAGAGTAACAGAGGTATTAGAAAATGATAGGTATCAGGTAGAAGACACGCCGTTGACAAAAAAAAAGGGGAAAGGCATGTTATAAAGGGATACATCCAGTGGAACGAATTCATCCGTGGCTAAGTTTCAAAGGAATAGATGATAGTGAAAGTAGTGAGGATGAGAATAACGAAAGAAACGTAGAAAATCATAATGTGAATGTGGATATGAGTGTGGATATGAATGAGAATATGAATGGGGAATCGAATGAGGATAAATAGAGATGAAAATGAGGTTTAATGAAAAGTTTTGAATAATAAAAGATACTGTAACAAATTGCTTTAGTCATTTATTTCAACGATTTAGATAGGTTAATTTATTGAATTGGATACATTGGAAGGATTTTAATCGGGAGGTTATCCCAAATGGAAGGATATTTGAAATCATATTTCAATGGAAGGATTTATAATGGGAGGTTATCCCAACAGAAGGATATTATGTATAATTGGAAGGATTTTCATTGTATTTTATTAAGTTTTTCTCTTTGTTATTATGGTTTATGTTAATGATTTGTAGTTGCATAATTAAAGAAGGTAACGGAAGGTTATAAGATAAATAATACATAAATAGTAAAGTTATGTCACATGAAATGTTTGAATTTAAAGTATTTTTAGTGTAAAGTTGTTTAAATCACGAGGACGTGATGTATGGTCAGGATGGACGAATTTGTTAGCGTTTAACAGAAAATTATTTGTAATTTTGTATTAAATGAATATAATTTCAATGTTATTTATTTAAAATTGGCAATATTAGGATTGTATAACTTCCAAGTCTGAGGGTCACCTTGTTTCCGGGTGGCCCTCCCTAGGCGCCACCTCGACTTGAGGCCTCTCAAGTCGGGGTACCCGGGGATGGGCTGGTCAATAGCTAATGCTGGCACCGGCTCGTCCCAATCGGGTGTGAAGGGGAACCGGGGGAGTTTAGTGGGTAGTGGACGCTTTAGTCTCGAGTCCCACACACGGCCGCAGGTTTAGCTACCCTGCGGTTATGGTGCATAAAAGCATTCTCCTCCGAAAAAAAAAAAAAAAAAAAAAAAAAAGGATTGTATAACTTGAATTTAACAGTTCCGGTGTTTTTAGTTCGAAAACGATTTTAACGAGTGTCGATTGGTTGATTTCCCGACCAATGGCAGGCGAGTTTTTTTGGCGGGGAACGAAGTGACGCGCCATTTTGTTTTGCAGTTTCACTTTTACTTTTTATTGGGTTTTCGGACTGGAAACACATTAACTTGGTTACGGAGACAAATTATTTGGTTATTGAAGGTTGTTGGCTAATTTGGTTATTTGGTTGTGAAAGTGTTAATAAATTGAATATCAAGACTCGAATCAGTTTATAATTTACCACACGTTCCTGACCTGGTGCAATGGAAGATTTAACAGTAAGTAGGTGTATGTGAGGTGACGTTGTCCAATATAATATTACTTGTTTAGTGTAGGTGCCACAGGCATACAATATAATTATGTAATAACTACATGTATCACTCAACAGCGTACTCAACACAATTATTTCGTTTCCATAAACTAATATTATCTCATTTAATGATAGCAATGTATTCTGACTTTACTACACAATGTTATACACCTCAAAACTTCACAAAGATTTCCATTAGATATATAAAATCTCCTCGTCAAACCATTACCAGCAATATTTATGTATTATTATACCTCTTAAATTATGTTATCTATCATTTAGTATTCCACGGTCTTTGTTGCACTATATTTGTTACTATGCATATTTTAATTTTTTCAAGGTGAATTGCTTAAATGATATACAGGACGACCTTGATTCTTTCTCTGTTTCTGAGAGCTCATTGTGTGAAGTGGCCGATTGCCAGTCTCTTATACCAAATTCCACTAAGAGCCTAAAAATCTTTCACCAGAACATAAGAAGCATTAAATGCAACATAGATGGTCTGTTGCCAATTTTGCACAACACAAAAATTGAATGGGACTGCATTGTACTAACGGAATGCTGGCTACCCTCTACTCACCATATTCCGTGCATTGATGGTTACAAGCTAACGGCAACTACTTTGAATAGAACTCAAAACGAGGGTGTTGTTGTTTTTACCAGAGTGGACTTGAATATTAATGTGGAAGAGGAAAATATATCGGACTCTAATTGTTTACTTATTAAATTTAATGAAAATACGGTTGCGTTCGCCATCTATAGACCACCAGGTTATAAAAATATTGATAAGTTTATCCAGTCTTTGAGTGATTCTCTTGCTAGGGTTTCGTCACAATCAAATGTGATCATTATAGGCGATATCAATATAGACATTGGCCCTGAAAGTGCTGATACTAACATGAGTACCTACTTAGATATGCTAGCATATCATGGCATATTGCCGGCACACACTTTGCATACCCGCGAAAAAGCCTGCCTGGATCACGTTCTGATAAGGACAAAGCTAATTGCAAGGTGTTTTGTATTCCAAACGTGTCTTACCGATCATCACAGTCTAGGTCTGTACTTAGCTACAAACCCTAAACCAAAGCCTGCTTTATTAAGGAATCGACTGGATAAGGTGAACTTAAATAAGGATTTATTACTAACGGATTTTAATCCAATCTTTAGCATGGACGACGCTAATAAAGCCGCAGACTTCTTTATCAGCACACTCAGCAAACTAATAATTTCAAACAACAAACTGGTTAAACCACCCAAACGCAAAATAGTTCTGAAGCCGTGGATAACCCCAGGTATATTGAAATGCATACGAAACAGAGACAAACTATACAAAAAAACCAAAAAATATCCCAGCAATGACATTCTACGACTAACCTACAAGAGGTATAGAAATTTTTGCTCAATTATTATAAAAAAAGTAAAAAATGATTATCACAAACTAGAACTACAAAAAGCTAAAAATAATAATAAGGATCTATGGAGGGTAATAAAGGACATAACGTACACCACAAAAAAATATGAGAATGCTTCTGCTCTTTTATGTCAAAATAATCCATCTAAGTCAGTTAACGACGTGAACAATTTTTTTGCAAACATAGGAAGAAACTTAGCGGAAAAAATAATTAATATCCCTAATGAAAATCGACTCCCAGCTTTGAAATCAGTCCCTCACTCGTTCCTACTTATGCCAACCGACTGTGATGAGGTTTCAATGTTGATCGATAACCTTAAATCAGATTGTGCAGTGGGCCTTGACATGATTTCTGCAAATATATTGAAGGACAATAAGGATTTAGTAACGGGTCCCATAACACACATTTGTAACTTGGCGCTTTCAACTGGAGTCTTCCCAAAGGTTCTTAAACGTTCACGTATACAGCCAATTCACAAGAGTGGCGACAGAGATCGTGTCAACAATTATAGACCAATTTCCATCCTGCCAACAGTATCTAAAATACTTGAACGCATCATTAACAAGAGACTTGTTTCTTATCTGGAGCAAAAAAATCTCCTTGCTGATTCTCAATATGGTTTTAGAGCTGGAAGATCCACAGCTGATGCAGTTCACGAGGTTACTGAGTATATTGTTGGTAATCTAGACAATAAAAAAAAAGTTATTGCAGTGTTCCTGGATCTAGCTAAAGCATTTGACACGGTCTCTGTCCCTATCTTGTTGAAGAAGCTCGAAAGCCTCGGTATTCGAGATCTTCAATTGAAACTTTTCAGTGATTACCTATCTGATCGGACTCAATGTGTAAAAATTGACGAGCATACTAGCAACGACGCCCCTGTGTGTTTCGGAGTCCCACAGGGAAGCATTTTGGGCCCAACCCTCTTTCATGTATATATAAACGACCTCTGTCAGCTTAAACTCCCTAATGCAAAAATCATCACCTTTGCTGATGATACAGCGTTGCTTTTTAGCGGAAACACCTGGGATGAGGTTTTTATGTATGCACAGGAAGGGTTCAATACTGTTACCCAATGGCTTAAGACAAATGTACTGACGCTTAACGTTGACAAGACCACCTACATGCCTTTTTGTTTAAGGGGAAATATTGATGTCACTAACCATTGCCTAATATCGCATATGTGTGAAACTCGGGGCCCAGGCTGTTCATGTCCAAGTATACAAAAATCACTGCAAACCAAATATTTGGGGATATTGATAGACTTTAAACTCAATTTTCATCAGCACATTAATATGTTGGCTGCCCGGGTGCGTAAATTAATAGTCATCTTCAAAACTTTGAGACAAGCTGCTGATGAAAAGGTGATCAGAATGGTTTACTATGCACTCTGTCAGTCCTTGATCTCATACTGCATAACGTCATGGGGAGGTTCTGACAAAACAACCCTCCTGAAGCTGGAGAGAGCGCAAAGAGCAACCCTGAAGGTCAGTTTTTCCCTCCCGTACCGTTACCCTACTTCCGAACTCTATGAAAATTGTGGTGTTCTTACTGTACGTCAGCTGTTTATCTTACAATCTATACTAAAAAAACATTGTAAACTAGAGTACAACCCTACCACATATAGCCAGAAGCGAAGAAACGACATTGTATGCACAATCAAACCCACTAGAACCTCTTTTGCACATCGTTTCTTTGGTTTTTTGGGTTGCAAATTGTACAATAAAGTGAACAGAGTGCTATCGATATATCCACTGGATAAAACCAACGTCAAAATGAGAGTCAGAGAGTGGTTAGGTACCCTTAACTACTCAGATACTGAACTTTTACTTTCCTAGTTCATATTACATATAATTATTATTACACAAGATACACACATACATACATACAAAAATACACATCCAAACATTTACATTTCATGAGACACTTTACGCTATACAGTACTTACATAATTATCTTTTAAACACTAGAATTATTAAGCTCTTTTTAACATCTCTAAATATTAGGGTTTAATCTCACTACAGTTATCTGTAACTGGAGGCCAATTCTCGTACTCGGGATGAGCGCGAGAATTGGGCTTCAGAATTGATGCGATTGTAATATTATAACCACTGCCGAGGGGTGGGGACCTGGTGATCTGTATCACAGACTTTTGTCTACTTCAGACACCAGATTCTCACATCTGATTTATTAATTATCGCTTACTATCATGTTTTACTGTACCAAATGATGTGAGTTTAAATAAAGCTTATTATTATTAATTATGAGCTAATATGAAGCAACGAGAAAGATCATTTCAAAATCAGAGATAGTCCTACCCTGTATTATAAATGTTACCTTCTTGTTGTTAATAAATATTTTTGTATTTCATTTATTTTATTTTAAAAGGGATTAAATGACAAGCCTTATTCATTTCACAACAATTTATTGTGTATTATTACAATATAAAGAACTTAAGTCTATATTTACAACGTGTTATAATTTAACGTAAATTATCTACTTGGCAGAATGCTTACTGATGTTTTAACATTAGGCATGATGAAAATTATAAAAAAAAACAAATATTATATCTGTCAGATAACAATGATGCTGAATTTTTTTTTCTTGAAAATGAATAAAAGAGAGACTGGTTTATTCTCGCAGTTTCTTTAAAATTAGTCATCATACCTTTTATCTACTAGTCAGAATGCTAACGGATGTATTAACATAATTCGTAACATAGAACACAATCTTTCATTATTAAATATTGTATCTAAATTAGTACTTTCGAAATAATCTAATGGTACAAACACTTAAATCTAGTAAAGATAATCTTAAATATTTTTTCTTGGCAGTGTTTAAAGATATACAAATATCTACAAAATCACATTTTTTTTAATTTATATAACATCAATGTTTATTTTTACTTGTATAATATAAAAGAAAATATAAATACAATTTTGGTTACAATAATCAACAATAACATTTAAAATTGTTTTGGTTTTACAATCATCTGATCCTTTTCTAATTACTATCAAACTATAAAGTATTCCCACATTTTTAAAACATGAGTGTGAATTGAGTGTGAACAATAAACATGATAGCACTGTCAATGTTGTTTTGACTTCCAATAAAAATTTACGGATAGACTTGCATTCAACACTTTTATTTTTTGTCTTTTGAAATTTGGTGTTTTTAAAATGCCTCTGGATGCTGGAGGGCTGTATTTTTTTCATTAATTAAAATAAAAAAATATATTTACAACTTGGAGTACAAATTCTAAAGCAAACCAAATTGTCACAACCTTAAACACAGTATTTTCGGTAACCAAAAACGTTACTTTTCTAATAAAACACTCGTAACATGAACGCGACAGCGCTTTTTGCCTACTGGGGACGTAGCCTAATATTTAGCCTTTTCATGTAACGCCCTTAAATAGACCCCTTTAAATGAAGTCATAAATTTTGTTACGGCAAAGTATTTAAGGCCTTAAAACTTTTTATTTATAAAGTTATTTACCAGAAGTAACCATCATGCCTATTACTCATATAATGTACTATGAACATCATAACTTCCCGTCTCACATCAGATGAATATAAAAAGTCCTTACGCAAATTTGACTGAACCTCTCGACCGCATCCAGCAGAAAGACACGGTTATGCTTGTCAATAATGATGCGAAGAACATCAACATTCCCCCCCACAAGGCTGCTGCTGGAGTCATACAGAACCCTGCTGGTTCAGGCAGATCCTCAGCAAAGACCACCTTCAAACCCTTGCTGATGGTAGTCGAAGGCTCAATGGTTCTGTTACCAATATGGATGACATCACGCCTCCGCCTCTTAGGCTCCAAACTTCCAGGGTTGGGACAAGCGTCGCAGTCAGTCTTGCAAAGCTCCACATCGCATTGGATGACCAGGTCCATTTCATCAGGGAACTTGAACGCGTTGAAGTAGGCGTACGCGATGATCGACGCTCCAGTGTTGCCAGTATCTCTAGTCTTCTGGAAGGCACCAAAGAGTTTAGGCTTCAATACACATCCATTACTGTCGGTTAGAGGAACAACGTGGTTGCCTTGAGAATCGCGAGCTACGCACTCTCGCACGAAGATGTCGAATCCAGCGTCACCTGTAACAGATACTACCAAAGTCATGGTCTCTCCAATCTTAACCAGGCCGTTTGCTTCCGGAGCGAAAGGTCCTCTACCAGTCTGGATATCAAGACGAGCCATAGCAGTATCTCCGCTGAAGTTGCTGGTGATCTGATTCAACATTCCCACGCTCAGAGATGACACGAGCTGTTTAGTCAGGTTGCCTTCCCACAAGCATCTTACTCTGCGGATGTGGTCCCAAACTTCTTGAATGCCAGCCTCGTTCTGCAAAACGAGAACATTCTCAAGATACGCTTGGCCTTCGTTCTCGAAATCACTGAAGAATCTTGTACCGCAAGTGTTCAAGCTAACAGTGAAGGAGTATTTGATCTGATTGGAGTTCTCTCGGACGTAGACGCAAGCTGGGTTTTTGTAGTTGTCTTGGGAGTAGATGAGACCGTTGTACACCTTGTTAAATTCGATGTTAATGGTCATCATTTCTTTGCCACAGTCAACTGTGATCGCATGGATGTGGGGAGGATGGCGGTCGTCGTCGTCTTCAGGAGTTGGGGCTGGTTGGCTCGGCTCTGGATTGTACGTGGGTGTGGGTCGAGTTGGCTGGTAAGAGGGAACAGACGGCTGGCTTGGTTGGTAGCTTGGCTGTTGAGGAGGCAAGCTTGGTTGGTATGACGGTTGGGAAGGACTGGGCTCGTAATCTGGTTCGGTTTCTTCAGGCTCGCTGGGTTGCGATGGCTGGTAGGATGGTGACGGTTGGTACGTGGGCTGAGTTGGCTGGCTCGGTTGGCTCGGTTGGCTTGGTTGGTACTCTGGCTGACTTGGTTGGTAGTTCGGTTGGCTTGGGATGTATGGTTTATCTGGCTGGCTGGCTGGGAGATAGGCTTCCTCTGGAGTAGGGGAGGGCTGGCTAGGCTGGTAAGGGGTAGGACTTGGCGACGGTCCTTCATTGTATGATGGAGAAGGTCTAGTTCCTGCGGCCGGGTACCCTGTCGGTGGCAGGTAGGTAGCAGGCTCGAATGGTCTTGGTTTTTCCGGTTTCCCTCCAAAATACTGTCGAGCTGAAACATTTTAATAAATGAATTAGTTTTTTGAATAATCATTGTGTAGGTAGATTCGCGTATTTACAATGCTTTATCTAACTTAAAAGTATGAATAAATTAACACTCGATAGGTTACTTGTTGCTTTTTTCTTTTATATAAAATTAGGTTGCGTAAAAGAACATTTAGGCTAACATGATGTGTTGCACATCCGAAGTATAGATTTGACTTAGGAAAACTTTTTTTCAAATTATATATTCAGACAAAAGACAGTCATCATGACTTCACCTGGAAACCTAATTCAAACCCTCTTATAATACCCGCTTTGTGAATCTATCATAATAATATATTTCCTCTATTCCTAATTTATGGCTTATCTAAATTATTTATCGACTTAAATTTTGTAGGTACCTTATCTTAGAAAATATGAGTCTGTTTTGTCACTGGTATTAATTATTAATTAGGTTAGTAAAATAAAATACTAGTGATTCGATCTAATTTGACTGAATTTGACACACAAATATTTTCATTAAAAAATCATAATCCCTGACATTTCTATATACTTTTATTACCATAATGTGTTTCATTATTTAGAAATTCAACATAATATTATATTTATCCCAATTTTCATTAATCAAGTATCTATCTCAAGAATCAAATATTGCATTCAATGCTGCATCATATTTCAATATAATATGTTTAATTTTGTTGAAAAATATGATTTCCTTACTATTACTATAATAAATTTTATTTAAATTACTTTTATATTAATGTTAAATAAATTATACTTTAATAATACCAATTCCCAAAGTATAATTCCAGACCTTTCCTATTTCTTTGCGAGTATAACCCTTGTATCCAGCGTAGCAGGTTGGCGACCATCTCGTCAGCTTCTGCCTGCTTCTCCGCCGAGGACTCAGCTGGAAACCAGGTCATCATCAGGAGTTATTGGCAAAGGACCATGCCAACACCAGGGAAACTCCAGAATTTAGTATGACCTCTAGTTCCATTAGATTAGGCTACAGTAAGAACCCTAGTTGACCTCTGTTAATTCACAAAATGAATCCCTGTTATTTTAAGAGTCCCCTGTTAATGTTATGAATGAACTCTCCTGGAAACCCGGTTAATTTTGAGAATGAACTCCTATCGGGCCCCTGTTAATTTTAAAATCTCCTGACTACCTCAGAGGCCCTAGACAAGCGGCATTTATGACGTTCGCTATCGCTCAATTTGCGATAGCGAATGTCAAAACCCGTTCTTTCAACATCGATTGACCATGTGACTTTTCTAAGGCACCTGTCAAATCCATACAATTTGAAGTTAGCGAATTTCGCAATCGCTGTCAAAATGTTACTTTGGCTAGGGCCCCCTGGTTAATCTATGATCCTCCTTAACTCCTATCTAACCCTTGTTAATTTAAATACCTTTTTTGTTATACAGCCAAATTGCGGGTGATGACCGAACAGAAAACTACGAGTATTATATAAATAATACAATTGCATAGAAACTGTATATTCTATGTACAATTTTAGTTTCTTTTAAACCAGAACTATGAGTTCTACGGTAAGCCTTTCTTGATTTCCAAGAAGAATGTGATCATAGTGAGATGCACTATTATTGATTAAAATGAGATTGGCTTCTATGCAATTGTTATTTTTACGTGTTTAACCCTTGTTACAAAGTTTCTAAGGAATACAAACTGAATTAATAATACCTACTGATCAATTGAAAAAATTCATGCGATTACCAGCTAGTAAAAAAAAACACCATATTGTACATGTCTTAAATATCCGCAATACTAAATGATACCTTCTATTTAATACTGCATCCATACCTTAATATACATATTTTATTGTACCAATAAACATTAACATAGCTAAAAATAAATAGAGATGCCATAACCTCAAACATAGAAGAAAACAGAAAAATATTATTATTAGTTTGTAGAATATAAATGCCTCAAATACTTCAAATTGTAATTGCACTCGAAAATAGTATGTCATATATTTTAGCATTTATACTCTACACACTCTCACTGCAACGAAAAGGTAACAATCAACATAAAAAAAATCCCAAATCACTTGTATGAAAGTTTTGCTACAGTCCTACTAATTCAATTTATCACTTTCTGAAAAAAAAATATTTTCATGTAAAATGTTGCCAAGACGAGACCTTAGACTCACACTGTTAAAAAGTCAACAGATCTCATATAGAGCCAAGCTTCTATCTCTACACGCCCTAACTCTTGAAGGCCTAACTTCACAAACTTGTACACTTTAGTCAAAATATCTGGCAATTTTGTTGATCTGGCATAATCCAAACCCAAGTTATAGGGGTTCAAAAAACGAGAAAGCATTTCGAGAAAAGGTAGGTAGTGCCCTTGCGCTTCGCTCCGTTAGTCTTGGCGGGGGCACTACCGTGCCCCCAGATGAGCTTAAACCATAACCATTAAACCAAAGTGTTCAGTAGTAAGACTGTAGCATTATCGATTAAAATACTTATATAAAATAGGTTCCCTATTTTTTCGCATAAGTTTTTTTGTCCTAATATAACATGGCATACTTTTATTTATCCTAATAATAGTTACGCATAATATTCTTTTGGCATAACTTTATAGGCATAATTTTTTTAGGCATACTTTCTTTAAGCATAATAATTGTTAAGCATAATATTCCAAAGCCATAACTTTTGGAAATACTTTTCCTATATAAATAAACATGTTGGCGGCTTAGGGGTGGCCCAAGGGCCACCCCCGCCGCACCTTAACCTTCTGTTACACTATAATAACTTGTAGACAATTAAACAATATGTCTAAAAATTTTATGCGAATCAAAATTAGGGCAAAAAACATTTATTTATTTATTTATTTTATTAGGATATCCAACAGCATTTCCATATAATAAAAAACATAGCAAAACATGATACATATTTCAAAGCCAATGACAGGATATCACAACATGAGTTATTATTATTAGACATCAATTGTAGGTATTTAAACAAATAAATGCAAAGGTGTGCTGGTGCTAGTCGTGTGTCAGCATAGTGTGACGAAGTACCAAATTAGTATATAAATATGTAGATAAATTTTTAAATATATATTTTTTATGTATCAACTTCAATTCTATCAATTATTCTACTAGGTATATTATGAAAAACTTAATAATAATATTAAATATATACACACATATACACTAAATTTTTACGCAATAAATCATAACCACTAAATTTAAAGTAAATTTTTACGCAAAAAAATCATATCAGGGGTTGTTCAGTTTTTCCAAAATTTTACGTTTATAAACTGCCTTGGATAAGGCAAATAAATCGATATTCTTAAACGAAGTGTTATACATTTCAGTAGCACGTGAAAAGAAGTCGTTTTTTCTAAAGTTGGTCCGGCTAAATGGTACATGAAAGAGCTTTGCTTTGCAAGGTCGAGGAGGACGGTTTGGGATGTGAAAATCAATCAAGGACAAAAGTTCAGAGCAATCCAGGTTTGAGTTTACGACATCATGCAGCAAAGTCATATCAAGCAAGATTCTTCTGTTCTCCATGCTAGTGAGGCCATGAAACCGACATGCCTCCTCATAGGACGCAAAAAACTTCTTCGCCTTATAGTTAAGATACTTTACAAAGACCCTTTGAATACGTTCTATTTTAGTTTTATATATTGCAAATTGCGGATTCCAGATTGGGCTTGCAAATTCTAAAATACTCCTGACATAGGCGTAATAAACTACTTTTATACAGGCAGTGTCAGTAAATGAATTGCAGACCCTCATTACAAAACCTAAGTTCCTGTATGCTCTGTCCACTATATTTTCTATATGCTCGGAAAATGTGAGCTTGTTGTCCAGTTTTACACCGAGGTCACGAACAACATCGGTTTTTTCAATCACTTTACCGTCAAGTTTATACTTAAAGTCTATCGGTTTATTTTTACGAGAGAATGATATATGTGTGCACTTATTGATATTCACATTGATTTTATTGCTCTTGTAATATGCTGATAAGCGATCAATATCCTCCTGCAACTTCATACAGTCCGCGTCCGATTTTACTTCCAAAAATATCTTTTTATCGTCTGCATAAAGCAGGTGTCTAGAGTGAGAGAAACAGCTCTCTATGTCGTAAAGATATGCATTGTAAAACAGTGGTCCTAAATGGGACCCCTGTGGTACCCCTGAGGGAACAATGACATAGTCTGACTTATGCCCTCCTACTACAACAGCCTGCCGTCTGTTTGACACATATGAAGTAATCCATCGAAATAAGTCTCCGCTTATACCAAGTGAGTGTAGTTTCTTCAAAAGGATGGAGTGGTCCACACGGTCGAAAGCTTTTTCAAAGTCCGTGTAGACCACGTCCACCTGAGATCGTCGATCCATACATTTTAATATATAGTTTATTAATTCATTCAAATTAGTATTCACGGAACGACGCTTTAAAAAACCATGCTGTTTATCACCAATATTGCCTGAAATGGTAGGGTATATGACATCATAGACAATTTTTTCAAATAATTTTGCAATTGTATTCAAAATGGATATGGGTCTATAATTATTAATGTTTGTTTTGGGACCTTTTTTATGAATAGGCACAATATGTGCTTCTTTCCAGATATTAGGAAAAATTCCTTCCTTTAGAGATCGATTAAACAATAGTGAGAGTGGGACCGAGATCGTTTCCGCGCAGTTAACTAAGAAAATCGGTGGTATATTGTCGCTACCGGCCCCTTTGTTGATGTTAAGTTTCTTAATGTATTTAACTACTGTATCTATTTGAAAGAAAGTGGTATGTATATAGCTACTGTCACCTCTGGGGGGTGGATCGTAAGAGTTGCCTGTATCTGGATTATTCGCAGCCGGCGGATTGTATACGCTGAAGAAGTATTGATTAAAGGCCTGGCAGATATCTTCAGCAGTTTCAAACGTTTGCGTGTTCAACTTCATGACATTAGGATACCCGGAGTTACCACGTGGGCCACGCATGCTTTTGACAAAGCACCATAATTTTTTTGGGTCCCGTTTTATGTTAGTTTGTGAGTAATTTATGTGTTTTTTATAGCAATCATTTTCGAGTATATTTATTTTTGATCGTAAGTCAGAAAATTCGTCATAATCCCGATTATTACCAAATTTTTTCCATTTACGATGAAATTTAGCTTTTTGTTTAATAAGTCTAATTAGTGTATGGCTGTACCAGACTGGAAATGACTGTGTGTTGCATTGCGTGGTAGTGGGAACATGTTTGTCTATTATAGATTTTACGATATTGTAGAAAACCTCAACGGCTTCGTCAACACCGCCCCGACATAATAAATCCTTCCAATTGACTTCTTTTAAGTCTTTGTTTATATTAGAGTAATTGGCTCTGTGAAAGCTATATCTGACGACAGGTGCCGACGCTAAAGGAGGAACAAAGATATCCGTCGCTTCTATATCCAGAGATGGATGAAAAGTATCCTCACTGACCAATGGGCTATTAGCTTTAGTAACTGTAATGTTAAAATTTGCGAATACCAAATCTAATGTGTTGCCGTGTTGGTTACTAAAGATATTATGCTGTTCTAAGCCTAGCCTTTTACGGCGACACCAAGCTCCACTGTTATGGTTGCCTTTATATCATTATTTAGGGCCGCACGGAGATCCGTGATAATTTTAGACGAGGAGCACAATTTTTCGTCCAGAAGTGCGCTGATATTTTCCAAATTTATTGATGTATTTGTGGGAGCTTGGGACGGGGCAGCTTTAGGTCTTGTGAAAGCAGGTGTGACTTGCGACGCACGTGCCGGTGAATCTTCGCTGCCACGGTTTCTGCGTGCGGCTGCGCTAACGCTCATACACGAAGGGCACTTTAGTGACAAGAGCTGTTCGGCCGTTATTGTAGAAGTGTTTTCTGCGTTTACATTAAGGCATTTTAAGCAGTACCGAGTTTTACATGAATTACATTGTAGACTATTGTGATTGTCAATAGGCACTTTGCACCCAACACACTTCATTTTGCTGTTTAAAACAAGTTCCGTTTAGAATAATAATTATGTACACAACTCCTGCGGTAATAGTAACAGCAAGGGTGATGCGCTAACTGCACTGTAAATTCGAGCGGCCGCAAGCAAGCTTCGTGGTGTATTGGCACCGCACGCAGGCGCGACGCGATGGGGCGACGGTTCAAACCACAGCGGGTTTACAAAATGTAGCTCAACTCACGGGGCGCGCGCGAACTGAAGGGGCTCCACAGCTAGCTCTCGGGCTCCGCACACCAAACCGGGCGAAGTCCGAATTCAAAACAACTTCCACGCAACGGCAACCAACACACGTCCGACCTCCACGATGTCTCAGAACGGAAAAAGTTTAAACGATACTGTTTAAATTAGTTTAAACGATATTTATGCTTAATTAAACAGTATGCGAAAGGACAATTATGACAAAATATTATTATGCCAAAAAAATTATGCCAAACCCGTTATGCCAAACTAAATTAGAACAAAAAAAGGTATGCGAAATAGGGATCCCTATAAAATAGTCTAATAATTTTGATGACCATCTATTATAAAATACCATTATTAGTTACAGGTAAGTCCAGTGTTAATATTTACAGTTAATGTTCTAATGACTTTATTCATGAAATTATGAATAGGATTTCAGAAGTAAGTCAGCTAAATGTTCATTTTGGTAGTTTTATTTGTGACATCTTATTGTATTATGTATATAGACGTATGTTTTGATGAAAATAATATAATGATATAATGAGTATTTTGTGAATGGCAGAAAATAAGAAACATCATTGGTGTGCCTACTAAATGTATTTTTTGTTTTATATACGGTACTGACTGACTCCTCGCTCCATTATAATAACCGGACTTGTCGAATCTAGGATCATAATCCAAGCGGACCCTGAGCTATCCATACCTGCAGTGCGATTCACTAAGCGCAAATGTCATAAAAGCCTTAGTCGCCGCGGCTGTGTCATCGGTGAGAGTCATTTTGGTATTCTATATGAACTTTTTCAACGCTGTACGTACGATACTAGCGCCGCAAGGCTTTGAATGGTGTGATAAGGAAACACTTGACTGACATATTCTTGTATGAAAGTTAGTTCACGAAGCCTTTGACAGATGACAGATCGACGGCGAGTTATTCGAGCTTAGAGAATACCAATTTATAAAACGGTGAAAACATCGAACGATGTTAAGGCTGACACATCCGTGATCTCAGCCGTGAATGCATCGAACGAGTGTCGCTTAGTGAATTGCATAGCTGGATGCAATCATGAATACGCTGGGATGATGATGATGATGATACGGTACTGACTAAAACAGTTGCTATTTATATAATTAAAATCTAATTATTGTATGGATATATTATAGCAAAGATTTTTCAGGGCGATTCGTAATAAAGTCGTAATATAAATTCAGCTTCCATATTATCATTAAATTAGTTATTATTTATTTTATGCGTTTCCAACCAAGTGTCATGGATAATAAATTCTACATCATTAAAAATAGTTTATTGTGTTTTTCTACAATACATTGCATTTGTGGTAAAGCATTGTAGTGCTATTTTGCGTGCTATGTCAATGTGCAATGATTGATCATGATTCAACTTTATTACGAGTACTAGGAGACTTTCATCTATCAAACTTAATTAATAAAAGTATGTTATTTAACGAGCTATTTGGTGTAATTAATGGTCAAGAACTCGGCTATTACACCAGAGAGGTCGCGTGTTCGATCACCGAACGGTACAAACATTTGAGTACCTGAATATGTCTGTTTGTATCGGTCTGGGTGTTTCTAATGTATGTGGGTATTTACAAAAAAAAAGTATCCCAGTAATGTTTATCCGTTGTCTGGCACCCATTGCACAAGCTTATGATTAGTTTGGGGCTACATGGCGCTTTGTGAATAATGTCCAGAAATATTAATTTATTAATTATTATTTGTTTAAAGTTTTTACCATATGAAATACGAATTCAATGCTGATTTGTTACAGAAAAATAATAAACATTTCAGCCTAAAAATTTTATGTACTTTTTTGGTTTCACTTTTACAGATTAAATATCGCAACACCAATTAAATAGAATATAACTTTTTTCACGCATATCTAAGTGATTCAAATTAATTTCACAGCCGATTAACAGGTCATAGTAAAAATGTTTTATTTATATAAAAATGAAAGTTTAAAATAATTGAAAGTATGAATAAATTTTAATTAAAACTGTGAATAAATCTATAATTTTGGATGAAATTTGCATCTCGTATGGCTTAAGTGATGAGACGAGCGGTTTAGCTATTTGCATTTTGACTTTCATTTTGTAACGTTAAAATGATTTTAGCATAAATAATTATTTACACTTCGCTATCTAGCCTCAAACTTAGCATAGCTTGTACTATGGGTGCCAGATAACGCATAAACTTTACTTATATCCTTTTTTTTTAAACATTCATTTATTTAGTTACAGTCATGTTTGTACCTACACAAACAATATTGAACAAGTGGTAGAAGGCGCTGTGTGAAAAATACATTTTTTATGAAACAACGGGCAAACGAGCCTGCGGCACACTGGTGGTGAGTGACAACTGCCGTCCATAAACATCTACAACACCAGCCGGCCTTTGAAGGAGGAATGTGCTCTTTTCTTGCAGATTTGCAAATCGGAAATACAAATAAAAAAAAAATTTTGGTAGTTAATTAGTCCGCTACATTTTATAATTTACACCACACATACTATATTATCACATAATGACATAATTTGACTGAAACCATGGAGCATTTGTATGCGCACACAATAGTGTAATATAAAGGTGTTAAGATAATGAATTTTGTCTCTCGTAATAGAGCATTATGAAAATAACGTAATGATACTTTGCATTTAATTTATTTTTTAATAAAGATTATGATTTCGTAGTCACTCAACTATAATTTGGGGTGTTGGTTTTTTATTACTTAACGCGAAGCGCACAATAATTTTAAAACAAAAAAAATATTTTTGTCTGCTAGGGGTTAATATGGTGAAACTATGTACAGTCAAAAGCACGTCAGACGTAACACTTTGGACTTTGTACCGCTCTTATGTCGGGGGCATAAGTGCTAATATCGAACTGCAAGTGTTAACCGTGATGTGCTGTTAACCGTACTTAACCTAAGACCTACTTTGTAAACCCATATTTGCAAATTATTGGATTTTTTAAAAATATTTTTTATAACTTTAAGTTTTGTCATTACCCCTCAATTCTTGGAATAGTTTCTTATGAAGGTACTTTTGTGTAATTATTTTTTTTAGATATTTTTCGCTTGTTATAATTATTTTTCTTGATTTCTTCATATGTTTTATTTCAAAAGCAAAAATTATTTCACCTAATGTTTGATATTGATTTGATATTATGCACAAAAAAAGTTGAAGCAGTTTCATACACATTTATCCTTTTTTATATGGCAAAAAAAATGTTAATATATTTTTAAATACATAGATATAATGTGCAATAATAATTGAAGTAACTAAATAACGTAAAAAAAACGTAAAAGTAAAATATTTTAAGAACTGTTAATTTTACTTCTACGTACTTTTACGTTTTACTTTTCGCGTTTTTAGATTTTCTTAGAATGACTAACATAATTTTTCATACGTATTTCGGAATTTAAATTTTTGTGCAAGTTTCAAACCAGTGCTTTTTAATCGTGTGAGTATATGTAACACTTTCAAGTGTGTAACAAGCGTGGTAGAGATGTGAGCTGAAGTATGATAGTCAAATTTAAATTGTTTAACTGACCTACTTTTGACATTGCGTGATTTGGATGGCATACTTTAGTGTGTACTGTGTACGTACCAATTCTAGACCTAGGGTTGCGAGGTTCTGTAAAAATTTGTATAGTTTAGAATACAGTAGTGACGTCCATTTGTAGGTACTGGAATTAATTCGTCGAATAAAACTAAGTATTAAAAAAAATATTCTTAGAAAATAAAAACTTTTTTTTTTAATCACGTTTTATTACTCTCTGAACAAGTTTAAACATAATATAAATGATTTATTAATTGATGATAATTTTTATAATTATTGTCATCAGTGCATTTTTTATTAAAAATATTTTTAGTGGTGGTGCTAATGTTTCGTGCATAATTTTATTCGACGAAACAATAAATCACAGAAATAACAGTATCTTACTATAAATAATTATACAACTTAATTTATGACAGTCAACAAGAAAAGACCAAAATGCGTTAATTATTTTTTAAACATTTTATGACCAAATTGTATTTACAAAAACACTGTTCAGTGATAGGCACTGCTTGAAAAATTATTTAACTTTGAAATACGGATGAATCATTGTAAGTACTTGTATTTTTTTAATACGATAAACTTTACAGTGAACATTGTATGTCACGTCAGTTGGCAGTCAAGCGCGCAGCGTACCTACCTGATGGTAAGCGGTCACTGCGGCCTATTCCATTGTGGGACACTTCACCAGGAAGCGTCGCTCAATGTGCTGTCAGACTGTAGGCTATTCTGATCTTAAAACCTTTTATTTCAAGTTTTATTTTATTATATTATATTATACCAATAAACATAACAGCACATTGGACAAGAATTTGGACCGTAATTGGGGTAAGTCTCGTGCTTTAGTCCCAACTAGGTACCTAATTAGTACCTCGATTAAAGAAATAATTTGCTCAAATTAATTTAAGTTTAGTCTTTTCTAGAATACTGTCGCTGAAACCCTTATGTTAGAATGACTATGAATTTATAATACACATGATTTTATTAACAACAAACATCAAATCGTTAAATATAAGAAAGGCATGCAATTTAAATAAACAAAAATTAAACCGATTGAATAATACATTATTAATTAATTTTGAAATAGCAATAATTTTGTAACATAAATTATTTAATAAGTATTTAGACAAAATCGTGGATTATCATATCATGCATATTTTTTAAATTATAAGATTTAGACAAATTGACTGTGGTTACAAAACCAATGCTTTTATAAAAATTACAAAATTTATTTCAAATATTATTTTATTTATAATCCACTTCTGGACGTAGGCCTCTCAATGTAACTTTATAAATATTCATAAAAACTTTTGATAGAATTTCTAAAAATCATTTATAAAAATAAATTGCAATTATTTAACAGACGCATTATACTTATACTTCATTATAAAATGAGCAAAACTTTATATAAAGCTGCTCAAAAAATCGATTTAATTTTGAATGAAACGGTATATTTTCTATTGAAAACTATCAAACTAGCAATGGCACGATGGCCTTACTATATTTTTTTTAACTTTTTTTAATAAGTTTAAGTGATCGAATTGAAATATTTTTAGTGCTAGAAGTCTAATAATGTACTGAATGAGTGAATATTAAAGAGGAAGAAGTTATTATAAATAGCATGCTTCTAAAACAGATACTTACGGAACCGTGAGTGCGACTCAGAGGCGCAGGAGCAGATCATTAGCGCCACTAGCGCCAGCATAGCGCACCACCGCGCCATCTAGCGGACAAAACATTAAACTATTAGACGTTTTATATTATTTAAAATCATTAAAAAATAAAATACAATAAAAAAGATAGGAAGGTTAAGTGAAGTGAAGCCGCCAAATGACCTCTGACTAGGGCTTGACGACTAATATCTACGTTTTATAAAATATCAGTCGGGACTAACAGTTTAACGTGCCTTCCGAAGCACGAAGACGCTCGAAATAATTGTCACTAAATGTGGTCAGAATGATCACCCATCCACTAACCGACCGCGGCGTGGGTAGCTTGACTTTCGTTATAGCTAACGAACCACTGTCACAGCTGCGCTACGAGCGCCTCCTCGGAACGGAACTCACTCAAATGGATCTCAATTAACATCTTAACACTATTCTACTGGTAACCTTACCGATACCCAGCCATGTCAAGGTCCATTTACCATATGCCCAATGGCCAGATAAGCTCCATTGTACGCTAGCAGATAAATCAAAGGCATGAGAATCGAACCTGGGACAATGCACAATCACCGCGAAATGTTCTTTGCGCAATGAGATGGTTTGTACTCTGTGGTTTTATTTTTTTATGGATTTTCCGGGTTGTTTGAGTGTAATATTGTCTATGGATAGTTTTTAATATAGATAAGAATACTAATACATATAAAATGATAATAGTACCCAGTATGAATGTGAAAATGTGTTTGTTTGTGTGCCTTATTTCACGTCGCAAAGAGTCCAATGGTTTAGATGATAGAAAGTGCATCGAGTTTTATATTTTATTAAGAAATAAAATGTAAGGAACGGTATGCAATTATTTTTACTAAATAAAAACAAGTGGCTCTATCCAGCATAACCAGTGTTGGTTGAAATGATGATGATAAAATATAGGTAAACTTTTAAGCAGTACATACCTACGCGAATTGCCAAATTATGCTTAAATATTATTTATTTTAATCTTGCCTTGAAAATATTTCAACGTTTCTGTAATGTGTCTAAACATCAGCAATCTTTCAAAATATAGTTAATCAAATAGTCACTCGACATTTGTAGAATAAACAAATCGCTGAAAGAGTCTGGAGGTCATTCAATAAAATGAACTTTGTATACATAGAAGCCTGTTTGATTTATGAAATCTAGATACCTATTATGAGAGTTATTGGTCCATTAGATGAGCTTGGGTCCAATCCAAACTAATATTATAAATGCGAAAGTTACTCTAAATAATTCTAAAAGATAAACATTTCAATTATATTTTTATGAATTCAGTGGATACAATATTAAAAATAAATGTGACTATGTGACACACTTGCATAGAAATCGATGATGTTAATTACACTCTAAGATGTATAATTATTGTCCTGTTGTAACAAAATATGTACCGAGTGAAGTACCTTTTCAACTTCTTTATATTGCTATAAAATTGAGCAAACGAGTATAATTATGTATATATACAAGACGTATACAAGTGCCTATACGACGTTCATAAAATTTTAAAATGTCAGATGTTTATTACCCTATTCGTTAACTTCATGATTTACTAGAAGTGTTGCCATATTGAAGTTACAAGTATCGACCACGCAACGATTTATTTGTGAATCGATGTTGCGCTTGCAATGTGATCGTAATCTGCATATAAGTTATTACTTATGTTGTGTAATATCCTTAAGTACACGTGCAATGAAAGGTATACATGTATGTTCTTATGCTAATGTGAAAAGGTCTATTTTTGAACGTGTTCGCTCCAACGACCTGGATTAGGCACATCTATACAATATCTCTTCAGATACAAATCGTTTTGTTCCAAAATTCTGTTTTTTACCACGACGCGACGGTGGCGCTCAAGATGCCTTGTGGTATAAGAAATAGAGCCTGGCCTGATCGGCGGTTATGGACGCCTATCGACGCATATCCTATTAAGCAGGCAGGCATAGGCAGGAATAAGATACTAGCTTAACCAACGCCTATTGAGTGCAAAAATTACAAGAATTACTTTAGGCACTTCTTCATAATCGTTACCTTAATGCTGAGGATCGTGACTCCGATTGATCCTGCTAAAGGTCTGCCGCCATCCCTGCCGGTCGATCGCCTGATGTAAAGCGTCGCAAACCGGTATCTCTAGCTGTTCAGAGAATTGATCTACCCATCGTTATGGGCTTTTTGCTCTTGGCCTCTTTCCCTCTACTTTCCGGGTCACCATCAGTCGCTCTAAGTTATTAGCGCCTCTTCTAGTGATGTGACCGAAGTGTGTAGGTATCTGCGCTGCATACAGGTCGAAGAAATGCGTTGTATTGCATTAAAGGCACATTATATTACAAAAGAATGCCTAATATTTTTTTAAACTTTTCAATGAATTTTTTGTTTGAACTCTTTTTAAGGACTTAAATCTGGCATCTAACATACCTTAAGAAGCCTCTTAACAGGGTCCGATTTAAAAACCGGAGTACATTTTGTGTTATTTTTACTATTGCCTCAAATTATTGTATTTATAAATTCACATTTACATCAATCATCAAAACATCAACAAGAAGCTTTTTAGAAATAATGCAAAAGTTTCACAACCTTCAAGGTTAGTCAACCGTTCCATTGAACCAACTAATGTCAGCAATTGTCTGCAAAATGCCCATCTTTAAAACCAAATCCACAACATTGTTAATATTTCTCACCGCAGTGTTTCTCAAACTGTTTAGTCTACGCCCAGGGTCTTGATTTTTATTTACATTTTCTTGAAAGATGGAAAACAAACTAATTGAGCATTTATCAACACATGTATCAACATAAAATACTACAAACATACGTTCTTATATTATACATCTATATATTTTAAATTTAAATTATGATATAAAAAAACAGTATTAGAGCACTAATAGCACTATAAACCACATACGAGGGAGATCGACAAAATGGTTGTTAGCGTTTTACACGGTCATCAAAATAAGTAAATAAGAACAAACAACTAACAATAATATCCTAGCACAATGTTCATACAACGCCATCTATCAGGTGCCAGACATAGGGTAAACATTTACTTATTTTTGTAAGTTATATTATATTTACAATTGTAATTATAGCAGATTAAAAATACATTTTTACGTTAGGGACGTTTAAATAGACATGTAATTCCATATAACTGTTTAGAGCTTTTAGGAAACGAACAAGCGATAACTGGTGTGATAGGCAACCAAATCGTAGACTTCTACTAAGTTTGACAAGCGCAGTCACATTACATAATTTGCACAAACAGCAGTGGTTTATTTACAATGCGTCGGCGTGTGGTCGTCAGACAGTCTGTGAATGGAAATACCATTGTTTTACCGTCTGCGGGCGACCTCTGATGAAATGAAATGTCAGAGGTGACGACTAAACAGACGAGCGGTTTAGCCGCCATTTGTATTTTTAAGGATAAATTAATGTATCTCGTGTTGTGATAGTCGATGACGATTTTGTGAGTATCGGTGATGATAACAATAGCGGTGACGATGATGACAATGGAGACTTTAAAGTAGGTATTAGATAACGATAACGGTAATGGTGGCGGCGAGGATGATAACTACGGATATTGTGATATCGGTGAAGATGACAATAATTGTAATTGTGACGGCGTGGATGATGATAGCTAGCGTACATGATGACAGTCATAATGAAAATAGCGCTACTTAAGGCGGTGAGGGTGGATATGTTCTTAATAGAGTAGCCCGATACAATAACTCTAAGTACTTAGCCTGATGGTAAACAAAAGAGAAGCTCAAATTGCTACGACAACAGACCCAACACTGAGGCGTTCTATCCGTTGGCACCAACGAAATGGCCCACAAGGTGCTCTACGCTTCGTTTGAAAAGAACGAACAAAATTTTAAGGAAAGGGGAAATACATGACAGCTTGTAACTCAATGCATGACAGTCATAATGACAATAGCGGTAATAACGACGATGACGGTGATGACCATGGCAACTCACCGCTAATAGTTCTACCACCTGATGACAGAAGGCGCTGACTTACGAACACGAATTAGTATGGGATCCTGCATCGTGCTAGCAGAGTTATTTCCGCCCGCTAGCATTTATATACAACAAACCAAAAATGGACCTTGGACCTTGGTCCCCGAGCACAGTCGATCTAGCTCGAAAGAAGATCTTCCACTTTTAAGGAAGCATTAGATCTCCTACAATGGTAAAAATAATGATTATTATTAAGAGTATAGTTGTAAAAGCGTCATAATGACCCCGCTCGTCTGCCCGCCGGCAGATGGCGCACCGTTACATAAAGTCACAGCGGCGCTTGCGCAACCGTCACGCTGTTCTTGATCCAGCGCACTCTGAACTGGCGCTGCAGTCTCGCGACCTCGTTGAGACTATGCCAAATGTGTTACAAGTTAATTTGGAAACAATAGTGTGTTTAATTTGGAAGGTACTCCTTAAAAATGTATGGGACCGCATATTGAGCTATACTTCCTGGTTAAGTGGGGTGTATCCCACTTTATCCATTGCGTATATCCATTAATGGATAATCTGGGATTTTTTGTATTGCCACAAAAAGTCGCGCGTGGATAAAGTGGGACATAATTAGAAAAAAAACAAGTCCCACTAAATCAATTTTGATTATCCACGGATAAAGTGGGATTGACCCGTTAAGTGTAGGGATAGGGCGCCGTGGCCGCTTTCTATCAAGTAGGCAGTGTGCCTGTCTGTTCACTAAAGTGACATAATAATATAAAAAGCTTAAGCATAGTTAGTAAGTTAAGTATAGTATAAGCCATGCTTTTTTTGATGTCAGAGGCGGCAAACGAGCCAGCGGGTCGCCTGACGGTAAGCAATCACCGCTGCCCATGGACATCTGCAACACCAGAAGGATCGCTGATGCGTTGGGCACCCGTTTCTGGCACCTATAATACAAACTATGCAAACTATGCTTAGGGGCTAGACGGCGCTGATAGGCAGGCATTTGTTTATTGACCTTTCGCAAGATTGCAGGTCATAAATGTACCCTTAGATACACTAGCATCCCACACGAAAACGAAAGTACTATCCAGCTTGAAATCGTGATGCCATCGACACATCAATACACTTTCTATGCCATACTTGCAAGTCACGGATACGTGGGACTTCCCTTTAAATTATTTTCTATACAAACACATAATAAACATTATATTCTCTATTTAAAATATAGTAAAGCCCAAATTGGTTTGATACCAAACAACTAAGTTTAGCCTCAAATGTGACGCTCTATCTGGATTTAAAATCAAAGTTCCTTATACAGAAATCTGTTTAATGTCAGATATTTTAATTTATCCGTTAAGTTTATCTTGACGGTTGTAAAATTTATAGAATGTTAGATGACATTTGACAAATAGATTCATTGATTTTATAGTTGTTATCTCGTCAACTTGTCTTTCGAGATAATGTAGAATGTTAATTGTCTTTATTATTAGGATATTTTGAGATTAAGGTGTTGACTATATCTGAAAAGCTGTGGCTTCGAGTGTAGCTTCATATTCGTTAGGTTGCAGGTTCTAATCTCTGTACACTCCTATGATTTATTTTTATTATGACCACTAACTTGTGGTGACGGAAAATATCGTGAGGAAACGTATAAATAGTCGAATGGCTGTGTGACCATGACCCAATAATTGGTCCAGTTCCAATTGCTTAGGCAGACAAAATATACCTAAGTAAAACCATAGTAAAACCGGCAAAAAGTAAGCTCGACTCAGGCATTGAACCCAATACAATATTTGTAATAAAACATATTTACACCTAATATTAAAATAGGTACAATAAATCCAGACTCGCGCTATTAACGTCTCTACATTTCCATAATCTGAGCTTTGTTGCTATTATTTAATTAAAACGATCGTAAAATTAATTCAATTTGTTTTTCACTGTTCCAGATTACCTACTGTCGATGATAACAATCTTATGATTACACTGACGATTTAGTACATTTAGTACGTTACCGAAACTCATCACATACAATTTAAAGCACTAAACCGACATTGAACGGAGAATATAGCGGTATCAACATGTAAATTTATTTTAATTACCGCAATTGAAGTGAAAGGGCACACTCGTTTTAATTTATACTCAAAATAATTATTACGTGATTCAAAACTATCAGGTATGCGCCACCTTTTTCGATTTTTTAAATGATTTATACGGACATAAATCAATACTATTTTAAGTATTTTACTTTTATCTTTGTCTTTTTTAATATAAAATTATTATCTGTGGACATTTTACACATTGCCATATAGTACCTATCCTAGCTTCAAACAAGTTTTGATTTTCCGGAACCTCTAATGCCTATTATTATGACAGTGTCTACAATCGATCTTTTGTCAACCAAAGACATTAAAGAAGCTTAAATATTTAGAAAGTCTTAATACGAGTACCTACAATTATAGAAAGATTTATGAATCCTATTCGACGTCTTTTATTAAATTATAATTAAAGAACGAATCAAATAAAACAGATATAGTGAATACACTATTATCAGAAACTTATTATATAATCAGTTATTTACATTCGGGACATTCATCGAAAAGGTTTACCACGCCTGTGCAAAGTGGTGCCATCTTTAGTTGTAAACTGCGATTACAAAACCATCATCGATCACATCGATTTACCTTTGAATCGATGTTGCGTGTGATCAAATTGGCTCTTCAATGGCTCTTTGATACAATAACATTTTATATTATATACTTTATATGTAAAATATTGTATAACTGTTACATCATCACAATGAGTTTTACTTGATAGTTCGTTGGATGGGTTCGTCAGTTGTCTAGATGGGACTCGTGCCTTTCGGGTTTTAGGGGAAACAGGGAGAATTTAGTAGGTAGTGTTACTACCGACTTGAGGCCTCTCAAGGTGGGGTACCCGGGGATGGGCTGGTCAATAGCTATCGCTGGCACCGGCTCGTCCCAATCGGGTGTGAAGGGGAACCGGGGGAGTTTAGTGTTTAGTGGACGCTTTAGTCTCGAGTCCCACACACGGCCGCAGGTTTGGCTAGCCTGCGGTTATGGTGCATAAACGCATTATCCTCCGAAAAAAAAGAAAAAAAAAAGGTAGTGTTACTACCGACTACTAGTAGGACTCGTCCTACATACGGCCGCAGGGCTACCTTTATTTTATTTTTCTGAGGAGGATGCGTTTATGCACCATAACCGCTGGCTAGCTAGACCTGCGGCCGTGAGTAGGACTCGAGACTAAAGCGTCCACTACCCACTAAACTACCGGTTTCCCTTCACACCCTATTGGGACGAGCCGGTGCCAACCTTGTGGCTATTGACTAGGCCATCCCTGAGGTCTGTCTGCTGTTAAAGTGATCCACTCGCCTGTGTAAGAAGAAGAAGACAGTAAAAGAGCACCCCAGGGAGGGCATGCTGTTTGAAATAATATTTTTCTTTTGCTGCGTCGTTATGTTTGCTCTTCTTACACACAGCTATGCCTCTGGTGTGGCAAGTGTCCATAGGCAACGGTATGCTTACCATCAGGCGGGCTGTAGATATGAGCGCTCCCTCGTGGTATAAAAAAAATGGGTCCGGCCGTTATGCCCCTATTCCGGGTTGCCCCCGGCCGGTATGCCCCCACGGTTTAACGGCAAACCGGAACAAAATTTTTTTAAATGTGGGGGCATACCGGCCGGGGGCAACCCGGAATGGGGGCAAAACGGCCGGACTCAAAAAAATTAGGACAGACAATTAATTAATGCATTATTTTGTGAACCTTGAAATAATAATCTTTTTTATAGATTTTAGTTAAAAGATAGAATGTAATGTAGCATGCATTACAGTCATTTTTATTACTTTTTTGCATTAATGCTTTATAAATAATTACACCACTATTATAGTTCAAAAGTAAAATTACATGAATGAGTAATCAAAAGTATAATTATTTCAAATTCTTAATTGTAAATCTGTTGCGTGGATAATGATGGCGTCATCGGGTTTGATAGATGATCGAGCGAACTGGGGCATGGGAAATTGATGACTCTCCCGATGATTGTCATCGTCAATCTGATTTGAAGATCAAGACATTTTACGAATCCGTGATTATGTTTTTAAACATTGTGCTTGTGTCTTGGCGCCAAGAAGACGAGGTGGAGGCGGACCTAGAAGCGTTCTGAGTTTACCAGTTGTTACTGTTAGCCAGTGCCATGCCAGTATCGATTGTGCTGAATTTCATATTGATGGAAGCCAGCTGAACTCTGAAAAATTCCTTCTGACAGAAGAATTGAACCCGCAACCTCCAGTTATGACCAAAGAGGCTTAGCCACTGTTCCAAGGAGGCGGTCAAAAACTACTGACACACATCTCTAACCAACCACCCCTTAAGAGGATTCAGGCGACTGGGACCATATAAAACTGGGACCGCGACCTCTCGCCTGACGAAATAAACAAATAAAAACTGATCAGGCAACTGGGATCGCGGTCCCAGTTATGTAGTGGTCCCAGTCGCCTAAATCCTCCCCTTAACTTGTGAACGTCAGACCGCATATTACTAGACAATTCCATACTACTTAGACAGACCCGTGGAGCATGACATAGCTTTACTATAACGCTACTATTTTGTAGTCGTACCTTTGAGCTAAACTTTGTGATTTATTGATGCTACAAGTACTTACGTCGTATTTGGAGCAAACAGGAAAGAATTATTGACCGAAGAAAAACTCATTTAAAATTACGATAATCATTATCATTGTCTATAAGTATGACGGAGATATAACGGGCACATTAACTGAGAGACAGACGGAGATATAACGGCATACTTAATCAGTCGATGATAAACGTCCGCGAGCTACCATTTTGGAGATACATTGGTGAGGTCTATTGTTCAGCAGTAAACGTGATGGCTGATGAAGATGATGATAATAACATAATTTCAGGCAATATTAAGGAATGATTTATTTGTTACAAAGTGTTAATTTTCAACACTGGACGCAAAAAAATGTGTGCTAAAAGTTTGCCTTGTCTGCGAGTGTGTCTGTCTATGGCAGCGTAGCTTCTGAATAAATGAACCGATTTTAGAGTGTTTTTTTAATCGGAAGTCTTGTTCTTGGAATTTTGTTAGCAGTTTAAGAGCTACAAGACCAAGTATTTTGATTCAGAGATTTTTGTTAATTTATATTATTAATGAAATTCATTATAGCTTATTTTGGGGCTAGACGGCCCTATGTGACGTCCAAGGATATTTACTTATTATTATTATTATTTATATATTGATGTTTTGTTTGTTTGTTTTGAATAGGCTCCGAAACTACTGAACCGATTTGAATAATTCTTTTACCGTTGGAAAGCTACACACTATCCCCGGTGAACATAGAGTACTTTTGATCCCGGAAATGAGGGGGAAGTGGGGAAATTTGAAAAAAGAGATTACGAGCGGGTGAAACCGCGAGGGCGACCGCTAGTTATTTATACAGTATGACAGGAAATGCGAGGGACATATTTAAATACCAAATAGTTCATGCTTCCATATAACAAATCAATAAAAACTCAGGTACATATCTGTCAATAACCTTAGTCGAAACCTGAAAATCCGCGTAACGTGCGGGCACTCTTCCCTTCACAGTACATATTTCGTGCACTCGTTCATTACTCAAATTATTGTACTCGCGTACAATTTGAGTTTGGGGCGTAACCGGCCGCTCATTACACGGGATTTTAGGTAGTTCATGCATACATAAATTATTATTAGGGTAATTATGAAAAAAATTAAGGATATATTTTTTATAGCGTGGACTCTAAATCGGATTCTGAACACTCTCCTTAAATATGTCCCTCGGGTTACCTAACACGCTGTATATCTTAATATCATGGTAATCCAGCTTTGCATGTAACGAGAGTTTATAACTTCCCATGTCATCTCAGTTGAGTAACATGTAAACACCATACCTGCGGCGGTTATTTACTTTCATACAGTTCGCGGAAGTTCGCGACCTCTTGCCGTATGTTATATAACTACCTACATAGAAACGAGTGATAGCTGTATCAGTTTAATTAGCGGTGAGGGGATTAGATGCTTTTCGATACATACCAATATCATTATTTATTCTGTGCTATTATAAACGGCTACTTCCCATGTGGTAAACTTCCCATTTGGTAAACCTCAAACTGTACTTACTAAAAAGTTGCGCTTGGTAAACTTTTATTACTTCATACATTTAGTCCCATAAACGCGAACGTAAAGTGATTATTATAAATAAAAGTTAGTGTAGTCTGAGGCAGAAATCTGATTTAATCCATCTAGCCCCGGAAAACCAGACACAATAGAACATCTATTGTTTACGCGACACCCGGCTTTCGGTCGGGTGTTTAAGAGTTAATGTACTATTATACAATATTTCTGATTCGGGACGAAACGCAACTCAACAGGAATGTGGGACGAATTGGGAATTTTTTGGAATGTGTGACAAAACTTTGGGACGATACAGTAATAACATAGTATTATAAAGAGAAAAGATTTTATTGTTTGTTTTTTTTGTATTGAATAGGCTTTGAAACTACTGAACCAATTTGAAAAAATATTTTACTGTTGGAAAGCTACACTATTCCCAGGTTACATAGGGTTCTTTTTATCCCGGTAATGGGGAAAGGGGGTTATTTGAAGAAAAAAAATACGCGCGGATGAAACCGCGGAGGGGACCACTATAGTATAAAATATAAAATCTCCTTTAATAAAACGTTTAACACTCCAACCGCCAGACGACTTATTAGTACGAGTAATCACCTAATTCAGAGAAACTTCACGATAATGTATTGGAGACTCCAAGATCTTCTGATCTTCGACTCTTTAATAAAAAGTGCACTGTCCTTCATAAACATATTTTCAAAACACAGCCAAAAGAAAATTGATTTTGCCTTTTATGTTAACAACAGCTAGCTATCTTAATAAAACAAATAAAGAAACTTATACTTGATTAAAATCCGGGTTTATGAATAAAAACTACGTTTTGATTGCTTTATACCGATCGCGATCACATAATTTATTTTATACCACTTCAGTTGGCAGACAGGCACGCAGCCCACCTGATGGTAAGCGGTCACTGCGGCCTATTCCATTGAGGGACGCTTCATCAGAAAGCGTCGCTTGAAGGGGTGGAGTGGTAGCTAGCCAGTCGGACTCCGAAAAAGCCCTACCACCAACATGACCCAACGTGGGGATCGAACCCACGACCTCCGTTTTATACCCGAGAGGCTTAGCCACTGTTCCACGGAGGTGGTCAAAGTTTAATTTAAATACCTATACGGCTAGCTAGTAAAATACTATTAATTTAATAATCTTAGTAGTGGCTAGTAATTATGTATAATAGTCTTACTTCCAACTAGATCAAAACTTGGAATCGAACCCACGACCTCCCGAATCAAATCCAAACATTATTTAGCTTCAACCTACATACCTCATTAGGCATGTCATCATTGTTGCGAGTGCATGACCGTTATGCAACTCTTGCGCACTCCAATAGCAGAATTATAATACATAAATAACTTCAGTTTTGCAAGCCAGGTGAATAAAAAATACCTGGACACAATTTTTTACAGCGTCGTCCAGCATTAAAATGGGCATAGCTTGTTCTATGGCTGCCATATAGCGGATAAACATTACCTTTGCATGTTTTTTGACGAGCCATTTGGTGTAATGGCTAGTCGGTTATTACACCAGAGGTCGCGGGTTCGATCCCCGCACGGCACGGTACAAACATTTGTGTGCATGAACATGTCTGTTTGTATCGGTCTGTGTGTTTCTATGTATATTATGTATGTATTCACAAAAAAAAGGACCTACATATATAAGTAATATTTATGCCAGCTTTCGAATTAAAAGTGTACCTATTATCAAAATCGGTAAACCCAGTAAACATTGAAAAAAAAACATACCTTACGGCCAAATTCATAACATCTCCCTTTTTTTTGGAGTTAAAATTTTTGAGCGATCAATCTTTTTTTAGATCGATCGATCTTTGTCATATTTTCTCAACAATTTCCTAAGGCTAAAACTACCGATCGGCCGTAGACAGCAAATGTCAATACTTCTGTTTGACCTAAGTCGACCTCACGCTGTATGTATTTACTGAGCATACTGTTGACGAACTGCTAAGCAAACCTTCAATATTAGTACGGTAGACCGATGTAATCCTTAAGCAATGTACGCACGAGTGTAAAAAAAAATACTCGTAAATACAAATCTCACTAAATTAAAATCTACAGCTCTTTTTTTTCGGAGGAGAATGCGTTTATGCACCAAAACCGCAAGCTAGACCCGCGGCCGTGTGTGGGACTCGAGACTAAAGCGTCTACTACCCACTAAACTACCCCGGTTTCCCCTTCACATCCGATTGGGACGAGCTGGTGCCAGCTTTGAAAATCTACAGCTCTGGTTTTTGATCACCAATCTGCATTTGACAGGCGTGGTGATTACAGTACTAATAAGATTGTAGTTTGTATGTGCAGATGTGAAGAGGAAAACGGGGGAGTTAATTTGGTAGAGAAACTTTAAGTCACTCTCTAGAATTCCTTTAAGGGGGGGGTGGGAGTACATAAAAGAGGCATAGACCGACAAACATATCTGTTCCGGTGGCGGCGTCGCTACTGTCTATTTAGAACTGTCATTAAATATCGTTTTTGCATTGTATTTCACGTAGTTCCAATTTTGGCCACCGGAACAGATAAGTTTGTAGGTCACGTCCAAATATGGCGCCGCGCTCGCACATTTCGTAGTTTTTTAAACATAGTAAACGAGACACTAATTTTATCAAGTCAAACTCTGCGAATTTATCTGTTAATATTTAGTGGCTATAATTGAGTGAAAATTCAAATGTTAATTGGCAGGAGCTTAGACATAAAATACGAAAATCGTTAAAAAAAGGGGTAACTTTGGGATTTTTTTCTATCGAGTGAAGTTTATAAAAACATGTAATTGAATGCGATTTTAACTAGATCAGATCCTTAACTGATACATATATTTTTTTTAGAATTGAAAACACTGATTTGTATATCTCAGGTGGCTTTTAAAAACCATACGCGCGGCATCTGCGGAACTACACAGCCTTAACGCAATCATTCCCGAAAAACTGTTTTTTTTTCTAGTAAGCTATTTTCAGAATAGGCACGATAAGGAGTAAAAAAAGGCTTTTGTATTGGAGTTCCTAAAGGTTTAACCCATGGAGATCTAAAATTTCTGTTATCTGTGGTTTAACCTATTTCTATAAGATACAATGAGATTAGAAAAAATAATTTTTTTTTTGATAGTTTAACTTAAATAGAAATACACCGTTTATTGTGTACACGCCATTACTATTTCATAAGAATTGGTCAATATTTTGCATACAATGAAACAGATATAGGACTAAGTGTTGAAAATCCTCGTAATTCTTTAAGAAAACATAAAAAGCGGTCAAGTGCGACGTGATGACGTTATGTAATCATTGTGAAAGAATGTGTTTTTGATCTTCTAACTCCTCTAAGTATTAATTATCGTGTTCTGTTACTCGATACGTAACCGTGTACAAGCACAAACATAATCGGTGTCATAAGGTCAAATTGTTTAAAAACGCGTTAAAGGAAATTCTAAAAGATAGAGAAAGGAAAATTGTAAATAAAATTTTGATAAGTGCCTGTCTTATTTTAAAAAAAGTTGAGAAGATGTTTTTTACTGTTTCAACAAAATGCAGATCGCAATTAGATAGTAATATAAGCTATACGTAACAATACTATAGCTACATACCGACTAGGCTGCAAATGAGAATTTCCCTTACAAGAATCTACAGATCTGAGCGCAGCCAATGTGTTAAAATGTGACCTATATGTCGGGACAATTTATTGTGTAAAGAGTTGAAGATTTTTATTACAAAGACCTAAATAAAATCTGAATATGTTTATCAAGACATTTATAAAAAAGACCTGATTGCATAAATTAATGTATTTCTCACTTGTGTCTTAGATAGACTCACAGTCGGTTACTGGGCTAATGAATTGGTTGTAGAAGCCGTGCCGTCACTGACAGCGTGGGGAGTTACATCGTTAATTAATAATTGTAAGTACTTGAGTGGCAGATATCTCCTTGTGCATGGGACTAAAAACTAGGAGTGTATATCAGATAGAACCAATAAAAGTTGTTATTACTGTAGTGTTAGTACTGTAGTGTTAGTACTGAGTTATTTTCCAGAAACTGTTTGCCTAGCTCTACCACTCCTTATAAGTTGATACTTAAGTTAATACACATAGTTTACTTATAGTAATTTATTAATAAATATTAGCTTTAACTCAGCCTAGATAAGCAAGGGATGTTATAATTATCCTTTTTTTACTTAGCAATTACTGCCTTGTACTTAACTTTGTATTTTAATAGCTCTATGAAAAAGAATAAGTCGTGTTTTTGTGAAGGAACCATTCTCCTAGAAAATCGCTCGACTCTAGCCATAGCCTTATGTTTTATCGAACAGAATCAAACACCAATAACGACACAGACACGTGGTTATAATGATCAATGAAACCTATACATGTCTCATGCGCATGACATAAGATCTATAATTGAACGAGTTTGTATACTTGTCAATGCGCATGACATAGTAAAAAGAGTACACAGTACTTCATACACCGCACCGCGCGCTTGTATGGGTGCGCCATAATATCTATGCGTCGCGTTTTAAGAGTGTGCGTGCGACGTGTGAAGTGTGTAGGACTCGGGTTAAAGCGTTCCACTACCCAGGCCCACTAAACTCCCCAGTTCCCCTTCACACCCGAAGAGGACGAACCGGTGCCCGTCTTGTGGCTATTGACCGGCCCATCTCAGGGTATCTGTTTCTTTGCACTGAGAAACCGGTAGAGATTTTGGTTTAAGGGCCTTTTTCTTCTCAAGCGGGTTTGCCTACGCATGCGGATGTAACCCGCAAGTGTGTCACACGGGTCCCGTCGTTCCATACAATCTTTCCTTGTGCTGTGACACATGCGGCACGCTCCACACTGCTACGGATTTTGGTTCCGCATGAGGGCTACATCCGCGTGCGGAAGCAAACCCGCTTGAGAGGAAAAAGGCCCTTAAACAAAATCTCGACCCGTTTCTCAGTGCAAAGAAAGAGATACCCTGAGATGGGCCGGTCAATCGCCACACGACGGGCACCCGTTCGTCCTCTTCGGGTGTGAAGGAAAACTGGGAAGTTTAGTGGACCTGGGTAGTAGGACGCTTTAACCCGAGTCCTACACACTTCACACGTCAACAAAGTGATTTTGTATCACGAGCCATTTGGTATAATGGTCGAGAAGTCGGCTTTTACACCAGAGGTCGCGGGTTTGATACCCGCACGATACAAACATTTTAGTGCATGAACATATCTTTTTTAATCGGTCTGGGTGTTTCTATGTACAAATGTATGTATTTACAAAAAAAGTATATGAGTAATGTTTATCCGTTTTCTGGCACTATGGGTGCACAAGCTAAATGCTTAGGGGCTAGATGGCGCTGTGTGAATAATGTCCAGAGATGAGTGTGTGTGCGGCGAAGCATTGGATACTAATGGCGCACACATACAAGACGCACGCGTTGCATTTGGTGCAATCTAACATACTGCGTGCTCTTTTTACTATGTCATGACTATATGTTAGCTTTGTAGCGTGGGACAGACGCCTTTTTGCTACAGATACCATCTCGTATTGTCAACGTATGTAGGTAAATTATCAGAAACCGTGCCTCGAAGTAATTCAACATTGATTGATGATTCTCTAGGTATCCGTTGGGAATGATTCTGTTGAAATGATTGTCGTTTATTATCCGCGAATTTATGAAGTTAACCTGATGAAATGTATATGAAATGTATGTTGAAATAAGAAACGTGAGACTATGTTAATAATTTTGTTTCATATTAAATAGTAGAATGTCGACACCATTCCATAACGATTCACTCTTAAGCTCTTAACTACTATACCCATAAGTGCATTTATAACATAATATTACAATATATTTTTTTACACAAAAGTTTTCTTGTTTTATTTTGGATAATTCTAAATCCATGGACATTATTCACACAACGCCTTCTAGCCTCAAACTAAGCATAGATAAGGGTACCACACGATTGATAAAAATACTGATATAGTAGATATTAAATTACTTTTCTCCGGCCTGAGGGTTGACCTGCGGGCGGGGGTAGAGCCCCCCAACGCCCGCATTGCACAGGTCACTCAAGCCAAGTCTGAGGGTCACCTAGTTTCTCGGGTGGCCCTCCCTAGGCGCCACCCTGACTTGAGACCTCTCAAGTCGGGGTACCCGGGGATGGGCTGGTCAATAGCCATAAGGCTAGCACCGGCTCGTCCTAATCGGTTGTGAAGGAGAAACCGGGGGAGTTTAGTGGGTAGTGGACGCTTCAGTCTCGAGTCCCACACACGGCCGCGGGTCTAGCTAGCCTGCGGTTGTGGTGCATAAACGCATTCTACTCCGAGAAAAAAAAAAGATATTAAATTAATACTTATGCCGAAACATCAGAAAATTAAAATGGTAGGCTTTTGCCGACAGTACAGCGCATTAAATAACACGTCTCACGGAGTTAGATGGGTAAAGCTAATAAATTCAAGGTGCATCGCGATCAAGTTTGACCCTAGGTCACACCGGGACCTAGAACTTTCGCCGACCTAGCCTAGGCAGACTTTCCATTTCGCTGACTGCCTGTTTAGCGTGATATTGATTCACCTACCTGTTAGGCTAGTTTTCTCAAAGGATTGAATTCTCATAGCGTCATCTTTATAAGTACCACATCAGTTGGCAGACAGGCACGCAGCCCACCTGATGGTAAGCACTCACTGCAGCCTATTTCATTGAGGGACACTTCATCAGGAAGCGTCGCTCAGGCTGCCAGATTGTAGGCTCATCTGAATTTCAAGTGTACTGGCTCCCAGATTAATATTAAGTGTTTAGTCTATAAATATCCCACTGCATGACCAAGACCTCCATCTTAGAATTCAAGTTTTTGTTACAATGATGGGTACTTGCTTAATCACCACGTTTGCCAAATGCGGATTGGTCACACACTCGAGCTGTATCCGAAAAATCCGACACAAATTAAGCTCGACCCGGGAATAGAACTCAGGACCCCGAGATTTCGGCCCGTACCTGAAGCATTTGACCATCAAGAGTTCTTCTCATGTAACGAATAATGTACAAAATAGGAAGGTGTAACATGTAGACATAGTACGAACCCAAATGTTCATCGCATGAATATTAAGATTCGAACCCATGACCATTGGGGTAGAATGACTCCGTCTTAGGGGGCAAACGAAACAGTACAAAAAGCCACGACAATGCAAATGCCATTAATGCAAAGAATGTGTTACCGTAGTACGTGTACCTAATATATTATTATACTCACTTCAGGACTTGATCAATGTATGGTCGTCCTAACTTCTATGAGACATCTGATATTATGTTATTATAACTTCCGCCCGGGTAAAAATCATGTCTTTAGACTGGGTGCATGCACACTGCATCCTGCACAATGTGTTTACCGGGTGTGAATTCATGCGGTAGTTTTATTCGTGTAAACATCGAACTGTTGGGGCTTTGGCTGTGTTCTGGCAACCAATACTCTTGAACTCAAAGGCTCGACGTACAGAGGAGCCTAGTGTCATAGCATATTGAGCGACTCTTGCTGGCTAAGAGGTCTCAATGGAATTGGCCGCAGTGGCCACTTACCATCAGGTGGGCTGTGTGCCTACCTGAAATCTGATGTACGTGTAGCAAAAAAAAAAGTTGTCAGAGTAAGAACTAGTCGCAAGTGTCTATGGGCGGTAGTTATCACTCAACATCGGGTAGTAGGCAGTCAACTCTAATTGGGGAACGAAACACCAGTGCATAGGGAATGTTTATTTACTAAAGTTTCGACAACTGCAACTGCATCAATTGCACAGTTACAGAGCTAACATCACGACGTTAGGAAGTGTTTGGTTTCACAATGTGACGCCATGACGCGTCACGTCATCTCGTGCGCACGTTGGAGTGATTTCGCGTCAATTAGAATCGGCCAGACATTATCGAATTAGTTGTAGGGCTGCACACGGAAATGCATTTATTTACACGCGATTCTTACGTTACATCTTTAATCTTGGGGGCATGTACCAACACTACTAAGGTACCTTGTATTTGAAAAACGTATTCATCAATTCATCGAACAAAATATTACACAATAAATGATTTTAAATTCAATTTTTTTCAATCAATCCATCAATTTAATTGAATATAACACCATCATTTCAACCGAAAGACATCTTGCTGGACTCAGGCCTCATCCAAAGATCTCCAAACCGATCGTTCCTGTGCTACTTGCATCCAGTGGATTTCTGCCATCTACATCATCTGTGATCATCGGCGTACCATGACTGCGTTTTCCAACGTGTGTACACTTAAGGACCTAACAACCCCAACGGCCGTCATCCTATGTATCGTCCATGAATTCTCATCGTAATATGCTGCCCACTGCCCGTATCTCATAATTTCTGATGCGATGTCGCAACGCTTCTTTTTCCTTATCCTGATAGCACGTCCCCATTCCCCTTTCTCCATATTATTCCTTCAAAGGCTGGCAACGAATCTGAAATCCTATTCACAAGTGTCAATGTGAACTTGCCAGCAGGTAGGTATCACTTGATCGCATGCCTCTACTTTTCATACAAATTAAGAAATATTACTTCTCTGACAGCCCTACAACAGGTCGTGGTTGGCGAAAACTGTCTTTATTCCTATTATGAGCCCATTGTAACGTTGTGTGACGTTTATATTTATTGCATTGACAGTTGTGCTTGTAAACTGTCGAGGAAGCGAACACTTCCGCCCGCGAGAATAGAGTTTGAAATGTAATGTTACAAAATGCATGGCTCATTTTGTAATGTTACGTGTTACAAGTGTTGTTGAGGAATTAAGAATTCAAAATCTAAATATTGTTTTGCATGTAGGCTTTGTAGATGGACTTATGAATCGTCAACATCTATGTTATAGAGTGATTCTACCACTAAATTCGAAATGTGGCTATCCTTCGAGAAGAACCGGCCAGAAACTCCGGTTTTTCCCTAAAGGTTGACTGGTAGAGAATGCTTTTAGCGTTAAGTCGGCGTTTTGTACCTTACTTGTGTGGTCAATAAAGTTTTTATAAATAAATAAACTCGATAGGTACCTTTTCAATCGCTGAATTACATTACATTCATCAATACTCTGTTTTGTCCAGTTTTCGCAGTTATGGTAGAATTAAAAATATGCACAAGATGTTAGAATTGAAGACTTGGAGTTTGCATAAACTTAGATAACAAGTTTTTTATATTTCTACTTGGAGCAATTTCAAATAAGATACAATCTTCTACATACGAGTAATAGTTCATATTTTAGTAGGATTTTACTCTCTATTTTATTGTGAAGTTATTAAGATAGACTCCCTGTCAAATCAGAAATAATATTTTCTAGCTGACCCGGTGAACTTCGTATCACTTACTTTAATATTTTTCTCGCAATTTTTCCATATTTTCTCATCGTTTTAACCTTTCCTGGACTTCCACGAATATTTCAAGACAAATAAGTCAAATCGTTTAGCCGTCCTCGAGTTTTATCAGAGCAATTCATTTTTATTTATATAGATAGATATTAGATAAGTTTGTGAGGATGGATGTTTGTAGGTTTCTATTTTTAAAATAGTATTGATTATAACTTTACATAAATATTGTTAGTCAGAATGTCACATAAAGCTACTTTTTATGAACATACTATACAAGTCGCGTGTGGCACTAGTACATTATAAAACTAAACCCATTCCTTGCTCCAGTTTCCAAACTCTGGTTGCGTTCGTCCTAAAAACTTCACAATGAAAGATCTCCGCGATATAATTGTCTTTCCATTAAATTTAAGTTCCTAGCGGCAAACTCAAAGGCTATATCGAAAACAAAATGGCGCTCAACAATGGCTGATTAATTTCAATTCACAGCCTAAGTGCGTGGGAGTGTTCAAGTGGTTTTTTTAAACGTTTTTGTGGAAGTAAACTGTTGGTTTCTTAGTTAATATTGTAGTGTATGAGATTCAAATGAGTTGCAGTATTACTTAATAGAACATGCAATGGGGAGCTGTGGTAGCTGAGTGGTTACATATCAACTCACATGCTTGCTTGAGATTAATGGTTCGAATCTACGGTTTTTCTGTGCTTTTAAAAAAAAAGTATCAGCCTATTAATGTCCCACTGCAGGGCAAAGACCTTCATACTTGAAATCAAGTTATCGTTACAATGATGGGTACTGGCTTAATCATCACGCTTGCCAAATGCGGATTGGTGATCACAAACCCGAGCAGTGTCCGAAAAAACTGACACAAAGTTAGCTCAACCCGGAAATTGAACCCAGGACCCCGTGATCTCGGCCCTAGACCATCGAGGCGTACTTTTAGTATTTACTTCTAACTCGGCGGCGGTGATGTAAAACATCGAGAATAAAACCTGCTCAGTCGCATAAAGGTGTAGTCATGGTCCAATAAATTGGTCTAGTTCCCATTTAATCTAATAACTGGATTTGACCAATCCTGAAGTAAAATCAGTACTTCTGGTATCTCGTAGGAACTGACCATTTTCTCTGAATAAAAGATAGACATGTCTTTTCTCAAGGTGTAGTTTTTGTAGTATTTTTATGTTGTCTCCAACAGGGCTCTACCACACAAAAATATTGCAGCATAATTTCCAATAGTGACTGTTCTTTTTAAAGAGGAAACTAACCAACCCATATGCTCTCTCCTAAAATAAATAATCGTCGTATAGTTAACTTCGGTTCCTTTGTGGTGAGAGTGCCGACCCATCACCTGGAGACTTTTAAGAAGGACGACTTCTGGCCGCAGGGTGTCGTCTATCGGAGCTTTCGTGGACGGCTACCAGCTGACTCTACCCGCCTTAAGACGGCCATACTAAAATAGTAATAGCCCAATAAAGGCCCATATATTATAAGGTATTTATAATATGGGTGCAAGTCGTTTGGGCTCAGGGTAAACCCTGAAAAAACTCAGATTATATTACTTGGTGGGTCACGACAAATCGCCAGGATCGATTGGGATTCTTTGCCACCTTTAATGCTTGACGGTGTCCAGTTAGCCTATAACCGAGTAGTTAAAAACCTTGGGGTATTAATAGACTGTACTCTGACGTGGGATAAACAAATCGGGGAGGTTAGCAGGAAAGTGTTTGCTTCTGCAGGTTCCATCAATAGACTACGCAACTTTTTACCAATACCCACCAAAATTGTGCTAGTGCAGGCCCTTTTACTGCCTTTGCTTGACTACGCCGATTGTTGTTATACAGATCTTTGTGAAGCGTCACTTAATAAGCTAGAACGATTGCAAAATTTTTGCATACGTATTATCTTCTGCCTACGTAAATACGATCACGTTTCTGAGTACCGAGCTCGGCTAGGCTGGCTTCCGATACGACGTCGCCGTGATTTGCATGTTCTTGGCTTATTGTTTTCCATACTATTCAACCCTTTATCTCCTTCCTATCTTAAGGAGCGGTTTCAGTTCTTGCAATCCACCAAAGGTCTTGATCTGCGTTCAGCCCGGAAGTTACATCTTGTCTTTCCACCTCACTCTACTGAGTTCTACTCCCAATCCTTCACTGTTCAATCTATCCGTCTTTGGAATTCTCTCCCCCTTTCTATACGTGAGTCTCAGACACTTACAATTTTTAAATCTCGCGTTAAATCTTACTTTCTTTCTCTCCCCTGACTAATGCTTGAGTGTTGTCATTTTTATGGTCTATTTTGGTTGAATGGTTCTTTTGTGTGTTGTCCGTGAATCTGGTACTGTGTTTACTTTATGTATGTGTATGTATTATTATGTTTATGTATGTTTATGTATATACTTATATATTTTTATATGTTATGATATATTTCTTATTTCTTTATTAGATGCAACATATAATTTTTTTTTTCTCCGTCTTGCACTACCTACCCTTTATTTCTGTTTAAACTATTTTTATTACTTTCCTCCATCCTAAGGTTGACTGGAAGAGATCGCTATCTAGCGATAAGTCCGCCTGAATTGTACAGCTTCATTATGTAACATGTTTTCCTATGTTTTGTGCAATAAAGAGTATCTATCTATCTATCTATCTATCTATGGGCCAGTAATTCTTGTAATTGTGTTGCCTGAATTTGTGTTGCCAAACGTTATTATATAATATATATATATATATATATATATATATATATAAAATGTCCCACCATCGATTTTTTGATGCCAGTGGCATTGTAAAAGAGATTTTTCCTCCCATCACCAAGTAAGCTAATTAATTACCAGTCTGCCAATTGAAGTTACGTACTTAAAGAGAGATTATTTTTTAAAACAACAATTATGTCACATCAATGTATCTGGGGGCACGGCAGTGCCCCCGCCAAGTCGAGCGCGAAGCAAACACTGCCGTACCATCCTTTACTGGAACCATTTCGCCGCATTTTCAGGCCCCTATTTGAGAACCTCTGGATAAGACCAGAACGCAGAAATTTTCGTCATTTAGTAAGCTATATTCACATACTTAAAATCCAAAATTTCAAGGCTGTAAGTCATTTAGTTCCGAAGTTAAGCGAAAGCAAAGTTTCGCATTTATGACAGACACTCACTGACTCACTGATGATCATCAAAATAGAACAAGTACTTCCCATAAACTCAGAGAGCTGAAATTTGGTACAGAGTTAGGGTTTAATGGCCACATAAAGGGAAAATTATAAAAACTAGTACATTCGAAGATCTGGAGTACCTGGTGACCCTGATTAGAAAACACAAGAGCCCAACCAAACTATTAGAGATCGACATAAACCGCCTTTACAAAAAATACTCAACTTGGTGAGCCGCTTCATTTGGTGGTGGTGGGGGGATGGGAGGGGAAAGGGGGATGGTAGGGGGAGGGGGATGGGGGGAATGGGGTTGGGAGGGAGATGGGGAGCGGGATGGGAGGGGGAAGGGAGATGGGAGGGGTAGGTGGGCGGGATGGGGATAGTTATGGGAGGGGGTGGTGGGGGCGATGGGGATAGTAGTACCTTATCAATCCTAGGGAGGTGGGGGGGATGGGAGGGGCGATGGGAGGGGGAATGGAGTTGGTAGGGGGGATAGGAGGGGAAAAGGAGATGAGAGGGGGGAATGGGAAGGGGGATGGGAATGGGAGGGGGATGGGAATGGGTGGGGGATGGGGATAGTTATGGGAAGGGGAGGTGGGGGGGATGGGGATAGTAGTACGATCGAGGTCTCCCGCGCGTGATCACTCTTGGAAAAATATACCGTGCACGCGCATCGTGACTTCTTAGGAGCGGCGCTTGTAAACGTGAAAATACTGCACAGGATTTTAGCCTTTAGGGTGATCACGCGCGTGTGACCTCGATAGTACCTTATCAATCCTATAACATGTATAGTTTATAACCTGGAATAGGGCATTGGCTTTTAAATTTTTACGGGAAACGTCTCATTCCAAATATTCCTACAAAAAGAAGTGAAATCCCACCAAAAACATTCTGTAAAAAACTAGCCAAGTCTCGATGGAGCTGCTTGTTTATCTCTAAAAAGTAATGAAATCTAGACAAAGTCGTGCCAAGTCTAAGGTTCCTTACTGCGATTTCTTTATTATTATTATAGTTAATGTTGTGTGACTTGGCCGTTGAAGGGTACACAAGGGTACAAAACCAGGTGCTCCAATACTCCATTGCAACAATCTGTCGCCAGAACCGCTACCCATTGACGATGGAAAATTGCCACTTGGGAAACGTTGATTCAATAACCAGTCAATTGTAGGCTTAATAAAGCTGCGTATTTCAACGTACTGACGTATAAAGAATGTTCAAGTTAAACATTTCCGTTGAGCATTCTGAATACGTTAGTGGGTACAAGTCAATTTACCTGGTTTTGTACCCTTGTGTACCCTTCAACGGCCAAGTCACACAACATTAACTATAATAATAATAAAGAAATCGCAGTAAGGAACCTTAGACTTGGCACGACTTTGTCTAGATTTCATTACTTTTTAGAGATAAACAAGCAGCTCCATCGAGACTTGGCTAGTTTTTTACAGAATGTTTTTGGTGGGATTATAACTATTATCAAAGGTCAATTCAAAGATGAAACGAAGACTCGATCACCATGCCCATGCTAATGGTGCTATTAGTCACAAACGTCAATTTGACATTTAAAATCGTCAATTGCTTGACACCTGACATTTGAAGTACTCTTGATCTATGTGATTGTGTGACTTGCATACTATGGCTGTATGGCTGTCATTATAAATATTGTTATTATTAAAGGCTCATGACCATGTTTCACCGCTGATAAGTTCGTAATATTTTAACCTTCAGATAAATTAGTATCTTTTGTAAGTAAAAATTGAATCACTGTTAAACTGGTAGATACAATGATATTATAATATAAAATAGGGTAGATGGCCAAGATCTCGGGGTCCTGGGTTCAATTCCCGGGTCGAGCTAACATTGTGTCGGTTTTTTCGGACACAGCTCGGGTATGTGTTCACCAATTCGCATTTAGCAAGCGTGGTGATTGAGCCATTGTAACGATAAAATTGATTTCATGGATGGAGAGGCTTTTGCCCTGCAGTGGGACATTCATAGGCTGTGAAAAAAAAACCTTTTAATTAATCGAATCGAATCGGAGGCCTGCCTAGTGTGAGAGTCACAGTATTTTGTAACTGTATTTTTAAAGTTTGGTGGTAAATAAATATTTTTCATTTTCTTTTTAATTTTTTCATAATCGTCAATTTGCCCCCGCAGGGTATTTAACTTATTCTCCAGCCAAAAAAAAAAGTAAATTCGAACAATCAAAATAAAACTTTCAAATGAAGCGTATTAAGTATGCAAATGATATAACAATTCTCATCATAGTGAAAATGAATGTTGTTGACCCCAAATAATTGTATGAGTGAATGTAGAAATAATGATTTAAAATATGCATTGACGCATAATATCTTAGTCATCCGTGATCACGATGTAAAGTAATCAAAATATCATACTGTCATTTTCAGTAAACAAAATATGCTTGCTAAGTTTTACCCGCGTGTAATTTCTTGTGTCAATTATCCCCCCTTTCCCCCTACATTTCCGGGTTTAAAAGTACCCTATGTCACCAGGGGATAGTGTAGCTTTTCAACAGTGAAAGAATTTTCCTAATCGGTTCAGTAGTTTAGTGGCCTATTCAATACAAACAAACAATCAAAATATCTTTCCTCTTTATAATATTAAGTAGTATAGATTTATGTATTGTTTATGTAGGTTTATGCTTGTTTGTTGTAGTGTAAATATCCCTGGACACTACTCACACAGTGCCTTGCAGCCGGCAGCCCCAAACTAAGCATAGCTTGTACTATGGGTGCCAGACAACGGATAAACATGACATAATATAGATAATAAAAAAGGTGAAGTAATGTATAATACTAGCTTTTTACCCGCGACTGTGCCCACTATACGACAATATCAAAAAGGAAAATGATAATATTTTGGAATAAAAGTACCTAGGCTATATACCTTCACAAGGTCTTAACTGTTGCTTATTAAAATTGGTGAAGGCGTGACACGGTATTAGATAGGTTAGTAACTTACGCATTTTTTTTATTTATTAAAAGTTTGATAGATTTTTGGAAGATAGCATATAAAAGCCTACTAGAGGTTTCTCTTATTTATAATAGTGATTATAATCAATTTCATGTAGAAGGTTATTACTTTAATACCCGAACCGAGGTTTGAACTCAAAACCACCTTTTGACCAGACATCTCATGTATAATAATCCATAATATATCACAGTCGACAAATTAATAGCAAATTAGTTACCACATGTGACACAGGCAATTTAAGTTATTTTAAAATACCTATTACTAAGGACAATCTTCTCTGTCCTACAAATATAATGAGATGCTTCTGCCAAGGAATAACGATCTCTATTATCAAAGAATCACAGTTGCATCTTCTTTATCAGAGCAGCTTGCGTAAATAAATAATGATGCATAGTGTAATGATAGCTGAAGTATATACATTTTCGATCATCATTTATGCCTGGGTGATGCTTGAATGCCGGGTTACGAGAACAGGAAAGAAATCTGTTTTGGATGACCTTAGGAGCTCTTTAGAGGTAAATATCGTGAGGGACGCCGCCATTATACCTAAAACTAGAGTTACGTGCGCGCCACGCGGCTTCTCTCGCGTGTACTTCAAGATAAAAAGTTATTAATGATTAAACTTCTTGACTCTATCCCAATTAAAAGTAATATTGTCATATTATCCTAGAACATCACGGTCATCTTCGAGAGCATGAAGTTAGTCAATATACGACGCCGAAGGAATTTTTCATTTCTTAGTTCATAAACATTACAGTGTGGTTAATAATTATTAAGTAGGTGCAGCCATGATTCGCCTTAGGCATATGAGACATTACATTAGCGAATTAATTATACCAAAATTAATTACAGGTAATTGCGGCTAATTTTTTATAGGCAATCTATCCCTAATCCATTGCATACTTCCGTAACATTCTTTTAAAATTAGTTGTATCAAAAAAACAGATACGCGATAGACCTCGCGCATGTCAAGTGACATTTCGGACCACTCGGCAACCACAATTCCTACAGATACTTCAACATCATCTCAGCGTATTCCCGATTGCATCCAGTATGGAGCTCAGGGTCCGCTTCGACTATGACCCTAGATTTGACAAGCCTGGTTATTACAATGGAGCGATTGCCATCTGACCTCCGTAACCCTTACAAGGGAAACCAGACCTAGTTGAAACAGTCGGGACCAACGGCTTAACGTGCCATGATTTTCAGACACGCATTAGTTCTTAAAAATCCACTTTGCTGAGAATTCTGAATCAAGGGTTAAAGTGGACATGAAAGTGCACAAAGATCCATCAATGGATCTTTGCGATGGATTTTAGTGGACTTAGGGTTCCGAAGCATGAAATCATAATTCTTTTCAGACATTCAGGTGATTCAAGCCAGCAATGTCCTAACCAAACTGGAAACAATCGCACAAAGTGATGCTCCCCGCGGGATTAGAACCCACGACTTAGTCGTCAACTCGCGAACGCGAAACTCGCGGACATCCGCGAGTTGGCACCTTTCGATTTTACCTACTTTTTTCGTCGTCAACTCGCGCGATCATGAAATCTGACGTATTAATGTATAGTCAGCTACAAAAACGTTACAACAAATTCCTTATTAAAATAAGGCCAACTAAATATGTAATATATACTTTTTCTTAATGTAGGTATATAATGTGTAATATTACTTTAGTAATAAGGTTGATAATACGGATACTGGTATTATTATACTAGGGCAACATAACCTTATTGGAGATGTATTTATTTGTCATGCATTTTTTTTTCATCAAGGTTATAAATACTGCAGCTTTAAATCTTTTTTTTTCTTCTATACGCTTGGTTCGTCTTAGTAATCAACTTGTAAAAAATCCTTAAAAAATTATTACATCTCCAATAAGGTCATGTTGCCCTAGTACATTGTAAATTATCCTTTGGTTTCAACCTGTTTTTATTTGACTGTACTTTATATAGACCCGCGAGTTGACGACAAAAAAAGTAGGTAAAATCGAAAGGTGCCAACTCGCGGACGTCCGCGAGTTTTGCGTCCGCGAGTTGACGACTAAGTCGAACCCACGACCTCCGGGTTTTAGAGCCCAGCGCTCTAACCACTGTACCACGGAGGCAGCTCACTGATACTTGAATTTCCTAATGGGAAAAGCCAATATTTGGTACCAATACATAGATTGGGTACATTCTATGTGTTAAACATATTACATAGGTGTGAAGTATTAGACCTAGCTCTATTACAAGATAGGTATTGCATTATTAAGGTCAACGACCTCCTTTGAATCCGACATTATGTCAGATGACAAATTGTTTTACGTTCATTTTTTGATGACTGATGTGGAGTACGGTGGACTAGTGGTTAAAGGTCGTGGATTCGATTGTTTTTAATTTTAATATTGGTGTGGATGAACTTCATGTTAAACACTGCCAGGGCTGTTATGGCGGCAGAGTTAGCCAGTCGGACTCTAAAAAAAGTCCTGCAATCAAACAGACCCAAAGCGATATCGAACCCGTACTTTCCGGTTTTACCCACTGTTCTACGGATGTGGTGTTCCAATTTATCTTTCTATGGATCACCATGTTTGTCAATAAGTGGTCAAAATAATGGGTAATTATGTCCAAGATTTCCGGAATTTTAGTTTTTCTGACTTTATCGAACCAATTCAACCAAGAAAAAAAAATCAATTACTGGTTAAAACGGGCTTCTGTTTTAAACGATGTTAATTAAAGTATTATAATAGTAACATGAATGACATAAAACGACACCGGATGTATGCAAAATTTATTCATCGTTACTAATATTTAAGTATAACATATTTATTTATTATTTATGTAAAATATCGTTATAATTATTGTGATTTTAAGTGAGTAGGTGCGTCATTTTTTGCGGCATGTAACATAATAATTACTTAGTTTACTAATTTATATTTTTATAATCCAAATTAGTTCCATTAGAAAACTATTCATCCTAAAGAAATTCGAAGTTAATTAGGTATTTTTATATCTACCCTTAGTAAATAATTTGTCCAAATACAAAACACCAAATGGGTGTTCCAAAAAAAGCCTTTCAATTTTTAAACTTTGGGTACTTTTACGTACACTTAACAATAATGACACAAAGTTAGCAAAGCAATGTCTTATAAAAACATCAAATTAGTGTTGTACTCGTATGAATAAGTGATAAAATCGATGAATTTTTCTTTAAGCTAAGATTATATCTAGTTTTCCCACGTGGCTTGTCGAATTGAATCGTCAACATTATATGATTTTTATTGAGTTGTCATTCAACTTTACTGATTAATTGTCTAAGATTAAATTGTTAATTTCCTCATTATTTTTTAATATTGTTTACATAACATTCTTGTGTTTTTAGATTGAATAGATACATGGCATGGTAATGCATTAATCATTGAATCTTGAACATACATTTTAATTGAGATACCGAAAATGATTATGATGATGACATGATTATTGCATAAATGTATTTATAACTAATTTTAATTGTTATCAAACCTTATAATTATAGCTACATCTTATTACTAAGATACAATATTTTTAAAAAATTATAAAATTTTTAAGAAATAAAACATTATTTTAATGAATTATCTACACTTTACTTAAAAATTTAAAAATATATTTTGTTATTTTTATTTGAAATATTATAAAAATTGATAACCTGTTTATTATTTAGTTTTTGAAAATCTTCCTTTAGAAGTTTTTAAAGCGAGTGCCATATTTATTTTTTCCTAAAAATTTGAGTCACTTAAATTTAAAAAAAGTACTTAATAAAAACTCACCCTTAAGACTTTTTACTGGACCGGGATGAAAAAGAAAACCACCGCAGCAAACCACAACACTGGCCACTCAAAATCCCAAAAGGACACTTTTCCTAATGACAATAAAAAATAAATAAGCACTGGTTCTTTTTTTTAAAAATCCGCAACTGACTTGCTGGGAACGTGCAAAGTGAATGTACGCGTGCGAACAATATAGCACGCTTTTAACCTATGGCAACTATAACCCGCCAGAACACTCTGACCTCTAACATTCTAACGACAAGTTCTAAGACAAAGGCCTGCTTAAACTGGGTGGTTACCACCACATCTTCACAACCTCTCACTTCTCACCGTTTCGTACAAAATAGGGGTCGTGCTGTTCTGGTGGGCTATCGTGGGGGTACAAATTAATGAAGTTTCGGTAATTAGTTAGAATAAAACAGTCTAAGTCGGCTTGCGTAAAACACAATGGCACCGAAGGTTGTCCATTGAGACGTCTTTGAATCAACGTTAAACAGATTTCGCAGACGTAATTGATAGTTTGAGATACATCGAAGGTTTATTGAGTTACGGTAGCCTTTGATGCAATTACGCTTTATTTGGGCGCCAAACGGCTTAATGTTGCCCAATATCCGGTGGTAACCAACAGTGGTACCATATTTGATTCCCACCAAAAATTTAATTTATACAACGCTACTGGCCCAGCGGCGCAGTTGATAGCGACTCTATCCTATGCGCCAGGGGTCGTGGGTTCGAATATCGTCCAGGACAAAAATTAATACATGCACATTTGTGTTTGTACTGTGAATGTAGTGATGTATTTGTGGTATCTTCCTTGGTATCTTCCTTTCTTATAAAAAAACACCCAAAGCTCTATTACATATACTGCGTGTTTTTTTAGTCGTTGTTTTCCCGCAGCAGAACGCTTTAACTTCAGTAGCACAATCGATTTATGCTAGTATTTTTTTTTTTTTTTATTTTTTTTTAAACTTTTTTAGAATTTTTTTCTTAAATTATAATGGGAAAATGAAAACCAAATGTGAGTAAATAGTAAATAATAATTTTTTTGATAAACGCGAAGGGCACCCCGGCCGGTGACCGTCCGTGACGCAGCTAGTACTATTGGTTCGAGTTTCGTCTATCATAATTGTAAAACTTTTGATTTGACTAAAAAAAGAACTTTATTAATTTATTTTACTACTAAGATAGAATCATTTTACTGCGGGAAAACAACGACTAAAATTCCACGCTGAATATTTGTTTATCACAATTGTTTGTACTTTGCAGGGATTGAACCCACGACCCGTTACAGCCGACTTCTCAACCATCACACTTAATCATACAAATAGTTTTCGTGCTCGGCAGACCATGTAAAACCGTATGCTCGAGCTAGTGTAGGCAAATGGTGTCAAAAGTCCATATTAATTTAATAATATTATATTATATAACAACAATAGTCCACAGAATGATACGAAATGTAGGTAAAAATTAAGACATAGTTTTGCATATATGTAAAACTGTTACAAAAGGTCATGTAATATTTATTTTTAAATTAATTAATTATATTTTCTCGTAGTTTTCTTGTATCGAAGGCTCCAATATCAGATGAGCCTATAGCACATTTTGCAAAGCTTCCCGGTGAAGTGTCCCTCAATGGAATAGGCCGCAGTGGCCGCTTACCATCAGGTGGGCTGCTTACCTGTCTGCCCACTGATCTACGAGTAACAAAAACAAAAATGACTATTTCTGTCTGCTGGGCTCAAAGGTTGACTGGTAGAGAATGTCATTTTTGAACACAACTCGGGTTTGTCTCGATCCAAACCGAATCTCACATGCGTGGTTTACTATCTTGCCAAACGCGGATTGGTGATCATAAACCCAAAATGTCTATACTAGTATTACCTATAAAGAGGAAAGATTTGATTGTTTGTTTGATACTACTAAACCAATTTGAATAATTCTTTCACTGTTGGAAAGCTACACTATCCCCGGTGAACATAGTGTTCATTTGATCCCGGAAATATGAGGGGAAGGGGGTATATTTAAAAAAAGAACTTACGCGCGGTTGAAACCGCGGGCGGAAGGCTAGTTTCTAATAAAACCGAATTGTGACGATGAAGTGATTTCCCTGCAGTGGGACATTATACAGGCTGATACTTTTGACTTTATGTACACGGAAGGATACAAGAATTCTCAACTAGTTTGTATACCACAAAGTAAACCTAATAAAAATCACAATAAAGATGTCTATCTGGCTATTGTTAGGTGAAGGTCTCCATTCCGGGCGATTTCGCACGGGCGTGTGCCAATCGCATCCGCTAATGGCTAGATCACATCTCAGATGGCTATCGATGTCGTCTGAGGAAGAGTCTTCGTGCAACAAAATTTACAAAAATGTTTGTCGACCTTAAAGGAAAATTTGGTGTTGTAGAGTCCCCTTAGGGCACGGTCAGCTTGACCGGGAAATACCACTTTCTTGGAAGAACGACGTATCTATACGACCTTACTTATACTGTTTTTTATTACATTTATTAGTAAGATCTCTAAATCTTGGCACTGAAGCTAGTGAAATTACTGGGTATATGATACCTAATAACTGTCGTCTCTTAAGGCGGGCAACGCGCCTGCGACCCCAAGGGGGTCTCGGGTGCTTACCTGCGGCGGTGATAACTTATCATCAGGTGACCCACTTGCTCATTTGCCCCCCTATAATATAAAAATAAATAAATAAATAAAATAAATAAATTGGGTTCAAATACAGGGTCGAATAAAAATTGTGTTTGGAGAAACTTACCCTTTGTTTGTGGACACCAATCCCCTTTTGACAAGAATGGACAAGCGCTTAGGCCCTCAGTCTCACACACGGATGCAGGCCTCACTAGGCTGCGGTACCTATCTAAGGATTAGAAGTTACTACATAACTTACCAAACATAAAATCGCGTGCTAAAACTTATTACGTCAAATTAACATACAGATTCTATATCGGTTTTTTGCATTAAAACAAGTTCCAGAAACCGTGAAATATCGGTTTTGCGAGACGTGAAAGTGAATTTGAATTTTTTCGCTTAATTATGGAATGTTTTGAGAAATATTTCATAATTGTACTTTCTATTGAAGATGTAAGTCTGTTTAAAGTATTGCATCAATTTAGTAAGCTCATAATAATCGTTTTTAAAGAAAAGAAAGAAAATAATTTATGACTATCATTCCACATAAACGAAGTTTGCATTGTACACACATCCACACCGTCTAGGGTTTTTTTTAAAGCTCTTCAAATCAAAAAATATTGGTCAGTTTTAAAATTTTGTGAAGAAAGCTTATTTTGTTATTCTAAAGTGTAGTCTGATAAATGTACTTTATAAAAATATATATTTTATGTATGTTATTTTCAATAAATTTTAAGTTTTAGTAATTGAGTAAATACAAAAATCCATAGACAGTGTTGATGTGTGTATTTGTAACGGACTTAGATTGAGCCCCCTGTAGAGCAAATGCCTCCATCATTGAATCAAGTCATAGGTAAAATGATGTGGGCAAGGGGCCTGCGTGCCAACACTGGTTGGTGGTAGGATTTTTCAGAGTCCGACTGGCTAGCTACCACCCCCACAGGTGAAATCTGCCGCCATAACAGCTTTGGCTCTGTTCCGGCAGTATTCATGTGGGAACCCGCACACTTGAAATCAAAGGCTCGAAGATCAGATGAGCCTATAGTCTGGCAGCACATTGAGCGACGCTTCTTGGTGAAGTGTCTCTCAATGGAATAGGCTGCAGTGACCGCTTACCATCAGGTGGGCTGCGTGTCTGTCTGCCAACAGAAGTAGTATAAAAAAACAACCAACTCAAGTGATAGGTATAAAAAACACCAACATAACTATGTCCCACGACCAGAACCCCTTAAACTATGGTAGAGTCAGGCGCAAACTCCCTTGGCCTGACCTTAGTCTTTCCCTGTCTGATCTGGCATGCATTTATTTGTATACCTTGCGCCTAATAAGCAACTTACACCATTTTATTTATAACTATAGATTTAACCAAAAGATAGTATACATATACATACTCTGAACATTATTGAATTAATAATGTATCTATAGAGAGTATGTCACATGCAACAAAATGCATAATAAACATATACAACGTAGAATTCTCCATAACTTCTTCATTGATAAAAATTATCATTTATAATCGTTTTTTTATGTTATCCTTACGTCACAATCTCTAAGCTCATTTCCTCATGAACTAAAATCTGGTCTAGAATTACGTTTCATAAATATTCAGGATGTTTTTAAATAAATCTTTTATTAATTCGATTAATTAATTTGTATTAAATTATTAATACTAATTGTAGTGTATGTGAATATGATACTTAAAAGAACGATCGTCTCATGCCCACACGCCGCTTACCTGGGTAGCGGCGAGTGGGGGCCTCTCCCTATAAAAGGGCATACAGCCCGCCCGCCGAGGCACTTCATTGGTGGACACGGAGCGGGACGGACGTGCGAGTGACGTCAGAGCAGTGAGCCGATATCATGTAATAAGCAAACAGTACATTTTGGCGACGAGTCCGTGAGTACCCAGTGTTTATGTTATTACTGAAAAATATTAAAACAGAAATACCCGTTAAAAAAAAAAAAAAAAAAAAAAAAAAAAAAAAAAAAAAAAAAGTCATAGCGAATGCTCATTAAATAAAAACAACTTTAAACGGATGAAAACTCGCGTATATGAGTAGTAACCGTGTAAATATCAGAAATCACTACATAGCAAATGCTAGTATTTTATTTGTTAAAAGGTCATAAAGTATTAAAGTAAATATGATTATTTAATTATTCTCAAGAATTGATAGAAAAATATATGATTAATGTTTCTGATCTTAATCCTTCTAGCCCCGGAACACTAGACACAATAGAAAATCTATTGTTATGCGGCACCCGAGTGCCGGTTCGGCGTTGAGTGGTTAAAATATTTTTGTAATGGCGGCTATTTCCGGTACGGAGTAAATATATTCTTCAATGTTTGAGTAATCTGAAACTATAATAGATGTTCGATAAAAAATTAATAAAAATACAGAATATAATCTATTATAATGCAATTTATATAATAATATTTTTTTTTGTAAAATAATTTATTAACTAAAACGTACCTGAAGTACATTTTGCTTTGTATACTTTCCCGCCCGATAAGCGGTATTTAAACCAAGGGAATAAGTTGCGAATTCACTCTCGATTTGTGTGTGGCGTGTAATTACTCTCCGTTTACAATATATCGGTATCAAAGTTGCATAAATAATTAATTATCACATAGAATTGGAAGCGCAAGTTGTATAAAACATAAACGTAGTTATTTCTATGTTGCATAATTATGACGTATAAAAGTAATGAAAAACTGGAACACAATTTCAATTTTGTAGTTTGTGAGTAATCGATTAAGATTGGCTTCACGTATGTAAAAATAATTGGGTGTACAATTATAAAGAAGTACTAAATAACGAAGAAAGTTACAGTTACTGTTCAACTCCAGTCTCAATGCGCCGGTTTGAAAGACGGAATATTACAAAGTTATGTAAGCATAAACTGCGGGAGAGATCAAAGTCATGTAAACAAAAAGTTGCTGAAGCTTCCCCTGTCAACTTTCACTTCGTTTTGATCTAAACTGAACCTAACTCTTATCCCAAATAGGCCACCAACCTGCTAATTACTATGATATGGAACAAACTGTCGGTTGTCCATTGACTAAAATACATAATGTGAACTAGAACAATAAATAGTTCGAATTCCGTGTTTATTGCGGGTAAAGAAAAATTATACCACTGAATTTATTAAAATTAAAATGTAAATATTGCTTTGTAATTTAACAGTAAAATTACTATTACTACAAGTAAACCAGTATATTAATTTCTGGGGCGCGGCCCGGATTCGTTCAACTTTTAATAATACGGAATTAGAAAAAAAAAAAAAAAAAAAAAACATCAGTCATAGCATGGATGATGCCCGTGTTATGGCTAGATGTTGTCGGGTGACGCCCGTTGAAGTGTCATAACACGGATGATGCCCGTGTTGTGGTTTGATGTTGTCGGGTGACGCCCGTTGAAGTGTCATAACACGGATGATGCCCGTGTTGTGGTTTGATGTTGTCGGGTGACGCCCGTTGAAGTGTCATAACACGGATGATGCCCGTGTTGTGATTTGATGTTGCCGGGTGACGCCCGTTGAAGTGTCATAACACGAATGACGCCTGTTAAAGCGGCATAACGCGGGTAATACCCGGTTATGACTGCAAGTTCCGGGTGACGCCCGTTGAAGTGTCATAACACGAATGACGACCGTTAAAGCGGCATAACGCGGGTAATACCCGGTTATGACTGCAAGTTCCGGGTGACGCCCGTTGAAGTGTCATAACACGAATGACGACCGTTAAAGCGGCATAACGCGGGTAATACCCGGTTATGACTGCAAGTTCCGGGTGACGCCCGTTGAATTGTCATAACACGAATGACGACCGTTAAAGCGGCATAACGCGGGTAATACCCGGTTATGACTGCAAGTTCCGGGTGACGCCCGTTGAATTGTCATAACACGAATGACGCCCGTTAAAGCGGCATAACGCGGGTAATACCCGGTTATGACTGCATGTTCGCGGGTGACGCCCGTTAAAGCGGCAAAACGCGGGTAATACCCGGTTATGACTGCAAGTTCCGGGTGACGCCCGTTGATTAACCATTGATATTTTATTTACAGGTGCCCGTTTTGTGGTTAGATGTTTTGCGATAGCGAAATTCAAGCTGTATCGCCGCGGAAAGTGAAGGGATGGGTGGCCATCCTGACCGCATTTAGTGACATTTGTTTGAGTGTCTCCGTGTTTCGGAGGACACGTTGGGCTGTTGGTCCCAGCTAATATTTGATATATGTATGTACATAGATGTTGATCGTCGGGCTTGGGCGGAGGTCGTCGTTTGGCGTTTGGTCATTTGCGAAAGTGAATGTTGTTAAATACCTGTCAAGTTCAAGACTTTTGTGATAGTGGTTTAGTTTTGATAGACACAGATGTTTCCCCCGATGTAAGACCTCAACTTGATGCTATTACAGATAAATTTAACACCACTTTGCTTCCGGTATCCCTAATCACCGTGGCTAGACTAAACTTATGCAGATTGAATTAAGGGATCCAAATAAAACCGTTTGTCGACTGAAGAACGGAGTGTGGTACGCGAACGTATTGATGCCGCAGGCCGGTGTAGTTCGCCTCAGTTTATCGCCGTTGCGAGCCCCATTCTCCTTGTAAAGGAAAATAATGGAAGTGATAGACTCTGTGTCGATTATCGAAAACTCAACGATAACACAGTTCCCGATAGGTTTCTGCTGTCCTTAATTTCCGATCAGATAGCTCGTTTGCATGGTGGGCTACTTCACTACTGTGTTAGTGCTGGCCACGACCGCTGAAGAAGCTCTTGAGGATCTTTCAACTGTTCTTTCGATTCCTACTGAGAGGAAGTGTTCCTTCTTAAAACGGGAGGTAGAATACTTAGGATACGTTATCAGTAGTGGAGAGATAAGACCAAGATGATGTTCTTTTTCACGTTTTTCTGGACAAATACTTACGACAAATTATGTTCGATTATTGACATTTTCATTTTACTATCATTGATAGTTAACTTTTGTGTTACTTCTAGCTCTAGTATAATTGATTTTAATAAGATAGGCACGGGTGTTCCCATAGAGTCCAAGCCTAAACTTGTGAACCTACTAAAGGAGTTTCAGGAATATTCGTCTCTGGAACACCTTATGGTCATGCTTACGTGAACCCGTTAGAGATTCGACTAGTAGATACAAATAAGACCGTGTATCGTATGCCGTATAAGTGGAGTCCACAAGTACATGAAGTCGTTAGGAAAAATCACCCTTTTTTATTTGGTGCCCCTAAGCGTATCATTGCCGATCAGGGCCGGTGTTTTGCGAGTACTGTTTTCAAGGAGTTTTGTAAGTCTTATGGTATCACCTTGCATTTCATTGCTAGTGGTAACTCTTGTGCGAAAGGTCAGGTCAAACGGGTCATGAGCACTCTGAAAAAAAAAAAAAAAAAAAAAACGCCGACCGCTGTCGAGTCCAGCAAAGAGCGTCATGGCAAGATGCTCTCCCTGATGTTCAGCTTGCGTGGAGTTAGTTGTACCATCAACAGGGTCACTAAGTCAAGTCCCCTTGAACTGTTTATAGGAAAAGTTGCTAGGCCTTTGGAACTTCTTAACGATGAGCCTATCGTAGACACCGATGCTGTTCGCGAACAAGCTGTTACTAGCATGGATAAAAACTCTAGCTATGACAAGTCTCATATTGACAGCACAAAGGCGAAAGTTCAACGTTTTGCTGTAGGTGATTTTGTTCTTCTGCAGTATTTATCCACTGCCTGAGCCAGCGTGGCTGAGATCCAGTCCCAGAGAGAGAGAGACCATGGTTAACAGTGTTGGTAAACGGAGTACTTTACACTTAACTCTGAATTTTCGAGGGGTGTCTGTACCGGTTAGTGACCCCCTGAAGCTGCTGAGCGTAAAGGGCTTAATGCCTAATGTCAAAATTATTTGTCCCTTTCTTCAACCTGGTTTCATAACTTCTAGCTGCATATGTTGGTGTGTAGTCGTAGCTCCGGTACAAACGAAGAGTGTGCGGCGCACATCCACTATGCAATCGATCTGTTTGCAGATAGTTTAGGACATCTCTTTTATCAATTTTGGAAAATATTAAATGACAATTATTGACTATTATATACTTTTGACATATTTATTTGTATGACATGAAAATTGATTGAAATGATTTAGATTGACATTGTGCCTAAGTATTATATTTTATTCTATTTTAATTTCAATTGTAATGTAATTTATACTTTTGACATATTTATTTGTATAACATGAAATTAATTGAAATGATTTTGATTGACGTTGTACTTATTATATTTATTTTAATTTCAATTGTAATATACGTTCTAATTTGATTTAATTTAATTTGTTAATTTAATTCAATTTAATTTAATTTGTAATGTCATTTATCTTTAAGCATTTTGGAATTAATTCTGTTAGCTTTAAGATGTTTGATAAATAAATAAATAAATAAGTCCAACAATACAACTTAATACTGGTTATGTGGTATCGCTGGTCAAGTGAAGTTTTTAAAATAATCGCTGATTAAGAGATTACAAGATCGTGCGGAACGTCACGGCCGCCACCAACACCATCGTGCAGTGGGCCTCCGTAGAGGAGTTGCGGCTTCGTACCACGGACAACGAAGTCCGTAAGCTGAATGCGGCTCCAGAGGGAGTATCAGAAGTTTTGCCGCGAAGTCGAGGCCTTTAAGGCCATCCGATCAGAGGTTCCGTCCGGGCACATGCCCATGGATGTCGGCGTGTCTGAGGCGCCCACGGAGCAGTCCAGCATTGTGTCCCAGATCGGGGCCATGCTCGACGTCCGGTTCGAGGTGCTGGAGAAGGACGAGAGACTGCTCCTGCCAGTCCGGCCAGCGAGCTGTCGTCCACCTCTGCAGCGCGGCAGGCGGGGGATGACCTCGGAGGACACCTATGCCCCGCTCCTGACGAGGCCAAAGAGAAAGGCCGCTGCCCGAGCTGCGGTAGCGCAGCAGTCCGTCGCTGCATGGCAGGGAGGTTGTGGTTTATTCAGATTGAACACCAACGCGAGGACGCGTGACGCTGTCAGAATGGCCGTGTCGGAGAACGTCCACCTTGATGATTACAAGACCGTTAAAATTTCAATCCTATAATCGATTTGATTTCTTATTTTAGTTCCAACTCGATTGTAAAGATGGCGTGATAATCGTTACTTTTAGTTCTTTTTAACTGACAGTAACCGGAAGCCAGTGTAATTCCCTTTTAACTTCATGGTGGCAGCACTAGTACTAACTAGTAGTCACTAACCTAAAGTTTACATTCTTTTTAATGGTAGTATTGGCTTGCCGGACGTCGTTAAAATTAATTAAAATAAGAAAGAGGACGTCCGTTCATTTTTGATTTTAATTTGAGGGGCAACACTATTGCATATCTAAACGGAAGTCAGTTTAGTTTCTTTTTTTGAGAATATAACCCATTTTGCGGACATTCTATTTCCAATCACCGACGAGTGAATACATCCAGCGATATCACGCTCATCTCCATTTTGAAACGGAATTAGAACGAGAGATCTCCTGTTTAAACCACAAACTCATGCAATTAATTCAAATTCATTAAAATAAGGAAGAGATGTAGTGTATGTGAATATGATACTTAAAAGAACGATCGTCTCATGCCCACACGCCGCTTACCTGGGTAGCGGCGAGTGGGGGCCTCTCCCTATAAAAGGGCATACAGCCCGCCCGCCGAGGCACTTCATTGGTGGGCACGGAGCGGGACGGACGTGCGAGTGACGTCAGAGCAGTGAGCCGATATCATGTAATAAGCAAACAGTACACTAATATTTATTTATTTAGCAGTAGAGCTGTGCATTATGAAGTAACTTTTCATGTGGTCGATATTTCGAATGTCGGCGCTACGAATTAGACTTTTCTACGTGCTTATTTTCAATCCAATACGACGTACATAGGATGGTGGAGTCTTTCTGTGGGTACTATTGATATAAGTGACGATTCATAATCATAATTCATTCACAGAGTACACTTGAAATCAAAGGCTCGAAGATCAGAAGAGCCTACAGTATGGCAGCACATTTCCCGTCGAAGCTTAGTGTCCTGAAATAGAATAGGCCGCAGTGGCCGCTTACCATCTGTTTGCCTACTAAACTAGTATTAAAAAATACCTTTTTTTTTGGAGGAGAATGCGTTTATACACTATAACCGCAGGCTAGCTAGACCTGCGGCCGTGTGTGTGACTCGAGACTATAGCGTCCACTACCCACTAAACTCCCCCGGTTCCCCTTTACACCAGATTGGGACGAGCCGGTGCCAGCCTTGTGGCTATTGACCAGCCCAGCATTAAAAAGACCTACATGAATAAAGAATATTTTGATTTTATTTAGAAACATATCTAACTAAACACCCATTTTCTTTCCACAACAGCAAAGTTCATAAATGTTGCATCAAATACGACCAACAGCAACTATTAAGCTAACTGGTACACGGACGATAATGCTCTTCGATCCATAACCACAGACTATACATATATGCAAATACACACTTTAAACGTAAGTTTCAAAATCACAGTGAAACTTTATGGCACAATTGGTTAACCTCATAGACTTTATGGCAATTTCTCCATAAATCTAAATATTTAAGTCAAAGCTGTGTTTGCGCAATTGTGAAGTTTTGCACTAATGATTTTAATTACTCTTCCATTATTTGTTTTAAAAGTAAATTGATAATTGAAAAGTTAAAAACAGGCAGTATCTATATTATCTGTAGACTGGGACAATTGCGTATTTGGTGACCTTTATCTGCCCTTTTTTTGGAGGAGAATGCGTTTATGCACCATAACCGCAGGCTAGCTAGACCTGCGGCCGTGTGTGGGACTCGAGACTAAAGCGTCAACTACCAACTAAACGCCCTCGGTTTCTCCTTCACACCCGATTAGGACGAGCCGGTGCCAACCTTGTGGCTATTGACATGACCAGCCCATCCCCGGAAAATTATGCGCCCTAGGTTGTGGGTTCCAATCCCACCCAGGACGAACATTTTGTGATGAACATTTGTGTTTGTCCTGACACTGTGTCTAGATAGTAATTGTATTTAAGAATGTATGTGTGGTGCCTGCGTTGCTTTTAATACCCATAAAAAAAGTGTTTCAGCTACATTCCTTGGGTTCAGATAAATATCGGAACCCAAAGAATGTTTGTAAATGAATTATTAGAAATTTTAAATCTGACCTAAATAAGGGGCTTTTATAGTGACTATAGTGAGAGATGCCCATCAAACCAGTCAAATAACTCTTTTTCTTATCACCAAAGTTCAACAAACTTACAAAAACAGTAACATTCATTTTGATCACAATCATAATGCATATAATGACGAGAATGACGATGAAGTTTATTATATTTGAATTAAAAAATATACTAAATCTATGATTTGAATAAAACGTTCTGCATAAATATTTACTGCCACCAATGCATAAAGGTAGGTAACTCAGCTCAAACGAGGTTAATCTAATTTACACATTGGAGCATAAAAGTGTTAAAAGTCCTTAATTTATACTGAAAACGTCGACACATAAAATTTATATAAGTACTAGCCTTCTGCCCGTTGCTTTGCATGCCTGGACTATAGGTATGTTTATGTTAGAGTCAGAACTCATAACCGGTCAGAACTACTTTTGACTGCAAAAATCAGCCAAAAGTAATTTTGACTGCCCTTGACTGCCCTTGGTCAAAAACAGTTTGCGTTCATTCTTCTTTGAAATGTTCGTCCCTCTTCCTTCGCGTCACCGCACCCGCAAATCGCCCGCGCTCGTGCAAAGGCTCGACGAAATGTTACACCAATATGCTCGTGTTGGTTTTTAAAAAGGCTGTAACAAAATGGCGAATGCTCGATGTTTTGATACAAGTAAATGTTGTAGTCTATACTCACCTTAAGCATTACTGTCTGGCACAGCCCTGCGCCCGCTACACCGAGACGACAGTTATTAGGTCTCATACCTATACCCAATAATTTTACTAAACACACTTCTTAGCCGGATCACCTCATTTCGGATTCGATCCCACAAAAAAACGCCGAGCATAGTTCTGAAGGATATAGGCTACTTTTTATAAGGCTAATGAAATAACAGAAGTCTTTTTGTACATCCTAGAGAATCAAGACGAAAGCGCATACTTTTCGGTCGGTTTACTTTTAATTTAAAATAAAGGCGAATTAATTTACATTGTTTGATAATGATTTTGATTGCGCTATTATACGGTAATAGGTTAGTATTTAAATTCCATCCGGTTGTTGCACAAATCCTAGACGGAAATCTGCATTTTACTTTTACTGATGTAATATGTGCAGTCTGAGATGCTAGAGCATTTTAACTAGGTGGTAGGTTCTTGTACTGGGCCGTCTAGGTGGGTACCACCGTAGTGCCAGATATTTTCCCGTGAAATAGAAGTGTGTCAAGCACTTCTGTGTTTCGGGGAAAGGGAACTGAAGTTAGTGAAATTACTGGGTATATGAGACCTAATAGCTGTCGTCTCGGTGTAGCGGGCGCAGGGCGGTGCCAGACAATAACTACCTAGTTACTGTTTGGCATTGAACTATCTAAGGGCAGACGTGGCACTTACCATCAGGTGTACGATCTGCTCGTCTTGTTACACATTGCAATAAAAAAATATTATACCTACTTTTTTACCTCCTCCCTTAAAACTTCAATGGTCTTGTGGTTTAAGTATGTATGGCAAACGGCCACTGCGGCCTATTTCATTCAGTGACACTTCGTATCGGCATAATGCTAAGGCAAGGACCTAATTGACCACTCTTATGGGTTATTTTGTGTGCCTTTTTATATCTTTTTTTTTTTAATTTTTTTTTGTACGATTGTAATCGATAGAATGGTTTTTCTTTCAAATCAAAGGCTCTTAGATAAGAAGAGCCTTCAGTTTGACATCATCCTTCACCTTTACCAATCTCAACAATTGATCTAAATGCCTGATCTGACTTAATATACTTAACAATTAATGTGTCTCTTTTAAAGTACCTAGATGTCGACAAAGTTATTTCAAGATGTGAGATCAAATCTTGGATAACATAATTCCGATGCGATTGCTAAACTTCATGTGATTATATCTTAGCACCCGGCCATGACCTGTCGTGACAAACGTGGAAGACCCTAAACAGATTGAGGACTCAAATCGGCCGTTGCAAGGAAAACCTGACGAACTGGGGATACATAGAACCATCCAAAAACACATGTGACTGTGGTGTCTCCCCGCAAATCATGGCCCATCTGCTTTCTTGTCCCGCGTGCCCTGACAAATGTGTTCAGGAAGACTTGCTGCTCGCTAACATTAATGCTGTTCGGGTGGCGGAGTGGTCTGGTAAAATTTAGCCATCAACTCGCCAAGAAGAAGAAGATAAAATATAATTTTATCAACGTTTAACTTTAGCGTGCTACTTAACCTAGCGTTTTATTTCATTTTTTTTTAAGAATAAGGGAGTCTAATGAACTCTAGTGACACCTGATGGTAAGTGAATATACATTCCATTTGGTGTAATGGTCGAGAAGACGCCTATTAGGTACACCAGAGGTCGCACGGTACAAACATTTGCGTACATGAACATGTCTGTTCGTATCGGTCTGGGTGTTCCTAAGTATAAATATGTATGTTTTTTTATACCACATCAGTTGGCAGACGGATCGCAGCCCATCTGATGGTAAGCGGCCACTGCGGCCTATTTCATTGAGAGACGCTTCACCTGGAAACGTCCCTCAATGTGCTGCCAGACTGTAGACTCCTCTGATTTTCGAGCCTTAGATTTCAAGTGTACCGTGTAGTGTATTCTTATACTTTATACTGTATGGCTTGGTATTCTAAAACTAATCAGTAATTGTAACAAACAAATTGTTAACAAACATGGCGATGAAAAAGAGTAACTGTCGAGTTTCTTGCCGGTTCTTCTCGGCAGATGACTGCATTCCGAAGCCGGTGGTAGAGTCACTCTGTAATTGACGATTCATAAATACTTGATACAAGTTTACATGAATAAAGAATATTATTTTGATTTTGATTTCGATTTTGACCGGCTCCCACATTAATATAACCGGAACACAGCTGGAGCTGTTATGGCGGCAGATTTCACTTGTGAGGGTTGGTAGCTAGCCAGTTGGATTCTGAAAAAGTTCACCACCAACCAGACCCAAGGCGGGAATCGAACCTACGACCTCTGGGTTTTTATATCCGAGCGGCTTAGCCACTCTTCCACGGAGGCGGTCAATCATCTACTCATATTTACGAGCCTGCGTAATTAATTGATCGGAAAGGTTAGCAAAAATTTGGCAAAGAGGACATTATTGTTATACATGTAGTGTTAAAAATATAAAATACAATTTGACATGCTAATTAAACGATCAGCCCTCACCTTTAAAATCATGCATTTTGGGAAAATACCCAGCTACCGTTTTACTCCAATCATAGATAATTGGTAACCAATAAACCTCTGTTATTCAAACAAGGGTGTTTGTCAACAATAGGCAAATGTTAAGGTCATAGTAATGATTATATTCCTCTTAATTGCGTAAAAGAACTTGTTTATTCCACGTAAATTCACGTAATTGCTTAAAAGAACTTGGCCCCTTGGCTAAATTTAGAGAAAAACAGTGCAATCCATTTTTTTTTTATTATTATTAATAGCGGCTTAGTGTTTCCACAGTCACTGCGACCAATTCTGATCTATTGTGAACGCCACTTAGATTACAGTTCCTCTCCAAGCCCAACCTCTTCTACGAAGAGGAGGATATTCTTGGGGAGGATATCTTTAGCCTCGTCTGGTTGTAGAATGTGCTTCCCCAGAATAGGGCTACGTTTGTGCATCAATGGCTCGCAGTCCGTGAGTATATGCAGAGGTGTTTCGTCGCTAGTGTGACAGAATCTGCATTTCCTCGACTCGCGTAGACCCATTACAGTCATGTGCTTGTTAAGGCAACAGTGTCCTGTAATGATTCTAACCATGATGCGTACCTGTCCCTGTCGCTTACTCAGTCCTAAGATCCGTTTGGATGTTTTCGGATCAAAGGCTTTTGTAAGTGATTTTGCGTGTTTAAGTCCTGGCATGTTTAACCATCCCGTATCCAGTGCAATCCATAGTCTAGCATAAGTACTACATACCCTAATTTTATGATAGAGTTATAAGGATAGACAGGTCCATGACCAAACTAAGCATAGCTTGTAATAAGTGTGCTACACAACGGATAAGCATTACTAAACCTCTATAAATTTTTTTGTAAATACATATGTAGCGGCTATCGGAATGCGCTACATAAGACAGACTGACGACAACAACTGCAATGGGACAGCTAATCAGATATTCGATCCTGCGTCGCGCTAGCAGAGTTATTCTCTCGGCTAGCATAGAATATAGTCACACCAAGAAGGTACGATGGGCTACTGCAGTTCCCGAGCACAGACACCTAGCTCGGATGAAGATCTTCTCTTTTCATATACCTACATACAAGATTAGAGTATCTTACAGTTTGGCAACACATTGAGCGACTCTTCCTGGTCAAGAGTCCCTCAATGTATAGGCAGCAATGGCTTTACTATCAGGTGGTCTGCGTGCCTGTCTGCCAACTGACCTAGCATAAGTTCCCCCGCCCCCTGGTCAGTGAAAATTTCGATACACCCAGATACACCAACGCTGTCAGCATAGCAAAATATTGAGTAGGCTTATGTATGAAAACAAGATTTGAATACAAAAGCCACCGTAACGGGCGTCCAAGCAAGTTTGAATGTATGAGTGATTGCATTTTTTTGCTTCGAGAGAAAGTATGATGTCATCTTATGATTAGTAATTACGCAAACCATGATTTGGCGTTTCTTGTGTTATCTCAGTTTGATACTTCCAAACTGAGTACCTTGTCAATGGTTCAATGGTTTAGTTAGAGGTTTAAATACGTGGTCATATTCTTGGGTCCTGGGTTAAAATTCCAGTACAGGTAAAATAACAATGGCGAACCTTCATACATATTTTTGTAACAACATTTTCAAATCGTATTATAATGAAAACATGCATAATATCTAATCTATAGACTTCTGATTACCGAACACGTTGACGTAAAGTATACGGTTGTCGCAATTCACGAAAAAAGATAGCCGAAACAACGCTTGCTCAGTCAAATGGCTGTGTAGCTATGATATTTTAGTGTACAGTAGTAGCCGTTAGGGTAAACGGGTTCTGGAGTGAAGACAACGCCTCCCTAAAAGCAGTGTATGACGCCCTCAGGCTAGGTGGAGTGACGATTTGCGCAGGATGGCTGGCAGAAGCTGGATGCGAGTAGCCAATAATCGAACTAAGTGGCGAGCATTTGGAGAGACTTATGTCCAGCAGTGGACTAAGAAAGGCTGTTGATAATGCAGTGAGTGCGTAAGGATAGGTGTACTTCCTGTGCCCTATCTTTCACAGCACGGTGGGACAGCAACCTGACATGCTTTTATGCTAGATTCATTAGCAGACAGACACGCAGCCCGCCTGTGTGTCTATCTCCAACATTTTTTCATGTCTGGCGAGAAGGACCAGTTTCTGAACGTGTCGTAATAATTTAAAGCGCATATAATCAGAATAAAGTGTGAAGCGTTCACATATTTGTTTTTGTAGAGCGTGGAAACATATCTTCATGTCAAGTCGTTATTAATGACATTCTCCGGTGTGTCATTAGGTGACTTAGGAAGTCTGATGCTACTAAATGTTGATGTGTAGGCCGCAGTGACCGCTTGCCTTCAGGCACAGAATATACAGGGTGGAATTTTGTAATGCCACCTGAAAGGGAAGTACTCTTAATACTGTAGATAGAAAATTTTACTTAAAGAAAACATTCCTTTATTTTTTAAAAGAAAGAAAACTGCATTCTAAGATTTTTAAAAATTCGCTTGCTGCACCCGGTAATCGAACCGACTAAAATCTGTAAAAGTTGCACCCTGTACTTTTATTGCATCGATCGTTAGGGTCAATAATAAGGATGAAATCTCTCTATCAAACTTCATAAATTAAATGAAAGGAAAACAATGAAATCCTAAATTATTGATTCAATGGGTCAAGTTAAAGCACTTTTTTCATTGTTTTCCTTTCATTTAATTTATGAACCTTGTTGGAGAGATTTTATCCTTATAATTGTCCCTAACGATCGATGCAATAAAAGTACAAGGTGCAACTTTTACAGATTTTAGTCGGTTCGATTACCGGGAGCGGCAAGCGAATTTTTAAAAATCTTTGAATGCAGTTATCTTTCTTTTCAAAAACAAAGGAATGTTTTCTTTGAGTAAAATTTTCTATCTACAGTATTAAGAGTACTTCCCCTTCAGGTGGTATTACAAAGTTGCGGCAAGCAAATTTTAAAAAATCTTTGAATGCAGGTTTTTTTCTTTTCAAAAATAAAGGAATGTTTTCTTTGAGTAAAACTTTCTATCTTCAGTATTATGAGTACTTCCCCTTCAGGTGGCATTACAAAATTCCACCCTGTATACTAAAGTACTTCAGGTGAGCTGCGTGCCTGCCTTCACAGTTGGAAGGCAGGCTTCTAGTATTAAAAAAACAAAAGATCTTCATTCGTTGACAATGATCACCAATCGAATTTTAAATGGACTGGTCAATAGCCACAATGGCACCGCTTGTTCCAATCAATAATTGAATTTGTAAAGGAGAAACCGAGGGAGTTTAGTGGGTAGTAAAAGCTTTAGTCTCGAGTCCCACACACGACCGCAGGTGTAGCTAGCCTGCGGTTATCTATACTAATCTATACTTAATATTATAAAGAGGAAAGATTTGATTGTTTGTTTGTATGTTTGTTTGTTTGTTTGTATTGAATAGGCTCCGAAACCACTGAACCGATTTGAATAATTCTTTCACTGTTGGAAAGCTACACTATCCCCGGTGAACATAGGGTACTTTTGATCCCGGAAATGTGGGGGGGAAGGGGGGAATAATTAAAAAAAGAAATTACGCGCGGGTGAAACCGCGGGCGGAAGGCTAGTAGTGCATAAACGCATTCTCCTCCGAAAAAAAAGTGGTATTTTATATTACGACCATACCATATTCATTTGTTCCGGGGAATTTTAGTGAGTACTGGGATGAAACGTGTTTAGTTCTATGTCCTATAGGCAGCCAAAAAGTTATATAATTAAAGTCAATATTTATTAAGAGGAAAGGGTCACAGTATTACCAAACCTAAATTACATGAGAAATTGAGCATAAAATCCAACACAGCCTCAATCAGAACCCATTATTAAAATACTTAACGAAAACCATGTTATTTTAATCACATAATCGTATTATTTAATACAGTACGAGATATGATGGGAAATGGGTCGAAATGTTGCTTATTGTAGTTACGTAATATACAAAACATTTGACCTCAAGGCTCTAACAAGCTCACAATTGAGTGTTAATCTTCATTGTTTACTGTTACTGTTGCGTTGGCCGGATTGTTTTGAACTAACCTACATAATATGTGGAGTTTTATCTATGTATCTTTATCTTTTGACGAGCCGTTTGGCCGTTTATAAAGTCGACTATGATACCAGAGGTCGCGGATTCGATCTATGCACGGTACAACACATTTATGTGCATGAAAATGTCTGTATCGATCTGGGTGTTTCTATGATGTATAATATTTAAAGAGCCTAATAAAAGATAAGTACTTTTAAATTAAATTCGAATCCCTCCCAGGACAAACACTTATGTGATGAATATTTGTGTTTGTTCTGTGTCCTTTTTTTTTATTTAAGTATATATTTGTGGTACCTTCGTTGTTTCTGACACCCATAACACAAGTGCTAACGCTACTTACTTGTGAATCTAAACGGGATGTTGTCCAATATTTATTTATCTAATTCTATCATCATCATCATCATCATTTCAGCCAAACGACGTCCACTGCTGGACATAGGCCTCCCCCAAGGATCTCCAAACCGATCGGTCCTGCTGCGCCACCCGCATCCAGTGGATTCCGGCGATCTTTATGAGATCATCAGTCCACCTTGTGGGAGGCCTACCACGGCTGCGTTTCCCGGTACGTGGCCACCACTCGAGGACCTTTCTGCCCCAACGGCCGTCAGTCCTCCTTGCAATGTGTCCTGCCCACTGCCACTTTAGGCTCGCAATTCTTCGGGCAATGTCAGTGGCCTTCTAATTCTATACTAAATGTAATATTATAAAGAGGAAAGATTTGATTGTTTGTTTGCATTGAATAGGCGCCGAAACTACTGAACCGATTTAAAAAATTCTTTCACAGCAGGAAAGCTACACTATCCCCGGGTGACATAGGGTACTTTTTATCCCGGAAATGTGGGGGGAAGGGGGGAATATTTGAAAAAGAAATTACGCACGGGTGAAACGGCGGCCGCTAGTTTATTATATTGAGCGTAGTTAGCATGAGGATTCAGGCGACTGGGACCATATGAAACTGGGACCGCGGTCCCAGTTACCTGTTAACATTTTTGAATCGGTCGACTGGGACCATAACTTTGTTTTATTTATGACACCTTTTCTGCTAACTGTACTAAATCTTGTATTTCAACAATGGATTTGTGGTTAAAATTACGGGTGGTCCCACTCGCCTGACGAAATAAATAAATAAAAACTAATCAGGCAACTGGGACCGCGGTCCTAGCTATGTAGTGGTCCCAGTCGCCTGAATCCTCGTTAGCATCGCAACGCAAGATTGCTTGGCTTTTGCAATTTTACTAAAAAAAGACAGTTCGCGGAACTTGTTTATACCTACGAGTAGGTATTAGCGGTAGTTAAGACCTAAACAATGATGAGGCATCACTAATCTGGTTATAACCGATTATAAAAATTCTTCACACCTCCAAAAATATTAGTAACACTTAAAATTAGATTATCGCACTACACCTTAAAGTTCAAAATTCAATGAATTAAATTAATAAAGTGTGTCTTAAGATTATTGTTATTATTTCAATCATCACCTAATGTAGGAAGGAAGTGAGATAATTCATTTTTTATTACTTAATTAGAAACGGACGTCGACCTAATTAAAACTGAATTTTTATACAATGCATGTTTTCATGGTATTTTTTATTAAATCTGGGCAACAAAATGTTAACTTTTTTTTGTCACATGAAAACTTATATCAAATTTTGTATCTACTAAAGCCACAAAACAATAATATGTGAACGAAATAAAATTTACACGTCAGGTTTCCTTTTGACATCAAAACATATTTTCGTAAAAAAGTACAACCATCGACTATATTTAGAGATATTACAGCTTAATATAGAATAAATACCTATGATTTTTCTGAATATTAGGTTTATAGAAGGTCTTATCTAAGTCTCCAACAATAATCTGCTAGCATTCCTGGACTCCGTTTCCCTTGATACCGCTTTTCCATTAAGGAGATGTCCTGATGGAACCTCTCGCTTTTTTCGTCACTCACAGCACCCAAATTAGCCGGAAAGAAATTCAATTGAGAGTCCAGCATATGTTTATTAAAGACATATTATACCCCAAAGCTTTAGATAACATTATAAGTTCATTTATGAAGACTGAGGGAATTTTCCGAGCTTTAGTTTCTTAGAAAATTTTGGTCAATGTTCATAAAACATTTCCAGGAGAGTTTTTCCTGATCATTCAGTTTTTCTTCAAAGCTCTTATCCTATAACAGTTGTCTTATTTGTGGGCCTACAATAATATTCCCTCTTTAATTTTTGCCTTGCCGAGTTTAGGGAATTTCTCTTTCAGATATACAAATCCACTGCTAACTTTAGGCATAGTTTTGACAAAAAAAAATCGGGCCGAGTTTTATGTGCAACGGTGGTAAAAGAATGTCATCAGGGCTCACCAAAGGATCATTTTTAAATTTCATATGGAGTGTAGTGAGTGATTTTTAAAATACTCTAAATAGCAGTGTTTAAATCAATGATGTGAAATTTCGACGCTGAGATGTAAAAGTTAATTCTTCACACACAAACTAAAAACTGTCGGGATTGTTAGAATAATTTCGTGGCATGTTTACAATGTAAAAAACGTAAGTTAGTCGAATGCAACAGTTATACAGTTGCCTAAATGAAGTTATTAAAAAGATACACGTATATGAAGTCAGAAATTAATATCTAGCTGTCACAAAAAAACTGGACGTGATTGAAACAAAATTATTATATATTGTTAATGAGAGTACATCAACATAAACAAAAATCATCACAAAGTTCGTGTGACAAAAACAGTGTTGACCAGTGATACCAATGAATTTTATGCTTTGTGAAATCAATTTTTCACAAGATGATTGTCGGATTGGCAATGCTTTGAACTGCCATCCAGTCGAATCCCGAAAATAAGATGTATTTAAGATAGAAATTAACTTATACTACCTACGTGTTCTTTAGTCGTTGTTTTCCCGCAGCTTCACCTTCAGAGTAGTAGGTACTATCGATTTATGCAAGCATATTTTAAATAGTAATTTTTTTGATAAGCTCGAAGGGCAATGAGCCCGGCCGGTGACCGTCCGCGACACAGCTAGTACTAAGTTGGTTCGAGTTTTATCTATCATAATCGTAAAACTTTTGATTTGACTAAAAAAAGACTTTATTAATCTATCATCAATCATTAGCTCATCAACTTGTAACTACTACTAATACTAAGATAGAATCATTTTACTGCGGGAAATCGACCAAAATTCCACGCTGTATACCGAGATCCGAAGAACTAAAGTTCGGGACTTCGGAGCTCCAATTTCCCGCCTCCGTGGAACAGTAAAACCCGGAAATCATTAGTTCGATTTCCGCTTTGGGTCTGGTTGGTGATGATGATGACATTGATGACGATACTTACCTTGAGTTCAGATCCTTGTAGATATGTAATGTTGTCAGATATTTATTTGTTATGGCACTGTGCCCTTTCCACAGCTCTTCAAACCTTGACCCTATGAGGCTTAAAGTAAAAGACCACATTTCAGTGCCGTATGTCATCACCGTTTATACTTTTGTCTTAGTTATTTGGGACGTCCGAGTAGGGCTGCCATCACCTTAATTGCCGATGCCGGATAATCACGGAAAAAATCCCGGACATTTGGGCAAAATATGTTTTTTTCCCTGGACACCTGAAATAGTATGCAACAAAAATAATAACATGATTATAATTTTTTAACTTTTATTCATATTCACAGCTTGTTATTAATATCGAATGAAGTACGCATGTAACCGCAAATAATAACAGGCATTTTTAATAAAATTAAACACTCTATCTAAGGTAATATGGCTTTAGATTTCCCATGACATCAAAAGTGGACTCTTTCAAAAAGGGATATTTTTAAGTGTACATCAAAAAAATACTGAAATGTACATCAAAATAACTGATTGCACTGCACACCAAAGGTTAGGTTAGGTTAGCAATTCAGTATTTTTTTGATGCACAATCAGTATTTTTTGCGAATCGACTACTAAAAATAATATTATTTTTGAAAGTGGTCGATTCGCACTTTAGTGCGAATTATTTTCGTGCGAATCGACTACTAACCCATTTTTTGATGTGCAGTTAAATACAACCCTTTCAAAAACCCCGGTCGGACGCCCCCGGACGCCCTCAAACTAGGACAAATCCGGGGAAATCCGAAGGGATGACAGCCCTACGGAGGCATTTCGCAGTTTCTTCACAAAGTAAACGAATGCGACAAATTAAACAATAACATAATGAGATTCCGCAGCGGCTAGTGATTTTTTAATTCAAATGTTATGATAAGAATTTTATTGTGATATAATATGATAAGAGTTTTCATTTTTTGAATACAACTATTTCGGGAAACAAAAACACTTGGCCAAAGAGACTTTACATCTTTTGCGAGCCATTTGGTGTAATGGTCGAGAAGTCGGCTATTACACCAGAGGTCGCGGGTTCGATCCCGCACGGTACAAGAAGTCTGTTTGTATCGGTCTGGGTGTTTCTATGTATAATATGTATGTATTTACAAAAAAAAGTATATAAGTAGGTAATATTATCCGTTGTCTGGCACCCATAGCACAAGCTGATGCTTAGTTTGGGGCTAGATGGCGCTGTGTGAATAATGTCCAGAAATATTCATTTATTTACTCCGAGCGTTTTTGTTTCAGAACAAATCAGGGTACGTTCGCAACATGATCCAGGATGGCAACTCCAGTTATTACATTGAAGCTATTGCCACCTTACCTCCGTAACCCTGACAGGGGAATCAGCCCAATTGGATCATGACTACAGTCTGTTCACCATAAGTTGTCCTTTAGCCGCTATATTGGCAGCATTGCCTACGCTTTGTAAATCTGTCAAAAAACAGATTGAAAGTATTGAAAAACAGTAGTACCAATATAGCGGCTAAAGGACAACTTATGGTGAACAGACTGTACACAGCCATTCAACTGTGCAAAACAACATAAGTGCATAAGTTTGCGACGCGAAAGTCTGGCGTTCTTAAACTATTGTATGTCCATTGTCCGTATATAGTTAACAGTTCTCACTGACATACACGGAAGTATTGAACTGAACATTAATAAATGGTCGTAGTCTACTTTAAATGACTAATGATAATGATGCGATTGGCGCAAATAAAGAGATTTCGCAGTAAAGCTTATGGTCTGTCAATCAATTTGTCACACGTGATATTAACACGTTTTGGACAGAATGCGTTGATGAGCTAATGATTGTTGCGGTTAGCGGTACAGTCGCTTTGAAATATGAACACAGCCCAACTGATGCGAAGCTGCCTATTCCATTGAGGGACACTTAATTAGGAAGCATCGCTCAATGTATTTATTATGATGTACATAGTGGCATTTCAATTCTTTCAACTATCGGAGTCAATATTTAGATAACCGCGTGTCATAATTAGGAAAATGTAAGTAGATATGTCAATATTATGGAAATATGGGTATTACTTTAAAACAGATTCAGATTTAATTCAAACCTCGCATGTTTTTTTTAACTTCTTTATTCTGCTAAAATAGCATTAGAATCAGAAAAGTCGAAAAAACAAAATAATTCATACAATCAGACATATTTGTGTCAAACAATAACAAGCGGATGTCTAAAAGTGTCAATACTGGATAGTTTACCCTATGTATAAGCTAATAAGTTCAGTTGTAGTTTATGTGTGAAAGCATAACAACATAAAAAACAGTGTTACACCTGTCGAGGTCGTGGGCTCAATTTCCCTCAATGGAATAAGCCTGTTTACCATCACGCATGCCAGCCAACAGAAATATCAAAAAAAAGCGAGCATTCAAAAACGATTTTAGATTCTTCTCGACACAAACAAAACTCCAAAGTCAGCGGTACCATATTAAAATAATGTAAAGGAATGTTGACTTTGACTAAATTATTTGTAATTCAATCAGTATCAATAGACACGTCATCGACTGTACCTCACGAAGGTCTCAACTGAAGGTTCCTCTGACCCTGGCGCATTAATTGCATAGACCTCACAAATTAGATTTTAATTATTGAAGCTTGCTGCCTGGACTTTTTATAAAAGAGGAAGGCAAACGAGCATATATTATGACATCTGCGATGGTAAGAATTACTACCATCCGAGAATCTGACAATGGTCTTGCGCCGGCCTATTTCGACTGACCCGTTGTCCTAGATGGGCGACGCGACGCGACGCGACGCAATGCGACGTAATGCGACCAATACTTCACGCGACGTGTGTCCTATGTCCGTGCGCGACAAACGCGGCAGTAGTGTTTTAACCACGGGCAAATATACTGCGTTATTACTAGAAAATTCATATTTTAAATACTTAGCCCTACAGAAACTTCGTAAACATAGAAGAAAGACAACAAATATGATATATTTCGAGCGAAATAAATCTGTCAAAAGTGTATTCATACTCCTTCCCAAAAATTCCTTTGCAAATGTCAAGTCGTCGCGCGTCGTCGCGTCTTGTCGCGCAAAAATCAAGTCCGCATTTCGTCGCGTATCGTCGCGCACTGACTAACGCGACAACGTAGACCACTATCATACACAAGGACTATTTGACATTTTCGCGTCGCGTCGCGTCGCGTCGCGTTGTCGCGTTTGTCGTTCACCTAGGACAACGGGCAGACAGAATTACACTGTCTGCGACATGGCTCTATGGAGATGCACCGGATCCTACTTTTGCCGGGTACCCGGCGCAATGTTATGCTGGGTAACCGGGTACCCGGCAAAATTACCTGGCATGAGAAGACAACATTCCACTTTCCTGTTTGGGCGTGATTGACGGTCCAGTCAAGATATAAATCCCTATAAATAGTAGGCTGATAATATGGGTAACTCACTCCCCTATTATAAAGTCTCTCGATTAGATATTTAACGACTCCCGCCAGCTCCATAGACATTATAGTAAACACCTCTTTTCGGAGGCTGGTAATCTGGCAAAAAGCGCAACAGACTTAACCCAATTCGTGCTGAACAGCTTGTATTGTATTTCTTCACCATAATTTACCTCTTTTGATAAATGTCCGGTTTTAAAATAACTTTTTTGTCCTAGACCTAATTACCCGGCAGTGCCGGGTATCCGGTCCGATTATCCGATACCCGGCCGGATCCTGAAAAAGTGCCGAATCCGCCGGGTACCCGCCCGCTCGAACATGTCCAACATTATTCCTATTTCTACTTATACGAATTTTCTTATAATTCATACCGGAGGCTAAAGGTTCACTGGATAAGAAGGGCAAAACCATAGAGTAATAAAAACGCCAACCCATTAGCAACTTGTGTATAAAACTAATGCACAGATACATTTCATACATTTATTAACCTTCATCTTATTCAGAAAACTTTTAAAAATGGATTTAACTGACATTCATACCTGGTGCCTTTCGCGCTTTATCGGTCACCTGTGTCTATTACAACATCAAAATCGTCATTTGATAACCAAAATGTCATCAGATAATAATAATAAATATTAAATAAAGAGCCACATAAAAGTGTACATAAAGATTTAAGACGTCCAATGCGTGCGTTCTTAAAGATATTTATCATATCCGTCAAATGTCATCAGATTAATAGAAAGATTTAATCGCCAAGACGAATTTATTCTATCGTGGAGCTTATTCCCAATATCACAATACTTGATTTAATCTAAAAGTAAATAGCTTTTGAAGGTATTCGCACAGTCCAGAGAAGTTGGCGGTGTGAACCAAACCCCTAGTTCCTCGGAAAACACCTTTTTTTATTGCAATGTGTAACAAGGCGAGCACATCGTACACCTGGTGGTAAGCGCCACGTCTGCCCTTAGACAGTTCCGTGCCAAACAGTAACTAAGCAGTTACTGTCTGGCACCGCCCTGCGCCCGCTACTCCGAGACAACAGTTATTATGTCTCATATACCTTAAGACGTTTGTCCTGCACCTGATCTCTTTACGATCGTGTCAGGCTGCTGTCCCACCGTGTTATTAATAGGAAGTGCCTCTGTACTTGCACTCACTTGGTGTTCTATAAAATATTATATCCTACGCAGGTAGTTGGCTGATCGTAATAATTGGCCGTCGTAGTCGAAAACTTGGCTACGAGGACTTATTATCTTCGAACAGAAAAACTTTAGTCGCTTCCGTCCGGAGCTATTTTGTTTAAATATCTGGCCTAGTAGCCACTAGGCCACTGAGACAATCAGTCGTTATATAGATAGCATATAGTGCATAACCTAGGTCACCCAATCTTCCTATTGTGCAAAGCTGTCTAAAAATGCACATTCTGTGGAACAACTAACAATTTGGCACTATTAAATTACACATTAAAAAGAGAGTTTGCATCTACTTAACATTTTTAGAGTTCCGTGGAAGATTTAATATGAACAATAAAATATGATAGGATTATCTTTTAATTTAATATACATATAGGATCTAATAGCGCGAGAGGCCACTGACTAGCGTTGCTAAAATGTACATATTTGTAACAATTGTAGCATTTTACATTACTTTTGACCCTCTTATATTTCCTGTCTCATGACTTAGTGTCGGTTTCATTGCAGCTGTCAGATAAGTTTATTATTATTTATCTGAAAAATAACAATAATAGCCTAAGATGCGTTGCTCACCCTTGAAAAAAAAATGTGGAGAAGGGCGATGGGTGATGGGACCGGAGGAAGGGGCTCGTGCCTCCGGCATTTTCACCCAATGAAACAGAACACTTTCTGTTTCATGGAATGAAAATACCGGAGGCACGAAGTCACTCTTCTCATACGTCACTGGCTGAGCCAGCCCATTTCGATTGACAAGCAGTAAAATGGCTGTGACATAACTTACTATACTACACCACAATCAAATTACTGGGCAATCACCATTTGGATGGTTGACGGTACTCTTAGAGTAAAAAATATACTGTACTGAACCCAATAAAGCACCTAGTCTGTGCTTGACCGGACTTAATTCAAACGATTGAGTAAATATGGATGGTGCGGCAGTTTATTTTATTCCTACATGTCGATGTTATATAAGCCGAACATTTATACCGTTCATATTTTTTTACACTGTAGCGCGATGGGCCAAGTCAAATATTATTTATCTCTCAGTTTATATTAAATGTTGGTATTATAATTATGAATTACACGAAAGCCCGCCGGGAAACTGCAGTATATCTGCTAAAACCCGAAGGTCATGGGTTTGATTCTCGCTTAGGTTACTGTTCATTAATGGCATTATTTTTAAATCTGTATTTGTAGATCTATGTAAAGATTAATTTTACCAATTTTAAGCATATACCTACATAGTTTAATTTACAGAGACGACCGATTTGGTGTAATATTGCAAAAGTTAGCTATTACACCAGAGATCGCAAGTTCGATCTCCTAACTAATTTAGATTAAAATAAAATAATAAATTTGTACGTCCGCTCTATTTTGTTCGTCATGTAAATCTGTCTAACAATTTTCCTCTCAAGTCAAAAGGCGACGACGCCGCTGACCGGCAAGGAGGTCCGCTACGCGTCGCAACAGTATTTATAAAAAAAATATACCAGGCATGTTATCATTTCTAAATATTCTACAAATTACAAAAAACCTTGGCCCACCTCTACACTACAGCATTTCAAAAATTTGTGAATATTTACATAACATTATGTGTTTTATTATGTAGTAAGTGCATTTAAATATCTAGTGTAACGCACGCAAACCCATTCCGATCTGGGTTGGCGGTCAAGATCTTTACATTTATTAGTCGTTATTTTTAATATCTATGCTTATTGTATTTTTAATCGTTTGTGAAGAAATCGTGATGACTATAAAATAAACAATTGTTTTTACTTGGATTCTGAATTGTCGATAAGTCATTTATTGTTAGTTTGTTACTTGGGTCATAAAATATAAAATAGTGAAATTACTGATATGAGACCTAATCACACAGCTAATCACTGTCGTCTCGGTGTAGCGGGCGCAGGGCGGTGCCAGACAGTAACTGCTTAGTTACTGTTTGGCACTGAACTGCCTAAGGGCAGACGTGGCGCTTACCATCAGCTGCACGATACAATCTGCTCGTCTTGTTACACATTGCAATAATAAAAAAACCTGTAGGTGTTGGTGGAGGTAGTTGACTTTTCTAGAGTTCGTTTGCTTATTTTAATAAATATAGAATTTGGTTAATTTGATTTGAATTTGCCACACAGGTGCCACCGGCACCGTAACAGCTCTCACCGTATTCCCGCAATATATTTAAATGTAGGAGGAAATAGCTCGAAGATCAGAGATGCCGATATTTTATCACTCAATGGAATTGGACGCTTACCATGTGGGCTGCCTGCCTTTTTTCAAACAAAAAAAAAGTATTTTAGTTATAATTTTTGGTGTTTGGTCTTTTTGTTTTGCTCGTTTTATGATTTCTTTTTTGTTTTTTATTAATTTAATTTACTTACTGTGTCTGAATTAGGTATTTGTATTTATGGTACCAAATTAAGTTTTATTCTATTCTATTCTAAATCGTTTGCATTGTGTTGAAAACTATTGATAAACAACATTAGATAACGCTTCTTACAAAACTATTAGCATTTTAATCCGAACCTAGATATATGACAAATGCCTACCTACATATTAATAGGTATTAGTTAACACGCATATTTTAGATTTTGTAATTTTTTTACTGTCAAATTATACTTGACCCGATAGAGAATTCACAGTAGCAAGATAATATAGATAATCATTATGACCTTTTGGTCAATTACTTAGTAATCGAAGGTCAAAACACCTGTAACATGTACCTATCTTGATACAGGCTATTAAATGGCTCTATATGGGGCCAGTTCATGCCATCTCGCGTCCTTTTTTTTAACCACGAGTAGGTCATTTGTCTCTTAAATGGACCCTTGTAACATCATTTTATTATGCATCATTTAAGGTGATCATTCATTAAGGTGATCATTCATCATTCATTAAGTGACCTTGAACATTATGCTTTCCTCTTAAACTATATGACACACACAGGTGAAATCTGCCGCCATGATAGCTCTGGCTGTGTTCCGGCAGTATTAATGTGGGAGCCAGTACACTTGAAATCAAAGGCTCGACGATCAGATGAGTCTACAGTCTGGCAGCACATTGAGCGACACTTCCTGGTGAAGTGCCCCTCAATGGAATAGGCCGCAGTGGCCGCTTACCATCAGGTGGGCTGCGTGTCTGTCTGACAACTGACGAAGTATAAAACAAATAAGTAATGTTTACAGCAGAAAGAAAGGTACTTCCCGCTGCCAACATTATCCCCTCCTCAAACTTTACATATCGACACAAAACAAAGCAAAATAATTACGAAGTACTACTTCACTGTAGTCTTCTATAAGGTATACCTGCAGGCAAACTTGTTGACCATCGGTCGACAAACAGGGGAAAGTTCGCGCATGTGCATTGCGCGTGACCAATAGCGCGCGCGAATGTCCCGACCCACCCTCGCGCTATTGGTCAGAGGTATGCTTTTGACCAATAGCGCGCAGGCATGTCAAAATTCGTGTTCTGCGCAATCCCAATAATTTAAGAAGTTTGCCGGGGCGTAGACGAGCGGCTCAGTCATAAAATAATATTGGCCGTCGAAACTACTACAAGAACATTACTATCACATAATATAATACCTACCAGTATTACATACTACATTCAGAGAGTCACAAATAATACCTAGGGAGAAAACATAACCCTTATAAAGCAAAAGTAAAAGAAGGAAGTCTTGAAAATACTATTTTCTACACGTGAAATCACATTTATCCAATAAAATTGCTGCTTTTGGAAAACTGTGTCATTAATGGTTTGCCACTTCACAATATCAGACGTTCAAATCGGGTCATATTAGGAAGTAGACACAGTAAATAATTAAACAGTGCAGTAGGTTAACAGTAGAGAGTAGAAGTAAAACTCAAGAGTAGAGAACAGTAGCTGAGTGGTTTCAAACGTCACTTCACATGCGTGAGGTCGGTTCATTCCCGTTCGTCGACGACGGGACGAACGGGAATTCTTATTTTTACTTCCCGTTCGTCCCGCCATCAAGTTCAGTGTTTCTTACTACCCATACCAAATTGTTTCTATTTCATTTAATGCTTACTTTCACTTCCCTTTCGTCCCACTGAACTTGGTAGTGGGACGAATGGAAATAAAAATAAAATTATTTATTCAATTCCCGTTCGTTCCACTGGTAGGACGAAGCTTGGTGGGACGAACGGGAATCGATGCTTCGATTCCTGGCGAGCTCCTATGGATTTTTCCGACCGTTTTCCCGCTTGCAGTTCAACTGTAATGGGATTTTTTCCAAAAGAAAAATACTGGTTCCTACTTATGCTAAAATTTTGCTGTACAACCATGTATAACTTGATAAAAACTAATATACAAACTTATTATTATAATTTAAAAAAATCGTTAGACTCAGGACTAAAGAAATTCGTTTCACTACCAATTAAACTCCCAAGGCTTCCCCTTTACATCCAGAACCAAACAAAAGAACCAGTTGCATTCTAGTAATTAACCGTCCAAGCTGCAAGTAGTGTCTTTTAACAATTAACAGGTCAAACTGTAATTGAACAACTCAACCTTCAGATACCACACGACCGTATTGATGGCCGTATGATGACAACAAGCCGATGGTCATGACCTTAGCTACGTGATTATGGAGACGAGTTACTGCAATTGAATAGATTGTGTTAGGCCACCGTGGGAGCGGGACTCTTATGAACCTGAGGTAGTGAAAGCTTCGTGTCGGGCTTTGCGAATAGCGGTACTAATCATATGTGTTTTAATTTGGCTATATCATCGATGGCTAGAATAAATATAATTATTTTGTTTGTTTTATGTTAAATGCAATACAAGTAATACAACTGTGGATATTTTGTTTTGTTTTTATGTTAAATGCGATGCGATACAACTGTGGACGACATTCTCTAAAAGACTCTAAGATTGTGTTTTAATTTAAAAACAGGGAAGTAACTTATATTTAAATCGATTATTCTACATTTTCCTGTATCCTGAACCATTTTCCGGGCCGGGGCCTAAATTAATTACCAGCGCAGGAAATCATGTTCATCAATCGAAATCACCTTCTTAAATTGCCACAAAATCAGTGAAAATAGGTACCTACCTACCTACACAAACTGTATCAGTTTTCTTTAAAAAAAATGTCTTTCATTCATTTATTATTTATTCACTGTAGTACCAAAGAAATAAAATCATGAAGGCAAATTAAATGAGATCAATTCGCCTTCATGATAATATAAGTTTTTTTTTTGAGATGATTAAAATTGGACTCCTTTTCTTCACACGATACGTTTATTCAAATAAATACAATTATATTTATAAAAAAAATATCTACTTAATTTCACATCGTGACTTCGTAAATCGCTACAGCTCGTTAACTGCCGATTTCGTGGCCCCAGAGAAAGAAATGATGATCTGACAGACGGTATTCGACGGTTTTCCTATAATTGGTATTCAACAGATACTATCGAAGTACAAAAGCGCTTGATCAATTGAACTGGTAGAAATACCTCGTTGCTTTAACAAGACTATGCCATTGCTTACGTAATTTTTAAGCTGATTAAAATTAAATAAATTTATTCTGGTAAGTACCTTCAGATTCATTAAAAACTTTTGCACCTAAACCTTTTTTCCTACCCGATTTGTTGTTGAAAGCACTTAACTCTACAAGATCATGGTAGGTATATGTTGAGTTAGTAATCAGAAAAGTTCATAACATTTGTTAGAATAAAGCGCCTACAAAGAAAATATCTGCAAAAGTAAGTTTTCTCACTTTAGCTACCACATAATTGTATTTATTGTTTCAGTTTTTTTAATCTTAGTAAACCCACTCGTAGATAATAACATAATAATATTATTACTACGAATTAATATTATAATGTGTTAAAAAATAAAAAACAGCAAAAAGATATGTTTCCGCCCGGGATCGAACCGGGGGCCTTCTGCGTGTTAGGCAGATGTGATAACCGCTACACCACGGAAACTGATGGAAGGTCGATCCAAATTGTAGACAGCACTCCTCTATCTACCTATTAATGAAAATAGACATTCGAAACCAATTTTACCACCACCATCATAGCATAATTTATTATGAGTTCACAGTACACACTGTTCCAGGGAAGCGGTCATAGGTTCAATCCCCGCATTGAATGGATTAGGTCAATCATTTTTTTTTTGTTGTGATTGTTCCGGAAAAAGTTCGTGTAGGATTATTTTGACCCGTATAAAATCGGGGCAAGCAGCTAATAAATAATGTACCTATAACCTTTGTACACATCGAACTTTAGTAAATAATGTACATGTTTTGTCTCTGTCGCGTAGTACCAGTGGACATTTGATTCACCTACTTAGATGCGGGTAACGTATTAATTTCATTGCGGTTACTAGGTATCAAGGCTTGCACAGACTGAGAATTACTTACAAAAAACATTGTCAGGAAATCTGCACATTGTATGAGACCTAATAACTGTCGTCTCGACTCTCGGTGTAGCGGGCGCAGGGCGGTGCCATGCCAGACGACAGTAAATTCTGCTTATTTTCTGTTTGTCACTGAACTGCACTGAACTGTCTAAGGCAGACGTGGTGCTTACCATCAGGTGTGAGGTGTACGATCTGCTCGTCTTGTTACACATTAAAACAAGTATTTTCCTCGTAATTTTTCCATATTTTCTCATCGTTTAAACCTTTCCTGGACTTCCACGAATATTTCAAGACTAAAATTACTCAAATCGATTCAGACGTTCTCGATCTCGAGTTTTAGCGAGATTAACGAACAGCAATTTATTTTTATTAATATTATTGTGCATCCGAAACGAATAAACTGATGTTCTTGTTCCTATTTCATTTATAAAATATTTTAAGCACACAATTTGAAGCATTAAAAGACCCCTATTACATCTTGACAGGGATTTTTGCATAAAATGGCCAACTTTGGCGTTATCGATCTCAGAAACAAAAATACATTTACAATAATTACTTATTAAATAGTGTAGAATATCTATTGGAATAGTTCTTAGCGGCCTTGCTTTTTGTAAATTTTGCTTAACTTTTTAATTGAACCCAAAATTGCAGAGAAAGATTTTCATAAAATGCGCGAAGGCACATTTTTAAGCTCATAGATTGAACTACTGTTCTAAGCATATGAAATAAAAAAATTAGAATGTTATCTCTTATATAGTCGTGTAGTTCATAGCGGCCTCGGATTTTTAAATATCTTTGGTTTTATATATAAAAAAACATCTAGTTCTAAAGCAAAAATCTTCGAAAATCGCTTTAAGTTAACTGTGAATTTCTCCTTTCTACGACAATACAATTAGGCAAAATATATACCAGAATACTTGTTACATCATGAGGAATGAAGATTTTACAATTTTAAACAATTCATTTATTATCCTATTTCGATAATAACAATAAATATAACTGCAAAATTACTACAAAATGCGATGCGCTGGCCGTCCGAACTCAGTCAGTACCGAGCGCGCGCTCTTTGTAATAGGCCTCTTAAGTTCTTTCTTAATTTCTTTGACGTTAATGCCGCCTCAATAATTAGACTTTTTAAAATGTTTAAATAGCAAAACAACTTTTATTTTGAAGATGTAAGTTAGCCTGGTGGCAAATTATAAAACTATATTGTTATTCTGATTAATAACGATACGTAGTGATAAAGTTTAAAATAAAATGCGGTTAATAAGAATAAAGCTATATTACAATAAAATCTCTTACAAAAGTTGTAAATAAAAGCTTTGCGTACACACCATTAAGCTCAATTTGAAGCATTTAATTCAATGTATTTAAAATAACACCAGTAATTAGCTATATAAAGAAACTTACAATAAAATAAATATGTGACAATTACATAAATAGAACAGTTAAGCAAAAATTATCCAAAATATGATCTAAACACCTGACCATTATTTTTTTACTTGGGCAGTTGGCAGACAGGCACGCAGCCCACCTGATGGTAAGCGTCACTGCGGCCTATTCCATTGAGGGACGCTTCACCTAGAAACATTCGTCAATGTGCTGCCAGACTGGCACCTTTATCAAAGGCGGGAATCGAACTTTAGACCTTCGGGGATGAACTTCACTAATTAAGCCTATGTACGATTGCAAGAGCCAGTTTCACCACTGACATCTACTAGATAATATAATGTTTTAGTAGTAGTGGTAGAGCCATGCTGTTTTACAGTACGAATGGGCCGGCTCGTCCGGGAAAGTACCACTCTCTCCTCTCACATAACACCAGCGTGGAATAATAGTGACTACTATTGTGTTTCGTCTGGTTTGTGAGAGTCCGGAAGCCCACACCCCCCATACCCCCATAGGCCAGCAACGCATCAGCGATCCCTCCGGTGTTGCAGATGTCCATGGGCGGCGGTGATTGCTTACCATCAGGCGAAGCGCTGGCTCGTTTGCCGCACTGACATAAAAAAAAAGAGACAGAATCTGAGTTGTTTGACAGTTAGATGTTTATGATTTTGTCTAGGATACTGGTACTTATTCAATAAATACTATTAACCCTTGTCATGTTTTGGATCATTTTTCCTTAACGCCCATGAAGTAAAAAGAAATAAATTATATTTCCGCAGTGCATGAATTGTACTGTAACATGCATAATATGGAATGATAACTATTTTATTTAACAGAAGGTAAATCCATTATTTACTTATGTTTTGTATTTTTTAAGTACCTATATCATTTCATTTACTATATTTGTTTCTATTTATATATTTGGGCTAATGATTACTGTAGACATGTCAATATTATTTATACTACTTTATGCCACAGCCAAATCTAAATGGCACCACTCAGGGATCAATCGCCACAATGCTGACCATTAATTCGACTTTAGATACAAAAGGGAATAAGCATTAGTACTTTAGTATATGTTCTGTGGCATTAGTTGGTTGTATCTGAACATTCGAATTTTTGCAGTTGTATTAATAACATTGACATAAATACAGTCGATACAACATTTTATTTGAGGACACTAAGATAGATAATTTCAAATGATGCCTATTATTAAAGTTAGAAGATAAGGCTATAGACATAGTTTTTCGCGGTTTTACATAGTAGGATTTTCTAATAATAAAAATCTCCAGACACATTTTTTTTTAAATCATTGAAACACCTCAAATTCTATATTATTATTACCTATATTCATGTACTTACATTTACATAAATAATTCAATTTACGATTTCGTATTTACAATTTTTTTTATACTTTTTTTGTGATTGAACAATTTCAAAGCTTTGACATATTTCTAGAATTTGAAACCTTTAACAAGAAGATAGATTTATTTCAGTTTATTTTCTCAAATTTTATTTATTCTATCTAAATTGATTCTGAATTTTATTGTACAAGCAATACCTGCAGAGACATGCAATAAAATGTATACACATGAGATCTTATGCCATTACAATAAGGTGCCTATTTGAAATAGTCCGTATAGGTGTAAACACCATACACTACAGAACATCATCAATCTAATAGAATATGTAATATGGAAACTTTAAAATATCTCTAAATGATATTCAGAAAACTGAATATTGTGTTTGTTAAAAATCCAGTGGAGTATAGTCAAGAAGTGGACTGCAACAGATTGATGATTAATATGGTAGGGACCCAAATATTCACTATGATGATAAAACTACTTAAATCTGTTTATTATGAATATAATAGATAAAGACCGACAAACTTATCTGTTCCGGTGGCCAAAATTGGAACTATGTGAAACGCAATGTAAAAACGATATTTAATGACAGTACTAAAACGACAGTAGTGACGCCGCCACCGGAACAGATAAGTTTGTCTGTCTATACGCCACAGTAGTGTTCTAATTGACTTTTTGTTAATGAGAATTCTACAGTGGCAGACAGGCATGAAGCCCACATGATGGTAAGCCTTTTGTCAAGTACATTTTATTAAGTGCATTTTTAGTTCCACTTTCAGATCATTCTTTTTTGCACATGTGATGGTACTTAAAAAATTACCTAAACATGCATCATACATAGCGCAAATGGTTGGTTTTACTCCACATTCACATCCAACTCCTTTTAGCAAGTATACTGAATAACTAATTAATAGTTATTATATCGATTTCAGAAGTTTAGGTATTCAAAAAGAATTTTCAACTATATGCAATAACAGACAAGATAGAGAATATTATAAAATTTAAAAAATTAAAATACCTATTGGTTAAAAATGAATCATCATATCAGCCAAACGATATAAAAATGAATATTGTAGTTAAACTAAAAATTAATAATATATTCATGAAATTTTATTCCAATGTTTAAAACTGATTGTGATATGTTTAAGAATTTAAGACTAAAATAGCTATCACAACAATTTCTAATATGATTATTTCATTACTTAAAAAATATTGTTGAATTTTAAAATTCATATAGTTGAAAATTCTTTTGGAGACCAAAGCCCTTACTGCAATTTCTAAGCTGTAAGGGTGAGGGTGAGGTGTACCTCAAATTATGACTGAACGATCCTCGATAAGGCAACGTAGCTATGTTTACTATCAAGCTCGTAATACCCGACGGGACCTGCATCGCAATCTGCGCAGATTAAATATTTGTAATTATCAACGGGATGGGTGAAGCCGATGTTCTCGAAGATGTACATGTTTTCTACGTGAAAGTACTCATTTATCATCTCTTTCTGCACCTCTCCTTCTTTTCTGTTTGCATCTTGTTGCATGAGAGGAAGTTCTTTCTGCAAATAAATTTATTACAAGTTATTATTTTATTTCAGAGAATACATAAGAATAATATTGCACTATTGGCCTACTAACTATTATAAAAACTATTTTCAAAGACATATTAACATGGTTATAGAATTAGAAAACACTAGTATAATATCTCAAAAAATCTACTATTTTTTTTTTAGAATTGTTATAGTATATAATTATAGGATTTAAATAAATGTGTAATAATATTTTGACTACATTTGGTTGCTGATAATTTAATTTAAATTATAAACTAAAATACCAATATCATCACATTGTGAGATGAAAACTATATACCTATATCTGGGTAAAATTATTTAGTTAAATTAGACTATGTATTACAGACAGTTTTCATATATGCCATAATTTTGAATATTTACTTGTGGGTTATTTCAAATTAACAATATTTAAGTATTTTAATTTGCTAAAATAACAAAAAAAGCTCTGTGGAAAAGTGCACAACTTAGTGAATCGATTTTCAACATAACCCTGCAGTAGTGCGTTAATTGAATTGACATTGAGAACTCTCAGGGACGCTACGACTTCAATCAATGTCTGCTAATCAGAGTAAAGAATTGGCCTACTTTACCAACAGCCAATAAACTTTATATTAAAAGAAAAATAACTGTTGTGTTTGTCATTAAAATTACTCATAAGGAACACAGAATATTTACCTCGAAAGCCATGTATTTGGCCGTTTTCTTTTCTAATATTTTTGATCCACAAAATTTACATTTTACCAGCAACTTATTCTTCCCATCTTCAACGTATTCTTTCGTAGAATCGTCCTGTATTACATCTTTATTTTCCACTTCCGACATATTGCTAATATGTTTTTTAATTTATTTCAGTTAATTAATAAAGAGAAAGTGCATAAAAATTATAATTTTAAGCGAAATTACGGATGAGCGCCGGCCGCCCCCCAATTTTTGAAATCGTTGTCAATATGTCAATGTCATTGTCATTTAGACATTTTAGACAGTGACATTAGACGAATGTTTACGAAGATAAATTAAAAATTAAATACGTGAGGGGAATATAGGGCGAAACGTAGGGGTGAATCACAAGCAGTATAATTCATTGTCTTGATGTGTCTAATGAAAACCAAAAAAAGTTACTTCAATTAAAAAGTAATCTGCCAAATTTGTCAAAAAAGGTGGAAATTGTGAGATTTTCGTGCTTTTTGTTGTTATTTTGTCGAAATAAATCTCAATATGAGTTCAGGATTCATTTCAGAATCTGAAATTTTAGAAGCCCGGCGTCGTCGCCAAGAGGAATGGGAGAAAGTGCGTACAGAAGACCAACCTCAAGGTAAAATCCAGTCATGTCTGATTACTTATAATACCATTAGTATTCTGAAGCCATAGAATTGCTTCTTTTTACTTCAAAGCCTGTTCTTAGTTGAAAGTTATGCAGCTATGCGCTGTTTTTATCGTTCCTTGATCTATATTTTATAATTTTAATATTAATTTTAATGCAATTTTTTGCTTTATCATAACATAACCCATGCATGTAGAGATAATGTTATTTGTTGTATTTTACTAACAAATCGATAATTATCTTGTGTATTATATTCAGAGGCCCCGGAAGAGCCGTACGATACCCGGCCTCTGTACCAGCGCTTAGAAGAACAAAGGCTTAAAAGAGAAACAGAATATGAAGAGGCACATAAATTGAGTGAGTATGGATTTAATCCAGTATTTAACTTTCCGTATTGAAATATAAAATACTAGCGGTCGCTGTTTCACCCGCGCGTAATTTCTTTTGTCAACCTTCCCCTTCCCCCTACGTTTTCGGGATTAAACATACCCTTTATCATCCTGGGATAATGTAGCTTTCCAAGAGTGAAAGAATTTTCCAAATCGGTTCAGTAGTTTTAAAGCGTCTCAGCGAATTAACTAAACTTGAGTGAAATACCTTATTCAAATAATGTTGATTGAACGTATAATCTGTAATTACAGAGAATATGATCAGAGGACTGGATGATGATGAAGTTGGATTCTTGGATTTGGTGGAACAAACCAAGGCTAAAGCCGCACAGCTGATTTCACTAGAGGAACAGAAAGAAATGCAAGAATTTAGGTAAGTCAATTAAATTGCATATTAAAAAGTAATTTAACATATTTGTAAATCAGTATTGTGTGATGAAAAATGGGGCCATTCACCCATATTTTATAGATTTTATTGAGTACCACTTTAGAAACAAACAAAACATACTACATAATGCCTAATAATTATTGAGTTTCTTGCCTGACTCTTCTCAATAGAAGTAGTATTCTGAAGCTGGCGGTAGAAACACATTATTATTACTTGACTATTTTCAACTATATTTTACAAACATCAAATGAAGATACGAAGATCTTTGTATAATAATCAAAAATAGTAATCAAAATCAACTTGCCAATATAATCTTCACGTGCCCTTTGAGCATTTCAGCTCTCCTGTCAAATAGTTTAGATTTGTAGTTTTTTGTTTAAAAGCGACAATTATCCCCGGCAGAGAGCGTGTGTCGTCGCTAGCTGAGACGGAGGAGATGACGCGGCTGCGCGCGCAACTCGCGCCCGCGCGTACAGCGCCAGCGCAAGCGCAGAAGAACAAGCTGCAAGGGGTAAACCAAACATTTCTTTAATTGTTTAAGAAAATGTATCCTGCCCATACATAATTATACCTTTTTTGCCTGCGGACATGTGTGGGACTCGAGAGACTAAAACTAGCAAAGGTTTATCCTTTAGGGAGCGTTCAAGTATTACGTAACGCAATTTTTGAAGATTTTTGACCCCCCCTCCCCTCCTTGTAACGCACCGTAACGTTTTTCTGTACCCCCCCCCCCCTCTCCCTAAACGATACGTAACACTCAAGTGACCATTTTTAATTTTTTACCCTAAAGTCGCAAAAAGTTACGTTATAGTTTTTATCCTTGGTGTACTTTTAATTGCCTTTGCGGTAATCATAATAATACTAAATAAAACAAGAAATTTTTTATCCGCAACATCTGCGTATTTTATTTATTTTTTACACCGACTACAGCAATGTTCTTCTGCATAAACACTAACGAATACTGACAACGAAAACAACATTAAATGACGTACAACACAATCTAGGGATTCCCCGTGAAATAAAACGAAAAGGTTTGCCTGAACTTGCGAGAACAAAATATTAAAAATGACGACCAGACTATACAATCGATGTTTTTCCCGTAAAACGTAAGGGTTGCCAATTTGGGAGTATTTATTCCCAAATTTTTTATTAAAAAAAAACAATGTTACGTAACGTGTTTTTAGAAAGACCCCCTCCCGCCCCTGTAACGCATCGTAACGTTTTACGAGAGCCCCCCTCCCCCCAAATTGCGTTACGTAATACTTGAACGCTCCCTTACACCTGATTGGGTTGTGCTGGTTCTAGCCTTGTAACTATTAACCAAAAACCAGCCCATCACCAAATACCTCGACTTGAGAGGCCTTAAGTCAGGGTGGCGCCTAAGCAGGACTACCCAAGAGCTGAGACTTGGCTCGGGCAGCCTGTGCAGTGCAGGCGATGGGGTTACAGTGTCTCCCTGAAGAGTAAAAGTCTCCTCCGTCTTTTTCTACTTTTTCCTGTCTTTAATAAGAACATAGATGCATGTGGCATTCAGGACTTGAAACAATCTTGTCTGGCTGGCACTAGGCAAAATTGTCTCAAACACTGGTTTATTCATAAAAACAGAATAAAAATTCAGATAGAACTTTATTTGGTAATAACTTTTCAGGTAATAGTAAGAAAAAGGAAAGCAAGTGAGTTGGAAGATGAAAAACAAGATAAAGAAAAAGATGTCACTCCAGCAAAATTAAATGGAACTGTGAATCGGTTTGTAATAAACAATGTGTAGCTTTACAAAATTTGTCACATTTAATGTGATATTACGTTTTTTATCGAAATCTTTGCATAGTTAAAAATTACGTACAGTCAATAGCACATCAGACGTAACACTTTGGACTTTGTACCGCTCTTATGTCGGGGGCATAAGTGCTATTATCTGCAAGTGTTTACCGTGATGTGCTGTTGACCGTACATTGTCACGTTCTAATCCACTAATAAGTAAATTGAGAGATACATAGCGCAAGCAAGAAAGGTGTCTATAATTATTGTAATGATCATAGCCTGAGTTTAAAGTTTATGCATTATGTTGGTTTAATTAATCGTTTAGACACGTGCCCAGATTGTCCAATGCTAATATAAATCCCACTTGTTTACACTTATTTGACCACACAGTGAGCCCGCAGTGGAGTCGCAGGAGTGCAACGGCGGGACGCTGAAGTGCATCGGCGTGCTGCCCGGCCTTGGCCATTACGACACTGATTCCACCAGCGACACCGATGAGTCCAGCGATAACGACTCGATCAACGTACGTAGCCATTACAACCTATCCTTTGTCAAGCATACAAATCATCATCATCATCATCATCCCAGCGTATTCCCGATTGCATCCAGTATGGAGCTCAGGGTCCGCTTCGACTACGATCCTAGATTTGACAAGCCTGGTTATTATAATGGAGCGATTGCCATCTGACCTCCGTAACCCTTCAAGGGAAACCAGACCTACTTGGAACATAGTCGGGACCAACGGCTTAACGTGCCTTCCGAAGCACGGAATCATCACTCTTTTCAGACATTCAGGTGATTCAAGCCTGCAATGTCCTAACCAAACTGGAAACAATCACACAAAGTGATGTTCTCCGCGGGATTCGAACCCACGACCTCCGGGTTTTAGAGCCCAACGCTCTAACCACTGTACCACGGAGGCAGTCAAGCATACAAATATTTTGTAATAATATTATCAGTTTCATCACCTATATTATTATACGCCGAAAAATATTTTTTTTAAATTGATGACTTTTTAATTGGACTAAGGTAGCACTTGACCACAAAGTTGCCTGATGTTAAACAACTAAGCAGTCTACGATGAAGCGCGCTTGCTTACGAAAAGCCCGTTAATTCTGGCCTTGAAGAGCACCAAGTTGTATTGTGTAGGAAAGACAGATCCCGGCAGAGAATTTCACTAGTATCTCTTCTACGGGATATCACGGAACAGAGGCCGGACCTTTTGGAAGGCGTACGCACGGCACTTAAGCCAGTCCTAGCCGGTTTTGAAAGGCGTACGTGGGGATCTGAATCCAACACAAAGAGGCCCTTTCGAGATACAATTATCTAAAGTGGGATATTAAGTATTATTATATGATGAGTATTTTGTTAGCCAAAAATTGTCTGTCATTTGACTAGCATACAAATATTTCGTAGCAACATTCAGTTTTATCTCGAAAAATTAAGCCAGTGTCTAAGTTATCAAACAGATGCATACCATAAACTTCTCTCATTGGTGAAACTTTAATATCCAATTATTGTTATTTTATTTAAACTAAGACAAACACGCATACTCACGAAGTTTTACATGTATTTTAGTATTATTAATTTGTTTCACAGAATGACAAGTGCTGCAAAAGGGATCTACTGGGGCGAAGGCCTGAACACTCCCACGACAATGAAGAAAAAAAGAAAAGCTAAACTGACTCGGACTATTAGTTATATGTCGCATCGCTTGACGAACCTGTGCAGAATGAAAGATTTTATGAATACATTTCCTACAATAATGACAAACTTTATAGTAATTATTATTGAAATAATGAAATGAAATGTAGTAGTAGTATGTCTGTCTGTTACGCTTTAACACCTTTAAAACCACAACGCGCAACACAGGCATAGATTTTTTTATTTTAGGAGAAGAGAATGATTTAGCATCGTAAGCAAAGACTTGCGGCCGTGGGACTCTGGAGCAAGACGTTTGACCCACTACCCACTAAACTCCCCTGGTTACCTCTTTTTCTCCTGAGAATGGGAAGACCCGGTAATCGACAGTCCGAGACATAGGCTAGACTTTGGAAAAGGACTTTTTGTCCCGGGAAACATAAAATCATCAAATCTTTCATTCCACTAGTTTTCCTCTGTGATTATGTAAAACGCTAATATCTATAGGGAATAGAGGTTATTTTGTAGATAGGTATTGTTCAACTTAAAAGAATGTATCATGAATACTTCTTAATTAAGAACGGATCTATTTGTAAGCATTCTCCAAGGATATTTTTATTGCGGTTCTAATAATATAATATCGTCAAAAGCAGTCAAAATATCTTGGTATTCAAAGTAAAGAACAATGCCCACGAGCCATACAAATTTTGGCCAACTGTGGACAGTAAAATAAATAAAAACTGAATTTTGCAATAAATAACTTTTTAATTAATTAAATTTTTGGTATTTACTAGAAGTCCGCCAGCTCTTTTATTATTTTTATGATTTAAATACATTGTGCAATGAATATTATTATTTCCGTAGCACAAAATGACGTATTTATGTACGGTCAACAGCACATCACGGTTAAAACTTGCAGTTCGATAATAGCACTTATGCCCCTGACATAAGAGTGGTATATATATATATATATATACATATAGTATATAAGTTCAAAGTGTTACGTCTGACGTGCTCTTGACTGTACTATTATTTTCGTTGAGTGACTGATATTTTTAAATCGTCATCATGAAATGTCATTCGCTTTTGATTTCCTCCATAGACCACCGTAGACAGAGAAAACTATTTCCTCGTATTTTGACAACTTTCGAATGACACTTCATGATGAAGAATGACTGTCATAATGTCAATGACAAAAATAATTGCCAGTGTTGCATTTTGAATAAATGAAATAATATAATACCGATTATCGATATAGATTGCGATATTAATAATTAAAAGGAATTATTTTTATTACAGTTTTAGAAAAAGCTTTAAGGTTATTTTTGTAATAAATAAGTAATAACATTGATAAAATATAACAATGATTTTACAGAGATGCTTAAAATTATAAAGAGTAAAAAATAGTTCAATCGAATAACAGGATTGACTCGATTACGAAATCGATTGTAATGTATGTAATATATCTACTGACAACATTTTGTGAGGCGGAAGTGATTTATTAATTACACAATTTATTTAAATCATATAAATAATTAAAGATCTGGCGGACTTCTAGTAACTATCAAAAATTAAATTAATTTAAAAGTAATTTATTGCAAAATTCAGATTTTATTTATTTTACTGTCCACGGGTTGGCCAAAAATGGGCATTGTTCTTTACCCCTTTACATTCAAATAAAGTATGATTTTGAGTGCCGTTAAAATCTTGCCAAACAAAGTCTAATAACTTGGTACTTATAAAGCTCATTTTCCTTTGAGCGGTAAGATATTTGACTACTTTAGGCCATTAGATATTATTGGATTACCCTAAAGGGGTTATTGGAGGTTGTAATTACCCCTGTTCTGATGGATCCGCTCTTGATATTAAGTATCATGTTGCAAAATGCAAACTGACAAAATTATATTACTAATATGACAGGACGGGAAAATAATTTTCGGGAAAAATAAAACCTAGCCATCGTTAAAGATTATAAGAGGAAATTTAATCGTCCATTGTTTGCAACGATTGGTCAAGTTAAGCAACTCTAGGGATATCGGTCTCATGATGGGAGGCCGAAAATGAAAACCTGTACTAGCGTTTATAATGCGGTATTTAAATTTATTTACCCATAAACTTGTCCACAGTAAAAATAAATTCTAAATAAATTATAAACATGACGTATTCAATTACCTACCGTAATTTTTTAAATGTCAAATGATTGTATCAATTTTAATCATTTTTGCTTATCAAATTGAGCGGGGTCTCATACTTAACATTATGAGTTTTATTCAAGTTTTCAGTATATGCTAAAAATATTGCTGTTGTGAAATAATTCACCAATGGCCAAGATTTTCCCAGATGTAATTTATCTACAAAAGTTTGGGAAGGATATATTTGTCTAGCTATAATATTAATATTATGTGATGTATGTACATTTAAGTTATGCAAAATAAATTTGTAAACTATTTGGACTTGTATTATTTGTCAGCAACACCAACTCTACCTGGGGCTAAGACAAAAATTAACATTTCTTCGTAATTCATAAATCTTAACGATATAAATTTGTCATTTTTGAGTTTCATCACACTAAAAAACCAAAATCTATTTCCAACAAGCACCATCTTTTTTTTATGAAAGAGTTCTCTAAATGATTGGCAATACAAAAACAAAATTAGAACATAAAATAGACTATAATATTGTTTCTAAAGTAATTTGTACATACAGTGAACAGAATTACACTAAAATATAATAAATATCTCTCAACATTATTCACACAGCGCCATCTAGCCCCAAACTAAGCATTAACTAGTGCTATGGGTGCCAGACAACGGTTAAACATTACGTATATTCTTTTTATTTTTTTTTGTAATTACATATTATACATAGAAACACCCAGACCGATACAAACAGAATGTTCATGCACACAAATGTTTGTTCCGTGCGGGGATCGAAACCGCGACCTCTGTTGTAATAGCCGACTTCTCGACCATTACACCAAATGGCTCGTCAAAATAATAAAAAAAACTATTAGGTTTTTTTTAAGGTTTTACCAGTTCTGATCTCGTGGTACTGGGTTCGAATCACGAGTCGGCCACTATTTTTTGTTCTGCAAAGCTCTGGTTTATGAAACCGCGAAGGCGGCCGCTAGTTTTAAAATAAAACACATGGCTCTAAGAAATCATCTATGTATAATATTTTTACCATGTCTAAACAATTCTTACTTCTTAGTATATAACTCCTATGTGTATAATATTGATCGTTATGATTAAATTAAGCATTATGTAATGTATAAAATACATGTTTTAATTTATCAATACTTTTTATATACAGGTTTTGGATATTTAGTATACACGGTGATTTTTTTATTATTTTGGATCCGAACAATAATCTAATACTAGTAATCTAGCCAGTTTCATCGAAGTACACTTCACCAGGAAGCGTCGCTCAATGTAGACTTCTCTGCTCTTAGTTTTCTTTTTATTTAAAGTGTTACGCTCACATTTACATTACCGGAACACAGAAGAATCTTTCTAGTCTTTTTTAAAATTAGATCAGTTGGAAGACAGGTATGCACACCTGATAGTAAGCGCCACTGATTCCACTGAGGGACTCTTTAGTAGTGTTGCCCAACTATCGATAGTCTCGCTATCGATAACTATCGATAGCGAGACTATCGATCAACTGCCCTTGAAAACTAGTAACAATATCGATAGTGCTTTGTTAATTTGTAATATCGATAATATCGATACATCGATAGTCTATCGATAGTGAACTATTGATATGCAACTCTACTCTTTTGCCAATCGACACAGAGCGGGCACCGGCTCTTCCTCTCCGGGTGAAAGGGGAACCGGGGGAGTTTAGTGGGTAGTGGGACGCTTGGGTCCCGAGTCCCACACACGGCCGCAGGTCTCGCTAGCCTGCGGTTAAGGTGCATAAACGCATTCTCCTCCGGAAGAAAAAAAAAGGAAGCGTCGCTCAATTTGCTGCCAGACTACAGGCTACTCTGATCTTCGAGCCTTTGATTTCAAGTGTACTGGCTCCCACAGTTCTGTAATCAACTTTTTGCTTATACCAATGCTCATCGCCACGGCTCAAACGATAAAAATACACAGTGTATCCAGTAGTATTGCTCTCCCTTAACCTTCGTCCGAATCGTCAGTCTTCTCTTCGGCTTTCTCTTTCTTTCGTCTGTTCCTGTGAAAAATGCATACAAATAAATTATTGTACATTATTCACACAGTAGCATCAATGATGCTGCCTTCTCTTTTTGATAACTGACAGGTAAGTTCCAGATATTCTATCTGTTACTAAACATATGCCACATTTTTATATGGTGTATATTGGCGAAAATAACTTACAAGAATATATCCCTCCAAAAAAACGGGTTCGTCCATCTAGTTACACTTCTAGTTAAACAATATAACAGAATGGACAAACAAATCTTGTTTGTTATATGCTCAATATAACTTATTGGATTCGAAAGAAAAACAACTTCAGATTAATAGACATTCATTATTTCCCCGACTTTCACTTGTTTTCCCGACATTCATGTTTTCCAGAATTTGCACACATATATTTGTGATCTTATTACACATATCACAGATATTTATTGTTTTTTATCTCGATTAAGAATAATGTGTTAACGGATCGAACTAATGAATCGAACTAGTGAGAATAAAGCTGTATAATGTAGGTATAACTGCATGGGCAAACCTTTATTATTATTTCGAATCTAATAAATAAGTTATATTGAGCAGTATAACAAACTTGAGATTTTTTTGTCCATTCTGTTATATTTTATAACTAAAAGTATAACTAGATGGACGAACCCAAAAAACCTACTAGAAACTGACCTAAAATCTTACGAATTCCTTCCTATTAGGTGCGGAAGACATTTTATATTGTTCTTATGAGGTTTGGAGAATGCCCATATCGTCGTTTACACTAAATTAGTACCTAATCACACCTATCATATTACTCAGAGAGAGTTCTCTATGAGTCACCTATTATGAGTATAATAGGTGTGATTTTGATGCCGCATGGAATGGGTAAATTATATATGTATAATGGGGGCAACCCCAACAGTCACGTGTGTTTACACATAGAGTTCTTATGCGTTGGCAATAAGGTTCATATTTGAATGAGTCTTACCTCTTAGGGTATGGCTCTTTGAGGTGGAAGGTCCTGAAGTGGAGCTGCATGGCGTTGCTCTGAGTGAATTTCTTTTCGCAGAGCGTACAGCCGTATGGCTTTTCACCTGTATGCGTCTGAAAATTATAACGATAAAATTACAGTTAATGTCTAAGGATCCGTGGACTATGGGTTGAGAAACAATGGTTTTAAATTATACTAGCGGCACGCTATGATGGCCGTTTTGACATATTACAATACATGGTATTACAGTATAATAAAGCCCAAAACAACGGTTTAAAAAACGGTTCTAAAATTAAAATCAATATGTCAAAACGTCCATCATAGCGTGCCGCTAGTACAACTATGTTCCATTGCAAATAAATTAACTAGACCAGGGGTCGGCAAACTTTTGAGTTGGAAGTACCAAACAGCATTGTGTTTAATAACCAATTGGCCGCTGTAGCCGAAAACTCGGTAAGCGGCCCCTGTAGGATATAATTATAGCCTGACCAGGAAAATAAAAAACCTCGCCATATTACGCGGAAATATATTGGAACTCATTTCTTTAAGTGGCAACAATCAAATAAAAAACAATAAGATTTCATCCATTATTGTTGTCTGTCAAAGTGTGATGTCAATTGTCAACCATGCCTTGTTACTATTGGATATTGCGAGTTATGTGTGAGTATAACCATAGCAACCAAGTGTTGTTATAACTATAGCTAATGTGGCGCCTCTAGAGCAGGTTTTTTTTATTTTCTTGGTATACTTTGAGGGAATACTTAGCCAAAAAGCATCGCTCAATATGCTGCCACAACGTAGACTCTTCTGTTTTTCGAACATTTTCAAGTGCTCTGGCACCCACGAAACATTTTTATCACGCCAACGGGATCATGGCATCCTCACCATATATGTAAGCTGTAGTAATCAGTGTTGATGCTCACCAGTAGATGTCGCTTGAGGCTGATGGACGCGTAGAACGCGCGGCCGCAGGTCGGGCACGGATACATCTTCTCTCGAGTGTGCATGTTCATGTGTTGGGGCACGCTTCCCGGCTGTAAAAAGAAGTCCAAGGATAAAAACACCGCCTGGGAAAACACGTAAAGTCGTTGGTCCTGCGTCAGTCAGCGTTCAGTCGTATCAAATTAGTTTCCCACCGGACCGGACCGAATATGCAAAACAATAAATAGTGCTTACCGCTAACGAAGCTCCGCAGATCTCACAGATATGCCTATCCAAGTTAGGATAGAAGGAAGTGCGAGGGTGTTCCGCCAAGTGGTGTCGCATACACGCCGACTGAGATTCGAAGTGTTTCCCGCACTGTAAACCATGACAACATTACAATTAAGTTTAAAATCCAAAAACCGGTTACATCTTATATACTAATAATACAACTTACAATCATAACCAATTTAAAGGAATACCTTTAAATTGGTTGTGATTATGTTTTATACTGCGTGTTTTTTAGTCGTTGTTTTTCCGCAGCAGAACGCTTTACCTTCAGTAGTACTATCGATTTATGCAAGTAATTTTTTTGTTAATTTTTTTTAAAACTTATTTGTATTGTTTTCTTAAATTTTAATGGGAAAATGTAAACCAAATGTAAGATAATAGTAAATAATCATTTTTTTGATAAACGCGAAAGGCAATGACCCCTGCCGGTGTCCGTCCGTGACGCAGCTAGTACTATTGGTTCGAGTTTCGTCTATCATAATCGTAAAACTTATGATTGATAAAAAGAACTTTATTAATTTATTTTACTACGCTAAGATAGAATCATTGTACTGCGGGAAAACAACGACTAAAATTCCACGCTGTATATTAAATTAAACATGCTTTTATGTTTTCAATGTGATCGAAGTTGGAATGGGTCAATCGCCGTAAGGAGTACGGCCTTGGCAAGGCCGTAGGTACCAGCCCGCCTTCGTTCCGGGTGCAAAGAAGAAACCGGGGGAGTTTTTAAAGGGTAGTGGGACGGACGTCTATAGTCTCGAGCCCCACACACGGCTCCAAGCGACACTGGCTTGTGGATATGTTTAAATGTTTGTATGCAATGATATTATAATAAAAAATAGGTAGACAGGTTACTTGAACTAAAAAAAGTGGCACCCCCGAAAACTAAGCTAATTAGCTCAGTTTCGCGAAAGCATTGACAGACCGACAAACTTTTCTGTTCCGGTGGCCAAAATTGGAACTACGTGAAATGTCAGTACGATATTTAATGACAGCACTAAAGAGACAGTAGCGACTCCGCCACCGGAACAGATAAGTTTGTCGGTCTGTACGTCGTACGCCGTGGACAATTTTTGACTTCGCTTCAGTACTGACATAACCTATCTACCTCTTTTTTATTATAATATCATTGTTTGTATGTATGTTTAAAAGCGTTAATGTTTTCTTCTTCGCCAAAAAAGGAAGAAATAGGTGCACTTTTTATTTATTACTTATTAGAAGAAAAAAAACGTGTTGGACATATTCTTACTTGATAACAATCCATGGGTTTCTTCGAGTAGCCCATCTTCTTGGATACCTTCCTGGCGTACTTGAACGGTGCTCCTGACGAACCCAGGTTAGCGTTCGTGTTAGTCCTGTTAAACAAAATTAAAGTGTTCATAAAAACACATACACTACATACAGTCACGCCTTTTCCCTGACCAAAGTAGAGTTGCCTATCGATAGTCTATCGATAGTTGACGTCATTTCAATAGTATCGATACTATCGATAATATTGCTTCCAATCAATAGTATATTAATTTGTAATATCGATATTATCGATACTATCGATAGCACTATCGATATTGTTACTCGTTTACAAGGTCAACTATCGATAGCCTATCGATAGTTGGGCAACACTAGACCAAAGGCTCGAAGATCAGATGAGCCTACAGTCTGGCAGCACATAAAACAACCTGTTGAAGTGCGGCCTATTCCATTGAGGGCAATGGAATAGGCCGCAGTAGCTACGTAAAGGACTAGGCAGAAATAATAATATCTTTGATTAATTACACGCGCCGTCCAGCCAAAAACTAAGCATAGCATGTACTATGGGTGCCATACCACGGATAAACATCACATATTATTAAATAAAAAAAAGAAAGTTACCTATAATAAATTGTTAGCTCATCTATATTTTTCCAAGCCTGTTATTTTAAAGATATTAAATATTAGTTGTTTAAAAAAATATAAGACAAAAATGTTGGGGTGGAGGGATGACTACCTAAGACACAGGACCAGTCCTAGTTTAGGAGTCAGCCCACCATAATATATTAGTGTACCTATGTAAGACTATTTTGAACTGTAAATTATGTATTATGGTGAGGAAATAAATGTTATTATTATTGTTATTATTAAATACATATTATTAAACACATTTATGTACACAAATGTTGGTACCGTGCGAGGATCGAACCCGCGACCTCTTGGGGTAATAACAGGCTTCTTACGGTGGCACTTTTTCTCAGTGATACTGCGGTCGAGCGGGCCCATTTTGACAGAATGGCTCTACCATACCACAGTATGTAATCAAATCTCGTTTAAATAATGACCAAATTATGCCACTTACTTATCACTATCCAATTCTTTGGTTATCTGTAACAAGGATAAAATATTTTAATTAACATCAAGCTATTAAAATCCCACTATAGGGTAGAGGCCCCCATTATTGCTATTGTTTATATGTGTATAGAAACTGTTTGTACTCACATCAAGATCATCATCTGTATCAGACAGTCTTCTTTGAGAAGCAGATAAATCATTAGACATATCTCTGAAATAGACAAACAAATGTTAATAATATATTTAATAAATATCTCTCGACATTATTTATACAGCGCCGTTAATCCCAAGCTAAGCATAGCTTGTACTATAGATAGATAGATAGATATTCTTTATTGTACCACAACTTTGACAAAGAAAACAAGTAACATACATTTTTTTTTCACCACTGAAGGCCAAAGTTGAAGAAATTATTTTTGTTTATGAAAATTAAATAAAATAATATTTTTTTTCAGGTTTCTCTTAAAAAAATTGGGAAAGTTTTACTTTCCTGAGATGGATCAATTCTTTGAGAATGTTTGACAGGAAGAGTGGAAAAAATATCTGCTCATTTGTACACACAGCGGCAAGAGGTGGGCTCAAGGTTGGGGATTTTAAAATAAACATAGAGAGGATCATATCTCTGAAATGGTGATGCTTTTACTTAAGTGATTTTTTTTTTGTATGAGTGGTCATCCATTGGTCTATCATCTCCTTAAGTTTGGCACGCTCTTTTTGGGACACCCTATATATACAATACACACACTCAAACCTCACGGAGCATATTACCTCTCTGAGACTCCATACTCTTGACATCTGATAACATTAAAATTGACATTGTTTTTTTTTTCATTTGTGTTGTGATCTGTGCATAGGCTAGGCAAGCACTAATCAGCACTATGTACCTATGTATTTACAAAGGCGACATCTAAATAACAAATTATTTTCGCTTGTTCTTGTAACTGCACTTGTAACTGTTAATTAAGGGAAACCTATTATTGGCTTTACTTCCTTGGTAATGTGTTATTTATTATAAACATACTGTAATGCTGTTGGTTTTCTAAATAAAAATAAAATAATAAAACTGCACAACACAGGCAGACTTATCGCTACTAGCGATCTCTTCCAGTCAACCTTTGGATAGAGGAATGAAAGTATGATAAAATAATTAGAACAAGATAAAGGGCAGGGACTATAGGTGCAAGCCGACGGATAAACATTTCTTGTATGTATATTTTTGTAAACACATACGACACAGAAACACCCAGACCGATACAAATAGACATGTTCATGCCCACAAATGTTTTTACAATGCAGGGATCAAACCTGAGACCATTGGTGTAGTAGCCGACTTCTCTACAATGACACCCAATCTAACGTAAACTTCAAATAATTTCTTTATCACTTATTTTTGTACTAGTTATTATTCTAAGGTAAAGTTATCATTGTAAAACTTACTCTTGCCCATCAAGATGCATTGCGGAATGCAACAAATGCACATCATAGGCTTTCTTTGTTTCGAAACGGATATTGCACTTTTCACAGAATGTCTCAGTCTTAGGTACGTCTTTGCCGTCTTCTGGAACTTTCTGGAAGGAGACATCATCATCATTTTCTTGTTCTATCCCACGCTAAGTGAGGTCGGATAGAAGACATTTATACACATAAAGGTGAATGTCCCAGTTTTATTCCCCTGATTTAATGATTACTCTCAGAAGTAATCAATACGCAATACGATATTTGCAGTAGGTACGCAAACAATGTAAAATTCTAATTTTGAACCGACGTTTATGACACTTGTGAAAGGATAGACTATCCTTTCCCAAGTGTTATAAACATCGGTTTTTATCCCAGCATAATGCTACGTTTCAGCATAATACTAGTTTCCATGGGATAAAAGTATTTTTGTTTGTTTTTTTTTACATCACAAATAAGTAACGGATTGACGTAATTTTGAGTATAGTTTGTGTTATAAGTTTGACCTATGTTTGTTTGTCTGTGGCACCACAGCTCCACAATGGAGAAACCAATTTGATTGTTATTTTATTATATTATTATACTCACAACTTCATCCTCAACATGCCTCATTTTCATATGCCTCTTCAAGCCCGCTGGGCTGACGAATGAAACTCCACATAAAGTGCAAAGATGCTCGCTTCTATGCGTTCGTAGGTGGCTGTAGTAGGACGTCTTATGTCTGAAAAGAAGTATTTTTTATTAAAACGACACATTAAAAAACCGACTTCAAAAAAAAGAGAAACAAAAAAAAAACTACCTAAAAAACTGAAAAGCAAAAAATAATTTTAATAAGACATTCATCAAATGCGCTTATTGTCTAAGCCTATTAATTAAATTGTATTTTACGTGCTAGGTAGGTACCTACTTATCTGTTTGAAGTCGGTGCCAAGCCAAATAGTAGGTACCCAGACTACGTACCTACGTCCGCGGATTAATAAGTAACCCTTTATAATACATAATATTATTATATCATTTTTTATTACCTTTGGCTTGGCACCGACTTCCTTACCTAGCACGTAAAATACAATTTAATTAATAGGCTTAGACAATAAGCGCATTTGATGAATGTCTTATTAAAATTATTTTTTGCTTTTCAGTTTTTTAGGTAGTTTTTTTTTTGTTTCTCTTTTTTTGAAGTCGGTTTAATTTTTTTTTTAAAAAGTTTGTTTATTTTTCTATTTTTAGTGTGAATAACACGTAGGTAGTGAGTAAAACTCTTTCATAATAATGATAGCGAAAATACGAGTAAAATAGTAGAATTGTATTATTTGATAATATTAGGTATTCATTAAGTGTTCAGCACCATGGGTAGGAGGAGAATGCGTTTATGCACCATAACCGCAGGCTAGCTAGACCCGCGGCCGTGTGTGGGACTCGAGACCGAAGCGTCCGCTACCCACTACACTCCCCCGGTTTCTCCTTCACACCCGATTAGGACGAGCCGGTGCTAACCTTATTGGCTAGTGACCAGCCCATCCCCGGGTAATCATCAGCTTAGCTGCAAAAGTACATGAAATACAACTAACGGTCCACATATTCCTACAATACTGAAAGAATTATACCCTAACTCCTAACCGTTATGGAGTTGTACCTTCCATCATCAGCTCATCAACATAAAATGATGTCTATCGGACGCAAAAACTTGAATGGCTTCAGAAAAAACAAGTAACGCGTAGTGTGCGCCTATAAAATTTGAGGTTTTCCCTTGATTTTTCCGGGATCCCATCATCAGATCCTGACATGGTGACAATGGGACCACCTCGGAACTATGCACTTTCAAATAAAAAAAGAATTATTTAAATCGGTCCACAATTGACGGAGAAATCGACGGACATACAAAAAAAAAAAAATACATACAGTCGAACATATAACCTCCTCCTTTTTTGAAGTCGGTTAAAAAAATAAAACTTTATTAAAATAAAAATTATACTTACGAAAATTCAAGATTACAATGTACGCATTTCTTTATAACTCCATTATGATATTCATCATGAAATACAGCTGTGCTCCTGCAAGGAATGAGATCTTTTAGAATAGAATAGAAAAGGTTTATTAGGTATTTTTACAATAATTATATATTTTATATTGTGTTGACTTATGCTAAAGAATATACGCGCATGGACCGACAGAATTTTTTAGGGTGCTGATAGGGCCATGCTACCTTTCTATCCTTTGTACCTGGCCCAAGAAATAAGGCTGTTAATAGGATTGTTGAGACACTTTCCAGTGTTTTTGAAAATTGCCCTCTAATTCCTTAGAAATAAGATTCATGTGTTGTGTCTATGCTTTTAAGCCTGTCAAAACACATAAGCTTTCTTGTCATTAAATAAAGTTAATTTTTCCATTAGAACCCGAAAGTTTTCATAGCGAACCTATAGAATCATTTTGACTGTAAGCTGTTGTAAAAAAAATATTAATAGAAATCATTAAAATATTATACTCACTCTAGTGGGCAGACTACGTTACATCTCAGGCATTCATACTTCGTGAAGTGCTGTCTCATATGTTTACGCAGAAAATGATTCGACTTGAAACGTGAGCGGCAGAATCTACATTCAAGGGGCAATCTCTGTGAACAATATGATATAACATGAGTAAATACCCTTTGTTTCGTTAGTATAACTGTAGTGGTCTGAAAATTTGTCCATAGTTAGTCATTCGTCATCATTAAGTCATTAGTTCTAGACAGAAAGATCGTTTCTCCGTTGCGTTTTTTTTTAGGTTAGAGTGATGCCGCATTAGTGCATTGCTCTGCGTCGTCTCACTCAACGGATCAACGCATTGTTTGTCACATCTGCGTTACAGCGCAAGACGGCGACGCAAGCAAGCTTGCTGCTCTAACACCATAATAGCTTGCGTCTAACACTAACTGAAACAAAGTCTGTCGTCGCACCGACAGCGTAGCGCCGCTTACGTCCGCTTCGTCTCCCGTCCGATGATCCGTTGAAACGTCGCACGCAAAGACGCATCGATATAATGGGACGTGCCATTAAAAATATATGAAAAATGAAGCAGCGTCGACATTGCGACGAGCGACGCAGTGCAACGCACTAATGGGGCATCAGCCTTTAAAGGACAAACGAAAACACTTCTAATCTTGCCTTTGCCCTCAAAATTTGGTTTGGGCGTGAGCATGCCAAAGTTACTTTCGCACGATTCTTACCTCAGTATGCCTTATTAAGCGATGCCTCTTCAAAATATCCTCCTTAGAAAATCCCTTCAAGCAATCAACACATTTAAACTGCCACGACAAATACTTTTGGTCTTCAGCTCTCGCCTTAAACTGTTTCATAGCATCCTCTTCAGACAACACCACCTTCCTCCAGTGCTTGGGATTCAGCAATTTAGTTGGCATCTTGAAATTATGTGGCTTTTTATTTGCCTTTGGCTTATTATTTACACTTTCTTTTTTCCCCTTTGTAGTTTTAACTTCTTCCTTTAATGCATTTCTTGTTTTCTTTTCTTCCACGAATATTGAACTACTTGTTGTTTTCTTTTCTTCTACGAATATTGAACTACTTGGCTCTATTTGAATGTCTTCATGAGGCCTATCATCATTGCTGAGTATCGGCTTTAGATCAACATCACTAACTAAAGGCTTATATTCAGTCAGGTTTATATTCTCTACGTATATCTCTGGCTCATCGTACTTGGGGAATGTATTTTCATATTTTAACTGTTCATTCTCTGTATTTTCCTCCATGTTATCGTCTGAATCATCAATGTTGTCTGTGAATGTTATGTCTTCATCATCAGTGTCCATGTGAGAAGTGCTTTGAACGTTGTATGTTTTAACTTTCTTCGATACTTTAATAATATCAAGTGAAGATTTTAAGTTCAATTCCTTTCTGTCCAGTTCATTAATGCGTGCATAAGTGATCTGTAATAGTAGAGATTTATAGCATTTTAAAGTTTAAAGAGTTGGGGAATATTATTTTGACTTATGACCAAACTGTGTCATGATCATTGAACTACAATTACTAGCGTATGGAACCGACACCGCAAACAAAATTTTTGCGTGATGCTTTGTTGACACGATGTAACAACTCATTTAGTCACTCGCCTACGCTCATCGCGACCGCTTGTCAAAACTGTCAATTAAAAATGCCGTCTTGTGTGTTAAAAACGAGTAAAAACCAATTATATACCAAATATAAAACACTGTGGAGTGACTTTTCATCGGTAAGTAAACAAAATATAAACTAAAACCAACCAAAATTATTTAATGTACAGAATTTTCGAGTGCACTGACGCTTTGTATGAAAATCATAGATTATGAAAAGTGAACCGTACAGATAGTATAAGTAGGTACCAAAAGGTTGGTATTTCTTGAGTTTATCTGATATTTTTTAGCTCTATTATTACCCTGTCTCTCTGTCTGTCTGTCACAGTGCTGTATGTATAAAAAGTAGATATGTAGAAATAGCTAGTTGAAATGGTCACAGAATATTGTATAACTTGAGTTGACTTGACTACCGCCCGTATCAATGTTGTTGGCTGAATAAAAATCTTAAAATAAAGCTTATAATAAAATTATATAAAAACAGCTAGGGGCGTTCTGGACACGCACGTCGCATATAGGGTTTTTGTAACCATTCATTACAATAATAAAAGTGAATGTTTACTTTTAGATTTCCTCCTCCTGGTCACGACAAAAGAGAAGATACATGGCTGCCGAGCGAAGATTCAAATGATTATTTGTATGCGCGTCAAAAACTTACTAAAGTAATAATTAGTTTAGTAAGTTTGATGCTCATACAAATAATCATTTGAATCTTTATTATTGTGTGTGTGTGTGTGTACCCCTTCAACCAGTATAGCAATTTAAATTTTAATTGGTTTTCGCCTGTATAACAAAATAAAGTATGAAATTGCAATGATGGATTTTTATTTCATTTCGTTTAATTCTATGGCAAAGCAAGATAAAAGTGTCAGGTCTGGTTAGCGATTTTAATTTTAAAACACTTAAGTGCACATCAGTTTATTTTCTTTTACTTTTCTTGTTTACCTATTAGGCATTAAATGAACAAAAAGCTATGTTTCTTCTGTAGTGTAAGATCTTTGAAATAGGCATTTCGAACAAAACGCGTAAGCACCTTGCTTTGCATGGCGCTTACGGCGTTTTGGTCGCGAGAAAAATATACTCTGTAAGTAATCTAGCGCTGCAAGTCTTATAGTTTGGTTAGACGACATCCGCTGTAGCAAAATACATCAGTTAGTCCAGCGTGCTCGCCCCGCCCGCCCCACCTACCCCCGTCATCATTTTGCGACACATTTTTTGTTCTGTATAGCGTCTCTATACGAAGTACTTGTAACTCAATGGTCATGATAAACTTCTAAATTTCAATTTTCAATAAAAAAATTCTTATTATCTGATTTCTTTTAAAATACATTTTTTTATAATTATTATATTGATCTCACATTAATAACTAATAACACACTTATATACTTAAAAAAAGATTTTTAAAGTATAATCCAATTTTTTTTATTACTTAAATTAGCTAAAATGTGCTAAACAATTTTCAACCATTTTTCTTTAGTCTAGTTTTTTATTAATATTAAGTGTGTTATTCTTTAAAAAAGTATGTTATTTCTCATACACAGATATAAACGGTAAAGGATGGAGAAAAGGCATTACTCACCGGACCTTTCCATAACATTTCCTTAAGTATTTTTTGCCCAGTCTGGCACTTTTCTTTAAACTTGTGGAATTTGTGAAGTATTGTAGCACATTCATAGCAAAAGTAATGTGGCAGTCCATCTCTTTTATTTACCTGTAAATTAATAACAATGCTCGATGTTAGGTGTAGACCACCAGAACTGAAGTAGACAGAGCACACAGTACGGTCAACAGCACATCATGGTAAACACTTGCAGTTCGATAATAGCACTTATGCCCCCGACATAAGAGTGGTACAAAGTCCAAAGTGTATAGTCTGACGTGCTTTTGACAGTACATTATCTTTATACAAGCGCACCGTGTTTAGTGTGTGTAGAATGTATGTTGTTTGAGGATGTGTGCGGCGATGTATAGATACAATGACACACACATACAAGTCAGATGTGGTGTGTTTAAAGATAACATACTGTGTACTCGTTTTATTATATGAATACAACTTTTAAAATTTTTTTTGTGATAATAAGTCACTATGTTATTTCTGCGAGCAGACTAAAAGTAGACACATGTAAGTGCCTGCAAATATTTCTTACGATGATCCTGTTAACTGTATTTTAGATAATAAAGAATTTGAGTTTGGTATATTGTATTTTATTTGGAGTAATTTAATTTGGGCTCTAGCTAAAGGATAAAGCTTAAAATATTAAGCTTTGCTGTTTAAATTATAAAATTACCTTAGGTATTCTTAGTCATTGTTCAGTGTATACATTGAATTCTGTAATTATTATTTTAATTAGCCTAGTGGTGCTTTTTAAACAGCCGTAAGCGCCAGGGGTTGTTGGTTCAAATTTCACCCAGGATAGATATTTATAACTTTTTAATAAAAATACTTACTTTTTTCTTCAATACCTCTTCATAATAATACAATAACTGGAATCGATCAAATTTATACATTCTAGCTTCGGTTCTAAGACATATTCTGCAGATCTTAAGTTCACACATATTGAAATTTATTGAAGTATTGTTAGGTACTTGTTAAATAAAAAATTGGTACATACATTTATGTACAAGAAATAGAATATTTTAAAATAAAATAAATGTAAAAAAATCTGGGTATCAAACAGTATCAAACCAAGCCAAAAAACCTTTTTTTTTTACAGATACAGAATCAGTTGTCAAACTTGTCAAAGTAGGAGGCAAAGGAACGTAGTTTAAAACTATTGTAAGTTATCTGCATTATGATGACTTGTTGAAAAATTGTGCGTGAAGATCGCCCCATCATATAAAATATAATATTATAATTAGGAGGTATAAGATTTATTTACCGAAACAATATTGTATATTCGAAGTGTTTAAAACACTTGACATTGGCGGAATCATCGTCCTGCACAAAACACTGCTTTGAGTCCATAAAAAAAACGGCACCAAATAAATGTCAAAAACTGTCATTTGATTTTAGTTTACAAAGCGAAATATTTTTGAAGTCAATAAAATAATCAATTACATAAAAACTTGATTGATTAATCATTACAAGCCTTCACTAAATTATGTGATGATGTCTGACCTAAGGATCTGCAGAGTATGCCTCTTAACAGAAGCAAAGATGTATAAATTCGATCGATATCAGTTAAAGTATTATTATGAAGAAGTTATGGCTTTAAAAGTGAGTATTGTTTAAGAAATTAAGTTGTTTAATTTGTGTTTAATGCCTAAATTAAATATGTATTTTAATTTGATACAAAAGATTTCAGTTTTAATTTTGTACCAAATAATACTTATGCATGGAAATGTTGTTTTCTGTATGAACGTCGGCGCTATATTTTTAAATTTGAATCTTGTAGACAGCTGTACAACTATTTCTTTTACAATATTGCTTAAATACTGTAAATTATTTACAGGTGGATGAAGATGATGGTCTACCACAATATTTCTGCTATGAATGTGCTACAATTCTTAATAAATTTCACAAATTCAAGGAGAAATGTTACATGGGACAAAAAATGTTCAAAGAGCTTCTATGGAATGGTCCGGTGAGTTTTGGTTCTATAATAAATAAATAATTTTTAATCATCACAGAGACTATCTTGCTTGTCACAAATTACCAGACTAGAGGTCTCCATACTATTACCACAGATTACTAAATAGTTACTACATAACAAATACTTCACTCAATAGAAAACTTCCAATACCTATGGTTATAATGGCCTAGTTGTAATCGCTCCGAAAACCACATTGAATTTGGTCCGCAAACGGCCCAAGACTGCTCGGCTGGGTGGTAGGTAATTATAGCGTGCAAGTACATAAAGTGACGGAGCCCTGCTATTACATACATTTCTATTGAAGCTTTACTTATCCATGTACCTGCCACATTCACATACTATGTTCCTCTATTTCAGAATTTTGTTTGGGTCACCATTTGGCTACTTGTTAAGCCTATTTGTACTTTCTTTCATGTAACATGATATGTGTTATGTATTGATAAGGACTACCTGCACTTGTGTAACTTATTTTTATAATAAGATATTTTAAGTGGGTATCTTAGAAACTGTCACTTGTAAAATTAGTCTGGTTTTGCTCCTGAGCTCAATAAATGCAATGTGCATATTTAATGGTTTTATTCCACAATAAGAACATAATAGTGGCGACGATTGGTAAATTTTGTGAAAATGTCGGTTAAATTTGGTGAATTTAATCCAGACAAGGACAATTGGGACTTTTATTTGGAACGGTTAAAGTTTTGTTTCGAGGCTAATGGTATCGACAGTGACAATGCTCGGCGTGCAAATTTCTTCACGGTATGCGGTGCAAAAGTGTACGAAACGTTATTGGCGTTAATTACACCACGAAGAGCGAGTGATGTGCAATTCAGTGAGATTGAGACAATTCTAACCAAACATTACAGTCCGAAACCGAACGAAATATCTATGTCGTACCAGTTTTATAAACGTGATCAAAGACACGGCGAGACCGCCGCCGAGTACATCGCGCAGTTGAGGTCACTCAGTAATGGTTGTAATTTTGCAAATTTAGAGCGAATGTTACGCGATCGACTAGTTTGCGGCATGAGTGACGTCAAATTACAATACGATCTATTGAAAAAGGACACGTTAACCTATCAAGAAGTGGTGGATTCCATGATGTCGACCGAGAGCGCGGGGAGAGATGTGCGCATGATACGCGGCGTCGCCGCCGACACCGCGGCGCCGGCCGCCGCCTCGTCGGCGCCGGGCCTCAGCCCCGCGAGTGACTTCGCGCCTGAGCCTATGGATGTCAATGCAGTACAATCGAAGGGAAACGTCAGATTTTGTTACCGCTGCGGCGATCGTCACGGAGGAGAATGTCGATTTATTAACGCTATCTGTCGACACTGTAAAAGAAAAGGACATATAGAAAAAATATGTTCGGTGAAGAGGCGCAATCGAGGACGAGACGTGAACTATTCGACCGACGACCGATGCACCGATCGCCTTAACGGTGTGTACACATTACGAGACGCGGGTCGCGTGAAGCCTTTCGAAGTACGCATGCTGCTGGCGGGCGCCCCCGTCGTGCTACAAGTGGATACCGGTGCCAGCCTGTCCATCGTGAACGAGGGCACCTGGCGCTCGCTGCGGAGCCGCCTGCCGCGCGCCGCACTCCAGCCCGCGCCGCTGACGCTGCGCACCTGGACCGACACGCCCGTGGCGCTGTTGGGCAGCCTCACGCTGCCGGTGCAGTATCGAGACATTCAGCGGGAATTACCTCTCGTAGTGGCGAAAGGCGATGGTCCCAATCTGTTAGGCCGAAATTGGCTGCGTCCTTTGGGTATCGGGCTCAACATAAACTATGTATCGAATGATGAAGTCCTGAAGATCGATGAACTCGTTGCGAAGTACAAGGAAGCTTTTAAAGAAGGTCTCGGCACTTACCGCGGTAAACCGGTGAAGATACACGTAAAGCCTGAAGCCACACCGAAATTTCTCAAGGCCCGGCCGGTTCCTTTTGCTATAAAGGACCGGGTCGAGAAGGAGATCGATCGATTAGTCGGAGAAGGCGTTCTTCGACCTGAATCGTTCAGCGACTGGGCTACGCCGATTGTCCCTATTGTTAAGAAGTCAGGCGAGATTCGGCTGTGTGGCGATTATCGCAGTACGGTAAATCAAGCTACCGAATCCGATACTTTTCCGATGCCGACGGCTAACGAGATATTTGCGATAGTAGCAGGAGGCAGAGTATTTACGACCCTAGATCTAGACCGAGCTTATACACAAGTGGTCGTGGATAATGACACTGCCAAATTATTAACACTGAATACTTGCAAAGGATTATACTCTGTGCATCGCCTAGCCTTTGGTGTGAAGGCCAGTCCGGGAATTTTCCAACGTCTAATGACTGCTCTGCTTGCTGGTATTGATGGCGTTGCTGTTCTAATCGACGATATTATTGTTTGTGGATCTAATTTTGATGAAATGCAGCAACGTTTAGAAACTGTATTAGGTCGTATAGAACAAGCAGGCTTGCGGCTGAATAAGAACAAGTGCAAGTGGGCTCAAGAAAGAGTCGAATTTTTGGGTTTCGTCATAGATGCCGAGGGCATACATCCTGCACCGAGTAAAATTGAATCGATCAAGAAGACACCTGAGCCGAGAAACATACAAGAATTACAGGCCTTTCTAGGTCTTTACAATTTCTATGAGAGGTTTATACCGCGGAAAGCAACTTTGTTAGAGCCATTGCATAGGTTGCTCGATAAGACTCATCAATGGCAATGGACCGAACGCGAGCAGAAGGCATTCGAGATGGCTAAACACCAACTGACTTTTGACATGACGTTAGTTCACTACGATTTAACGAAGCCTCTAATCTTAACTTGTGACAGTTCTGAATATGGCGTGGGAGCAGTGCTCTCGCACGTGATGGCTGACCGGCAAGAGCGCCCTATCGCAATGAGCTCACGTACTCTGCATTCACATGAGAGACGATATTCGCAACTCGATAAAGAAGCGGCGGCTATAATGTTTGGCATTCGAAAATTTCACAATTACTTGATGGGACGCCGTTTTACTATTGTTACAGATCATAAGCCATTGCTCGGTATATTCGATCCAAAAAAACCAATGCCGAATATGTTATCACCTCGTCTTACTAGAATAGCCATAGCATTAACATCATATGACTATGAAATTGTGTACAAACCTGGATCCGATATTGGCAGTGCTGATAGTTTGAGTCGTTGGCCTCAGCCTGTTCCGGAACAACCCGAGGAAGAGCTTTGCGAAATTTTGCTGATGGCTGAAACTCCTGAAGAGTTTCCTTGTGACGTTCAAGAGATATCAAAAGAGACGGCTAAAGACACAATCCTAGCTAAAGTTGTTCACTATGTTCAGAGGGGCTGGCCAAATAGAGTGACCGATGAGAACATGCGCAACTACTGGCTGCATCGTTCTGAGCTTTCGCTGCAAGATGGATGTTTATTGTTAGGCTGTAGAGTAATTATACCTCCATCCTTGCAGAAGACGATTCTACACTCTCTCCATATGACTCATAACGGCATGGTACAGACGAAAGCCCTAGCCAGAAGCTACGTTTGGTGGCCTCAGTTAAATGACGACATAGAACAACTAGTGAGCACATGCCAAAAGTGTTTACAGAACAGACATATGCCACCAAAGACAACACATGAATGGATAACTCCAACAAGACCGTGGTCGAGATTACACGTGGACTTTGCTGGTCCTTTTCAGAATAAAAATTTTCTCATTGTAGTGGACGCGTACTCACGCTGGCCTGAAGTGTTCATTATGAACTCCACTACATCGTTTGCAGTTATACGCCACCTGCGAATGCTCTTTGCTACTCACGGATTGTGTGAGACATTAGTGTCTGATAATGGAACACCTTTTGTATCAAACGAGATGAGTGAATTTTTAAAATCAAACAAAATAAGACATGTAACCACAGCACCTTACCATCCTGCCACCAATGGATTAGCTGAAAGGATGGTACAGACAGTCAAAGATAAATTACGTAAAATGGAGGATGTCTCGTGGGATATCAAAATTCCAAGATTATTATTAGGACTACGGGTAACCCCTTGCACTAGCACAAACAAAACTCCAGCCGAGTTACTAATGAAAAGACGTTTGAGAACCTTACTCGACACCATTCATCCAGATAATATTCAGCACGAAGAGGTCGAAAAACAAGTTTTCAATAATGCAACAAAAAAGAAGAGAGAGACTAATGTAGGGCAAAATATTATGTACAGAAATTATAGTAAGGGTCCCAGGTGGTTATCAGGAAAGATAGTAGAAAAGTGTGGCCCCTCAAGCTACAGAGTAGAGACAGAAGAGGGTGAAGTGGTTAATCGACACATTGATCAATGTGTACGATATGGAGATAATAGCCAGAATGCAGAGGATGGAAGGAGGGAGGAAATAATAGTAGAAACTGAATCTACAAGTTGTGAGCAGCCGGTTGTTGAAGCTGAAGAGGCGATTATTCAGATCCCCAGTCCAGAGCAGTGGGCAGAAATGTTAGGAATACCACAAGATGAATCTGGTGTGGGCAAGGTTAAAAATAAAGTCAATTTGCATTCAAAGGGTCCCTATGAGAGACCAGATAGGAATAATAACTAATTTGATTGTTATGAATAACTTTCTCATTATAAGATTAACAAGGACTGTTTAGTAAAGTGATACTGAAGTTTAATTAATATATTATTTATTTATTATATGTTACAAATTGTGAAACAAGAGAAATGTTTAGTTTAGTTGTGTTAAAATGTTTATGTTTATTTTATATGATTGTTATCTTATGTATTTACTTAGAGGGGGAGGTATGTTATGTATTGATAAGGACTACCTGCACTTGTGTAACTTATTTTTATAATAAGATATTTTAAGTGGGTATCTTAGAAACTGTCACTTGTAAAATTAGTCTGGTTTTGCTCCTGAGCTCAATAAATGCAATGTGCATATTTAATGGTTTTATTCCACAATAAGAACATAATAATATGATTTGTGTAGTGTGTATTAAAATTCAGTCTAGTTTTTTAAATCACCTTTACAGAAACCGTCATTTAATTGTACTTCCAGAAGATAAAATGATTTATTATTTGCTACAGATCACATATGAACGCATCTACAAAGTTAATCGTCCTCTATCAAACCTAGCGTCTTCACTAGGAATCCTCAAAACATCAAAAAATGTGAAAACTTACACTGCTACAAGCAGTATTTTAGTAGATGATGAACATGATGTAGCGAAAGATGTCAATGCTGAAGACTCCGATAATGATCACTTAGAAGACAGCACCAGTAATTCAGCACCACCTAATTATAATACATTCTCAGATTGCAATGAACCTGAAATATATATTGATTCATTGAAACCAAGCATAGAGGAACCTTTTACGGATAATTTAATTACTTTTGATAAGCCTTGCTTCAATGATACTTTACCCACTGATGATGTACCAATGGATGTTGGTCCTCGCAGTCCAACAACAATATATATAGATGAGAAGAAAGAAATTGTTCAGCTAAAGAATGAACCAATGAAAGAAGTTAAAGAGTCAACTATAGCGATTGTAGAACCGACTAAAAGATATAGGTTCAAGAAACCAACTAAATTTCTAGACGCTACTAATTGGAAGAAGGTGGTCTTGACGGAAGAAGAGGCTGTAAAACAGTTTAGGGCAAGATCTGAAGATCCAAAGTATAAGTCATGGCCATATAAGTGCGTGGATTGTTTTAAAGGGTTTTCCAAAGAAGATATTATGAAGCGACATCGGTTGCTGAGGCATAATGAAGTATGTAAACATTAATTTCCATTTAACTTACTAGTCAGCCATGTTAGAAAAAAACTCTTTATTTTTAAGGAACAATGATAAACAGTTACACATTACGTGTTTATTAATTGTTTAGAATAAATACATTCATAAGTTGTATCAATTATCATGCCTTACGTAATTATCATTTCAGTCACTTCCGCTAGAGTGCCGGTTCTGCCACATGCGGTACAAGTGGAACACCTACCTACGCAAGCATATGAGACAGCATTTCACCAAGTACGAGTGCCTGAGGTGCCATCTGGTCTGTCCTCTCGAGTAAGTATTAGAAAGTAGTTGAGTAAAGAAACAAATATAGGTTTGACATGCATACGTTAGTCATCGAACCCCAACAAAAGATAAGTATCGAATCGCCCCATATGGAACTTTTTTTTTGTTTTTCGGAGGAGAATGCGTTTATGCACTATAACCCCAGGCTAGCTAGACTTGCGGCCGTGTGTGGGACTCAAGACTGAAGCGTCCACTACCCACTAAACTCCCCCGGTTTCTCCTTCACACCCGATTAGGACGAGCCGGTGCTAGCCTTATGGCTTTTGACCAGCCCATCCCCGGGTACCCCGACTTAATAATAATAATAATAAAATAGTTTATTTTTCTCATCACAAACAAGTTACAATTATATTTACCTTAACCTTACGGTAGTAGGGGTACCTTGGTAGGGAAAAAAAGATTGACGTGTAAAAGTATTTTTTAAAAAATCTATTTGCAGAATAAATTTATTTCATTTCATTTCATTTCATTACCCCATATGGAACTGCAATTAGTAGACTGCAACAAATCATTTGTTTTATCTATCGTCGGACTGATCCCTATATACAGGGTGTCCCAGAACTCAACGTCAAGCCGAAACGGGGTGACAGAACAGATTGTAACCATCATGAGAAAAATAAGAAAAAAAATCTATCCCATGCAGTTAGGAAATTATTGGCATTTAAGAAATACCTAGAAATTTGGTCAAACTGTAACCATTTTTCGGTTATTGTGGTTAATTTTTATTATTTTTGTTCATTTAAACTTTGGAACCGTAACCTTAAATAACATTTCTAGAACCACAGTCAAAAATAATGCCACAACTGCCCCAAGTTTTCTAGAATTAAGACTATTTGTTAAACTATGAATTTAAAATTTTCAAAATTTGCCGACTTTGAAAGGCTCTCCTTTAAAAAAAATGTACTAAAGTGCCTTGGCAAGTGCAATCAAAAGTTCGCGCATTTAATCAAGATTGCAAAAAGGTACAATACTTGCTAGTTTTATACTAAAAAAACCCTAGTAAAAAAATAAAAACGTCGAGTAACCCGATTTTTGCTAACCCATTTTACTCAGTTCAAATGTTTTTATTCGCACAAGCTCTTGGTAGTTTCTTAATTTTACGGCAAAATGATGAGAGAGATGGATAGTGGACATGTTTGCCATGAGCGAACGAGACAGATAGTAACGCCACTTTTACCAAAGTCAACAAAAGTAAGTAAAATTAATAAAATAATGAAAAATCTTGACCTAGTTTAGTTTAGGTTTATTGGAATAAACGTCAGATAGGGAAATAACATTTTTTATTACAATAAATGTTCAAATTGTTTACCATCAGCCTCAATACACGCCCTACATCTTATTAAAAAAGATCTAGTTATTAGTCGGGCATATCATCGAGAGTTGATGTCCTTAGCGGCTTGAGAAATTCGTTCACGCAGCTCGGCTACGCTGTCAATAGGCTTTGAATAAACTTTTCTTTGAGAACGCCCCAATAAAACCAAACGACGAGTTGCACTCCGGGAGTGCCGGCAGAAGTGAAAACTTGAATATTGATGGCGCTTGAAATAAAACACCAATTTGCGCCTAGTGGACGCTAGCATGGCGAATACCAAAATATTCAAGTTTTCACTTCTGCCGGCACTCCCGGAGTGCAACCCGTCGATTTTATTTTTACCCACTATCCATCTCTCTCATCATTTTGCCGTTAATTAAGGAAACTACCAAGAGCTTGTGCGAATAAAAACATTTGAACTGAGTAAAATGGGTTAGCAAAAATCGGGTTACTCGACGTTTTTATTTTTTTACTAGAGTTTTTTTAGTATAAAACTAGCAAGTATTGTACCTTTTTGCAATCCTGATTAAATGCGCGAACTTTTGATGGCACTTGCCAAGGCACTTTAGTACAATTTCCTTAAAGGAGAGCCTTTCAAAGCAGGGCTTGGAAACCGGTAAATTTTTAGAACCGGTTTAACGCAATTATAGGTGGAACTTTTTAAAAAGGTTCCGTTCCTTTGAACCGGTTTTTAAACCGGTTTGGAAAAATATGGGTATTTTTCATTAACCGGTTCAACTTTTCGCTCAGGCAGGCACGGTTGCCAGACTAGGTATGTTTCTCGCAATTCTGGGTAAAAATTTGGCTCCTGGAGAAATTTTAGAGAAAAAGAAACTTTGGAAAAATATTTGGAGAAAAAATTTACAAACGCGTCTATTAAATTTTTTGACTATTCCTTAAAACCGGTTTATTTAGGTTCAAAGTATCGCTCCTATTTGGTTCCGCACCGGAACGGAATTTTACGATAAAACCGGTTTAACCGTTATAATACCGGTTAATTTTGAACCGGTTTCAAGCCCTGTTTCAAAGTCGCCAAATTTTGAAAATTTTAAATTCATAGTTTAACAAATAGTCTTAATTCTAGAAAACTTGGGGCAGTTGTGGCATTATTTTTGACTGTGGTTCTAGAAATGTTATTTAGGGTTACGGTTCCAAAGTTTAAATGAACAAAAATAATAAAAATTAACCACAATAACCGAAAAATGGTTACAGTTTGACCAAATTTCTAGGTATTTCTTAAATGCCAATAATTTCCTAACTGCATGGGATAGATTTTTTTTCTTATTTTTCTCATGATGGTTACAATCAGTCCTGTTACCCCGTTTCGGCTTGACGTTGAGTTCTGGGACACCCTGTATATAACAAGCTACATGTTTATTTTATATTTTTAATTTTCAGAACCACAGCAATGCTTCACGACGATTGCCACAATGGTGTTATAAAGAAATGCATACACTGCAACGAAGAATTTACGTAAGTGCAACTAAAAAGAAGGTAGTTTATAATTCGATTGAACTATTTTCCATGCGTTCTATGCGGCATCAAACTCAGTATTAAATTTTTTATGGCCTGTCCTAGAGGTAATCATGTAATAAAAACATCTTTTGGTAACCTCCAGTCAAGGTTTTTTCAGAAACAGCGATAGCGATAGCGTTAGGTCAGGCGATAATCTGTATTATCCGGTTCATATGCTATTACTCATAGAATAAGACCTATTGGAATGGAGCAAAAATAACGTCAACTTATTACTACATACTTATTGTAATCTTTTGTAACAGCGCCTGTGTACTGTCCGCAACGTATTATATCGTAACGCAACTCTAAAAGGTCTTATCCCTATAGCATTTGAACCAGATAGTACTATTATACTGCGTGTTTTTTTAGTCGTTGTTTTCCCGCAGCAGAACGCTTCACCTTCAGTAATACTATCGATTTTTGCAAGTAATTTTTTTTAGAATTTTTTTTTAGAATTTTTTTTAAAAACTTTTTTTGAGTTTTTTTTCAAAGTTTGATGGGAAAATGGAAACTAAATGTTAGTAAATAGTAAATATTTTTTTTGATTAACTCGAAGGGCAATGACCCCGGCCGGTGACCGTCCGCGACGCAGCTAGTGCTATTGGTTCGAGTTTCGTCTATCATAATCGTAAAACTTTTGATTTAACTAAAAAAAAAACTTTATTAATCTATTTTACTACTAAGATATAATCATTTTACTGCGGGAAAACAACGACTAAAATTCCACGCTGTTTAACCTAGCAATGTCATTTTATGTTTATTCGCAGGCACATGTCAACATACTACACGCATCTGCGCACGCATAGAAGCGACTACCTGTGTCCATTATGCGGCGTTTCCTTCGTCAGTCCAGCCGGGCTCAAACAACACAAACGGATTAAGCATATAGACGACGAGATTGTAAGTATTATGCAGCTTATCTCTTTATTTATTTATGGAGGAGAAAGCGTTGATACACCATAACCGCTGCGTAGCTTTCCTAACTTTTTACTTAAAAGTAAAATTGATAGTCCGACTCAACAGGTCATCTTTCTTGTTGAGTTGACACCGGGTTGTCCCTTCTGGATGTCACAGGGAGTTTAGTGGGTAGTGAGACAAACGCTGTAGTCGGCTGTAAAGCCGTAAGTTTCTCTAGCCCGCGGTTTAAATGCCTAAACGCATTCTCCTCCGAAATGAAAATGGTCCTTCCAAGCCAGCCTTTTTTTTAAAATAATTTCGCTGGTCCTTGCAAGCCGGATAATTTTTATTTTTTTAGGAGAGCCCGGACGATGACGATGAAGGTTATACGTACTGTGAGAAATGCGACATCCGCTTCGAGACAAGGAAAGCGTACGATGAGCATCTCTTTCACTCGGCCTTACACGTCGAAGGAGTTGAGTGAGTATTTCATTTACCCCTTTTGTGAGTCTTGGTTGAATTTCGGCTAGTGCGACGAAATTTTTTTGACTACATTATAAAAGTACACTTGACATCAAAGGCTCGAAGATGCTTTCGGCGCGGTCATTGCTTTAGGCCTATTGTCCAGTATTGTACACAGTTTTGAAGGTTTCTACGCAAAATGCAATCGTTCGTCTTGTAATCGTCAATTGACAAAAGCGTGCGCATGACGTGCGGTTTACGTGGACAATGGGCCTAACTACAATAAATTATAGTGAGAGTAAGTACACTTGATTTCAAAATCTCGAAGATGCTTTCGCGGTCATTGCTTTAAGGTGCAACTTACAAAACAAGTCGGGCAAAGTTTTTGTAAAAAAAAATATTCAAGATCAAGTAACTGATTTCTTAAAGAAAAATGAGGTGTAAAGTGGCCTAATCTAGTTTAATGAATGTGTTTTCGTCACCTTGTGCAAAAGAATTCATTCTGATGTTTTCTGTTACAGGGATGAATTAAAAGATGAGTTTTCAATACCAAGAAAAATTCTAGGGAAAAGGGCAAAAGCTAAGGTAAGTTTTTCAAGCTTGTTAGTACTTACTCGGTATTTTTATTGAATACGGTTTGTGTTATAAAGAAATATTATTGTGACATTATTTAATAATTATTATGTCCTTTTTTGTTACAGATAACCAAAGAATTAAAAAGCGAAAAGTAAGTTATATTATTAACTAAATTAATATTTGCCCAAAAGCTTTTTTCTCCCATATTTGTATCGATTAACTTGTTTTGTTTCATTTTTATTTCTTACCAGGAACTTATCTTTCGGGACGACTGACACGCCGTTCAAGTATACCAGGAAACAGGGAAAGAAACGAAGGAATCCCAAAAAACCTACAGATTGTTATCAGGTAAGAACACAGAGCAATCTTTTTTTGCACGAACCCACCTGATGGTTATCGACCACTGCGGTCTATTCCACTGTGGAACACTTCTTCGAAGCGCTCATGGCACAGCTGTGACAGTGGATCGTTAGCGATAACGAAATTCAAGCTACCCACGCCGCGGTCAGTTAATTGATGGGTGACCATTCTGACCACATTTAGTGAATTTATTTCGAGCGCCTCCGCGCTTCGGAAAGCACGTTAACCTGTTGGTCCCATATTTACTTTATTGTAGACTAGCCTTCCGCCCGCGGTTTCACCCGCGCGTAATCTCTTTTTTCAAATATCCCCCCTTCCCCCTACATTTCCAGCATTAAAAGCTAGCTTTCCAACAGTGAAAGAATTATTCAAATCGGTTCAGTAGTTTTAAAATTGATATTCCCGCGGGAATGAGACGTTTCCCGTAGGAATTTTATAGCCTATGTCCTATTCCGGGTTATAAACTATATGTGTGCCAAATTTCATCTAAATCCGTTCAGCGGTTTAGGCGTGATTGAGTAACAAACATCCAAACATCCAGACTTTCGCATTTATAATATTAGTAGGATTAGTAGGATATTAGTCGTAAAGTCCGAAGGCCATTTCTCTTACGCACTCCTCGGCCCTCCACCAATCTGCACTGGGCCCGCGTGGTGGAGTATGGCCCACACTATCTCACACTTGAGATAAGGCTTGTGTCGATAATAGATTCATTAATTATGTCCTAGTGTGGGGCTCATTTCGAGACGCAAGCGGCGTGTATGAGGCACCATCTAGCGGTGCACCCTCGCACCTCGTTCTACCCGTCTTCTGAGAGACACATCTGCGAGATCTGCGGGGCTTCGTTAGCGGTGAGTTGGCTAATGTTTTATTAAAGACTAGCGGCCGCCCGCGGTTCCACCCGCGTGGTTCCCGTTCCCGTGGGAATTGATCAAAATCCTTTCTTAGCGGATGCCTACGTCATAACATCTACCTGCATGCCAAATTTCAGCCCGATCCGTCCAGTAGTTTGGGCTGTGCGTTGATAGCTATCTATGTCAGTCAGTCAGTCAGTCAGTCTCAGTAGATAGAAAGATACATTCATGTAGGCGATATACGTCGAAGCGTTGTCACCTGTGTCATGTGTGTCTACGCATGTAGTTTAAAGTAGGTTTTTAATGTCTTTTTTTATATTTTTTAAATGCTAAAAATAATAAGTCTAAGCTTGACGGATTCTGGCTTTCACTGGTAGGTTAATTGTTCTGTGTTCTATCTTAGGATTAAAGTTATATTTTTATCATAAAAAATATACAGTACTAACATGACAAAATTGAACTATGTATCTTGAACCATATAGCCTAATAATAAAGTTCAAGATGCATTGAAAATACAATACTTGTCTGATGCCTTGATACAGTACCATCCTAATTATACAGTTCCAAATGCATTAAAAAGACAGTTGTACTTGCCCGATTTCTTAAAGATATTCATTCATTCAGCGATAATCTGAAATTAATATTTGAATGTTGCCAGCCGGGCAGTGTTGCCAACCACCAGAACATGCACTCGAAGGAGAAGATGTACGCGTGCGACAACTGCGGCCGCGCCTTCCACGCGCTTATTAGCCTCAAGAGACACATGCTGGTGAGTAGGACGGAGAATATCGACACATGAGTAGAGAAACGAAACGACAAAGCTACACATATACACATACGTCATGTATTTTGACAACTGATTTGATGTGATCGTTTAGAAGTCAGTTATTACATCAAGAGATTGCTGGTTTGGTCCACGCACGGTACAGTCAACAGCACATCAACATACACTTTGGAATTTGCACCGGCCCCTTATGTCAGTGACGGCTAATATCGAACTGCTAGTGTATAGGTTGATGTGCTGTTGACTGTACAAACATTTTTGTGTACATTGTCTGTATCGGTCTGGGTGTTTCTATGTATTATTTACAAAAAAAAGTATCGGGGGCACATTCACCAGTGGCAAATATTGATGAACCTCTGCTTTTGTCTTCACTAATAAAAACATATTGTATATGTATCCAATCATAATATATTGCTGGTTATCTCCAAAAAATAATAAATAATAAAAAAGGCCATAAGCAATTTTTTTCTGCTTTCTTCATACATCCACATTACTTGTCGAGCTGCCAACGGACAAACCTGTTTACCTTGCCCCGCTAACAGTAACATAATATATGTATGTTGGTTAAAATATCACGGCTAGTCAATTATTTGCAGACGCACACAGGTGAAAGACCTTTTGCTTGCTCCCTCTGCGACAAGAAGTTCACTCAGAGCAACAGCATGAAGCTACACTTCAGGACGTTCCACCTCAAACAACCATACCCTAAGAGGTAAGATACTTCTTCACCCCCTATTAGGGCAGTAGTAAAATACCGAACTGCCTCCGTGGTATAGTGGTTAGAGCGTTGGGCTCTAAAACCCGGAGGTCGTGGGTTCGAATCCCGCGGGAAGCATTACTTTGTATTATTGTTGCCAGTTTGGTTAGGACATTGCAGGCTTGAATCACCACCCGGGGATGGGCTGGTCAATAGCCATAAGGCTAGCACCGGCTCGTCCTAATCGGGTGTGAAGGAGAAACCGGGGGAGTTTAGTGGGTAGTGGACGCTTCAGTCTCGAGTCCCACACACGGCCGCGGGTCTAGCTAGCCTGCGGTTATGGTGCATAAACGCATTCTCCTCCGAGAAAAAAAAAAAAAAAGGCTTGAATCACCTGAATGTCTGAAAAGAATGATGATTCCGTGCTTCGGAAGGCACGTTAAGCCGTTGGTCCCGACTATGTTCCAAGTAGGTCTGGTTTCCCTTGTAAGGGTTGCGGAGGTCAGATGGCAATCGCTCCATTGTAATAACCAGGCTTGTCAAATCTAGGATCATAGTCGAAGCGGACCCTGAGCTCAATACTAATAACTTTAGATATAAGTTAAATTGTAAAAATACCTAATAAAAATTTTCTATTCTATTCTATTCTAATACTGGATGCAATCGGGAATACGCTGGGATGATGATGATGACTTCTTTACCCCCTATAGGGCAGTAGTAAAATAGATCCCACCATAATCTGAACCTTGTGCAGTTGTAATACCAGCGAAAACCAATAAATAATTTTAACTTCTTATGCTCGTTAACAAAGAGCTTTTGACCGCCTCCATGGAACAGTGGCTAAGCCGCTCGGGTATAAAACTCGGAGGTTGTGGGTTCGATTCCCGCCTTGGGTCTGGATAGTGGTACAACTTCTTCGACTGGCTAGCCACAGGTGAAATCTGCCGCCATAACAGCTTTGGCTGTTTTCCGGCAGTGTTAATGTGGGAGCCAGTGCACTTGAAATCAAAGGCTCGAAGATCAGATGAGCCTACAGTCTGGCAGCACATTGAGCGACGCTTCCTGGTGAAGTGTCCTTCAATGGAATAGACCGCAGTAGCCGCTTACCACCAGCCCCCCTAGACAAGCGGCAATTATGACGTTCGTTATAGCTCAATTGGCGATAGCGAATGTCAAATCCCATACTTTCAACACGTGACTTTTCTATGGCATCTGTCAAATCCATACAATTTAATATGAGCGAATTTCGCCAGCTATGAAGCGATGTCATCTTGTCTAAGCCCCCAGGTCTGTCTGCCAACTGAAGTAGTTGCGTGATCACATTTCTACTAAACAGTAAAATATTATGCCAATGTTCGTTCACTATGCTCGAAACAAACCTATCTATTGTATAACATCTACCTATGGGATCTTAATCTTAGATTACTTTGAAATGAGACCGCACGGTGGTCCCGCCGTAGGTCATAGAGTTGAAATGTCAATGGTCAAATTATGATGTTATTTGTCACTTAAAGGATAGACAAATAACCCTTCTACCCCCAGGTATAAGATAAATTGCAATAACATACAACGAACATTTAATTTTAGGCACCCGAAGTGATAACATTTCATTTGTGCTCGTTGGCGTTATCGTACGGCCGAAATTTTCACTATTTTTAAAGCGTAGTTTTTCTATGAAATCGGTTGTTTAGAATATTGTTGTGCCCTGTATATTTGAAAAGAAGGTACAAACGATATTTGAAGTCATGTTTTGTTAATTTTATCCCTGTCACTTTTGGAAACCAGTGCCTTCAAGGAGGACCTACCGATTTATTTGTTTTTTGCCACTTTCCTATATTTAATTAGACTTTTACTTAGGAAGGAACGAATCGCCAAAGTTGAAACATATATCAAAATAATCTCTAGTATGTCTAGTTTCAAAATCTGTAGTGTCTAGGTGCTCCTAAGTGCTCCGAGGACTGCCATAGGTCATAGAAAAGACTAGGTCATATGTAGGCAAATTTGATACTTCAGGTAATTTTGTAATTTTGCTTTTTTTTTATGATGCAGGGGCCACCATCAAGTGTTATTTTCTTCGAATGCTTGTTCTAAACACCTGATTATCTTTGAAGTTTAAAAAAAATGAGGTAGATAGATCTCGTGAAGTGTTTGGCACCTGGCAGACTCTTTATCGGTTATTGAAAATATCCACATAAATAACTTGAGATATTTAATTAATAATATCTGCTAAGGGCTTAGAAGAAACTAGGGAGGACAAAAACCTCTAAAGATAAGCCCTGATGTGGCGGCAGTGGTTGATTCAAGGAAGGAAACTTTGCATTAAATTTTGCCATAGTTCTGAATTTTCTAATGAAATTACAGGTATTAGAAAATACTTAATTGACAAGTGTCGTCATTTTCTACCGAGCTTATCATCAGAGTGACAGGGTACAAAATAAAATTCACAAACATTAGATACATGCTATTGATACGGCCAAAATTCTTACTGAGGAAAATCCTTGGTATAAATTGCCTTCATACATACATACAAGGTTTTAATGAATGGATTAAAGGTGATTGAAAGTTCTATATTACCTGAAGAGGCCGCCTGATCTTTTAATACATTAGTTAAATTATCTGGAGAGGCTGTAACACTAGAAAACCTTCCCGAGAAGTGACCAACATTGATTTTTTTAAATATACTTACTTTTTCTTGATTCAGACTCACTTATTTCTAGTATGAGGACGTTAACGAGTAAGAAGAAGAGCCTTAGCAATATAAGTATTGGATTTATTATGTAGTTGGACGATATTGCAATTTTCAATAATGTAAATATTATTAATTACTATGTTTTCCTACCAGGCGCGGTCCGAAGGGGGGGGTCACAGGGGACATGACCCCCCCCAAAATCTAAGTCAAATTGAAAAATCTCAAAAATTTGCCAAATAATGTGGTGAATGGTGGTAATTCCATACCTATGTATAATTATTTTTGTAACACTTCCATAGGTTTCCTTTTTTTGAGCTTCTGAGGTAGTGAGTGACCCGGGCTGGTCAATAGCCACAAGGCTGGCTGGGCGGGTTTAGTAGGTAATGGACGCTTAGTCTCGAGTCCCACACACGGCCGCAGGTTTAGCTAGCCTGCGGTTATGGTACAAAAACACATACTCCTCCAAAAAAAAAAGGTAATGAGTGACCCCCTCCAAAATTTCAGGATGCGACCGCGCCTGTTTCCTACTATGTAAATAGCCTGTGTTTTTTATAAAATAATATATTCAGCTATGTATTATCTAGTAATTTTTACTATTTAAATGACAATTAAGCAATTCTCGTAAGTAATAAATAAATAAACCATTTTTTTTTGTTACCCATGTACCGACCTTTTTTTAAGTTTCAGATAAATGCTTATTTTTTCAAATATATCTATATTTTATATTGAAATTATATATATATTTACTTGTTAATACTCTCAGAACCTTGAAACAAAAAGTTTATGGGTAAAAAAGTAAGTCTTTTAGTTTTAATCCGACCCGAAACGCGAATGACCGCCCTTCTTAAGAAACGGGACCACTGTGGACCGGTGCGCGGTTTTTAAAGGCGGATCTACGCTTACAAGCCGAGCACGAGCGGAGCACGAGCCGACCCAAAATTCGTGTAGTATAGACCAACTTCGAGCCTCGAACGAGCGCCTTTCGAGCATTTGGCTCGTGCTCGACTGTGCTCCGCCTATTTTCGGTTTTTTGACGAACACAAAGGGCGAAAGGCATCGCGAGTGATTGTTGTAGGCTCGTTGTGTGTCCACACTGTCACCGCGAGCAGAGCGGCTCGGCTTGCGCTCCGCTCGTGTTCGGCTCGTAAGCGTAGATCCACCTTAATATTCTTCACTTTATCTTCAGAAACAGAAGAAAGAAAGACCAACAGCTGCAGCCCCAGGAGAAACCAGTAGAGTCTAAAACCGATGAGTCTGATGAAAGCCTGCCGCTTTTACCCGCGCCTGACACCAACACTGAGATCCGTTACCTGACACTCAGTTAAACAGAAGATTACTAATATGATAAACATGTGAGGGCTAAAATATTTTTCCTATTATATCTTCTTTCCTAAAAAAATGCCAATACCGTAGAATAAGGAAATAAGTTACATACGGATTGCTGTGATTTGAGATACTTTTATCTTTTGAAAGCTTTTGTACTTTTTTCTTTGATCAAAACTATAGTTAAGCATATCTGTTAATTTATGCTCTAACATATTTTTTTTTTCAATCCTTCCGTAATGAAAAGAATGGATAGCTATACTTCAAGACTTTATTCACTTGACAAGATCAAAAACGGTAGCCCTCATCCAACCATTGATGTAGAAACTTCTATTATGTATAAGCTCAAACATATTGTTACTCTTTCTCACTCTAGTAAATGACTGTTCTTGGTGTTAGAAAAGGATAGACACAGAGGAACCGTAACTCTTAAATTGCGGGAATAGCGTATTTCTATGTAAATGTGACATCTTTTTCATTAATTTATATACTATTAATTGGAAGATAACTCATATTTTATAATAATAGTTGTAGTACATAAGGACGACTGCAATAAATTGATTCAAAGTCAATGTCAATTTATTTATTTATGTGTAGATTGTGTAATCGTAAACATAAGTGTTTATGTGGAGAATAACTATATCTTTAATCTTAATGAAATCAGTCAATAGTCTAGTATGGTATAGATAAGCAGAAGCTGTTTCTGAACATGCATTTTTGTCGTCATTTAGAGATTCAAAATATGCTCAAAAAGATAATATCGTAAATAAATCGAGTGGAGGGACATACAAGCATACAACGGTGAGACGTTATAATTTTTATTTTTATTTTCTTTTTTATGTAACAATATGACTGGTCCGATGGCGCATTGGTAATGATCCTGCCCTATGCGCCATGGGGTTCAAATCCCATTTAGGACAAACATTTATGTAAATAACATCGGTGTATATCGTGTCAAGTTACTTTTGGTTCAGATCAATGTATGTGATGTTGTCCAATATTTATGTTTTCCTTAGATGCCATATTAATAACGTTTTAATATGAAACGTTGTAAATAGATTCATAAAAAATATAATTTTATGCAATAAGAAGACATATTAATATGACTTTCTGTTTTTGATTGAATATTTTCTCCTAGATGTAAAAGTATGGCAAAAACCTGTCGCTAAATCTCTCTTTTTAACTAAAATAATCTATGAAAATGTTCCAATCCTTTAACTTATCTTTATTTAAATGTCTATTTAATTGTCAAGTTATATTTAGCTTGCATGATAGCAATGACGTTCAATATACAACTAGACACCCAATCTCTATGAAAAATTCCTCAAAAAACGACAATATTTGAGCGTGAATGGGAGTCTAGTTGTATATTGAACGTCATTGCATGATAGTCTTTATTTCAATAAGTGATCTTGTATGTAAGATAATTTTAGTGTTAGAATAATAAAATGTTTGTCATTAATCTATTGATATGGCATTACTAATAAATAAGTAATTTAAACAACCAAAATGTATTTTATTTGCACCTCCCTCAATACTTTCCTCAGTATAAAAAAAACTTCAAAAATAGATGACAAATTATTTTATTTCTAACCTCCAGAACACCATACATAAAAAAATATTTCTACCATATAAATAAACCTAAAGCTGCCATCCTTCCCTTTCACTCATCCAATCATACTCCATTTCACGCAAAAGAAAATATAAATTATTATACAAATCTTAATATACTGAACGTAGAAAATAAAACCAATAGCTTTATTGATTTACTTATATTGTAAATATAATTAAACGTTTATGGAGAGGTTATACGCGTTTCGTAATTGCTTTAGCGTTTAAAAAGACGAATTGATTGATTTGCTAGACATAATTTAAAAGGCAAAATACAAAATATTAAAAATAGAAGGTTATTTATGAAGATTGGAAGTAATTACCAAAAGACAAGTCCTTTTTATAACAATACCCATCAGTAATTTTAAGATAGGAAATAAAAGTCGATATCACTGTCTTTTTTGGCCATTGGCAGTTAAAAAAAAAACGGCGTCTATTATAAGTTATAACTGACAGACAAATTATCAGGAATTTACTAGACGTTGGTGGAACTGGCCCATATTAAGTAATGCAATATATGGTATTTTCATGGTTAGGGCCGGCACGTTCCTCTTTGGGTGTGGAGGAGAAACCGGGGGAGTTTAGTATTAATAAAAGTATTAAAATAAAAAACCTCGCCATATTGCGGAAAAATATTGGAAAAAATTTCTTTAAGTGGCAACAATCAATTAAAAAATTATAAGATGTCTAATATTATTGCTGTCTGTCAAAGTGTGATGTCAATTGGCAACCGTGCCTTGTTACTATTGGATATCGTGAGATATTTGTAAGTATAACCATAGCAACCAAGTGTTGCTATAACCATAGCTAATGTGGCGCCTCCAGAGCAGGCTTTTTATTTCCTTGGTCAGGCTATAAATTACTAACTAGAGTTGGTCTATTCTTTAGAGTGGTCTCGGCGTCACTTCGAAGAATCATAGAATATTAACTGTAAAAGTTACATAATAATATATGGCAGAAATAAACAGACGAGAAAAATCTTAATTCAATACTGTGATAGGCACTATTGGCAGTGTATTACGAAACGACCCCGCGTCCCCCTCACTGGCATTACGAGATTCTCTATAGAAATAAGATATGGCAACTCTATATAGCAATTACTCTATTGTTTGCAATTTTCCACTTGCATGAGATTCATAATTATTATTAAACCTAACATTTCTGTTAACTCTGAAAGGGAAAGGCGCTTATAAGGCAGTGTCGAAATAGTGCCCACCACAATTTGAACCTTATGTATTTATGATACCGGCTAAAACCAATTCAAAATTTCAATTGCCTATGCCTTATAAAAGGTAAGTGAGTCAGTTCCTGGGGTGTCGGACATATTTTTGTTACATCAGATGTAGCTAAACTTCAGTCGGTTTGCCTTCGTTATAGGTACCGGCAAACTTGTTAAACATCGGTCGACGGAGAGGGAGAAAGTTCGCGCATGTGCACTTGCGCGTGACCAAGCGCGCGCGAATCTCCCGAACGCCCGTGCGCGCTATTGGTCAAAGGTATGCTTCTGACCAATAGCGCGCAGGCGTGTCAAAATTCGTGTTCTGCGCATTCCCCACCCGATATTCAAGAAGTTTGCCGGTACCTGTACAATTTACCACAATATTGCGTATAATCTCATTATAGCTGTTGTTTTAATTTCCTTGCATATATTTAGGTATAAAAATGAGTAAATATAGATTTAGTAATTTACTTATTGCTTAATGCACATAAAATAAAATAATACTTGTGGTACTTAAAAAATAAATAAAATAAATATGTACAAAACTTAATCCAACGCAATAAAATGTAAAGATTAGATTTTTTCAAATTTGTAAAGCAGATTATAGCGTTCGTTTTGTGTAATAGCGTTTCTCATACAAAATATTTATTAAGGAGTTATGTCAACTTGAAGAGTTATACAATATAACAAATATCTTTTATTTCAGATAAAAATGTGATAATAATGATAAAATCATCAGATTTTTCCTGGTATCAAAAGGGTTTAAAGATCTTATTTCCAACTATAACCCAAAGTTGAAAGCACATACAATGGACTGACTTATTATTGTGCACTTCGTGTACACACCTGTACGATCATTTACATGTATACAGACTCATTCAAATATGAACCTTATTGCAATCGAATAAGATCTCATGTGTATACATTTTATTGCACGTGACTGTACATTATGCATAAATAGTGTACTTCTCAAATAAGCGCGTTTAAAGATAAATATTTAAAAATGAAGGGGCATGACGTTGTTTAATCAGAAGCAACTGAGATAAGACATAATTAGGCAATGTTTCATTAACCTTTAGGCTGCGTCCCCAGTAGGCACAGTTGTTAGCGGCAGACTCAGTTTGCGGCTTATCGATCTTTCCATGTATTAGAAACTTAGTGTCCACAGTGTTACCGCGTCCGCGATAACAGCCTTAGTTTTAGCATTGGCGTAATTTGCATTAAAATGATATTGCTCGTAGTAGTTGCGTAGGAGTGTTTTGAATTGTTTAATGTATGAATTGTCAAATTCACTTGCCTTCCGATCGCGCTACTGTTAACATCATTTCGGTAATAATTACATGTTATAACCAGAAGAAGCATTTTTTATTGCCCGCTGTATACCAAAATATACACACAGTTTGCCCGTAACGCTGCAAACTGCGTACAGTGAGCGCAAAACTAGCAAACTGTGGACACCCCATTTCTTATAAATGGAAAGGCGAACTAAATCGATAAGCCGCAAACTCAGTCTGCCGCTAACAGTTTCCCTACTGGGGATGCAGCCTTAGAGTGAGCGGCTGAATATTTGCCTATATTTCGCCTCCCTATTCAAACTCAAAGTCTCAGCTCAACTAAGACTCGGACTTGAGTCTTAAAAAAACTTTTAAGACTTTAGGACTCAAGTCTCTTACAACAATACAGCCGCTCATTGCGATGAGAACACAGTCTAAATCTAAAAGTACAAGAGCTTAAGTAGTTTTTGAAACCTACTCTAATAGAATACTCCCTAATAAATTATAATTACTAAGGAATTAAACCTTACACTAATATTCGATCATAATGGTTCTTACCTATATTGTTCACTGTATTTGCACGCCACTGTATATTACATTACTTCGACTAAACTTACAGTATTTTGTTTTGTTACTTATTTGATAGATAAGAAAAGTAGTTTTGAAACTTTTTTTTTAATATGAATTATTACTAATAGATTTAAAGTTGAGAGTTCTTACAAGTAAGTAAATGTGAGTGGATGACCAAAAAGGGACCTCAAGGGAAAATAATTGATTTCGGGTAAATCGCGTTTGAAGTTTCGTGATTTGTTAGAGGATGTATTACGCCTCGGCTCACAAAAAAATTTATAAAAAAAACTACGGTGCCTAAAAATATTCTGGTTAGACCAAAACAAAGCTAAAAGACCACAGACTCAAAAATTAAAAAAAAAACGGTTTCCAATCCCTCCAGGTCCCTTTTTGGTCAACCACTCACAAATGTTTGTTTATTTCTCTCCATAAGTCAATTTAGTTAGCCATTTTTCTAAGGTCACAAAAAAGAACGAATAAGGTATATAGGTCTTAAATCACCGTCCTGGCCGAAAACAAGTTCGTAATCACTAAAATGACTTAAAGTCAAAAATTAAGAACATTTCTTGTTCAACCAGGTATTGAAAAAGCACATAAATGTATTTTACAGTCTGTTTCAAACACGATGATATGCCTGACACATCCATAGAACGTAAATGTTTGCGTTTAGGAAAATGTTGACTTCGATATAAATACAAAGGGGTTCGAACATTTTTGTATGGAGCCTGGCATTCCTACATATCCGCCATTTTGAAAAAAATGTGATTTCGCGGCCAGTGATGAAACGCATGTCAATCGACAGAGTAATTCATTACAAACAAAAAGTGTTATGTGACAATATCTCTAAATGATACGGTTTCTGAGATATTTGCCTCCAAAAACAGAAAAATAAACAGAAAAAATATTTTTTTTTATTTAATGAATTGTCTAGCGTTAATGAATAAGAAAATTCGTCCGTGCTACACGAAACCGGTTCCACCTGCTTTGGTGCACAGCGAGACTCCCCGCGCCGTACCCCAAAATCCGCCATTTTGTATAACGTTTGTCATTCAATTTATGGACGCACGATTTTTTGCCTTGAATTGATCATAACGCCATGAATCTATTCTCGATCTGATTTGTGTGGCTAGAAGATCGATTTAAAGAAAAATAAAGAATTAAAAATTAAAGATTTTATTGAATTTTCTCTCGGTTTCACAATCTGTTTACATATTTTAAACTTCCCATCCGTTTTACATTTAATAAAAATCACAAAATACAGAATACTTATACACCCGACAAAAAGTAAACAAAATATTATCACCTAAGTATTTCATACGTAGATACGTCACGTAGTATCTTCACCTAGATCAGATCAGATTGCATGCAAAGATCGTATGAAAAAAGCATACGTTACATACGTATGCCACAAGTTATTGGCGGTAAACAGAATAACCAACTCCATCAAAGTAAGATTACCTACTTAACCTCCTTACATATTATTATGATGACTAGGTTTAGTTTCAAGTTACATCAAATTGAGCGGTACGTTTGTACGTATGAAATAAGTGATAATATTTTGTTTACTTTTTGTCGGGTGTATAAGTATTCTGTATTTTGTGATTTTTATTAAATGTAAAACGGGTGGGAAGTGAAAAATCATCATCATCATCATCAGCCTGTGACAGTCCACTGCTGGACATTGGCCTCTCCAAATGCTCGCCATTGCACGCTGATCGGTCCTCGGCCACTCGCATCCAGCTCCTGCCAGCCATCTTGCGCAGATCATCGCTCCATCTGGCCTGAGGGCGTCTCACACTACGTTTACCAAGACGCGGTCTCCACTCTAGAACCCGTTTACCCCAACGGTTATCGGTTCTACGGCTGATATGGCCAGCCCACTGCCACTTCAGCTGGCTAATGCGGCGAGCTGTCGGTAACTTTGGTTCTCTGCCGAATCACATAATTTCGGATGCGATCCCGCAGAGAGACGCCGAGAATAGCTCTTTCCATAGCCCGCTGAGCGACTTTAAACTTGTGGACTAGCCGTGCCGTAAGTGTCCACGTTTCGGCTCCGTATGTCATGACGGGTTGGACGCACTGATTGAAGACTTTCGTCTTTAGGCATTGTGGAATCGACGATGAGACGACTCAACGTAGTTTTCCAAACGCTGCCCAACCCAACTGAATTCTTCTATTCACCTCGTCCTCAAAGTTGTTTCGACCCAACTGCAATGACTGCCCAAGGTACACATATTTTTGAACAACTTCGAGGACGGCGCCGTGAATGGCAATCGGTTCCGGTAGAACATGTTCATTGAACATAACCTTGGTTTTGTCCAAGTTCATCCGTAGGCCGATGCGTAAAGAAGAATCAGCCAGGTCATTCAGCATCTGTTGTAGGTCCTGCAGCATCGCCGCTATTATGACGATGACATCTGCAAATCGCAAGTGAGAGATGTATTTGCCATTTATGCTGATGCCACGTCCTTTCCAGTTCAGCGTCTTAAACATATCCTCCATTGCATTTGTGAACAGTTTCGGAGAGATCACGTCCCCTTGTCTCACTTCTCGATGCAATGGTATAGGATTTGTCTGCTGATTTTGTACTTGGACGGACATGGTGGCTGCTTCGTACAAACATCTCATCACTTGGATATATCACCAATCTACTTGGCAACGCTGCAGGGACTCCAGAACAGACCAGATTTCAAACAGTGTGAATGTGGTCTATGGTGCCGTATCCGCTCCGAAATGGGTTGGGCTGGGGCCTGTTCCGGTAGTTGAAACTCGTCGAGTCTTCGCGCAAGACGGTTCGTGATCACTCTTGAGAATAGCTTATAGACGTGGCTTAGAAATGAAATGGGTCGATAGTTCTTCAACAGGCTTTTGTCACCCTTTTTGAGTGAAAAATATGTAAACAGATTGTGAAACCGAGAGGAAATTCAACAAATCATCTTTAATTTTTTATTCATTATTTTTCTTTGATTATTATCTATCTCCTGGGCGTCGTTTGGCTGAAATGATGATGATGATGCTCTATCTTCTAGCCATACAAATCAGATCAAGAATAGATTCACGGCATTATGATCAATTCAAGGCAAAAAATCGTGCATCCCTAAATTGAATTTCAACGTTATACAAAATGGCAGATTGCGAGGTGCGGCGCGGGGAGTCTCGCTGTGCACTAAAGCGGGTGGAACCGATTTCATGTAGCACGGACGAATTTTCTTAATCATTTACGTTAGACAATTCACTAAAGAAAAAAAATATTTTTTTCTGTTTATTTTTCTGTTTTTGGAGGCAATTATCTCAGAAACCGTATCCTTTAGAGATATTGTCACATAACACTTTTTGTTTGTAATAAATTACTCTGTCGATTGACATGCGTTTCATCACTGGCCGCGAAAACACGTTTTTTTCAAAATGGCGGACATGGTAGGAATGCCACGGAGGTTAGATGCTCTTTGAATAATAAAGAAATAGATCAACACTAAATACTGTACATTAATAACGATTTAATAAGAGTCATGGTGTTTTTTTTCGGTTTAGAGAAGTTTTATGTACATTTTTCTATAAAATATAAAAATTATATGAGACGTAACAGGTTACGTTCTATGGTCTTTTATACCAGAGATGTGACTTAGGTTTTATTATTAATCGATAAAAATCGTGAATAATCGAAACTATAATTTAAGGGAAAGCATAGTGGAATATTCGTAAAAAAATATTGTATACTGTAATTAATAATACCGTCAATTTAAAATCGATGTTCACAATGTACAAAACTAACACGTTACTATTTATTGACCGAGTGAGCGAAGCGAGCGAGGGGTACAAATCATTTTTGTATGTACATATAAAGGTATGTATGTTTGTTCCGCGAAAATTCTCGAACGGGTGATCTGATTTAGACGAAAATGTAGGAATAGTTAATATAATATTTAAGTTTGTTGACCATCGGTTTAGTAGTTTTTGTAATATTCACGTTTTTGTAAGAAAATAAATAATTGTATTTTAATTCTCTGGGTCTGGGGAAAGTGTCCAGGAATATTTAAAAAAATGCCTCTATCTGTATCTTCCAACTGTCATAGTTATCTTTTGTTAATAATTCAATACTTACATACATTCGCAGACATGATTCGGTCGTACCCTTTTTTAAATAATTTTCGATGACTCCTTTCTTAGTTACATGTACCTACTCACTCTTTATTTTCGCTGGACCTGGGCCCATAACCTTTGTAGGGGTAAATATCAGATAACACAGTTTTAAAGAGAAATATTTATTGTACATAAATAAGAAAAAAAAAAGTATCAGCCTATTAATATCCCAATGCAGGGCAAAGGCCTCCATCCTTGAAATCAAGTTATCGCTACAATGATGGGTATTGGCTTAATCACCACGCTTGCCAAATGCGGATTGGTGATCACAAACCCGAGCTGTGTCCGAAAAAACCGACACAAAGTTAGCTCGACCCGGGAATTGAACCCAGGACCCCGAGATCTCGGCCCGGTACCTAAACCACTAGACCATTGAGGCGTTTGAACATAAATAATAACTGGAAAATATTTGTTTTATTGTCTTTACACTCTTACAAATATTTTCCTGTTATTATTTATGTACAATAAATATTTCTCTTTATAACTGCGTTATCTGATATTAACCTCTACACTAGCTAATATCAAAGTAGAAAAAATTAAAATTTATCATACATTATAAATCTATACTTTGAATCGATTGTCATAAGCACTAAGATATAATCGATTGGTTATGCAGGTTGACACATGAGGTCACGTCTCTTTAATTGTCAAAGATTAGGTGTCACCCATATCATCGTGTTTGAAACAGACTGTAATGTAACTGGTACTTTGCTTTCTTGGCATTGGAAGACTATTAATAAAATTAAAAATATTGACTACAGTTCATCAAAAAGTTTCCTTTAAACTACTTTTCTATTTATCTACAACATTAAATAGGATTATTCCACTTAGTCCCACTGGTAGGACAGACCGGAAATTTCAAAATCATAATATTGTGTTCTTTGACTAAATTGTCAAAGTATGACTTTACTAATGGTACAGTCAAAAGCACGTCAGACGACTTTGGACTTTGTACCGCTCTTATGTCTGGGGCATAAATGCTATTATCGAACTGCAAGTGTTTACCGTGATCAAGAATCAAGAATCAAATTCATTTATTCAATTTTGGCTCGTATTATAGCACATAATGAATGTCAAATTTTACATGTCACAAAATTATGATAAATTTAATAATAAGTCGATAAAAATAAAAAAATGTCACAGATTAGCAATAATCATGACTATGATTCATGAGCTGGTTCAAAAAAAAATTTCTTTTACTACTGAGAAGATACCAGCAAGAAACTCAGGAGTAATTCTTTCTTTTTCTTTTTTAAAATTTGTATTTGTTACAAAATAAAATATTAAAGTTGTATACAAAATGTGCTGTTGACCGTACCTAAGTGATAAACTTGTGTAAAACAAATCAAACACGTATATACAACTAGTGGTACAAAATAGGCCGTAAAATTATGAAACGTCCGTTTCGACCTACCAGTGGAACTTGGTAGGCTAGAGTGGAATTATTATAGCACTAATAGACTATCGTGACCTACATAAATGGTGACGTCATGAACACTTCTTGACCATGTTCAGAGGTAATTTCGTCGACTTTCTTTCTTCTATTTCTGTAACATAAAAAACAATGTTGATTATATGTAAATAATAAGACTATGTTATGTACGGACGGCAACAGATCAAACTACCCTCATCATCATCATCATCAGCCTATATACGTTCCCACTGCTGGGACACAGGCCTTATCTCAATTGTGAGATAGTGTGGTCCGTACTCCACCACGCTGGCCTAGTGCGGGTTGGTGGAGGGGTGCGTAAGGCAAGTGACCAACCTTAATGTCAGATGTTATCAAGCCGCCAAATGGCCTCTGACTAGGCTTGACGACTAATATTTACATTATAGTAAATATCAGCCGGGACCAACAGCTTAACGTGCCTTCCGAAGCACGGAGACGCTCGAAATTAATGTCACTAAATATGGTCAGAATGGTCACCCATCCATTAACCGACCGCGGCGTAGGTAGCTTGACTTTCGTTATCGCTAACGAACCACTGTCACAGCTGCGCCACGAGCGCCTCCCAAACTACCCTAATCTGTCAAAAATTCTCAATTGAAAGAGAACTCTATGTAGAAATATGACAGATTAGAGTTAGTCCAAGTGCTTTCGACTATACAGTCAGCGTCAGAAAAATCTGAGTACCATGTCACACCAACTATTGCTTTCTTACATTAAGGCACGTCTAACGAAACATGCGCTATAGCCGGTGTGACATAGTTCTAAAGCGTTCAGATATTTCTGACAACAAATATCATTAAAAATCAAGTCACCGTTACATTAACGGGTATGGTAACTATCTTAATCACCACGCTTACCAAATGGGCCTTGGTGACCACAAACCCAATCAGTGCTCGAAAAATCTAATTTTTTGTCCTACCCAGAAACTGAACCGAAGACCCAAGCTCCAATGGCCCAGTACAATATGTATTATGAACTCTTTATATCTTCTTACCTCTTATAAGGCTTCTTTAGATGTATGGTGCGGTAGTGGAGACTTAAACTGCCGTTTTGCGTGAACCGTTTCTCACACAGACTGCATTCAAATGGCTTCTCTCCCGTGTGTACCTGTTAATACAAGTAAACAATTATATAATTATATTTTTTATGATAAAGGGAGACCTGAGATGTGTGACTACTGATATAGTGATTCACTATAGCCCATACATTGCGACAGCGATAGCGTAATTCGCTAACTTCAAATTGTATGGATTTGAAACGTGCCTCAGAAAAGTCACGTGGTCAATCGATATTGAATTGAAAGTACGGGTTTTGACATTCGCTATCGCAAATTGAGCGATAACGAACGTCATAAATGCCATTTTTCTAGGGCCTCTGCCCCCCTAGACAAGCGGCATTTATGACGTTCGTTATAGCTCAATTTGCGATAGCGAATGTCAAATCCCATACTTTCAACACGTGACTTTTCTATGGCATCTGTCAAATCCATACAAATTGAACTTAGCGAAATTCGCCAGCTATGAAGCGATTTCATCTTGTCTAAGCCCCCTGGTGTGAGACCAGATAACGTCCATCTTGAACCTTCGCTTCGCTATCGCCATACGACGTCATGATGAAGAGGAAAAAAAACGCCTATCCAAAAGGTACAAACTACATGTTTATCATTAACCTATGTACTCACCACGAGATGGTTCTTGAGCATATTGTTGGTGGTGAAGGAGCGTCCGCACGTGTCGCACGTGTACATCTTCGACCGCGTGTGTTGGTTCACGTGCGCCGCCACGCTGCCCGGCTGTGGGGAAAACAATGGTTATAAGTCCACTGTAGGAATACAAAATATAATAATAAATCTATACTAATATTATAAAGAGGAAAGATTTGATTGTTTGTTTGTATTGAATAGGCTCCGAAACTACTGAACCGGTATGAATAATTCTTTCACTGTTGGAAAGCTTCACTATCCCCGGTGAACATATGGTACTTTTGATACCGGAAATGTGGGGGGAAGGGGGGGATATTTCACTAAGGTTCGCTTCATAGTGTGATACCCGCCGCGTTATAAACGGTTAGAGAAAGAATTGACCTCTGAAAATAATAATTAATACAAGTTTATTTTTTTGCAAAATTTTATGCAGAATATTTAATTACACTATAATCGTGTCAGTTGTTTAAATATGATTATTGTAGCACATACTGTATAGCGTACCGGGTAACTTATATCGGGTTGGGGGTAGTATATACTATATTGGGTAGCAGATAGTATGTATTAGATAGCAGGTATAATAGTATGTATCGGGTAGCAGTTAGTATGTATTAGATAGCAGGTATATTAGTATGTATCGGGTAGCAGTTAGTATGTATTAGATAGCAGGTATATTAGTATGTATCGGGTAGCAGTTAGTATGTATTAGATAGCAGGTATATTAGTATGTATCGGGTAGCAGTTAGTATGTATCAAATAGCAGGTAGTATGTATCATGTAGCATGTAACGAGTAGTGTACGTACGGCGACGCGCGCGCCGCAGATCTCGCAGACGACGCGCTCGGCGGGCGAGTAGAGGGACGTGCGCGGGTGCTGCGCGTTGTGGTGCTTTGTGTACGCCTGCTGCGTCTTGAAGTGCTCGCCGCACTGCCGAGGTAATTGACATCACTACATAGTATAAAGTCGCTTTCTCTGTCCCTATGTCCCTTTGTATGCTTAAATCTTTGAAACTACGCAACGGATTTTGATGCGGTTTTTTTTTTACTAGATAGAATGATTCAAGAGGAAGGTTTATATGTATAATACATGCATAATATAGTAGAGAAACACAGATAATTTTAGAGGTTTTTAATTTAAGGTCGTAAATAAACACATTTTTTTGCGCTTACATTGCAAACGCTGGCTGAACCCTACGAGATAGATCAAAATAATGTACTACGGTATTGTTCACCTTAAAACGGTTTACAAAAAAGTCCGCGATGGTATATGTCTATCTATTAGGGATAACCCACAATAACCATTTTTATCCTTTACTAATGAGAAAATAAGGGCATATTTACGGATAAGCGATTTTTTGCAATACAGTGTTAATCCTTATCCAATTAAGTACCTTAAATAAATTGTGCATGTAATATAGATCAATATGGCTCTTTACAGCATGCAATTTAAATGAATACTTTTGAAGATATTACAGATTTAAATTGCAGGGACATAGCGGTTGCGGCGGTACCGACCGGCCGGGGGGCGCATGGATGATGGATGAACGTTACTCTTTCACGTAAAAAATACTGAATTGATTTTAATGAAACTTTACAATAATATAGCTTATACATCAGAATAACACATAGGCTACAATTTACAAGATATTCCCGCGGGATAACGTCCTATAGTTCACGCGGGCGAAGCCGCGGGCGGAAGGCTAGTCATTAATATTAGAAACAAATAAACTTGTAATAGGGGTCAGTTTGCCAGGCCACAAGGCTGGCACCGGCTCGTCCCAATCGGGTGTGAAGGGGAAACAAGGGGAGTTTAGTGGGTAGTGGACGCTTCAGTCTCGAGTCCCACACACGGCCGCGGCTCAAGCTACCCTGCGGTTATGGTGCGTAAACGTATTCTCCTCCGAAAAAAAGGACACCTACCCGGGGATAATACGTCCCTTTCTGGTGTGATAGGCAACCGCTAGAGTTTAAGGGGTATTTAATCGAACTTCTATAGACTGAAGTCACATTCATGGCCGCAAAATAACAGCGAGCAAACATACCAAAGAAACATTCCCTCTGTAAATGGGATTAACAGACTTTAACATTGTAATTATTGCAGTAAACGTTATCAGTCTCATTTATTAACAGGAAACCTTTGTTCTTTGCTTTAGGAGCAGTGCACAGTGGGATCATAATATCATCTACATATTGTAAATTTTATAAAAGAATCTCGTAAAAAAAATAGTTTTATAAAACAACCACCTCAAAAGTACCAAATACGAATTCCTCTCGTTAACCGACAATTCAGATAACCGGATTATAACTAAAATCTATGAATACTCACAATATAGCACGTAGTCGGTTTCGAGTGTCCAATGCGTGAGAACGTCTTGGGTAGATCCCGTTTCCTTACCGCGCACAGATTCTCACCGAGTTTAGGTTTACTGTAAAAAGAAAATAAGCTATAGGACGACTTTCAAATGAGTACTAGCAGTATGGTTAGCCAAGACATGATTTATGATATTAAACAGCAAAAAAAAATAAGTATATTGTTTTAAGACATACCTGTTCTGGTCTTTTGGTTTCTGAAAGAAAAATATTAAACGTTATTCACGAAATTTTTTAACTTTATGCTTTATGTGCAAAATTAATTCTGGCTGAAGCAATTGATTCCTCCTTATCAGATGTTTTTCAATAAATATTACGTCTAAAATATTTAGGAGCTACTTGATGTTTCGTTTAAATATCTTTATGAAAAATAAATACTCTAATGAATGATATTACTAAAAATAAATGAAGTTCCACTTACGTCTTCTATAGCTGCTGATATTATATCATCTTTGACTATGTCTTCCAGCACAGGATAAGTCTTATTTCTGCAATAATGAACAATGAACAAGAAATATATATTTTCGGTCAAAAAAAGCGACTTAAAACAAAAATGTAATAAAATTATTACAACTTAACTCTTAGCCAGGCGCTGGTAGATGAAATTTTTTATTGGTTTTCGCCGATATCACAACTACATAAGGTTCAAATTATGGTGGTCACTATTTGGCCACTGTCTGGCTAAGTGTTAATGTACAGTCAAAAGCATGTCAGACTATACACTTTGGACTTTGTACCACTCTTATGTCGGGGGCATAGTGCTATTATCAAACTGCAAGTGTTTACCGTGATGTGCTGTTGACCGTACTAGTAATGATATTGTTGGAGTCTGTTATTTGGTTTTAAAAAACAAATAATAATAATAAAGATAAAGGAATGACTCACTGGTCAATGTGCATAGCGGAGTGAGCGAGATGGTTGTCGTAAGCTTCCTTCGTTCTGAAGTTAATTTTACACACTTCGCAATACACAACATCATCACTGTTCTTCATTGCTAGTTCCTGAAATTAATATAAAATCTGTTAGAATCTGATATTTGTGAGTAGTACACAGAGTAAATACTATGTAGAGTTCTCATGTGTTTTCAATCATGTGAAACCAACTCTACTATTTGCTTAGTAGTACCTAGTAGCATATCAAATAAAAATAGTGTGGCTACATTTTATATCTTTTCATATCGCAGCCCACTTGATAGTAAGCGCCCACTACCGCCTATTCTGTTGAGGGACTTAACCACGAAGCGTCGCACAATTTTGCTGCCACACTGTAGGCTTCTCTTTTCTTTCGAGCCATTTTGTATTTTAGTTTTCATCTGTGGAACTGCTAATTGGGCAGACGAACTCTAAAAAGGTTCTACCACCAATCATACCCAGGGCGGGAACGGAACCCAAGACTCCAGGGGTTTTGTTCCACTATGGCAAAAAATTATGATGTGATAATGATTATTACTGAGGTACACGCAATGACGTTTAATTAAAAAACTAGACTCCCAATCACGCTCTAATATTGTCCAAAGCAAAAGTCTGCCCACCCGACTACTGGGCAGAGTTTTCGTTTAGTTGTATACAATTGACATTAAACACTAACTGCCACGAGATAAGGTGTTAATTTGAACGAATGTGTTAGTGCCTTGCCACACTGGCGGATTGCAAGCGTTTTCAACGCGGAGCGGTCGCGCAGCGAACACGCCGCGTGCCCGCGGCGGTGACGTCGCGGCTGCGCGGCGGTGACGCCGCGGTTGCGCGGCGTGTTCGCCGCGGAGAGAAGCGTGGACGTCATGTTGTACACTCGCATACCAAAGTCCCGACTCCCCTTTTATTTTTATAAGATTTTTTTTTATTCTGAATAGAAAGGCTTAATCACAAATGCGATTATGTCGCCCTTTTATAAGATTATAATTATTGGTGTACTTATTTACCTACCATACAACTCGGCATTTGTTTTTCTTAATTGAATTTTTTTAAACATGATATCTAATACGATCGTCACATAGGAATGCTGCCCAGCACAACTACAGCAGTTTTAACTTGACGTTCCTTAGATATAGTTTTGACCTGGCTTTGGATTTCGAATATTTATACTGCATTACTGTTGACCCTTTGTGGCACCTTTTTTGGTGTCTTTTTGTATTCATTATGTTTCTAGTGTGCATATTAATTCCTCCTCGGAATCCATTCTGTTACTGAATGTACGCTGACGTCGCGGTGCCGTCGCGGTTCCGCGGCGAACACGCCGCGCAACCGCGGCGTCGCCGCCGCGGACACGCGGCCTGTTCGCTGCGCAACCGCTCCGCGTTGGAAACGCTTGCAAACCGCCAGTGTGGCAAGGCACTTAATGTCATCTGTGTCAACGCCGCTCGGACGTTTTTTGAGGAATTTTTTTAGAGATTGGGTGTCTAGTTGTATATTGAACGTCATTGGGTACACGGCAACTTACAGGGTTATTGAGATGGCTGAGATGTTTAGTCTTCATGTGTTTGCTGAGGCCGAGCTCGCTGACGAACGAGTCGCCGCACAGCGTGCACATGTGCTGGCTTCTGTGCGTGCGCAGGTGCGTGTAGTACGTTGACAAGTGTCTGGAAATGTTTAATAACGTAATTTGGCGACCTGTTACCATGGAAATAATATTGTCTATGTAACCGGAATGATATCTTACAAAAATTGCATTTTTGAAAATGAACACTATCCCAACGCATTAAAGTTTATATTTGCTTGCGCCTGACGCGAGGCAAATCCGAGACGAGAAAGATATCAAGACGGGAGTAGCTTGTCTCGTTCTTTCACATTGCCAGCACGCAATGACAGTTCATTCATAGTTAGAGTGACCATGAATACTAGGTCTATGGCAAGGACGGTCTCGATTCTCGTTCTTTCATATTGTCAGTATAAGAAATGTTTTTGGGCAACAATTTTGCCTGACCAAGAACTTAATTTAACGCTTGTATTTAAATGTTATTTTTACAATAATGTACAATTGTATATTTACTTATTTTTCGTTCAATGTATTCTTAAATTTGAAAAAGCGTATATGTCATAAATTGTCTTTTTTTTTTATTTCATAAGGTAGTTACCCCGTAAAGCATTATGTGATGAATAAGACCAGGAGCCGTTCTATCACATTTTTTGCACTGTCTACATCATTTTATAACATCGTCTTAAACAACACAGCTCTCTATAAACTTATATCAACGGTTGAATATGAAGTTTTGCTGCCGACACAACCGACTGTTGAAATATTTTAACATGAATTAAAAATACTATTATTAGGCAGATCCGCAGATTGCATGTTTGAATTTGTCTCACTTAACCGAAACTTATTGTCACCCTATTGGAAAGGGACAAGCTGCTCTGTCTGACTGTTCCGCTCGGCTCGTTTTTTAGCCACGAGAGCACAGTCTAGTTAGTTATATTACGTTTATGCCTGTTACTTTGTAAAAAAAAAACAACAATATAATTTCAAACTGAAATGTGTCAATCAATCTCATTCTAAAGCTTAGCGTCCACAGGTGCGCATCGCACGCAGCGGACGCATCGGACGGATCGCATCAGACGGATAAATTTTACGGACTGCGTCCACTGTTCGGCAGTGATCGGATTGCCGACGCGAGTATCAGCAATCCACTGATCCTCCACTGATCCGCATTCCATATGACGTCATCGGTACGCATCGCATGGTAGGCATTGCCGATGACGTCATACGGAATGCCGATCAGTGGACGCTGTTGTATGAGTTTTTATACAAGGCAAACTAAAATCTGTTGCGTGCGATGCGGACCTGTGGACGCTTACCTTTAAGAGGACCTATCACATTGGCTTAAGACTACATGTGTATAGGTACATACATCTTTTTGCACTTGACTGTACATCCGGTCATAGACCACAGGATAGTTGATTGTCATTGATTTAAATTGCAAATTTATTATCACCAAAAACAATTATTAAAATCATATTTATTTGTGAAATCACTATTGGTAGATCAGAGACAAAATGCTTGTAACTTACCTGAACTGTCTGTTACAATGAGGGCAAGTTCGTATAACGCCATTGTGGAATTCTTCATGCATGTCTGCGCTCGTTCTGAAAATAAAATGAAGTTTTTAAAATTAATTAAATATATTATACTTTATTCTTCCAACACATATCACTATACTGGTTTGTTAACGAACATATTCACGAAGTTTGCTGATATATAGTGCAGTATCCATCATCGAACTACTACACTCGGTCAGGGACTCCATCCGTATACAGTGGGGATACCGCGCGTACGAACTAAGCGATTTGCTTCATCTTTCTTGACACGGACTGCGCGGGAGTGGAATTCTCTGCCGGGATCTGTCTTTTCTACACAATACAACTTGGGGCTCTTCAAGGCCAGAATTAACGGGCTTTACCTAAGCAAGCGCGGTCCATCGTAGACCGCATAGTTGTTTAACATCAGACAACTTTGTGGTCAAGTGCTGGCTTAGTCCAAACATAAAAAAAAAAGTATCGCGATATTTGAAATAATTCGAAAGGTCACCACAGTAACCAGGCATCACTTTTAAAAACACACAATACAAATATGCCTTTTTATTTCATGTTTCAATCAGACATGTTTGTTCGTGTTTGTCTTTAGTATTATGAGCGCGACGTGCATAAGACGAAAGAAAAATAACCATTTATTGGCACTCATAAAATACTAGAACGAACAACTAAAAATATTTTTTTACTTACTCTGAAGAGCAGACGAGATCGCAGCGCAGGCATTCGTACTTGGTGTAATGGAGCCGCACGTGTTTGCCCAGTTGGAAGTTGCGCTTAAACGACATCTTGCAGAAATGGCAGACTATCGTGTAGGCCTGTTAAAGAAGTTAAAAAAATCTGTATTGAAAAAAAGTTACATAATATTTATTTACTCTTCATTCTGTTTTTTACGTTTTTTTTTTTATGTCGAAGTTGAGATTTTGAACGAAACTGTTAAGGCGTTACCTTGTCGAAGCAGGCATCAACTTCGACAGAAGCAGAAGGTTTGGCTTTAGTTGAAAAATTCGATGCCATGAAGGAAGTAAAATAAAAATCATAGTATAGCCCGACTAATAAAATAAGAAACCTGGGTCATGCAGACAAATATTAGAACTAATTTCTTCAAGTGGCAACAATCAAATAAAGAAAACAATAAGATGTCATTCATTATTATTCTGTCAAAGTGTGATGTCAATTGTCAACCATGCCTTGTTACTATTGGATATTGTGAGTTATTTTTGAGTATAACCATAGCAACCAAGTGTTGCTATAACCATAGCTAATGTGGCGCCTCCAGAGCAGGTTTTTTATTTTCCTGGTCAGGCTATAATCATAAATATTAGAAAAATGTTTTGTGGTTTAGTATTATTTTAACTAGATCGCGATAATGCACTCAAAATCTCTTCTACAAAAAAATCAAAATATTTATGTAGGTATATCTCTATAAATAATATCAAATTATAATTTTTTATATATATATAATATACATTATATATGTTTTTTTTTATTTTTTTATGTTGTGCCGTCTTGTTTACGTTGTTTTTACTTATGTTTGTTTTAGGTGGTGGAAGTAAAAACCTCAAAACTGTAAATAATATTTTATTTGGTTAAATCTTTAAATTTTTCATCGTGTCTCTTTAAACACTTGACATTGGCAGAATCACCGCGTCGAACACAAACGCGGGAAAGAGTCAAAAAAAAAAAAAAAAAAAAAAAAAAAAAAAAAAAAAAAAAAAAAAAAACCATGCCTTGTTACTATTGGATATTGTGAGTTATTTTTGAGTATAACCATAGCAACCAAGTGTTGCTATAACCATAGCTAATGTGGCGCCTCCAGAGCAGGTTTTTTATTTTCCTGGTCAGGCTATAATCATAAATATTAGAAAAATGTTTTGTGGTTTAGTATTATTTTAACTAGATCGCGATATAATGCACTCAAAAACGGTCCTTGTAAGAATAAATTCAGCAGGAAAAGTCGTAAATAACTTCTATAATAAACAAAAGTAAAATTACCTCATTATGCCTCAGCAATCTATGCCGCTTATAAATATCCTCCTTCCGGAAGCCCTTAATACAATCACTGCATTTGTACGCCCACAGGGGGTACTTAGGATCATCAGCCCTTGCTTTAAACTGTTTCAACGCCTCCTCTTCGTTCAACAGAGACTTTCTCCAATGATTTGAGTTCAAGAAACTCTCTGTTGGCTTTTTCTTCGGTTTATTAAATTTATAAGTCTTCTTAGGCTTAGCGATGGCTACGGCTTTCTCTTTAGCCGATTTAGATTCACTCGATACTTTCTTCTCTTTAGACTTAGAACTGCTAGGAACAACAACGGGTAGAGGTTCAACAGCTATTGGCGCACTTGGAAGACTCAAATCACTAGGCCCTTCATCCATATCATTAATAATATCATTGTCATTATCATTACCATCATTGTCATCACAGGACATGTCCATTTCATCACCGCTGAGTACAGGCTTGTACTCAAACATGTTATAATCTTCAGGTTCATCGACTTTGACAAATGAATCTTGTTTAATTTCTTGATTAGCTTTTTCTTCTTTTTCTTTTATTTTCTTTAGGTCTAAATTATCTTCTTCATCATAGTCTGATTCTGGTTCGCGGTGATGTACTCGGATTGTGAAGGTTTTGACTCTCTTTGTAACTCTAAGGATGTCTAGTGATGATGATAGGGATGCAAGCTTGCAGTGAACGTCGTATATGCGATCGCGATTTAACTGTGGATTATAATTAATTTATATCATTTAAGACTGTAAAAACAAAAAAACAGTTATGTAACAAAAACATCAATGACAATACTCGGAATTGGACAAAGGAACTTCATTTACGAATTGAATTCTTATTGGAGTTCAGGATTCTAAGGGCTCTTTCAAATTAGACGTTTTGTGTCTGATGGCTGCGGTACGGTAGCCGCGCACAAAACGTCTTATTTGAAAGAGCCCTAAACAAAGCTTTGCCAGAAGAGAAAAGATTGAAGTAGAGAAGTAAGGAGGTGCATGGTTGCAGTAGCGTAGCCCGGTAGCGGTCCGCCCCGGGCAGCACTTTTTAGGGGGCGGCAAAATTTCCTGGAGGAGCAAAAAAAAGAAAAATAGGGGCGACAGAATTGTAAAAAAGGGCGGCAGAATCGTCTTCCGCCCCCTGGGCTGCTTTGCTGGAGGAGCAAAAAAAGGGCGGCAGAATTGTCTTCCGCCCCAGGCGGCTGAGACCCACGCTACGCCACTGCATGGTTGCATTAACTCACCGGTCCTTTCCGCAGAAGTTCCTTCAACATTTTATGACTCTGGGTACATTTCTTCTTAAACTTGTAGAACTTGTGAAGTAATGTGGCACATTCGTAGCAGCAGTAGTGGGGAAGACCATCTCTTTTATTAAACTTGAACTGAAATATGAATACAAAACCTTTTTTAAGTAAAGCAGCCAGAAATATAATATAATTCTTCAAATGGATATAATTTTGTGTTGGGTTTTAGTGAAATTAAATATAGTTGGCATTCTATGGCTGATATGAAGAGAAATATAAAACTTGCAGGGGATTTTTTCTATTATTCTATTATTCTACGATTGGGTATCTACTCCTGAGTGGAGTGATTTTCTAAACCGACTTACATAAAAAGCAAGCAGGCATATTCTGCAATTATAATATGACTTCAAGAGTCAAAGTCAAAGTCAAAGTATTTATTTTGCAATTTGATTTACCAAGAAATTCTTTTGCACAAGAAAACTAAATGCATTAGTATTGAGCACAAGCTTACTCATCAGAATTTAATATTTAGAATAAATTGTGTTTAGGGCAAGATTAAAAAATTGTGTGTCTCCTAAGACACATACATGGAGGTCCTGAATTTCCACTGGAAAATTTCAACACGTTATATTTGCCTAGTAATTGAAAACTTTTAATTAAAAAGTTGATTTTTAACATCAGTAACCAATTTAAACTATAGTGTTGACTGCTGAATAGGATTTCTAGATCTATAACTTCTAGCTTAAAGACATAAGTAGTTAGAGCTAAATAGCCACCTTTTCTCATTATTCTATCAGTTAACGAAAAGTTCGGTTAAACCTACAGACTAATGATGCGCAAAGCAATTTATTGGAGAAGACAACGGTAAAACATTATGACTGATGTGGTTGTGATCATGGAAGATTATGTATTAATTATATAAATTACAGATGTGAAATGATCATGGAACTTAGCTATTGAATTAACAGTAGACTAAACAAGATTGTTTTGGGTAAAAACACTGAAAAAACACTTTACCTCAGAGTCCATTATTTCTTCGTAATAATACGTCAATTGGAATTGATCAAACTTATACATCTTCACTTTTGTTGCAAGACATATTCTACACGCTTTAAGGCTAGACATTTTTTTGTATTTATTTATAATACCAAATTATTTTGAAATAAATGAAAATTCCTCTGAAATGGGCCAAAAAACGAGAACGGAGCTCATCATAGATAAATAGAAGACTGATCATAGAGAAAATTATTATAGATAGATGTCATGTCCCATTTGGTCTGTGGCTTAGAGTAGAACTCTGTGGTCATGTCATAGACAGCAAGTTATTTTCCAGCCATTTTCCAGCCATTTTCCAGCAAAGATACCAAAGAGAGATTTTTTTTTTAATTTTAACATTGTTTTACAATGATAAGTTTCAAAATAGGCGCACATGCATTATTGATTTATTATTGCATTGACTAGAAAATAGGGTATAAAACTTGTTATAATCCCACTACTCTTTGTATCTTATTTATTATCTGTATTGTTTAAAGCCCGCTCTACACTTAGCCCGCGAATCGCGCGCGATGGCTGCGAAAGGGCGCGAACGCTAAGTGTGGAGCCGTCTCTGGTGCGTCTATGCCTACGAAGCGAGCACGAGCGGCGCACGAGCGGAGCACGAGTCGAACCGTTCTGCTCGCGTGACAAGTGTGGACGCACAATGAGCCTGCCACGAGCCTACGACGATCTCTCCTCGAACATAGTTTCAGCCTAAATATCGAAAAACCGGCACGCGGTGCGAGACAAAAAATTGTGTAGTTCTATCTCTTTCTTTTACGTGGTCTATCCGTATCGCCCTCTTTTTCTTGTGTGAATGCGATAGATACTATCAATTTGTATGCAATTTGTCTATAGTTTTCTCTGTCTACGGGCGGAGCACAGTCGAGCACGAAACGAATGCTCGAAGCGCGCTCGTTCGAGGCTCCAAGTCCGTCCACAGTACACGAATTTTGGATCGGCTCGTGCTCCGCTCGTGCGCCGCTCGTGTTCGCTTCGTAAGCATAGACGCACCATTATGCGAAACGGCTGCTCCACACTTAGCGTTCGCGCCCTTTCGCAGCCATCGCGCGCGATCCGCGGGCTAAGTGTAGAGCGGCCTTAAAGATGGCCTGACAGCTGTCTGTCTGACTGACATTGATCTGTGGATGGAATCATAGAGTATATTGAATATACCAGAAATAGAGCTATCAGTCAAGGATTGCGACTGCAGCGCGCCTAGCGATTAAGTCCAAAACTATTTTTTTTAATAACATAACTATAGATAGATGGACAACAACGTATACCTATACATACATACGGGTACTCATATAAGTTTTAAATTTTTATATTTTAGGTTATAATTAAAGACTTGAATGCTCAATGAATGAATAAATTAATATAGAAAAATTAAATAAATTAGCATTGAGCATTCAAGTATAAACTGAAAAAAACATCAAAATATTATGCGAAAGCCATTTATTTCTTTTATTAAAATAATCATGACACATTTTTTTTTCACTATCGTTTTTAACCATGTCCTGTCGTAAGCTTTTTAAAATTTTATTTGGTACACAAGCACTTTCTAATAAGAATAACTTAGAAACGCAACATAGGAGAAGAATAACCATTGTCGCCGGTATCCGAATCGTAAGGCAGATCAAGTCCAATATGCAACAGCAATAGTCAATCACAAAGGGCACGGTTATCGGAGTCCAAGGGAAACACTAAAGTCGTCGTGTAAATCCAAGTCGTATTAAATAAATAGCAGAAAACATAAAAACACTTTCGCATTCAATACAAATATGTTTGACGTCTGTCAGTAAAGCACAGACTAGGAAGGGATACTAAACCTTAGAGTAGAACACATGGAGATGCCCTAAGTAGGTACCAAACGTGTATACCTAAAGTTGGAACACAAAATGGCGCCACCAATGATAGCGCCCGACCGTAGTGCAGCCAATATTGTATATCGATATATTTATCGATACAAGTTTACGTGTCGATCATAAATGCACAATTTTGTTAGAAATCTATAAATAGTTTCTTATTTTCCTATCACAAAATATTGATGATGCAGTGCCTTAATATAACAATAGGTTAGTTATATATTATATTATTATAAAAATTTCAACTTCACATGGTTAATAAACCTATTACATTTTTCCAAAAATCCCAAACAAGATAAAGTGAAGATACTGTACTGTTTCATACTACCATCACGTAATCTTGTTATGTCGAGAGTTCTGTAAAACCAGTTTTCGTTGAAGTGTAGCGAGCAAACGTGCCTTATTTTATGTCGCGGATTTATATTTTCCCCACCTATTAACTCTATCTATTTCTTCTTTAATGTTTCACTTACAGGAAATCTGCAGAAATATACCATTGCAGAATACTACTATCTAAAACGTATCGATACATAAAAATATTGTGCCACATCACTAGCTGGAACACAATATGGCGAAACCGGCACGCGTCAAAAACTGTGTGACGTCACTAAAAAGTGTTGCCAAAATGGGTACAATGCAAAGATATCTGTCTCTTTTTTCATACGCAACAATCACTTAGATGAAAAGAGATAAGTATATATTTGTAAGGCAAGTGTCGATTCGATGTATATTCATATAAGCAATTTTTTGTATAGATCAATAGGGCATCTCCATATGTTCTACTCTAAGTACTAAACACGGCTGACATTTATTACGTTTCGTTCCATAAGATTTGCTCGATTACTTTAATTCAAAAAGGTTAAATATTCATTTAAATATACAGACCGACGCAATTATTAGCTTTTATTTTAAAATTAAAGTAATTTATATTATAATTTAGAATTAATGGTTGTTCATATATAAAATAATCATAAAATTATATTGACTCCGATTATTGTTGTTACTTAGAATGAACCGTAAAAGCAGTAATGCCAGCAAACAGAAGTTAGAGGAAAAGATACCAACAAAAAAAAACTAACTATAAATTTTTGTCAATTAGTGACATCTAGCGTTAAAGTCCATAAGTACAATTTGATTCATACAATCCGTCACACTTGCTCAGTGTCCGTCACTTGTTCGGAGTGAAATCACCCTGGATGGAATGATGATGGATCATGGATCTCGACTTTGTTTGTTTTTGTGAAAATTATCTGATGAAAATGAATCTGCTTTAATTATTAACTTTTGTGTTAATCTGATAAACTATTTTCAATGTGTAAACCTTCAGTATGTGTGATTTTAAAGTATGCAGGATATGTTTAAAAAACGATTCCAAATTCTATAGATTTGATGAATTTAAGTTAAAATCCTTTTACGAAGAACTGACGAGTTCGAGAGTAAGTATTCTCAAATATTTCATCGTTTAACATTGCATTTATTGATTAAGTTAGCCTTAAGTTAGAGATTTATATTAACGCAGAATCATAATTACTATTAGTCTCATTTTATATATTCCAAGTTGCTGTTTCACTTCCAATATTTATTATTTTTACAGCTAGCTTTTACATACTTTACAGACCAGATAATTGCAAATTCTCAGCCATATTCCCCTTTGTTGCATGGGTTTTAAAATATGTCCCATTCAACATGTACTTAATACAAAACTACAAAATGTTTCCCACTTTTATAAATATGATGCACCTTTTATGAACATCTTTATCAAGAGGCAATAATGTGTATTTGTAAATAAATACTTATTGAAGATTTTAGATCACACCGTACATTATTTGACTATTATTTAAAAAAAACATTTGCTTGATATCTTCTCAAAATCTATTTCACTGTGTATTACTGATTTATATTAGACTATGACCTTTTTATAAAGTAAAGGGACCTCACAAAACGCCTTTTGTTCTGTTTTTAAGTTTTACTAAGCAATAATGTTTTTGGGGTTACTCTAAAGTTACTGAACAGATTTATAATGTTTTAGCTATCTGGCAAAGACAGTCTGCCGCAGTATTTCTGCTATGAATGTGCAGCTCTGCTCTACAAATTTCATAGATTTAGAGAGAGATGCCATGATGGACAAAATGTTCTCCTGGATATGTTACGTAGCGGGCCTGTAAGTAAAAAAAAATTTGAAATTGTTTTTGAACTTTAATTGTATAACATCAAAAAATTGGTAATGTCTATTTCAGACAAAGGTAATGTTAATAGAAGAGGTAATAGTGGTAAAGAAATAAGAATACTTATATAGCATGAATTTTGTAACATCATTAAGTTCTTGTCTTAACATAATTAATCATGAGCTTATTTACCCAATGTACCACAACAATGGGGGTTGAGGTGGACTTTCTTTCATCAGATAGGTATCAAATAATAAAAATATGTTTTTATAGATCACATATGCTGGAATCTCTGAATTAAACGAGAAAAAATCTCACAAATGCCAATTTGGGCTCTTAGAAATCTTAGCTGTCAATGAACGCGTTAAAATGTGTACAGTAAACCGTTCAAAATTAGTAAAAATTGAGAATTCCTCCGAGTTAAAAGATGAATTTGTAATTGATTTTGATCATTCTGATGGCGCATTTTCCGATGACGATGATTTAGAATACAAAGACCCAGAAACTGATCCTGTAGCAGAAGAAGCTGTAGATCTGCTTGATTTGAAATATGAAGAAGATATAATTATTGATGATAATAAAGAATCTCTACCTAATTTGGTGATCAATGCAACAGAAGATATAGAAACAAAACCGGATTTAGTAACAACTGATTTTAAAGATGAGGTTCTTGCAGCGATAAAGGAACAGAAGAAAGAATCAAAACTTGTAAAGGTTACTAAGAAACATACAATAAAGCAAAGAAAACGCTCAAAACAAACAAAAAAAAAGAATGCCAAGAAAAGATCTGAGTACACAAATTCTGACAGTAATACATGTACTGAAAGTAATTTAAATACAGATACCACAAGCTATGAAGATAGTAAATTCAACATAGAGAGTGATTCATCAGAAATAGTATTAAGTAAGGTCAAATCAAAGAGAGCAGTATCTATTATATCTCCGGATACAGCAAAAGATTATAAGTTCAACAAGCCAAAGAGTGGTTTGAAGAATTTAGCATTCCTAGATTCAGGTTATTGGAAGAAGTCTAGCTTTACAGAGGAAGAGGCTTTGAAGAATTTTGAAGCAAAAGCACAAGATAGGAAGTATTTAAATGCTGCATACAAATGCACTGATTGTTATAGAGGATTCTCTCAGCTTAATATGCTTGAGAGACATATACCACAAAGACATGGAGAGGTAAGTGATTTTTTACCAAGCAGGGTTGGCCTGGATAATTATCGTGTTAATTATCAAGATAAATATCGTTGATAATTATCAAGATAATAACGTATTGATAATTATCGTTGATAATAACGAGTAACTGTTATTTTACAAACAAAACAAAATAATTTAAATCCAAATCCAACCGCATGTTTTTTCGTCACAATATTAAACATGCATCCAAACGAACGCCAAATGTCATTCACCTAAAGGGAAATTACCCTCACTGTAATTTTTTTCTTAAACTAAAGTTTGTGCGCTGCGAAACTAAATAAAGAAAAACATTTTGTATGCCTAGAAAACTTAATCTAATAAGGTCAAAGTTTGACTGCATTAAAACTAAAAATAGTGGTAAAAAAAAACAAAAATACCTTTAATTTATATAATGTTATTTGATAGGTGAGTTGGATAATTAACAGATAATTATCGGATAATTATCAGATAATTATCAGAGAAAATAGTTATTTTGATAATTGCCAACCCTGTTACCAAGTAATAAAACTGCTTAAAATTGGGCGGGAACTGCGTTAAGCAGGACCCGCGAGCATATAGTAATCCATTGCTGGTAACAATGGCTTACTATCCGCGCCGCTCCCTCCCGACACAGTGCAAGCTCTTACGAATCCAATAAGTTAAATTATATCTTACAGGCCGTCGGTAAACTGGTGTGTCGTTTCTGCAAGATGCGTTTCAAGTCGAAGTATTTCCTGAACAAACACATGAGGCAACATTATACTAAGTACGAGTGTCTACGATGCGACTTGGTCTGCTCTCTAGAGTGAGTAAAGCTTTGAACATGACTTAGTTTCACCTGCTGTCCTGTTATGCACTGCACTAGACAATGCAATGGTGAACAAAAAATGTCCAAGTCTATCACAGAGCGCCTTAAAGTTTTCAGTACAGTTTTATTGTTTTTAGTATCTAAGAAAAGTAAAAAAGAATATAATATTATAGACCAGGTTAAAGGGATATTTTACAATCGTCCATAGCAATCCGTACGCACTTCCGACTCTGCTCCGACTTCTTAACAAACCAGTTGAATTTTGTATTTGGTTTTACGCTAAGCTGGCGCCATCTGTCGCTGAAACTACAACATTAAAAATACTAAAGCAATGATTTTATTAGCATATAAATTGTTTCTAGGAATTCAGCACTCTTCCACGAAGAATATCACAATGGAGTTGTAAGGAAGTGCCCACATTGCGATAAGGAATTCAAGTAAGTTACATTTTACTCTTTACTATACTATAGTAAAATGCAGAGGTAGAAAATCAGACCTCAAAAAATTGCGTAATCACATCACTATATTGTCTTTATTAGCCTATTATTATATTTGTAAACGTGAGCGACATCACGCTACAAAAAGTACCGGGCCGAGATCTCGGGGTCCGGACCCCGAGACCGGACCGGTCCTGGGTTCAATTCCCGGGTCGGGCTCACTTTGTGCCGGACTGTTCGGGTTAGTGATCACCAACCCGCAATTTGGCAAGCGTAGTGATTAAGCTAGTACCCATCATTTTAACGACAACTTGATTTCATTGATGAAGTGGGACATTAATGGGAATACTATAGTTGATTATGATGTTCAAATATTCTTCTCAGACATTTATCAACTTTCTACACTCATCTGCGCACGCACAGAAGCAAACACATGTGCGCACTGTGTGGGGAGTCCTTTGTGTCTGAACTTGGGCTGCGTTTGCACAGGAAAGCGAAGCATCTCTCAGATACTGTAAGTACTGATTTAGTTAGTGTTTCGTATTTGAATTTATTACGCTCGGTTAACGTAGTGTAGGACGCCCTCGGGCCAGGTGGAGCGATGATCTGCGCAAAATGGCTGGCAGGAGCTGGATGCGAGTGGCCGAGGATCGATCAGCGTGGCGAGCATTTGGAGAGGCCTATGTCCAGCAGTGGACTATCACAGGCTGATGATGATGATGATTTAAATTAATGTGACCATGATCCATTTGGTCAGATTTCTCTGTTAAGGGCCACGGAGGTCAGATGGCAGTCGCTTCAATGTTATAACTGGACTTGCCAAAACCTTGATCGCCTCTGTAGGAAGGTGGCTAAGCCGCTCGGGTATAAAACCCGGGGATCGTGGGTTCGATTCCCGCCTTGGGATTTGGTTGGTGGTAGGACTTTTTCAGAGTCCGACTGCTACCACAGGTGAAATCTGCTGCCATAACAGCTCTAGCTGTGTTACAGCAATATTAATGTGGGTATACTTGAAATAAAAAGCATAAAGAACAGCAGTCTACAGAGAATTAATGCCCCTGAATGGAATAGACAGCAGCATCCTCTTACTATCAGCGCGCCATTCTGACAAGTAATAAACATAAAAAAAGATAATGTCTGTAGTTAATATTAATAATTGTTTTTGTATATTTTTTTCAGGAACCACCATTAAAGTTTTGTGAAGAGAACATGTATTGTGAGATCTGCCAGATGAAGTTTGAAACGAAGGACGCGTACGACAAACATCTGTCCCACTCTGCAATGCACACTGATCAGTAAGTACTACAGTCTTAACTTCAGAAGACTTGTCTACCCTAGACAGGTTTTTTGTTTGGTAAAGCCATGCCTTCAGACAGATGAATATGTAGTTGACAGAGGTATAGCAGAGGAAGACCGTAAGAGATGGATGGATTGCGTGAAGTATGATATAAACATTAAGGGAGTGACTTAAGGAATGAGAGTGTTTCAGAATAGAAAATCCTCTAGATGGCGCTATGTAGCTATGAAGCCCACCTAAAACGTGATTGGTTTATTTGAACGGAAGACGTTAAACCGCTACCATGCATGTCAAAATGAACCAATCACGTTTTTGTTGGGCCTTATGGCTACGTAGCGCCATCTATCGTTTTTTTTTTTCATTCTGAAACACCTTCATTGACGACTGATAAAAGTGAGTTCAAGGAAAAACATGTTGCGCCGACCCCACTTATTATACTCACCGTGTGATAATGGCAAGAAAATGATAAGTAAAAGAATTTTCTCTGTATTTGCAGCTAAAACAAACTACATAGTTATTTTAAAGTGGTTTTAATATTTTAGGAATAAAGTGGACGAAGTAGTTTTAAGGAATCTCTTTAAAGAAGATGAAGAAAATGATGAGGAGGACGAAAAAGATTTGAGCGTGAGTATTTAGACCAATAAAATACTAGGCAGTACAATTGAACTATGAAGTTTTCCAATTTTTATCTATGGAATTTTAGTATCAAATGTTGTGTTTTCTCTGTAATACGAGTTTTCTAATTATGTTAAATAATTTTCTTTCCAGAAAACCGAAGAGTTGCATAAAAGGTATGGCTTGTTTTTTTTAGAATGAAATTGGTACACTTGTTTTATTGTCCTTGACATAGAAACTCCCACACAGTTGCACAAATTTTTTGTACTGTATGTATTGTATCCACCATAGAATATCTGGTACCCGAGAATTTTTATAAAAAGACTGAAACAAATCATCATTTATACAACTTATCCCCCCCCCCCCCCTCAGATCAAGGCCTGCCCATTAAATCTCTGTAAATGTCTAATATGTACATTTTTCAATTATACAACAGGCGGTCTAGAGTGGAAAAGACATTGTCTGCGGTGAGAAAGAGCCATTTACCGAGGAGAGCGTCGAAAAAACCCACCACGTGCCATCATGTTAGTATCTTACAGATATTTCTACACACACACACACACACTACACTTTAAATTAAAGGCTCGAAGATCAGATGAGCCTACATCTGGCAGCACATTGAGCGACGCTTCCAAATGAAGTGTCTCTCAATGGAATAGGCCGCAGTGACCGCTTACCATCAGGTGGGCTGCGTGTCTGTCTGCCAACTGTGGTAAAGTAAGATCACACAGTTTTAATTAAATTCGTATTGAAATACGGTGAAGTCGGACGGCCGTTATAACACGACCGCACTGCTCCATTACTATCCTACAGATGATTCTATCCGGTTTACTGTCGGTAAACTTTCACATAACACACAAAATTTAAAAAGTAACATTTACTTACCTTCCAATTAACTGAGCAACGCCTCGATGGTCCAGTGGTTTAAGTACCGGGCCGAGATTTCGGGGTCCTGGGTTCAATTCCCGGGTCGAGATCGAACTTTGTGTCGGTTTTTTCGGACACAGCTCGGGTTTGTGATCACCAACCCGCATTTTGCAAGCGTGGTGATTAAGCCAAGACCCGTCATTGTAGCGATAACTTGATTTCAATGATGGAGGCCTTTGCCCTGCAGTGGAACATTAATAGGCTGATACTTTTTTTTTTTTAACTGAGCAACAAAATAAAGAACTGGTCAACTACTATACCACGACGAGAAAAACCTTTTTCGCTGGAGTTCTTTATAGAAAAAGTAACAAGTAGTCACATTTTAGGCGTGTAACATGAAAGCAACTTAATAGGTACGAAAATTACAATCTATATAAATAAAAATGAATTGATGTTCGTTAGTCTAGCTAAAACTAGAGAACAGCTGAACCGATTTGACTAATAGTCTTAAAATATTCGTGGAAGTCCAGGGAAGGTTTAAACGATGAGAAATTATGGAAAATACTAAAGTAAGTGACACGAAGTTCACCGGTTCAGTCAGTATTATAATAAAAGTTTATTCGTGCGCGCGGTTTTGTTCGCCCAAGTCCGGTTCGCACTTGACCGTTTTTAATCAACGACATAATATTCTTTTTTTTCTCGTGCAGTGCGGCAAATACTTCGAGACGCAGTCGGCCTGTATGAAGCATCACCTTGCGATGCATCCGCGAACTTCTTTCTTCTCGCCGAAGGAACGGGTCATATGCGAGGTCTGCGGGACTTCGCTAGCGGTAAATAACACATTCACGTTTGATTCGGAGAGACTTCGTAGTTCACAAGAAGAAGGATGGGGACATCCGAACAGGGTTTTCTGATTTTAGAAAACTGTCAGATTCTAGGCTGCACTGTAAAGGTGCAATTGCCCGCTATCTGAAAAACCAGGGATAGTCGGGGAACTCGAGGTGGTCTGGTGGAAATAAAATGTTTATTCATGCTTTAATCTAAGGAGTACCTAGTTCTTGAAATAGTCTTAAAAAGTCAAATGTCAAAGCATTTATTTTGCAATGTAATTTATAATTATATTAAAAATAAATATCCAGGGGGCCTAGACAAAGTAACATCTTGACAGCGATAGCGAAATTCGCTAACTTCAAATTGTATGGATTTGACAGGTGCCTCAGAAAAGTCATGTGGTCAATCGATATTGAAGAAAGTATGGGGTGGTTTTGACATTCGCTATCGCAAATTGAGCGATGACGAACCTCATAAGTGCCACTTGTCTAGGGCCTCTTGACATGTACAGTCTGTTCACCATAACTTGTCCTTTAGCCGCTATATTGGCAGCATTGCCTACGCTTTGTAAATCTGTCAAAAAACAGATTGGAAGTATTGAAAAACAATAGTACCAATATAGCGGCTAAAGGACTTCTTATCGTGAACGATCTGTAGTAGACTCCTTTAACTTTCTAGCTTTTGGTTTCCAGTGTATTTTAAATTTTTTCTTCCTTTAGCCGGGCAGCGTGGCGTCGCATTTGAACCAACACACTCGGTCGAAGATGTACACTTGCGACACGTGTGGCCGCTCCTTCACCACTAGTACTATGCTTCGGACACACATGGTGGTGAGTACATTTATAGTGCCATTATGTTTCTGGACATCAGTAATTAGCAGACAGACTTGTAGCCCACATGACGGTAAGCGTCCACTGCGGCCTATTCCGTTATGGGGACTTCACCAGGAAGCGTCGCTTAATAGCGAAGCTGTTGTATTTGGGGAGGGAAAGTAAAAGCCAGGATTTCGATATTGCAGTTTATTCCCGAATCACTCTGTCAAGCTGACAACTTATTATTCTTCAGTAGGTAATGCAACCTACATACATCACAGAAGCATACGGCATACTTTGTAAAATTGATTCTTGACAAGTTGATATTCTCTGATGCCTACATCTGTAGGCAGCCAAGCCGACATGAATAAAAAAATATTTTTTAATTTTATATGTGTTATTTGTATTTCCTAGACTCACACAGGGGAGAAGCGGTTCGCCTGCAACCTCTGCGACAAGCGGTTCACGCAAAACGGCAGTCTCAGTCTACACTACAGGACTTTTCATCTGAAGCAACCGTATCCTAAAAGGTAAAGAAATTATTACCAGGTGGTAGGTTCCTGTACTGGGCCGTCTAGGTGGGTACCACCGCAGTGCCAGACATGTTCCCGTGAAATAGAAGTGTGTTAAACACTTCTGTGTTTCGGGGAAAGGGCACTGAAGCTAGTGAAATTACTGGGTATGAGACCTAATAACTGTCGTCTCGTTGTAGCGGGCGCAGGGCGGTGCCAGACAGTAACTGCTTAGTTACTGTTTGGCACTGAACTGTCTAAGTGCAGACGTGGCGCTAAACATCGGGTGTACGATCTGCTCGTCTTGTTACACATTGCAATAAAAAAAATGATCAACAGTCAACTGCTGTGGGTTTGCTTGTAATCACAATTGTGAAGCTTTTATTTCTACCGGGGAATAGGCTTGTTTCCACTAAGAATGAATCGGATGGCTTAGTTTCTAATGATCAATCATGATATTATGTAGTAAACAAAAAAACAACTTTTTTACTAAAATAATATAAGATTACAAATATTTTTGGAAATTAAAATCGGCAAAATTACTTATTTAATCACGTGACATTAAACAACAATCAGAGAAGCGTGACGTCAGTCCTCGCAAAACACCGGTTGCAGCTGTATAATGATCTCGTCGACTGACATCAACAAACTCGATTGTTTCGCGAGGATAGACGTCATTCAAGACGCCATGACAGTCTTGGCCTTTCCAAAGTTAATTTTAAGTTTATTTCTAAAAAAGCAAAATACTTATGAAAAAGGCCTATTTTTCTAAAAATAATATATATTTGGGGTAAAATAGATACTAAACTATAGTTTTAAACGAATTTCCAAATTTTGTCAACTAGCCTATACTTACTCCGCTGGCTCAGCGACCTGAAGTGGATCTCAGCCTCCAACATGAGATGACTCCTGCAAATTGACAGGCCTTAACAACTCGAACAGGTCCCTCATGACCATATCTCTCCAGCGGTATTTTGGACGGGTTATTCACAGTTGCCCCCTCAGGCATCGCCCCCTCTGGATAGAAAAAATATCTAGTTATACTTTACGGCGTCTCAAGTAGGGTAGACGTTTCAAAAAAAATTATACTCCCAGTTGGCCCTTAAAAGGAGGCACTGGGGGCAACTGGGACATATTTTTTACGAATTCCCAGTTGCCCCCAGAGGGGGCGATGCCTGAGGGGGCAACTGGGAATAACACCCTTGGACGCTCGACCGGTCTTCGAACACCGGGGAATGTATTATTTTTTTTAAATTCAAACAGTTTTTATCAGTTGTTATCAACTTGTTTCGTTGAAATACTCAACTAACACAGTGTACTTTTTTTTACAGAAATAGAAGAAAGAAAATCGATAAACCGGCAGTGGAAGTTTTCACCGGTAAAGAAGAATAGATTATTGTTTAACAAATTATTATTATTATAATAAATATGAAAATGGATTTGGCAGTAACAAAAATAAATATACATATTTATCAAATGCTTTCGTTTTATTATTTAAAGTATATCATGTTATCGAACTCAAAACCATACATCATTTTTATCAACAAAAATAATAAGATAATCAAATATTAAGACTGTTGTATTTCTTTTGGCGAAAGAGTTAATTTTATAAAAAAATTATTAGGTATTATAAAATAACTCTATACATACAGTCTATGTCAAGCATGGTGGGACCATAGACATAATAGATATTACCTCAGGATATTACAGTCTGTTCACCACAGTTGTCCTTTAGCCGAAAAAAAATATACTTATGTTTAGCCTTAGAGTAGAACCTTAGAGTAGAACATATGGAGATGCCCTATTGATCTATACAAAAAATTGCTTTTAGGAATATACATAGAATCGACACTTGCCTTACAAATATATACTTATCTCTTTTCATCTAAGTGATTGTTGCGTATGAAAAAAGAGACAGATATCTTTGCATTGTACCCATTTTGGCAACACTTTTTAGTGACGTCACACAGTTTTTGACGCGTGCCGGTTTCGCCATATTGTGTTCCAGCTAGTGATGTGGCACAATATTTTTATGTATCGATACGTTTTAGATAGTTATATTCTGCAATGGTATATTTCTGCAGATTTCCTGTAAGTGAAACATTAAAGAAGAAATTAGAGTTAATAGGTGGGGAAAATATAAATCCGTGACATAAAATAAGGCACGTTTGCTCGCTACACTTCAACGAAAACTGGTTTTACAGAACTCTCGACATAACAAGATTACGCGATGGTAGTATGATACAGTACAGTACCTTCACTTTATTTTCTGGTAAGGATTTTTGGAAAAATGTAATAGGTTATAATGAAAGTGTCGATTCGATGTATATTTGTATAAGCAATATTTTGTACAGATCTATGTATTTATTTTAATAGGGCGTCTCTATTTATGTTTCAGTATTTTCAGTACTCAGAGGGCAATTCATATTAACCATTGAAGAAAATAGAAATTTCATTCCATAATAAAATATTTAACTAACCTATTGTTATATTAAGGCACTGTATCATCATTATTTTGTGATAGGAAAATAAGAAACTATTTATAGATTTCTAACAAAATATGTGAATTTATGATCGACACGTAAACTTGTATCGATAAATATATCGATATACAATATTGGTTGCACTACGGTCGGGCGCTATCATTGGTGGCGCCATTTTGTGTTCCAACTTTAGGTATACACGTTTTGTACCTACTTATGGCATCTCCATGTGTTCTACTCTAAGTGTTTAGCCGCTATCTGAGGCCGCTATATTGGCAGCATTGCCTACGCTTTGTAAATCTGTCAAAAAACTAAGCAAAAAACCACAAAAAACTCATTGCAAAAAACTGCAAAAAACCAAAAAACAGATTGAAAGTATTGAAAAACAGTGGTACCAATATAGCGGCTAGAGGACTTCTTATCGTGAACGATCTGTAATTCCATGGGTGGGACTAAAAAAAAAGATACTGAATTAGCCAGAATTAACCTTCCCATAACTGTCAAATATCAGCTGTGTTCTACTCTAGTTGTTGGATTTTTTATTTTAAATCACGCGCCTGATATTCTTCATCATATCTTCATAGAACGAAACGTAAACCGTAGTAGGCGCTAGGCGCGGCGCCATGTTGTTTTAGAAACAACTGACGTTTTGCGTGTTTTAATTAAATTCCAAGTCGTGAATTTGTTTTTGATAAATATTAGTTTAAAATATCTGATAATAATATGTGAATTAATTGTCGAACAATCTTCTGTGTAAACCTTAAATATGGGTGATTTTAAAGTATGCAGGATATGCTTGATAAACAAGTCCAAGTTCTATAGAGTTGATGAATTTAGATTGAAAAACTTCTACGAAGAATTATTAGGTTTGCGAGTAAGTTATTCATAGAATATTATGTTTATTACAGAGGCTCAACTGTACTATAAATACCCACGACTTCGGTTTTCATACTTTTATAGCAGATAGATCTCAAAATACCGCAAGTTGCGGACTGCTATACTTTCTGAGAAAAAAATTATTGAAAATCCGAAATTTGTTACATTTGTTGGCAAAATCAAGAACAAGCTTACTCAAAATGGGTTGGGCGATTTTGTTCTTTCAAAAATAACATATAAGGAAAGTTCCAGAATATTATAAAAGACAATGGAGTGGAAAATCGACTTGGATGAATATAGGTTAGAAGGCTAAAGGTTTAAAACACTTAATATCACTCACTTATAGTAATTCTTGTCAAATTAACTATTTTTGTCACTTAAAATTTCCGGTCACTTTTTCCTATTTTTTACTTTTCTTTTCAAAAAGGGGGAGTTTCTGACTTTGTGAGTGTTGGAAGGGGTATAGGGCGAGGCTGTCACCTCGCTCCACATCCCTACCCCTCACTCCCTCCCCAAATTCTAGTATTTTTGTCTAATAGCTTTCTAAATCCTGGATGGATCCTGCAAAAAACTGGACTGCCCGTGTGAAAGCGCTGTAAGAAATTATTGCAATCCGCAACCTCCCCCCTTGGGGGGGATCAGGGGATCCCCCTCCCCCATCCCCCCCAACCCCCGTCCCTTAAATCGTGGGTATTTATAGTACAGTACTTCCCAACTAAATTATATATAAACAATCAGTGATACATGAGTTTAGAAATTGATCTATTATAATTTTTAGATTCCCAACGAGAACGACAGATTACCGCATTACTTTTGCTACGAATGTGCAGCACTGCTCTACAAATTTCATAGGTTTAGACTGAAATGCTATGACGGAAATAATGTTCTACTGGATCTGTTACGTAACGGACCTGTGAGTATTTCAAAATAAAGTAGATTTTCTTTATAAAAAACTAGCGGCCGCCCGCGGTTTCACCCGCGTGGTTCCCGTTCCCATGGGAGTTGATCAAGATCCTTTCTTAGCGGATGCCTACGTCATAACATCTACCTGCATGCCAAATTTCAGCCCGATCCGTCCAGTGGTTTGGGCTGTGCGTTGATAGCTATCTATGTCAGTCAGTCAGTCACCTTTGAGTTTTTATATACAGTCGTGGTCAACTAATTAGGGACGCTATATGACTAAAACACAAGATCGACTCTCAAGTCCGAAAAAGAAATCTCTATGAGGCTTTGAAGCTTAAAGTAATTCATAACAAGTAATTTGGTTAGTATTCCAAATATTTAAAGGCCAGGAAAGCTAATAGCTAGTTGAGATCAATATTATTTAAATAAATAAATCCTTGCCACTTACACAACATTGACTTGATGGATGGACAACTAATTAGGGACACGTAAAATTTTAACTGTAAATATAAATAAATGGCAATCATTAAAGTGTTTAGGACATAAAAAGTTTTCAATAATCAAAATAGAATACAAAATAAATCATTAAACGTATTTTTAATACCCAGTATGGTTGTTTTTGTTGGTTATAACCATTTGACATCAACGCAGTATCGATGCAATCAAATTATTTCAGGTTTCCAAAGAAATATTATTCCAAACAACTTGGAATGTCCCGTAAAGCTTATTTTTAGTGACAGTACGTTGAGCTGCACTTTCTTCTTCGCTTCATACCATAAGTGCTCTATCGGGCTTAGGTCTTTGCTGTTTGCGGGCCATTCTACTACCAACACTGACTGTTGCGCTGAGCACGATTTAACAGAGTGCGCGGTATGTTTTCGGTCGCTGTCGTGTTAAAACCGTCCAATAGACTGGTAAGACTTCTTCAGCATACTATAGCATCGTTTCCTTCAATATTCCTTTGTTTTGGAATTGATCAAGTTTACTTTCAATTATTTTTATAGGCCCCACTCCATGTCTAGAAAAACAGCCCCAAAATTGAATATTGTCGCCTTCATGTTTCACCTGCTTTTTCGTGTACTTTGGATTAATTTGGGACTTTATAAGTCATTGCACGTATTTTCTGTATCGTCAGCCATCGAATGAAATAAGATTTGTACTGGTCTCGTCAGAAAACCGCGAATTTCTCCATTGAGCAACAGTCCAATGTCCATACTCTCTTGCAAACGCCAACGGGCTGTTTTTTTGGACATGGAGTAGGATGTATAAAATAATTGAAAGTAGACTTGGTCAATTCCAATGCAAAGGAATATTGAAGGAAACGATGCTATAGTATGCTGAAGAAGTCTTACCAGTCTAATGGACGGTTTAAACACGACAACGACCGAAAACATACCGCGCACTCTGTGAAATCGTGCCTAGCGCAACAGTCAGTGACGGTACTAGATTGGCCCGCAAGCAGCCCAGACCCAAATCCGATAGAGCACTTATGATATAAAGCGAAGAAAACAGTTGCAGCTCAACATACTGCCATGTAAAAGTCAGCTTTACGGGACTTTTAAAGGTGTTTGGAATAATATTTCTTCAGACACCTGTAATAATTTGATTGCAATGCCGCGCCGATGTCCAATGGTTATAAAGACAATCACACTGATTATAAAAAATACGTTTAATGATATGTTTTATATTCTATTTTTATGAATGAAGACTTTTTATGTAATAAATACTTAAATAATTACCAGCTTATTCATATTTACAGTTAAAGTTTTACGTGTCCCTAATTAGTTGTCCATCAATAAATTCAATTGTGTGAAAGTGGCAATGATTTTTTTATTTAAAAAAAATTGATTGCCACCTGCTATTTTCTTTCTTGGCCCTAAAATATTTAGAATACTAGTCAAATTAATTGTTATCAATAGGTAAAAGCTTCAAAGCCTCGTAGATAATTTTTTTTCGCACTGAAGGTACGATCTTATGTTTAAGTGATAGAGTGTCCCTAATTAGTTGACCACGACTGTATATACATTTGATCTCTGTTACTCTAATGTGCCAAAACACCAAACCAAAGGACCCTGCAAAAAATTGTATCTGGGCTCTGTCCCCACCCACCAACGGACTTGGCACTAGTTTCAATATTATTATGACATTCCATACAAAAAACAAATTTAGCATTTTTAATCCAAAAAATGATGGGGTATTAAAAAAAAACTGTGCTTATGCTGCACGCCTAAGATTCAGAATTGCGCTCTAAATGTCCAGTTTCAAGTAGAATCTGTTGGTGTGTGGGAATGCCTTTTTGCATGATCCTTTGTCTTGTCATGGCTCCTTTACCCTACCCCAGAACTAAATGTAGTTGTATCTTACAAATAATATTTCTTTTACAGATCACAAGTAATAGACTCTCTGAATTAAATGCAAAAAAACTTCACAAATGCCATTTAGGTCATTTAGACATATCAGCCGTCAATAAACGAGTTAGATTTTGTACAACTAAACATTTGGACTCAATCAAAATGGAGAAGTTTACAAAGCTAAAAGAAGAATTTGGTGTTGTCTTTGATCATTCTGACATCACAAGTTTTGAAGATGTTTATTTTGAGCACAGAGATCCAGAAACTGACCCCATACCAGAAGGACATTCAACTAATCTGCTAAATGTGAAAACATACAAAAAAAAAGTTATTAATAAGAAATCACCTATTTTATTTAAAATGACAACTGATTGCAATGGCGAAAATGAGACAACAATAGAAGAAAAAGATAAAGGATCAACACCAACACCTGAAGTAATGATTGCCAAGAAAAGAATGTTAAAAGAGAAAGATTCAGTGAAAAATTGTAAATTCTATGAGTCCAATAGATTCCAGAGAGCATTCTTAAATTTAGGTATTAATTGGAATATATCAAGGTTTACAGAGGAGGAGGCTTGGAAGAATTTCGAGGCGAAAGCGCAAGATAAGAAGTATTTGAATGCTCCGTACAAATGCACTGATTGCTATAGAGGATTCTCTGAGCTCTTATACCTTGAGAGACATATACCACAGAGGCATAGTAAGGTAAGTGTTTTGTGATATTGTGACTAATTTTTTGCAAGTAATTTTTTTTTATTCTTTTTTCTTTTCTCAATATTTTTTTTATGGTTTGACGAGAAAATGTATACTAAATGTTAGGAAATAGTGAATTATCATCTTTTTGATAAGCGCGGAGGACAATGATCCCAGCAAGTGACCGTCCGCAACGAAGCTATTACGAATAATTCGACGTCTATCAAAATCGTAAAACTTTTGATCTTACAAAAAAAACTTCATTGATCTATTGTCCTACTTAGGCTGGTTTTAGTCTCACGCTGACGGCACGCGTACCGTAGTACAAAGCAGCAATAATTAAAACACTTCGCACTTCGTCGTCTGTACGGTAAGGCGGTCAGCACGAGACTAAAACTACGCGCTGAGCTGTGAGCGCTGACGGTGCGCGTGAGACTAAAACCAGCCTTAGATAGAATCATTTTACTGCGGGAAAACAATGACTAATAATAATAATAATAATAGTCATTTATTTCAGGCAACAAACCCATATAAAATATAAAATTACAAAATTTAAAATACACACAATATACGATAGAACTTAACACAAAAATACATAAAATAAAAATACATAGCATTAAAATGTAAAAATAAAATCTTTTGTCCTACTTACGATTGCTATCGCGGTGCACGGACAGCCAGTATTTAAGAATGGGACTGTTCAGACACTCGGACAGAGTTTTGAGGATAAGATTGCCGGAGCCCCGGACCCGATTCCAAAACGATGCGACAAGAGATCTAATGATCGCAAAGTAGTCGGGTATTCCAGCTTCCGCAAACATGCCCGAGGCACTGCAGCATCTAGGGAGTCGCATTAGCACCCGGTATGCGTTATTATACTGGACCCTAATGCTGCTTCATGCGGCTTTGGTGCATTTTGTCCACAACTGACACGTATAGAAGCATTCACAAAATGCTCTAAACAATGTCAGCTTGGTATCTTTATCGCAACGGGCAAATCTGCGTGCTATCATATTAGAACGAATTGCTAGGGCCCGGCGCTCACGTTCCAGATCAACATTGTCGCTAAAATCCAGATCAACATTGTCGCTAAAATGTCTCGCTATATGTTATCATTTATTTATATTGTAGAAGTATTGTAAATAATATCTATCTTGCAGACCATTGGTAACGAGGAGTGTCGGTTCTGCAAGATGCGTTATAAGTCTAAGAAACACCTGAATATGCACATGAAGCAGCATTATACTAAGTACGAGTGTCTGAGATGTGATAAGGTCTGCTCGCTCGGGTGAGTACATCTGCTTATCAAGCGTGGTTATTAAGTTAGTAACTTATTGTAACAGTAACTTGATTCAAAGAGGCCTCCAGCCTTTGCCCTGCATAGGTGGGACATTCATATGCTGATACTACTAATCAAGGGCGTCGCCAGCTTATGATTAAGGGGGGGGGGGACCATTATGATTAAGGGGGGGCAATGGGGCAATATTATTTAGTAGAAAAAATATGAACGCCGAGAGCTGAATGTTTGTTTGAATTGATTAGGCTCCGAAACTACTGAACCTATTTGAATAATTCTTTCACTGTTGGAAAGCTTTTTTTATTTATTGTGGGGAATGCTTTACGCATACCCTCGGCCAGGTGGTGCTGGCGAGAAGTGACAACACCACCCGTCGGAGGGTTATGTGGGACCTTCCTACCCGAGGGGTAGGTATACCCACTAAACCCCACAGTGCCCAACAGACGCCTTAATGGTAGTGTCACAGGAATCGGCATAGCCTTGCATCTGTGACACTACCAGCGGATCCCTCGCACCCTCCGCTTTGGAGGGTGCGAGGGGAGCAGCACGTGGCAGCTACCGCCCGATACGGGGGGATAATTGAAAAAAGAAATAACGCGCGGGCGAAACAGCCGGTGGGAGGCTAGTTTAATTATAAAAAAAAATGTATTTCTAGGACCAGAGCGGCTCTCCACGAAGAGTATCATAATGGGGTTGTTAGAAAGTGCCCGCATTGCGATAAGGAATTCAAGTAAGTCACACTTTACTCTATATCATGATAGAAAAATAACGGAAGGTCCTAGTCATAGTAGGGAAAGTACACAGTACGTTGTCTTTTTACACCTTGTATAGATATACATTGTATGTATAGATAGCTAGATAGCTAGACTCTAGAATCTAAATCAAGATATACAAGGTGTAAAAAGTAGATTCTAGAGTAGACCAAGTCAGACCAACAAACTTATCTGTTCCGGTGGCGGCGTTGCTACAGTCGTTTTAATAAATTAAATATCGTTTTTGCATTGCAAAAACTGTCATTTCACGTAGTTCCAATTTTGGCCACCGGAACAGAAAAGTTTGTCGTGGTTCCCAAACTTATTTTGTCTACTGCCCACTTTGAGAAAAAATAAATTTTTAGTGCCCCCATTCTTTCACCTACATTTTTAATTTTTTCATTTTAAATCTTTTTCTGGGTCTCTTTCCACCCCCCTTTAAGCCTGCAGCGCCCACAAGGGGGCGTTTTATCGACTATACTATATCACTTTTGGAACCCCTGGTCTATTTTTTTTTTATATGGACTCAATCCCGTGTTTTATACAACACGGTGATTCCGCCAATGTCAAGTGTTTATAGAGACACGTCAAAAAATGGGAAATAAGTGGAAAGGCGTGTTCTATTCTGTCTGAGATCTTCCGTGCTATCTGCATCTAAAACAAGCACAGGACAGCACATTGTATAAAGATAACACAAAACAGATAACCCTAATCTGTCAAAATTCTCAATTGAAACCGAACTCTATCTTACTAATATTATAAAAGCGAAAGTCTGGATGGTTTCTCAATCACGCCTAAACGGTTGAACGGATTTAGATTACACGTATAGTTTATAACCCGATTAGGACATGCTATGAAATTCCTACGGGAATCGTCTCATTCCCGTGGGATATTTAAAAATAGAAATTACCGGGGGCGAATAAGTTATGTGAAATAATTAAAACTGAAAATTAGTTGTAGAAGGTAGTCTGATGTGATGTCGACTGTATCTTGCTTGTATATGTGCACCATAGTATCTATGCGTTGCCACATGCACACTCAAACAAAGTCTCGAACCGTTTCTCAGTGCAAACAAAGAGATCCCCGCCTGTCCCAATGGGGTTTTAAGGGGAAACCGAAGAGTTTAGTGGGAAGTGGACGCTTTATACTAGCGGCACGCTATGATGACTGTTTTGACATATTACAATACATGGCAGTGCATGGTTTTACGGTATAATAAAGCCCAAAACAACGGTTTAAAAAAGGCTCTAAGGTTAAAAACGGGACATAAACTGCTGTAAAGTAGATAGTTAATATAAAAACTGCGAAAGCGTTATAAAAACTATGTATTGCTAATTGTTATAATTATGTCGAAACGGCCATCGTGGCGTGCCGCTATAGTCTCGAGTCCCACACACGGCCGCAGGTTTAGCTAGCCTGCGGTTATGGTGCATAAACGCATTCTCCTCGCTGAGCCAGGATTGCCTCCGTTAAACAGTGGTTAAGCCGCTCGCATACAAAACCCGGAGATTGTGGGTTCGATTCCCGCTTTTGGTCTGGTTTATGGTACTATCAGATTCAAATGCTATTGGAATTCATCGAAAAATTACGTGCGTGATGACTTACACATAGATATTACGTTCCTAACGTTACGGACAAGCGCAGCTGTTGACCTCATTTTTCGCTCTATTCCAAAAGGTATTATCCTAATAGATTCTGAACCGGATAGTACAACTTGTTTAAAATAACTTAGTACTGATACCATAACAGCACTAGCTTGGTTATTTGGGCAAAATTAATGTGGCAGCCACAATGACGTTCAATTAAAAAACTAGACTCACAATCACGCTCAAATATTGTCCGAAGCAAAAGTCTGCCCACCCGACTATTGGGCAGAGTTTTCGTTTAGTTGTATACAATTGACATTAAACACTAAATGCCACGAGATAAGGTGTTAATTTGAACGAATGTGTTAATGTCATCAGTGTCAAAGCCACTCAGACGTTTTTTGAGGAATTTTTCTTAGAGATTGGGTGTCTAGTTTTATATTGAACGTCATTGGGTAGCCAGTGGGTTTGAAATCAAATCCACAGTGTGGCGAGTGATGCTTCCTTATTAAGTTTCCCTCAATGGAATAGGCCACGGTGGCCGCTTACAATCAGGTGGGCTGCGTGCCTGTGAACTGAAAGAAGATAAGAATTACTATTTTTTCACAGACGTATATCGACATTCTACGCACATTTGCGAACGCACGGAAGCAAGCACTGTGCGATTTGCGGGGAGTCTTTTATGTCTGAACATGGGCTGCGTCTGCACAGAAAATTGAAGCATCGCCACTGTGATACTGTAAGTAAGTTACTCATTTTGACGAGCCATTTGGTGTATTGGTCGATAAGTCGGCCATAGCACCAGATGTCGCTGGTTCGATCCCGCACGGTACAAATATTTGTATGAACATGTCTATTTGTAGCGGTCTTCACACAGCGCCATCCTATGTGAATAATGTAGATCTACACGGCCAGGTTAATTTTAGAATTTATCATTATGTTTTTATTTTATAGGATCTACCATTGATTGATTTGGATGGGAACATGTTCTGTGAGATCTGCCAGATGAAGTTTGAAACGAAAGACGCATTCTACAAACATCTTACTCACTCTCTCATGCAACAGTAAGTTCTTTGGGAACAAACGCTTCTTTTATAAAAAAATAATCAAAACTCAAAATAGTCTTTAATTATGTAAAATTTAAGAAAAAAACACCTATGAATCTAATATTTTTATTATATTCTTAGATTCTATCCTGCGCTATGTCACGACGTAGTGATTCCACCAATGTCAAGAGTTTAAAGAGTTGCCATATACGTAATACCCCAATTCTGGGGTAAACAGGTTCTGTAGTTGAAACCGCGTCTCGGCAAACGCAGTGTAGGACGCCCTCAGGCCATTGAGTGATGATTTGCGCTCGCTTGTTAGAAAGGATTTTTTGTTACTTTTGTCATTAAAATAACAGTCTTTTTTTTAAGCTTTTTCATGTTTTATTTTACTCTTGGCTACTGGCTGCTTGGCAACACTGGCAAAAACCTACTCAAACTTTGAGTAGGTTTTTGCCAGTGTTGAAAGTGTTAATTCATTTCAGAAACCAAAAGGACGGAAATGTTAAAAAGAAACATGAAGAATATGAGGGTGATGAAAAAGATAAGAGCGTGAGTACTTACTTGAACGAATTAAATACTAGACAATATAATACAAGTTTAAAGTGTTTTTCATATCAAGTATGCATGAAATTTTTGACCACCTCTGTGGAACAGTGGCTAATCAGGGTATAAAAAACGGAGGTCGCCGGTTCGATTCCCGCCTTGGGTCTGGTTGGTGTAGGACTTTTTCAGTGTCCGGTAGCTATCACCCCGCCATAACAGCTCTGGCTGTGTTCCGGCAAATATTAATGTGGGGTGGGAGCCAGTATACTTGAAATTAAAGGCTTGAAGATCAGTGAGCCTGCAGTCTGGCAGCACATTGAGCGACGCTTTCTGATGAAGTGTCCCTGATGTCCCTCAGTGGCAGTGACCACTTACCAGGTTATCAGGTGAGCTGCGTGTCTGTCTGCCAACTGATGTGGTATAAATAAATAAATAAAAAACAACTTACGGTGTGAAGTCGGTTTAATACTGAAGTTTAAATGATTCAATATTTAATCAGTTGTTTTTTAAATATATTACCAGCCTATACAATCTGTAAAAAAAGCAATAATATAATTAGGGTATGTTCATACATCAAGTACTCCACTGACAAAATCGTATTCTTAAATCTGTTATTTTTTTCATATTTTTTTTTACTGAGTGGTTTGTCAATATTTTGGGCAGCCCTAGTTATTTACTTACAAACGCAAGCGCCGGACCCGTGATTTGTAAGTTACGTTGCTTGCTTGCGCAAATGTGCACCGCTTGCAATAGGGAAGATGCAATTATAATATTTATGAAAATTTTATGATTAAAATGTTACAAAAATATAAAAGAAAGGCCACTGCAACATTTTTATTTTACATAATGTTGTTTTTTAACAATAATTACGAATGAAAATTACTTGAAACGAAACGTATTTTAAAACACCAATCAGCGTTTAGTGACGTCACTCGCGTGATGACAACATAGGGTTGTAAAATTTTTCTATGGTTTTCTATTAAAAGTGAATAATATTTGAAGGGAATATTAATTGCGTTTTTTTAATTAAAATGGAAGTTGGGTTTATCAAAGCAGACTCCAGGAATTTACCAAGAGTTAGTGTTGACATGGTTGTAACTTTTTTGTCGAAAATGCAGTTTTCAAGTGTAGAAATGAAAGGGACTAAATTACTACGGTATGTATAAATCATAGTTGTTAAACTTTGTATTTTATTCAGCGGCTTCTAAACATAGCAGTTATTTTAGCTCAACAAGATAATCTTACGGCGATAATACGGGTCAGAAGGTCCAGTCAAAAATAATTTGTTCGGAAACTTTGTTGAAGTAGAAAGACACAATGGCACAAAACATGAGTCAACACGGCTTTTTTTTTGGAATATTAGTGATATAGTTATGATCACCTGATGTTGATGGATAGTCCATTTAAAATTTTTACAAAAAAATATTTCGAAACTCGTTAAAATATGCAAAAGTATGAAAGCCAGCGACGAACAAGTACTGCGAAGTACGACCAGTGAGGCAGTGACAGTACGTACAGGAGTGACGTCATCCGAACCATGTCCGTTTTCGCGCGGAAATCTATACTATCAATTTAAAACCGCATTTTTTCCGATAAATTACAATGTATTATTTTTTTAATTTAACAGTGGTTTATTCTACATGGAATTCTTTCAAATGAACACAAAAATAAAAATAATGCATGTTCCCTATTGTATAACTTATTGCAGAGCATTTTCATAATTGAAATCAATCTTTCATGACAACAACTGGCTATTCACCACCCGGAGGGTGCACCCTCGCCAAAATACAGTTGTACAGTCAAAAGCACGTCAGACGTAACACTTTGGACTTTGTACCGCTCTTATGTCGGGGGCATAAGTGCTATTATCGAACTGCAAGTGTTAACCGTGATGTGCTGTTGACCGTACCTAGTCTTTCATTTTATTCGAAAGTCTTAACAAAATATAATTTTGTTTCCAGAAAACCGGAGAACCAACTAAAAGGTAAGTACGGATTGTTTTTAGTGTATAATTTAATTAATAGTTGTATTTAAGGCGACGTTCATAAAAGAAGAGTAAAGAGTAGAGTACATTGGTCGATTGCCTCCCTCTCGTAAAAAAAAACGACGGGTTGCACTCTGGGAGTGACGGCAAAAGTGAAAACTGGAATATTAACGTTGTGCGTTTTTGATATTTTGAAATGGTTGTTATTATATTATATTTATAATAAAGTCAGAAAATGCACATATCGTCAATGATATATTTTTTTTGGATTATTCTCACTAGTTCCGGTCAAAAAAATTCCGCCGGAACTAGTGATACTTTTTATTCTCATTAGTTCCTTGTCACTTTGACACTTAGTCCCGGCGGAACTAGTGATACTGTTTCATGGAAATAATATTGTCTATGTAACCGGAATGATATCTTAAAAAAATTGCATTTTTGAAAATGAACACTATCCCAACGCATTAAAGTTTATATTTGCTTGCGCCTGACGCGAGGCAAATCCGAGACGAGAAAGATATCAAGACGGGAGTAGCTTGTCTCGTTCTTTCACATTGCCAGCACGCAATGACAGTTCATTCATAGTTAGAGTGACCATGAATACTAGGTCTATGGCAAGGACGGTCTCGATTCTCGTTCTTTCATATTGTCAGTATAAGAAATGTTTTTGGGCAACAATTTTGCCTGACCAAAAACTTAATTTAACGCTTGTATTTTAATGTTATTTTTACAATGTATTAATGTACAATTGTATATTTACTTATTTTTCGTTCAATGTATTCTTAAATTTGAAAAAGCGTAAATGTTATAAATTGTCTTTTTTTATTTCTTAAGGTAGTTACCCCGTAAAGCATTATGTGATGAATAAGACCAGGAGCCTTTCTATCACATTTTTTGCACTGTCTACATCATTTTATGACATCGTCTTAAACAACACAGCGCTCTTTAAACTTATATCAACGGTTGAATATGAAGTTTTGCTGCCGACACAACGGACTGATGAAATATTTTAACATGAATTAAAAATACTATTATTAGGCAGATCCGCAGATTGCATGTTTGAATTTGTCTCACTTATCCGAAACTTATTGTCACCCTATTAGAAAGGGACAAGCTGCTCCGTCCGACTGTTTCGCTCGGCTCGTTTTTTAGCCACGAGAGCACAGTCTAGTTAGTTATATTACGTTTATGTACTGTTTATTCTCATTAGTTCCTTGTCAATTTTGACACTTAGTCCGGGCGGAAGTAGTGATACTGTATATTCTCATTAGTTCCTTGTCAATTTTGAATGCAGTCCCGGCGGAACTGGGGAAACCATCAATTACAGCTTACACAATACTTTCCTTGTCGTCGTAACTTAAAATAATAAAAAAACAATGTAATGCGGATATTGGTTTAACGGTACTAGGGCAACATGACCATGGCTTAGCCACTGTTCCACAGAGGCGGTCCTTATAAGCAAATGATCCATTTTTCAATTGTTCAACAGGCGGTCGAGAAGAGCGGCGAGAAAGACCATTTTAGCGAAGAAACCCACTATTTGCTATCATGTCAGTATATTTTTTTCCTATCATCTCTTTGATAAGTGCGAAGGACAATGATCCCGGCAAGTGACCGTCCGCGACGAAGCTAGTACTAATAACACTAGTTTACAAAAAAATAATTTTTTTTTGTTCATGAAATGAAACCTATATTATTTAAGTAGGCTATGGACGGTTACTAAAAAAATATTTTTTTATTTTTCGTAGCACGTCACAATTCGGAGATATCGATGACTTTTTTTTTATCTACCCGCAATTGTTTAAATGCGTTTATCGGTCTGTTTTGTAAACAACTGTGTGAATCAAAAGTCTCATTTTTATATAAAAATGTCATCTAGAGTGTGTAAACTACATCCAGATCGATTTTGTTATGTTTGTGGGAAAATTGTTCAGTTAAATCGTGGTTTCCCTTTAACAAAACCATTGCAAGAAGCCTATTTACAATATTTTGGATTTCCGGTGTCAAATCAAGATAAAAATTGGGTTCCTCATGTGATTTGCACTAATTGCAGATTGGTCCTCAGCTCCTGGTATTCAGGTAAAAATAGATCACTGAAATTTGGTAAACCAATGATCTGGAGAGAGCCAACTAACCACGTAACCGATTGTTACTTTTGTTTAACAAAATCTTTTTATTTACGAATCTTTCTGCGGCTAAATTAAAGGAAGGAATATTTGTGGGTCCTCAAATCAGGAGAATATTGGACGATACAAAATTCGAGAGCCTTTTAACCGATGTAGAAAAAGCAGCCTGGAACTCTTTCAAAAGTGTCGTTAAAAATTTTTTAGGCAATAAAAAAAGTGATAATTACAAAGAGATCGTTGAAAATTTATTGCATAATTATGAGCGTATGGGTGTAAATATGTCACTAAAAATTCATTTTTTGCATTCCCACTTAGATTTTTTTCCAGAAAATCTTGGTAGTGTGAGTGATGAACACGGTGAGCGATTTCACCAAGATTTAAAATTATTTGAGAAAAATTATCAAGGTTTTTGGGACGAAAACATGCTAGGGGACTATTGTTGGTCTGTTGTGAGAGATACAGATGAAAATATTTATAAAAAAAGAGCAAAAATTACCCATTTTTAACTGTCTATCGTTTATTTAGATGTGTTTTTTGTAAAAATCTTCATAATAAATATTTCAAAAACCTGACGTGCTGGATTTTTTTAAATTTTTTTTCCGAGATGTAGATACCCAAAGTAATGTAACCGTATGTATTCTATTTCATGAACAAAAGTCATGTAAACTAGTGTAATTCGAGTTTCGACTTTCGTCTATCAAAATTATTCAAAATCTTAAAACTTTTGATTTGACTAAACGAAAACTTCATTGATTTATTGTACTACTTAGTCTTATCTCTAATAGCGATATTTTTATCTTATGTGTTCTTTATTCTCTTCTCAGCTTAAGTGTGTTGTTACACCATAATTGTTTACTTTGGGAACCGATTGTGATGATTCTTTATGTCCAATAAATTAGTATTTCATTAATTTTTATGTCAATGATGTTCTCATATTTACCCACTTCAAAATAATTAACTTGAAGTCGGTTTTTTGTTTGTCAAATTATATTTATAACTGTGCAGTGTGGAGAACAATTCCAGTCGCAGCGTGCTTACATGAAGCACCATCTTGCGATGCATCCGAGGACATCGTTCCACTCGCCGAATGAACGGGTCATCTGTGAGGTCTGCGGCGCTTCGCTAGCGGTAAATATAACTATTATTATAATTTATTTATCAATAATTTTTTTAAATAAGTCACGTTATCTGTATCTGAAAACAAAACACGCTCATCAAACTTGCTCATCAATAGATCGATTGTAACGTGTGCTGTGTGGCTTGATGCCGTTCTGTTGAATGAAACCTCATGCTGTCCATGTCCATATCTTTCAATTCAGGCCAAAAATAATGGATAATCTTGGCGCGATAACAATCACCATTCAAAGTAACGTGGTGACCGCTATCGTCGACGAAAAAATATGGCCCTATGAAGCTGCCGGCATGCAAACTGCACCAAACATTAAGCACATGTGGATTTTCACCCGCCCAATACCTCATATTTTGTTTATTGGCTCAATAGCCAGAATGAGCTTCGCCGAATTACGACCAAAAATCGGAGTTAACGCTCTTAAAGTAGCGGCCACCGACTCCTAATTTCTGTAGTAAATTTTTAAGATTTGCAGACGTTGTTCGATCGTGAACTTCACCATGATGAAAATGTTATGTCTACTGAATAAACTGACACTGAAAGTTCGATGTTAAGTGAAAAGGTGCGTTCACAAACTAAATTCAAAATTGTCAAGTCCCTATTGGAAAACCCCTTATTATTAAAAAGGTGCGAAAAAAAATATTATTAAAAAAAAATTATCTATCGGAGTCTTTCAAGAATTAAGCTGTAATTCAAGTTAATTTAGTTCATTAAATTCTTCGACTGCAAAGAATAAATATTTGAAAACGTTATTTACTTTTAAATAAACAATAATTAGGTTTATGTAGAAGTCAACATTAGTAATTAAACAACCGACGTGGGTTTCACAGAGGCAGGGTTGGCCTGGATAATTATCGTGGTAATTATCAAGATAATTACGTATTGATAATTATCATTGATAATGACGGGTAACTGTTATTTTACAAACAAAACAAAATAATTAAAATCCAAATCCAAACGTACAGTACGCGCGCGAGTTCATGTCCATCCTAAAGAATGCGGTAGTGCTGTTACTTAACCTAATTATACTAATATCGATATCGATAGTTATTACCTATTAGGTCAACCATATCCATCCCATATTTTTTGGAACTTTTTAGTAAGTAAACTATTCGTTTCTGAAACGCTTTTCCTACATATTGGGTTGACTCGAAGAGATCGCTTAACCTTCGGAAGGATAGCTTTTTCTTGCATACACGTAAGGATAGAGGGGTGACTTATCACCCCACAACTTATTTGCATAAATAAAACATTTAAGTACACAAAAATATTACTTTATTTTTAAAGAAACATGTAATATAGTAATAAATTAAAGAATTAAAAACAATTTCAAGTAACTCATATGCATATATCTATATATATTTATGATTAATGCAGTTCAGACAAATATCTTTACGGTGATCGGAACATACCGGCAAATTACATTTTACACTGAGAATTTAAACTTTTTTATCTTTTTTCCTTAAACACATTGAGCACCGTGCTTGTTTTTACACTTTCAAAGGGGGTTCACTTCCAGAAGGTTCCTGGTTCATGTTTAGAATATCCCGTATATTTTGAACTATTTCTCGAGGTAAATTCGTGTTCAAACGACGTTTTATATGCGGTTTATTGCCAACCCTTTCAAATATATGGTTCGAAACTTGTTGGCAAGAGTCTTAGGGCGTTAAGCAGCAACGTACAGTATCATAGAACTACTACCGGCCTGATCAATCGTGCCAAAAAACAAAAAAACACGAACGTAAAAGGATAGTGGGGTGATCGGCAACCCCAGCGAGGTTTATATAGCAAAATCTACGATCGTCCGCAAATCAGTGAGATATGCTACTAACTACGTAAGATAAAATAAGAGAATACTGAAAAACACAACTACCCTCAATGAACGTATAAAAAGTTATCGCATCTTTTTTTAACGTGTGGGGTGACGAGTCACCCCGCTATCCTTCCGAAGGTTAAAGCGACAAGATCGCCTTTGCATGGTTGTCATGTATTAAGTTTACTTGATCTGTATATTTTTATTTAACATGTGTGTGATAAAGTGTTTCTATCTGTTTGCAACTCATAAAATAAAATACTTGTTAATGATTTATTACAAAAACCGGCCAAGTGCGAGTCGGACTCGCCCATGAAGGGTTCCGTAGCAGCAAGTATCATCATAATATAAAAGTTCTTGTAGTTCTTTGTAAGTTTGATCGACGTTTTTATATTTGAGTTGATTGAATGAGAGGAAAATTGCGGTTTACGATTTATGACGTTTTAAAAAAAACTAATTACTTGATCTCGTTCAAACCAATTTTCAATGGAAGTTTGCATGGTAATGTACATCATATATTTTTTTTAGTTTTATCGTTCTCTTATTTTAGAAGTTAGAGGGGGGGGGGACCAACATTTTACCACTTTGGAAGTGTCTCTCGCGCAAACTATTCCGTTTAGAAAAAAATGATATGAGAAACCTTATTATCATTTTTAAAGACCTATCTATAGATACCCCACACGTAAGGGTTTGAAGAAAAAAAAAATTTGAGTTTCAGTTCTAAGTATGGGAAGCCCCAAAAATTTATAAACTAATTACTTGATCTCGTTCAAACCAATTTTCAATGGAAGTTTGCATAATAATGTACATCATATATTTTTTTTAGATTTATTTTATCGTTCTCTTATTTTAGAAGTTAGAGGGGGGGGGACCAACATTTTACCACTTTGGAAGTGTCTCTCGCGCAAACTATTAAGTTTAGAAAAAAATGATATAAGAAACCTTATTATCATTTTTAAAGACCTATCCATAGATACCCCACACGTAAGGGTTGGATGAAAAAAATTTTTTTGAGTTTCAGTTCTAAGTATGGAGAGCCCCCAAAATTTATTATTATTTTTCTATTTTTGTATAAATATCTTCATGCGGTTCACAGAATACATCTACTTACTAATTTTCAACAGTATAGCTCTTATAGTTTCGGTAAAAAGTGGCTGTGACATACGGACGGACAGACAGACAGACAGACAGACATGACGAATCCATAAGGGTTCCGTTTTTTGCCATTTGGCTACGGAACCCTAAAAATGAAAAAATAATAATTATGAAATGAACATTCTAATTGACTAATTTAGTCACTATCACTATCAATCAGACATTAGTCTTGTTATTAAAGAACACAATTAAAAAGTTTCGACAAGCGCGCGTCTTTGTCGTCAAGGACAACGCTCGCCTGCGGACGAATGCGGGTCAGCGGGTGAGGGCGGGGCGCGCTGCCCCCGCCTGCCTCCTCAGTCCCCGATGGACATGAACTCGCGCGCGTACTGTATGTTTTTTCGTCACAATATTAAACATGCATCAAAACGAACGCCAAATATCATTCATCTACAGGGTAATTCCCCTCACTGTTATTTTTTTCGTGAACTAAAGTTTGTGCGCTGCGAAACTAAATAAAGAAAAACATGTATGCCTAGAAAACTTAATCCAATAAGGTCTGACTGCATTAAAACTAAAAATAGTGTTAAAAAAACAAAAATACCTTTTATTTATATAATGTTATTTCATATGTGAGTTGGATAATTATCGGATAATTTTCGGATAATTATCAGATAATTATCAGAAAAAATAATTATCTTGATAATAGCCAACCCTGCAAAGAGGTGGTGCAAAAGTCTAGATTGCTTCAATATTATGCTACTTGTTGTTTAGCCGGGGAGCGTGGCTGCGCATCTGAACCGACACACGAGAACTAAGATGTACACATGTGAAACGTGCGACCGGTCTTTCCCCACGCGCTACAACTTACAGATACATTTTGTGGTGAGTACAATAGAGTACAAACAAAAAACGTAAATATATAATACAAATATAGAACAACATCACATACATTGATCAGACCCAAAGTAAGAGCGTAAGCACTTGTCTTATAGGGGTCAGAACAGAAGCAACTAAGGTACCACAAATATGTACTGTAATACAAATAATGTCACCTAATCAATTGTTCGGTTAAAGAGTAGGAATAAAGTAACGAGATTACTTCTTACTTTAGACTAGAACAAAAATGAGATATATCTCGGACAAAAATGAGATATAATCACTTACAGGTAAAAACTTTTACATACTACACCTTAAGAGCATTTTCTTATAATTTTTTTCTGCGTAGTCATCTCTGCAATAAACATGTTTTTATTTAAAAGTTCGTTTACCAAAATACAGGCATGGCTTAGTTTGAGAACCTATGGAAAATGTGCGAAATATTATTATGTTTTCTCTTGGTAATTCAAAATGTGTAACTTATTCCTAAAATGTTTTTAATAATTAATTTTGAATTTGAGTTTGAATATATTTGTAATATATTTTTTTTTTGCGGCATAAAAAAAAGAAGGTGTAGTGACAAAAATTGAGAAAAGTATGTTTAGATGGTTTGGTCATTTGGAGAGGATGAGTGAAAGTAGGCTAACGAAAGAAATGTAATATAAGGGGAGTGTGAATGGTGTTGTTGGAAGGCCTAGAAGGACATTCCATGACCAAATAGGGGATGACAGTCCTGAGGAAAGGTCAGGTCAGAAGTACCCTAAACCGACGGGCATGTATGTAATGAATAGACTTATGAATGTGGAGGAAGAGAAAGTTGTGTGTCAGGATCGTAGCAAGTGGAAGGATTTGATCTCTGCCTACCCCAGTGGGAAAAAGGCGTGACTGTATGTATGTATATTTTTTAAAAATAAATATCTGAAACTGTAATGTTCGTAGACTCATACTGGAGAGAAGCGGTTCGCCTGCAACGTCTGCGACAAGCGGTTCACGCAGCCAGGCAGTGTCGGCGTCCACTACAGGACTGTCCACCTCGGGCAACCGTATCCTAAAAGGTAAAATATCATCATAATATTCAGTCTCCAGAATCTCCAAATCAATCGGTCCGACTTTTGTGAAATGAAATGAAATAATTTATTCAGCAATTTGATTTACATAGTAAATTCTTTTGCACGTCCGATTTTTTTACCCTACCTCCGTCCTACGCCTCGACGTAAATGGCCTGTTGAGAAGAGGCGTCGCAAGAAACTTAACAGTTACATAATTATGCTAGATAGGTTATTCTTTATTCAACAAAACGTAAAATAGAAAACATTAACACAATATAGCTGCACAATACAGGCGGCTAGAGAAACAAACTTTACATAAATGCAAAAACTAATTATTTGCGTAAAACACAATTTAAAAAGTCTTCTTGACATAAAATACAAAAGTACCTACTGACATTATTTTTAGTCTTCGCAGCATGCATGCTGCGAAGAGTAAACAATGTCAGTGTCAATGATTGCAAATAATATTATAAAGAAATAATAAAAATCAAAGTAATAATTAGTTCTTATATAACTAGTTTAAGTTATTAAGTAACATGTAAGGCACGAAGTGAAACATAAGACACTGTGTTGTTGTATGTTTTTAAAAAAAAAAGTTTGCTGGTTACCCGTCTACAGTTAACACATTGTTTTTATTTCAGGAACAGAAGTATGAAAATCGATCGGTCGTCTGTAGGAGTTTTCACTCGTCAAGAAGAATAAAGAAAGTTAAATTATGAGACTTATGAACGTAATGTAAAAATTTATTTGGTATTAATAAAAATAAGTATATTTACCAACTGTTATTGTTTTATTGTTTCGGTATGAAAAATCAGTCCACCCACCCTCTTCTCTGGACATGACTGTCTGTTAATATTATGTACATTATGATATTGTACAGCGTGGAATTTTAGTCGTTTTCCCGCAGTAAAATGATCTTAGTAGTAAAACAGAAAAATTAAGTTTTTCTTTTAGTCAAATCAAAAGTTTTACGATTATGATAGACGAAATTCGAACCAATATGTTCATAGTGTCACCGGCCGGCCGGGGTCAAAGCATCAAAAAAAAAAACAGATAAGTTTTCGGTCTGTATTGGTCTGTGTATTCCAAAAAAGTTTTAGTCTAAAATCCGAACCTAAATCGACCTTCTCCGGGTTGTAGAACGAAACATATTATTTTGTTATGAATTTAGTTAATAATATTAATTCCATGAGTTATGTAATATTAGAAAAAAAATTAAAATGGGATGCCAAAAAAAATCCAGTTATTCCACTCATCCCACCTAGCCATCCCACCTGGGTGAGATAAGTGGAATATGCGACTTTTCCACTTATCCCACCCGGTTGGGAAAAGTGGATTTTTTGTGTCCACTCTTCCCCAGGAGGGATAAGTGGAACATAGAGGGCTATGGAGATTTTTGTATGGAGCCTGGCCCTGGCTTACCCGCCATTTTGTGTATTTTTTCAAAACGGCGTTAACTTGAAATTCTTTTAAAAATAGATACTTGACTTGTATCACTTTAAATCCACCATACCCCTCGCCATACCCCTGCGGCCCTGGTGGTATGGTGTAGGAATGGCCGATACAAATCGTATATAGATATTAAATCGTATATCAGAGCAATATCGTAATATCCGATATCGCTGCGTATCCAAACTATATACACGATACACGATATTGCTGGATCGATGCGATGCGTCTCGATTTGATATCTTGCTCGATATCCAAGACCTGCCGATAAAGGATATTAAATCGTATCGCGTTGCGATACGAGCTAAAGAAAGGATTTGTGAGTGAGTGAAATAGCATTAGTCGTGTGTTCGTACAATTCTAAACCTTATTTGTATAAGAATAAGGTTGTTTCAATACTTTCTTGTGTATTTTGACACATTTTTAATAGACCTTATTTTGTCAGCAATAAGATGCATTTTCGATTTGCAATTTTACGTAACTCTCACGGACCTTTGTCCTTGAACTCATAGCATTGGTGATCCATTTCTAACTTTTGTTATTCTATTAATAGATTCGATGGTTGGTATTATTAAGTTTATGTATTTCATGCTTTTAGTTACTACTAATGAGTTCTGCATTAATAAACATCGTATTTAGAAGTTCTAAATACGATCTTTATTAATGCAGTACTTACTGCAACACAAATAACTAAGTAAATACTATAAAAGCATCCTTAATACACCTAAAGTAACTAATCGAGTCAGTTTTAAGAAATAAATCACAATGAAAATATCGTGTCATGATACAGTATCTAGTTTCAGAACACATCGTTTTATAGGTTTAGTGTAACCAAATACAGTCCGATACTCCGATACACCAATATATAGTTTCACAGTCCGATACTCCGATACACCAATATATAGTTTCAAATAATATATAGTTTCAGAATCCGATATCAGATATCAATATATAGTTTCGATTCGATATTGTAAAAATCCGATATTACCCACTACTAGTATGGTGGGTCTACAACCGTACTACTGAACCAATAGGGTTGTGGAAACTGACAAGGAGCAAGGAGCAATGCCATACATTTTTTTATTTATTATTTGAGAGATTTTGTAAGTACTTATTAAAAATAACTGGACTGTATATGAACTAAGGTCTATGACAAGCATGGTAAGACTACAAAAAAAAGATACTGACGTACAGCAGCCACAGATCAACTTTCCCACACCTGTCAAATTCCTGCAAGCAAATATCAGCTTTAATTTTATCTCATAGAGTTCTATTTCAAGTAAGACTTTTGGGATTTGGGTAATACGTTTATTGATTGATTTCACGTTTATTTTTAATTCAAGTCCTGAATTTGTTTTGTTTGTTTTAAATATGTAGTATAATGTGAATAAATTGCTTAGCAATCATCTAATTAATGTAAACTTTAAATATGGGTGATTTTAAAGTATGCAGGATATGCTTGATAAACGAGTCCAAGTTCTATGGAGTTAGTGAATATAAATTGAAAACCTTCTACGAAGAATTATCAGATTTGCGAGTAAGTTATTCATATAAAATGATGTCTAATGCAGATGAAAAGAATTGTTATTTATACCGTCGTCCGCCAGACGATCGTTGGACTGGTGATCCCAGTGATATGATCACTTTATGATTTGACCAAGTTTTTGCCATATTAAGTAATATTGTTTATTGCAAAACGTAACATTGTTAAACCACCATATTATTTATTGATAGGTGATACAAAAGATAACAAATTTATCTTTTATAATTTTTAGATAACCAAAGACAGTCTGCCACAGTATTTCTGCTACGAATGTGCGGCTTTGCTCTACAAATTTCATAGGTTTAGGGAGAGATGCTATGATGGAAAAGATGTTCTCCTGAAAATGTCATATGACGGACCTGTGAGTATTTAAAATCAAGAAACATTTCCTATATCCTGTGAAATAGAAGTGTGTCAAGCACTTCTGTGTTTCGGGAAAAGGGCACTGAAGCTAGTGAAATAACTGGGTATATGTAAAAATCAAAATATACTTTAATCATGTAGGCTTCTAAGAAGCACTTATAAATCATCATATTTAATGTTACAGACTGACTCTACCACCTCTATGAGACCGAATAACTGGTTGTCTTGGTGTAGCAGGTTTGGGGCAGTGCCAGACAGTAACTGCTTAGTTACTGTCTGGCACTAAATTGTCTAAGGGCAGACATGGCTCTTACCATCAGGTGGAAGATCTGATTGTCTTGTTACACATTGCAATAAAAAAATATCAAAAAACTGATCTCAGTCACCCCTAATGTAAAAAATAAAGTATCAGTTTGTAACTTCTTACCCTAATGAGTCAAAAACTAAAGCCCAAATTTGTCTTTTCGGCGCTCTTTTCCTACTCCAGAACTAGTTGTTTATCAGATGAATAACATTTCTTTTATAGATCACCAAAACTGGAATCTCTGAATTCAATGCAAAAAAACTTCACAAATGCCAGTTTGGACATTTAGACATCTTAGCTATCAACAAACGAGTTAGATTGTACACAACAAAACATTTGGAATCAATCAAAATGGAGAATTTTACTGAGCTAAAAGATGAATTTGTTGTTGATTTTGATCAATCTGACATCATAATTTCTGATGATGATGATTTTGAGTACAAAGATCCAGAAACTGATCCCATACCAGAAGAACATTCAACTAATCTGCTAAATGTGAAATGCGAAAAAGATGTAATTTATGATGATAATAAGGAATCACTACCTATGGTGATCTGTGTAGAAACCCCAACCTTTGTAGAAATAAAACCAGAATTTAAAATGACAACTGATTGCAAAGACGAAAATGAACCAACAATAAAGGAAAAAAAGAAACGATCATCACCTGAAGTAAAGATTGCCAAGAAAAGAATGTTAAAACAAAGAAAATGTTTAAAGCAAACAAAGGAAAAAAATATTTCTAAAGTCAAGTCAAAGAAAAAAGAGTCCTTTATTTCTCCAGATACAGCAAAAAATTATAAATTCTACGAGTCCAAAAGTGGTGTAAAGATTTTAGGATTCCTAGATTCAGGTAATTGGAATAAGTCTACGTTTACGGAGGAGGAGGCTTTGAAGAATTTCGAGGCGAAAGCGCAAGAGAAAAAGTATTTGAATGCTCCGTACAAATGCACTGATTGCTATAGAGGATTCTCTAAGCTTAATATGCTTGACAGACATATACCGAGGCATGGAGAGGTAAGTGTTTTGTGATATTGTGTCTTCTTTAATGCCAAATTAAATAGCGTGCCTCCGGCGTAATCCACATGTCCAATTTTCTTTCTACTATATACTTTTTAACCCAAAGCACCCTTAACTTGGGGAGCGATTTAAGTTTCTGCAACTTGTCAGTGGTCATATCATCCAAATCTCTTCATCTGCAATTTCTCTCTCACTCTTCTCATTTCTACATGCAGGCCTTCACCATCCAGTCCGTTCGTTTGTGGAATTCTTTACCACTCTTGATACATCACTTCGAGTCTTTGATTTTGTTTAAGCTTGAGCAAACTCAGTCTGCCACTAACAGTTTGCCTACTGGGGACGCAGCCTAAGATAATTTGTGTATGGTGAATAATATCTATCTTGCAGGCCATTGGTAAAGAGGTGTGTCGGTTCTGCAAGATGCGTTTCAAGACGAAGTCATTCTTGAATAAACACATGAAACAGCATTATACTAAGTACGAGTGTCTGAGATGTGATATGGTCTGCTCCTTCGAGTGAGTGCAATTTTGGTAGTATTTTATATTTTAGCCCTATAAAATGCAGTAGAAAAATAGTGGCCACCATAATTTTAACCAAATGTAGTTTTGGCAATGGTGAAAGTCAATGAAATATTTCAATGGCTTGGGCCTTATAAAAGGTAAGGGACCTGTTTCCCCACTGTCAGTTATAAATGTTAGATAAAGTGTGGCAACACCGCAGTAATGGCCAATTTAGCTTATAAGAGGAATCCGAAATTCTGTCTTTTTATAATTATACTAGCCTTCCGCCCGCGGTTTCACACGCGTGTATTTTTTTTTCAAATATCCCCTCTTCCCCCCGCATTTCCGGGATCAAAAGTACCCTATGTTCACCGGGGATAGTGTAGCTTTCCAACAATTATTATTCAATACGGTTCAGTAGTTTCGGAGCCTATTCAATACAAACAAACAAACAATCAAAATCTTTTTTCTTTATAAAATTATAAAAAAACAAATGATGTACTTTTAGGAACACAGCGGCTTTCCACGAAGAGTATCATAATGGCGTTGTTAGAAAGTGCCCGCATTGCGATAAGGAATTCAAGTAAGTTACGTTTTACTTTTTAATAATAATAAAATATAGAAGAGGGCCTAGTCATAGTAGAAAGAGTACACACACAGTAGTGTCGGCAAACTTGTTGAACATCGGTCGACAGAGTGGGGGAAATTTCGCGCAATTGCACTTGCGCATGACCAAAACCGCGCGCGCATTGCCCGTCGCCCGCGCGCGCTATTGATCAGAGACATGCTTCTGACCAATAGCGCGCACATGTCAAAATTCGCGTTCTGCTCAATACCCACTCGATTTCAAGACGTTTGCCGAGCACTATACGTTTTAATCTTTAATAATAGAAGAGGGCCTAAGTCGTAGTAGGAAGAGAACAGTACGTTATCTCCATACACCGCAACGCGCGCGGCTTGTAGGTGTGCGCCATAGTATGCTTATGCATGTATAACTATGCGTTGTCACGAACACTCGAACAAAATCTCGACCTGACTCTCAGTGCAAACAAAGAGATTTCGTTTGAGTGTGCGTTCTGCGACGCATAGATACAGGTCCTGGCAAACATTTTGAAATCAGGTGGGGATTGCGCAGAACACGTATTTTGAGATGCCTGCGCGCTATTGGTCAGAACTCAGAAGCATACCTCTGACGAATAGCGCGCTTGGGCGTCGGCTTGGGCACTCCGTCGACCGATGGTAAAGAAGTTTGTCGGCACGTAGGTATATACAGTCGTGGTCAACTAATTAGGGACGCTATATGACTAAAACACAAGATCGTCTCTCAAGTCCGAAAAAGAAATCTCTATGAGGCTTTGAAGCTTAAAGTAATTCATAACAAGTAATTTGGTTAGTATTCCAAATATTTAAAGGCCAGGAAAGCTAATAGCTAGTTGAGATCAATATTATTTAAATAAATAAATCCTTGCCACTTACACAACATTGACTTGATGGATGGACAACTAATTAGGGACACGTAAAATTTTAACTGTAAATATAAATAAATGGCAATCATTAAAGTGTTTAGGACATAAAAAGTTTTCAATAATCAAAACAGAATACAAAATAAATCATTAAACGTATTTTTAATACCCAGTATGGTTGTTTTTGTTGGATATAACCATTTGACAACAACGCAGTATCGATGCAATCAAATTATTTCAGTTTTCCAAAGAAATATTATTCCAAATAACTTGGAATGTCCCGTAAAGCTTATTTTTAGTGACAGTACGTTGAGCTGCACTTTCTACTTCGCTTCATACCATAAGTGCTCTATCGGGCTTAGGTCTGTGCTGTTTGCGGGCCATTCTACTACCAACACTGACTGTTGCGCTGAGCACGATTTAACAGAGTGCGCGGTATGTTTTCGGTCGCTGTCGTGTTTAAACCGTCCAATAGACTGGTAAGACTTCTTCAGCATACTATAGCATCGTTTCCTTCAATATTCCTTTGTTTTGGAATTGATCAAGTTTACTTTCAATTATTTTTATAGGCCCCACTCCATGTCTAGAAAAACAGCCCCAAAATTGAATATTGTCGCCTCCATGTTTCACCTGCTTTTTCGTGTACTTTGGATTAATTTGGGACTTTATAAGTCATTGCACGTATTTTCTGTATCGTCAGCCATCGAATGAAATAAGATTTGTTCTGGTCTCGTCAGAAAACCGCGAATTTCTCCATTGAGCAACAGTCCAATGTCCATACTCTCTTGCAAACGCCAACGGGCTGTTTTTTTTGGACATGGAGTAGGATGTATAAAATAATTGAAAGTAGACTTGGTCAATTCCAATGCAAAGGAATATTGAAGGAAACGATGCTATAGTATGCTGAAGAAGTCTTACCAGTCTAATGGACGGTTTAAACACGACAACGACCGGAATCATACCGCGCACTCTGTGAAATCGTGCCTAGCGCAACAGTCAGTGACGGTACTAGATTGGCCCGCAAGCAGCCCAGACCCAAATCCGATAGAGCACTTATGATATAAAGCAAAGAAAACAGTTGCAGCTCAACATACTGCCAGTAAAAGTCAGCTTTACGGGACTTTTAAAGGTGTTTGGAATAATATTTCTTCAGACACCTGTAATAATTTGATTGCAATGCCGCGCCGATGTACAATGGTTATAAAGACAACCACACTGATTATAAAAAATACGTTTAATGATATGTTTTGTATTCTATTTTTATGAATGAGGGCCTTTTTCGTAATAAATACTTAAATAATTACCAGCTTATTCATATTTACAGTTAAAGTTTTACGTGTCCCTAATTAGTTGTCCATCAATAAATTCAATTGTGTGAAAGAGGCAATGATTTTTTTATTTAAAAAAAATTGATTGCCACCTGCTATTTTCTTTCTTGGCCCTAAAATATATAGAATACTAGTCAAATTAATTGTTATCAATAGGTAAAAGCTTCAAAGCCTCGTAGATAATTTTTTTTTCGCACTGAAGGTACGATCTTATGTTTAAGTGATAGAGTGTCCCTAATTAGTTGACCACGACTGTATGTACACACAAGCCGCGCGCGTTGCGATTGTATGAAGAAAACGTACTGTGTATACTTTCTACTATGCCTGCGTAGAATAGTGATTAAGACGTACGGATCCGAAAACCCGGAGATTGTGGGTTCAATTCCTGCTTTTGGTCTGTACAACTTGTTTGAAATCAAAATCCCGATTTAGTGTCCCTCAATGGAATAGGCCACGGTGGCCGCTTACCACCAGTTGGGCTGCTTACCTGTCCGCCAACTTAAATAAAATAAAAAAATACTATACATATTTTCACAGACATCTATCGACATTCTACACACATTTGCGAACGCACAGAAGCAAGTACATTTGCGCGATTTGCGGGGAGTCTTTTGTGTCTGAACTTGGGCTGCGTATGCACAGGAAATCGAAACATCGCCGCTTTGATACTGTAAGTACTGATTTGTGTTCTGGCAGTATTAATTTGGGAGCCAGTACACTTGAAATAAAAGGCTCGAAGATTAGATGAGCCTTTAGGCTTTCGACACTTCACTTCGTCGCTCAGTGCTGCCAGACTACAGTATGACGGAGTGAAGTGTCCCATTGGAATAGGCCGCAGTGGCCGCTTACCATTGGACTGCGTGTATGTATGCCGTGATGTAGTATAAAAAAATAAAATGTGAAACATAATCGTATAAATGTTGATGTTATGTTAAGTATTTTTTTATAATATATCGAAAGATTTCACAATATCGTAAAAGAATCATTTCCCTAGCATAAAAACTTCATCATCATTGTCAATACTATCATAAGTGTTATTATCGTCAAAATTTCTCTTATCGTCAATATTGTCATTACCATCATCATTGTGGGTATAGACCGACAAACTTATCTGTAACGGTGGCCAAAATTGGAACTACGTGAAATGCAATGCAAAAACGATATAATATGACAGTTCTAAACCGACAGTAGCGACGCCGCCACCGGAACAGATAAGTTTGTCGGTCTATAACTACTGTTATCGTCATGATCTGATCATAATAATATGATGATGGCCTAGTATGTCTACATTATTCTTTCAGTAATTTTGGAATTCACTATTATGTTTTTTATTTATAGGACCCACCATTGAATGATTTGGATGAAAACATGTACTGTGAGATCTGCCAGATGAAGTTTGTAACTAAGGACGCGTACGACAAACATCTTGCTCACTCTGTCATGCACACTGATCAGTAAGTATTTATTCGAGTGTTTTATTTTTTTATTATTATATGGATAGTATTGTAGGAGGTCTATGTATCCTTAAAAGTGGAAAATTTTCCTCCGAGCTAGATCGACTGGCTCGGGGACCAAGGTCCAATGTACTATCTTTGGTTTGTCGTATACAACGTGTTAAGTTAAATGTGCAAAACCTGAAAATAGTTTGATTAGAATAACGAGTAGAATCTATAAAACCGCTTTTTAATAAAATAAACATTTAAAAAAAAATTTGCCCTGTCTATTTATTAATAAACCATGCCTACCGACTCGTCAATCGACAAAGCGTTGTCACAGACACAAGAAACGATTTGAATTGCCATTGAAACTTAAACAGCTCATAAAACCTTTGAATTTTCTTTTATGTTGTTTTTGCTTCACAATTAGGTCAATTGAATTTAAAATCATTAGGGGTGTCTGAGGTTTTGCGCATTTAACAAAACACGTTGTATATAACAGCGGGCGACAATAACTTTGCTGGCGCGATGCAGGATCCCATACAAATTCGTGTTTGCAAGTAAGCGCCTTCTGTCATCAGTTTAGAACTCTTTTTGTGGCGAGCGGTTACTAGATGTTTGCAAGTCGCAACGCGGTGATTCCACCAATGTCAAGAGTTTAAAGAGTTGCCATACATGTGCTACCCCAATTTTGATGAAAACGGGTTCTGGAATGGAGACCGCATCTTGGTATACCCTCAGGCCATTGAGTGACGATTTGCGCTCGCTTGTTGGGAAGGAAAATGTTACTTTTGTCATAAAAATTGTAGTTTTTTGTGTAATTTTACTCTTGGCTACCGACTTCCTGGCAACAGTGGCGATAGCCTTCTTAATAAGTGCTAAACCTGTAATAATCTAGCAGGCGCGGTCGCAGCCTGAAATTTTGGAGGGGGTCACTCACTAGTTTTTTTTTTTTCGGATGAGAATGCGTTTATGCACCATCATAACCGCAGGCTAGCTAAACCTGCGGCCGTGTGTGGGACTCTCGAGACTAAGCGTCCACTACCCACAAAACTTCCCCGGTTTTCCCTTCACACCCGATTGGAACGAGCCGGTACCAGCCTTGTGGCTATTGACCAGCCCGAGTCACTCACTACCTCAGAAAAAGGAAACCTATCGAAGTGTTACAAACTCATAATATTATAATTATACGTATGGAATAGTTAAAAGAAGAAATGAGAAATATAATGCGTCTTTTTTCATCATCATCATTAGTCTGTAACAGTCCACTGCTGGACATAGGCCTCTCCAAATGCTCGCCACGCTGATCGATCCTTGGCTACTCGCATCCAGCTCCTGCCAGCCATCTTGCGCAGATCATAGCTCCACCTGGCCTAAGGGCGTTCTACACTACGTTTACCGAGACGCGGTCTCCACTCTAGAACCCGTTAACCCCAACGGTTATCGGTTCTACGGCTGATATGGCCAGCCCACTGCCACTTCAGCTGGCTAATCCGGCGAGCTATGTCGGTGAATTTGGTTCTCTGCCGAATCACCTCATTTCGGATACGATCCCGCAGAGAAACGCCGAGCATAGCTCTTTTCATGGCCCGCTGAGCGACTTTAAACTTGTGGACTAGCCGTGCCGCAAGTGTCCACGTTTCGGCTCCGTAATACTCCGTATGTCATGACGGGTAGGACGCACTAATTGAAGACTTTCGTCTTTAGGCATTGTGAAATCGGCGATGAGAAGACTCGACGTAGTTTTCCAAACGCCTCTCTATTCACCTCGTCCTTAAAGTTGTTTCGACCCAACTGCAACAACGACTGCCGAAGGTACACCATATTTTTGAACAACTTCAAGGACAGCGCCGTGAATCGCAATCGATTCCGGTAGAACATGTTCATTGAACATGACCTTGGTTTTGTCCAAGTTCATCCGAGGCCGATGCGTAAAGAAGAATCAGCCAGGTCATTCAGCATCTGTTGTAGTTCCTGCAGCGTCTCCGCCATTATGACGATGTCATCTGCAAATCGCAAGTGAGAGATGTATTCGCCATTTATGTTGATGCCTCGTCCTTTCCAGTTTAGCATCTTAAACATGTCCTCCATTGCATTTGTGAACAATTTTAAGGAGATGACGACTCTTGTCTCAATCCTCGATGCAATATTGGTATATTAGGATTAGTCTGCTGATTTTGCACTTGGACGAACATGATTACTGCTTTGTTCAGACATCTCATCACGTAGATATTTCGCCAGTCTACTTGGCAACGTTGCAGGGACACCAGAACGGACCAGATTTCAACCGAGTCGAAGGCCTTCACGTAGTCCACAAATACAAGACACAGGCAGGTCATTTTTTAACATATGCATAAAAGTCGAGACACTATTATACCTGTCAGTTTTGTTATATTCGAGAAAAAAAAAAATATGACGTCAGACGTCCGTTCCGCCATAACTTGACGCTATGTACTTACGTTGTGAATTGTGTTAAAACCATTAAAAGTGAAAAAACTTATACGCTTTTGCTGAAATGTAGTGAGAAAACAATCCTGTATAGTGGTGCAAGAATAAGCCAAAATCGGCCAAATTTAACTTTTCATCGGTAAGCTATATTTTTGCTTTTTATCTTTAATTAACTGCAGTTTTAGGCTTGTGGTCCCGTAGATCGTAATAAATCAACAGTTAAAATCAATAAAGGTAGTATTCAGTCTAGTTTTCTTTAAAAACAAAGCATTTTGTTTTGTTTACAGTGTGTTTGTTTATAAAGTAGTTATGTTTAAGCCACCATGTTTTGACGCGTAGGTATAAGTTTTTTTCGTAGTTACCTTTTTCTGAGCTCACTACACTCATAAAAAATAGGTTATCTGGAATAAAATAAACACTTTTGCACAAGAAACAATTTTTATAATGTATAAAAAAAATCGATTTTGCTAGGATTACCAAAACTATGTAGTTCGGTTCTTTGTTTCTAAACTAGATGTCATTTCCAAGTTATTTTGGCCATCGTGCGTCATAAAACCACCACTAGATGTCTGCAAACTATAAAATCGCTGTTAGGAGATAGCTAGAAATTTCCTTTTATTATATGGCAACTTTTTGAGATTTTTCAATTTGACCTTAGATTTTGGGGGGGGTCATGTCCCCTGTGACCCCCCCCTTCGGACCGCGCCTGTAATCTAGTGTGTTTAAAGTGTTGTTTCATTTCAGAAACAAAGAGGATGAAAATGTTAAAAAGAAAGATGAAGAAAATGAGAGTGATGAAAAAGATGAGAGCGTGAGTAATTGAACCAATTAAATATAGTATAATACAAGTTTCAATTGTAATAATTTTCATTTATGTATAGAAATATTAAATTGTTGCGAACATCATAATTTCTGCGCGCGCGGGCACTAGTGGGGAGCCCCAGCGGAAAGCCCCGAGCACCTACGAGATCCCCACGAGCGCGAGCACGAGCGCGCGCAGCGAACGCACGAGGACTCGCCTTCTAAAACCCACCGTCGCCGGTCGTATTCATTGTCGCGTATTTTTAATATTTCTGTAATAATGGGGCGAGAATTACAGCACCTATTTATACAGTCCGCCTTTCATTTACATGCATTAAATAAAACAATTTAATGCATTAAATAAAACAACTTGAACGGTTTGAAATCGGTTTATACTAATGTTTAAATGATTAAATATTTAATGAGTAATATCCATTCCATATAAGTCTTCATGACAACAACTGGTTATTCACCACCCTTGCCAAAATACAGTTGTAGTCTTCCATTTTATCCGAAAGTCCTATTGTATAACAAAATAAACTTTTGTTTACAGAAAACCGAAGAATCGAGTAAAAGGTACGGATTGTTGCTAGTTTATAATTTAATTAATAGTTTTATTCAAGGCGCGACGTTCATAAAAGACATCACCCATTTTGATCACGATATCTCCCTGGTTCTCAACTTAATTCTATCGCATGAAGTTCTATTTCGATAAAGACTTTTTGATATATTGGTTTAGCTAGATGTGTGGCCCGGTGTACATTATGTACTTTGTCTCTTTATAAGCAAATTTTTCATTTTTTAATTGTTCAACAGGCGATCTAGAAGGGCGGCGAGGAAGACCAATTTACTGAAAGGAATAAAGAAACCCACCACCTGCTATCACGTCAGTATGTTTTTTGAAGTGATAACTTCTTTAGCGGCGTTGTACACTTTTTTTTTGTAATGGGTAAAAAATGTTAAACTCACGTCCGGTGTCACGTGACTGATCAAAAATTCGTGAGACGGACACGTGTTTTTTGTTTAAGCGCCATCTATGAATTTGTGCGGGAACAACCCTCTGCGCACAAATTCATAGATGGCGCTTGAACAAAAAGTACCAATTTGCGAAATTTTCCTAGGGGACGCTAGCATGGAAAATACCAAAATATTCAAGTTTTCACTTCTGCCGGCACTCCCGGAGTGCAACCAGTCGTTTTTTTTCTTATAGGCAGATAGATATTCTTTATTGCACAAAATTACATTAAAAATAAACATCTATACTAATATTATAAAGAAAGATTTGATTGTTTGTTTGTTTGTATGGAATAGGCTCCGAAACTACTGAACCGATTTGAATAATTCTTTCACTGTTGGATAGCTATACTATCCCCGGTGAACACTACTTCTTTTGATTCTGGAAATTTGGGGGGAAGGGGGGGATATTTGAAAAAAGAAATTACGCGCGGGTGAAACCGCGGGCGGAAGGCTAGTTTAACATAATTTAGTGGTACAGTCGACAGCTCATCAGACTACTATAATCTGTCTAATTTCTACAACCATTTTTCAGCTTTATTCACTTCACATAGAGTTCTCTTTCCATTGAGAATTTTTGACAGATTAGGGTAGGTTGATCTGCTGCCGTCCGTACAATAAAGGCGGTCTTATCGCTAATAGCGATATTTCATCTTATGTGATTTTCATTATCCTCTCTTTTTCGTGTGTGGTTTTGTTACCTCATAACTTTTACTAAGAGAAAATGTTCAGGATTCCTTTTTTATTTGGAAGCAAGTTCCATTTAAAGTCGAACGAGATAGAACTAGCTGTTTTTAAGTATAGCCTGACCAAGAGAATAAAAAATCTGCTCTGGAGGCGCCACATAAGCTATGGTTATAGCAACACTTGGTTGCTATCATATGGTGCTCACAAATAACTCATCCAATAATAACAAGGCACGGTTGACAACTGACATCACACTTTGACGGACAGCATTATTGAATGACATATTATTGTTTTTTATTTGATTGTTGCCACTTGAAAAAAATAGTTCCAATATTTTTCCGCAATATGGCGAGGTTTTTTTATATTATTGGTCAGGCTACAATGCCTAATAATGTGTTTTTTATTGAATTTATATTGATGATGTACTTGATTCTTGATTGATGATTTTTATTAAAATTATTTGCTTGGAGTCAGTTTTTTTTGTTACAAGTTATATTTATAACTGTGCAGTGTGGTGAACACTTCGAGTCGCAGTCTGCTTGCATGAAGCACCATCTTGCGATGCATCCGAGGACGTCGTTCTACTCGCCGAATGAACGGGTCATCTGTGAGGTCTGCGGGACTTCGCTAGCGGTAAATATTACTGTTGTATTTGTGAATTTTACCGTTGTAATTGGGTATATGACTGTGTTTGATTTTAAACAATATAAAACATTGCATCATTTTTAGAAAAAAAATCCCACCAAAACCATTTTCATGTAAAATGTTGCCTAGACGAGACCATACGACTCGCACTGTCAAAAAGTTAACAGATCTCATGTAAAGTCTGTTCACCATAAGTTGTCCTTTAGCCGCTATATTGGCAGCATTGCCTACGCTTTGTAAATCTGTCAAAAAACAGATTGAATGTATTGAAAAACAATAGTACCAATATAGCGGCTAAAGGACTTCTTATCGTGAACAGACTGTAGAGCCAAACTTCTAACTGCTCGCTCTAACTCTACGAGGCCTAACTTTACAAACTCTACACTTTATCAAAATATGTGGCTTGGCCGTTCGTTATTACAAGAACTGCCCTTGCGCTTCGTTTGGTTAGTCTTAGCAATTAAACGTAAAATTAAAACGCCTCGATGGTCTAGTGGTTTCAGTACCGGGCCGAGATCTCGGAGTCCTGGGTTCAATTCCCGGGTCGAGCTAGCTTTGTGTCGGTTTTTTCGGAAACTGCTCGGGTTTGTGATCACCAATCCGCATTTGGCAAGCGTGGTGATTAAGCCAGTACCCATCATTGTTGTAACGATTAACTTGATTTCAAGGATGGAGGCCTTTGCCCTCCAGTGGGACATCAATAGGCTGATACTTTACTTTTTTATACTAAAGAGGCAAGATAGGGAGAAATTGTATTTTTTTAAAGTGGCTTTCACTACACCTATAGTGATCATTGGGAGAGCAGTGTCCTGCAGTAGACTCAATGACGTTCAATAAACAACTAGACTCCCATTCAAGCTCAAATATTGTCCGAAGCAAAAGTCTGCCTACGCAACTATTGGGCAGAGTTTCCGTTTAGTTGTATACAATTGACATTAAACACTAACTGCCACGAGATAAGGTGTTAATTTGAACGAATGTGTTAATGTCATCTGTGTCAACGCCGCTCGGACGTTTTTTGATGATTTTTTCTTAGAGATTGGGTGTCTAATAGTTGTATATTGAACGTCATTGAGTAGACTACGTAAAAGTAAAGTCGTCATCTTATATGTTGCTTGTTTGGTGTATAGCCAGCCAGCGTGGCTACGCATATGAACCAACACACGAAGGCCAAGATGTACACATGCGACACGTGCAACCGATCCTTCACCACTAGCACCAACCTACGGATACATTTGGTGGTGAGTATAATAGAAACCTATCAAAAAACCAGATATTTATCCGTGAAATAGAAGTGTGTCAAGCACTTCTGTGTTTCGGGGAAAGGGCACTGAAGCTAGTGAAATTACTGGGTATATGAGACCTGATAACTGTCGTCTCAGTGTAGCGGGCGCAGGGCAGTGCCAGACAGTAACTGCTTAGTTACTGTTTGGCACTGAACTGTCTAAGGGCAGACGTGGCACTTACCATCAGGTGTACAATCTGCTCGTCTTGTTACACATAGCAATAAAAAAAACTGCCACCATAACAGTTAAGGCTATGTCCGGCATATGATATATCACATGCCGGACATAGCCTTAACTGATATCACTGATAGCTACTTGAACTTGAAATCAAATAAATTATTTTGATTTTGCTCTTAGAGACTCGAAGATCAGAGAAGCTTATTAGCCTACTGTAGTAGCACATTGAGTGCCTCTTCCTGGGTAAGAGTCGCTCGATGAAATAGGTCGCGGGTTCGATCCCCGCACGGTACAAACATATGTATGCATGAACATGTCTGTTTGTATCGGTCTGGGTGTTTCTACGTATAATATGTATGTATTTACAAAAAAGGATATAAGTAATGTTGATCAGTTGTCTGGCACATCTATACTAATATTATAAAGAGGAAAAATAAGTTTGTTTGTTTTTTGTACTGAATAGGCTCAGAAACTACTGAACCGATTTGAATAATTCTCACTTTCCCCGCGTGACATATGGTACTTTTAATCCAGGAAATGTGCGGGGAAGGGGGGGGGGGATAATAAACAAAAGAAATTACCGCGCTGTGTAATGTCCAGACATATTTTAATTAATTATTATTTCTAAGGAATAAATAATCAAAACTGTAATGTTCGTAGACTCACACAGGGGAGAAGCGGTTCGCCTGCAACCTCTGCGACAAGCGGTTCACACAGCAAGGCAGTCTCAATCTACACCACAAGACTTTCCACCTCAAGCAACCGTATCCTAAAAGGTAAAAAAATCATTGTCATCATCATCATAATTTTAGTTGTAACACACATCTACTTTTTTCTTTGCGGAGGAGAATGTGTCTACGCACAATAACTGCGAAACCTGTGGCCTTGTGTGGGATTCTAGACAACTATGCGGCAACAGTAGCGTCTGTACCGCGAACGCTCGACAGCAAGACGTCAACCGTACTGTTGCCGCACCGCGTGTTTTGTATGAAAACTAACGACCGTCCGTACGCGGTGCGGCAAACGCGCGGCTACCGTACCGCAGCCGTACGACACGAAACGTCTAACGCCCGGTTCACACATGGTCCGTTTTACTGTTCCGTTTTGTCGTATACGTTTTTTTTTTCATCGATGGCGTATGTAGTTGTATAAGCGACTTCACACATGGCACAGTATTCTGTATACAGTAATACATACGCCATCGACGAAAAAAGACGTACACGATAAACCGGAACAGTAAAACGGATCATGTGTGAACCGGGCGTTATTTGATAGAGGCCTACAACATGTTTCTAAGACAAATGTATTTTAGCTGTAATCATTTTCTTTTTCTTTCAGGAACAGAAGTAAGAAAATTGATCAGGCGTCAGTAGAAGTTTTCACTGGTAAAGAAGAATAGAGAATAAAGTTTTTATAAGTTAAATTATTTATTTATACAATGTATAAATTTATGTGTTTGGTATTATTAAAAATAAGTATATAAATACTGACTGATATTGTTTTATTATGATTATATCTGCCTGGATGTCTCAATGTATTATAATCAAAATCAAAATCAAAAATCAAAATATTCTTTATTCATGTAAACTTGTATCAAGTATTTATGAATCGTCAATTACAGAATGACTACCACCGGCTTCGGAATGCAGTCATCTGCCGAGAGAGAAGAACCGGCAAGAAACTCGACAGTTACTCTTTTTAATCGCCAAAGAAATTTATACAACAATGATAATAAATCTATCTATACTAAGCCATACAGTTTTTCGTGTGAATGTAGAAATAATAATAATAATAAAGAAAAAAATTATAACTAGGACGTAGTGTAGATATAACAACAATGAATGACAACAGATTAAAATACTGTTTATATTATGTACCTACGAGTATGTCATCATCGCAGCGTATTCCCGATCGCATCCAGGGTCCGCTGCCACTATGATCCTAGATTTGACAAACCTGGTTATTACAATGGAGCGATTGCCATCTGACCTCCGTAACCCTTACAAGGGAAACCAGACCTACTTGGAACATAGTCGGGACCAACGGCTTAACGTGCCTTCCGAAGCACGGAATCATCACTCTTTTTACATTCAGGTGATTCAAGCCTGCAATGTCCTAACCAAACTGGAAACAATCACACAAAGTGATGTACCCCGCGGTACCTATTCCCACACAAATGTTATTACTTGCCCATTTGAAAAATGTAGAAGTAAGAGTTGACGAAATGCATTATACAGGGTTATTGGTAATGTGTCTTGATCCTTTCAAGGGCATGTAGAGGAGGTCCCCAGCTAGCAATTGACCCATTAAAGTGCAGGTCAAAAGTGAACCAATAATGAGATATTTTTTTTTAAATATTTTTTCGGAAAATTCGGGATTCACAACTTTAAAAATTTATTAAAAAAAAACTACAACATATTTTAATGTAATTATTAATGATTAAGTTAGAGCTTAGTCTAGTACATAATAAAACACACTAGGATAACTGAAAGTTTTGTTAATTTTGAAATAAGAGATCAAAAACTAGAATTTTTTTACGACGCTTATAATTTTGTTTACAATAAAGTATCATTTTCTTCAAAAAATCACCTAATTACTTGGACGGCGGAACATTTCAAAAACATCTTCATATCAATGGCTATCCAACAAGATACAATGTACACGTAAAAAATTGATAACAACTGTAAAAACAACTAACGAGCATAATAGGGTAATAAATCTCTATACATTTATGTTTTCGCTATATCGGTGTATTTTTCAACCAGATGACAATCAATAGACAAACGACACTTGATTAAACCATGAATGGATGAAAGAGACCGGTCAAGAGATGACTTATCATCAAAAAAAAAATTCCGGGAATTAGTTTCATATCTGCTTTTGTTATGTCAAAACGTTTTATTCCAATGATGTCTTAAGGACACTCACTTGAAATTTTGCAATGCACCTAAAGAAGGTTTCTTCCCGCCTGACCCCACCAATTCTGCCCTTAGTTGGGGCAGTCGAAACTTTTTAGTTTTGCCTGCCCCCCCCCCCCCACTAGGGGCAGACGAAACTAAAAAGAAGGAACCGAAATTAGTAGTTGGTTTAAACTAAAAAGTTTCAACTGCCCCCACTGGTGGCAGAATTGGTGGGGTCAGGTGGGAATGAACCTTCTTTATGTGCATTGAAAAATTTAAGTTTGTGCCAGTGGGGGCAGTCGAAACTTTTTAGTTTAAACTAACTACTAATTTAGGTTCCGTCTTTTTTGTTTCGTCTGCCCCTAGGGTGGGGGGGGGGGGGCATGCAAAACTAAAAGTTTCGACTGCCCCCACTAAAGGCAGAATTGGTGGGGTCAGGCGGGAAGAAACCTTCTTTAGGTGCATTGCAAAATTTCAAGTGAGTGTCCTTAAGACATCATTGGAATAAAACGTTTTGACATAACAAAAGCAGATATGAAACTAATTCCCGGAATTTTTTTTTTGATGATAAGTCATCTCTTGACTTGTCTCTTTTATCCATTCATGGTTTAATCAAGTGTCGTTTGTCTATTGATTGTCATCTGGTTGAAAAATACACCGATATAGCGAAAACATAAATGTATAGAGATTTATTACCCTATTATGCTCGTTAGTTGTTTTTACAGTTGTTATCAATTTTTTAAGTGTACATTGTATCTTGTTGGATAGCCATTGATATGAAGATGTTTTTGAAATGTTTCGCCGTCCAAGTAATTAGGTGATTTTTTGAAGAAAATGATACTTTATTGTAAACAAAATTATAACCGTCGTAAAAAAATTCTAGTTTTTGATCTCTTATTTCAAAATTAACAAAACTTTCAGTTATCCTAGTGTGTTTTATTATGTACTAGACTAAGCTCTAACTTAATCATAAATAATTACATTAAAATATGTTGTAGTTTTTTTTAATAAATTTTTAAAGTTGTGAATCCCGAATTTTCCGAAAAAATATTTAAAAAAAATAATCTCATTATTGGTTCACTTTTGACCTGCACTTTAATGGGTCAATTGCTAGCTGAGGACCTCCTCTACATGCCCTTAAAAGGATCAAGACACATTACCAATAACCCTGTATACATGGTTATTACAGCTGGTAACACAAGCTTGTGTATTATCGTAAAATTAACCCTATTACTAAGATAAGAAAGATTAGTTTTGTTAGAAGTTTTTTAGCCAATGAATGCATCGTTTTCCTTGTGTGCTGTGTGAAGAAGTTGCGCGTTCGGTTCTGGTACAAAGGTAGGGACGTTATCATTCTAACCTCAGAGAGAAAATTTTCTTTGTTCTGTGCTTTCATTACATTTCACTTTATCTAAATACAGTCCACTAGATCGTACCTAATCTGCCGAAGGATTGTTTAAATAACACAATGTGTGTTCATAATATTTCTATGTATGTGTCCTGATTTACGACTAGCCACAGATTACTAAATAGTTACGACTACAGTCTGTTTCAAACACGATGATATGGCTGACACATCCATAGAACGTAAATGTTTGCGTTTAGGAAAATGTTGACTTCGATATAAATACAAATTTGAATAATAAAGAAATAGATCAACACTAAATACTGTACATTAATAACGATTTAATAAGAGTCATGGTGTTTTTTTTCGGTTTAGAGAAGTTTTATGTACATTTTTCTATAAAATATAAAAATTATATGAGACGTACTAGGTTACGTTCTATGGTCTTTTAAACCAGAGATGTGACTTAGGTAATATTATTAATCGATAAAAATCGTGAATAATCGAAACTATAATATAAGGGAAAGAATAGTGGAATATTCGTAAAAAAATATTGTATTATGTAAAATCATACCGTCAATTTAAAATCGATGTTCACAATGTACAAAACTAACACGTTACTATTTATTGACCGAGTGAGCGAAGCGAGCGAGGGGTACAAATCATTTTTGTATGTACATATAAAGGTATGTATGTTTGTTCCGCGAAAATTCTCGAACGGGTGATCTGATTTACACGAAAATGTAGGAATAGTTAATAGAATTTTTAAGTTTGTTGACCATCGGTTTAGTAGTTTTTGTAATATTCACGTTTTTGTAAGAAAATAAATAATTGTATTTTAATTCTCTGGGTCTGGGGAAACTAACATAACTGTACGGTTAGTATTAATTCAGATTTAGCTTTCCTGTCCGCTGCCTTCCAGGCTGCTATGTGCGTATCGGCATCATTTGGTCTTGGCCTTTCTCCACTTAAATACTCCCAGTAGTCGCTTCGTACAAGTAATGCCTCTATCTGTACCTTCCAACTGTCATAGTTATCTTTTGTTAATAATTCAATACTTAAGGTGGGTCTATGCTTACGAGCCGAGCACGAGCCGCGCACGAGCGGAGCACGAGCCGAGCCGCTCTGCTCGCGTGACAAGTGTGGACACACAACGAGCCTGCACTGCGAGCGCGATGCAAATCTCTTTGTGTTCGTCAAAAACCCGACAATCGCGGAGCACAGTCGAACACGAGCCGAATGCTCGAAGCGCGCTCGTTCGAGGCTCGAAATCGGTCCACAGTACACGAATTTTGGATCGGCTCGTGCGCGGCTCGTGCTCGGCTCGTAAGCATAGACTCACCTTTACATACATTCGCAGACATGATTCGGTCGTACCCTTTTTCAAATAATTTTCGATGACTCCTTTCTTAGTTACATGTACCTACTCACTCTTTATTTTCGCTGGTCCTGGGCCCATAACCTTTGTAGGGGTAAATATCAGATAACACAGTTTTAAAGAGAAATATTTATTGTACATAAATAAGAAAAAAAAAATATCTGCCTATTAATATCCCAATGCAGGGCAAAGGCCTCCATCCTTGAAATCAAGTTATCGCTACAATGATGGGTATTGGCTTAATCACCACGCTTGCCAAATGCGGATTGGTGATCACCAACCCGAGCTGTGTCCGAAAAAACCGACACAAAGTTAGCTCGACCCGGGAATTGAACCCAGGACCCCGAGATCTCGGCCCGGTACCTAAACCACTAGACCATTGAGGCGTTTGTACATAAATAATAACTGGAAAATATTTGTTTTATTGTCTTTACACTCTTACAAATATTTTCCAGTTATTATTTATGTACAATAAATATTTCTCTTTATAACTGTGTTATCTGATATTAACCTCTACACTAGCTAATATCAAAGTAGAAAAAATGAAAATTTATCATACATTATAAATCTATACTTTGAATCGATTGTCATAAGCACTAAGATATAATCGATAATCGATTGGTTATGCAGGTTGACACATGAGGTCACGTCTCTTTAATTGTCAAAGATGAGGTGTCACCATAGATTTAGTATATTTTTTATAGATATGCCACCAAGCGACCGGGTGTAAGAGATAGACATATTATGACGTCAAAATATGGGGCTGCCATGAACGCAAAATTTTACCATCAAAATAAATGTAGTCAGAAACGTTGCAGTATTCGAATTCCGTAGTGAGTGAAAGTCAATATTTTGACTCGCTAATAGTATCGCAAGCGAAAGCGCGAAAATCCGATCGACCACTATTTTTGTGATAAACTATATTGAATTTTTGATAGTTACGAAAAACTATCAAAAAATTTAATATAGTTTACAATTACGAATTAATTGTCGATCAATATCAGATCAAATAGGGTTTCACTCAAGGATTTGATATGAGATTGTGTGGTTATTGGAATAAAATGATAAACTTTAATTAAAAACAGGTAATTTCTTTATTGAAAACTTATTATAACTACTATTACAATTTTTTTCATAAGACATTTTAAACCCCCGAGGCAGGCAAAGGGGGATGCTATAAGTTTGAAGTCTGTTTTACGGAAACATTTCTTTTATCAAAATGTTTAGAACAAATTATTATGTGGTACCCAATTCTTTTTTCCAGTTGCTTCTATCCATTTCTCACGAGTTATTATCATCCGTCGGAAATCTGGAAACATCAAATTGCTTAAAATTCCCTGAAATATGGGGTAATTTTTGGGGTAATTTTTCTGTATGGTAGGCATCCGGAAATCGAATTATGAAGTGTTATAAATCTACTAATTTAAGTAGACGTCAATGCTAAGCTGGCTTCTATCGTAAATATGTAATACGTAATTTTACCGGTTTACATGTCAAATGTTTCAGAGGTTATATTTACAAATATTTCTTAGTTATTTCCCATTTCTCAAGTTTTTCATGATATAACTAATGATTTAGCTCAGAAACTGGGTTCCTGTGAGATTTGAGAAAAAAATACGTGATCAAAATATATAAAACAGTGTACTTACGTATGAAATGTAACACCCGCTTCTTTTCTTTGATTGTTGCTTTTGCAGCCAAATATTGAACACCCTCCCATTATGTATGCTAGGCACAAACACTACACATTCGGTTTTTTATAAATCTTATGAATAAATTAGGTATTAATCCACAAATTCTTTATTTTTTGTGCACTTGACATATCCCATTTGTTTGTTTTGCCTCTATTTTGACAATTGGCCTATAACCTGACCATGAAAAAAAGTCCGGTCGGTGATAGAGATAAAAACATGGCACTCTTATTTGTTTTCTCTTATAGGAATCTCAATAAGACTATCTCACTCTATCAAATCATGTCAGGCCCTTGGGTGTCACCCATATCATCGTGTTTGAAACAGACTGTAGCTCGGCGGTGATGGAAAACGTCGTGGGAAAACTAGCACAATCGAATGGCGATCCATTCGGTCTGGTTCCCGTCTGGTCTGTCAACTCAGCCCCCCTAGTCAAGTGGCATTTATGACGTTCGTTATCGCTCAATTTGCCATAGCGAGTGTCAAATCCTCAGGTCAAATCCCATACATTTCAATATCGATTGACCACGTCACTTTTTTAAGGCACCTGTCAAATCCATACAAATTGGACTTAGCGAAATTCGCCAGCTATGAAGCGATGTCATCTTGTCTAAGCCCCCTGGTTACGGAGGTCAGACGGCAGTCGCTCTAAATGTAATAATTGGATTCGCCAAATCTTGAATCGTGGTGCCAGCCACAGGTGCCAGCGTACCCTGACTGGTACTTAGTTCGGGATAAAACGCTCGTATTGTTCTGTTTATACAGTAAGTACCTCTCTATGTAATCTAATTGTAAATTGTAAAAAGGGCTTTAACAAAAATGGGACCAAAAAATTAAATGGCAACAACAGACGGAGGGATCGACGGTTTTTCCATTTAGCCACGGATCCCTCACAGTCAAATACCCTTTCCCGCAAGTTTCACTGGAACCGATTGTGCGTGAAAAGGTCTGGTACCTTTTTGACCCCACACGCTTTTCTGAAGACGCATTATCCATTTTGCGTATCCCTAAAAGTCGTATAGTTGAAATAATAGCAGTAACTGAACTGATCTTCAGTTAAGGAATCGGACCCTTTCGTTGTATCAAATAAATAATTAAACGACTGGTATCAGCAATGCGAAAACCCCTTTTATTTAAAACTCCATTGACCTTATCGAGAAATTCTGGGAAAAGCTCACCAGAAACAAAAAAATGAGCGTATTCCTTTCCTAAAATTTTCTGCCATGTAGTTTTGCAAATGTACCTAACAGATTAAAAAAAGGAAGACTCAATTAGTAACGCATTTGTCGTTCTGTAGTCTTTCTGCCAGGTGTTGTGTATTCTGTTTCTGTAAATCGCCACAAGGAAATGAAATGAAAAAGGTTCGTCTCTTTCGGCTGTGATGGGAAACCTTAGTGGCTTAGTGCTTATGTATTTGCGCTAGTCGACCGTTATGGTACTAACTTAAATCAAGCAATAAAGTTCTGGCTCGCTGCGTAAGCAACAATTTGACAAGCTTACTGATAGTCTATCTACACTGTGGACTACGTGACAAGAAGCCTATCGCAACGAATACAAATAGGGTCACTGCTAAATAATTTGGACCTTACGACCAGTGTCTAAGGATCGTAATCAAATGGCACATTTATTGCTGACCGCCAGACATGTGGTTAAAAGATTAATTAGGTATTTTCGAGGCCTTTTTGTTTCTGCGAAGCTTTGAGCTTATCACTAACGTTAATTAACTGAAAGCGAGGATACTAGTAGGTCATTCGTAACTAATTTCGAGTAAAAAGTAGTTTTCGTATTCAAAAAGGGTAACTAGTATTTTGGTCCCTAGAGAGACAGTTAATACGCAGAAACTGTCCTCGGTCAAACTACGAAATGTAGTAGGTATCATAACATAACAGACTAGGTACCTACTGTATCCTCAACAAATTTTATTTTGGGAAGACCAAGATTTACAAAACTTATCTATGTTAACAAAAATGGCAGTTAGACAAATCACTGATATGATTATGTATACTTTACGTAACCCCCCTAGGGTTTCTTTGTGAGGCATCCTAGATGCAGAGCCATATAACCCGTCCGTCCCCCGACGACGGGTATGCAAAAGTGTGTCGGTCCATTGCACTTTGAACCGCGGCATTGCAGGGGCAATACAAAAAAAATAAAAGGGCTAACAACTCTGTGGCTTGGAACTAAAGTGTCCCACTGCCCACTAAAATCCCCTGGTTTTTCCCCCTGGGTTGCATTTGCACGCAAAATGCACAAATTACCACAATAGCCTACATTGTGAACTGTGAAGAATATAGGTGGCGTTACTCCGGACTGAACACCGCCATTTTGATTCTGTCTTGAACTTTTATCAACATCGAGCTCATTTACCTTTCTGCCGTTACGAAAAGCAAATAAATGCTATTAAATAATTTCGCCACCACAAGATGATTCCTTCATAGTGCTATATACGAAATGTTGTGTAAACAGCCTATACAACCTATATAGGCTCTTGTGTTAATCCCGTGGATTCCGAATGTAAAAACAACAGTAAAACCGGATTGAAAGTCCACCGCTCTACGGCTACAAAGACCCTTTGTTTATGGGCAACGTTACGCGTAAGCTCGGGCACCCGTCAAGTGTAAGAGGACGCTTCTGAAATAGGCTCAGCGTTTTTAACACGTTCGCTGCGATACAAGGCCGAAAGACCCGATGCATGTGCTACCACTCTGTGCGGAGGTGAAAACCGTGAATTTCTCCCTGGTGCGGGGGCTGGTACTATGAGATTTCTGCATGTACAAAAGAGATAAGTATACATTTGAGTTTAGGACCTTATGGGCAACTCAATAAAGCTTAAACTTGTGCATAAGGTTTTTCGGCCCGATAACGCACTGGTTGATATTTTTTTCGATTCCTTGCGGATACCGGGTCGAAAAGCCCGTCATAGGTTATAAGGTTATTCCACCCCCTCCCGCACTGTTGTAGGTGTTTCTTCCGATTAGTGTTGTTACATAATTATCGAGAACGGACGCATAATACGGTAGTGCATAATTTAAGACTTTAGAGTGTCTGTGTGCGTTTTTGTGTGGTTTAAAACCTTTAATTATGCCTCGACCAAATGGGCGATGTCAAAAAATGCTGAAATTTTCGTTTCAACAAGAAAAACAAAAAAATGAAAGTGTACATTCTGATGTAGAAAAGCCGAAGTGCAGAAAAGTTTTTGTAAAAAACGAAAAAAAAGTAATGATTTCTATGAAGGCCATACGTTATTTTTCAATGAACGATATTACAAAATATAATGTCTCGATAACTTATTGCACATCACTTATAATTCTCCAATTGAACCTGTTATTCAGTGCGGCATCGGGTTGTTAGACCTTACACTTATTTTTACATATACCTCTTAAGTAATTAGAAGGAACCCGGGGCGAGGCCAACACTAAGACAATCAACTCGTCTACTAGCGATATTGATAGGTAGATATCCAAAATTTAAAGCTTTCGCATAGTTACAGTCATTTATTTCCGACAATACCTTACCGGGCCTATAAACCTTACAACGCAGTGGTGGAGAGTTTAAGTAACAGGTCAATCGGCCTTATAACGCACCATACAAAAAACGCCAGGTTCGGTCCCGCAGCGAGCGTGTTAAACACCAAATCCTCTTTTTTTATGTCACTTCAGTTGGCAGCTAGCACGCAGCCCACGATGGTAAGCGGCCACTGCGGACTTAGGCTGTAAAACTACACTGTTGGCTCCTCTGATCTTCGAACCTTTGAGCGTTTGTCCACCGCCGCCGTCACCGGGCCGTCACCGAGAACCGATTTTATTTCTGACCAATTTCAAGATGACGGCGCTCGGGTGACGGGCGTGCGGTGGACAAACGACTGTATTATATGATGTACCGCTACCTCGGCGCGATCTCTTTCTCGGTGACGGCCCGGTGACGGCGGCGGTGGACAAACGGCCTTTGAGCCAGTCATTACATTTGACATTATTGACAGGGGAACTAGGCCAATTATTGGGGTCCCCTATATGAGTGCGAAAGTTGATAGTTCGATTTTCGTTATATCGAACACGCTGTGTCGATAATTCAGTAGTACGATGTTTCATTACATCGATGATTTGTTAGTGCGATGTAACGTTTGTGCGAAAAATCTTATTGCGAAAAACCATACACCGATTGCTCATTAGTTCGATACTTTAAATGTCTTTACAGGCTGCATTCGACTGCAGGTTTTCAGTTCTGGTCTCTTTCCGGTCGTGTCTGACTGCTGTCCCTGTGTTATGAGAGTGACTACAGCACTATTATAAATCCTGCGCAGGTTGGTTGATCGTTTAGATTGGCCACCGAAGCCAAAAACTGGGCTACGAGGATATTATGTATATCTTTTTATTTGCAAGTTTTATATTTCCTCTATGGGTTTTGTATTTTATCTGCGGATCTCTAAGAACATAAATCTGCCCCAGATGTAAGCGGTGCGTATTGATAGTGAAACGATAACGAAGATTTGATCCCTCGAAAAAAGTTTAGTTTTATTCGTTTTTGAAACAATAGTTGAATACAAAAAGCTTGTTTATATGTATACAGAAAGGCGGACGTAGGACAGGAAACTTCCTAACTTTTTTTAATACAATGTTTCTTCTTATCTCAGCTTTACAAACCACAGAAACAGAGCCTACATACATACCTACAAGAGTCAAGTGTAAGTACAATATTCTTCCAAATGCACCCCAATATAGCAGTCATGCGGGCCATTCGGCCATTTCGGAATAATTTATTCAATTCCGTCATTTGTCGCGGCTCCGATCAGATTGCCGAGAACTCGGGCGAGGCGGGTATGTTTTATGACGGAAACACGCCGGGCGGTATTGAGTGAAAGATTACGGACTAGGGTGACTCTTCACTTTCTAGGTACTTTACTTTTTAGGTAAACATATGGAAAATGTTGTAGGAAAAAGGAAAAAGCTCTTTGGGCAAGTTTAATCGGTCTAAGTAGAAATACAGGATGTCCCAAAAAGAGCGGAAGAAAATAGACTAAGTAGGCCAGTTAATGACCAGTTAGAGAAAAAAATAGCTACATTGGTAAAAGTTTCGCCATTTAACAGTTTCCTTTGGAAAAGGTTCTTATTAAGTATTCATCACTTAGTTCTCCCTGTTCCCCTTCACATCCAAAAAGGGGGGAGTTTAGTAGGTAGTGGTTTTAGTCCCGATTCCACAAAAGGCTATTAATGCCACTTTACAAATAGTTATTTATGTGACTGTTGCATAATGAGGGTCATTAAAATACGAATGTGGTTTTATGAAACGAACGAAGTGAGTTTCATAAAAGGATCACATGAGTATTTTAATGCCTAATTATGTACAGTCACATACATAACTTTATCTTCATTGATACGATAAATGTCTATTTTAAAGTCAGGATCGATGTGAAACCGCGTGGAATATTATCCGTAGTACCAGGAGAGCAGAGAAGAACAAGAAGCTAGGCTAACTCGCGTCTTTCAAACCTCTCCTGGTACCTTTGAAAATACATCAAGATGTTTTGCTTACATATGTTAGCTTCAAATCCATTAATTTTTACTTTTTTAAAATGTAAACATTACGATGCAGCCACAGATACTTATATCTAAATGTAGGGCGTTTGCTCATCGCTCCTGACTATAAAATAGACATATTATGGTATGGATGTAGATAAAATAGTTTAAACATTATACCTTAAGTCTAACCTCTAATGTGTCGGCATCCTTACAAAGGCAGTCTTCGGTGTAGCAATGGCACGAACCTATATTCTTTCTTATTAGATGCGTCACTCAACCCTAAATATAAGCTTTTCTTGTTACAAAATGACAAGCATTTTCAAGGAATAAGGCCACTAAAGAGGATTACTTGCGAGTTTTCTAAAAATGTGAGCTGGCTGTCGAACAACGACGTCCCTACAAGGTATTTGAGCTAGGAATTTAAATAAATTTTTAGTTAGAAATCCTTTATAAGGCTTTAAGTTTCCTACTTTAAGTTCTAAATACGAAAAATAGCGTTTTTTCGAAAAGATGAGATCCTTTTACAATTTTTTTACGGGAATTAGAAACAACGACGATATAATCAAATGTACACTTTAATGCAAATAATAACCCAGACAGAGACAAACGCAAAAAATTTACGTGTATTTTTTTGGATCTAGTTGGGATTCGAACTCACGACGCTTGATGCAAAGGGAAAAATCATTACCCGACCGCCAATATACATAATTATGTAATTTTTGCGAGTATAAATATAACCAAATTGTGTTAAAGGGTTGAATAGAAAAGTAAGCCAGTGCTATGTAATATAATTTATTATTATAATATTAAAAACATATTAATTTTAGTTATTACTGATTACAAAATTTACAAATTAGACTAGCTATAATCAATGCATCGTTTTAAATAAATTATTATTAAAAAAAATGAATTTACGTCTAAACGGTAGCTTTTGTAGTGCCTGATTGAAACTGTGTAGGAATCCATTAGAAAATACTACTTCTCGTTAACTATTACAAAAATTTAACTTAAAAACAGTTTCAGGATTCAGTACATTTTCCGGAACTGAAGCCGAATGTTCGGTCAGACTATAAAACAATATTAAAAGTAATCAATCAATCAATTAATAATTTATTTTGTGTTTAAAGGTTGTTTTACAGTGATGGTAGGTTTTACATGCAGTTTCTCTATATACCGCCACTAGGCATACAAAAAATTAATTACGTACAAAATATTCAATTAAATAAAACAATAAACTTGATTAAATTCAAATCATAATATAAGGTTAATAAATAATATTGCAATGTCAACTTAATATAAATTAATATTAGTAGCACTACACATTATTCCAAAAACCAGTAGGAACACTTGATTTTATCAAAAGACCTATCGATGTCGCAGCACATTAAGTGTTTTCTGGTGAAGGAACACCCAATGGAATAGGCTTTTTTCAAACCAACCAGCCTGTTTACTAAAGTTCCATACATTTTTGAGGCCTAATAAGCTTTCGTGTCTATTTACATAAACTCTAGATATTTTTTTAAAATAATTTATCTAAAACGTCAAACTTTCCAATCATTTATTATGCAAAATCTTCGTGTTAAACTTAAGTAAAGGTACCCTCTTCAATTGCCGCTCAACCTGTCTCGCCGTCTTTCCCCTTAAATCCGGTATTGCAAACAAAGAATACACAGCAGCATACAGGTTAACAAACGCGAATACATAGAATACAGTGTATATTCCCATGTATTCTTCTATGTATTTTATCGTGTGTATGTGGGCTAGCTTGATGATTTGAGTGTACGTGAAGATCAGGCCGATGAGTGTAGCTCGAATCTGTAACAAAATACAAATAGAATCCGTTTAAATCTGATATTTAAGAGAGGCAGTAGCGGAGAGGGGGGGGGGGGCGGGGTCCGCCCCGGGTGGCACTTTTTAGGGGGCGGCAAAATTTTCTGGAGGAGCAAAAAAAAAGAAAAAAAGGGGCGGCAGAATCGTCTTCCTCCCCGTGGGCTGCTTTGCCAACTAGAGGAGTAAAAAAAAAGGGCGGCAGAATTGTCTTCCGCCCCGGGCGGCTGACACCCACGCTACGCCACTGAAGAGAGGTATTCATAGAGCATAGTAGATCATCTATTCAAATGAGCTGCTCATAAGGGGAAACTCCACTTTATTATCATCATTGTCATTTCAGCCAAAGGACGTCCACTGCTGGACATAGGCCTCCCCCAAGGATCACCTAACTAACCAATGGGTCCTGCGCCATCCGCATCAAGTGGATTCCAGAGACCTTTATGACCTCCACCTTATAGAAGACCATGATAAAGTAGCACCACAGAATACCTAATAGGTAGCTTCTTCTGTCGTGCTATGTTTCTGTCGATGAGTATCGAGTTCAGAGCTAGATTGGGAACGGCATAGTGTTGGAATCAGAACCTTTTTTTTTACTGCCGACTTTATGTTTTCCCTTCAAATAACAGGATCGGCGACACGCTAGGTGATGTAGTCTGGTTTTACAAGCGTCCCTATGTGACGGTAACTGCTTACCATCGGACAGGCTGTTTGGCTTGAGTGCCAGTCTCGTTGTATAAAAAAATATATTCTATGCTAAGATAATGTATATTTTTCATTCTATGACTCTTCATTCGGTGTCTAAGTATTCTTTTTTTTATACTAGGTCAGTTGGCAGACAGGCACGCAATCCACCTGATGGTAAGCGGGCCTTTGTTTATAAAAAGGGGTGGCAAACGATCAAACGGATCAGCAATGGTAATCTATGGTCGCCTTTAGACATTTGCAACCCCAGAGGCATCGCGTATTCGTCACCCTTACGGAAGGAAAACGCCCCTTCAGTGTAGGAAAACGCTCTTTTCTTTTAAGTACCTACTACCATTAAAATACGTTTTTCACGGTGACGCCCGCATAATGAATCTTTTGACACTAAATAGGCCGTATTTGTCAACACGGGAGAAGGTTGAGAAAAGGGTTTAATAAATGACTATGGTATGCGTTTCAAATACCAACTTCAAGGGTCATTTGTATGTACAGTCAGCGTCAAAATGTTCTGAGCGTTCAAGACCACCAAAAATATCTGAACATTTGACAAAAATCAACCTTACATGAAAACGTAAAGGTGCATTTTCGTTTGTTGTTTGATAACAAATGACAACAAACGATATTTACACCTAAAAGTATTGTGCTAAGAGTGACTTTTGTCAAATGTTCAGATATTTTTGGTAGGTTTAAACGCTCAGCAGAAGGAGGCAGCGGAGCGGGAGCGCGAGGAGGACCCCCTCGCTGCTCCCCTCCGGCGTAGACGGCCAGGCCGGAGAAGGCGAGCTCACTTAGCACGCTTTCTCCGGCCTGAGGGTTGACCTGCGGGCGGGGGTAGCCCCCCAACGCCCGCATTGCACAGGTCGCTCGAGCCAAGTCTAAGGGTCACCTAGTTTCTCGGGTGGCCCTCCCTAGGCGCCACCCTGACTTGAGGCCTCTCGAGTCGGGGTACCCGGGGATGGGCTGGTCAATAGGCTAGTTGACAAAATTTGGAAATTTGTTTAAAACTATAGTTTAGTATCTATTTTACCCCAAATATATATTATTTTTAGAAAAATAGGCCTTTTTCATAAGTATTTTGCTTTTTTAGAAATAAACTTAAAATTAACTTGGAAACGCCAAGACTGTCATGGCGTCTTGAATGACGTCTATCCTCGCGAAACAATCGAGTTTGTTGATGTCAGTCGACGAGATCATTATACAGCTGCAACCGGTGTTTTTCGAGGACTGACGTCACGCTTCTCTGATTGTTTAATGTCACGTGATTAAATAAGTAATTTTGCCGATTTTAATTTCCAAAAATATTTGTAATCTTATATTATTTTAGTAAAAAAGTTGTTTTTTGGTTTACTACATATCATGATTAATCATTAGAAACTCTAAGCCATCCGATTCATTCTTAGTGGAAACAAGCCTATAGCCATAAGGCTAGCACCGGCTCGTCCTAATCGGGTGTAAAGGAGAAACCGGGGGAGTTTAGTGGGTAGTGGACGCTCCAGTCTCGAGTCCCACACACGGCCGCGGGTCTAGCTAGCCTGCGGTTATGGTGCATAAACGCATTCTCCTCCGAAAAAAAAAAAGATTTAAACGCTCAGATCATTTTGGGGCTGACTATACCCTGTGAAAATATACTCAGTGGAAATGGATTGTGATTAATTGATGCTATTCAGTTAAAGTTAGCCGTGCTTTACTTTTATTTTGAAGAAAGAAACTTCAGAATCAATTGTTTTTTTTCGGCGTGTCTATGAAATTGGCGGAATCGCCGTGTTGCTCATAAAATACGGGATAGAGTCGAACGAAAAAAACGACGGGTTGCACTCCGGGAGTGCCGGCAGAAGTGAAAACCTGAATATTAACGTTGTGCATTTTTGATATGTATTTTGGAATGGTTAGGGATTTAATTGATTGGTAGAGGTATAAGAGTACTATCATTTATGTGGTAAAATACAATATTTATTTATTGCGCTATCATACACAAACATGACAATTTATATTACATTAAAAAGTTTATCTCTCAGAATTAATGTAATCAGAAACTTTTTCAGACTTATCAGAAACTCCTTGCTGTGACACTGAAACGCCATGTAATAAACGATGATAAAATGATTGACAACCGTCAATGTCATACTTTTTTGATTGACAACTATTTATTTTCTAAACAACGAAAACAAAGTTTGGAATTTACAACTAATTGCATACTGGAATCTGCGGATAAACTTTTGAATTTGGAGCAATCGGCCAAGAAATGATTCCCTTTACAGAATCCGCAGACTCCCGAATCGTTAATAACACGAGTGGTGTTACAGTAATCAACATTTCGCTTTCGAGGATGTTCACTGGGAATTTGGGGTAACAAGCCAAACTGTGTGTGAGAACGAGCCTCTTGTCGCAGGAAATCGGACAGCATTTCCAACTTCATACGACCTGATGCATGCTCCGCAGCATAGCGGATCCAAAGACTGCGGAGAAGTGGTGTTAATTTCCACAAAATACTGTTATATAATTCCGGCGAATAAAGATATTCCAAACTTTTTAAATGTTTTATTACGGCAATTAAATTTTGAATTTTGCAGGATATCAAATTAAGGTCTTTGTGGTCACTTTGTAGCATAGGAAGCATATAGGAAGCGACCGCACTGCGGCTATAATAGTAGAAGAGGTAACACTTGACAGTTCATTTATGCAAAGAAAAATATACCTTACGCTAAAGGAATAAAACTCAAGAAAACAACATCAGTTCTTATTAATACAATTATTTACTCTACTCCTGATGTACATAAGAAGCACTTTTCTTTGCATAAATGAGCTGTCAAATTGAACAAAAAACCATTATTGTCTTTATACCGACAAACTATCTGTTCTGGTGGCGGCGTCGCTACTGTCTATTTAAAACTGTCATTAAATATCGTTTTTGCATTGCATTTCACGTAGTTCCAATTTTGGTCACCGGAACAGATAAGTTTGTAGAAAACACGTGTCCGGACTTCAAATTTTATATGGATTTTCGATCAGGTCACGTGACACATAAATCCTGACGCGAGTTTAACATTTTTTCCCCATACAAAAAAAGTGCACAACGCCGCTAAAGAAGTTTTCACTTCAAAAAGCCGATTTTATAAAATTACCTTGAAGTTTATATAAATCTTTATGGACTTGATAATTAGTGAACATGTCGCTCACCTCAAAGTTATAAACCTCCACCATGATAGCGTAAGGTTGGGCCCACGCTATCCCATAGCCGAAGACGAGCACGCCAAGAGACACCATGGGCACCCATCGCAACGACGTTACTGTCAGCTCCATCTGTGTGAAGACTGCCAGGATACCCATTGACAGCACCATGAGGACGAATCCGAACGTTATGATGTACTGGAAAGAGTTTAGTTTCGGTTGTAGCATTTATTTGTACAAAATCAGTAGGCAGACAAACTGCTGCCAGACTGTAGGCTCATCTGATCCTCGACCGTTTGATTTCAAGTGTACTGGCTCCCACAATAATACGGCCGGAACACAGCCAGAGCCCTTATGACGGCAGATTTCACCTCGGGGTGGAAGCTAGCGAGCCGGACTCTGAAAAGTCCTACCACCAACCAGACGAGAGTTTTATACCCGAGCGGCTTAGCCACGGTGTTTGCAGCTCCATACAAAAAGAGGTTCTATGAAATTTGTGTAATTTGTGTTATTACCAGTTATTATCGATAGATGGCTCTTTTCATGAAATTTACCTGAGTAATGGTATCACTAAATAATTATTCGTTATGGCAACATTTTGCAGTTGATACGTAAGACGTTTCGTTACACGCAGAGTCATGGCAGAGTTAACCAAAAAGAAAATGACAAATATTTAACTTACTTTTTATCAGTTCAATTACCTTTTTTCATATTTATAATACATATAATTAACGAGTTCAAACATTTTAAACAATATATTATTAAAAAAATATATATTTCAACTAGACATGTTTGATTCGTTTGTGAATTTGTGAAAAGAAACAATCTTGCATGACAGCTAGTGGTCTGTCAACAATCATCATCTGTCATTGTCACTCGCTTGTGTTTGGCTTGATTTCGTCTCGATTTTCTTCTATCTTTTTTGTGATTTTCTGTGTTTTTACTGACTGTGCATTGACCCCGGGCCCCGAAGATTCTGTTTTGACTGTGAACCCTGGTATTACATACTGGACATTGAACTTTTCTATCGTAATTTCTATCGTATTTATGTAATTTACTGTTTCTCTAAATAATCTTATGAAATCTGTATTTTATAAACATGGATTATTTTTGTGCTTAATAAAAGGGGAAATTGCATTCGTTTGTTTTCTTTAAATCTCTCCCTTTTGACTGAGATAGCATTTAAAAATATGAAAAATACAAAACTATATATAGGTACCGCGTAAGGTGCATTCTATATATCTACGTGATACGTCAGGTTATATATATCATCGCATTAGTTACAGTTTTTAACGCCGTCAGCGCTAGTAGTACGATTTTTAGCTGATAGCTCTATCTCCATATATATTCAATATACTCTATGGGCTTAGCCACTGTTCTACGGAGGCAGTCAAATAAAAAAAGCATACACACTTCAGTTTTTATTTCAGACTAGCGGCCGCTTCCGCGGTTTCACTCGCGCGTATAATTTCTTTTTTCAAATGTCCCTTCCCTTTCCCCCACATTTCCGGGATAAAAAGTACCCTATGTCGCCCGAGAATAGTTTAGCTTTCCAACAATAGTAGTTTCGATGACCAAAATATTTATTCTGTTTCGACTATTAAAATACTATAATTTAGTAGCGTTTATATATTTTTTTTGTATCTCATTTTTAGAATAGAATAGAATAGAATAGAATAATGTTTATTGTAATAACTGTGTACGTACATAGGTTTTACAGTATCTTGTTTAGAACCAACAGTTTACCCATTCCGGGTGTACAATATTTGTTAAGGTTAGTTAGTTGCTAACAGTAAAAATCATTTATTACAAGTACCAAGTTACATTTCATTATAATTACATTATCATTCTATTTAAATAACATGCAACCTTTTTTGGATCATTAAAAACGCTAGCAGCATAATTTCCACTTTGACAGTAATAAAAAGAAAATAATTGTTTCTTTTTCCTTTAAAGGCGTTTAGATTTTTTTCTGAAGAATCTAGCCAGCATCAAATGAAAAATTTGCATAATAACCTGCTTTGTTTTTTCAATGTAACTGGTTTAATGTAACTGATATATCAAAAAGTTTTGAAAAGATGACCTTCTTTTCTTTATTTTAAAGAGGCACTGGCAACAATGCTTCTGAAATTTGACAGCAATAAAAAGTAAATTAAATTTTTTTTTCTTTAATGGCGTTTAGATTTTTTCTTAATAATTTAGCCAGCATTTAATTTTTTGGATGTAACCTTCGTGGTTATTTTGTTATTTTAAAGAAGCACTGGCAATAGTGCCACAAAAGTTTGACAGTAATAAAAAGTAAATTAAAAGTTTTGTTTCTCTTTGCGTTTAGAATTTTTCTGAAGGTCTTTTTAAAGCGTTTTCTGTGACACTGCCGGCTAGGTATTCTTTGAAAAGGTCGTTGCTATTACGTTTCTTTATTCATCTTGACTATCTATTTACGCAGTCTATATAGTTATCAAGTAATCTCTTTATTCAAATATTCCCTCTTCCTTACACATTTTCGGGATAAAGAGTACCCTATGTTCACCGGGGATAGTGTAACTTTCGAACAGTAAAAGAATTATTCAAATCGGTTCAGTATTTTCGGAGCCTATTCAATACAAACAAAAAAACAAACAATCAAATCTTTCCTCTTTATAATAATTATTATTATAGATAATAGATATACTGGCTTCCACATCAATATTACCAGAACCCAGCTAGTGCTGTTATGGCGGCAGATTTTCCGTGGGCTGCCTAGCCAGTCGGTCTCTGAAAAAGTCGTATATCTACAAATGATAACACTAACCTTCTTCTCTATAAACCCGACCAGCAGTAACATGAGCAGACTGCCAGCACACAGGCAGGTGAGCACCAAGGCCCTGTCAGGATCTGTCGGCGTCTTCAGCTGCTGAAGCGTCTTCTCCTCGTCGAGGAATATGATGCTTCCACTTAACACCAGAGTGGTGTGCAAAGTCACGCCCAGTTTGCTTCCGTCTCTGTAAATTTTGCTTCTTACTGAAAATGCAAACAGAATTTCCAATTTTATGTGATCTCTCAAGTCGGGGTACCCGGGATGGGCTGGTCAATAGCCACAAGGCTGGCACCGGCTCGTCTCAATCGGGTGTGAAGGGGAAACCGGGGGAGTTTAGTGGGTAGTGGACGCTTTAGTCTCGAGTCCCACACACGGCGCAGGTCTAGCTAGCCCGTGGTTATGGAGCATAAACGCATTCTACTCCGAAAAAAAAATGTGATCGAACCCGCGAACATTTATTGTAATATAATTAATTGCCCACATATTAAAAACATCTATTGCGCATTTCTTTATTTATTTAAGCTTCATAGATGCTTTATGAATCGTAAATTATTTTCAAAGGTACAGAATGACTCTACCACCTAAGACCAAATCTACCACCGACTTCGGAATGTTGATATAGGTACCTATTATATTATCTGTGATATAGGTATCGGCAAATTTGTTGAACATCGGTCGACGGAGAAGGGGAAAGTTCGCGCATATTGTGTACTTGCGCGTAACCAATAGCGCGCGCAAATCTCCGGAACGCCTGCGCTTTTCACTTATATGAAATTTGGCACACGAATAGTTTATAACCCGGATTAGGACAAGGCTATAAAATTTCTACGGGAAACGAAACGTCTCATTCCCGCGGGATATTTGTAAAAAGAAATTACGCGCGGGTGAAACCGCGGGCGGAAGGCTTGTGTTGTGTATAACAAATGTTATCTCATATTTATACAAAATTCTATCTTTATTAACCTTGTAGTTTTCGATTCGTCGGTCAGGACAAACTTGATAACATTTATTAAAATTCCGTCTCTCGTGTAATCACGGCCTTGGTGCCTCCAAAAACTTATTAAGGACCCGACGACCCTTCAATCGATGCTAACGACATTACCAACACGTCCTCTCGCGAAAGGAATTAAAATTCCTTTATACCACGGGAAAATTCGTTAATATGCTAATATAAAGACGAAACCTTACGGCATACGAACCACAGAGACTCTTTGCAGAATATTTTAAATCTCTATAGGAGCAGATTATGGGTCTTACTACCAGAATCCTCCGCCCGTGACCGCCTCCGTGGAACAGTGGCTACGCCGTTCGGGTATAAAATTACGGAGGTCGTGGGTTCGATTCCCACCTTGGGTCTGGTTGGTGGTAGGGCTTTTTCAGAGTCCGACTGGCTAGCTACCACCCCCACAGGTGAAATCTGCCGCCATAACAGCTCTGGCTGTGTTCCGGCAAAAATTAATGTGGGAGCCAGTACACTTGAAATCAGAGGCTCTAAGATCAGATGAGTTTACAGTCTGGCAGCACATTGAGCGACGCATCCAGGTGAAGCGTCCCTCAATGGAATAGGCCGCAGTGGCCGCTTACCATCAGGTGGGCTGCGAGCCTGTCTGCCAACTGAGTTAGTATAAAAAAAAAAAAAAAAAAAAATCCAATTAAGAATCTTAGTCAATCACAGTGGTTAAGCTTTTTTTTATTACAAGGTCAGTTGGCAGACAGGCACGCAGCCCACCTGATGGTAAGCGGTCACTGCAGCCTATTCCATTGAGGGACACTTCACCAGTGCCGCTTAGTATGCTGCCAGACTGTAGACTCATCTGATCTTCGAGCCTCTGATTTCAAGTTTATTGGCTCCCACATTAATATTGCAGGAACACAGCCAGAGCTGTTATGGCGCAGATTTCACCTGTGGGGGTGGTAGCTAGCCAGTCGGACTCTGAAAAAGCCCTACCAGCAACCAGACCCAAGGCGGGAATCGAACCTACGACCTCAGTGTTTTTATACCCGAGCGGCTTAGCCACTGTTCCACGGAGGCGGTCAAAAAGCTACTTGGAGGTCGTGTGTTTGATTCTCACCTTGGGTCTGATTTAGTGGTAGGCACTTTGAGTCCAACTGACTGAATCAGAGGAGCCTATAAAGTGGTAGCACATTGGTAGGAAAAAAAGTTTATGACGTGCAAAAGAATTTCTTGGTAAATCAAATTGCAAAATAAATACTTTGACTTTGACTTTGAGAAACACTTCCTTAATAAGCATTTTTCAAGGAATAGGCTGAAAAGGCCGCATACTATCAGACGGGCTGTTTGCCTGTCTGCTTATTGAAACTTGCTAAGTTGTGTCTCTTTTTATACATATAAATATCTCCGGACATAAAATATCTGTGGACATTATTCACACAGCGCCATCTAGCCCCGTCTAGTACCGTGTGGAGATCGAACCCGCGACCTCTTGTGTAATAGCCGACTTCCCAACCATTACACCAAATGGCTCGATATATGTAATATATATTAATGAAGTATGAATTACTGCTAATTAGTTACTTTAGAAATTATATTTCGGATAACACGGACGACACAGACTCAGCGGAGAATATTTTAAATCTCAATACGAGCAGAAATATTTGCCTTTCTTCCGGAATCCAATTAAGAATCTCAGTCCGATTTCGGTTATTAAATTTGCTTTGACACCCCTTTATTCGCTTCTAAATTCATGCCGCATTCATGCGGAGCCGCTCGGGTATAAAAACACGGAGGTCGTGGTTTCGATTCCCACCTTGGGTCTGGTTGGTAGTAGGGCTTTTTCAGAGTCCCACTGGATAGATAGATAGATAGATTTCTTTATTTGCATAAAACATGGTACATTTTAAGATCTTATAAAATACGAGTTTGGGCATGCATGTTTTACCGATTAACGATAAGCAAACATTTTGTCGTCATGCGATTAATTTACATTATCAGGTCACTTAACAAAATCATTAGATACAATTAAATTTTAACATTTACAATAATAATTCACATTTAATTGAATTCAGATTATATAAATAAAAAGTAGTCAGTCATTTTGGAAGTCAAAAGTATAGATTCTAGTACGTATAATGTCAACCTTAAAATTAAAATTAAAAAGTAAAATCAAAATTAAAATAAATTAAGTGTGTCAATTTTTATATAACAATGAACAACAATTAAAATTAAAAAGTAAAATAAATTAAATGTGTGTCAGGAGTCCAGAACATAGCGCTTAAGGTGACCAGCTCGGCAGAAAGTTGAAAATTCAGTTATACTATAAAAGCAGTTGTCAATAAGAATTTTGCGAATAATTCTTTTGAAAATATTTACTTGTAAATTTTGAAAATGGTTTGGGAGCAAATTATACAATGTAACGCACATACTGTAGCTATTTCTAGCAAGACAAGTTGTGGCTGCTGGGGGCATAGATAACTTCCATGGATACCTTCTCGTACGATCACGACTACAATCATCACCTTTTTTTGTGAAAAGGTGAATATTTTTTTTCGTAAATATTAAAATTTCATAAATGTAAAGCGATGGTAATGAAAGAATTTTTAATTTTTTAAAGAGAGGCCTACATGATTCCATCTGTCCTACATTGCAAATGGCTCGTATACATCGCTTTTGTAGAATGAAGGCACGATTACTATGTGTCGAGTTTCCCCATAAAATCAGTCCGTATCTCAATATAGAGCCAACATGTCCATGGTATGCCATCAAAGCTGTCCTGAGGTTGGACAACTTTGTCAGTCGATAGAGAGCAAACACAAACCTATTTATTCTTTGGCATACCATTTCAACGTGATCTAGCCATGTGAGTTGGGAATCAATTACGATACCAAGGAAACTCGCTGAAGAAGTCTCAGTAATGGGATCGTTTCGATGAAGCAGTGTTAATTCTTGGGGTTTTCCGTTTTTGTTGTGAAATTGTAAGTATTTTGTTTTATCTGTATTAATTTTTAAATCATTACATTCTAACCAATTTGTTATATTTCTTATTTCGTTATTTATTTCCTCATTATAGTCAATATTAGGTTTTTCGTGTATTGTTAAGGAAATGTCATCAGCAAACAGGGTCATCGGATATTGTGTACAATTGGGCAGGTCGTTTATATATAGAATGAAGAATAGAGGTCCCAATAAACTGCCCTGCGGGACACCTGAGTTATTGAACCTCTTCTCTGATCTATACCTCACACTCTGGGATGTATCATCCAGTTTTTGTATTTCCACGAACTGTGATCTTCCAACGAGATAACTCTCCGACCAATCATAGGCAGATCCTCGAACACCATAACGCTCGAGCTTGTTCAAGAGTTTTTTATGATTGACAAAGTCAAAGGCCTGACTCATGTCGAAAAGAACAGTGGATATGGGAACCCTCTTGCTCATATGTATCCCTATGTTTTTAATAAGGGTGTAACAGGCTAGTGCTGTCGACCTTTCTCTGCGAAATCCAAATTGTTCTTCTCTGAGTATGCTGTGTTTTGTGAAAAAAGAAATTAATCTGGTCTGCATGGCCTTCTCAAACACCTTTGATAAGACTGGGATAAGGGCTATGGGTCTATAGTTCTTTAAATTATGTCTCTCCCCTCGTTTAAACAGTGGCTTCACGATGGATATCTTAAGCGTGCTAGGAAATTTACCCTCAGTAAAACAACGATTCACAAAGTGTACCAGTAGAGGCGCTAATTCACTCGCACAAGCCTTTATAATTTGGGTACTAATTGTGTCATAACCTGTAGAATTGGTTTTATTCAGAGAATTTATGATTTTAATTATTTCATTTTCGTCAGTTGGGTTTAGGAATATAGATGCAGAGGTACTATCTAAGGGTTTCAATTTACTCAAATTACGTTGACAGTTACCAGGCACATTGGTTGAGTCTATAAAATTATTATTAAATGCGTTTGCAATGTCTGAAGGGTTCTCTATTAAATTGTCATTTACTTTTAGGAACTCTATACTGTGTTTGTCATCTAGATGGTCTTTGTCATTTATTATATTCCAAGTGGCCTTGCATTTATTCTTGGCTGTGTTAACGTATCTCTCATTCATATTTTTTTGGGACAATCGTATGCAGTTCTTAAGTATTTTTGAATACTGTCGGTATTTATTTTTTGTGTTTGGTGTACATTTCCTATAATACATTAAGCGTAATTTTCTTTTAGTGTGGCATGATGTTTTTAAACCATTTGTTAGCCATTTAGATTTTGTAATAGCTTTGTTAAAACATTTTTTTTTATATTCTGGAAAACATAAATTATATAATAAAATTAGTTCATTATGAAATATAGTGAAATCAGAATCTACATTATCAAAGTTAATTAGATTTTGCCATGGGTAGCTCGTCAAAAAATATTTAAATTTATTTATGTTGTCAATACAATAATCGCGTCGCATTTCAAACCAAAATTTTGGCGGCACCTTGCGTATTTCAACTGGTATAGTCAATAGTTGGGCTGTATTATGGTCCGATAGGCATAGGGCCTTAGTATATCCGTTTGCTTCCTTTATATTACTGGCGAAATGATCAATACAAGACTCTTGTCTTGTAGGTGTTTTAATATGCAAGTCCAGATTGTAGCCAATTAGTGTTTCAATCAATTCGTTTGACAGAGTATTTTTCTTCAAAGTGTCAATATTCCAGTCTCCTGTAATTATTATACGTTTTTTTAAAGATATTAATTTTTCAAGAAGAAGATTTAGTTTATTAAAAAATATTTTGACATTTGCTGTTGGAGTACGGTAAATACACACGAGGATTAATTTAAATTCTACTATTTCTAACCCACAGCATTCGAAGGTAAATTCTGCTGCCAATTCTTTTAGAAAGGGCAGTTCCTTAGTCAGCATCGATGTTTTGTGCAAAATACATGAACCACCACGTTTTTGTTTTAATCTACAAAATGAAGTGCCTAACTTGTAACCCTTTAGATTTATGTTTGACTCGCAGTGTTTCTTAACAAATGTTTCAGTAAGACAAATTATATCTGGAATTTCGTTACTTTCCGACATTTCACTAAGTGTTATTTCTATTAACTCCTTCTTACTACAGAAGCCAGCTATGTTCTGGTGCATGATACAAGCTGACTTATTATTTATAAAAAAGGTCTTGTTTGGGATATTAGGTTTGGTGTTTTATGAAAATCGCTTGGCATGACAGGAAACGACTCTGAATTTGGTGTACGAGGTGACTCCACGCAGGCCACTACACCACCCAGATCTTGTCGGTTGTTCGAAAATGTTTTAGACATGCGATGGGATACATGTATAATCTCTCGGAATATACCAAAACACAAGTCAATACAGAAATGTTTGGAGCCTAGACGAGACCTGTAATAGTTAAGTTTTACAAAAGTAGAATGGGTGAAGCCCTTACATATTATTTCTATTTCTTCGTTAAGAGAAACATTTAAGTTAGCGTTACATGGTAGACCACATATAACAATATTTGTATGACATGTCAGATTTAGCCATTTTAATAATGTGGTTTTTAAGTGTAATGGATTTTTGTCGTTTATACCTCCTACAACCACAATGAAATCATCGAATGTTAGCTTACTCAGTTCTGTTTTGCATGTGTTTAGAACGTCCTGAAGGCTTGCACCATCTTTCCAGAAACAAGTTACCATATAGTTTTTATCTAGTAGCCCTTGTAAAGCTTGTTGTACTCCTCGTCCTTGTTCGTCAGCTATTACTAGCACTTTTGTTTTCCTTGGGCTGGTTGTAATTGTTGTGTAATCAGTTTCTTCCGTGACCATAAATGATTTCTCCTGTTTTGTTTTCTTTTCCGTCGTATTAATATATTTTTCCGTGTCATTCTGATTTTTGTTTACATGATTTAGGTTTTGTTTCTGGATATTTGATTTGTCTTTCCTTCCGTTTTTTCTGTCACTTTTGGTTTTGTTACTAGATGAGCAAATAATCAATAAGTTCTTTATTTTTTGATCCTGTTCTTTTATTTTCATAGCCATGGATCTGTTTTCCAAAATTAAATTGTCCATTTCATTCTCAGTTGCTGCAAGTTTCAACTTTAATTCTAAAATTTCATTTTTCATTATTTCTATGTCCTGATTTTGAAGGGTCGATAAATCTGGCAAGCTTCTGGCTGTCAAGCTTTCAGAATCTGTCTCTGACAAGGAAGAGTCCACATTTTCAACGTTCGGAAGTGAGGTTTCATGGAAATTTCTTCTTCTCCGTTGTGTTACATAAATCGAATCATCAGATCTTTTGTTTGTTGTGCATGTGGGTGATTTCGAGGTGAGCGTTGATCTAATCGGAGATGCTGATTTTTGAACGAGAGTAGGTGGTGAAGCTTGGGTCTTAAGATTGTTGGTTGTTGTTTCGGTTAGATCACTTGATTCTTGAGGGGTAGTTGGTAATAAAGGCGATTCAGATGCTAGGCCTGTAGTGCAAGTTGGTGATTTTGGGGCTAGTGAAGTCGGTGATAATGTGATGACAGTTGGCAACTGCTTAACATTTGCTTGTTTTTTCAAGTCATGTATGGTGTCAGTACCAGAATTCAAACACAGAGCACCAATATCCATATCGGTTATCTCTGACCTCTGGTCAGCATGTTTTTTCTTTATAATAGTAGCTGCTGTTATTTTGTGCGGCTGTGGCTTGACAATTGGTGTACTGGTTGTAGGTTTGTTTTTCCTCTTACACTTCCCACATGACCATATTGACCTACGCGAGTGATCCATTAGGTAGAAATTTTTTTCCGATACATTTGCACACTCGATGTCGAATGTTTTTTTGCACAAAGAACAATTCAGGAATCGTCGATCTTGAATTTTTCGTTGACATTTAGCACATATACTGCACTTGGAAGACATTTTTCCCAAAGATCTACTTTAACTTAAGACACTTTGTAAAAAAAAAAAAAAAAAGTTCAACTTGCACGATATCACGTGTGAACGAAGCACCGGCGCACGGCTATCCAGTCCAGTTCAAACGAAGCACGGGCGAGCGCCACTCGCTGTTGGTCGGGTTGGTTCGGTGGTCGGTGATTCATCGGCCGCGCACTTGTTGTTGTTGTGCCGGGCAGTTATCAGTGGCCGTTTTTAAAATATTCAAACTTGATTCTGCTATTACTCCGGAACGAAAGTTAATTTTGATAAACGGTTTTTACCATTCGACGAGTCACTTCACTGGCAGTATTTTCGTTATAAACTTAGCGTTTGGGATTAACTTTTTACCACGATTTTTGAATAAAAACCGCGGAGAACCGTGATATAGGTGTTCTTTTAACTGTTACCGCACGACGAACCTAGCTAGCTATCACCCCCACTGGTGAAATTTGTCGCCATAACAGCTCTGGCTGTGTTCCGGCAATATTAATGTGGGAGCCAGTACCCTTGAAATCAAAGGCTCGAAGATCAGATGAGTCTACAGTCTGGCAGCACATTGAGGGACGCTTCCAGATGAACGTCCCTCAATGGAATAGGCCGCAGTGACCGATTACCATCAGGTGGGCTGCGTGTCTGTCTGCCAACTGATGTGGTAAAAAAAAGATATTCCTTCTATTAAAGTGATCCAAAACGTTACGAGGTCGACTCTGCTATGTTAGAATATTTCTCTGCACATTTTATGTGGTAACGAGACCTTGATAGCAATTTGGAAGTAGCGTTTTCATCAAAATTTCTGCTGTTTCATCATTAAAAACCATTCTACTTTGACGTAAAGGAGTAGGGTAGTTTATATTTACATTATGTATTATATGTATGAGTTTTAACGATCTAGATTATAAAAAGCTGTTCTTTTATGACGCTAGACTAGATATAAAATTCAAAGGTCAAAATTTTAGCAATTGTAGAGAAGCTTTAATTTAAATGTATGGCCAATTTGGTTATCTTGAATTGCAGATTAAATATTGCTTGACGTTAACAAAATTAATTCAGCCATAGAGATGTTTTGTTCTAGATAGTATTTATTTATTTTTGTAATGTTATAACGGTTTTTGAAATAACGTGATGTAATTCTAGCAACATCTCTGGATGTGTTTTGGCAGTATTATTTTATATGCGTACAGTACGAGTATATCTTTTGAAATTTAAAAATGAATCTTTAGTGTTGTACATTTTGCCGATTTTCATGCATTTTATTTACATTTGCATGCACTGTTTTTGTGTTGCATGAAATCCGTTGTCTATTTATCACCTTTAAACAATAGATTTATGTTAAAGTTAATGGTAGAAAGTATACCCATTTCTGTATTATTTTCGGAGTTCTTTTTCATAGGATAAACTATAAATACTATAGAATGTATTTAAGATTAAATATCACGAATGATGAAATGTCGTTTTTACAATAACAGTATCAAAACAAATGTATAACTAATATTTAGTTCTATTGTTCGTTATTATTAACGCAACTGATAAATAACGAGTTATCAGTTACAAAGTCTGCTGTTATTAGAGGTACCTACTTCACCTGAATTTCTAACGAAATATTCATGAGACTTTGTACAGACTGTTTCGCTAAATGAAAACATTTATTATTGACAGAGCTTGGCGATCAGTGTGAATGGAATGTTTTCTTCCAAACAATAAGTGTAATAAAGTCTTGTAAAGAATTTAAGTAGGCATTTAAATGCATACGATGTTTACTTTTTGTTGTATTGTATTTGTTGCCTAGAGACTTTTTATTTACACTTATTAAGTTTTCACAAAAGTGCGTAATGTAACTTTATGTTAAGTGGGCTCATTTGCCTACATATTCCAATATGATGTTTAAACAGAGCGTCTAAGCATCTTTTTTATTTCTTCCATTGAGGGATATATTTTAACAAAGAAGCATTGCTAAATGTGCTAACAATATAGCTCATAATATCACGTATTTGATTTACATTATACAATCGTAAAGGTTTTTTGGGTCCGTTCATTGGTCCTTTGAGCCGGATAAGATATTTGTAGGTCTGGTCACTCTCTTATAACTTTTATCTTTTTAAATCCGTATAGGATTGTTTTATGCAATAGCAATCAGTAATAGAGACTAACTCCTTCCACTTGCTACGATTCTGGCTAACAACCATTGCTTCCTCCACATTCATAATATTGTCTTTTCATGCATGTCCGTCGGTTTAGGGTACTTCTGACCTGACCTTTTCCCAGGACACCACCTTTCTGGTCCTCGAATGTCCTTCTAGGCCTTCCCCTTCCAACGATTCCATTCACACTCCCCTTATATATTTCTCTTTCGTTAGCCTACTTTCACTCATCCTCTCTATATGACCAAACCATCTCGATTTCCCCTACGGGAAAAAAGCGTGACGGAATGTATGTATGTAATCAGTAATAATTAAGTACTTACACATTTGCACCAATGTGAGCTTCCCATTTGATTTAGCCCTTTCACTTTCTTCTTTAAGACTGTGCAGTTCTCTAGTTAAATTCGGATTATCCTCCTCTAGGCACTTCAGTCTGGATATAGCCTCTCTGGCTGACTGGAACAAATTAAGGGTTTTTTTATACCACGATGGTGGCTCTCAAGCCTATGGCCCTCCCGATGGTAAGCGGTTAGGCTGGTTTCAAAGTAACGCTGGCGCGTAGCGTTATACACTGCCGGTTTTCTTTGCAGTTCAAATCGTCGCTATCTTACAAGAACAGCGATACTTGCTGATACACGCGCTGTTCGCATGCTTGTCGGCTTGACTTTGAAACCAGCCTTACCGTCGCCTTTGGACGCCCGTAACACCAGAGGCATCACTCGCACGTGGTCTTGTAATTTGAAGGGAAAACATAACATGACAGTAAAAAAGGTTCTTCCAGCTGGCAACACCATGCCCTTCCCAATTGAGTGTGGAGACCTTATTGACCGAAACATATATTTTTTTATTGCAATGTGTAACAAGGCGACAGATCGTACACCTGATGGTAAGCGCCACGTCTGCCCTTAGTCAGTTCAGTGCCAAACAGTAACTAAGCAGTTACTGTCTGGCACCGTGCACCGCCCTGCGCCCGCTACACCGAGACAACAGTTATTAAGTCTCATAATATAACCAGTAATTTCACTAACTAACGATCTACTACAATAGTAAAGAATAACAGCATAGCGGCTTTATTGATATACTGGATAAACAATTCTACTTATTATTTTGTCCTGTGAGTGTAACATTTGCTGGTTTGGATTTCATGAAAAACTACAAACGCAGGCTAGTTTATTACAAGATTGTGGTATTAACGGCTCTTCTCGTAAGTAACTACGGATATCTACTGATATCATTGTTTGTTTTCAAACAATACAATGAATTATCTAACATCAAACAGCGTTTATACCTCGTAATCTGATAGCTGAAGCGCTGAGGACTTTGATTTGAAATAATCTGTTTACATCTTTATAGTTTCATTAGGAACCTGATCTACCACTATCTAAATATAGGTACGGTCAACAGCACATCACGGTAAACACTCGCATTTCGATAACAGCACTTATGCCCCCGACATAAGAGAGGTACAAAGTCCAAAGTGTTACGTCTGACGTGCTTTTGACTGTACCTAATGGGTAACAAATCTATACTCATTATATTAATAACTAGCTGACCCGGTGAACTTTATCACTTATTTTAAACCCTATTTTTTTTCCATATTTTCTCATCGTTTAAACCTTCCCTGTATGTACTTCCACGTATATTTCAAGACTAAAATTTGTCAAGCCGTTCTCGAGTTCTAGCAAGACGGCGGTTACCACACTGCACTGCGCTCCGCCGCGGTACGCGGGACGACAGATTTAATCATTCTATGCAAGTACCTCAGTTTGTATAGAAAACACGCGCGGCACAACACACTGAAAACGCCGCACGCGGGTGCATACAATGATTAAATCTGTCGTCCTGCGTACCGCGGCGGAGCGCGGTGCAGTGTGGTAACCGCCTAAGGCTAGGCCCACACTTGACGGAAATTCCGCCGCGGATCGTCCGCGACGGAAATAATTTCATATATAAAACCGTCCGCGACGGAGCGACCAATCTTCAGCGTAGTGTGCCCGCTGTTTGTAATTTATATGCAATAACATGTGTTGGCGTTCCGTCGCGGAAGATCCGCGGCGGAATTTCCGTCAAGTGTGGGCCTAGCCTAACGAACAGCAATTAATTTTTATTTATATTAGACGAAAATTCAAAAGTAACTCTGTGTAGGTATCTGTTTGCTACGCTGCGCGTTGCTGTTACGTCTGAACCCACAGAACAAGAAAAATGGATCTGTGAATCACTAAACTTATTTTGATAAATTTTGGTACAGCCATAGACTAGATCTATAAAGGGCATGGGCTATACCAAACAGAGTGAAAGAGTAACAGTAAGAAAGAGCTCTTTTGCATTAATAATATGAGCATAATAGCACGCCGAATGCTTGACTGGTAGAAAATGCCTCATGGCATTAAGTCCGCCAATTTGTACCTTTGTTGTGCAATAAAGTTTAAATAAATTAATTAGTAAATAATTACCTCAAACTTTCCACTCATCACCAAATAACATGGTGACTCGATCATCACCAACACAGACAGTAGCTGCACCATCACCATAGCCACCATCAGATACATCAGCTCTTCGCATCCCATCGCCATCTTCATCAGATACCCTGCTGTCGTCATCACCGCCATTAGGCCTAGTGAGACACCCTTGGAGCCAAGGCTGGTGATCTCTCGTATGTAGGTGGGGAGGACGGTGAAGAGTCCACCAGAGGCCACTCCTGCTGTTGCGTGGAGGAGTATCTCGTCGGTGAAGTCTCGTGGTAGGAATAGGGGGATACATGAAGCCTGGAAGAAAATGTAGGGTTAAATCACCGTGACGAGCCGTTTGGTGTAATGGTCGAGAAGTCGGCTATTACACCAGAGGTCGCGGGTTCGATCCCCGCACGGCACAAACGTTTGTGTGCATGAGAACATGTCTGTTTGTATCGGTCTGGGTGTTTCTATGTATAATGTTATGTATGTATTTTAAAAAAAATAGTATATGAGTACGTTGTCTCACACTCATAGTACAAGCTAAGGCTTGGGGCGCTGCTGTGTGAATAATGTCCAGAGATATTTATTTATTTATTATATTATTTTATGATACACGCAAAAAAGAATCGGGTAAAAATTTTCCATGGTAAAATAAATAGGTTTTCTTCATTTATACGGAGGTAGTGGAATAAACGTCTTTAGTCTCAAGTAAAGAAATATATCTGAAAAGAAATAAGGGGCTCAGTTACATTGGCAGGTTTCTTTTTAAATGACCTGTTTTTTTTTGTATTTTTCCTTTTGTAGTAAATATGTAAACAAGATATTGTATTCTATTATGACGTAAACAAAAGGCTGAAGAGACCTTATAAAAACATTCCCATTAAAATTTTATGATAGATATCAAATTATTCACCTTGAATTGAGTTAAGCTATAAAATAAAAAAGAAATACAGAAGGACCGCTCTCGTTATCAAAATCAAAGTACCTATCATCCGTAATAATCAATATTCATAGTAATATTTTAAATGCCAAAGGGTTAAAACATAGGCTACTTTTTATTCCTGGGTAATACTAAGTTCCTGTGGGATAACAGAAATAAGTAGTTATAATTTATAAAGTATTTAACCGCACATCAAAAAATACTGAAATGCGCATCAAAAAAATTGAATTGCTTACCTAACCTAACCTTTGTGTGCAATTTAATTTTTTTTTATGTAAAATTTTAGTATTTTGTTATGTGCAGTTAAATATTCCCCATTTATAAAAGCACCCGACGCTACGATTCCAATGTTTTGCAGCAATCATCATGACGGAATGATAAGAAGAAGAGATTTCATATACCTATTTTGTCATAAAACAGAATTATAATACCTATAATGACCATGTTTTTAGTTGCGACAGAAGTCTACTCGAAATCTTTAAAATGTTTGTAACCTTTAGGCGCATTTGGTCCAATTCGCGGTTGGGCCAATTCATGTTATTCGCGGTTGGTCCAATTCGCAATTAGTCCAATTCTCGGTTGGTCCAATTCGCGATTGGGCCAATTCGCGGTTGGTCCAATAAAAAGTGTATTTCCAAAATTAAACAAAATATTATTTTTTTGTATATAATGTACTATATATATATTCATCATCATATTACAAATAATCTAAGCACATATTGTAATGTTTGTGTTACCGGCCAAACCCGATTTCAGGACAAGCTAGTTTTGCCTAGGCTTAACTAATTTAAGACAACATAGAATATTATTATAAAAGGTTTTTAGGGTTTAAAAAAAAATAACCACTAAGGCTAAGGCGGGAGCTCCGCTTCGCTTCGCTCCCGCCTTAGCCTTCTAACCTATATCCATCCGAGTCGATTTCCTTAAAATATGAAATTATCATAGATGATTTTCAGAAACACCTTGCAAACTAGAAAACAATACCTATTTTGGCCCAACTGCGAATTGGGCCAACTGCGAATTGGACCAACTGCGAATTGGCCCAACCGCGAATTGGACCAAGTGCGAATTGGACATTTTTTTTAACGTTGGTCCAACTGCGAATTGGACCAAATGCGCCTAAACCGTTTGTAAACTTAATATTATGTGCGTTTAAGAAATGGCTGTTTGTTCTGAGTGGTCTCTCTGCACGCACGTCGCCTTACTTGCTCTGTGGCGAAGTTGCAAAAGCCATAATCTATGGTATCCGCAAGTCGCCGGAACTCGATCTATCCTTTGAACGTTGAGTTTCAAACAAAATTAATTAGTCAATCACTCAAACCGATAATTTCTGAGTCGAGCCGTTTCATGGTTTCATGGGTATTCATCGTAGCGTATTAACATCGTAGCGCTCGTGGCGCAGCTGTGACATTGGTTCGTTAGAGATAACGAAAGTCAAGCTACCCACGCCGCGGTCCGTTAATGGATGGGTGACCATTGTGACCACATTTAGTGACATTTATTTCGAGCGTGCTGTTGGTCCCGCCGGCTGATGTTTACCACATATAATTAGATATTGATATACACCAACCCGCAATAGGCCAGCGTGGTGGAGTATGGCCCACACTATCTCACAATTGAGTTAAGGCCTGTGTCCCAGCAGTGGAACGTGAACGTGAACGTATATAGGCTGAACATGATGATGAAATTAACTATTTTGAATTATACGCAGTGATGATTTTAATGTTTCTGACGTGATTAGGTCATTAATATATTATAAATTTATTCGTCTATCTAGGATCTGATTTCAATGACGAGAGAGAGTTTACTCTGACCCCTTTTTTATTTTCTTCTGAGTGTTTTGTAATGGTACGCTTGCTTTATTGTTATTTACGCGGAGAATTTGTTAAGTACCGCTACCCTCCATTGAGGGGCGGAAGGTGGTGTGTAGGACTACCGTCTCACACGCACTAGAAAGTGTGTCATGGGAGATGGGAATGGGAGACAGCTGACTGAAAGGTACGTTCATAAGCACCATAATTTTAGTTATTACATCGGAGCGACTGCCAAGCTTTTGCATCTCTTTCTGTTTACCAGCTATGTGTTTCCACTATCACTGCGACCATTGCTGATCTATTGTGATCGTCACTTTGTTTAAAGGTCCCCCCCCTTGCCCTTCCTCGAAGAGTAAAAAATTTTGCTCATGTTGCCTTTCTTACGTAACGGTTTCATTTTTTGGATATCTTTCTTCGTCTCAACAATCAACTATATCAGCCGTCACACATGTGGTCTCTCACACAAGATTACACAAAAAAAAATTAGAAATCACTCACCCCCTGCACCAAGCTGACCATAAACAACCCAACCTTCCTCCCATATCTGTCTATGACGTAGCAGTATATCGGCGCCGTGATGCCCGCGGATAGGATCAGCGCGGTGGCGCTCCATGGGACAGGTTCTGATGATGGGAGGAAGTGGCCTGCGTGTGTGGACGCTGAGAGCTCGATGGTCTCCAGACCATGGGTGAAGAACGGCAAACTGGCTGGAACAAGATAAGGATTAGAAACAGAGGTTTTTGTTATACACGCCACCGTATGAGAGTGAGGGAATAGTGAGTGCACCTGCGCTTGCACACTCGTTTGTGCACTATAATATTGTCCTGCGTAGTGGACTGATCTTAAAGCTTAGTAGCCATAGCCGGCCACGGTCCTTTTTTTAAAACACTCATTTTTGTAAATGTCGCTGGTGAGTTTTCCCTAGGATGGGGAAAAATGGGCCTGATGCAGTAGATCCGTTGCAAGGACAAATGAAAAACATTCCTATTTCCGTTATCTTATGAGAAGTGGGCATCAACCCGTGATAAAAAGTAGCCTAGCCTAGTTTTTATCAGGCAACATTGGTTCAGCGGTTTTTTTATACTAGTTCAGTTGGCAGACAGACACGCAGCCCACCTGATGGTAATCGGCCACTGCGGCCTATTCCATTGAGGGACGCTTTACCTGAAAACGTCGCTCAATGTGCTGCCAGACTGTAGGCTTATCTGATCTTCGAACTTCTGATTTCAAGTGTACTGACTCCCACATTAATTTTGCCGAAACACAGCCAAGGCTGTTATGGCGGCAGATTTCACCTGTGGAGGTGGTAGCTAGCTCAGTCGGACTATGAAAAAGTACTACCTACCAACAACCAAAAGGGCGTAAAAGCGTAACCCAGACCTGACAGTCAGAGGAATATTCGCATTTTTAATAATATTGGATAAGAAACTTTACTATTGTAGCTGAAAGATGGTAAAATGGACGGAATCTGAGTTCTTAAGCAGAAAAAAGTATGTACTTTCCTTTGTCTACAACAATAGCTCCTCTGAATCATCCATCTATTCGAGACAATAGTCGCGAAGAATCCCCGTTCAAAGCTACAGCGTTCTTATCACGTAAATGTGAACAATGATAAGAATACTTTATCCTTTTATTTGTTAGGTGGCGCTCGCTAATACTATTGCACAATAATAAGAAACAATAAAATCTTAATCGCTACAGATGCTAGGAGCGTATCAGTTTTAGTGTGGATATATTCTTAAGAAAATAAGGAAATAAAGGGGCAGAGCTCAGTGGATCTTTTACTTGAATGAGCAGCTCGTCTGTGGAAGTAACTATAACTTACAGAAGACTACAGTGAAGCGGCACTTCAAGACTGTTGCGCTATGTTTCTTATGAAACATTGCATAACCTCTCGCTGTACACGCTACTCCCCCAGGAGAAGAAAGATCCACCGCCTGTTAGGGACGGCTCGACGCTCTCGGCTGTTCTTATTGTCCCCCCCAGCCTATCTGGGGGGGGGGGGGGTTCCGTCCGGGGAGGACCGTGAAGAAGGCTTCGTGCCGATTACCGTGGTTCCTCCCCACTAAGGACGATGAGGGAGCGTCGCAGGGGCTTAAGTGGGTATGCCCCTGGGTAGCTTCTTCTGTGAAGAATCCCAGATAGAGAGCCCCACATACCCCGTCCGTCCCCCGACGGCGGATATGCAAAAGGGTGTCGGCCCATTGCACCTTGGGCCAGCGGCATTTCCCCTGCGACAACAAAAAAAAAAAGGAGAAGAAAGATAAACTTTAGCAAATTCTTTAGGTATTGTTTTTCATTTACTGACCACCACTTGTAATCACCACAGGATCAGCCTTCCGATCTATGCGAATAGTTTTCAAATAACAATCTAACTTATTTGCAGGGAGACAGGTTGGTTCTTGTTTACGCGCTCGACACATGTGCCGAATATTCGGCCGTCGAATATTCAACGCTTCGGCCGACAGCGTTGCCGAATATTTGGTATTCGGCCAAATCACTATTTGTGGTAACTCTAGTCTCTATAGTTCAATTGGGGAAGTAATAACATAGAGTTTCTAAGATTCTCCTATTTCCATAACACTTTGTATGGCTTTTTTAGGAGTTATTATTTACGTTAAATACACCATTCTCATTACAATTAATCCCCATAGCAAGAGAAAAACTGTAACTAGTCCAGCGCTTATTATCTTTCTGACTTGTCGAATCCAAAGTAAATGCGCCTGTATCGTGGTGCCCAGATGTGCATTGATACGTCCGGTATAGGCTGGTTTAGTGTTATGCGGACCGTCATCGTCAGTACGGGTAACCCCGCGCAGAGCCAATCTGTATTAAGCTTCTAGGAGCGTTTTAAAGTAATGCAGACGGGTCGGTACGGACGATCGTCCGCATAATCTGTGGCGCGGATAGCTCCGCAGCTGCCCGCACGGAACACTCGGCGCGGAGTGACCCGTACTGACGGTCCGCATAACACTAAAACCAGCCTGTACGTAAAAAGTTGCTAAATATTCGCGTTACCTAAAGTCGTAAAAACCTATATTATTGCCGTAAACATGCTGATTATAGCCCGTCTGTGTACAATTGTGCTAATCGCGTAAAACCGTCCGCCGGCGATTGGTTAAATTGCCAATAAGATGGTTGAAGCGGTCAATTAAGGAAGGTAGGGGGCGCTGCGATCCGATCTTTACAGGATAAAGGGCTTTGTTGGATGAACGATTTCCGAACGGGTCCCCTATATGAGTGCGAAAGTTGATAGTTCGATTTTCATTATATCGAACACGCTGTGTCGATAATTCAGTAGTACGATGTTTTATTACATCGATGATTTGCTTTGCTTTCTTTTGGAAGGGCGTTTCTGAGAGATTGGAGGTTTATCGGTCAATTTTACGGCATCAAAAGAACGAAAGTATGGAATCAGCTGGATGTGTGACTCTAATGTCAAAAGTATGAAGACCCATAAGCATTTTTTAAGATTGGTCTGTCTCAACAGAAAGCAATTAAATAAAAACGAGACTTACTAGCGCGGGAAACACATTGCCATTGCCAATTTTTACTTAATTTACTTTATTTTTGTCATTTAATGTACAGTCGACAGCACATCAGACAACCCTAATCTATCATATTTCTACAAGCAATTTACAGTTAAGAACTTTTGACGGTTTTAGGTTGATCTGCAGCCATCCGTGCATCCCTACTAAGATTACTGTCCGATAAAAATCTCTAACATTATATAGACCAACTCAATATTCTTAGTAGGTATTTGCTTTGTTGGTGGATCCGATCGGGTCTGTGATCACCGATCCGCATTTGGCAAGCGTGGTAATTAAGCCAGTATTTATCATTGTTACGATAGCTAATTGATTTTCAAGGCCTTTGCCCTTTCTTGTGACTTACCTCGGTTGCTACTATAGAGGGCGCCACTTGGCACTATAAAGAAGCCCAGAACTTAGTTAATGAGAAAATGTTATTATTAAGTGACGATTGTTTGTTGCGAGAATAAAGGTCTGTAGCCAGAAATGGAACTAGAAATAAAGGACTTCTGAACATCTATCATTCCAAATCCAAATACACTTTTCAACTTTGTCCATCAATAACCTAGAGTACAGTCACCCTAGTCGTCTGCGAATTGCGTTCCAATTTGTATTTGTCGTGTCCTAGTCAAGTATTTCAAATGTTTATTGGGATACACAAAAAGAAGCCAATAGTAGGAAACAAGCATAATATAAATATAATAAATAAATAAATAAATATCTCTGGACATTATTCTAGCTTTTTATTGAAGACTTGTCCAGTGGTTAGTGGTAGTGAGGCTACTATACTAGCGGTCGCGGGTTCGATCCGCACACAGTATTGAAATGAAATGAAATAACTTAATCTGCAATTAGTTTTTTTTTTAAATACTTTCATTAATGTCTGTGGGCTGTTTTCTTTACTAATATGATACATTAAGTATCATATTAGTAAAGAACTTATGTTTGTTTGTTTGTATTGAATAGGCTCCGAAACTATTGAACCGATTTGAAAAATTCTTTTACTCGTGGAAAGCCACTATCCCCGGGTGACAGGGTACCTTTAACCCCGGAAATGTAGGAAAGAAAAGGGGGCATAGTTGAAAAAAGAATTTACGCGCGGGTGAAACCGCGGAGGTGACCGTTAGTCTGTTATAAAAAGTTAAGTATCAGCCTATTAATGTCCCACTGCTGGGCAAAGGCCTCCACACTTGCAATCAAGTTAACGTTACAATGATGGGTACTGGATTAATCACCACCCTTGCCAAATGTGGATTGGTTTATACGTATTTAGTTTAGTATGTATCACTAGTATCACTATGAACCAGACAATTTATCTATAATAGATATGTTGTCTGGCAACAATAGTACAAGCTTCTAAATTGGGACTAGAAGGCGTAGTGTGAAAAGATGTCTCAGATTTATTTAAAAAAAAATTGATATGTGCAAAATGCTCGAAGATCAGAAGAGCCGGCTAGACGTCACTGTGTGAATAGTGTTTAATTTTATTTATTTAAGTCATTTCTGGAATTAACTGGCCTGTACTAAAAGTCTGGATCTGCAGTCGAAACCTGAGCTCAAAGCTATGTCTGTTACGTATAAGATGGTAGGTAGGTACTGTTACGTGTAAGGTCAAGTCACTTCCCTCATTACATCCCGTAACAGCTGCGTACGGTCTGTTATGACCGACCTACTTCGTACACAGTTCATACTCGTATTATACAGTCACATACAAACATACAAATTCATTCTGAAATAGACCTCATCACAATGGCGTAAGATTCACTTTGGCTGCATTGAAGCATTTTATTTTCCCAAATGTTGACTGGTAGAATGCTTTTAGCATTAAGTCGGCCATTTGAACGTTAATTTTGTGGTCGATAAAGTTAAAGTTGAAGTAAAATGAAAGTAACTGTCTGTGATGTCTGTCAGTTCTCAAAAGAGTAAGGAATTGACGAGATTTTTTTTAGCACAAAGATAGTTTGGAAAATATTTTTTTCGGAGGAGATAACCGCAGGCTAGCTAGACCTGCGGCCGTGTGTGGGACTCAAGACTAAAGCGTCCACTACCGACTAAACTCCTTCGGTTTCTCCTTCACACCCGATTGGGACGAGCCGGTGCCAGCCTTGTGGCTATTGACCAGCCCAGAGAGTTTGGAAACAGGAAAATGTTATCATACTTTTTTCCTTGAAAAAAATTATATTATTTTGTAGGTAACAACAACACATCACGGTAAACACTTGCAGTTCGATAATAGCACTTATACCCCCGACATAAGAGTGGTACAAAGTCCAAAGTGTATAGTCTGACGTGCTTTTGACTGTACAAGCGGACAAAGCCGCTGGCAGAAGCCTAGTAAATAAATAAATCTGTCTGTAACCTTAGTTCAAGGTTGGATTAATCTTATTTAGACATTTTTCGGCCTATTTACCATACAAATGTGGATTTGTTTTAATTTACTGACAATGCCAGACCGCATTTACATATTATGCCTAATAGAATGAATGACAGTGGGTCAGAAAAAATATATTTGTAACATTAACAAATATTTGGAAATATAACGAAGTATTTATGAATTCTAATTGAAAACATTTAGAGGTATGACATAACATATTTTTGTTTTTTTCAACACTAGCTTTTGCCAGCGGCTTTCCTCGCATGTATTAAACGACGTAATCCCGGAAAAATGTAATATTTTTCCGGGCTAAACAATTCTCTAGACCCCAAACTACGAGTATCTCCAAACCAAAAATCATGTTGATTCGTAGATCCGTTACGAAGACGTGAAAGAAAGACAAACAAAAACACTGATATGCCTGTTATTGGCATTAAAAACATCCTATGTCTTCATAGGGTGCTACACCGAGACGACGAGATTAGGAGATTAGGACGAGATTATTACTAATATACCCAGTAATTTCATTAGCTTCAGTGCCCTTTCTCCGAAACACAGAAGTTCTTGACATACTCGTACTTCTAAATGCTGTTTTTTATGCCTTGTCATCATAGGATGTTTCTGCCGGGATAATGCGCAATGTCATCATCCTTTCCAAAGAATTTGTATACCTATCTGCCTTAGTTAATCTAAATAAGTTCGGTGGTTCAAGCGTGAACTCTTATAGTTACACTTTTCAATCGCATTATTTTTATCAATATTTATTTTGTTATCTTGCTTGTCAAATCTAGGATCATAGTCGAAGCGGACCCTGAGCTCCATACTGGATGCAATCGGGAATACGCTGGGATGATGATGATGATTTTGTTATCAACTGGCTATTGACGTTGAAGTTCTGGCAAAAGTGTTTTTTATGAATCTATTTGCAGAATAAATTACTTCATTTCATTGCATAAAATTTAATATAATTTCATTATGAGTATATTTTCAACTAGCAAAAGAAAAAATGCAATTTTTTTTTTCATACATATACATACATTAATATAAATAAAGAAAGGAGTAGACTTGAGTAGCCAGTACTTATTTAATGACAAGTTGGATCGATAAAAAACAAAACGATCATTTGATGACAATGCCCTTATCTTCCAATTCTTTCTCTCGTCAGAAAATAATGCAAATGTAAGTATTAACGAATTTCTAATAACTTATCAAAACAAGATAATAAAAAACAAACCTATAAAAGACAGTAATATCCCCTTCCACACACTACCACTCTTGTCACTACGCGCTTCCACATTACCACTGACTGTGTAAATCATTTTGACGCGAACGAAACCACAACATAAACTAAATTTTATATATCACAAGGCGTTTTAAACACAAATGTTTGACGAGATAAATGTATATCTCGATATCTACCATCAGGCCTTAGCAGGATTGTCTCAGTATACGAACAGAGTTGACAAATGCCGAGATAGCAATTGTCAATAATAGAGACGTGAGCGGTTGAGCGTCGCGGTAAAGGTGAGGTCATAATTGAGCTGTTTTTTCGCTGCGGATAAATATTTTTTGTATATTTTTTGTTTTTACGATCCTTATTGCCCACAAAATAGGTTACTTAAGATGGAATTTACGCTAAAAACAAAAATATATAATAGTTAATAATAGTTGAATGGAGCAAAAAATTACAAGAATTAAACTTTATAAAATAAACTTTTATGGATAATTATGTAAGTTCTTATTACTTCTCCTTCTTCTTGGCAAACGATACGTTGTAATCAATTAAATCAAAATATTCATCTAAATGCTTATAAAATATTAAAAAACAAGGTATACTTCATCGTAATCGTTAATACACCAAAGGTCGCGGGTTCGATCCCCGCACGGTACAAACATTTGTGTGCATGAACATGTCTGTTTGTATCGGTCTGGGTGTTTCTATGTATAATATGTATGTATTTACAAAAAAAAAAATTATATATGTAATGTTTATCCGTTGTCTAGCACCCATAGTACAAGCTATGCTTAGTTTGGGGCTAGATGGCGCTGTGTGAATAATGTCCAGGGATATTTATTTATTATTATTATTATTTATTATTTCAAAATGTGGTGATAGGTATATTTGGTTTTAAATACATTTAAAAGACTCACTCCGATTGGGAAGCAAATATTTTTTCTGTATTTTTGTTAATATTAGGCGAACGAATCGGTAAAATTGTTGTAGAGTCGACTATTACACGAGCTTAATTTATTGCTCGGTACAAACATTTAACAAAACTTGTGGCCGAGTGTGGGATTAAGGACTATGGCGTCGCAATACCTTCACAACTAAAGAGGGACGAGCTAATTGACGAATTGACGAGCCATTTGATGTAATGGTCGAGAAGTCGGCTATTACACCAGAGGTCGCGGGTTCGATCCCCGCACGGTACAAACATTTGTGTGCATGAACATGTATGTTTGTAACGGTCTGGGTGTTCTATATGTAATATGTATGTATTTACATAAAGTATATAAGTAATGTTCATCCGTTGTCTGGCCCCCATAGCACAAGCTAATGCTTAGTTTGGAGCTAGATGGCGCTGTGTGGATAATGTCCAGAGATATTTATTTAATGCCGCCTTGTGGCGAATGAACACTAAAGTTTGATTAAACATATATGATGTGTATCGCAAAGACATAATTGAAACATATTCCAGTGTGAAACGAGCCTAAGCGTTTAAATTGGTTTAAGTAAGTAGCCACTAATTAATTAAAGTAGACATCACGTATACCAGCTAATGGTGACTGATGATGATTTAATTGGCTGGTTTAAAATCAGAACAGGCATATTAATGTAATTTTTATGTTCTATTGGCTTGCGGTCGTACGAACAAACGACGAAGACACAACGTCTTTGTAAACAATTACTTAATTTTACTAATAAATTAGATTTGACTGGCCCGATTGGCGCATTTGGTAGTGACCCTGCCCTGTGCGCCAGGGGTCGTGGGTTCGATTCCCACCCAGGACAAACAATAATTGTTGATTGCGATGCGATGAACATTCATTTGTGTTTGTTTTGTGTCTGGATGTTTATTTGTATTTTGTTGAGTGGTTATGTGGAGATTGATTTAAACACGAACTTGAGATTCAGCAAGATTTATTTATTTTATACGGAGCACACATTAATACATGGTGACAGGCAGGAAGGAAGAGACCATAGAGAAAGTATCTGATGGCTTAGTGCCATAGAGCCCATAGATTAAATCATGTTACAAATAAAGCTGGTTGTACACAATACAAATCGTTTATATATCCAACACCCCCCTTCAATGCTAACTTTACATAGTAAATTAGAATTGTGTACAGAATTTCACAGCTCAAATTACAAATGTTCTAAACTCTATATAAACTGACAACTCTATATTATTTATAACTCTATGTTAACTTTACTGACTGACTCTATACATTTCTTTGCTCTATAATATACTCTATTTAATCTTTATTGACAATGACCCATACCTTCTTATTTCTAAACTATTTAAAATCTTATACAAATTAACATGTAATTTGGCAACTTAATTAACATTATTGCTTGTATGTACTTGTACAAATAACCTTTGAAACCTTACATTTCTACTACACATTATTTAAGTATTATATAAAAGTTACTTTTATTCAATTAACCTTAAGTTTGTTCACAATTATTTAATTAACCTTAAGTTTGCTCACAAAATAATTATGTTTAATACTGTTCAGAGATTTTGTGAAGATATCTGCAACATTTTCTTCAGTCTGCACATACAATAAAGAAAACATTTTCTTGTTTAAATAATCCTTAATAAAATGAAATTTTATGTCTATGTGTTTAGTTCTTTTCCCATTTACATTACATTCAATTATTTTAATAGCACTTTGGTTATCAATTAGTAAGTGTGCTTCACAAAATGAGTTACTAAAATCAGATGTTATCCCCTTTAAATACATAAGATCACTTACAGCAAATGCCCCTGCCACATACTCTGCTTCAGCTGTAGACAGTGCCACTGAAGTCTGCTTTTTAGAATGCCAATGGACTACATTACCACAATAGAAGATTGCACAACCGCTGGTACTCTTCCTGTCCATTTTGTCTGCAGCCCAGTCTGCGTCTGAATATGCTATAAGTTGCTTAGATCCGTCTGACTTTAAATAAACTAAACCTTTATCAATAGTGGCTCTTAGATATCTTAATACTCTCTTACCTGCTTTCCACAGTTCAGTGGTAGGTTTATCTAAAAATCTGCTAAGATATGACACGGCATAACAAATGTCTGGACGACTATTTGTGGATATATATAGCAAGCATCCAATTAATTCTTTGTAGGGTACATTTATAATTTCTAAATCTTCTGTAGCAGTAAAATTAGCTTCCATAGGAGTTTTCACTCCTTTACAGTCTTGCATGTTAAACTTTTCTAAAGTCTTTTTAATCATCTTTGTTTGTTTAATTTCTAGTGTATTATTATTTCTTGAAATCTCTAATCCTAAGTAATCTTTAACTTCGCCTAAGTCTTTCACTTTAAATTCTGTCCGTAACTTTTCCAATATTTCTTTTCCCTCTCCTAGAAGCAATATGTCATCTACAAATATTAGTATCCATGTATCTTTAGATTTGTAAAGGCAATAATCATATTTAGATTGTTCAAATCCATTCCTGGTCATGAACTCATGAAATCTTAAGTTCCAACATTTTGATGCTTCTCTAAGTCCATAAAGAGCCTTCTTTAATTTCAGTACCTGACCATGTTTCACTGTAACTCCTTCCGGTGGTTTTATGTACACTTCTTCATTTAATTGTCCATTCAAAAATGCTGTTGGTACGTCTAATTGTCTCATAGGTAAATCTTCTTGTACTGCATGGCTAAACATCATTCTTATTGTTGATGCTCTTGCAACTGGTGAATAAACATTATACTTACTATCCATTTGAAATCCTTTTGCTACTAATCTTGCCTTTTTACTTCCGTCTTGTTTTGTTCTAAATACCCATCTTGTATCTATGGCCTTCTGTCCCTTTGGTAATTTAGATTCTTTCCATGTTTCTAAATCTTCTAACGAATTTATTTCTTTTTCTATAGCTTCTTTCCATTCTTTACCTTTGCTTATAGCTTCTTTATATGTTTCTGGATCTCCGTTGCTCATTAAGCAATATGCTATGTTTACATTTAAATTGTCTTCTTGTTCATCATCTTCTAACTCATAGTCTTTCAGGTAACTAGGCTTTTTCTTTATTCTCTCAGGTCTCTCTGTTTGTTCAGGTTCTTGTACTTCTGTTCTTATTTCAGATGGTTCTGCATCTTGGTAAATTTCACTTTCTTCTTCTCTTTTCTCTTGTATTTTCTCATCCTTATCTTTTCTTTGTTCTATCTCATCATCATCTTCATAATTGTAATATATTTCTTTATTTTTCTCTTCATTTTTCTCTTTATACTTTATGTCTTTTTCATTAAACCTCACATCTCTTGATACTATTATATTGTTCGTTTCAGGATCCCATAATCTATAACCATTTTGAGCATAGCCTACCATTCTCAGTTCCTTAGCTCTATTGTCCAATTTATCTCCTCTTGGCATAACGACTGCCCATGCTTTGCTTCCGAAAGATTTCATTTTAGACAAATCTAATCTACCATTCATTAATTTCTGTGGGATATTATAATTTATAGCTGATGAAGGACATCTGTTCAACTGGTAAGTTGCACACATTATAGCTTCAACCCACAAATGTCTAGGAAGTCCTGTTTCATTTAGTAAAATACGAGCTCTATTATACAATGTTCGGTTCATTCTCTCTGATACACCGTTCTGCTGTGGTGAATAGGGCTGCGTGTATTGTATCGCAATACCTCTATTCCTACAAAATATTTCAAATTTATTGTTTTTAAATTCACCTCCATTGTCACATCTAACTTTCTTTACTTGAATACCTTTTTCAGTTTCTATTCTTCTTATATACATCATCAGGTTATCTGTTGCTTCACTCTTATTTTGAAGTATGTATGTCATGCAAAAGTGAGAATAATCATCTATAATCACTTGAAAATATAACTCACCTTCCATGCCTTCAGCTCTGCAGGGTCCGGCAACATCTGTATGAATAAGCTCTCCAATATGCGACGATCTCGGTCTCTTTGCAGGAACAAAAGGAAGTCTAGTTGACTTACCTAGCATACAAGGACCACAAGGTGTGTCACTGGTTGGCAGACCCATCAGCTTGAGACTTCTTCTGTTGAGATGTCCCAATCTCCTGTGCCAAGTATCATCCTTAACCTCTGCGCTATAGCATGAATCATTGAAAGAAACTTCTGTCTTTAATATAAATAGTTTTCCTACACATAACCCTTTTATGAAATTTTTACTATTTTGTTTATATATCTTCACACTATCTTTGCAAAACTTAACTATATGATTGTTCATTACCATTTTCTTAACTGACATTAAGTTAAAAGGACATTGACCATCTATGTATGGACGTTGGACCAAGTGCCGCCCAACATTGAGACATAGTGCACAATGTTCCTTAGATTAATACTAGTCTTTATCTCAAAGCGCTTCAAAATCTATCCCAGGAGTTTTAAGAAAAAAAAAATTGAATGTAGAGGTCTTACATTAACAAAAATCATAACCAACAGCTTATTTTGAAAATAAAAGAGTGTATAATATAAACAATGGATTTATTTGAAAAAAAATTGGTTTACAGAGATGATAAACATAACAAAAAGGATAATTACCCTATGTTATAATACCTCATGTAGGCACTAACATGTCGTCTAGGTAAGTCTAAGATTATTGTATCTACAAATAATGCAGAGCGTCTCACAACGTCTTGGTGCCTAGCCCACCCCAAAAGCAAACTAGGCACTAATCCGTTATTTTGATCCCTGTAATACGAGCAATGCTCTGTATAGGACTAAATAATTGGTGTGAGTGGTCCAGGATTTATTTATTTATAAATCCGTGGCAGGATTTTTTTTATTTTATATTTTTTTTATAACTATTCATGTAAGGAAACAAATTAAAGTGTTCCCATGCTTGGGCAGCATTTGGTCCAGAACCGGTCATTCTCCTTTATATCTTTAACTATTAACGCTTCTAAAGTTATTCTTTGACTTTTACATAACAAATTGATGCTACCTTTCTTTTCAGCTATTATAAAATCACCATTTGCTACAAATATTTTCATTGGTCTTGCTAATTTTTTAATGTTATACATAAACTTTTCATATTTCTCATTAATTAAATGCTCAGTACATCCAGAGTCTATTTCCCATTCTAATGAATTTAAATCATCACTTAAATTACAGTATTCTTTCATACCTGTTGTCACAAACATATACCGTCCGTCTTCTTCTTGTAGTTCAGTCATAGCTGCATGTTCTTCTCTTTCCGGCTGACTCTGCTGTCGTCCTGCTCCTCTATAGCCCCTTTTCATGGCACGTTGAAAACCTCTGGCTCGCTGAAATCCCCTGGCTTGCTGATATCCTCTTCCTTGGTGATATCCTCTTCCTTGCTTCGACCTGCAGTTCCTCGCTATGTGACCATCCTTATTGCAGTTGTAGCATGTTACAAATGCTGTCTCGTAGCTGCTCGTAGTACTTTTCTTCTCATTAATTTTGAGCTCTTCATCTAAAAGGCGGGCTTTTACAAAGTCTAGCTTGATGTCTGATGTTATTCCTGATAAGTCACTGTTACACTCGATGGCGGTTATCACGGTGTCGTACCTGCTGTCCAGCCCTGTCAGTAGACACGCTATTTTGTCCCTTTCATTGAGTACTTCTTGCGCACACTCGAGCTCTCTTACAATAAAATCAAATTTATTGAAATATTCTTCAAGTTTTTCATTTGAACTTTGTTTTAGATTTAGCAATTTTCTTCTTAAGTGGATAATTGTGATTACACTCTTTCTTTGAAACATTTCTTGGAGTACCTTGACCATTTCTTTGGCTGTTTCGCATTTTTTCACCACATTCAAATGCCTGTCGGGAATGCATTGTACAATGATGCTTTTGGCCTTAGCGTTTGCCTTGCTAAACTCTTTCGTGTCGTCTTCTCTTACTGAATCTTGCGTCAGCGTGTGCAATAAACTCTTCTCGTCGAGTAAACATTGGACTCTGAATAGCCAGTTGTTGAAATTCTCTGGTTTCAATTGCGGAAAATTGGAGGTCGCCATTTTTACTTTTGACGATACTCACGGTCACGGTAATACGATATATCACTTTGTTCATAAATCGATCGTTCTCCACATTAATACGATGGCCCATAACCTGTTGAGTGGTTATGTGGAGATTGATTTAAACACGAACTTGAGATTCAGCAAGATTTATTTATTTTATACGGAGCACACATTAATACATGGTGACAGGCAGGAAGGAAGAGACCATAGAGAAAGTATCTGATGGCTTAGTGCCATAGAGCCCATAGATTAAATCATGTTACAAATAAAGCTGGTTGTACACAATACAAATCGTTTATATATCCAACATATTTATGTATTTATTTGTGGTAACTTCGTAGATTCTGACACCCATAACACAAGTGCTTACGCTACTTACTTTGGGGTCAGATCAATGTATGTGATGTTGTCCAATATTAATATAAAAAAAAAGATTTTGTTAAAAAAATTGTATGTACACTCAAAAGCACGTCAGACGTAACACTTTGGACTTTGTACCGCTCTTATGTCTGGGGCATAAGTGCTATTATCGAACTGCAAGTGTTTACCGTGATGTGCTGTTGACCGTACTAAAGATAAAAGTTCTCGTTAGCCTAGTGGTTTAAGTACCCGGCCGTGAATCGTGATTCCGTGACGGACAAGCCATTCATGACTCAGGTTTTTATCTGTACTGCGAAGCATTGCTAACTTACAAATAATATTTTGGTGTATAGCAATCAGCTTAGATTGCTTCCGCCAGTGGCTTTGTTTTGTCTACGGGCTATGAAGATAAAGCGAGAAAAACACAATAAAATATCTATTGCACTAACTAGATTGCCAAATTATTTTATAATTTTTAAAACATTTAGCCTGCTTAATGGCGATATTAATATTAATAAATTCGAAAAAATTCAATTTGTCCAGGTAGGTATTAGGCGGGACTCGAAACCGCGCCCCTCGCTGTCCGGGCGAGTGCACTACCAACTATGCTAACGAGACAAATCATCACATAATATAGTAGTACCTTTCGTATTTATAAGGCTGATACATTTTTTTATTAAATTAGGACAACGGCAATAATCACCTTAATAGATTCCGTGACAAGTATCCGAGCAGATACCTCGAGATGTCCTGGATATGTCTGAATCTGAAGACCTTTACGCCAGATGTCTCACCGCTTAGGACAAGAATTCTCTTAGATTAAGGTTCGGAACCACAGTGAAGATATAGCGTAGCTATAACTGGGAGCAACTTTTGATTCGATGATGCATTTGGACAATCTTAAATCTAATAACTTGAGTACACATAAAATTATTAGATTTAAGATTGTCCAAATGCGCTAAATTAATATTCCTAAACACAGCTAAAAGTACTATAGGGACAGTTTTTATCTGTGAATGTGGTAGCTAGCCAGTCGTAATCTTAATATGACGCACCACCAACCTTCTGTCCTTTGGAACTGAATTGGAGCCAGTACACTTAAAATCAAAAGGCTCGAAGATCAGATGAGCCTATAGTCTGGCAGCACATTGAGCGACGCTTCCTGGTGAAGTGTCCCTCAATGGAATGACCAAGGTTTAAAAAACAAAACAATATATTAAGGCAAAATGACGTTCCGTAAAGCTTAGCTAGTAGTGTGCCCTGTCCTACACAGAATACCTGTTACATTTGCGACAGATTGCTACACAATACGATAGGCTCCAACGAACCGAACCCCGTTTTCACGGCGAATTTAACAAACTATTCTGTTTCAGGGGTTAACTATTACGAGGGTCAATGATTTTCGCACCTTTCAAATAATAAATGTGTAGTTCTTGTTTATCCGAGAAGTTATTACAAATTAAAGTCGAGGAGTAGAATTTTTGACTTATTGTTACCATGTTGTTTAAACTGATGCTATTGTAGGTATGTTTTCATATGAATATTAAAATAATGTTAATTAAACTATTAAAATATTCATTTGGAAATAGTTTGATAGCCCCGATGGATATTTCGTCCTTAGATCTCACTGCTGAGCAAAAAGCTCCCCGTTCTTCGCAACGTTTTATCTGCATTCAACTTATCTCCTACCATTTCAAAAATGTAAGCAATGAGATCATCCCGCAACCTACAGATTTTCCCGTCCTTTGGTATGTAATAATACCCAGCTGGTAGACAAAGGAATCATCATCAGCCTGTAATAGTCCACTGCTGGGCATAGGCCTCTCCAAATGCTCGCCACGCTGATCGATCCTCGGCCACTCGCATCCAGCTCCTGCCAGCCATCTTGCGCAGATCACCGCTCCACCTGGCCTGAGGGAGTCCTACACTACGTTTACCGAGACGCGATCTCCACTCTAGAACCCGTTCACCCCAACGGTTATCGGTTCTACGGCTGATATGGCCAGCCCACTGCTATTTTAGCTGGCTAATCCGGCGAGCTATGTCGGTGACTTTGGTTCTCTGCCGAATTACCTCATTCACTACAAAGGAATAAAAAGCTCATTTAATGCAAAACAGAAACCTTTATTACAAGCTATACATAGAAATCCTCATCTCTCCTCCGCGACTCGTTCTCAAGTTCCTCTCTGGCACTCGCATCTTCCACAGACGTCTTCCACTGGTGCTCATGAGTGATCACGTGCACCCATCTCCTCACTTCTGGTGCCGCCACCAGGGTCACGAAGTTACTGCCGGGTTTTTTGGCACAGTCCTCTGTTCGCCAGGAGGAGACGATGCCCCAGAGGATTCCGTTTAAGACTACTGGAGCGCCGGTGTCTCGCTGGAATGGTTAGAAATATATAGTTTTCTGATGAGTACTTGTGACTACTGTTTAAAATATACTATTTATTGTAGAGAATTTTTAGCAGGTCTGGTATGGCAGGGCAAGTCACTCGCTACAAGGTGGTGTAAAGGGGTAAGAGTTTACTGGGTATCCCTTGTCCTACGGCCGAGGGTCAGGCTATCCTATTTTTTTAAAGGGCAAAAATGTGTTGATACACCATAACATTAGGCTAGCGACTCCTACTACCCACTAATCTCCCCTAGTTTCTGGACTCGCTATACTGCGGTTATGCCACAGAAATCTAAATAATAAGATATTTAGATTTCTGTGGGTTATACTGATCTTAACACATTCTTTTCCGCATACTAAACAGTTTGTTAGCTTGAAATAAATATCATCAGAGTTAATTAAAGTGTTTTGGTTAGTAAGATCTTACATCTTACTAATATCTTACTAATATTATAAAGGCGAAAGGTTGTGTGTATGTATGGATTTTTGTTACTGTTTCACTCAAAAACTACTGGATGGAGTTTAATGAAACTTTACAATATTATAGCTCATACATCAGAATAATACATAGGCTACAATTTATAAAGATATTCCTGCGGGATAACGTCCTATAGTTCACGCCGGCGAAGCCGCGGGCGGAAGGCTAGTTTTAAATGAAACTTCCTGGTGAAGTGTTCCTGCGTGGTCCACTTTCTCTCAAGCAATGCTCAAGTGAAGTCTTAAAAATAAAACTTAAATAACTCAGTGAGATTCTTGATAGCACCTTACCCAGCAAGGATCAGACTTCAAGTCCGAATCCAGACACATGACACTTTGAGTGTTGTTGATGTCAAGAGCTGCCAACTCTTCAGCGCATCGCTCAGGGTCTGCTGGGTGCAGGTGGGACACCGACAGCATACGACGTTGCTTGATGGCGTCTATCGATATGGGGTGACGGGGTTTCTCCCCTGCTTGCTGGAAAACCATCAAAAATATTCATGTAGGCTTTAAGTCAAGTCAAAATTTCTGGTTTCATAATTATGTATAGCCCATTTTTTATTTTTTTTTATTTTTTTACTAATGACTCTATCCCGCGCCTGTTTGCGGCGCGGTGATTCTGCCAATGTCAAGTGAAAAAGGGAGTTTCTCCTTGCGTTAAAACATTGGTGTTAAGATGTTTTAACGCTTCATGGAAACACTGGAGGATACTCTCAAGGTCACGGGGGAATGGACGCCATTGCGGTAAGAGCGTCTCATCTACCGCTGAGACACACTACACGCAATACCCGTCCATTCAGTCAATTTGTTTCAATTTTCTTATGACACTTCGTTACACTTTGCTGAATGAAAATCACACCACTTTTCAACACCAAACTGCACTAGATCACAAATAAAAAGATTTAAAACTAAAAGACGCGTGGACCCATCGCCTACCTTCCAGTGAATCCATGTATAGCCCATATGAAACCAGAAATTCTGATTTTGAAAAGAGCACTTATAAATAGATTTTAAAATCAAACTATTGTGTAAGCTAGGCTAGCTAAAATTATGCCCGGGTGAAACCGCGGGCGGAAGGCTAGTCCACTATAAACATTTTCTTCCTTCCGAACGTCCGTTTCTAAGTCTGTGGTGGCTTTAATAAAGTAGTAAATTACATTCTAGTAATAGCTCCCCGGAGCCTCGTAAATTGGTCTCTTGGCCAAAGATGCAAAGGCGTAGTCTTTGTAGGACTGTTATTACTTGCCACGATTATAGGGTACAGAAGTGAGTTATTGTCAATGTAACGGTCGTTGTAACAAAAGAAGGCGCTATGTGTTTGATAGATAATGTTTATAGGAATAATGCTATGGCATTTTTAGTCATGGAATACGCGAATAAATTCGCGGTTTACTAAACTGCTGCAACTAGTCAAATTACCATGAAGAAACATACACAGTTGCTATGTAGATACTCTAACATAATACAATGTTTAATAAAAGTCTTACTTGTTGTTTAAAGAAATGCATGATAGTAATAAAAAAAAACATCAAAAAAACAAAAAATTAAACAATTATACTAGGTGTAAGCATCAGTTTTAAAAATAACACAGAGACGATATGTATGTAGCAATAAGCCTTTAGTTTTAAGATCTAACCCATTTTGTCTCTGCGCGGAGCAACATGTAAACACTATCCAAAAAATTTCAACCCAAAAAAGGCACGGACCCAAAACGGAAAAACTGTTTTATTAAAAAAAAGTTAAAATTAAGATTCCACTCACCATCTTAGGCGTCCATCCAGTAACAATAAAATGAGTGGCAGTCACTTCTCTAGGCTTGACCTGCATCCGTATCGGGTAGAGGTGTTGGGTCAGCCACACCTGATTGGCCAAGCGTATTAACGCCACGTCACACAGGGGCTTCGTGTCATCAAAGGACGGGTGAACGTCTATACTCTTCACTGGCAGAAGAACACCGCCTTTCTTGTAGTTCACGCTTCCGAGTCTGACCCTGATGACTCTTGCTGATTCTCTGATTCTGTAATGATTAGTGATTTTTTTTACAATGTGTAACAAGACCAGCAGATCGTACATCTGATGGTAAGCGCCACGTCTGCCCTTCGACAGTTCAGTGCCAATCAATAACTAAGCAGTTACTGTCTGGCACCGCCCTGCGCCCGCTACACCGAGACGACAGTTATTACATAGGTCTCATATACCCAGTAATTTCACTAGCTTCAGTGCCCTTTCCCCGAAACACAGAAGGGCTTGACACACTTCTATTTCACGGGAAAATATCTGGTACTGCGGTGGTACCCACCTAGACGGCCCAGTACAGGAACCTACCACCTGGTAAAATTCTTCTGATTTTTTGATTCAGGACCAGACGTCGAGTCGTCGACGACCCGATTCTGTGCATAAACATGTCTGTTTGTATCGATCTGGGTGTTTTTATGTACATAATATACCTGGGACATTATTCTTGTACTGTTTAATGTAATTAGTATGTGTGTATTTAGACTTGTTTGGAGACAGATAAATCTGTATTGTAAAAATAAGTTAAGGATCAATCATCATTTTAACGCCCCTCTGCATGGCAAAGGCTTTCAATATTGTATGTTATACAGGCCTCGGCAAACTTCTTGAATATCGGGTGGGGGTTGCGCAGAACACGAATTTAGACATGCCTGCGCGCTATTGGTCAGAAGCATGCCTATGACCAATAGGTCGCGCGGGCGTTCGGGAGATTCGCGCGGGCTATTAGTCACGCGCAAGTGCGCGTAAAGTACGCGCCCCCCCCTCCCCTTCGACCGATGTTCAACAAGTTTGCCGGTACCTATACCAAATGTGGATTGGTGATCTAAACCCGAGCTGTGTTCGTAAAATCTGATACAAATTCTGTCCGTAGGAATTTGAATCCAAGACCATACTTAAACCTAGACCATTGAGGCAATCAATGTACCTAGATATATCGTATAATGTACGTTATACATACAAAAACAGGGAATCTGCCGCAGTCAACACCCATTTGTCATCCAACAAGGCTCCAGCGCTTAGATAAGAATGCTTCTTCAGAACAGCCACCACGTACGGAAACACATTGCTTTCTGTCACAATTGTATGATCACTTAGTCTGTTATACTGTCTTACTGTATTATCATACCGTGATAACTTAGCTATCACACTAAAAATTGTTAGAGAAACTGTCACAATTACACGTAGACTGAACATTGACCGAATTTGTGATAAGGTTTTTCTATCCGGAAAATACTGTCACAATGGATTGAATGAATGAATGATACTGGAAGATGGCTGGTCAATAGCCACAAGGCTGGCACCGGCACGTCCCAATTTGGGTGTGAAGGGGAAACCGGAGAAGGTTAGTGGGTAGTGGACACTAGTCTCCAGTGCCACACACAGCCGCAGGTCTAGCTAGCCTGCGGTTATGGCACAGTTTTTGTAATACTGTGGTTATGGTGCATTAACGCATTCTCCTCCGAAAAAAAAAACTGGAAGATAGCGGTGTAACACCCCCGTGTCTTTGGAAGCACGTTAAGCCGTTGGTTCTTCGCCTGATATTTCTTCGTGTCAAACTGATGGCCCACCGTATTAGGCGAGGGAATGGGGAGTGCACCTGTGCTTGCGCACTCACTTGTGCAATTTAACTTGAATAGTTGTACCGTAAATATTGGTCGAAGCCGAGAACTCGGTTAGGAGGAACATGATGACTGTTTCAGTAGTTCTTGTGTTGGTTGGAGTGTTTTGTAAACTATAATGGGTTTTGGAAACAGTGTTACTAGCAGTTTTGTTTAGGTTAGGTCATTGTTGTTCGTAATTTTTTTTACTTATTGAAGTGCATTGGAAGTTGTAACGTACGATATGATTGACCGCCTCCGTAGAGTAGCGGTGAAGCTGCTCGGGTCATAAAACGTGGTCGTGGGTTCAATTCACTCGTTGGGTGGTACGACATTTTCTGCCGCCAGTTCTGGCAAAATACTGTTCTGGAATCGAACTATGATCGTTAGTTTACTAAACGACATCTCAACCGATATACTGTATGTTAAAATCCATGTTATTATTTCCGGACACTATTACTTTATCCAATCAAAATATAGCATTCACTTACGAGTTAAAATAACATCGAGAAAAGCACAATAAAAAGGGGTCTTAAGAATAACGAATGTGTATGAAAATCGAGCCAAAGAAAATAAAATGGATGGAAAAATTCATAACACAAAACATCCATTTGCAGGACGAATCAACATTGTAAGAGATACCAGAAATATTATGAAATCACACTCTTTTTTGTTACGATGAAATCCTCCTTCAAACAACTTTTGAAGCGTCACTTTACATTGACCGCCTCCGTGGAACAGTGGCTAAAGCTCGGTATAAAAACACGGAGGTCGTGGGTTCGATTCCCGCCTTGGGTCTGGTTGGTGGTAGGGCTTTTCCAGAGTCCAACTGGCTACCACCCTAGCTAGGTAAAATCTGCCGCCATAACAGCTCTGGCTGTGTTCCGGCAGTATTAATGTGGGAGCCAGTTCAGCCAGTACACTTGAAATCAGACTTCAGAAGCTCGAAGATCAGATGAGCCTACAGTCTGGCAGCACATTGATGGAAGTTTCCAGGTGAAGCGTCCCTAAATGAAATAGGTCTAATCGGCCTATAAGATTAGCCGCTCTTATTAGAACTCAGCTAGGGACCATAATTATAAGTATAACGAATATCCCAGTTCGTCGGACGTCGTTTTAAATGAAACGCCCGAATTTTACGGTAACCTTTTTTAATGTGGCGCGTGAGTTAATCCGACGGCAAAATTTGTTATTGAAATATCCCCGCAACGATTACATTTCAACCTTTATCGAATTGCAAACAGAAATTGTTTTATTTCACACCCGTGTCTCTCGGCGTGACCTTTTGCAGGGGTGCTTGGCCCGGTAGTGCTCCTGCCAAGTGCTTATATGACGTTCAAGAGAGGCAAAGCATAGTGTGTATCTACATCATCATGTTTTCTATACTTAATAAAATGAAGAGGAAAGATTTGATTGTTTGTTTGCTTGTTTGTTTGTATTGAAAAGGCTCCGAAACTATTGAACTGATTTCACTGTTGAAAAGCTACACTATCCCAGGGAGACATGGGGTACTTTTGATCCCGGATTGTGGGGAAAGAAGGGATAATTGACAATAGTTATTTGTTATGAGTACAAAGTTGCTTTTTAACCGCGTGTTCAATTTTGATGACCGAGCAAGCGAAGGATTCTAAAATTGAATCACGAGCGCAGCGAGTGATTCAAAATTAGAATCCTGAGCGTTAGCGAGGGAATCAAAAGAGCACGAGGTGAAAAATCTTTGCACTCGAGTGCAACACGTAACTTTTCATTCCACCTCAGCGAGGAAATGACTAAATGCAAAAAAAAAAGTTTAACAAATTACAAAAAAGTTGTATGATATATTCGGCACCATAGAGGTAGCAGTAAATAGGTTTAATGTTTTTTTTAATTCACAAACTTAGTGCACATGATGTTCTAAATTCAATTTACTTTATCCTCTAGAGAATAAAAACGGCTTTTCCACTCAGATATTGAAGATTAAAAATACTCTTTCCGAGATGGTGGGATGAAAAAGAAATTACGTGCGCAGGTGAAACCTGTGGAGGCGGCCGCTAGTACAGGATAAAACGACATTGCAAAAGCTGACAAAGTTGTACATATTGGTATATTTTTGAGTTTGGAAATAAGCGCATTCGCGCTTCGGTATCTGTGAGTATGTATCTGAAATATGTACCTGCAATTTAATATCATGATCTTACTTTCTTGCTCGATATTATTTCTACAATCGAAAAGCAAAATATAATTTCCGGAAGGTTTTATTCATTGACAACAGAAATGGATGCAGTCGTCGAAAATAACTTAATTTAGAATTGTTTAATCAAACGAAACGAGAGAAAAGAAAGAAAGCACTAGCTTGGCCTTCATTTTTCCGTATTAAATGTAATTTAAAACACATAAATGATTTATACGGCAGACGCGCGTTCTTCAATACGAATTACGATGCTTTGATTTTAAATAAAAATATATTCGAATGTGAAATAAAAGTATTTTAGCGTAAACAGTTAAAACTGCATAATATGTATATTGTACGCGATTGATCATTAGTGTAGCTCAGTCATTAGGCTTTCCACTAAAGAAAAGTAAGAGATATGCATTTTATATCATAAAGCATAGAATGCAATTTACGCAAAAATCCAAAACTAAAACAAGATGTTCAAGTTCAACACTTGTTTGTATTGAGCGAACAATAAGGTATGTTTAAGAACTTAAATTCCCACGGGAACGGGAACCACGCGGGTGAAACCGCGGGCGGCCGCTAGTATTAATATACTGAGTATCTTTACGAAATTTCATTTTGCACCTATTTCTGGGGGGTGGGAACTAGTTTGATGATTTTAACAAGAAAATATAGCAACACTCGTAATTCGAGAATTTTCCCTGACAATAAATTAAGGAACAAATATGCGTAAATACAATTTGAGAGCTTGCAAAGTACAGTCGTGCTCAAAAATGTTATTGTATATTAAAATTACAGAAATTTTCGACACCCTTGTAGTGGTAGCATTTGCCTGTGATATTATGACAACTAAAACTGTCAAGTTAGATTGATTAGTAACTTCCATAAAAATAAACTTTTGCATTTCTATACGGGTTACTAACTATTTTAAAGAGGAAAGATTTGATTGTTTGTATTAAATAGGCTCCGAAACTACTGAACCGATTTGAAAAATTCTTTCACTATGTTGGAAACACTAACTTCGGGTGATATATGGTACTTTTGATCCCGGAAATGTGGGGGGGAGGTGGGGATATTTGAAAAAGAAATTACACGCAAGTGAAACGGCGGGCGGAAGGCTAGTTTACAATATAAGTAGAATTAGATAAAATATAATAATAATCTAAATATTTTCCTACATGTAGGATTGCTGAGACAGTATCATCAATGTTATACAGTGACCAACGGCTTCGGAATTCATGTCTATCGAGAATAATTGCCGGTTCTTCTGGAAAGATAATATTATAAAGTCGTTAATTTCTTTTTTCAATCGGCAATTTTCCAATATGTTATTAATTTATCATAATCATTTATTGCGCATGAATTTAGGTATACATACAAACAAGTTTGTCTTGTCTATTACATCCCTTGCTGCAAATCTCAGTATTTCGCGACGGAGCTGTACAAAATTATTGGCGCGATCCGAGCGTGTAATAAGTTGTTGAATCTTTTCGTTGGAGTGGGGGGAAGGGGGTTTTAGGGTCGGGGTACTGAGGGAACTCAACTTCGGGATGTATGTATTTTTGTGATGAATTCAATGGAAGAGAAAAACTTCTTACAAAGTACTATTCGCACACCCGGTAAAAAACTGTCATAACATAAAAACAGGCAAATCTGGTAGAGTCATTTTGTTACTTAATAATAATTGACGACATAATCGCACACCCGCTAAAAACTGTCATAACGTAGAGGCAAGGCGGGTCTCACTTTTTTCAGTAACATAATATTTTTATAATCTCACTTTTTGCGTAAAATAATATTTTACTGCAAGGGGTGAGATTTTCCGGTTTTTGTGTTAGACAGTTTTTTACCGGGTGTGCGTATTGTGTATAAGGCTAGGCTAGGCTTCACCCTGCGTAGATATTAAGCTATATGGCGGTCTCTCAGAAATGTGATATTTATTCAGGACTAGCCTTCCGCCCGCGGTTTCACCCGCGCGTAACTTCTTTTTTCATAATTCCCCCCTTTCCCCCTACATTTCCGGGATTAAAAGTACCCTATGTTCACCGGGGATAGAGTAGCTATCCAACAGTGAAAGAATTATTCAAATCGGTTCAGTAGTTTCGGAGCCTATTCGATTCAAACAAACAAACAAACATACAAACAAACAAACAATCAAATCTTTCATCTTTATAATATTAGTATAAGTATATATTTATTCAGGATGAAAAGTAGCCTACACTCAGCTCTGAATGCATTCCTATAAAAAAAAAAACATTTCGGTCTATTGTTTTGTTGCGATGGAGAAGGAGAGACAGCATTATCCCTGGATAAAAATAACCTAGTTCATTCCCCAGGTCTAGTCTATGTCTCTACTTTATTTAGTGGTTTTGGCGTGAAAGCACTTAAGGTCGTGACAGACAGACAGACGGACTGACAAGACAGACATTCGCATTTCTATAATAATAATTTATAGAGGAAAGATTTGATTGTTTGTTTGTATTGAATAATTCTTTCACTGTTGGAAAGCTACGCTATCCCCGGTGAACATAAGGTACTTTTGATCCCGGAAATAAGAGGGAAAGGGGGGGGGGGATATTTGAAAAAAGAAATAACCGCGGGCGGAAGGCTACTATAATAAATAAGTCCCTGGCTAAAGATTCGAACACAACTACTCACGAACTATGCCTTTAGGCCACTAAGCTAATATAGATTAGTTCCTCGCCACCAGTAAAGCGGAAATCGAAAGTGGGGTGTTCAATTGGATCTCACATTTCACTGAGCTCTGATATGAATCACATTTTATTTTCCAAGTAAATAAATCTGTTCACACACTGTACGCAATCATTTATTATTGGTTTGATTCTCGCAGTAATGATAACCTGTTCAATGCCAAAATTTCTTGAATAATTGAGGCTACAAATGGCATTTATAAATTGTCAAGTTATAATAAACGCGAAGCAAATGAACGAAGCGTGAAGAAGCACCTCGTGAGCCAGTACTGCGATGCCAACGGATAGAACGCCACGGTGTTGCGTCCGTCTTCATGGTAATTTAGGTTCCCCTTATGCTTACCATCAGGCTAAGTGGAGCCAATGTACTGAGCTACTATAAAAAACGCGATAGTCTAGTACCAAGATATCAGGGTCTTGGGTTCAAGTCCTGGGTCGAGCTAACTTTCTGTTGGTTTTTTCAGGCAGCTCGGGCTTGAGATCACCAAACCGCATTTGGCAAGCGTGGTGATAAAGCCAGTTGCCTTCATTGTAACGATAACTTTATTTCAAGGATGGAAGACTTTGGCCTGCAGTGGGACAGACGAAGAAATTAAGCGCGGTTTCATCCGCGCTTAATTGTCACGTGTCAGTTGTCACGTGACTGATCGAAAATTAGTAAGACGGACACGTGTGTTCGCCATGCTATCGTCCCATAGGAAAATTTCGCAAATTGTTGTTTTTTGTTCAAGCGCCATATTTTTTGTGCGGGAACTTTCTCGCTGAGAAAGTAAAACCCTCTAAGCATGCTTAGAAGGGTTATAGGGGACGAGCATGGCGAACACACGTGTCCGTCTTACGAATTTTCGATCAGTCACGTGACAACTGTCTGTCGCGAGGTAAACATTTTTTCCCCACACAAAAAAAGTGTACAACGCCGCTAAAGAAGTTTTCACTTCAAAAAGCTGTTATCGCTGCAGGTAGGTTCGTGGCAAATATTGCAACTTCAGACAATCCCGTCTTAACACGTCTTGTTTCCGTCGTACTCCCTCGGGAAAGATTCGCTCAGTTTTCCGCGGAAACTATATTTCCTTGCGGTCTGAGGGCTTGCGATAGCGTTTGAGGGTGGCTATGGTTTGGTTTATGGTGGGTTAAAAGTGAACTTATAAGCCGACACCTTTTTCAATGAATTGCACATGAAAACTCAAGGTTTAACCAATTTGTAAATATTTTTTTGTAGTTTTGGCAAACAACTTTCCAGTATAGTGGTTTCTGATATTATACGCGATTATTAGTTATTAAATAAAATAACTATGGGCAGCTGTAGTCACTTACTATCAGGTGTGTCGCATGCTCGTTTGCCCGCTATTTTATAAAAAAAATTACTAAAAATGGATTAAATTCGCGGTTTAATGTTTTTAATGTTACAGATGGATGGGATTGCAGAAATGTTTTTATCATTTTTACATCCATTAATTTTAGACGTGATATAGCTATAATTAGCATTAGAAGATCAGAGGAGCCTACAGTGTAGCAGTAGGTATGTTAAAAGATGCTTTCTGGTTATGCGTCTCCATAAAAGCTGCACTAGTCAAGTTACATCAACTGTCTAACGATGCCAAATATAAAAAAAAAACCTCTGATATTTGCATTGATCATGCACACCCTACTAGGTAATGCAGTAGAATGCAATAGCAGCAAGTGTCGACTCGACCAATCGGAACGTCTGGTTGCAGCTTTACAAGATTGCATTATGCACCGAGCTCTGAACAAGCTGCAAAACTGAGGGGATCACTGCTTTCTATTTTATAGTGCCTTCTTTTATTTTGAAGGCAATTCCAGTTGTGAGCAAAGAATCAATTGCGTTTAGTTTTTGTTAAGGCGCGATAGGTAAAGATTCGAAGAATAAAGTGTATTGACTGTCTTCGTTCAATGTTTTTGCTGCTGTTTTAAACTGGAGATCCTGGTTGCGATTACTTCTACTGTCTTTGAGTAAAATCTGTCTCCATAGTTGTTCTGGTTAGGTATTAGCATCACGTCGCTGCCGCTCTCGCTGCGGCTGTCAAGCAAGCCATAGGCTTGAACGCTCCCCTTGTGTTATAAACAAATGTCATGAAACGGATCGTTAAGCTAGGTTTCATAATTAAAATCAAGGAGGAGCTGCTCATTCTTGTGTAAGATCCACTATGCGCCACCTCTTTTTCAGATTATCATACTTTTTAGAATAGTAGTACTATCAAAATAATAGAGTGACAACCTTACAATTTTCGCCCCCTTATCGGGGTATTTTAGATGTGAAAATAAAATGTTCCGGTCTCGGTTCCTGCTTTCCACCGTGTTAACGCGAGAGATGCGCTCATACATTTTGTGCTCAATGGACGTAAACATGTCTAGACGCGTAATTTTCCAGGTACCCGACTACTCTGCAGTATTATATTTTTAAAAACTGCGGTATAAAATTGTTTTCTTAGTTAAGAAACTTTGAATCATAAATGATGACCGACTCCGTGATACAGTAGGTAGTAGGTCGCACCTAAAAGCGATTGCTTCACTATTATACATATTCAAATCCAGTGTTGATTAAAAATTTGTTATGTTGAAAATACTTAGTCACAGTTTAGTACTGAAATTTGGCAGTGTAAAAGTCACCCCTTGCCTCGGGAAGCACCTGTAACCGCAGGTCCTGCGCCTGATCTCTCTTCAATCGTATCACACTTAAGTCCACTTGTGTCATGATGTCATCCATGTAGTGAATGAATAGAGAGTGTACCTGTACTTGCGCGCTCAATTGTGTACTATATATATCCTGCGCAGTTGATTGATAGGAAAGATTTATCTCCGTAGTTGAAATGTATAGTAGTTAAGTCATTACCTCAGGACATTACTTATTATTTATTTATACATAATATCCCGGGCTAAACTTACAGCCCTACACACAACAATATCATCAAGAACAACAACTTACATATGAAACTGGGATTACCGGGATGCCCGAATTTTCTTGTTTATGGCTTGTTTGCATAATAGTGCCATTATACAACTGGCAAAGTTGTCCGACCTACGAGCATGCGTTTGTCGGACTCACGACACGTACAGGGATGTGGAGAAACTCCGAACATCTGTCATTCTCCGGCTTGGCATGTTCTCTTGGTTTAAATAGGGTTTTTGTTTAGGGTTATTGCAGTAATTTCAAGTTAAAGACAGGAAACACTCGTTCCGTACTAATAAGCTTTTCATAAGTTTCGATAGTGATGTGACTAATCACAAACACGAGCTGTGTTTAAAAAATCCGACATAAATTTATCCTGACCTGGAATTGTAATTGTACAAGGATACTGAGATCACAAAAAAGAGTTTTTGTACGGAAAAGATGGAGTGAAAAAAAATCTAAGTCAGACAGAGTCGTTTTGAGCATTTGACCTTGTAAGGTTAGACGGTGACAAGTCTTAGAACAATTTATGAAATGGATTTGTTGAAGGGTAAAAATGGAATCACTTTGTTTGATGAACGACTTATAGTTCCCATTTAGAACAAGTCTTGTTTTTTCTACGTTCACAAGAAAACGTGCCTGTTTTTATGTTTATAATGTACCTACACGAAGTGTCTATCGCGAATATCTGTAAGTTGTCTAGTTTCCAAAACACTACCTTTGACATATTTTTGGCTAGAAATACATTTGTTTTCTTGCTTTGGTTCTGTCTAGATGGCGCGATCATTAGGGGGCATTACCTGTTATTCGGCCTTATCTGTTCAAGTAGCAAAGCAAATATGTGACCTCCCAGACGGAAGGAATTTAGTCCTCCAGCCTACAGTCCCAGTCCGATACGCAACAGCATGGAAAAATTTGTTCAAACCCCCGACTCCAATCTTCCCTCTCCCTCGGGAGGACTCATCATCGCTGCTTCCTTTCTCCTACCAACGTCCTACCGTCTACTAAGGCGTCACTAAACCATAGCCGCGCAAATACATATTCTTATAATAGTAACAGCCTTAACCCCTCTCTGGGCGCACATAAACGTGATTATCACTTGATAATATTGTAGGAGTGGAGAAATTTGCATTGGACCCTTGACGCCTATAACGCTATTCGTGTCTCTGCTGATTTGAATTATCCATACCAAGCACGTATAACCCGGCAAAGGGAGCTTAAGGTGTTGGCAGAGTCCAGAGAAAATTGGACATTGCTCCACCGACAAAAGCAATGCTCTTAAATGATGAAGTAATAATAAAGTCGGTACAGTCAATGGGGGATACTTGAGACTTAGACTTCTTACTTAGGACATTGTCGTATAATAATCTTTGACTAATCACTATGGCAACATTTACATAGTGCTGGAGCAGAGAAGTTGCTGTCATCATCACAGAAGAAGAGATAAAGTTTGAACTGGGCACGTAAAAAGTTAATATTTTTCGATGTCATAAGTACTTAATACTGTAGTCTCAAGTATCCACCCTATTGACGGTACAGACATAGTCTAGACCATAAGACAGGACACAGGTCACTTTTTATCCCGGAATAATTTATCAGTTCCTATTGATTTTGATATAGACACATTCGGAAACTAATTTAGATTATATGAAAAAGAAACTAAAGAGAGCCGTTTATAATCGTATATTGACTCGCTATATTTTTCTCGTTCCTTACATTCTGCACTTAGAGTCAGTTAGTGTAATGTTTAACTTTGGAAATGTTTACTGATTTATGTGCTTTTTATAAAAAATTAGTTATAGGATCAAAGAAATTGTATGTTTCCTAAAATTATGAATAAACTAGCCTTCCGCCCGCAGTTTCACCCGCGCGTAATCTCTTTTTTCAAATATCCCTTCCCCCCACATTTCCGGGATCAAAAGTACCCTAAGTTCACCGGGGATAGTGTAGCTTTCCAACAGTGAAAGAATTATTCAAATCGGTTCAGTAGTTTCAACATTGTTATTCCCGCGGGAATGAAACATTTCCCGTAGGATATTATAGCATATGTCCTAATCCGGGTTATAAACTATACGTGTGCCAAATTTCATCTAAATCCATTCAGCCGTTTAGGCGTGATTGAGTCACAAACATCCAAACATCCAGACTTTCGCATTTATAATATTAGTAGGATAAAAATAATATAAGAATGCATAGTGTACATCGCTTCATAAATATAATAATTATTATCAATAGAACATGACATGCCCTAAACATGAGAACAATACTCTGTCAGTCTCTTCCTTTCATTTAAGTAGTGATCAGCAGAACTTCACCCATTATAATTATAATTCTTGGACATAATCTGTTGCGCTTGCACTACCGTACGATGTAAAGGACGGAAATAAACTGTTAAGATAACAGTGGTCCAAGGTATAAGATTAAAGTTATTTTCAGCTACAAACTGTTTAGCGTATTAAGTGTCCACGGAATAGGCTGCAGTTACCGCTAACCATCAGATGGCCTGCGTGTCTGTCTGCCACCTGATTTGGTATAAAAAAAACAGCTCTAGATTGCCAATCTGCATTTGGCGAGCATGGTGATTAAGCCAGTTTCCATCGTTGTAACGATATCTTGATTTGAAGGAGGCTCTTGCCCTGCAGTGAGACATTAATAGGCTGATACTTTACCTCGCAGAAAGAAGACGAGTTTGTACCTTGCACCATCGACGGGACACGGCGCCCTGAGAACATTAATAAGATATTATCACCGTGTCCCAGATATGTTCCCATTTATTTCTTTCTCACCCATATGCGAGCTCTTTCCGCTAGTAATAGAACTCTATAGTACAGTCGGTTTTAGTTTTTTTTTCGGCTATGGCCACCCTAAAAGACAGACGTCAAATCGTCAGCTGATATTAATTTATTGTATTTTATTAGGAAATAGATGCTAAAATGTATTGTGTTACGTATATTTAGTGAAATAAGTGGACAAATATCCAGGATAAGTGTTATCAGCTCAATACCTATTTAATAAACAAGTATTTTATATCGACTTGTTTTCACCGGCCGGCTGTCAAAGTGTACATCAACAATTTCAACTTCAAATCGACAACGGATTTACCGGGGGAGTATTGCTTTTATATTTTACGCCTCTTTACTAATTACTAGAAAGGAGAACTGTTTATTATTAGTATAATATCATTTAACCGTTACATAAATTTTCATAATCATAGGTTATAAAAAAAAATACTTTTTAACACTAACCCAAGACACAAGTTAATAATTTCACACATTCAATACACTCAAAGGTCTTAACAGAAACACTACACATTACAATTATTTGAATTTGGCGACTCTTAAACAAGAGATTTGTCAAATTCTAGAACACCTGTGCCTGTGTTGTGACTCCCAATACTTCACATGAAGTTCTGTGGATGTTGAGCAACCAATTGGCCAAAAACACACACTGTACACCTGACAAAATTTATTTTTTTATTTCTTATTTATTTTAACTTCTTCAAAAATCACTTGGTCGTTATTTATTTTATTGGTTCTACCCTCTTTTGATAAATAAGTAACTGTTTTCAAAATTTCTTTCTTAATTTATTGATAAAGACAAAAATATATAGTATTTTTGATAAATAAGCTGTAAATAAAAATATATTAAGCTGCCTAAACCGGTACAATCTTAGTACAATACAGTTGTTGTACACTTTATAATTTATTTTTTTCCAGAATCCAGTACATCCTTAAAGATGATGACCAGGAAGGCCACATCCCAGGACCTGGAATTAAAATTAAGACGGGCACTGCATGAAATCGTTGAGTTAAAGAGGGAAAATAGCCAACTCCTACAGGAACATGCTGACAATGAAACGGAAGCATTGAAAATAATAAATTGCAATTCCTCACTGAAGTCTCAACTGGCTGAACTTCATGCATTGCATATGGACACTCTTGGTGAACGGGACCAGCTACTCGGAACATTGAAAAACTTTGACGAGTGCAGTGATACCTATGAACGGGCTCTGACACGGATCCATGAGCTCGAGGTTGACCTGCGTGATGCAAATAAGAGACTTCAATCATGTGAAGAGGATAGGCTGTGTCAGTCGACACTTCACACCCAAAGCCTCTATGAGGAGCTGCTCCAGTCGCCCAGTGGACATAGTGTAGTTGTAAACCAGTGCTCAGATAATAGAATTAAGCCTATTAGTAAAAATAAAATAAAAAAATATTGTAGGATTAATAAATTTATAAACAAAACTAACAAAATGATAAAAAAACAAAAATGTTTTTTTAACAATGTTGTTCTCAGAAAACAACGTGTAGATTTAGTTGATAGCTTAGAGCTTTTTAGTAAAAAATTGGATGAAAGTAGGGCAAGGCATGAAATCGAAACCCAGGAGCTTCAGGATGAAATCACTAGGCTGAAGAAATCCTTAGAAGTTGTGACGTGCAAATATACAGCTGCGCGGTCTCAAATAAGTGAGCACATTCATGCTGTAGACAAACTTATGAGCCAGTGTAGCTGTGTAAGTGCAGGTCCCACTGAGCAGCACCAGGGTGACAGCTCACTGCAGTCACCTTTAATTGATACAGACACAATTGACACATCCAACTATATTTCATCATCATCAGATAAAAAAGAGGATGTTTACCTCTTTTCTGATGGGTTCGGGGTTGGCTATGGGCCTCTTCTCAATTATAGAATAAATGGTAATGTTATTAACCATTGTATGCCAGGTGCTCCTCTTAGCCAGATTATTAAGAGGATTATAGATTGTAATTTTAATGAAAACTCCATCATTATATTAATGATGGGTAATGGACTTAACACCTGTAAAAGGGAGATTCTAAAGCAGCTTTCAATACTTGATCAACTTAATGTAAAGAAAGTTATTTTATGTGCTTTTCCCTTTTCCAGATGTTATACAAATGATCAAAATAACAGTATTCACATATTGAATACTTCCTTATTTAATTGTACTTGTCATAGTGACAAATTTGTGTTTTTTGACACAAATAAATTTATTAATCATAAGTTTAATGTGACTGGCAAAATGTTTTATTTGCCTTTTAAAATCAAGATTGATTTAGCTACTTTGTTAGCATTTAATATTAATAATATTATTGAACAAGGTTTGGAAGTAGTTCCAAAGAATAATTTAAATTTAATTATAAGACAATAGAGGACTACTCTAGCAATTTAGTGACTATGGAAATACCTGAAAGTTTTTGTTTAGTTCATCAAAATATACAGGGTGTTTCTGGAAAAGAGTTAGAATTAGAATTGTTTTTGAAAGATAGAAATATCCATTGTATATGTATCACTGAACATTGGCTAAGACAGCATGAAATGATGATTAACATTGATGGGTACAGTGTCAGTAGTTCGTTCACAAGAGGTATGGCTATAAGGGGTGGGTCACTTATATTGTTAAAAAATACAGTAGAGTCTAGAGAACGTAAAGATGTCGTATCGCTCTCAGTAGAACGAACTATTGAGATATCGTGTGTGGAGTTGCAGCGGCACATTATTGCTTGCATCTATAGACCTCCTTCTGCTAATTACATTGAATTTGAATCTGTCATGGAGGAAGTATTAGAAAAAATATGTAAATCCAATAAAAAAATCATCATATGTGGTGATTTCAATATAAATATTCTAGATATTTCACAAACCGCTACTAGGTTTCTCAATTTATTTCAGTCCTTTGATTTGTACCAGTTATTTAAAGAACCAACGCGAATTACTCCTTCGTCTGCTACTTGTTTAGACAATATATTTTGTAATTTTAATATAATTGATAAAGCCATAATTAACTTTATTAATTCTGACCATAGCGGACAGCTGGCTGTATTTGAATGCCATCTTGCCCGACATACATCAGCTATAATTTGTAGACCTATCACTACTAACAGAATAGAACAATTCAAGGAACGAATAGATCATAAACTGTCCATTGCGAATTTTGACAATAGAAATGGACATGAATTATATCAACAACTTTTTAACATTGTTGAGAAAGCATTTAATGGGGTATTTACAAAAAAACAGATAAATATTAATGGCTCAAAGACCAAGTTTAGTGAATGGGCCACCCCAGGAATATATAAAAGTAGAAGGCGGTTATTTGAATTGTACGAAATGAAAGTCAATTCAAGTGACCCCGCTATGGTTGAGTATGTTAGAAAGTACTCAAAGCTATTTAAAAAAGTATGCGCTGAAGCCAAATCAAATTACATTAGAAATAAGATAATGAGAGCGACAAATAAAAGCAAGGCTACATGGAAAATTATTAACAAAGAGACTTGTAAAAACAAAACTCAAAATAACAAGTTCTCTCTAAACATTGAAGGCAATAGCATTGAGTCGGATGCGGACTTAGCAAACGCTTTTGAGTCGTTCTTTGCTAAAATCCCTGTGAAAACAACATCTAAACTGAACTCAAGCCCACATCTTGCAGAGTCTCTCCTCAAATGCCATGTTGATGAGTGCGCTTCTTCATTTAATTTTACAAGAATAAATTCAGATACTATAATTAAAACTTTTAAAGAACTTAGCATGAAAAACACAGAGGATTTGTGGGGAATTTCAGTAATAATAATCAAAAATATTATTCATAATATAGCACCTCATTTAGCAATCATATTTAATAAATGTGTAGATGATGGTCAATTTCCAGATTTGATGAAACATAGTAAAATTATACCCTTGTTCAAATCGGGAGAAAAAAGTGACCCATCTAATTTTAGACCGATTTCTATTTTGCCTGCACTAAGTAAAATATTTGAAAAAATTATATTTAATCAATTGCTCTCGCATTTCAATGAAAATAAGTTATTGCATAAAAAACAGTACGGGTTTACTAAAGGCAAGTCTACTACAGACGCTGGAGTTGCGCTCATCAAGCATATATTTGATGCATGGGAGAATAAGCAAGATGCTATTGGCATATTCTGTGATCTATCGAAAGCCTTTGATTGTGTTGATCACCGTACATTGCTGATGAAACTGCGGCATTATGGTCTTTCAGCCAACTCACTGAGCCTGATAGAATCATATCTAACGAACAGGATTCAGAAAGTAAATATAAATGGAGTAGACTCCTCCGGCGCTCCCCTTATTATGGGAGTACCCCAAGGATCAATTTTGGGGCCACTGCTATTCCTGATCTACATAAATGATCTCCCATACTTTACAAAAGACTTATGTGAGATTGTGCTATTTGCAGACGACACCTCGTTGATTTTCAAAGTTGACAGATATGAACAATCATTTGTCGACGTGAGTAATTCTGTCTCACAAATTTTGCACTGGTTTACTATTAACAACTTGTTGTTAAATACCAAAAAAACCAAATGTGTAAAATTTACCATGCCAAATGTGAGGCAGGTTGTTCCCAATATCACTGTGAATGGTGAACCTATCGATATGGTCAATTCAACGGTTTTTTTGGGCATAACTCTAGACTCGAAATTGCAATGGGGTCCGAATATCACTGCTCTCGCGGGGAGACTCAGCTCAGCCGCATATGCTGTTAGAAAAATAAGACGTTTAACAGACGTGGAAACGGCGAGACTAGTGTATTTTAGCTATTTTCATAGCATCATGTCATATGGGTTACTTCTATGGGGATCTGCTGCTGACGTACAATCTATTTTTGTACTTCAGAAAAGGGCAATACGAGCTATATACGGCCTTAAAGTGCGTGATTCCCTAAGAAATGTATTTAGTGAAATTGGTGTATTAACAGTACCATCTCAATACGTTTTAGATTGTATTATGTATGTACGAAAAAACCTACATGAATTTCCGAAAAAATCTCATCATCATGATCTAAACACTAGAAATAAACATAAGCTAGCCGTTCCGAAAACAAGACTTCATAAAATAGGTAATTCGTTTGTTGGATTAAGTGTTACGTTATTTAACAAATTACCTCAAGATGTTGTTGACTTACCAATACACAAGTTTAAGTCACACATCAAATGCCAACTCATCAAGAAGAGTTATTATAAAGTGGAAGACTATCTAAATGATAAAAGTCTGTGGAAGTGAGTAGTATTGTTGCCGCTCCTCTGCCTGCGCCTTTGTTATAATTGACATGATCTTTTGTATTGACATTAATATTTTCAGTGACATAAATTTATTTTTTATTGTATTAATAAGAATACCTCAACGACAAGGAAGCTTGGACTCGCGCCTTTGCATTGTATAGAATCCCGATAGTGTCAACAATGTTAACTTTGCTATACAGTAACACATTAAATGTTATAATTCAATAAAATTAAATTTATTTTTCATTCAAAGAATCCTGAAGAGTTTGTAACCTTCGCGGTCATGCTCGCTAAAATGTGCTTGGGGTGGTGGCGTTATGTGTCGGGTGGTTACATTCCCTCTAATATGGTTGAGTGAAATTATGGCTGGCACATACGTCATACTTGTGCTGCAGGTGCCACCTTTGGGCACTGGTCTTCCAGGGCTCACGGATTTTTCTCGATTATAGTCTTATTCTTATACTTTATACTGTATGGCTTGGTATTCTAAAACTAATCAGTAATTGTAACAAACAAATTGTAAACAAACATGGCGATGAAAAAGAGTAACTGTCGAGTTTCTTGCCGGTTCTTCTCGGCAGATGACTGCATTCCGATACCGGTGGTAGAGTCACTCTGTAATTGACGATTCATAAATACTTGATACAAGTTTACATGAATAAAGAATATTTTGATTTTGATTTTGATTTGAGTCAAAAGCACGTCAGACGTAACACTTTGGACTTTGTACCGCTCTTATGTCGGGGGCATATCGCTATTATCGAACTGCAAGTGTATACCGTGATGTGCTGTTGACCGTACCTTGGACGTAGTACTATGATTGCCAGGCGACTGATAAAAATATATGTACTTAAATAATTTTTCGCTAATATCTACACACAAAACTCGGGTCAATATTACGCTGTACTTAGTACCACCATCTTTGGTGTGTTGTGTCGTATATTCATAGTGGACGACGATACTTTGCGTGCCGAATGCAGGAATCCATACTGATTAGTCCTGTCGCACATATACATAATTATGTATAACTCGGCTATTCTCGAAAAAAAAAACTGAACGAACTTCATTCGAACGGGACTTCCTCCGAGGTCACCGAGCTATAGATAAATGGCGCCGAATACAAAAAAATAATATTCGCATTCGTATTCGTTTATATTATTATGAGTGATTTAATGAGTTCGAAGGGCTCATAAATTAGACCTTTTCATACTTTTTTATGCTTCAACTGTTAACAGATTTTGTAGTGGTAGAGCCATGCTGTTTTACAGTACGAATGGGCCGGCTCGTCTGAGGAAGTACCATCCTCTCAATTAAAACCAGCGTGAAATAATAGTGATTACTATTGTGTTTCGTCTGGTTTGTGAGTGCTGGAGGTCTACACCCCCTATACCCCCATAGGCCGGCAACGCATCAGCGATCTCTCTGGTGTTGCAGATGTCCATGGGCGGCGTTGATTGCTTACCATTAGGCGACCCGCTGGCTCGTTTGCCGCCTCTGACATAAAAAAAGAAAAAAGAAAAACCTACAGGTCATCTGATCTGTCCTTCCACTCCGACCAACTGAACCGACCAACTGGTTGTGCAGAATGGAACCCGATGATAGATTTCATTCCAATCTAACCAACTAGTTGATCATTTATTTTTAGCTAGTCGGACTCTGATTAAAACCAGAGAAAATTTTCTTGTTCTGTGTTAAAACCTACCAATAAATTTACACATGTGTCAGCCGCATGACTTTACGCGTAAATATGTAGTTTCGAAGCCCTCTTCACACCCAGCACGTTAGCAAGTTTAATTAATTACCTAACTATCCCTGTGTCATCGGCAGGCACAAGTCTGGAACTTTGACTACAGCCGGCGGAGACCGCAGTCACAAACACAGATGGAGCTTCTCTCTGCTTATTGTGTTTTATGTAGGTACAACTATGTAGTCTAATAAAATTCTACGATATTACTTACCTACTGATCCTACCCCAAAGGGTCCGGCCGTTATGCCCCCATTCCGGTTTGCCCCCGGCCGGTATGCCCCCACGGTTTAACGGCACACTGGAACAAATAAACTTAAAATTGTGGGGGCATACCGGCTGGGGGCAAAGAATGGGGGCATAACGGCCGGACCCACCCCAAAGCACAGAATATAACTCGTAGTACTAACGTACCCAAAGTAAGTAGCTTATGCAATTATGTTATTACTAGCCTTTCGCCCGTGGTTTCACCCCCGCGTAATCTCTTTTTTCAAATATCTTCCCTTCCCCCCATTTCCAGGATCAAAAGTACCATTATGTTCACCGGGGATAGTGTAGCATTCCAACAGTGAAAGAATTATTCCAATCGGTTCAGTAGTTTCAAAATTGTTTTTCCCGCGGGAATGAGACGTTTCCCGTAGGAATTTTATAGCCTATATCCTATTCCGGGTTATAAATTATACGTGTGCCAAATTTCATCTAAATCCGTTCAGCCGTTTAGGCGTGATTGAGTAACAAACATCCAAACATCCAGACTTTCGCATTTATAATATTAGTAGGAAGTAGGATTAAAGCATATTATCTGGCAAAGTAATACAAAAGCTCATGCAAAATGGCGTCCTTATCAACGATTCAACACGAAAAGGAACGAGAAAAATCCTTCCCGCAAACGGTTTATTCCGAAAATCCCCACCGACAAATCCCTACCAGTGGGGATTGTTATTTTTTTTTCCAAAAATCCCCACCAATAAAACGGTGGGGATTTTTGGAAAAAAAAGTAACAATCCCCACCTGATTATTTTTATCAAAATTAACGTTTATTCCCGGTCGTCCCCACTGGGTACGAGTGGGAAAACAAACGCTTCGGCCTTCGTTCGTCCCACTCGTTCCGCTATAGACCGAGGGTCAAAAAATAGGTTCGTTGACCTTGACACCATGCAGTATCATGATACCTACAGTTCTATGATGGAACGACTGATACTAATTTGTAACACCAGTCCCATACATTTATTTTCTGGCACAATAGTACTTTTTTCCGATGACCACTACTAAATTGTATTTCTTTTTTTTTATATAAAATAAATAGATATATAAAATAATATTTTAATAAAATGTGTTTAAATTCTGGAGAACAAATATGAATGTCGGGAAAACAAATGAGCGTCGGGAAAACAAGTGAAGGTAGGAAAGCATTGTATATTGATCGAAAGTTAAAAAAAACAGTTGCAAGCGATTTTCGACCTAATGGACATGTACCAAGATAACGGATTTTAATGAAACAGCTAAATTAGTAAAGCGAGCGATAGAAACAAGCAACAAAATTAAAGGCCAATAAGGACGAAAATCGCTTGCACCTGTTTTTTTAACTTTCGATCAATATACAATGCTTTCCTACCTTCACTTGTTTTCCCGACGCTCATTTGTTTTCCCGACGTTCATTTGTTTTCCCGACATTCATTTGTTTTTTTGACATTCATTTGTTTTCCCGACATTTATAATAAAAGTTGGTTATAGTATTGACATGATTACATATAGCTCTTATTAAATGATTTTTTATTTATTTTGATAAAAAAAAATCCGGTGGGGATTGTTATTTATTTTTCCGAAAATCCCCACTAAGCTGAGCTAGTTATATTGGTGGGGATTTTCGGAAAAAAAAATAACAATCCCCACTGGTAGGGATTTTTCGGTGGGGATTTCCGGAATAAACCCCGCAAACTTCTTCGACGCAATATTATTCAAAAGGCCAATCTGGCCAATTTTATCTTTCAATTACCCAATTATGTTATGAGTAATTTTAATAGGACGCATTTGACAGTTCATTTATGCAAAGAAAAATATACCTTACGCTAAAGGAATAAAACTCGAGAAAACAACATCAGTTTTTATTAATACAATTTTTTATTTAGATAATTAGACTCTACTCCTGATGACATAAGTAGCAATTTTCTTTGCTTAAATTAATCTCAAATGTGGCCTATTAAAATGACTCGACGGGGGTACCACAAATATATACTTAAGAACACAAAGCTTAAGAACAAATTAAACATGCAAACAGAAAAAAAACAGCACGTAAATTTTTGGTTCATTCCCGTTCGTCCCACCAAGCTTCGTCCCACCAGTGGGACGAACGGGAATTGAATAAAATATTTAATTTTTATTCCCGTTCGTCCCACCAGCAAGTTCAGTGGGACGAACGGGAATGAACCAAATTTTTTCCCTCTAAGGCTCTTCAAAATCTCGTCAAAATCGTTTCAGTAGTTTAGGCGTAGAAAAACAAACAGAGGTACTTGCTCATTTTATAATAATTATATTTAGTAAATACTAGCTGACCCGGTGAACTTCGTATCACTTTATTAATTTAAACCCTATTTTTGTTATATATTTTCTCATCGTTTAAACCGGGAAGGTGGACTTCCACGAATATTTCAAAACTAAAATTAGTCAAATCGGTTCAGCCGTTCTCGAGTTTTAGCGAGATAATCTTCAACCAAAATGGATAAATCTAGGTCTATTTATAGCCTAAGTGAGAGCTGAATGGCCTCAAATATTTGCAAGGCTACGTTGAGTGGTTGTGCTATACATTACCTACCCTAATCTATCATTTCCACAACCAATTTTCAGCCCTATATACATCGCATAGATTTCTAATTCATTTGAGATTTTTAAACAGTTATGGAGAGGTTGATGTGGTCCTAGTACAAAGTTCGATAGATAGTACAAAATTCGATTTTTTAAATACACTATCAATGATAGATAGTTTGTACAAAGTTCGATAGATAGTCTGGCTCAACTAACTTGTCATACTTAGATCACCTGTATTGTACCTTTTTTATACTAGGTCAGTTACCAGATAGACACGCAGCCCACCTGATGGTAAGCGGTCACTACGGCCTATTCCATTGAGGGACACTTCTCCAGGAAGCGTCGCTCAATGTGCTGCCAGACTGTAGGCTCTTCTGATCTTCGAGCCTTTGATTTCAAGTGTACCTACTGTTAAATTATTTTATGCAGGTATATTTTTTATTGCATTCAAGAACACTGAACTACAAATATTATGTCTATCAGTTCTTTGAAAAAAGTGCAAGACGTGTAAATCAATAATAATAATAAGCCCTATGCTGGCCTGCAAAACCTGGCAGATGGTATCCATCACAAATTAGGTAAAATGGTACCAAAAAGCCTCTGCGTGTTGGCTTTGGCCCCACGCATGCTTAAAAGGACCGGGTCTCCATGGACCCGAGATCTTCAAATGTACCAACATAATAATAATAATCTGGAATAGCTTCTAAATCATAACATAACGTCCTCTAACATAATAATCGTACCTACATATTGAAACTAAATAACAAGATACTGCAACTACAGCTTCCCCCTTTGTATCTTGCAGTGAAGATTGTGTTTTTTAAGGCTCCTGCATCATGCCATTACTAGGTTATTTGTCGCGAACATTTGTCAACGTCAGTTTTACCATTACCAGCTGTAATTTATTTATCGCGTGGTCCAAGTGTGATTGGGAACTGTATTTTATAACTTGAAATGTTGTTTGTTTGGGAATCATACAAGTTTAATGTGTCGTGTGATTATTCTCACTAGTTCCAGTCAAAAAAGTTCCGGCGGAACTAGTGATACTTTTTTTTCTCATCAGTCCCTTGTCATTTCGACACTTAGTCCCGGCGGAACTAGTAACACTTTTTATTCTCGTTAGTCTATTAATGGATATGGCCCGACTTGCCTTGCTCTTAAACACCCGACCGAAAGCCGGGTGTCGCGTAAACAATAGATTTTCTATTGTGTCTGGTTTTCCGGGGCTTGATGGACTTGACAGTGAGACTGTCGGAAGACTTCAACTCTGACTCCAAATGCCAGACGCAGAAAAATACTTTTTTTCTAATCAAGTAACCAGTTAAGGATTCTGGTCGTCAATATAGTGAAATGGATTGACGCCTTCGCTTATGATTTAGCACCCGTGACATTTTTTAAGATTCTCAACTTTCATCAGATCACTATTCTAAAGTATGCCGTATATAAAAAATAAGGCTCTGATATTAATACTACTTAACTATATTATATTTTGTACATAGGATTTTGTCATCATCATCAGCCTATTTAATTCCACAGCTGAACATAGGCCTCTCCCAATGCTCGCCACATTGTTAGAGTTTTGACAACTCGCATCCAGCTCCTGCCAGCCATTGTGCGCAAATCGTCGCCTCACTAAGCGTTCCACTAAGTGGTCTCCATAACTCGCTTATCTTAACGGAACTTAAAAAGATATCCCATCAAAAATATGATATAAATATGTTTTGGTTTGGAAGAACCGTACTATAGACTGACCAGACCGGAGAAGTGCTACCATTTTACAGAAAGCCCAATTTTTTTCTTCTTTTCGGAGGAGAATGCGTTTATGCACCATAACCGCAGGCTAGCTAGACCTGCGGCCGTGTGTGGATATCGAGACTAAAGCGTCCACTACCCACTAAACTCCCCCGGTTTCCCCTTCACACCCGATTGGGACGAACCGGTGCTAGCCTTGTGGCTATTGACCAGATTTTACAAAAGACTCATGCATGAGTAGCTTTGCTATTACGCTTTTTATGGTGTCCTGAGACGCATCTAAAGTAGCTAAATAAATACATATTAAAAACGACCACAAGCGGTGTTATAAACCGGAAACCAGTAGCATAACACGAGTCATAAGTAAGGGTTACGGCGGTAGACGGTTAAAATCCCTGTATCCTTGTTTCACCGCTAACAAGAATGCAACGCAGTTTGTTTAATGAATGCGCTTGTAAAAGTATTTCTTTCGAAAACCAACAGCTTTACAAATCCCATTACATTAGTATACAAATTTTAAACAATGCCAATAACAGGTTTTCCTATGGATAAGTCGGGGTACCCGGGGATGGGCTGGTCAATAGCTACAAGGCTAGCACCGGCTCGTCCTAATCGGGTGTGAAGGAGAAACCGGGGGAGTTTAGTGGGTAGTGGACGCTTCAGTCTCGAGTCCCACACACGGCCGCGGGTCTAGCTAGCCTGCGGTTATGGTGCATAAACGCATTCTCCTCCGAGAAAAAAAAAAGGTTTTCCTATGGATTAACTAATTACAATTTATCCATACTATGTAATGTAAGAGTAAAAATTAAATAAACATTGCTAATGTTACAACTTATTACAAACTATCACCATTCGAGGAGCTCATGATGCATCCACAAAGTTAATTTTCCTATCCTCACCAGTATCATATTGCAAAAATTACTCTGTCAGTCCGTCCATTCTGTCTGTCCAACAACGCTTTTAAAACCTAAAAAAACGAATCGAATTTAATTACACTTGGTACAACACTAGATTAACATAGTATTATATCAATAATATGATAAAAGCATAGAAGAAGCGGCTAGCCGGATTCCGGAAGCTACATAGAATATACTAGTAAGTATATCGTAACAGTGAATCAAGTAATTTCGGAGCAATATCTTGATAGCGTGTCAAAGCGTTTGATCCATGACTCGGCGGAAGGTACGAACTGGGTGCCCTGCCTCATTAGGATTGCATGGCAAAGTCACCAGCTACCATCCATAGCCAAGCAGTTATTACTAAAATGTATTTTAACCTAACTTGTAAGCTATTGCATAGCTTTTAACTGTAACTGTTGAGTTTCTTGCGGCACTTCTTCTCAGCAGCAGGCCATTCATTCACGTCGAAGTGCTGGTAGGAAAAAAAAGTTTATGACGTGCAAAAGATTTTCGTGGTAAATCAAATTGCAAAATAAATACTTTGACTTTGGCTTTTATCGCAGTCTTTGAGCGCGGCGACCGAACCAAGAAATTCCGTAACGAAAATCTTTGTAAGAAAAAAACCTGACACTCGTCTAACGTCGTTTCAGTTCGTTAGAATTCGGTCTCGTTGGATAGCTACCATAGGCGAAATCTGCCGCCATAACAGTTCTGGCTGTGATCCGGCAAAATTAATGTGGGAGCCAGTACACTTGAAATCAGTGGCTCGAAGATCAGATGACCCTACAATTGGTAGCACACTGAGCGACGCTTCCAGGTGAAGCGTCCCTCAATGGAATAGGCCGAAATGGCCGCTTACCATTAGGTGGGCTGTGTGCCTGTCTGCCAACTGACCTAGTTTATAAAAAAAATGGATACGGTAGCCAGAGACGTCGCTATGGCGTCCTAATGAGGCAGGGCTTTGAGTCTGACAGCCACTAAGTAGAATGGATTAGCGATAACGGCCATCTGTTATGATAGAAGTTGTCGAAAGTATTACGAAGCTTTTTTGTTCAGATTTTTTAAATTTATAATCACAGGAATTCGACGCTTAAGTGGCGAAAAGAAGTTGTTAGTTTGCATTTTTGTGTTTATTCAAAAGGAAAAAGCAATATTTTGATTTGGTTTTAAGAATGTGTTCAGACATCATAACTAGCTAGATCTGCAGCCGTGTGTGGGACTCGAGAATAAAAATATCGATTAATATGTATGAACAACATTGGTCTCAGTAAACTTCCCTGGGGTACTCCGTATTAGTTGCGTCCACAGTTCAATGAGTGAAATGACACAGAGGTTTTTGCCGCCTGTATCAGTTTTAATAAAAACTATGTTTATATTGTTCATCAAGAAGCATATTTATTTAGTCCAGAAAGGCAGACTGTATTAACACTATGAAGTAGGTACTGAGCACGCCAGCGAAGAGTCGCGGCATAGCTCCGTCCACCACGAACACTGAACAGGGAGACACCTTCGAGAACTGGCTGACCATTCGGAGTACATTCTTGTACACTTGTCTCTGCTCCTCTGGAAGCAACCAAGCACTATTAGACAGTATATTTATCCTGTCCCGTCATTTGAGGTCATCCCGCAGGTTATTTATATTTTGCCGGGATAAAAAGTATGTATGTAGCTGGAAGCTCCCAAACTGTCCTATAAGTAATGTAGGACAACTTCAGGTCAGGTGTAGTGACGATTTGAGCAAAATAGCTGGCAGAACTGGATGCGAGTAGCCGAGGATAGATCAGATTGGCGAGCGTTTGGAGAGGCTTATGTTCAGAAGTGGAGTGTGATGGTTGATGATGAAACTATGTTCATATTTTGATGTTTGATTCTTGTGACGCTTTCACGCCTAAACGTTTGAACAGATTTTTATGAAAATTACAATTTTTTTTACGTCAAAAACTAGACCTTGAAGAAGATCATAGGCTTCTTTTATCAATTATGCTTATGTCCCATGAGATAACAGAATAGATGGTTAATAGCTAGTCGTCAATGAAAGTTACTCGTTTGTAGTCAAGTACTTACTGGTACATATCCCCCTCCCCACCATGGCCAAGCATTCAGCCCGCACTTCCACCAGCAAGCAGTAGAACTTCTGGCACTGGTAGCAGAGATCACAGACGAAGAAGACGTTCTTGGACATCCGGAATGTTAGCATTACCTCAGATATTTTGATGATATCCTGAAATAATGAATCAAATTATAATGAGTGTCGGAAAACATCACATACATTGATCAGACCCCAAAAGTGAGTAGCTTTCTATGGGTATCAGAATTATCGAAGATACCACAAATCATACTTAAATAGTTACTTTATTTAAACTTACAGAGTAGAAAAATACAAATTATTCATAACATAAAAGTTGGTCCTGGGTGGGATTTGAAACTACGACCCCTTGGGAATAGGGTAACTATCATAATAATTATGCAATATTGGACCAGTCAAAGGTACTCTTAGCTGGCGGTAGCTCTTCAAAGGCAGGTTAGAAGTGTGTAGCGGCCTTCAGCGACCTCAATTTCTGGTAAGTCCATGTAAAATGTATTATAGCTACAAAATACTTACAACGTTCTCTGCATGTGTTTCCATACGTATTGTTTTTTCGAATCCAATAAAGATTTGCAGAAATAGGAGTGAGTCAAAGAAATTCACACAAACGTACACTAAGATCTGAAATTGAAAATAACAGTAGAAGTAACGGCCTATTAATGTCTTATTGCATCCATCATTGAAATCAAGTGAACTTTATAGATTATTTCCTGGCTTAAACGACATGCTTTCCAAATCGGGTTGGCGACCGACACAACGTTATTAATTTACAGAATTGAAGAGATTTCACAAGTATCGAAAAAAACAATTATTGATGAACTTCAAGTGTAAAACATAAAAGTGGTAATTTGAGCTACTTGAGTTGACTTAACTTATTTTCTTATTTTTTTTTTTGGAATATGCAAGTTTACTGTTGGCCCTTCTTAGATTGAGGGTTTAATCAGAGTCGTCTGTAAAAAAAATATGAAACTTACCGGCATTGAAAATATTCGTTGATACGCCAAATATGCTTTCCTCAAATCCACAAATGCGTCTTCCATCTCCTTCCAATACACTTGAAATTGCAAATTTAACTTGCTTAGATAACATTCCTTATTCAGATAAATCTTCCTGCTCCGAATCTTCGTCTCTTCGAGCCACGACTCAAGGCTATTCCTAAACAACTTCATAGTGCTCGTAGCGTGAACGATTACTAAGTCGTAAAACAACAAAATTAGATGATTTAGCGCCAGCGGAAATTGCCATCCCAGCAAGAAACTTGGATATATCACGTAGACCACGTAAACGAGCAGAAGAAACAAAACTTTACCCCAATTTGCAAGAATAAGAAATTTTAATTCACTTTTTCCACAGCGAATGGTTCTTCGGGCGGACTGTATCCTCAAAATCAGATCGACGTTCAAATCCGAATTTATTATATTTGAAACGAATAGTGTCAGATTGGAGAATGCTGTTAATATCATTCGAAGATATGGGTAGACATCTTGGATAGCTGGATTCCATCTACGGTAAAAATCAATAGTGGAATATATCGCTGCTACGTACGCAATGTTAGCAAATACGCTTATGATTTTATAGATATTCCCAATAGGAGTAATGAAATTTTTACGTATTATATGCTTCGATTGAAAGAAAATTGGATATACTAAATCAATGGGTCGGAGGAACTCTTGAATGTTGTTATCGAGAATGTTGTTAAAAAGATATTCCTGTGGTTTCATTTCGGACACTTTCAAATATTTCTCTGTTATTTCTTTTTATTTCTCTGGGTTCAGAAAATACTAAATCTTTTTGCGTAGATGTAGGTTAAACTTTGGTAGAGTCGCTCGGAAAAATTGTAATTTTGAGTTCCTCTTTTAGGAAACGCACAATCCAAAGTCTGGAAGTTTGTGTTGTTAGCCTCGACGTGCTTGGATAGTATGAAAAAGCATCGGTCCTGCACTTGATCTTTCTTTGGACATGTCAGAATGTCTCACTGTGTCACAAAAGTGTGGAAATAGTTATGTTTGTGTTTTGATTTGTGCACTATAATTATGTTTAAAAGGAATTTAAATCAGGCCAATTTTTTTTTGTATTAAAATTTTAAACTACGATCAACGTTTGTCATTAGTAAGACCTAAACTATAAGTGTGTAAAAATTATATGGGTTTTCTTTCTTTATTGATTCCATTTCATTGTATGGTTTTTCTTGACTTGTTAGATGGGTGTCAAGATAAATCCAACAATAGAATTTTAACGTCCGGCACCAATAAACAAACAAGACTGAGTCAATATCAATGACTTAACGCGTTCAAGGATTTGAAAAAACTAGTGAACGGTGTATAAGAATAAAAGAAAAAATATTCTGCTTTCTGATATTTTTGATAACTTTATTTGAATGTACAAGTATAGCATTACTTAGGTGTAAGTGACTGGAAAAACAAAGACGAATAGATAATTGTATTTTTAACATTTTTGAAGCAAATTTTGAAATAGAAGCAAAGTATCAGCCTATTTAATGTCCCGCTGAGGTGAAAGGCCTCTATTATTATTCAAGTCATCGGGTACTGGTCACGATTTGGTATAAGCGCAACAAAAAGACTCACTTTTTATAATAATATGGATAATAGGGTTGTGTAAAATTATCAAGTCTTGAAAGAAGGACGGGGGTATTTCGGAAGCCCTTCCAATATCCAACAAAAAACACACAATGAATCATAAAATAAAATGTAAATTATTCTAAATCGAATGAAGTAAAATCCGAATTCGTAATTGACTTGTGAATCTGTTGATTCCCAATATCCCGGCTAATCCCGACCTGTGTTTACGGGAGATTGGATCCAAAGAGTTCTATTCGAGGCGGCTTACAGGAAATTAGGGAATGCCTCCGGGTATACGGGTAGGAATTCAGTGAAGTCAACCAAATATGTAGATATTTTTGTCCCTTACAGTACTTCAAGATAAAAAGAATAATAGGAAAATGTTGGAACAACTTTAAAAAGGAATTTGTTTTTAAAATTTACTTCTAATGTCAACTTTCACACAGTGTCATCTAGCCACAAACTAAGCATAGCTATTTAAGTATGCATTGACATAAAATTGTTCATGAACTTTTCTGGAAATATGTACCTACCTACTTACGTCATACAACATTAATGAAAAACTCAGACTAATACAAACAGATATTGATGCACACATGTTAGTAACTGTGTGAAGATCGAACCCATGAACCTCTTCCGATTTCATGAATCAAATTGCAAAAATAAAATGCCTGAATCAGGAATCGTAACCAGGAAATTGAGAATCGCGTCGTTAAAATTCTCACTTTACTGGTAGTTCCTTTACACTGTATTGACGTAGATTGGCTTTTATGCTTCTTCAAACCTTTTTGCGTGTTACGTAGGCGACTTTTCATCCGTGAAAAATATCACATTCCATATTGGTGATACAACACATACACATGTTCATATACAGTGTGGCCGCGTGTCTCTCAATGGGTTTTCACAAGGAAAGTCAGTTTCGCAAAATCTCATCTCGAAATAGTTAGTCACTTTCGCAGAAAGTCATTTTCCCAAAAGGTCATTTTCTCAGAAAGTCATTTTAGCAAAAAGTCAATTTCGCACAATGTCACTTTCTCAAAACGTCACTTTTGTAGCATGTCACATTGAGGGTTTTGACGCGGAACCGGGACTGCTTACCATAAGGTGGGCTGCGTGCATGTCTGCCAACTGATACTCAACTAGTATAAAAAAGAGACGAGAGAGTAAGATGTAGTAGAGATGGGCCGAGTACTTGGTTAATACTCGGTACTCGTCGTACTCGGCGGGCTTTTTTTTACTCGTACTCGGCCGAATAACTCGGTCTTAAAGCCGGTTACTCTCTAAGAGTATACTCGGTTTTAGCAAAGCAATATATTTTGGTAGACATACTTGAAGCAACGTGTCAATCGTGTTAATCAAAACTTCATTTAATATTCATTTGGGAAATCTTTGACGATCTCAATTATGATAATGAATGAGTAGTAATAAGATAAAGTTAGGAGAACGTTTAGAAAGAAATATATTTATAATTCTCCGAAAATAATCGCCTGACACAAGAATTTGATTGAACTGAGTTACTCAGCCGAGTACTCGGTTGGAACAAAATTAAGTACAGTAAAACTCGGTACTCGTTACTCGGCAAATGTGGTACTTGGCGCATCTCTAGTATGTAACACTATTTTTGTTTACCGCTGCTAAACTTAAAGAGTGTCCATAAATTACTTATGCGCCTTGGACGTCTGCGGTCAAATAAATTTAATATCCAGCGGGAAATGGGAGTTTATTCCTTAGTTTATTAAACCGAGGCTTCCTAGCGTTTTCGCTTTAAGGAAAATCTAAAACTTTGCGTAGACTTTGCTTTACACACAGGCTTGTAGTCGATCGAATACCTAAAACCACTTTATATTTGAACAACTGTAATAACATGACGATAAAAATATACAACAAATTGCCACAATCAATTCAAAATGTACCCCTAACTTTATTTAAAAAACGATTAACTGACATTTTATTGGAACAAAGATTTTATAATTTACGTGAATATTTTGACTACAAATTTGACATATTGTAATTATTAATTTAATAAAACTGATTTATTGTGTAATGAAATATTTAATAATATAACTATGGATTATGACATTGTATTGTAAAAATTATGCTATATATTTCGTACAACTTGTTTGAAAGCTTTGCATGCCTCTTAACATAGGTAAAATATGTGAAACAAAATAAATGTAACAACCTAATGTACCATATTTATGCAAATAAAGTGATTATTATTATTATTACCAAGACATGAAAATTTTGCATGTAGATTTAATTTTCTTGAGTTGGAGTCTTATAGCCTAAGTTGAGAAATATGCTGATAAATAATAAATTAATGGCATATTTTATTAAATATGCTTAGCTGTAGGTAAATCGTTTTAAACGTCGCGTAAAGGTGAGTATAGACTACAACATTTCCTCGAGCGTTTCGGTGTAATGTAACGTTTGTGCGAATGCTCGGCGTTGTGTTACGGGTAAATGTTTACAGCGAGTGTGCATTTACCCGTAACATTTCGTTGTATCTGCGTTCATTCTTCTTTGAAATGTTCTTCCCTCACCCCGCACCCGCGCATTGCCCGCAAAGGCTCGACGAAATGTTACACCAACCAATATGCTCGTTGTTTTTTTTTAAAAAGGCTGTAACATTAAACCGACTTCAAAAAAAAAAAAACAAAAAAAAAACTACCTAAAAACACTGAAAAGCAAAAAATAATTTTAATAAGACATTCATCAAATGCGCTTATTGTCTAAGCCTATTAATAACATTAAATTGTATTTACGTGCTAGGTAGGTACCTACTAATCTGTTTGAAGTCGGTGCCAAGCCAAATAGTAGGTACCCAGACTACGTACCTACGTCCGCGGATTATTTGTAACCCTGTATAATACATAAATTATTAGGTATGTATCATTTTTCATTACTTTTGGCTTGGCACCGACTTCAAACAGATTAGTAGGTACCTACCTAGCACGTAAATACAATTTAATGTTATTAATAGGCTTAGACAATAAGCGCATTTGATGAATGTCTTATTAAAATTATTTTTTGCTTTTCAGTGTTTTTAGGTAGTTTTTTTTTTGTTTTTTTTTTTGAAGTCGGTTTAATTTTTTTTTTAAAAAGTTTGTTTATTTTTCTATTTTTAGTGTGAATAATACGTAGGAGTGAGTAAAACTCTCTCATAATATTGATAACGAAAATACGAGTAAAATAGTAGAATTGTATTATTTGACAATATTAGGTAATCATTAAGTGTTCAGCACCATTCAGTAGACCAACTAAAGATGCAGCCCGCAAGAGGGACATAAGAATTAAGAAGTCGTACCCTTTAGCTTCCATCATCATAGTTGTACCTTCCATCATCAGCTTAGCTCCAAAAGTACATGAAATACAACTAACGGTCCACATATTCCTACAACACTGAAATAATTATCCCCTAACTCCTAACCGTTAAGGAGTTGTACCTTCCATCATCAGCTTAGCTGCAAAAGTACATGAAATACAACTAACGGTCCACATATTTCTACAGCACTGAAATAATTATCCCCTAACTTCTAACCGTTAAGGAGTTGTACCTTCCATCATCAGCTTAGCTGCAAAAGTACATGAAATACAAATAACGGTCCACATATTCTTACAATACTGAAAGAATTATCCCCTAACTCCTAACCGTTAAGGAGTTGTACCTTCCATCATCAGCTCATCAACATAAAGTGATGTCTATAGGACGCAAAAACTTAAATGGCTTCAGAAAAAACAAGTAACGCGTAGTGTGCGCCTATAAAATTTGAGGTTTGCCCTTGATTTTCCCGGGATCCCATCATCAGATCCTGACATGGTGACAATGGGACCACCTCGGAACTATGCACTTTCAAATAAAAAAAGAATTATTTAAATCGGTCCACAATTGACGGAGAAATCGACGGACATACATAAAAAAAAAAAAAAAAAAAAAAAAATACATACAGTCGAACATAGAACCTCCTCCTTTTTTGAAGTCGGTTAAAAATGGCGAATGCTCGATGTTGTGATACAAGTAAATGTTGTGGTCGGTACTCACCTTAACATGTCTCCCAATGGATTTTTGTATGTGCGTATTAACCACCTTGACAGAGACGGAAAACATCGCGAGGAAATCTGCAAAGTCAAATGGCTGTGTAACCATGATTTAATTCTGTCTGGTTCCCCTGTAAAGAGTTATGGAGGTCAGATGGTAGTCACTTCAATGTAATAACTGGACTCGCGAAATCCTGGATCACGATGTAAGCGTACTCAGAATAGATCGGGGTCAAAATGCTTGAAAATTTTCCAAATGTTTCTTTTTTATACTAAGGCAGACAGACACGCAGCCCACCTGATGGTAAGCGGCCACTGCGGCCTATTCCATTGAGGGACATTTCACCAAAGGAAGCGTCGCTCAATGAGCTGCCAGACTTAGACTTTTCTGATCTTCTAGCCTTTGATTACAAGTATACTGGCACCCACATTAATACTGCCGGAACTCAGCCAGAGCTGTTATGGCGGCAGATTTCACCTGTGGGGGTGGTAGCTAGCCAGTCGGACACTGAAAAAGCCCTACCACCAACCAGACCCTAGGCGGGAATCGAACCCACGACCTCCGGGTTTTATACCCGAGCGGCTTAGCCACTGTTCCACGGAGGCGGTCATTTGGATTTTAATTCATGGCCCCGAGATCACGGGCTTGTGCTTCATACATTCTTCATCATTATCTCCTCGTATTCCCGATTGCATCCAGTGTAGAGCTCAGGGTCCGCTTCGACTATGATCCTAGATGTGACAAGGTAATTACAAAGACGCGATAGCCATCTGACCTCTGTAATTCTTACAAAGGAAACCAGACCTACTTGGAAATAGTCGGGACCAACGACATCAAGTGAAGTGAAGTTCCCCGCGGGATTCATACCAACGGCCTCCGGGTTTTAGATCCCAACGTTCTTGCCACTGTACCACGAAGGCAGCTGTCCTTCATTTGTCATAATAATGAGAGCACGAATTCTTTTGCATGTATAATATTTATTTTATACCAGTGTACCGTATCAGGCTGTGAATCAGCATGTTCGGCGCATGGCCTCATCACACGTCGCGCGACGTGAGTTAGTATTAACAGGCAGGGTTGCCTACCATTGGGGTAACTACCCCCTATTAATGTCCCATTGCAGGGCAAAGCTATCTTTGTAGCCAATTTATCGTGGGTCCGGCCGTTATGCCCCCATTCCGGGTTGCCCCCGGCCGGTATGCCCCCACGTTTTAACGGCAAACTGGAACAAATTTTCTTAAAATGTGGGGGCATACCGGCCGGGGGCAACCCGGAATGGGGGCATAAAGGCCGGACCCTTTATCGTTAGGTTTGGTTTATAAGGAGACTGACGAATAATATCATTTTTTTCACTCGCGAGCTTTCAAGCGATAAATATGAAAGAGACAAAATGTTTTTGGACAGTTTTAATTTTAACTATATCTTTAAGTTATTACTTTGAGTACTGTATCATGTATGAACTATGACATCATTTAAAGTCTTTGTTTATACTAACCTAATGTCGAGTTATTTTAATAGGCCACATTTGACAGTTAATTTATGCAAAGAAAATGGCTACTTATGTTCATCAGGATAGAGTCTAATTTTCTAAATAAATAATTGTATTGATAAGAACTGATGTTGTTTTCTTAAGTTTTATTCCTTTAGCGTAAGGGATATTTTCTTTGCATAAACTGTCAAATGAGGCCTATTAAAATAACTCGACTATAGTTAAAATGCTATATGAATTACCAGACAATGAAAACTGACACACATACTGGCAGAATAATGCGTTGCTAACGATAGGTACGGACGTACGATAGGCGCAGTTGACGTCATTTGTCGCTCAATTCCAAAAGTAATATCCTTATAGCATTTGAATCTGATAGTATGACATGGTTTAGCAGGCGAACTTACTTTTGTGTGGTAGAGTCATACTGCCCGCAGTTCCTTTTTTTAACAGATAAATTATTACGAACTTATCTATTATTAGTGTAAAATAGGGCCCGAATACAGATTAAAATACTATATTATTGACCTTCGCACGGAAAGTTAACAAAGCCAAGGCAAACATCAGCTTTCATGTTTAGAACGCATTCTCAAAATGGCCGACCACTTCACTCTCAGAATAAGGACTATTTCACTGCCCGCTTCCTTGTCATAAATTCACAGGCACAATACCTTTAGCCGTTGCGTGCCTCAGCCAAAGAGATACGGATCGCTTTCATAACTTATAACTTATTAGGGTGATTAACTTTGTTTTATTATTTTCTCACCAAAGAAATCGTATCCATTTCTAAAATTATTTTTTGCCTAAAATAAGACTGCATATAGTCAAAGTTTTTCAAAAGTTCCATACTGGAAGTTTTGAGTTATGACTTTATTAAAGCTACCAAACAAAAGTTTGGTGACAGTAAAAGCTTTAAGCTTACTTACTACTTACTATACTGGCGCAGCGACCCGAAGTGAATCTTGGCCTCCGATAATAAGCGTCTCCATCTTGGTCTATCCTGCGCCACCTCCCGCCAGTCATCCACACGGAGTTCGCGCAGGTCCTTTAGGACCTCATCCATCCAGCAGTACCTGGGGCGACCTACCGGTCGCCGATCACTAGGTCGTCTTACGTACGCTTTCCTCACTCCCCGATCTTCGTCCATTCGCTCTAGGTGACCGAGCCAGCGAAGTCTTTGGCTCTTTATCTTGCCAATGATGTTCGGCTCACCGTTCTCGAGCTCTATGTCGTTCCGTCGCCTCCATGTTCCATCGTCTGCCCGCACTGGTCCCAGGATCTTTCTCCAAATCTTCCTCTCCGCCACTCGGACTTTGGTCTCTTCTTTAAGGGTTCCCTATTTTTACGCATAAGTTTTTTTGTCATAATTTAACATGGCAATAATAGTTACGCATAATATTCTTTTGGCATAACATTAAAGGCATAATTTTTTAGGCATACCTTCTTTTAGCATATTCTAAAGCCATAACTTTTCGAAATACTTTTCCTATATAAATAAACATGTTGGCGGCTTAGGGGTGGCCCAAGGGCCACCCCCGCCGCACCTTAACCTACTGTTACACAATAATAACTTGTAGACAAAAAAAACAATATGTCTAAAAATTTTATGCGAATCAAAATTAGGGCAAAAAACATTAGTCTAAACGATATTTATGCTTAATGAAACAGTATGCGAAAGGACAATTATGACAAAAAAAAATGTGCCAAACTCGTTATGCCAAATTAAATTATGACAAAAATAGTTATGCGAAAAAAAGGGATCCTTCTTTAAGGGTCAATGTCCAAGTCTCGCATCCGTACATGAGGATTGGCCGTATTACCGTTTTACAAATACGGAATTTTGTGCGTCTGCTGAGTAGCCCCGACACCAAAACCTTGTGCAACGCTGCACTACAACGGAGGGCGTTTTGGATTCTTGTGTCTATTTCTTCTTCCCTGGTGTTGGTATCCGTTATAGTGCAGCCCAGATATTTAAAAAGCTTTAAGCAGTTAGTATGAAATTTAATGTTTTTTGAAAAAGTCAAAATGTATACTTTTACAATAAAATTGTGCTAGCGAAGTGAGTAAAAGATTTTAATTTTTTTTAACACCACAAATAGGTAAAGCTTGAAATTGTTTTCCTGTACATGCATATTGGTTTCAATGAAACTCAAGATAATATTGAGGACGACGAAATACGAAGAAAAGGATGATATTAGAAATTCGTGACCTCATTTTAGTAGTATGAATAAATAGGGCAGGGGAACTACGACCTTCGAAACTGGGTTTGACGTTTAAAGAAGGTTATTGACTCACGAGAATGAATGAAGTTTATTGCATTCTTTGCAAGGACATCACTCGTGAATGGAGTCAGAACTTTCTTAATTCCAGACTTTAAGTCTTGAACTCTAGAGGGTGCAGGTTTGATTCCCAATGTATTATTGATCGGTATGGAAGTTTTATAAATCTGTTTTTACATGTAAGTTGTTTGGCACCAATAAAGGAACCAAGCTGTAATCGGTAGACAGTATTGCGTAAAAAAATCTCGTTTATTCTTAATGTCCTTTTTCATTATTCTCTTACACACGAACGAAATAAAGCTTGGAAGATGCAGCCCTACTAATACTCGTATATTGATTCGCACGTAATATGAGGCGTCAAACAGTGGCCCTGAATATTTAAATTCACGATACCCGAAGCCTTGGTATTCAGATCTTTTCAAGGAATATTAGCTATAATACAAACCCATGAATTTACTTGCGTAAAATGTAGTGACATAGGATGTTTTCATAGATAAAAATTAGTTTAACTATAGTTTAACATAAAAGTTTAACATAGAGAAAAGCATAAAAATACATAGACGCGAAAATGGCTTTCCATCAAGCGGGCTGTGGGCTCGAGCGTCACCTTCGTGGTAGAAAAAAAGACAATATTTTAAACTACCTGTATTCAAAACAGGTCTATATAGTGCAACGCTAAAACCGCTGTGCATCGCGAACACGAGACAATATGAGCCGAAAGCTGACATCGCGGCTCAAAGAGGCTCATTAGTACCTCTATACGGTGATATTAAATATTGCACCATACCGTAGTACTCCTACTTTCATTAGGTGAGGTGTGACTAGGCGATGTAATAAACAACTCATCGGCGATAATGTCTGGGTTATCATAATACTAGCCTCCGCCCGCGGTTCACCCGCGCGTAATCTCTTGTTTCAAATATCCCCCTTCCCCCCACATTTCCAGGATCAAAAGTGCCCTATGTTCACTGGGGATGTAGCTTTCCAACAGTGAAAGAATTATTCAAATCGGTTCAGTAGTTTCAAAATTGATATTCCCGCGGGAATGAGACGTTTCCCGTAGGAATTTTATAGCCTTTGTCCTATTCCAGGTTATAAACTATACGTGTGCCAAATTTCATCTAAATCCGTTCAGCCGTTTAGGCGTGATTGAGGAACAAACATCCAAACATCTAAACATCTAAACATCCAAACATCCAAACATCCAAACATCCAAACATCCAAACATCCAAACATCCAAACATCCAAACATCTAAACATCCAAACATCCAAACATCCAGACTTTCGCATTTATAATATTAGTAAGATAAGATAGTAAGATATCTATTTAACTATACTGCATAATTATAATAAAATCACACAGGGGGTGAATTGTAGACGTCATAATATAGACTAAAAATGTTGCTAATGGGACTACAAAGGATTCTGTATAGGTCCGGTGTGTCTAGGTATGCATTTGCAAGCTATACTGGGTTTGGGGTTAGATGTATAGTTGCTAGTTTCGCAACTGACAGATTCGTTTGTACTAATTTATATGTAACAAAAGAATTTTATAAAGTAACAAAAGTAAACTGACAAATAAATTATCATGAATTTACCTGTCTGTAGTAAAATTTGCCCTATTTTCTTGGAAAAGTGTTTTTCGGTTTAAAAAAGGCACTGGATCCAAATGACATATTTTTTACCCTTAGAGTTAGAACCTATTCGATTGAAGCAAAGAGGATTATGTCAGACTGTCATTCTTTTACGAAGCGTTTTAGTCTTGGATATATTACTGATAAGACCCTGACCTCGGTACGATTGTCGTAGTGCTGTGAAAATATCGATATTTTCAATGTCGATAATTGTTTCAGGGGTTCAATTGCTGTAATTGAAATTATATACAAGCTTAAACGACTGTACACGCCAAAGAAATAATAATATTAAAAATCGGACAACAAATTTGATAATATCTGGCGTAGAGAAAGCGAGCTCAATTCTCGACTTGGACCAAAAATTTGCTAGTGGTGCTCTGTTAATAAAACGAACAGAACATTTAGGTACTAAAGTGGAGGTTAGCTGTGTAATACACCCCTGATCCAGAAAGTATATTTAGGTCTTTGCCTTGTTTTTGGACACTGCGTGATCTCTTTTCGATTGTTTCAGATTGCTGTCCCATCGAGGTGTAACGGAAGAGGTGCGTAAGGTATTCTCTTCGATAAAAAATAAACAGCTTATCGATAGTTCAGCAATGACTTTCTACAACCAACACTAGTGATGTGTGTTCGTTATTCTTTCCCATTTGCGTTTGTTTCGCCCCGTCTATAAAAACAATTGAATTGTCATAATGTAATGTACAAGTACTAAGACAAGTACCGAATGAATACAGAAAACGGTAACCTTGGTAGCTAAGTGGTTTCAAACGTTGTTTCAGCCTATTTTATGAGGAAAGTTTATTCATGGAATTATGTTTATTCATAGAATAGGCCGCAGTGGCCGCTTTCCATCAGATGGCGTGCCTACTTATCAATTCGAGTAACATAAAAATGATTCATTTCTTGCCTTCCGAACCACGGAATCATTATTTGTTTTCAGATATTCAGGCGATTTAAGCTTGCAAACTGGAAACAATCACACTCCCACTATAGCGCCGAAACTTTGACGATGAGAAACATCGTCAGCTGCAGTGCTGCCACTGTCAGTGTTCAGAAATATTGATAGAAAAAAATCTTTGTTGTACCTTACAATACAACCATTTTTTAAAGTGTTAATTAATTAATGCGCTTTGAATTACAAAACGATTTTAATGTTATAACAAACTATATAATTTCATTAAACATTGTAAAACATTTGGCGATTGGAAAGAGTAACTATCGAGTGTCTTGTTATTATCGATGGATTAATCCGAAGCCGCGGTAGAATATTATAACTGTTTATAAGTTTTGTTTTGTAGCGTAAAGAAATGTTGACTGTGACGTCATAGTTTAGTTTAGTGAGTAAACATAACATTGACCGCGGGGGTGACGGCTCGTAACTCTTACCCCAATTACCTTTAAAACATTCTTTGAAAAAATCAAGTCTAATAACAACGGTAATTTCTCAAAGGAACGAATTCGATTCTAGTTCCCCGTCTTTTATCCAGCCCGAACCATTTATATTCCCAGCAACCTTCCACTAGAACATAAAACTGTGTGAAACGGGAACAGAATTTTAAAAGGGATTCAGGTCTTAGATTAATAGCTCAAACAGATTCGAGAAATGAGCTGTACATTCTTCAACTTTTAGCAGATTTGAATCTTTGTGCTTCGAATTATAGCTGGTATTTAAATGGTTAGGTCCCAACGTGAATGGATCTTAGTCCTATTTCTTTAAACTCCGCTTTTGTTTTTTACTGTTACTGTTCTGGCTTCTGTCCGTATTAAGAATTTTGTGAATTTTATTGTAAGACTAGAGGTCGCCTCCACGGTTTCACCCGTGCGCAGTTTCTTTTTTCAACTATCTTTCCCCCACATTTCCGGGATCAAAAGTACCCTATGTCACCCGGGGATAGTGTAGCTTTCCAACAGTAAAAGAATTTTCCAAATCCGTTCAGTAGTTTCGGAGCATATTCAATACAAACAAACAAACAATGAAATCTTTCCTCTTTATAATATTATCTTGTAACATGGTTACTATGACTCAATTTTATGTTATGGTCGAGAAGTTTGCTTTAGAGGTCGCTGGTTTCCCGTAGGGAATCACAGTTGTTTAAAACTATTTATAAAAACTAAATTCAAATGAATAGTTTATCTCCTAGTACCTACAGTAACACAAAAGCTGGTGATTGTAAAAAATACCATATTCATCTTTTACCATTTTTCCAAATGTGAAATCAGAAATAACTTTCCAATAAAATATATATTTTATGAAAGCCACAAGTATATTGAAATATCCAAGACTTCTGGGAAATCGTTGATGGAAGGAAATATTCAGCATAAAACTGAAGAAATATATTTTATTATTATTGAATATAAAATGCATTCGTGCTAAATAAAAGATATCAGACTTTTATTCACGTGGTATCTATGAGTGCCAGACAACGTAAAATTATTATTTTTATATATTACTAGCCGTCCGCACGCGGTTTCACCCGCGCGTCATTTCTTTTTTTCGCTATCCCCCCTTCTCCCCACATTTCCGGGATCAAAAGTACGGTCAACAGCACATCACGGTTAACACTTGCAGTTCAATAATAGCACTTATGCCCCCGACATAAGAGCGGTACAAAGTCCAAAGTGTTACGTCTGACGTGCTTTTGACTGTACCTACCCTATGTCACCGGGGGATAGTGTAGCTTTCCAACAGGGAAAGAATTATTCAAATCGGTTCAGTAGTTTCGGAGCCTATTTAATACAAACAAACAAACAATCAAATCTTTCCTCTTTATAATAGTACTAGCTTTCCGCCCGCGGTTTCACCTGCGCATAATTTCTTTTTTCAAATATCCCGCGGAAATGAGACGTTTTCCGTAGGAATTTTATAGCCTATTTGTTTATCTGTTGTCTAGCACACATAGCTCAAGCTAATGCTTACTTTGGGGCTAGATGGCGCTGTGTGAATAATGTCCAGAGATATTTATTATATCACTAGACCATCGAGATATCTACGGAACTACTCGTATTATGTAATGTAAAATCCTACTAATATTATAAATGCGAAAGTCTGGATGTTTGGATGTTTAGATGTTTGGATGTTTGTTACTCAATCACGCCTAAACGGCTGAACGGATTTAGATGAAATTTAACACACGTGTAGTTTATAACCCGGATTAGGACATAGGCTATAAAATTCCTACGGGAAACGTCTCATTCCCGCGGGATATTTGAAAAGAGATTACGCGCGGGTGACACCGCGGGCGGTAGGCTAGTATAACCTAAACATTTGTACTAATTGCAATTAAAATGCGTAAGCTGTTCCTGTAAAAAGTTTACCTTTATATCATTAGTTAACTTATTACTCATTACTTAAAGCAAAATTTGTGGGCTTCAAGCTCAAAAGTGATCCAAAGCGATCACTAATAAACTTATAAAATGTGAGAACAAAAACTAATTCCGACCGCGCAGTGTAAATTGCTTTACATCACGGACGCCTGTCACACCGACCATTACTGTATCCTCAAGATATTATAATACATAATATTGATTAACAGTTTGACTGCCCACAAAAATAAGTGACTTCGGTCGGAGGCCTAATAACTTGAAATATGAATAAATATTAATAAAAGCCATGATATTTGTTGCAAATGTAATATGGCGGTTAAAAAAGGGAGGAAAAAAATTGACGTCTTCGGGCGTGACGGGCACTAAGGAAGAAATTTCCATCTCAGATGCCCATCACGCGCCGGAGAGCGTAAGCCAAGTTCCAGCTCTGAGGCGTGGCGGGCATCCTCTCTTCGCCCCGCGGCGGAATGGGCAGCCAAACTGTTAAATTATTCGACCAGTTTGTTGAGATGATTGTGACCTTGTAAAGTCGGCAATTACACCAGAGGTATTGGAAGATTGACGTTAAATCTCCATACGGTACAAACATGCATTGTAGAGTATCAAAATCAAAATATTTTTATTCTTGTAAACTTGTATAAAGTATTTATGAATCGTCTCGATCGCCTCGAGCTAACTTTGTGTTGGTTTTTCGGACACTGCTCGGGTTTGTGATCACCAAACCGCATTTGGCAAGCGTGGTGATTAAGCCAGTACCCATCATTGTAACCATATCATGATTTCAAGGCTGGAGGCCTTTGCCCTGCAGTGGGACATTAATGGAATACAAAATATTCGTTTTCGTACACTCTCTATAATTGTGGTCCACAAACTTTTGCTAAAGGAAAAGCAAAAAGGATTTACAATGAAAAGATACTGTCAACCAGAAATGTCAGTGAGATGCGAACGGTCTGATAGGCCCCCAAGATACACCAAGATAAGGCGACGACCAAAAAGGTTCCAATCTTAGTCAATTACGACGAGAAAATACCTTTTACCGAACCTTTGATTTTGACTGGGGGACTCTGATCGTAAATAACTATGTTAAAATATCTTTTAGCGCAATTTTGGTTGATGCGATGGACGGAGCACTTTGTTAGGTTTGATTTAACCTATTAAGATTGGCGCGACGACCTTATTTATATTATTATAAATTTGTATATACGCCCACGTAGACTATACGACGGTATAGAAATATAATATTTTTGGCTGTATAGCTTTCAAACTATCCTCAGAAACTTCGCGTCGATCCGTTACTCTGTCAAGGCGTTTTTATTACTCTATGCTCTGTCACGACTTGAAAAAAGAACAAAAGACATACTACATAAGTACAGTCTGTTCCACATAAGTTGTCCTTTAGCCGCCATATTGGCAGCATTGCCTACGCTTTGTAAATCTGTCAAAAAACAGATTGAAAGTATCGAAAAACAGTAGTACCAATATGGCGGCTAAAGGACAACTTATGTGGAAACAGACTGTATCTATTTTATTTCGCGTTATGTCTTTTTTCAAATATCCCGCGGGAATGAGACGTTTCCCGTAGGAATTTTATAGCCTATGTCCTAATCTGGGTTATAAACTATACGTGTGCCAAATTTCATCTAAATCGATTTAGCCGTTTAGGCGTGATTGAGTAACAAACATCCAAACATCTAAACATCCAAACATCCAAACATCCAAACATCCAAACATCCAAACATCCAAACATCCAAACATCCAAACATCCAAACATCCAAACATCCAAACATCCAAACATCCAAACATCCAAACATCCAAACATCCAAACATCCAAACATCTAAACATCCAAACATCCAAACATCCAGACTTTCGCATTTATAATATTAGTAGAATGTAGCCTATTGCGGTTGAAGTCATCGGAAGCCTCATTTTCGCTGACGCCGTAATTCAACCTTCATCGTAACGCAAAAGCATGGTAGGTATACCCACTTCTAAATAAAACACCCTCATTCATAAATCATATTATTACTACTCCGCTCACTGCCAAGTCAATTTCAGTTCTCGTAAATCCACTGCTGAGATAGAAATATTCGCGGAGGTCGGGTCATAAACTCATAGGCTTTATATATAAGATATATTTCATATTGCTTGTCTATTTTTTGTCGTACGTTTGCACAGAGTACGCACGGTCTCAAGTGGTAGGTGGAGAGTAGTTTTTATTCTGTCCAGGAGTATTTTGATTCCTTTGGGGTTTTGTAACCTAAATATTATTATAAAATAAAGTTTTGTGTAAAGTCTAGTTTCCTGCATGATCAATAAAAAACTTGTTTATTTTTGCATGCCACTGTGATGGCAATACATGCGTTTTTGTATTAATCTTTTTTAACATCTATTCCGTCTACCATGTTCTCTGCAAATAAAATATCTTTATCTTTATCCACCTGAGGTCTGGTTGGTGGCAGGTTATTTGATTCTGATCGGCTAGCTACCAACCCCACAGGTGAAATCTGCTGCTGCAGCTTAGGCTGTGTTCCGGCAATATCAATGTGGGAGCCAGTAGTCAAAGACAAGAAGATCAGCCCCCCTCGACAAGCGGCATATATGACGTTCGTTATCGCTCAATTTGCGATAGCGAATGTCAAAACCCGTACTTTCAATATCGATTGACCACATGACTTTTCTAAGGCACCTGTCAAATCCATACAATTTGAAGTCAGCGAATTTCGCTATCGCTATCAAAATGTTACTTTGTCTAGGCCCCCAGAGGAGCCTACAGTTAAGCAACACATTGAGCGACGCTTCTTGGATAAGTGTATAATATAGAATAGGATATAGCAATTTGTAGATATAGAAAAATATGCTCGTACATTAGCTTTAACACCATGTTTGCTATCGGGGGATTGTTTCTGTAGTGTATGTGCGAAAGGAGGTTGTATACTGTCGTCTCTTGCTCACACTTGATATATACTGTGGTACTCCTAGACGCGATGACAGGAGGTGATGACAGGAGGGCAATGGCGGATAGACACGGAGGGACGCGGAGTGTGCAGCAGAGAGCCGATAATTATAATACAAACTAAACGAGTAAATAAACAAACAGTACATTTTGGCGACGAGACTGTAAGTACTGTTTTAGTATTAATTGAAGGAGGAAGAAAAAACATTCATGGACTGTGTTTTGTTCAAAAGGAGAAAATGTGTATTATTTTTACAATGAAGTTTCATAATACGTAAGTATAGTGATATTATTGAATTTGATAACTGCTTTAAAGCATGGATGAATTATTAATGGAAGTATAAACCACTACTTTGTATTGTATATTGTAGCAAGAAATGTTTGACGTTTTACAGGAACTATTTACAGATGTTTGCTGCTTATTTTTATTACATTGATTTTGTGCTTGACGGAAGAATATAAATATCGGTATCAAAGTTGCATAAATAAATAATTATCACAGAGAATTGAAAGCACAAAATGTATAAAAACATAAACATAAACATTGTATGACGTATAATTTCTCCCATAGATGTTCCATTTTTCACTTTTTATTTTTTAATAGCGTTTTGAATATCGGCGGCTCGTGACTTGTTTACAGTACAGCCTAAAATAATAAATTAAGAAAAAATAATCGGAAAAACGTTCCGTTCTATCAGTTTTATTTTTATTTTTCGAAGTCGTAATCTACGTACGTGCAACGGAACTTAAGATGCTTCACGAATGTAAAAAAAAAAAAAAAAAAAACAAAGGAGTTAGGGGTAAAATTATATAGAAGTACTAAATTACGGGAGAGTAATGAAAAATATTATTATTGTTTAATAAATATATAATATTATAAATGAGTACAGTTCGGCAAATTTAGAAGTGGGCAACCGACTGAAATGGTCGCGTACTGTGCGTTTTGAAAGAAACTTCCTGCCACGTACGCTAAGGTTGTGGAATGAGCTCCCCGGCGAGGTGTTCCCACGAGACTACAGTATGGGGTCCTTCAAGAAGGGCGTGAAAAGATTTTATCAGGTCGGCAATGTGCAAGTGATACACCTGGTGTTGCAGGCGTTCATAGGCCGTAACCGCTTAACATCAGGTGAGCTGTATGCTTGATTGCCAACTTTATGGCATATAAAAAGGCAAGGAAGTTATTAAGGAAGAGAATAATAAAAAGCAGTCTTAAACAGATAGTGTCTCATGTTCATATGTTGTATTTTCACTGTTTTCAAAGTAAAAAAAAAAAAAAAAAATGTTACTCTAGAAAGTTTTGAATGTAAAAAGATGTTACTCTAGAAAGGTTTACATGTAAAAAATCACGTAAATGCGGCGAGTTCTAAATATTAGCGTTGGAAGTGAAGTTTGTATAATATTTAGTTATGATATTTATTAGCTATATATTTGGAAGTTATTGATGTGGCCTGAACTAAGAAGAAATTTCATATTCCATTTTGTGTAGATATTGCTGATGGTAGAGCAAAACGTTTGAATGTATCATTTTTAAAAAGCTGTTATATAATTATATTTGTGTATGACATCTTGTTGGTGTGCCAAGTGAATAAATAAATAAATGGTATCTTTATAATAAGAATCAGGAAAATGTGAGAAATTAGTAGGCAGCTTGCATTAGAACGTAAATTTAAGGATGCAAACGACCAGACCCTTGGTCAAGTTATAGAAAATTGTATTTTGAAGAATTAAGGAAGAAGGTGTTAAATATGAGTGTGAGTAAGATACTAAAAGATGGTATCGCAGCTGTGACGGCGGTTCGTTGGCGGTAGTGAGATTAAAGCTGTATCGCCGCGGACGGTTGATGGATGGGTGACCGTCCTGGCCGCGTTTGGTGACATTTGTTCTGGGCGTCTCCATGCTTCGGAGGGCGCGTTGGTTTGTTGGCCCCGAGTGAAGTTTGCTGTATCTAGATGTTGGTCGTCGGGCCTGGGCAGGGGTCGTTTGGCGGCTTGATGGCGTCTGGCGTCTGGTTGTGGGGTTGGTCGCTTGCCTTACGCTTCTGTCTCTCCACAAATCGTATATGGGCTGATGATGAAGATGTTGTGAGGCGAATGTATGAGAAGTAGTAAACATACCACTTGAAGGTTTTATTTAGACAGAAGCAACGAAGTAATGAAGGGACAGCAGATTAAAACGGAGTAAATGAAGGATAATATGTTTAGGTGTGGAAGTTGGTATTATTTAATTAATGACGAAAAAAATATATATTTAAATATGGAAGAATTGACCAATATAAGTTCCGATGCAAAACTATGTTCTATCTCAGGAGAAAGATTGAACAAGATACAAAATCAAAATTCACAAAGTTGAAATTGAGAAGTTAAATACAGAAGTATAAATAATGGTATTTGGGATATATAAAAAAAAAAGAGGAAAAATGCTCTAAAAGGTTTTTAAATAAAATTTGGAATTGAAGATAAAGACGAAATAACTAGATGGCTGGCATTAGCTGCTGGATGCGAGTGGCCGAGTATCGATCGGTGTGGCCGTGGCGAGCATTTGAAGAACCGGGTGTCCAGCAGTGGACTATTACAGGCTGATGATGATGACAGTGGACTATTGCATGCTGATGATAATGATGATGACGGAATAACTTGGAAAAAAAAACAGATAATGTTCCTAAGCGTTTTAAAAATTAGCTTCTAAGCTAATGATAAGAACTCACATGCCTTTGTGAGTCAAAGTAGAAAGAAAAATAAATGAACTGCATATTGCAATGAGAAATAAAAGAGAAAAGTATAAGGCAGTTAAAAGTTGATATACCTATAGTTCTAATCGTGCAAGAGAACGAAAATATTTGCTTATGCATTAAAATTTATAAGCGTCGGTCCAATGCAGCAATTAAAAGAAAACTTTACTAAATGTAGAACAGCGATTACCCAAAATCATGTTCTCTAAATTAGATGTTAAAAACAGCATAAGAAATTGAAGCACCATCCAGACTCATGGTGAGCTATCACATTACAATCTTTTACAGGTGCGAAATTCGGATGTAGTATCTAACATCTATCTGGTGGTATTACGATGTACATGATAAAACCAATGATATAATAGTGATTTCCAATTCTGTAATTTTGAGAGGTATTAAGTACAAGGCAATGATAAAGCCCCTGCATAAATAAAGCTGTATCTGACTGAGCGCTGGTCTTGACAGACTTAAAAGAGGCTCTAGCGCTAGTGTGGACCGTAGAATACTATATATGTTTTACATGGAAGTTTATTCGAATTGGATACGATTACGGATCATAAGCTTTGGGAAGTAAAATAAAAAGAAATGAACCCATTATCATGGCTTTGCAAATTTATACATTTACACTGTGACATGAAATTTATACTAAGGATCACATCCAAGTCAACGGCGGCACCGATGAGATATAAATACAGAAATGGTTTTAAAATGATAAGACTTTAAGCAAAGTTTTAACAAAACAAATATGAGAATATTATGTGTCAAAAAAAAAAAAATAAAAAAAAAAATGAATTGCTGTTCGTTAGTCTCGCTAAAACTCGAAAACAGCTGACGGATTTGACTTATTTTAGTCTTGGAATATTCGTGAAAGTCCAGGGAAGGTTAAGACGATGAGAAAATAGATAATGAGCAGAAGAAATTAGATGGGTATATATTTTGAGCCTGTTACACTTACAGTAAAATCGTGTGCAGCTAAGTTGCGCTGTACATTAATGACATTGAGCAAGAATGACGACGTAATATTATACAACTTAAAAAAAAAAAAAAATTACGAAAAGAAAAAGAGATGGACTGTAGAGTTGGAGTAATGAATTATACTTTTGCTGATGAATCCTAAAATACCTTGTTCTTTATAAAGGTAGGGATAGGATTGGTTAAGTTATAAATTGAAGTTATGGAGTAATTTATTATAGAAAAGAAAATGAGACGAAAGGAAGCATCAAAGTTAAGATAAAGTAGATGGTTAGTTTTGAAGTGTCTTATGAAGATTTAAATAAATTATTGAAAAGAAAATGAGAAACAAAGGAAGCATTTTGTTAATTTAATAAAAAATAAGACGAGACGGTGAATTTTGGAAGTTTTAATTAATTAGATAGGTGAAGTATAATTGGTACATACCTACTGATGATAAAATTAAGTTATTAAGTAAACATAAAATGTTGGAAGTGAAGGAAGCTAGTTTACTTGTTAAGTAAACATAAAATGTTAGAAGTGAAGGAAGCTAGTTTACTTGTTAAGTAAACATAAAATGTTGGAAGTGAAGGAAGCTAGTTTACTTGTTAAGTAAACATAAAATGTTGGAAGTGAAGGAAGCTAGTTTACTTGTTAAGTAAACATAAAATGTTCGAAGTGAAGGAAGCTAGTTTACTTATTAGGTAAACATAATAATATGTTGTTGGAAATGAAGGAAGCTAGTTTACTTGTTAAGTAAACATAAAATGTATAGTAAACTGAAGGAAGCTAGTTTGCTTATTAAGTAAACATAAAAGTAGTTGTAAGTGAAGGAAGCTTGCTTACTGATTAAGTAAACATAAAAGTAGTTGTAAGTGAAGGAAGCTTGTTTACTGATTAAGTAAACATAAAATGTATTGAGAAGCGAACGAGGCAAGGTCGCAAAGCAGAAGTTAGTTAGGTAACGATGTAAGATGTACCTAGAAGTTTGAAGCTAATTAAATAGTTGTCATATTATATATAAAAAAAAAAAAATAACAAGGAAGGGATGTAGTGTATGTGCGAAAGGAGGTTGTATACTGTCGTCTCTTGCTCACACTTGATATATACTGTGGTACTCCTAGACGCGATGACAGGAGGTGATGACAGGAGGGCAATGGCGGATAGACACGGAGGGACGCGGAGTGTGCAGCAGAGAGCCGATAATTATAATACAAACTAAACGAGTAAATAAACAAACAGTACAGTTTCAAAACTCGGCATAGATTTTTCCCGACCCATAGTATAACCTTAGACCTCAATATCACAGGTCCTTATAAATGAGGTCTCCCCTATAACAATATAAAAAAGAATCCTTTGTGCGACAGCGAGTTCAAAGCTTAAGCAACAAGGGTACATACAAAATCTTACTAATATTATAAATGCGGAAGTCTGGATGTTTGGATGTTTAGATGTTTGTATGTTTGGATGTTTGGATGTTTGGATGTTTGTTCCTCAATCACGCCTAAACGGCTGAACGGATTTAGATGAAACTTGGCACACGTATAGTTTATAACCTGGATTAGGACATAGGCTATAAAATCCCTACGGGAAACGTCTCATTCCCGCGGGAATAACAATTTTGAAAATACTGAACCGATTTGAATAATTCTTTCACCGTTGGAAAGCTACACTATCCTCGGTGAACAAAGCGTACTTTTGATCCCGGAAATGTGACGGGAAGGGGGATATTTGATAAAAGAGATTACGCGCGGGTGAAACCGCGGGCGGAAGGCTAGTATTACATGTCTCAGTTCTCAAGCTTTGGACAAATACAGTAGTGCTTTGTCGAGCTTATATTATGTTTACACTATGTACAATGTACACACTTCTGAAAGAGCGTACAGTCGCTGTGACATTGACTCGAGCTCGTCGTATGGAAAAATGCCTTTTTTACAATATTTCTACGAAAAAACATTTTAGTATTATCAGACCACAAAATCAGATCAGACGGGAATCGAACCACCGAATCAAAAACACGTGATAAGTACACACCAAAATTTAATCACTTTGGTAATGACGCGATGAAATTGTATTCAATTGATATTATCAATTAACTTGATAACATAATAACCTTAAAACTATGTAATTCAATTGGTTGATGCGATGTTATCATTTCATCAGCAGTAGTGCCTCATGAAGTAAATTCCCATGCATTTAACAAGGAAGTCTCAGACAATAAAATTCAAAAATAGTGAGTGTAAGAAGTAATTTTAAATTAAGGAAAAGCTGGAAAGCCTGTGATCATGCATCCGGAAAAATATTTACAAAACAACTTTTTAGATGCAAACATACGAAATTGTCTGCTACCACTTGATACATTTCTAGCGATATACTTCCAATTAAAATATAGAATTCGTAACAATTTCATTATGCCTATGGGGAATGTGTATAAAATCATTAGCTTCATAGGAAACATGGTCTTCATTGTTTTGATATTTTACACAATGCAATTTTTCGACGAGTACGATCCAAATCACCTTATGACTGACATTTATCCTTTGTTGATCATCATCACCTGTGCTATACACCATTTCATCGTGTTTTCTTCGAACATATTTCTTTCAGAAGCAAATGTGGAACTAGTTTTGCAGATTCAATCTATGAGAAGAATCATTCGACATCGAGAAAATGATTTGCAAGGCCTCATCTTTGTCAATTGGTGTAAAATGGGGACTCTCTTGATTATATACATCATATTTATTACTTTGCCCAGTTTGGTATTGGGATTGAAGGTCCAAATAGTAATAAACTACTATCTTTTTATATCGTATGACGTATTAATGATATATGCAATTACTATAGTTACTTTGATGAGAAAAAGTCTCAAATTATGGCTTGAAGAACTAAGAATTCGGAAGAAAAATGTTGAAATGAAAGTGACGGTAAAATTGAGTGGATTATTACTGCGAGTATATTGGAAGGAAATGGAGAATGCTTTGTTTTATTTAAACAAAGCCTATCTGGCTCATGTGAAAGTATTTTCAGTGCCGGTCAGTGAAGAAATAATAAAATACCTGTCTCTTTTTGTCTAATAGTGAGAGGTTTCAATGTGAACATGAACCAGTTGTAATTTCCTGTTTCCTTTTGAGCCTGTCCAGATGACGCGATACTTCGCGCGTTTCAAGACGCGCGAGTTGCGAGGTACTAGAGCTTCATACATCCCGTCCACAACAGTCGCGCGCACTCGCGCGTTTTTCTTTTGTTTAATTTCAAACGCGTGAGTAAAATCGCGCATAAAACGCCTCATCTGGGCAGGGCCTTTGTCTGACTTTTAGTTAGAGGTTTGGATGTTCGAACATGAACCAGTTCTAATTTTTGCTATTTCAGATTGTAATGTTTGTCTGCGTGAATTTTATCAATGCTCTTCTAGGCTTACAAATGTTTATCGCGATGGAAGCCAGTTCTAACGAAGATTTCAATGTAAGTATAATCTTACATCTGCTTTAGCGTAGCCTCTAAGACTTTCTTTGTTTTTGTATGAATGGATTTAAAGACCTTAGAACTCATCGTAAGTTACGATTCGTAACGTCAACTTGTCATCGTAATTATTGTCTACTTCATTTCTTTTATAACCCTAAGGCCCTTCTCCCATTACGATACGCCCGCGCGACTCTAGTCTCGGAGACTAGTCGCCGCGAAGTATCTCACATACATTTATATGAAGACTCGCACACTACGATACTGGTAAGTCTCCATATAAATGTACGTGAGATACTTCGCGGCGATTAGTCTCCGAGACTAGAGTCGCGCGGGCGTATCGTAATGGGAGAAGGGCCTAACATATAGGTAATAGCGTGTATTTCTTTCAGGATCTTATAAACCTATCTGAGATGATGACGTTTACATGGTTAATCAAAAGTTTGTATTTAATATGTGAGCTCAGCGTCGAGTCTGAGAAATTTAATATACTCCTCAATGTAGTGCGCGTCGAATGCTTAGCTGTAATAGGACAAGGAATAAGCATGAGTAAGTAATATTTTCATAAAATTAAAAAAAAATATACATGGAAGAAGGTAGCCTTCGGATCACAATCAAGACAGACAGTGAAATGATATGAAATGATTTATTTCTGCAATTAGATTTATATAAAATACTTTTGCACGTCAAGTCTTTTAGTGTGAGGATATCTAAAATCTGTCATTAAATAAATTAAATTAAAATTGTTTTATTGGCATTAACAAAGGTTTACAAATTATCTTAGTACATCCAGTGTCTCCTTTTAAGCTACAAATTGCTTGTGTCAGGAGACACTGCCCTTCCATAACACATAATTGATATGATTTACATAGAGATTGTAATCATTTTAGAAGAATTCCTGCTTTTTTAATGACCTACTGGCAGTTGGTTCAGTACTTGGCCATGATCTTGGAGTTCTGGGTTCAATTCCCGGGTCGAGATTTGTATCGGATTTTCCGAATACTTGTCTGACTTAATAACCAAATCAATTGTCCTCAACTCCTTGAAAGGTTCTTATTTAGAGTGCCGCGTAGGAAGCCTCGTGCTCCGATCAAGCCACTATTATGCCGATTTAGGAAGACAGTGTTGGGCTGCAACTCCCCACTTGCAAGAATGTTTCGTTCCACTTTAGATGTTCACTTGATGTCACTGGCTAAGTTTGCACACAGTGCTTAAAGTGGTGCAAAAAAGTTAAATTATTTTTATTTATATTTGTCTATCTTAATTTTAAGGTCATAAGTATTAGTATTATTATATTTATATAGTTATTATTATTTAATTTTATAAAATTCTAAATATTGTACAAGCGATGGTTGCCATTATATGATTGTGCGTCATGTACTAGATATAAGTTTTAGTATTTAAGCTAGATGAGATGTAACAATCGTTGGCGATCTAAATAAATAATTAAATAAATACAGCTCGAGTTTATGATCACAAAAGTTTGGCAAGCGTATCATATTCTTGCATGTAAGAAGCATGAGTTAGGGTCGTGAATTCGAATCCCTACGACAAACACTTAAGTGATAAAAAAATTGTGTTGATCTTGTGTCTGGGTGTTTATTTCTATTTAAGTACCTACACATATAGGTATTTGTGGTACCTTCGTTGATTCTAATACTAACCCATAACAAAGGTTTTAAGCTACTTATAGCCTAACCAAGAAAATAATAAACCTACTCTGGAGGCGCCACATTAGCTATGGTTATAGCAACACTTGGTTGCTATGGTTACACTCACAAATAACTCACAATATCCAATAATAACAAGGCACGATTGACAATTGACATCACACTTTGACAGACAGTTCTATTGAATGACATCATTGTTTTTTTTAATTTCATTGTTGCCACTAGTTTCAATTTATTCCGCATTTTTTATTTTAGTGGTCGGTTTATACTTACTTTTAGGGCAGATCAATGCATGATGTTTTTCGATGTTTATTTATTTATTTCTTTCAGAGGAGCAGAGGCAGGTATACAAGAATATCGTCAGAATGTTGGGACAGTTCAGGAAATGGTCGCCATGTTCGGTCTTCGTAATGGATGCATCTTTGCCGCCTTTATTCGCTCGGTTGCTCACCACATACTTTATCGTTATACTGCAGTTTGCTTTTGTATAGTAAACATTACATTGACGCTATTAAGGTATTTTTATTCAAACTCAAACTCAAATTATTTATTGCACTCATTAACGTTTTACACTTGGTTAATAATTAATGTATTTATTTGGTTTTATTTGTATTAACTTAAAGGATTCTATCGGACCTAATGCCTAATGGCATTCTCTGCCAGTCAACATTTGGGCCAAGCAAAAAAAATATTGTGGGTAGTGCGAACGGGCTAAAAAAGTGAAAATAATTAATATAACTAACATAAATAAATAACAAAACTATTTTTCGGGCAATTATTTATACGAAATACGAAACCTGAAAGTTTTGACAAGCGATGAAACGCTAATTAATCTGCTGAATCTTAATCCCTTCTAACTTTGTTTCTGTCAGCTTTGATTTATATTGCTAAGTCGTTAATAAGTATAAGAAACAATATTTTACTGTTTTTTATAAATAAATAATTATTGGACCACATCACATACATTCATCTGACTCCAAAGTAAGTAACTTAAGAATAGGTGGCAGTGGCCGCTTACCATCAGGTGGGCTGCATGCCTCTCTGCTAATCTAGCATAAAAAACGTGTTCTACTAGAGCCACCATGTGCTATTGATGCAGTCATAATATAATAATTTATACTATACATGTACATTTTTGCCAACTGTTACTCTGTTATTGTTCCTTCGCCTTTCAACTAGGAATTTTTCCAAAAAGTTACTATTTATTAAGTTATTCGCCAACTGTGGTGTAACCAGTTGGTGAAATTAAAGTTTTGTATTATTTATTATTTCGTCACCTGAACACGAAAATATTTTTACGCGTCCAGTTATAATCTTCAAATTAATCACTTTCATGCTTTCGTCAACTGGACACACGTTTTATTTATAACACGTGTGTCACGGAGCGGTTTTTAATCGCGCCCGCAGCGGTTGCGATCTTGCAGCCTCTGTAGAATGTTGATTTATATGAAAACAGTAAAAGCAGTTTTCACGACGCGATTTTACCCGCAGCGCGCGTGGTTGTTTACGATTCCCGCCCGCAGCCGCGGCGGGTACCGCCCCCGCGCGCTCTGCGATCGCTTGGCAGGCCACCGCAATATTAACCGGCGCGGGCGGGAAGCACAGAAATCCAACGCCATTTTAGTGCAAAATAGTGACAATCTAGCAGCGTGACGTATGTATCAAAGGACAACTTATCGTGGACGGTTGTAACCACGTCAACCTCGGCGGCTGCGAAATCGCAAAATCACCGGTCTCTTGAGTTTTGAAATAAAACCGCAAGAAGCTGTGGGCTCGCAACCACTGCGGGCGCGATTAAAAACCGCGTCGTAAGGTATTAGCCTAAGAAGTCATGGTAAAATTTTTGGTGCCACATTATAATTAAGCAACCTACCTATAATTCCTGAAGAGCCATGGATCAAATGCTCTTGACAGGGCCATCAAGATAGGTATTTCAAAGCTGGTTATTATTTTATTCTAATTTATGCGTTGTAAGAATGTTTCCCTTGATTACTGTATTCATTTAGCCTTTACATACGGCTAGTACGATCGTAGATGCTATTTTTATAACAACCTGTTGTTTTAGTTTCTTTGTAATGTAAATAAATAATATCTCTGGACATTATTCACACAGCGCCATCTAGCCCTAAACTAAGCATTAGCTTGTGCTATGGGTGCCAGACAACGGATAAACATTACTTACATACTTTTTTTGTTAATTCATACATATTACATAATATGTATTATACATAGAAACACCCAAACCGATACAACAGATATGTTCATGCACACAAATCTTTGTACCGTGCAGGGATCGAACCCGCGTTCTAGACAAGAGCTGAGTATTTTCTGAACAGAAAAACCTGAACCTTTTGTAGTGGTAGAGCCTGTTTTACAGTACGAATGGGCCGGCTCGTCCGGGGAAGTACCTACTACCCTTTCAAGTCACATAACACCAGCGTGAAATAATAGTGACTACTATTGTGTTTCGTACACCCCCCATAGAGCGTTTGTCCACCGCCGCCGTCACCGGGCCGTCACCGAGAACCGAGTTTATGTCTGACCAATTTCAAGATGACGGCGCTCGGGTGACGGACGTGCGGTGGACAAACGGCTCTAGTAAATGTATGTACCGCTACCTCGGCGCCGTCATCTCGATCCCGGTGACGGCGGCGGTGGACAAATGTTCATACTCCCAAAGGTCGGCAACGCGTCACCGATCCATCTGGTGTTGCAGATGTCCATGGGCGGCGGTGATTGCTTACCTCTGGCTCGTTTGCCGCCTCTGACATAAAAAAAAACAAAAACAAATTTTAAAACGACGAACGAAAAGTTGTTATGTGTGATGACCACTATCTAATGACGTAAGATATGTATCTAATTTAATTCTTTTAAATAACAAAATAACTATCACATCTATATTGATATTCCTAAATTGCATAGGAGCGAAATTGTTTCTAAGTCGCTTAAAATAAGAATGGAACGACGACAATTTTCCTATGCAACGAGCAAAACATTCTTGTAGCATAATTCCATTTGATATTTTGATGTAACAGTGTGTCCCGTAAGGAAAATAAAAAGAAAAATTACTATTCAGAACTACAAAGTGACATTTCACGCGACCGCACGCAAACATAATGGAAAACCGTAATTAACGGTACTTTCTAAGCGATGTCTTTTAAAAATTAATTCAGTATAAAAATCGCGGTTATATCATGAAGATATGGTGTATTCATTGAGAAGTCGGCTATTACATAAGAATTCGTGTGTTCGACTCACTGAGCTCCATGATAATACGCTCAGCGTATTACGCTGGAGTGGCTATAGACATTGAAATGACAGCTATTTTTTCTGTCGATTTTAAGCGCCCCCAATAGTGTACTGGGAACTAAAATGACTTGAAATGGACAGCCATTGACATTGACAATGACAGCATTATCGAGGTTTATCTGCGAAAGTCAACACTATTATTAGTTCCAAGTACACTAACTACTGCTCTCAGCGCCAATATGGCGATTTTCAAATCGGATCAAATATTTGGTACCAATCACCTATCCAGGTGTCTATGGAGATCAGTGGTTCGACTCCTTTACAGTATGTAGCAATATTTTGTTTAAAAAAAAAATATGGGTTTGTACAGGTCCCGGCGAACTTCTTAGAATCGAGTGGGGATTACGCAGAACACGAATTTTGAGATGCATGATCATCATCCATGTAGTACGTGTACGGACGGCAGCAGATCAACCTACCCTAATCTGTCAAAAAATCTCAATTGAAAGAGAACTCTATGTGAAGTGAATAAAGCCGAAAATTGGTTGTAGAAATTTGACAGATTGGGGTAGTCTGATGTGCTGGCGACTGTACATGGATGATGATGAATGTGATTTTTGTACACGGTGTATGACCGTGCTTAAGTTACATAAGAGCCACACCTAGAGACTTAATTTCGCATTAATAATTATACTCGTAAGTACTATCCGATGCTATTCGGATAGTACCTCTTGGAGCGAAAAATGACGTCAACTGCCCTTGTCTAACGTTAGCAACCAATAGCAACGCATTATTTATCTGTGTGTGTAAGTCATCACTGTCGCGTAACGCAACTCTGAAAGGTCGTATCCTAATAGCATTTGAACCAGGTATGGATAAGTACGAAACCTATTCTACAAATGCAAAAATTTTCTACAACTAACAACTACATCTGTCGAGTTATCGCGCGGGCGTATATTTTGCAGCGCAGCGCTCGCGAAATGCTCCTAGATTCCGTTTCATTTCTCCCAGATGCTGCTATTCTGCCAGTATATCAGGTAAACGAGTAAATTTGAGAGCTTTAAACAAAACGCAAATGTGGAAATGTATGAAATATGCAGGATAACAGAGCATCCTCAATCCTTGGGGATGCGCGCAGTTTGAGATAAGAAGGAAAATACGGGAGTGTTTTGCACACCTGGTTACATTTTAAAACGGGAAATATTTAAGTGTACTAGCCTTCCGCCCACGGTTTCACCCGCGCGTAATCTCTTTTTTCAAATATTCCCCCTTCCGCCCACATTTCCAGGATCAAAATTTCCCTATGTTCACCGGGGATAGTGTAGCATTCCAACAGTGAAAGAATTATTCAAATCGGTCCAGTAGTTTCAAAATTGACATTCCCGCGGGAATGAGACGTTTCCCGTAGGAATTCTATAGCCTATGTCCTATTCCGGGTTATAAACTATACGTGTGCCAAATTTCATCTAAATCCGTTCAGCCGTTTAGGCGTGATTGAGGAACAAACATCCAAACATCCAAACATCTAAACATCCAAACATCCAGACTTTCGCATTTATAATATTAGTAGGATAGTAGGATATCAAAGAAATACTGAAATGTAACTACATCAAATAACTGATTGCGCACCAAAGGTTAGGTTAGGTTAGCAAGTCAGTATTTTTTGATGCACAATCAGTATTTTTTCATGTGCAGTGAAATACAACCCTTTCAAAATTTTGTGTTAATAATTATGTTCATATACAACTCTGAATACTTGACAATAGCGCGTTGTAAAAGACTACAGTCGCCATCTATTGGTAAATCCGAGGAAACTGTTAACCCACTACCCATTAAGATCGTCCGGTTTCGATTCGGTCGTTTCGGATGTGAACGGGATACCGGGGGGGGGGGGGTTAAGTAGTGAGTTAGTCTAAAGTTGTCCTATGCACATCCGCAGAACTCACTTTTGCTCTCTTTTTAGGCTAGCTAGATCTGAGGCCGTGTGTGGTACTCGAGACTAAAGCGTCCTACTAAACTCCTTCAGTTTTCTTTTCTACCCGTTTGGGACGAGCTTTTAGCCTTGTGGCTATCAACCAGCACATAACTTGCTTTCCTGGGGTAATAGTTCTTAAAAGCATTTGATAACGCAAAAAACAGGAGCCGTGCAATGTTAGATAGTTTATTTGTAATAATACCTTAATAAAGTAGTTTGAACATATTATTGGATATTGTGAGTTATTTGTGAGTATAACCATAGCAACCCTATGTCATGTTGTACCTGAATTTTAAGTTTTAGCTTGAACACGCTTATTCAACAAATGATAAAATTAACGCTATTTTAATGAAACATTATACGAATACCAACAGAACCGATCCAAACAATTTCAGAATTTCAGCTCAAAACAGTTACAATGATGAAGTGCTGGGGTCTACAAGCAAAATACTCCCGTATGTTCACACGCATAGAGTATATTACTCTTGCTTCAAGTAATATGCAGTAAAGACAGTTTAAACGACGGATAGCACGAGATGGCACTTAAATACTGAATAAGGCATCTCAGGTATGAGTTGTAGTCGTAACTTTCATGGAATGACGGTATGTGAATTAGGAAAGATATAATATGAAACACCATGCCACGTACCAGCGGGAAGTTTTAGGTAATTTGGGAACTTCTCATCAGTCAGCATTATAGAACGGAACCATCGAAACGGGTCAAGATTTTGATATTATGTAGAAAACTCATACGTATACAAAGAGGCCATTTATAAAATGTTCATGCACAAAAATGTTTCTACCGTGCGGCAATGAAAACTCCACTCTTAGGCTGGTTTTAGTGTTATACGGACCATCAGTACGGATCAATCCGCGTAGAGCCAACTGTATTAGCTTCTAGGAGCGTTTTAGAGCAATGCGGACGGGTCGGTACGGCGGACGATCGTCCGCGCGTATAGCTCTGCCGCTGCCCGGTGCCGGTACGGAACGCTCTGCGCGGAGTGATCCGTACCTACTTACGGTCCGCGTAACACTAAAACCAGCCTTACGTTTTCGAAATTGTAATTTATTTGTTCGTCACTCTGGATTTGGCCTGAAAACCAGCGCTGCAGCGGATCTTGTTCCTCTGCAGCAAATGCTGAGGCCAGATCCAATTGACCTGTATTCTTATTGATTTTTAATTTTTTTCTATATTATTGTATTTAAGCTTTAACATTATTTTTGTCTGTTAATTACTGTGTCTCAATATGGTCAATAAATGTTATTCAATTCAATTCTATTCCTTAGTGTAATATCCGATTTCTCAAACATAACACAAAATCGCTTGTGATACAGGTAGGTACACAAAATCCTCGTAATATAATATTGTGAGATACGACTTTTTAGTATCCTGGGCTAGTACATTCGCTTTTGTATGCGTAACTCCAAATATCTGTACACACTGATTTCTTCTGTTACTTTCCCAAATATAGTTTTTGTATATCTTTTGCTCGTCAAACCGAAATCTTGGCACACATAAAATATTTATCTCGGAGACGTTTGCGATCTTCAGCGAGAATAACGGTATGTGCTATACAGCATGCTATAATATTATTATAATCTTTAAAAATATCTTTCATGTTAAGAAAACTGGTAAAGATCAACTACTTTATAATGATTAATTTCAACATTACTACTTAATAATTATTAATTTACTTCATAACTACTTCGTAATGATTAATTTTAAGAGGCAATCTTTGTTAATTCTACAATAAAGTAAAACTTGTTAGCGTTGTACTTGACTGCTGATTTCTGTCACACAATGTAACTACTATAGGCAAGATGGTAAAAAAATATTAGAAATACACATACATAGTGTAAGTAATTTTAAAGCGTCTTTATAATTAATTTAATCTTTTGCTTCAATGGAATAAGCTATGTATAGTGGTAATGTAAACCAAGGAAATATATGTAACTAGCCTTCCGCCCGCGGTTTCACCCGTGCGTAATCTCCCCCTTTTTTCAAATATCCCCCTTCCCCCCATATTTCCGGGATCAAAAGTACCCTATGTTCACCGGGGATAGTGTAGCTTTCTAACAGTGAAAGAATTAATCAAATCGGTTCAGTAGTTTCAAAATTGATATTCCCGCGGGAATGAGACTTTTCCCGTAGGAATTTTATAGCCTATGTCCTATTCCGGGTTATAAACTATACGTGTGCCAAATTTCATCTAAATCCGTTCAGCCGTTTAGGCGTGATTGAGGAACAAAAGTCCAAACATCCAAACATCCAGACAAAATATTAATATAAATATAATATAATATAGTAGGATAGTAAGATTTAATTTTTTGCTTTAAATGGAGTAAACTATGTATAGTGGTAATGTAAACCAAGGAAATATATGAAATACCAGATTTCGTCCACACATCTGTCGTGAAAATATGTGAAACAGTAACCAAAAGCATCTACATATTTTGTTTATTGTACATAACAAAGTTTCGCATTGTGTACTTTGCCTATCCCATTATTTCATTTTACCGGATAGGAGAAAAGAAGAACCTATAGGCTATTTTTGTCATGTTAATAGCTACGACACAGCAGTAGCTTTAGCTGGACAACCGCGGAGCACAAAGTGTGTAAACATTGACATAATGTCGCTTGCTCCGGTGCGTCTAGAGTTTCGCAACTCTTTCATTCCGAGAGAGCAGAGAAAGCATGTTGACTCGCGCACTTTATCACAGGTCCGCTTTGATCTAATTGATTTCACATAACACTTGTGTTCATTCAAGAGAACGTGTGATTTAAAGCATATATAATAATAATAATAATAATAATAATATACTTTATTGACCATACAAAGATTACATAATGTTACTTAAAATTAAATTACACCAGTATGCTTATAATTTCTACGTAATATACATATTTTGGAGCATCTGCTGCCGAACTAGGAGTAATATCCTGTATTTCAGCATTCAGCGCTTCCACCCTTGGGAGTTTTACATTTGAATAAGCTTTAGTTTCTTATTGAATTATTACATCTTCACGAAAAAGGGGAAAAACAAAAGGTCAATCATTTTAATTTACATTTATGCAGGTAGTATGTATGCAAGTGAGTGAGTGTCCTCCCGGTGAGTAATGTGTCAATGTATGAGTGTGTGTAGGAGGGTGAGTATTTTATTACATATTTTTAGTGGTTTCTCTTTTGTTAAACATAGTTTTAGTTTTTCGTTCTTTTTATAGATTAATACTTGAACTATAACGTACAATAATCACCGCTGTACGGCGATCATGTCGCACACCCGGTAAAAAACTGTCATAACACAAAAACAGGCAAATCTCACCCCTTGCAGTAAAATATTATTTTCCTGCAAAAAGTGAGATTATAAAAATATTATTTTACTGAAAAAAGTGAGACCCGCCTTGCCTCTACGTTATGACAGTTTTTAAGCGGGTGTGCGATTATGTGGTCAATTATTATTAAGTAACAAAATGACTCTACCAGATTTGCCTGTTTTTATGTTATGACAGTTTTTTACCGGGTGTGCGATGTCTTCAGTCTTATCATAAGACAAAAAAACATATAAAGATACATATACAGTATGACAGGAAATGCGAGGGACATATTTAAATACCAAATAGTTCATGCTTCCATAAAACAAAATAAGTATAAATCAATAAAAACTCAGGTAAATATCTGTCAATAACCTTAGTCGAAACCTGAAAATCCGCGTAACGTGCGGGCACTCTTCCCTTCACAGTACCTATTTCGTGCACTCGTTCATTACTCAAATTATTGTACTTGCGTACAATTTGAGTTTGGGGCGTAACCGGCCGCTCAGCACACGGGTTTTTAGGTAGTTCATGCATACATAAATTATTGGGATAATTATGAAAAAAATTGAGGATATATTTTTTATAGCGAATTGGACTCTAAATCGGATTCTGAACACTCTCCTTAAATATGTCCCTCGGGTTACCTAACACGCTGTATAAAGATGATGGACTTCCACGGTGCAGTAGCTGGAAGGTCACACTTGGTTCAAAAGTTTGGTTGGTGGTAGGGCTTTTTCAGAGTCCGACTGACTTGCTACCACCCCCACAGGTGAAATTGGTCGCCATAACAGCTCTGGCTGTTTTCCGGCAGTGGGAGCCAGTACACTTGAAATCAGAGGATCGAAGATCAGATGAGCCTACAGTCTGGCAGCACATTGAGCGGCGTTTCCAGGAGAAGCATCCCTCAATGGAATAGGCCGCAGTGGCCGCTTACTATCAGGTGAGCTGCGTGTCTTTCTGCCAACTGAAAAAAAAAGACCTAGCATATTATAAAAAGCAAATATTGATGCTTGGCAGTCCACAACTGTACGCTTTACTCGCAATTTTCTGCCTCGCACGACCAAGATATAGAATTCTTTGTCATCAGCGGTGTTTCCGATCCGATACGACTTGCAATTATTTAAAAAAAGAGTGTCATCATCATCATCATCATCCCAGCGTATTCCCGATTGCATCCAGTATGGAGCTCAGGGTCCGCTCCGACTATGATCCTAGATTTGACAAGCCTGGTTATTACAATGGAGCGATTGCCATCTAACCTCCGTAACCCTTCAAGGGGAACCAGACCTACTTGGAACGTAGTCGGGACCAACGGCTTAACGTGCCTTCCGAAACACGGAATCATCACTCTTTTCAGACATTCAGGTGATTCAAGCCTGCAATGTCCTAACCAAACTGGAAACAATCACACAAAGTGATGTTCCCCGCGGGATTCGAACCCACGACCTCCGGGTTTTAGAGCCCAACGCTCTAACCACTGTACCACGGAGGCAGCGGATTTAAAAAAAGAGTGTATTCCTTCCTTAAAGGCCGGCAGCGCATCTGTGATTCCACATGATTTGCAGTTGTCTATGGGCGGCGGTTGTCACTTTCCATGAGGTGTGCCGCATGCTCGTCTGCCCGCTATACCATACAAAAAATAAAGCTGTTCGTTGGTCCTACGCCTGATCTTTCTTTGGCCGTTTTAGACGGCTGTCCCACCGTGCAATGTAATTACTATTTAAAATTCTCCAACATATTTTTTATTTTATTTGCCTCCGTAACACAGAAAATGCTTGCACCATTTAGAAACCAAACAAATTGTAAGCATGTTGCGTGTTCTGGCACTCGTAAAATAAATGCTTCGTATTATTACAAAGAATATCTGCGCAAGCAAGACGTTTTATTTAAAATTACTATACCTTGTACAGCTACTTTTCCTTATAAATATTACGCAGAATAAGAACACGTACGGAAATGTAATCTTTGACGTTATGTCATAGAATAGTTACTGTACAGAAGGGAACACCTTACAGAAGACAAAAGTGAAGTAGCACTTCGTAACTGATGTTCGATAATGCTGTCTCGGTGAGTAAAGTTTCCAGAGCTCTAAATTGTTTATCTATCTATCTCCAGAGCTCAATTGGAGAGGACATGGTATTAGCAGCACGAAGGACCCCTTTTTTTCTAATTAAACGTTATGTTATTTCCCTTCAAATTGTGGCGTGAGTAATGCCTCTGGTCACTCTGGTGTTACAAGCCTCCATGCCACGGTAACCTCTTACCATCAGTCGGGTCGTAGGTTTGGGCGCCATCCTTATTGTAATAAACAAGATTTCGGAGCCGGTGGTAATGTCACATGTCACATTTTAATGTTGATTCTTTCTTCGCTAAATATCTCTGAAGGCCGCTTACCATAAGGTGAGCTGCATGTTTATCTGCTTAAAAAAGGGACGTCAAGAAATTATGTTGAAGCTTAATAAGCCTCGATGGTCTAGTGATTCAAGTAGTTTCGGGATTATGGGTAAAATTCTCGGGTCGAGTAAAATTTCTCCACACACAGCTCGGGTTTGTGATCACCAGATAACATTAAAATTGGTTAAATAGGACTGGCTAAATAGCCAGTACCCATAATTGTAACGATGGCTTAAGTTCAATGATGGTGGCCTCTGTTATGCAGTATGATATTAAATGGAATGTGTACTTTACTTGGGTCCGGCCGTTATGCCCCCATTCCGGGTTGCCGCCGGCCGGTATGCCCCCACATTTAAAAAATATTTGTTCCAGTTTGCCGTTAAACCGTGGGGGCATACCGGCCGGGGGCAACCCGGAATGGGGGCATAACGGCCGGACCCCTTTACTTTTTCCTAATAAGCCATTCTGCGCTTTTATTATTCTATGACCATGTGAAAAACATTTTCCATGTTTACGGGAAGGTGTGAGAAAGCCATAACAATAAGTGGGGGAACTCGGGGTTATGCGTTCGGTTGTAATATAAAATTTTACAGGCTTTAAAGCTGACAACCAAGTTTGCCCTGTTTACTCTCATCAGGCCGTAATTGGTGTATATGAAGGCATCATTCGGTAATGGGTTTTGTAATAGATATATTTTTAGAATGTATGTAAAAAAAATACTGCCTTTTAATGTCCCACTGCAGTGCAAAGCAGGAATGTAACGGAGGTAAATTTATTGGAACCGAAGTCGGAATCGGAGTTTTTTTAATTTGATTTATCGGATCGGAACCGGAATCGGAATCGGAGTCGGATGCAGAGGCAGAAGTAGTGGACATTTTAATTAAAGGACAAATAAAACATCGTACAGTAAATTTTTATTCATTTTATTCACAAGAACAAATTAACACAGACAATGAAAAAATCAACATGTTTCTAACTCAACAACAAATTATATCAAATGCACTGACTCCAAAAGTAGTGTATTGCTATGCTTCGACCTCCGATTAAAACCTCCGAATTAAAAGTTTCGGAGCCAAAATCGGAACCGAAAGTATAATAAAAACGGAAGTTCCGACTTAACGGAACTTAGCGGAATCGGAATCGGAGTTCCGTAACAAAGACTTGATTTGATTGATTTTAATCAATCAAATCATTGATTTTAATCAATCAAATCAAGTCATTGTCCCAATACTTAATAGGGAATGACTTGATCAAGACGGTATGCCTAAAAGCGTAAAAGACAGTTTTAGTTTTTTTCTAGTATAGTATTAGTAGGGATAAAAAAAATATATACTATTATTTATTGCATAAAATATTTAAGTGAAACATTTCGAGGCATTATTTTTCATTTTAGTTGACAGCTTAAAACTATTAACTTCAGTCAAAATGTGATTTACAGATAAAAACGTTGTTTGTATGCGGTACTTCTCTATAAGTTCACCTTAGGGTTGTCAGAATGATTCAGGAAGCATTTTGTACCAGGATACGTCTATTCCACTCTAATCCATTGGTCAAATCCAATGGATTAGATTCCACTTACAAGTGCACTATAGAGGTTCCGAAAGCTAAATTAGCTAATTAGTTAGTAAGTAGTCTCAACTCTCAAGAAAATAATTTAAAAGTTTCTTTCATAGATTAATTTAAAAAAAAATGCAAAATTTCACGCGTTCCTTCATTGTATTATCTACGTGGTATAGTTAACATTCGATACACAGTCTCTTCGCGGAAGTACTGATTTATCCTGGATTGCAACAATGCCTTAAGGCGATCCCCAAAATATACTCCAATTTCGGTCTCTGACTAAATTACAAGTCAAACCCAGGAGTTCCTAATTTTTCAGATTATTCAGTCTTGGCCAGTCAATCCTAGAAGCGACAGAATAACTTGGTCAAATGTCGATCTTAGCATTAAAAATGGCTCTATTTAGGGCCGCAATGTTAGGAATGGTTTGAAATGGCGTTTATTATAGGTTTTTAGAACTCTGGCTAGGCTAACTGCTAAAGAGTACAGTTCTGGTTCGCATCCATTTTGCCGAACACACTTTAAATATATTGGGGGCAGCCCTAACTTCATAGCTTTTATAAACAGTTGTATTACCCTAACTACAAAATATTTTAATAGTTTCGACTTAAAATTTGGAAACAAGACCAGTTGTATAGCTCTTGTTTGACAACTTTGAAGTTTTATGTTATTATAGGAAGTAATATAGTATTAAATAAGTTAGTTAGATTTTCAGTCCTCTGCAATGCAGTTGTGGTTTATATAATCGTTTCATGAATCAAACTGTATTTCTCACATGAACGATTTGCCTATTTTAAGCTCCGGCACATTCTCACTCACAAAGCTAAGCTGGATGCGTGTGGCCGAGTGTGGCGAGCATATGGAGAGGCCATGGCCAGCATAGACTGTTACAGGCTGATGATGAAGCAAAGCCTAGACCTAAACGCTTAAAATGACACCTCCATAGTCTAGTGCTTACGTGATTTCGGGGCCCTCGGTTCAGTTCCGCCTTTTTTTTTAATATTTGTACTATTTTCCATACTCCTCGCGGAGTTCTCCGGCACCGCACCTAAAATAACCTGTAGCAGCGCTGGAGCACGCGGGAAGCCAACTCCGCGAGGAGTCGATTTTATAGGTGCCTGTGGAATTCATAATCATCTCCGCAGTCAACGGTAATCAATCTGATAATATACTTGAACTTAACTTTTTTTGTGTATTAGAAAAATTCTTGCTACTTCGATTGTTGTTAGAGTGGAAGCTTTTGAAGTTGATGGATCGTTAATAGCCTGTTACCGACACGCTAAGACACTGCGATGCAAAGGAGGTAATCTAAAATACTCAAAGGACCTTTGAGGCGTAACTTGGCAAATTGAAAGACATTCCAGTTACCTACATTACTGACAGAATACTGAGGGGTAGGAGAGGAGGGGAGTGGGAGTGGGAGGGGAGGGGGGATAGTGAGTTCTAAAAAGGCAATGTTCTTGGTTTTTGGATTTTACTGTAACAGGAATGAGCAAAGGAAAAAAATTACGTAGCTTGTAACATCATTCTTTTTTTCCTTTTATTTGCGGAGGAGAATGCGTTGGTGCACTTTAACCGCTGCGGCGGTATGTGGGACACGGGACTATTTCATCCCACTACTCACTAAACTCCCCCAGTTTTCTTTTTTTACCCATATGAGACGAGCTGCTACCAGCCTTAAGACCAGCCCATCACCGGTACCCCAACTATCTTTTTAACCATCATCCTACGTCATGGAACTAAATACAGCTCAGGCTGTGAGCACCAATCCGCACTTAGCAAGCCCGTTGATCAATCCTATAAGGCCTCGGCCTCGAATTTCGCGGCGCACTGCGGTCACCGCTTGACGCGGGCCGTCAATAGCGGTACGATGCTGTAAAGCGGTGAACCAGTGTGAGCAGTGCGCCTGTATGCGCTGCCGCTCCCGCTCCCGCCCCGCTGTGTTCGAAAACGGGTCTATGGGATTCCATACAAAACATCTCGCCGCTGCCGCTCCCGCTGCCGCTGCCGGCCCACTGCCCGCGAAATTAGAGGCCGAGGCATAATGGCGTTCAATAAATAACTTGAACGTCTTGCTGAGGCCTGATTGCAATGATAGAGGCCTTTCCCCTTTTTATAGTGGGAAATTATCAAGCTTTTTAGAAACTAAACTTTACTTCACTTTTATTTTCAAGCTTCTTAAAAAATTGAAAAATATAAATTTTTTCAATTTTTAAGTTCATCAGTCTTGTTGTGTTGGCTAATAAAAGTGTTTTCTTTCTTCATTAAAATGCAATCTATTTTGATGCTTTTAAACACAAAGTTAAAGTTGAGTAAGAGATCTCGTTTAAACATTCCGTTTCATTTTACGAGTGGAAAGATTGGGGATATTTATGAAAAAAGTTAAAATTTTACGATTACGCGTTCGCTAAAGTTAATTCAAGAAAGTTTCATTTCACTGGAAAGAAAGCAATCTTCTGAAAAAAGGGTCTTTAATAAATATTTTCATTGCATTCGTTTCAGGTGTAGCCCTAACTTTGAAGAACTGTACCTTTCTGGTAAAATCCTCGTTGATAAAGTTCTTCGAGTATCTGGCAATGATCTAGAGGTTCTAGGGTTCATTTACAAGGTTAGGCTAGATTTATGTATGATTTTTGTGATTGTAATCACAGACAGCGCCGAAACTGTTCACTACTCTGTTGGAGGACGTGTTTAAGCTTTTGGACTGGAGAGAACTTGGCATCATCACAAACGGTGAGTAGGTACATGATGCACCTTCGTGATATCGTAGTCATGGCTGAGACCTTGGAACCTTGGACCTTGGCTTAGCTTTCTGTTAAGTTTTGTGAGATCTTCCGTGTCATTCACACCATTAAGAACAACACAAGATATTATAACAAAAAACTTTCATAATAAAGGTCGTAAAATAAATACTTTTACTTTGTAACTTTTCGCTGACTTACGTTTACTAGCGTTTACATCGCAATGCTTACGCAACGTCCATTACTCGGTACAAAGAACTAATATAAACCAAGTTCCAAACGTTGGAAAAGTAATTAACAACGAATAGATGGCTAATCGATGGGCCCCAACTAATTGGCAAGGTTTCTAAAAGAACTCCAATTAAAGAAAGTCGACATAACTCTGCGTGTGGGAGTTTCTATTTTGTCTTATTGACGCTAGTTAAGAAAAGTTTGTACAGGTGAACAGTGGTTCTTTTACTTGTGTTGCAAGTCCTTCGGGTTTTGGTTTAAAAGTAAATATTATTATTTTTTATGCGGAAAGAATGGGTTTACTTGCGACCGCGTGTAGGTTCTACACGCAGAGAAATATCTGGCAACATAAACGAGAAAAAACGCTACTGTAACTAGAACTTCTGTTAGCAATCGTGACAGCAAGACTTCGCGAGTTGACTTTACAAAAACCATTCTGTTTGTATTTTTACTCATCGGTTTATAATGACAACTAGATGTTTCGTGTATCTGACCAATCAATATAATACTCACTACAAGGTAAATATCGTGCCTCTTACAATACCATGTAATTGTAACCATTACGTCGTGCAGACATTACTAGATCGATTGTAAGGACTACTATGCAATCTGGTAAACATAAACACTTTTTTTTTTGGGTTTACTAAATACTTTGCTGTATCTACTAATGAATTTGTGTAACATAACGACGTGAACATTAATGATAACTATTCGTTTTGCAACGCTAGCTTTATGTTTTTGTAACAAGTACAATACACATTGTAATGCTGTCGTAAACATAAACATTTTTTTTTTGGGTTTACTAAATACTTTGCTGTATCTACTAATGAATTTGTGTACATAACGACGTGAACATTAATGATAACTATTCGTATTGCAACGCTAGCTTTATATTCTTGTAACAAGTACAATACACACATCCTAGGTATTGTTACAGCTACTATTTCGTTTGCAGTAGCTACTGGACTGGTTTATGCTGCCAATACATCATCCTTCCTATCGCCAAATCGGCATGACGCGATCGATTGGATCAAATCGAATTGACCGTATGTGGGCGTGAATTGGCATGTCAAATCTTTTTGTCATGCCAATCTACGCCCATATGAAGAAGCAGAAGCTTCATCTAAACGCAGTCCATAGAACCATAAGTAAGTGTGACGTCTTTAAAAATTTATAAAAAAAATGCATTTTTCATTACAATATCCAAAGACTACGACTATCTAGTATCTTAGAGTCGAACACAGAGTTCAACAGGTGCTAGAATTATAAAAATTGAGATTATCCGCATTTTTGTTAAGACGTCGCACGCACTAAGGTTCCATATGCAGGTTTAGGTTTCCTGGAATCAAAAAAAAATCAAGTAAATAGAGAAATGTCATTTATTTTATAATCATCACAATCCTTAGTGCAATATGTATACCTATAGATCATTCTACACATCTTAGAAGTATTCTAATGAGCGTTTTCACCAATACAACTTATAGACATCAATGTTTTATACATAAGCTTTAAATAATTTGTACTTTCTTTTCTTTTTTACTATAACTTATAATTTTTATCTAGTTTATTTAAAAATAAACTAGTTATAAATTATAAGTTATAGTTATAAATAAATTATAAGTAATAATCACAGAAAAATTATTGGTATAATTCTTCTCAATACAGACATCTATTCTGGGTTGTGACTTGATTTATTATAATTATATTATTAAATAAAGATCAATTTATACAAGGTGACTGTTTTTATTCGAATAAATTTAAACGAATGGTCAGGTCAATGAGTCTTTAGAACATAATAGAAGCAAAAAAAAATATATTTAATTTATTTTTATTTTAATTCATAATATTTTCAAATTTTAATTGGATATTTGTTGGCCATCTCAATTTTTTTAAGCCTAAGCTATGTTATAATGATATTATGATTATTATTTTTTTATGTCTGAGCTTAAAAATAATTGAGATGCCCAAAAAATATCCAATTAAAATTATAAAATAAATTATGAATTTAAAATATCATTTTTTTTTACAAATTTTCCTTCTTTTATGTTCTAAAGACTTAACCTGACCATCCACGTAAACTTCGAATAGAAAAAAGTCACCATAATTATACATATAATATCAAGATTGAAGATCGACACTAATAATTATTTGGCACGTAACTAGCAATGTTTCGTATGGAAAAGAAATAAATATTTCAATCACCCAATAATTCTACATCAAAAAAATAAAAATTTTCATTAAAACATAACTTTTGAACTTTCACTGTAGTAACATTGCAATGATTATTACTATCATATTTTGTCTCTAGTCGTTGTCCAGTATATTCCTGGGGCTCTATTTATGCACTAAGACGTTTAAAGTAAGACAGCCTCTTATGTTCTGATTCAAAATCTTTCATTGACCCATTTAAACATGCAAATCTGTTACGTCTCGACACGAGCTGTTAGTTAAAGACTTTGTTTCCATAGAATCTATATCACAAATAGTTGTATTTGTCACTAGAGGGAAACTCAATGAATTATTTGTTAATATATTATCATGTCATTGGTATGAGTACCTAAGGAATTTGATTCTTCTATATATGCTTTTGAAACGAATTAAAGAGAAAAAATTACAATCTTCTTCCAGACAAATAAAATTATTGTTTCTGGTGATAGAATGTTATGTGAGTACACAATTGCTTGTAAGTTGACAAATCTACGGAACATACAAAACATTTAGGCATTATAACATTTAGGCATTATAACATTTAGGCATTATAACATTTAGGCATTATAACAATTACCGGTTGGAGCGAGAAGTTGTATTTTAAATATTTCTAACGCCGGTGAGCTATGGCGACCTGCACATCCATTGGTCTCAGCACATGTGTAATGAAGCCATCCTTCACTTCAGCTTTGGATGGCCGCCATACTTGCTTTTTCGTCCTGTGTGTTGGGTTTCCCAGAAGCAGCGGCAAAAGCAAAAATGTCAATATTGATTCGATTTCCTCGTAATTGTCATCATCTAAAAAAACAAAAGACGTTAAGTAAATAAAATTAAAATAATTAATTATACCTTATAACCATAATTTCAAATAAGTCTTAGATTTTATTACCTATTAGAATCACGAGCGACCTTTGGTGTAATAACCAACTTCTTGACCACTACACCAAATGGCTCGTCAATCGGCTTGTGTATAAAACACGGAGGTCGTGGGTTCGATTCCCACCTTGGGTCTGGTTGGTGGTAGGGCTTTTTTAGAGTCTGACTGGCTAGCTACCACCCCCACGTGTGTAATCTGCCGCTATAAAAGCTTTGGCTGTGTTCCGGCAATATTAATGTGGGAGCCAGTGCACTTGAAATGAAAGGCTCGAAGATTAGATGAGCCTACAGTCTGGCAGCTCACTGAGCGACGCTCCCTGCTGAAGAGTCCCTCAATGGAATAGGCCGCAGTGACAGCTAAGTATAAAAAATACTAATTATAAAACCTAGAGGTACTCACCTTTGTTTAAAAGCTGAAGTTGTTCCGGTATGCTCTTGTTAGTAGTATAGAACTGTCTATTCTTTTATCTGGGTCTGATTCCATTAGATCTTTTATTATTGTATTGCAAACTTTTCTTCGCCCATTATTTGATAATTTGCCTTTTCCTGAATATAAATTTAGCAGGCCCCGACCTTCGTTTGATTTTAAAAGAAGATTTTTCAATGGCTGAAAAAAAACACAAAATATTTATTAAAATAAGTAGGTAGGTATTGTAATGATAATTATGATAAATTTTTGTTTAAAGACATCTAATTATATAATTTAGTTCTAAAGGAGATCATTTTTTTGGGCCTCTCCTGAAAGTGCCGGCCAACAAAAAAAATATATAAATATCTAATATATAAATTTGTATCTAATAATATATAAGTTCAATGAATGGGTTAAAAAAAGGAGATACTTACAGGGCTGCTGTTGGTAAATGGTATTTCTGGGCATTCTTCTGGGTTAGTTAATTTGTTCCAGTTGTCCAAGTTTTTTTAAAAATTTGGCTCGATCTCCAATTGGAAGGATTAGTTCTTTAACTAGACTACTGTCTAGCATCGACAGTGTCGATATTGTTGTAATATTTACTGAAAAATCATAAAAACATAAAGATTATTAATTATCACTCATGCAAGGTCCCAACCCAAAAAGCATAATTTTTAACCTAGGAGGAATCAAACACTTGGCTTGGTAACCTAGGTTTTATAAAACAAACCGATTGACTAGTTATCTATTTCGCCGGTTTTGGAGCGGAGCTGACACATTTGGTGACTTAAATGCCGAACTGAGATTAATATGAGATGACCGTGTCAACCTTATGTACGTACTAATAATTTATCGCGTTTCAAGACTTTTTACTGTGAAGTTACGTATGAAGTCATTATGTACTTGTGGCTGATGTACCTATCAATCTTCTCACTATAGTATTCATAGCTATTGTTCAATCAAATTAAAAAAGTTAGAGTACCTACCCACTTACTTAATTAATTTTGAATAATAGCTTTTGACTTGACTACATCAGCCACATGCGAGTACAGAACAAAATTTAAATATGTGCTATAGAGATAAAGAGGTACCAACTCACCTTCAAAAGTATCAATATATTGAGGTAAGCCCCACTGCTGCAATACTTTAACTGTGGGATATCTCCATCAACGTCATCAGACATCCCTTGAATCCCTTCCAATAAATAGGTATAGCAAACTCTCAAATTAACAATAGGTACACTATGAATATTGTTAAGCGCGGTATCCCTTAGAAGAGGACTGTTCCAAACTACATATAACAGAGTTGCATCTTTAAATAAGTCAATGAAAGATTTTGAATAGGCTGTCTTACTTTAAACGTCTTAATACATCATAAAGAGACCCAGAAATATACTGTTGGACAACGACTAGAGACAAATTATGATAATAAAATAGCGGAAAACACAATGGCGCCGGTCGCCGAGGGCGACCGGCTCACGCCTCACTGTACGTACTGGGCCTGGCAGGGTGGAGGGGCGCGAGGCGCGAGCGAGGGAATCGCGGCACGGACTGTCAACTGATCGTTTTGTCATGCAAGTTTTTTGATTGTTTACAAAAACACAGTTTTTAATAAACAGAACAAAATGCTATGAATACCACCTTGATTGTTATTGTAACATTATTATTTTAAATATTTTAAAACACGCTAACAGAATAGCAATATTTAATACATACATTGTACCGTTTACTGTTTCCGGTGTGGTTTTTACTATAATATTCTTGTTATTCTATAACACTACCTAAAAAGTAAACCAAACTAAACTAATATTATACGACACTTAGAACGATATGTATTGCAAACAATAATGTAGTTGTAATAAAAAGATTATTGTTTTGATTACAGATACACTCGTAGTCCACCAGTAACATTGTAAATCAGTAACCGGAAGTAGATCATTTAGTAACTGCCAATTCCTGTTTCTTAGTACATACAATACATTCAATACATATGATCATAATAATTGTAAAAGATGCAACAATTATAGATGTTTTAGTTCAATAATATTTTTTTATACAAGGAAACATACAATTAGTAAGAGTGAATAATTAGTCGTAGAGCTAACAAGGATCAAGTATTTCAAACTAGAAAAGTTGTAACCTATTTTAACTATTTGATTTAGTAGTTCTGTTTGTCACCGATTTCTCTGCGTGTAGGTAGGTCTTTTAAGCTCCTTCTCCGAAAACATTATTTCCAGGCCTCCCCAACATCGTCATCCATCTGTCCCAATCAATCTTTCTTTTTGTGTTTTATTATATATTAAGCCTGCCACTTGGACATGATTTGCCATGGTTAACCTGGAAATCTCTGAATAGACTTCGTACCCAGGTTGGCCGTAGCAAGGAGAACAGGTTAAGGTGGAGGTTTACCGGAGAGATGGACCTCGCATGCGAATGTGGTTTCTCGCCCCAGTCCATGCGCCACTTAATTTCCTGCCCCACGTGCCCTGTCAGCTGTACCCTGAGTGAGCTAATCAGTGCGACGGATAACGCGATACGCGTCGCCGAGTACTGGGCCGACTTTATATGAATGTTTGTCATCGAAACGAAAAGAAGAAGATTATATATTATTATTATATTGCATATATTAATTTGCTTAGGATTTAGTCATTAATATAGAATATAATAGAATAGATTCATTAATATTATTATTTTCACTTCCTTTTTTTCTTTCTCTTTTGCTCGTCAGCACCACCCACATTTTTTTTTCTGCTGGGCCCAAAGAATGACTGGCAGAGAACACCATTAGGCATAAGGTCCACCTTATGTACTCGTGCATTGCATTAAAGTTGATATAAATAAATAAAACGGAGACTACTAAGTTTTACGTAACATAGAACATTCGGGACATTCTAACTTTAACGTCTCTACGAGTCCACGAGTATCGCCATAAACCGGGTCAACGTTATTACCAATAAACAGTTGAGTGTGCGAAATGCAGGACATGTGGAGATGGGTAGCTTCCACTGACTTTTCTCTGAAGCGATCTTCGAGCAAGAAGGAAGCCGTGTTGCTCGAAGGTGGCGATAAATCTGTAAGTGGCCACGGGACGAACGGGAATTCTTATTTTCACTTCCCGTTCGTCCCACTGGTGGGACAAACTTGGTGGGACGAACGGGAATGAACCGCCTTTTTGACTCTTGAACAGGAAGAGTCGCTCAATGTGCTGCCAGACTGTAGCCTCATCTGTACCTCGAGCCTTTTTCTGAATACCACATCAGTTGGCAGACAGACACGCAAGCCACCTGATGGTAACCTGTCACTGCGGCCTATTCCATTGACGGACACTTCATCAGGAAGCGTAGCTCAATGTGCTGCCAGACTGTAGATTCATCTGATCTTCGGACCTCTGAGTTCAAGTGTACTGGCTGCCACATTAATATTGCCGGAACACAGCCAGAGCTGTTATGGCGGCAGCTTTTACCTGTAGGGGTGGTAGCTAGCCAGTCAGACCTTGAAAAAGTCCTTCAACCAGACCAATAACTGGTATCCAAACTCACGATCTTTGAGTTTATACCAGAGCGGCGTAGCTACTGTCCCATGGAGGCGGTCAAATTCCTCATAATCATCAGTCTATATACGTTCCCACTGCTGGGACACAGGCCTTATCTGAATTGTGAGATAGTGTGGGTTATACTCCACCACGCGGGCCCAGTGCGTGTTGGTGGAGAAATTCCTTATATAGCTCTGTTATTCCTATTAATAGAAAAACTAAATTCTGCAGTTTAATAACTTTATTTATAGACAAAGCGGGGACAGAACTGTGCGGTTTCCTACCGTAATTGGAACAAAGCTTTATTTGCCTGTGAGCTTTAGTCTTTTTGACTCGCTTTTGCGGATTATTTTTTCCGTTTTGTCGGCACTGTGTTAAGTCTCGTGTATGGGTAAAGTTAATTAAAAAAAACAAATATAATTAAATGGACAGGTGATCTTTAGTAAAATCTGTGTGAACACAACGCTTTTTTGTAATTAAGGTCGCAAAAAATGGGATGTTATATGTATTGTGTCAGAAAAGCATGTTCAATTATCACGTACTTATCTAATTCTGTCAGTGACTAGTGATACATTTTTTTTTATTTGCTTTCACTATAGAATACTATGACATAAAAAAGTTTACAATGCCCACAATATCGCTAAGATTAGTTCCCTGTGTAGCTTCTTATGAACTTCAAACTTTTGCATCATTGACTTTTTGCAATAGAAAACTTATAAAACTTTTGATTACATTTTCAGAAGCTCCCTAGAAAAATCTCGTGTTTCTTATTTATTCCTACTTTATTGAGTTGGGAAATAACGTAGCCATATGGTAGTGGTCTTGCCCTGTATGTCGTGGCTTCGAATCTCGACTAGGACAAACCATAATATGAATGCTTAAGATACTTACTTTTTTATGTCAGAGGCGGCAAACGAGGCAGCGGGTCACCAGATGGTAAGCAATCACCGCCGCCCATGGTCATCTGCAACACCAGAGGCATCACTGATGCGTTGCCGGCCTATGGGGGTATGAGGGGTGTGGGCCTCCGGCACTCTCACAAACCAGACGAAACACAATAGAAGTTACTATTATTTCACGCTGGTGTTATGTGGCAGGGTGGTACTTCCCCGGAAGAGCCACCCCATTCGTACTGTAAAACAGCGAGGCTCTACAGCCACAAAAACTTTACTTTGGTTAGATTTATGTATGTTATGTTGTCAGATTTTTTTAAAGACAGACAAAGGTTTTTTGTCCTAGGATAATGATGGATACGGTTTAAGATCTTTATTCATTTCTCAAAATAATGATGGATTTCCATGAAAAACCCAAAATACAGGTGTTTTACTTCGCAACGGAATAACGAATCGACGTGACTTTTAGTAGGTAAGGAGAGAATATTGGGGTCTGGAGAAAGACATCGGTTCCTTTATTTTTTCCGGAAAAATATCACATTCCTACCGGATAAAGTACAAGATGCTCTCCCAAATAAATAATCATGAAATGCAAATGGTCGCAGGTCAGATTCACAATGAAGTCATAGTAGAAAGAATACACAGAACGTTACCTTCATTTATTTTCACCTGAGAACAATTGAAGCGCCCAGTTCAATTTTTTTATATAAAACAGTTATTGCCACAGACTCTTGGGTCCTTGCCTTTGTCGGGTTGAAATTTTGGGAGTGTTAAGCATTTTTTTTGTCATAATAATATTTTTCATAATTTATTATTCTTTGGCACATCTACTGTTTCAGTAAGCATAAAATAATAATGTAGACTAATGTTTTTTGCCCTAATTTTAATTCGCCTAAAGTTGTTAGACATATTGTTTATTTGTCTAATAGTTATCATAATGTAACAGTAGGTTAGGGTGCGGCGGGGGCGGCCCTTGGGCCACCCCTAAACCTCCAACATTTTTATTTTATATAGGAAAAGTATTTCCAAAACTTACCTTTTCCCTGAGTCAATTAGGCTTTAGAATAGTAAGCTTAAGAATTATTATGCTTAAAGTAGGTATGCCTAAAAAAATTATGCCTATAAAGTTATGCCAAAATAATATTATGCGTAACTATTATTAGGATAAATAAAATTATGCCATGTTAAATTATAAGAAAAAAAATAGGGACCCGTAGGATTGTAGGGAAAGGGGATCGCTGCTAGATGTGTTGGGAACTAAGTTCCGACAGCTTTTTTTTGTAACGGTTCAAATTTGGAACGCCTCATATTTCGCGTTAAACAATTTTTATTTTAAATTTTTTTTCATTGCGATGAGGTTTTACTCCTCGACAAGCAACACATGCAAGCCGCGCGCTTTTGCTTTGTATGTAGATGACATACTGTTTCCTTTTTTACTATGATAAAGAGAAAAGTTCTCCGAAGAACTGATCTGACACGTGATAAGGGTAGGCCTCTTCTCACAAGTCGGTCTCGATAATTTCACCGCCTTGACTTTTATACTTTTTAAGGACCAATTTGGTGTAGTGGTCGACTATTACACCAAGAGGTCTCGGGTTCGATCCCTGCACCGTATATAGCACCATCTTACCATCGATCCCGACACACATAGCACCATCTAGCCCCAAACCCCAAACTAAGCATTAGCCTGTGCTATGGGTGCACGAAACTAAATAAACCTTAGGTACTTAAATACATTTTTTGTCATTCAAACACCCAGACCGATATCAACAGCATGCACACAACTCAACGAGACGTCCTGAGATATTTCAGTGGAATCCATCTTTCTTAAAACACCATTTAAAATACAAAATGATTAAAAAGGGGATTTAAATTACAAACAAGCTTTTACCAGTATCTTCTACTTTGAAAAACCTGTCAAGAAAATGTGTAGGTAGCTCTTTCTATCTCTCTCTATCTGTTGTGAGCAGATAAAATGGGTTAGCTTTTAGCGAAATGAAATAGTTGTTATCATAAAGTCGTTGATACTTTGACGTTCTTTGGAAAATAGTTCTTGTAGAGTCCTTTGACAGGGTGATATTGGCTCGACCTTTTAACCTTATCAGCGAACATCAAGTACCCGAATGCTACTACTTTTTTTAACGTCCTTGGCTACTACAAACAGTTTTTCAACCGAATGACAGGAGATAAACTATATTCAGAGAAGATTTTTTTATGAGCACGTATCTATGACGAGCCATTTGGTGTAATGGTCAAGAAGTCGGCTATTACACCAGCGGTCGCGGGTTCGATCCCCGCACGGTACAAACATTTGTGTGCATGAACATGTCTGTTTGTATCGGTCTGGGTGTTTCTATGTATAATATGTATGTATTTACAAAAAAAATATATAAGTAATGTTTATCCGTTGTCTAGCACCCATAGCACAAGCTAATGCTTAGTTTGGGGCTAGATGGCGCTGTGTGAATAATGTCCAGAAATATATTATTATCTATGTATAGTATGGGTATGTATCTACAAAAATCCCGGAAATGTGGGGGGAAGGGATTTGCAAATAGAAATTACGAGCGGGTGGAATCGCGGGCAGAAGGCTAGTTAGTTATAAATCAATGTACCTATTATAATATTACTGTATTATATCTGTCTGTCTGTACCAATCTGTTAACAGATGATGTATGAAATTAGTATGTTAAAATTACTGTTGAGTTCTCTTATTCGGCAAACATGGCGACGTGGGGTAAACTTAGATGGATACAAGTATGCTTGTGGTTTGTGTTAGGCATGTGCTTCGATTCCTGTCACGTGATATTTCATAATAATAATAGTTCTCAACTTAATAACAGCGTATTTTTATGAAATCTTTAGTTATTGTTATTAAAGCGAAAACTTTGATGGATGACGGTTGGTTTGTTAACCTGATATTCCAGATAAAAAACTTTTCCTTGTGGAGTATGAGTACGCATGCTCTGGGGATGGGCTAGTCAATAGCCACAAGGCTGGCACCGGCTCGTCCCAATCGGGTGTGAAGGGGAAACCGGGGGAGTTTAGTGGGTAGTACGCTTTAGTCTCGAGCCCCACACACGCAGGTATAGCTAGCCTGCGGTTATGGTGCATAAACGCATTCTCCTCCGCAAAAAGAAAAAAAGGTATCTCATTCCGCTAAAAAGATTTATTTACTTGTAGGGATGTTTTTTTGCACTACGATTCTAGCGTCCTCACGGAGGGTGGGCAGGGTAATATTTGATTTACATTAATAGGTATGATGTCACAGTGATTCGTCACTTAATATCACCTCTCTGTTCCGGCACAAGTTTAATTGTTCCGAGATTATGTTGTGCCTAAATTACTGTGTGAAGTTCTCTTATCGCTTAATTCTAGTTGTTGCGAGTTGTCAATGTGACGGATTGAGCGGTGCCTCATGATATTAAATAATGTTATCAGGCGAAAATGGTTTTACTTGATAGTTTGAGTACTAGCTGCCTGTTATCGACTTAATTAGTAAAGTTGTGTGTCTGTATGTAGTTAACTGTAGCAACCAAGCAGTTTGGGGGTAAGTTTATTATTAAATATAGACTAATATAAATAAATCGATCGAAAAACGATCTCCAAGTTAAAGTGAGACTGTGTAACTAATTTGAAATTAAAGCTCGAAGATCAGAAATGAACCTTTAGTCTGGCAGCACATTAAGCAACGCTTCCTGATGAAGTGTCCCTCAATGGAATAGGCGGCAGTGGCCGCTTACCATCAGGTGGGCTGCGTGTCTGTCTGCCAACTGATGTGGTATAAAAAAAATTTACTACTGATTGGGAAAAGATGATGAAAGCTACTTTTAACTTGAGATAATTATTTATCCTATTTGGTCCTGGAATAGTGCCTTACAAATTATATCCAATGTGAGTAAAGCCGGCCCTGTAAATTAGACAATAAAATCGCTCAACAACTCTTTAGAAATTTACTCGAGCGGAGAAGAGTAGTACTTACAAGAGCATTGTCTAACATCTTATCATTTGAGACAATAAATCTTATGAGTCGGGAGTCTGTATACACGAGTGTCTTTTATGTATCGTCTGGCCCGATGGAGCTTTTGATAGTGAACTTTTTTTTTGTAGAAGAATGCGTTTTTGCACCATAACCGCAGGCTAGCTAGACCTGCGGCCGTGTGTGGGACTCGAGACTACAGCGTCCACACCCACTAAACCTCCCCGGGTTTCACCTTCACACCCGATTGGGACGAACCGGTGCCAGCGTTGTGGCTATTGACCCTTCGGCACTCTCACAAACCAGACAAAACACAAAAGTAGTCACTATAATTTCACGCTGGTGTTATGTGAGAGAGTATTACTTCCCCGGACGAGCCGGCCCGTTCGTACTGTAAAACAGCATGGCTCTACCACTACTAAAAAGAAGATATTTGGATTTCCTTCTCGTACTTAAATAGTTAATAGATGAACCATCGGCATGTAGCGTCAGCAACATTTTCTCAGTAATTCAGTCGGCGATCGTACAACAAGATCATAAATAGGTCGTAACGCGGCCATCTTGGTTATATGCCTTGCGTGAAGCAAGTTCCTCGTTTATTGGCATGCCGGAACATCTTGTGGTGATGAGAGTGGTAAACATTGGCCTTTGGTTTTACGATCATACTCGCGGCCAATCTTACGATCAACCAACTACGCAGGATATAATATAGTGCACAAGTGAGCACAAGTACAGGTGCACTGCCCTATTCCCTCGCTCTCATAGCACGGTGGGACAGCAGTCTTACACGAACGAAGAGAGATCAGGCCCAGAACCAACGGCTTAATGCTTACCGAGAAACATGGCTGTTTTACACCGCCAACCGCCAGACTAACTGAGACTGAGTATTTTGAACAGAAAAACCCAATCACATTTTTATTGTTTCGATCCGGGATTTGAACCTTGGACCCCGACGATGTACGTAAGTTTTGAAATAATGTTTTGATGTTCGCCCCCGGGGGACAGTAGGACATATTTCCCAAAGTTGTGTTACAAGACAGTGTCCAGCAGATGCCAAGAGGGGATGGGCACCGGTCATGATCGGGGAATATTATTAATAAATATTTGATTAAAGTTTCCGCCTTTATGTACGTTGAAACTGTTTGTCTAAGCACCATTATAACGAGTACATACATACAATTGAAAAATAAATTTCTGATTAATTCTAAGTAATATAACTAAGACTTTTTTAAACTTAGACTCAGACTTTAGATCCCACAGGTTTTGCAGGGTATTTTTTACTTCTTGTTATTTTTTAAATGTTTTAATAATTTAATAAAAAATTGATACAATTTGTAAATAAATAAATAAACTTTTATTTCACAGAAAATACCAATGACTGGCGTGCAACTGCGCAGGATCGTGGCAAGTGGCGGAATATTGTATCGGAGGCCAAGACACACTTTAGGTCGCTGAGCCTTCGGAGTAAGTAAGTAAGTATTTCACTTATAATTATATGAGCTTATATATATATACTTAAGTGGTGGTGAAACCGACCCCTTGACTGTACAATATCGAAGCTTACTCCACCACAAATGATTTAATAAAAACTCTATATCTAAAACAGTATCAATTTCGAATCCCTCGCGATTTCAATGGATAATTAGGTTACACTTCCATTATCGGGCGAAAGTTGTCGGAATGAAAAAGGGTTATGGACCCCTAGAATTTTCCAATAAAATACTGAATATTTGGCGAGTTTGGTTGTTAAACCAGAATAAGCCTGTGCCTACATAGGTAGATTAATTTAGACGGATAGGAGCTTTGAAAAGAGTTAGATTAACTGTGAAATAAAATAAATTTAAAAATTTATGTGACTGACGACGATTTGGTGTTATGGCTAAGAAGTTGCCCATTACACTAGGGCCTTTGCCACACTCGACGGAAATTGCATTGCGGATCTTTCGCAACGGAACGTGAATACATGTAATTGCATATAAGTTACAAATAGCGGGCGCACTACGCAGAAGATTGGTCGCTCCGTCGCGCGGACAATAGCTATTTATGTATATGCAATTACATGCATTGGCGTTCCGTCGCGAAAGATCCGCGACGTGATTTCCGTCAAGTGTGCTTCGACTTCCGCTCAGTACAAACATTTGTGTGCATGAACATGAACATGTCTGTTTGTATCAGTCTGGGTGTTTCTATGTACATACAATATACAGGGTGTCCGAAAAAGAGCGTGCCAAACTTAAAAAGGTGATAGACTAATGGATGACCATTTATACAAAAAAAAAACACTAGTATCACCATTTCAGAGATACGATTTTTTTTCATGTTTATTTTAAAATCCCCAATTTTGAACCTACCTCTAGGTGCTGTGTGTAAAAATGAGCAGATATTTTTCTTATTCTTCTTGTCAAATATACTTTTACAATTTTTTTTTTTGTATTAATGGTCATCTATTAGTCTATCATCTCCTTGTTTGGCACGCTCTTTTTGGGACAGCCTGTATATGTATTTACAAAATAAAGTGTATGGGTATTTATCCGTTGTCTGTCACTCATAGCACAAACTAATGCTTAGTTTGGGGCTAGATGGCGCTGTGTGAATAATGCCAAAGCATATTTTTTATTCTTCACCGACATAAAAGACTCTCCCTTTCCGTAACGGAACCCACGACCAGTTCATTGGTTTTATTAATAGCTTAATTAAACACTCAAAATTCGGTAACTTGGCTAAACTTTGATCGTTACACGGCTATTGAAGTATCTAACTTGGTTAAAATTCGTTTTATTGAGCTATTTTAATGCTTCGGTTAAATTGTGATTAATAGCAATCCAGGTGTAAGCAGGTAATAAAACTCTTGAGTTACATTAAAATGTAATCTGAAAAAAATACTAATAGAGGTCCACAATTATATTTATTTATTACTAGCTGGCGCCCGCGTGGTTCCCGTTCCCGTAGGAATATCGAGATATCCTTTCTTAGCGGATGCCTACGTCATAACATCTACCTGCATGCCAAATTTCAGCCCGATGCGTCCAGTGGTTTGGGCTGTGCGTTGATAGATATCTATGTCAGTCAGTCAGTCAGTAAGTCAGTCAGTCAGTCAGTCAATCAGTCAGTCAGTCAGTCACCTTTGAGTTTTATATATATAGATTATTAAATAAAATAATATCATTGTTCCAAAGTAAACAAGTAAGTTGTTTTAGGAGAAGTAAAGTCATTGCCTTGTTAAAACCTGGTAAATCACCCGACGAAGCGGCCAGCTACAGGCCAATATCCCTGCTCTCCATACCATTCAAACTTTTAGAACGGATGATATACAACCGCATCTGCCCCATAGTGGACCCTTGCATACCACCTGAACAGGCCGGATTTAGGGGACACAGGAACTGTACTGACCAAGTCCTGGCTTTAACTTCATACATTGAGGCGGGCTTCCAGCATGGATTGAAGACGTTTGCGGCCTTTGTTGACCTAAGTTCGGCATACGACACGGTGTGGATTACAAGTCTACTTAATAAAGTTTCTAGCATAATCCCCTGTCGCAAAACTATTGCTTTACTTAAGTCTCTATTGGGGCCGCGATACATCAAGGTTTGTCTCGGCGAGAAGGAAAGTGCCTCCAGACTCCTTAAAAACGGACTCCCACAGGGTTCAGTTTTAGCTCCACTTTTATTCAACATCTATATACGCGACCTCCCTGAAACTACATCACTTAAATTCGCGTACGCCGATGACCTTGCACTGGCATACCAAACAAAATCTTTTGCGGAGGGGGAGAAAATTCTTGCCAGGGATCTTTCATTGATGGGTAGCTACTATCGAGAATGGCGTCTGTGCCCTAACCCGTCAAAGACTGAGGTATCTGCATTCCATCTTGCAAACCGTTTGGCAGACCGTAGGCTTCAGGTGGAATTTTGCGGAGAGCGAGTGAAACACAACTTCACTCCAAAATACTTAGGCGTCCTACTAGACCGGTCTCTGACGTACAAGCAACACCTGGAGGCAACGGCGCAAAAACTTAAGACCAGACTTAACTTGCTTAAGTCCTTAGCTGGCACAAGTTGGGGAGCCAACGCCTCTGTATTGCGCACATCTGCGATAGCTCTGATGTATTCCGTGGCAGAGTACTGTGCACCTGTATGGTACCGTAGCGCGCATACATACAAAGTAGATACCCAATTGCACGAAGCTATGCGAACCATCACAGGGCTAATTAAATCCACTCCTCTGCCATGGCTTCCTGTTCTGGCACACATTGCTCCCCCGGATATACGCAGGCGTCATGCAGCGGCGAACGAGTGGAAGAAGTGCTGGCAAGAAATAAATGGAGAGCCGATGCCAATCCGTGGGACACTTGACGGACTGCCTCCTGAGCGACTGCCTTCTAGATCCCCTATTTGGTTGGATAGTGCGCACCAGGAATATAACCCTCAAAGCGAGTGGCGTAAATCCTGGGAAAGTTTCCAGCACGACCCGTGGAAGGGACTGATACCGGACCCTACTGTCAAACCTGCTGGTTTTGACAGTAGTCGTACTGTATGGACGAGGGTTAATCGGTTCAGAACCGGCCACGGGAAATGTAACTACCACCTCCATAAATGGGGTCTCCGAGATGGCCCGGATTGCGACTGTGGGGCTCCAATCCAAACAATGACCCATATTGTTGAGGAATGCCCTCTCCGTCGTTTTTCTGGTGGTATGCGTGAGCTCCATAACCTTACGCCGGCGGCAGTGGACTGGTTGCGGCAACTCGACATAGATGTTTGAGGATTCATGTGGAAGCCATACGAAATGATGATGATTGTTCCAAACTTTTATTGTGTTTGCGAAGCACACATTTTTAACATAATCTCAACAATTTGGAAATAAAATGCTAGAAAAGTTTTGAAATATTATTTTCCGTACAAATTTCCCCTTTGATATTTGATTTCCCTTGGGCTGGTCTAGTTTGGAGGCACATCTACTCTGTATGCTGGCTGCTGGGAGGCTTGACCTTTAAAATTCATGTCTTTCGTTATCTTGGGAATAATATAAAAACAAATAAATAATTTAATATCTCTGGACATTATTCACACAGCGCTTTCTAGGCCCAAACTGTGCATTAGCTTGTGCTATGGGTGCTAGACAACAGATAATCATTACTTATATACTTTTTTTGTAAATAGATACATATTATACATACAAACACCCAGACCGATAAAAACAGACATGTTCATGCACACAAATGTTTGTACCGTGCGGGCATCGAACCCGCGACCTCTGGTGTAATAGCCGACTTCTCGACAATTACACCAAATGGCTCGTCAAATAAAATAATATCATTGTTTCAAATTTCTTATATTGTGTTTGCGAAGCACACCTTTTTAACATATCTCAACAATTTGGAAATAAACGCTAGAAAACTTTTGAAATATATTTTCCGTATAAATTTCCCCTTTGATATTTGATTTCCCTTGGGTTGGTCTAGTTTGGAGGCACATCTACTCTATATGCTGGCTGCTGGAAGGCTTGACCCTTAAAATTCATGTCTATTCGTTATCTTGGGAATAATATTCAAAAACAAATGAATAAATATCTCTGGACATTATTTACACAGCGCCATCTAGCCCCAAACTATGCATTAGCTTGTGCTATGGGTGCTAGACAACAGATAATCATTACTTATATACTTTTTTTTTGTAAATAGATACATATTATACATACAAAGACCCAGACCGATAAAAACAGACATGTTCATGCACACAAATGTTTGTACCGTGCGGGGATGGAACTCGCGCCCTTTGGTGTAATAGCCGACTTCTCGACCATTACACCAAATGGCTCGTCAATAAACATTGCTAATACCCTTTTTTTTGTAAATACATACATATTATACATAGAAACACCCAGACACAACAGACATGTTTAGTTTGCACACAAATGTTTGTACCAGCTAAGCATAGCTTGTACTAGGCTGGCAGATTACGGATTTTTTTGTAAATACATAATATAGGTACATAAAAACACTTAGACCGATACAGGTCTCACTGATTAGCCTGTGATTATGACGATTAAAATAATTATCCACTGTTATAGCCCGATCATTAAAATACAAAACTTCGCCATACTCCGGAAAAATATTGGACTAATTTCTTCAAGTGGCAACAATCAAATAAAAGAAACAATAAAATATCATTCATTATTGCTGTCTGCCAAAGTTTGATATCCATTGTCAACCGTGCTTGGATATTGTGAGTTATTTGTGAGTATAACCATAGCAACCAAGTGTTGCTATAACCATAGCTAATGTGGCGGCTCCAGAGCAGGTTTTTTATTTTCTTGGTCAGGGTTTAAAAAAGTATGCCCTGACTCGATCGAGACAGAACATTCAAAGAAAATACGTATGTCAAACAAAAGTAAGGACATAAAAAATACAACTCACGTACAAAATAATGCGATTAATTGTACATTACGTTGACATGTTGTGTAATATTTCTGGCATCGGCTTTTACGCACGTAGTGAGCGGCAAATGACCGGTTAATAGATTTAGCGGAGAAGGCTGACACGAGCAAGCTTTATCAATAAATACGGAGAATCTGTTACTACAAAATGATGGGCTGACACTGTGTGATAAGTTCCTGATAATGTTTCTTAAAGATTACTGAGATGATTAATTCCTGGTTTTATCACTGCCGCAGTCAAATCAGAATTTATCGATGACATTCTCGCGAACTATATTTAAATCTAAAGTTTGTAGCGGCTATCGGAATGTTTTACATACGACAGACGGACAACAGTGCACGTGTAAACATTGGCTTCGAGACTCGTCACTCGCACATCACTGAGATAGCCAATCAGATATTCGATCCTGCGTCGCGCTAGCAGAGTGATTCTCCTGGCTAGCATATACAACACACCAAAACGATACATTGGGCCGCGGTCCCCGAGCACAGACACCTAGCTCGGAGGAAGATCTTCCCTTTTCGTTGACGTCATGATACGTGACCTTCATACGTCACATTAGTGACCCCGACATCTTCATACGTCACAAGGTTATTACAATTTTATGGTACCGAATACACCTTGAGAGAAGATGTCTGACAAAGTTTTAATTAATACAGCGTAAAAGCTTTGATAACACTTGAAACATCATCAGTAAGCAGCCACTGCGCGGCGGCCTATTCCATTGAGGGTTACTTCATCAGGTAGCGTCACTCAATGTGCTGCCAGACTGTAGACTCCTCTGATCTTTGAGCCTTCATTTCAAGTATACTGGCTCCCACATTAGGCTTCATGTAGACGACGCCGGGACCGGACCGGCGCCGGAACGGATGTTTGTGTATACGAATGAAAACCGCGCCTGAGCCGGACCGGAGCTGGACCGACACCGCGTGTTCTATTTTGATCCGATTACAGTTCAGTAAAGCATTGCCAACGCAACTGTAAGTAAAGACGTCTGCATTTCATTTTAAAATTATTATATTTTACAATGTTAGCTTTAGCAAATAAAATTAAAGTGTTACTTATGTATTTAATATATAAATGAAGACGGAAACAAATTAATAAACGTAAGAGACAATTTTGGGTACACCCTGTCTTAGCCTGCAGAGAAGACAAAGGAGAATTCCACGTGTTTTTTGAAGAAATAAGAAAATATGAGTAAGTAAGTAAGTAAGTAAGTAAGTAAGTAAAATATTTATTGCATAAAACTGTGTACAAATAGGTGTTACAAATAGGGTAGAAACAACAGTTTGTCCATTTCGGACGTACAATATTGGATTATTTACATAATATTTATGTTCTATTACATATCTCATGTAATAATTATCTAAGCTACAGGTAGCTAATGATTACAGCGTAAAGTACTCCTCTAAATTATACAAACATTTATTTATTAGCCACTGCTTTAAGGCTTTCTTAAATCTAGGACCCTCTAGTGATTTGAGAGACTCAGGCAATTTATTAAAAAATTTTACTCCAGTTACATACGTGCTTTTACTATAGATGTAACTTGAAGATCTTACAACACACAAGTCATGTTCATATTTGGATCTTAAATTTTTCTTAATCTGGCTTTTTTTGGAAAAAATATCTTTATTTTCTTTTATGAATAGACATATTTCTAATATGTAAATAGAAGTTACTGTCAGATAATTAAATTGTTTAAATACACTTCTTAATGTATCATATTTATTTATATTGTACATGACCCGTAAACATTTTTTTAACCGACTTCAAAAAAGGAGGAGGTTCTATGTTCGACTGTATGTATTTTTTTTTTTTTTTTTTTTTTTTTATGTATGTCCGTCGATTTCTCCGTCAATTGTGGACCGATTTGAATAATTCTTTTTTTATTTGAAAGTGCATAGTTCCGAGGTGGTCCCATTGTCACCATGTCAGTATCTGATGATGGGATCCCGGGAAAATCAAGGGCAAACCTCAAATTTTATAGGCGCACACTACGCGTTACTTGTTTTTTCTGAAGCCATTTAAGTTTTTGCGTCCTATAGACATCACTTTATGTTGATGAGCTGATGATGGAAGGTACAACTCCTTAACGGTTAGGAGTTAGGGGATAATTCTTTCAGTATTGTAAGAATATGTGGACCGTTATTTGTATTTCATGTACTTTTGCAGCTAAGCTGATGATGGAAGGTACAACTCCTTAACGGTTAGGAGTTAGGGGATAATTATTTCAGTGTTGTAGGAATATGTGGACCGTTAGTTGTATTTCATGTACTTTTGCAGCTAAGCTGATGATGGAAGGTACAACTATGATGATGGAAGCTAAAGGGTACGACTTCTTAATTCTTATGTCCCTCTTGCGGGCTGCATCTTTAGTTGGTCTACTGAATGGTGCTGAACACTTAATGAATACCTAATATTGTCAAATAATACAATTCTACTATTTTACTCGTATTTTCGTTATCAATATTATGAGAGAGTTTAACTCACTCCTACGTATTATTCACACTAAAAATAGAAAAATAAACAAACTTTTTAAAAAAAAAATTAAACCGACTTCAAAAAAAAAACAAAAAAAAAACTACCTAAAAACACTGAAAAGCAAAAAATAATTTTAATAAGACATTCATCAAATGCGCTTATTGTCTAAGCCTATTAATAACATTAAATTGTATTTACGTGCTAGGTAGGTACCTACTAATCTGTTTGAAGTCGGTGCCAAGCCAAAGGTAATGAAAAATGATACATACCTAATAATTTATGTATTATACAGGGTTACAAATAATCCGCGGACGTAGGTACGTAGTCTGGGTACCTACTATTTGGCTTGGCACCGACTTCAAACAGATTAGTAGGTACCTACCTAGCACGTAAATACAATTTAATGTTATTAATAGGCTTAGACAATAAGCGCATTTGATGAATGTCTTATTAAAATTATTTTTTGCTTTTCAGTGTTTTTAGGTAGTTTTTTTTTTGTTTTTTTTTTGAAGTCGGTTTTTTGAAGTTGGAAAACAGATTGAACATTTACGGAGTTTCCCCAAAAAATTATGCCATATGTGAGAATTGGATATATATAGCCATAGTATGCATTGCGTACCACTTCTATCGAGGTAATGTGTTTTAAAATGGACAAAGCATAGCAGCAGCTTGATATTTTTTTATTAATTACTTCTACATGTGCTTTCCAATTCATATTTGAATCTATGGTTATACCTAAAAATTTTGTGTTAGGGACCACTTCGATTACTGTTTTATCTACAACAATATTAATATCTTGAGAAACTTTTTTGTAGTTTTTGAATTCCACTAGTTTGGTTTTAACTAAATTAACCTTGAGATTTAAAGAATTAAGCCAATTCACTACATGATTCAATGTGTTTCTTATACTGTTATCAAGGTTATCATTTGCTCTATCTTCGGATATAAGAATAGAAGCGTCGTAAACATGACACATAATTTATCTGTGATTAAAGGCAGTTCATTTATGTAAATGAGGAAAAACAGCGGTCCCAGAATACTGCCTTGCGGTAGATCTAGGTTTGTTTTTTTGAAATTAGACTGGACCTGTGTATTGATTTTCAAATTTTTATCATAAGAGTCTAATATTATTGCTTGCAAACTATTTTTCAAATATGAATCCATTAGCTTCAAAGCAGTCCCACGAATTCCAATGTGTTCAAGCTGTCTTAATTATGAAGAAAAGTTTTCAGAATATCTCAGAATGAATGTACAAACTTTTGATAAATTGCTTAACATATTGCACTAAATTAATAAATAACTCATGATCGAACTCTTCCATTTTAATAATATTTAATTTCAAGGCACATGTGAACACTAGCCTAAGCGCATTGATACTCAGGATCGTGCAGTGTACACAAAATGGCGGCACAGCGTCGGTCCGGCGCCGGTCCGGCTCCGGTCCGGCTCAGGCGCGGTTTTCATTCGTATACACAAACATCCGTTCCGGCGCCGGTCCGGTCCCGGCGTCGTCTACATGAAGCCGATTGCCGGAACACAGCCTGTATTGTTTTTAGACATTTCACACGGGATCTTTAACTGATCGAGAATTGCAGGCAGTGGTTTTTAATGGTCGAGAATGGGTTTAATTACACTACTTAGATATTTTTCACAACATCCGCCTTTATGCATGCAGAGTGAAATGACACCCGCCTTCTCGAGATAATTAGTGCCTGAGGCTGGAGAGGAAATGCTCGGTAAGTAGGGGAATTAAGTTCAAGGTGTTCCTTTAAGTGGCACACTCCATTCTAAGTGCTCCAACGATATTATATAGTTTAAGATCCCACTGCTCGATTCTGCAGGTATCTGTTTTTTGATACAATTAATTTCAAATGAATCTTCTTCTTTTCGTGTCGATGGCAAATACAAATAAACAAATTAAATAAAATTGGCCTAGTACTCGGCGACCCGTATCGTATTATCTGAAGCACTCATCAGTTCACCCTGTGTACAGTTGACAGGACACATTAGGCAAGAAATCAAGTGCAGCATTGACTGAGGCGAGAAACCACATTCTCTTCGGTATACCCCACAAAAATTAGATTTCTGTGGTATACCCCCACCTTGACCTGTTTTCCTTGCTTCGGCCAACTTGGGTTCGAAGTCTATTCAGAGATTTAAAGCCTTCAGATGGTCTGCCTTGGTCTACCTGGAAATCTCTCTTTAAATGAATGTTAAGGTTGCCTACTGGCAATGGATTAGGGATAGGTTGCCTATAAAAAAATTAGCCACAATTACCTGTGATTAATTTGGTATAATTAATTCGCTAATATAACTTGCAACTATATGTTTGTTTAATGAATTTTACGACATTTGAAAGATAATAATGTGACAACACAAAAATTGAAAAAAAAAATGATTGCCTAAAAATGGTAGCAGAATAGGATAACAGAAACAGAAGCCCGTGTAAAGGCAGACTCTTAAAACAAAATCCTCTTAAATGAAGTCCACCAACATTTCGCAGTCGTATTCTAGCACGAACCACTGGCCAAATACAAAAAATGATTGCTCCGTTGTTGGCGGATTGAATGGCAACTCTGCTGGCGTATTTTATTCCATCCTTTTCTAGTAAATAGGGATTTCTGCCGTTTGTCGTACTGCGGGGATTTATAGGCGATTTGCACACCAAGCACAGAGAAAAACTATTTTTTTTATCTTTTTATAAAAAAGCGGGCAGATGAGCTTGCGTCACACGTGATGGTAAGTGACTACCGTCCCCCATAGACATAGCAACACCGGAGGAATCTAAAATGCGCTGCCGGCCTTTTAGGAAGGAATGCGCTCATTTCTTCAAGATTTACAAGTCGTATCGGTTTGGAAATAATAGTGTAACTGACCGAAATAGTTTAGTAGTATCAGACTATTAATATCCCACTGCAAGTCAAAGGCCTCCATCTTCTTATCCATCACTTTTCGACCCGGGAATGGAACCCAGGACCTCGAGATCAAAAGTCTTTACTAAACCACTATTGGTATAAGCGTTCTTACATAATAGTGTCCTGGATGAAATTACTCAAATCCCTTTTTGTAAATACGTAAATATTATTTATTTATATAGAAACACCTGTTTGATTTACAAAAAGCTCTACCACTAACCAGAACCAAGGCGGACATCAAACCCCCGCCTTCTTTTATACTCTAGCGCCTTAGCCTTCTAACCTATATCCATCAGAGTAGATTTTCGCCTCCGACGTTGTTTTTGTCTAACTTAATATCTCTCAAAATATAGTCTCCTCTGTGTGTCAGTACGTTGGATGTTTTACTGTGACCACAACGCGTTGTGAGCTATTTTTCCGCTCAATGAGAGTTTTTGATTTTTGAGCGCAACAATACATTATATTAAAGGCACATCTCTTGGTGTACCAATGAACTAACGGTATTATTGTAAAAGGGTATCTTGTAGAGTGTCAATAGGCCTATAGACCAATTTGCAAAGGGTGATAGGTGGCCAATAGCAAATCGATTTAGATGGGCGAATTTCCTTAGCATATAAACATTCACCGGACATTTTGACGTAGTTATGGTACAATATGTAAGGTTTTATAGCAGACCTTTTTTGCAGGGGTATTTTTTTCTTTCCGTAAAAATATTTGCATTCATTATTTCGGTATTTACTATGGTTAGACCGACAGTGTTGTTTCCGTCAAGAACTTATCAACAGCGGTGAAACTTGCTCTGAATGCAAATCTAGCTATACATATATGGGATTAAGCCATTGGATCATCATCATCATCAGCCTATATACGTTTCCACTGCTGGGATACAATCCTTATCTCAATTGTGAGATCGGGCCCAGTGCGGGTTGGTAGAGGGGTGCGTAAGGCAAGTGACCAACCTTAATGTCATATGTTATCAAGCCGTCAAATGGCCTCTGACTAAGCTTTACGACTAATACATAATATAGTAAATATCAGCCCGGACCAACAGCTTAACGTGCCTTCCGAAGCACGGAGACGCTCGAAATAAGCCATCGGATAATAATAAAAATAAAAAATAACTAAGTATATCTGGAAATGAAGCATGCAGCGCCAAATCAAGCATAGCCTGTGCAATTGCTGCCAGGCTAAAGACACAGTCTATCTGTTGTCTTTAGCCTGGCACCATTACCTACTTAAGTTTTTTGGTAAATACATTATGATTAGGTATATGTAGAAACAACCAGACGAAACCGAGAGACATGTTTCAGCATACAAATATTTGTACCGTGATTGAACCCACGACCTCTGGTGTAATAGCTGACTATTAAATCATTACCTACACCTAATCAATCGTAAAATAAAACACGCTTAAATACGAACCACTCAGACTAATTAATAATTTTTATTCTATGTGGAACTAGCTCGAAACCACTAACTGTTTTCGCGATAAACAAACCATTACCCGAGCTCAATCCCCATAAAAAGGCCAATCAAATAAAGGCCGAATCAGGAAAACTAAGCGCAATAATTGCCAGAGAGTGTCGGGACACACATCTCGACGAACCATCCAATCCTAGTATTAGCTAATTAACAAAATGGCGCAGGACTGTTTACCCACCTAATCATTCTTATCTCCGAGTTAAGTCGTTTCGCCAAATTACTACGAAAAGAGCACTAATATTGTATTCTAAGATAAATCCTTCGCGTAATGTCCATAATTAACATCAATTTAGATATATTTGATGTAGAGTTGCCTAATGTTTGGTTGCTGCTACCTTTTTTTGTGGGATGTCTAACTGACAATTAATCTTGAAAAAACAGACACATTTACCATTTAGTCTACAGGACGCTTCGATCACTAAGATAGAAAAATGATAAAAAAATGATTTTACGATGATTTCTTAATAAAAGTGATAATAATTAATTAATAATAATATTAATTATCCAAAATATGAAACTCCATCCCTTTTTTTGCGTCATGGATGGGTGATTTCTGCACTTTTTATAGGAGCACCTAGGCATGTTTACCGTCGGAGCGTTCGAATGCTTCTAAGTGAAAAGTCCACCTAAATGTTGAATTAGGAGCTCTTTCGGTGAGGACACTTTTGGCCGCTGATTGTGTATCTAGTTCTTTATTAGTGATCGATGACAGGACGTGTAAAAATTTTAAAAATTGTTAACATCATTAATGTAACTACAGGCCAAACAAACAGACAAATCTTTCCTCTTTATTATATTAGTAAAGATTGTGTCATTGTGTCTACGTTTGTGAGTGTGTTTGCGTTTTTGTCTGTGATCGTGCTTGCTGCTGTTGATTTATGATCGTTTAGTGAATGTTTATTATAAATGATGAACAAACAAGTTACAAAAAATTAAATTTTTTTGAACAAAAGAAATATTTTTTATTGTAAAATGAAGAAGTCTAAGGCGCTGAGCACACGACGGCGCGGGCAGGGGCGGTCAATTTGTCCGCAAAAGATAGCGCAAAGGGTAACCTATACTACCAACGCACACGAAAGACAAAAAGACCGCGCCGCAGATGCCCGGCGGGCACTGGGCGGCGCGGCATGTCCGTGGCTGCCCGCCATGGATCGCACAAACCAGTTTGTATTAAGTAACGCAGACGGCGGCGCGGCGCGGCGCGTTTCACTAAGGTCCTTTTCACTAGAACGAACGTCGTGAACTAACTGCCTTTGTCCCTCGTGTGCTTTGGGTTCGCGGCGCGGGCAGTCGCGGGCATCGGCGCGGGCAGACGCGGACTTTATTACTTCGCGGTCAAAAAGACCGCGCCGCGCCTTCGTGTGCTCAGCGCCTTAATAGCTATACTTCGCCACTGATAAAACAATATCTCCATGCCACAGTTCACTCGAGGCAGCGTATCTCATTAGTGAGGGATTGATTTATAACCAAGCCTGTAGAAAATGTAGGCATGAGGCTATAATATTTACGACCTTATTGTAAGCCTTTGCTGGTGCAGCGTTTGTGCTCGGCTCCTACAAAATGTATTGATGGCTTTAAGAACCAAAATGGCTTGCGCTTTGAGCGTACGAAGGAGTTTTTTAAAACAAAAGAAATTGTAATCGTTTGAAAATGTTCCCAAAATCATAAGACTAAATATTTTTTTCTTTCTACTTAGTATTTTTTTTTTATGAATCCGTTTTGTTTTGATTTTTTTAAACGCCATTTGAACCGATTTTAATGAAATTTGTTACAGACATCAGTTCCTACGGGATAACAATAGAAGTGTTTTTTGGGCTTCTTTCATCTTGCAACTTAACGTCGTAATTTTTGGTACGGTGGTCCTTTGGGATTATGAAAGTAGCATAAGCAACTTTTTTCCCAGAAAAATATTAAATTTCTGTGGGATAACAATGTATAGTCTACGCAGTTGAAGCCAAAAGCGTAAGGCAAGTTATATAATATCTATATAAACGCCTAGACCAATACAGACATTCTTGCACGCAAATGTTTATACTTTTCAGAGATCGGGCAGAATGACGTCACGCCTAACCGAAAAAGTTCCGTGATGACGTCACTCGCGTTTCAACCCTTCCTTTACTTTTTACGACCAATAAAAACTTAGCTTACGTCAGTTTGTGTTCACAAACCGCGCATCAGTAATTTTGTGGATGTTGTTTGGAAAGATCATTAAATGACTGTTTTATTGACAATCTTTCACGGCTGAATTGGTGATATGCAATAATATAACAATGTTATAAGTGACGTTGCCAATGGCTTTGAAATGTTTGTATTTATGTATTTAAAAAAATCGTCAAATTATTCCTGGACATTATTCACACAGCGCCATCTAGCCCCAAACTAAGCATTAGCTTGTGCTATGGTATGGGTGCCACAGACAACGGATAAACATTACTTATATATTTTTTTTTTGTGAATATATTATACATAGAAACACCCAGACCGATACAAACAGACATGTTCATGCACACAAATGTTTGTACCGTGCGGGGATCGAACCCGCGACCTCTGGTGTAATAGCCGACTTCTCGACCATTACACTAAATGGCTCGTCGAAATATTTAAAACATTCATTTACTCGTACAATCTTAATTTGAATAGGTACTTTTTCTAAATTAAACACGTTTATAAGTCAAGTCTAAGTATTTAATTTAATTATAACAATAAGTTAATAACAATAATGTTCAACAAAGGATATACAAGTAAGTACCTAGTACAGGCATCAGCAAACTTGTTAAATATCGGGTGGGGATTGCGCAGGACACGAATTTTGACATGCCTGCGTGCTATTGATCACGCGCAAGTGAATTTTGCGCGAACTTTCCCCCTCTTGAGACGTACCTACATACGAGAAAAGAATTATCGTTTCACTGTCAACCCTATATCTAACCAAATCGCTATGCAAGCAAATTCCAACCAATTCAAAGCGATTTTGAAATTACACATTCGGAAAAATCAACAAACCAGCCTTTGAAATTTTAGCGAGTTAGCGATGTTTCGGGTAAATTGTGGAAAATTTAGGGGAATACGGAGGAGAGAGGGGAGGAGGGAAAGGGGGTTCCGGCCCTCGGGCAATCTCATTCATCTAACGAAGCGTAATTTTGTTGTATAATAGCTAACTTATCAGTCTTCTGTGAAGATCGTACTTCCTCGATCGAACCGGTTTATTTTGATTAACAGATATAAATTTCTAACTGCGCGGTGAAAGAAAACTTCATGAAGAAACTTGCAGTCAAATGGTGTAGCCACACTTGAGCTCTATGATAATACGCTCAGCGTATTACGCTGGAGTGGCTATAGACATTGAAATGACAGCTATCAGCACTATTATTAATTCCAAGTACACTAATTACTGCTCTCAGCGCCAATATGGCGATTTTCAAATCGGATCAAATATTTGGTACTAATCGCCTATCCAGTTGTGTATGGAAATCAGTGTGTAGCCATGATCCGATTGGTCTAATTTTTCTGTTTCAGAGGTCAATGGCAGTCATTATAACGTTAATGATTGCCAAATCCGGGATTATGTGGTAAGATTGCCCTAACTATACTTCATTTTATTTAGCACTAGCGGTCGCCCTTGCGTTTTCACCCGCGCGTAATTTCCTTTTTCAACTATCCCCCCTTTCCCCCACGCTGTCCCCCTTCCCCCATCCTATCCCCCCTTACCCCATCAGAGTATCCTATGTCCGTCTCCTGGTTCTAAGCTACCTCTCTACCACTTTTCAGCCAAATCGGTTCATTCGTTCTTGAGTTAAGTGTAACACTGATACTGAATCGATTTGAAAAAATCTTTCACTGTTGGAAAGCTACATATCCCCGGGGGGCCAAGGGTACCTACTTTTTATCTTGGAAATGTGGGTAAAGGGGGGATATTTGAAAAAAGGGCCGCTAGTATGTAAATAAAAAGAGAGTTTCCTCTCTTCCATTCTATATCTGAATATTGAAAAGTACCGACGTGAAACTTTTGTTGGTTCAATTTGAAATGTAAATCCGTGTATGTTAATTTAGAATTTAATGTTCCTACCGAGTTCTTCAGGAATAATAGCAGCAAAAATAAGCAAAATCATATTCATTTATCATACCAGTTGAAATAAAGATTATTGAACCTTACGTACTATGTCAATATTTATTACAAATATTAACATAGTACGTACGTAATTAGTACGGACGGCAGCAGATCAACCTACCCTCATCTGTCAAAAAATCTCAATGGAAAGAGAACTCTATTTGAAGTGAATAAACCTGAAAATTGCTTGTAGAAAGACAGATTAAGGTAGTCTGATGAGCTGGTGCCTGTACATAATATTATGCTTTATAAGGAGCTAACTGGCCAGAAACTTCTAATCGATAAAATTTGTACTAATTTTTTCAGCACAATCTATGAATCTACCTTCTATTACTAAGCCAGACAGTTTTCTGTATAAGATTAGAACTTTAAATTATTTTAAGAATAGATCCAGTACCAGCCGACTAGTTTCAAAGGTGACACCTGTTGACAAGTATTATAAATGTGGCAAACATCTTCTCACTTAGGGTTCGGCCTCGAATTTCGCGGCAGCGGCGCGGCGCACATGCGGTCACCGCTTGACGCGGGCCGTCAAGAGCGGTAAGATGCTGTCAAGCGGTGATTCCCAGTGCGCCTGCGTGCGCACTGCGCCCCGCTGTATTCGAGAACGGGTCTACGGGATTCCATAAAAAACACCCCGGTGCCCGCGAAATTCGCGAAATAGCCATACTAGAGGGAATGAATGAATCTCTATACGCCTTAATTTAAAAAAGATTTTAGGATGTAGAGTGGTATTATTTAACTTTATAAATTTATAAATTTATTTAAAAGTAAAATATGTGTCCATTTAAATTTTGTGTTGAGTGTTTCTAGGAAATCTGGTGTAGACGTTTTAAGTGCGTGTTCACGTAGAACCGCGCGGGCTCAGCGGCGAGTGCAGTGCAGGCGCGGAGACGTGGCGAGTTCGTGTTCAAGCGATGTCCTAGGTGAGCGACAGGAAGCGACAATATCGATTCGACGCGATGCGACGTCAAGCGACCAATACTTAACGCGCCTTGGGTCCTACCCTACGTCATCCGAGTAACTGTTTAATATCTGTGTCCGAGGCCCGTGAGAGCGACAAACGCGTCAAATGCAGCGGATTCGCTTCTATTTCAGTTCAGTACTGTTTAGTAATGATAAGTATACGTAAGTAGTCCGCATTCGTCGCAAACTCACTAACGCGACAACGTAGGACACTATCGCGTTTGTCGTTCACCTAGGACAACGAGTCATATTGGCCGCCAGGCGTTTGCGCGAGTGTGACGTGTTGTCAGAGATAGTAAACATAGACGATGATTTTTTATTTATAATGGAGTAGGAAATAAAATACCTACCGACACTGAGACTTTATTAAAAGACAAATCATTATTCTCAATTCCCAAGAGCTTAAAGGTCTCATGAGGTCGTTTTCTAAAGACTTTCTTTTATAATCCTATTCTATTTTTGTGGTAACAGATGAGTTTTCATTTGTTGTGGTAACAGATGAGGTCTCAGAGCTGTCATAAATCATTTTATCTTTCTTTCAACGCCAAACCATTGTTAAATTAACTGCTTCCTCAGATGTCTTTGAAGAAATATAATTTTGTTTTAGGAGTCATTCGTACTTATATTCCACTATCATTTTGCCCCTGGCCCACGTGCAATACCTACCCAAAGTTTTTTTTCGGGATAAAAAGTAACATTTGTCACTATGCTCCGTGAATGAAAGACAAACAACATAAAAATCACTTCAGTGGAAGGCATTAAAGCGTCACAAAAAGAGAGAGGTACTTTGGCATTTTTTATATTAGTGTAGATTCATAACAGTAATAATATTTTAATTTCGAAAGTACATGATGCTTTACTACATGTACGGATGTATAATTATTAGTTCATATAATATGACATCTGTTACCGTAATATTAATTGTACCATGTTAAGCTTCCCTGTGACAATGATTAATTTATTCTAATAAGATCATTTAATTAAATCCCACGTCTGAATTTTAGCGGTTATGATAGCTGCTGGGGCAGAAAAGTCTCTGATTGGAGGTAATTTAAGAATGTAGGGAACCCGAATGCGGGTATTGCTAATAGAAGCGCATTTCGGGAAAATGCAGGTCATGCTTGTAGAAGTGTAATGCGGGAGAGCAAATGCAGGCAAGCGGTTGTGGTATAGCCAAACTATTTTACAGTACGAATGGGCCGGCTCGTCCGGGGTAGTACCACCCTCTCACATAACACCAGCTTGAAATAACAGTAATACTATTGTGTTTCGTCTGGTTTGTGAGAGTGCCTGAGGCTCAACCCCCTCCCCCCGTCCTCCCACGCATCAGCGATTACTCTGGTGTTGCAGATGTCCATGTGCGGCGGTGATTGCTTACCAGTCTGACTGGCTTCTTGTTTTTTAAGCATGTTTTGGGATATCGCTGGCCCCAAACTTAGTTAAGGCTAGATGATGCTTTTTGTTTTGTGGATAGATGGATGAGACATAATGTTCCTATTTACGCATAAAAACAGTTGGACCAAACTGTCGCATTGACATTTATTGGTTAAATCAAGCTCTATAAATTCGCTTAAACAAACAATTTCTGTGATTCCATTTGAGATCCAATGCAAACACATTGACGCAGCCCTCAAATAGAGTAAAGCTAACTAACCGTATTTGGTTTTGCCGATATATGTAGAGTCAACAGCACATCACGGTATACACTTGCAGTTCGAAAATAGCGCTTATGCCCCCGACATAAGAGCGGTACAAAGTCCAAAGTGTTACGTCTGACGTGCTTTTATTGACTGTACTACAAATTATATTATCCTTCTGCCTGCAGCATTGCCCATTACTACATATAAACGCTTGTGTGGATTATACGATAACATCTCGCGGGGCTTCTGGGTTCGAATCCAGGTTCGGCCCAAAAAAATGGTTATTCACACAGCACAATCTAAAGCTAGCAAGCCCCAAACTAAGCATTAGCTTGTGCTATGGGTGCCAGACAACGGAATAAACATTGTTGTAAATACATACAATATTATTATACATAGAAAGACCTAGACCGATACAAACAGACATGTTCATGCACATATTTGTACCTTTGTATTTGCTTTGTGGTTTGTTCCGTGCGGGAATCGAACCCGCGACCTTTGGTGTAATAGCCGATTTCTCGACCATTACACCAAATGGCTCTCAACTCGGTCCGTCGGTCGTCAATTTCGGTTATCCCATGGGAACTTATCATTATTCCGTAATAATGAGTAGCTTATTTACTTTGTCAAGGTTTAGTATATGTTTGTAATTTCATTTCTTACTTGAGGTCATAGCCATTATTATTTCACGCTGGCGTTATGTGAGAGGGTGGTACTTCCCCGGTCAAACTGGCCCATTCGTACTGTAAAACAGCATGGCTCTACCACTACTATACACACGACTAGTAGGCCGTCGGAAATAGACATTTAATTCGAAAAGTGTGATGTAGTTCTGCATTTTTGATATGTTGTATGGGTCTATTAGGGTAGTGTGAATTCCAATTTGCAACTTCGGAATACCTGTGGAAACTGAGAAAACCGAGAAAAACTTCGAAATTTTGGGACTTTTTTTACTATTTGCTCTCCAGGGCCTAAACTATGCATTTTTTGTGAACGATGTTCTCTACACTCATAAACTGTATTAAATTACCTATAACTGGAGGCCAATCGCAGGTTTATTGACCTTATAGGAGCCAAGCTATGGCACTTCGAAGATGACCAATATTTCTCGAAAATAGAAAATTTCAGGTTTTTCTTACTTATTTCGCGAAAAATTGGCAAAACCACTAGCCCCACGAAGAAAGGTCATTAAAAATATTTTGTAGTACATTTATTTAACTTTTATTAACGCCCAAAACGAAGTCTGAGGGATTAGTAGTTTACTCACAATCTCAAAAAATCGAATAGAAGGAAAAATGGGTTATAAGCAGTCGGATAAAGACATTAAATTCGCAAAGCGTGATGTAGTTCTGCATTTTTGGTATGTTGTAAGGGTCTTTTAGGGTAGTGTGAATTCCAATTTGCAACTTCGGGAAACCTGTGCAAACTGAGAAAATCGAGAAAATCTTCGAAATTTTGGACATTTTTTCACTATTTGCTCTCCAGAGCCAAAACTATGCTTTTATTGCGAATGATGTTTTTACACTTATAAACTGTATGAAATCACTTGCAATTTGAGTCTAAAAGCAGCGCTATTGACTCCATAGGAACCAAGCTATGGCACTTTGAAGATCACTAATATTTGTCGAAATAAGAAATTTTCAAGATACTCCCACTTATCTCGTGAAATATTGGCAAAACCACTTGGCCTATGAAGAAAAGTCACTGAAAATATTTTTTTGTATATTGTAAGGGTCTATTAGGGTAGTGTGAATTCCAATTTGCAACTTAGGAAAACCTGTGGAAACTGAGAAAATCAAGAAAATCTTCGACAAATTTTGGGACTTTTTTCACTATTTGCTCTCCAGGGCCAAAACTATGCTTTTATTGCGAATGATGTTTTCTACACTTATAAACTGTATTAAATTACTTGCAATTTGAGCCTAATAGTAGCGCTATTGACTCCTTAGGAGCCAAGCTATGACACTTTGAAGATGACCAATATTTGTCCAAATAAGAAATTTTCAGGATACTCCCACTTATTTCGTGAAATATTGGCAAAACCACTTGGCCTATGAAGAAAGGTCACTTAAAATATTTTGTAGTACATTTATTTAACTTTTATTAGAGCACAAAACGAAGTCTGTGAGACTAACTGTTCCCTCACAATATCAAAAACACGAAAAGAAGGTAAAATAGGTTATAGAAACAAAAGACTATATTGGGTTATTGGAAATTAGACAGGAATGTTATAAATAGTAGTGGGTTGAGGTCATTTGCGATCGTTTAGGCTCGCTTGAAGTCGCTCGTTTGATTTGAAAAACATAAAATCTATTATGATTAACCGAAAAAACTAAAGAAAAAACTCGTCTAAGAACTGTTCTTAGTCAATCGTCGTTTTTTCTTTCATCAGGACGATTTTCATTTTGAGGAAGATGTAAAATACAATAAACATAAGCCCGAAGGCATTATTGGATAGTAAATGGGAGTTTTAGCCAGATTACACTGTTACCGCCTTCACCGCGTGGAGGTAGGTACTCCCAGCTTATGTTATTGATATTTGAAATGGAATAATCGAGACAAATGTAACGTTTTCCTGTAAAAACCATTTAAAATTAAAAAAATGTTAACCATTTAGTAAACTTCAATCGTACATTGATGAACTTAACGCCATTAATCTAAATCCACACACAACAAAGACAAAAGAAAGAACTACATACTAAGAATTTTTGCTATTAACGGAGAGGTTTTTGGGGTCAATATTGTTGCAAATGACCTCCCCCATCGGTCTTTATAGGATTCCAATAACCTGAGTGTTTTGCCTCTATAACCCATTTTTCCTTTTATTCGATTTTTGAGATTGTGAGTGAACTACTAGTCTCACAGACTTCGTTTTGGGCGTTAATAAAAGTTAAATAAATGTACTATAAAATATTTTCAGTGACCTTTCTTCGTGGGCCTAGTGGTTTTGCCAATTTTCCGCGAAATAAGTAAATAAAACCTGAAATTTTCTATTTTCAAGAAATATTGGTCATCTTCGAAGTGCCATAGCTTGGCTCCTATGAAGTCAATAGAGCTGCGATTGGCCTCCAGTTGTAGGTACTTTAATACAGTTTATGAGTGTAGAAAACATCGTTTACAAAAAATGCATAGTTTTGGCCCTGGAGAGCAAATAGATAAAAAAGTCCCAAAATTTCGAAGATTTTCTCGATTTTCTCAGTTTCCACAAGTTTTTCGAAGTTGCAAATTTGAAATCACATTACTCTAACGGACCCATACAACATACCAAAAATGCAGAACTACATCACGCTTTTCGAATTTAGCCCCTTATTTTGTCTATTTCCGACGGCCTATAGCGGGCGCCCGCGGTTTCACCCGCGTGGTACCCGTTCCCGTGGGAATATCGAGATATCCTTCTTAGCGGATGCCTACGTCATAACATCTACCTGCATGTCAAATTTCAGCCCGATCCGTCCAGTGGTTTGGGCTGTGCGTTGATATCTATCTATGTCAGTCAGTCAGTCAGTCACCTTTGAGTTTTATATACTGCGTGTTTTTTTAGTCGTTGTTTTCCCGCAGCAGAACGCTTTACCTTCAGTAGTACTATCGATTTATGCAAGTAATTTTTTTTTTTATATTTTTTTTGATTTTTTTTTTAAACTTTTTTTAAATTTTTTTTTTAAATTTTAATGGGAAAATGGAAACCAAATGTGATTAAAAAGTAAATAATTATTTTTTTGATAAATGCGAAGGGCAATGACCCCGGCCGGTGACCGTCCGTGACGCAGCTAGTACTATTGGTTCGAGTTTCGTCTATCATAATCGTAAAACTTTTGATTTGACTAAAAAAAGAGCTTTATTAATTTATTTTACTACTAAGATAGAATCATTTTTCTGCGGGAAAACAACGACTAAAATTCCACGCTGTATATAGATATTTCTTTGTCAAATTTCTGCAAGATTACTTCTTTTAATCTACGTGGCCCAAGTCTGCTAAGGTAATAAGTTTAAATTACTTATTATTGTAAAGTTGCACGTGTTTCATTTAAAAAAAGTCTCATACAGAATTGTATCGGACACAGCTTGCGTCATTAGCCCTCGTGCGTGTTTTTGTTAGACGTAGAAGGTTTATTTTTCGGAACAAACAGACGTGGATCCTCAGGTCAATTAAGACGAGAGTCGGAACATAATGAAACTCTGCCAAATTGATGCTTGAAATATCCGGTAAAGCTGTGGCTTCAGTGAAAGCGGGAAATAATACTTTTTTTTAGTGGATGCATTTACGCACCATAACTCGCCTGGGGTCGACGAGCCGTGTGTGGGACTCACAAGAATACCCACTAAACACCCCCGCGCTCCTGCATCGCTGTTGGCAGCGCCTGGGTTTTTGCATCAGCCTACTACCAGGGACACTGCAGATTGGAAAATAATACTTTGTTTGTGATAAGGTTGAAATTGTTTTTAAATTACTTTTTAAACCGAATTTTTGATGCAAAATGGACTCTGTTTTGTTTAACTAAAAATTCAAAGTACTTAACCGTGAACTGAACTGACCTCGCAAAGTAAAGGGTTTAATTTGCGGCGTCGGTGGCCCAAGTGGGACCAAATCGCGATTTTTATAGTGGATGAGGTCCTCTATGAATATGGATAATGGGGAATATCCCAAGGGTCCCCATTTGGGGATTTACACACAACGCTTAGGAGTACGGTGACGTTATTCTAAGGCACAACAAGGCCAAAGCTCTTATTGCCTACTTACTTACCTGTGCGACCCAAAGTGTTTCTTGGCCTCCGATATAAGATAACGCCACCTAGGTGATGCTTTCTTGACACTTCGATCTGAAGCCATTCTCTCAATTCATTCTTATTATTACTTGCATTACGAATTCACGCTTTATAACAAACCACAGCCTTCTTAGGTCATTTCAGCAGATGTCTGCTGGTATTGTAACAGATCAACCTCATTGGAACAAATGATTCAATCGTTATAATTAATTTGTACTTGATTACGATGTGATAATAGACGAAACAAAAAGATAGGGCACGGAGACTAGTTAAGATTGTTGCGATTACCTTTGAGTTGTCCATATTCCTTGTAGATATCCTTGGGAAATTGGTAGTACATCCTAATGCCTTCGAATCATTGGGTTTCACTTCAAACAAATTTATTTTCAAAGAAAGTTGTTGTTGTAAATAAAATAGAATACCTTTCAAAGTGTCACATTGACATTTGACATTACTTTTTATAATTTTGGAGCATCGTATGAAGCAAAGACTAACAATCGATGATGCCATAGATAAAATAATAGTGTTACCAAGATCACTTGTAAATAAATTAAATTTATTCATAAAAAAAGGCCTGAATAATTTAGTAAATAATGTATTTGATAAAATAAACACTTAAGAAGTATAGGCGGGGAGGATCCATAGACAATTATAGAGTAAATTTGTTATTGGTATCTCTCGACTTAGCACAAAAAAATCTAAAATTAGTGTACATACATGTCATTGGTTATAAATATGAAAATACATTACCTATGATGTCGAATAGACTGAGAACTAACAATAATAATAATAACCGGTTTACCTCAAGTAACACAAATTTAAGAAACTAATGACCATAATAATAAAAATATTACAGTCTAACATACATACAGATAGATAAATAAACTGAGACAAAGGGCCTATTTTGTTTACAAACAAGTAAAAAATGGTTTTATTGTTCATCACGGATATTTTCATTTACTAAGAAAATAAAGTAGATTCTTAAATCTTTTATAAATAGATAAATAGTTCCAATGTTTATCATCAGACTGCCTACTAGTGTTGCCGTAAAATTAATTGTGCATCGATTATTAATCGATGATGCAAATGGAGCTCAAATAATGACAATCGTTATGATAATCGAGAGTGTAAACGACGTCTATGTAATCGATAATATCGATTCCTACTTTATCCAATATAATTTATTATAATCGAATTAATCGATAGTATTGTCAATCTAGAATAAATTAGCACATACCATTGGTAGGATTCGGTCATTTTGCCTATGGATAAGGATTTTCTTATCCTTTGATCTTTACTTTAGTAGAGATAAATGCGGTTGTCTCACTTTTCTATTTATTAAGATAAAACGCTCCATAATGACGAGCAAATCGATCGAATATAGTATTCTCTAATACACTATAGGTAGATGTAAGTACTTATCAATAGAATTGTCTTGTTTCTATAAGATTTCAGGATATAGGAAGGAATATGAAAGAACCTTGAAATTGTAGACTCTCCACGATTTTCATAAATCTCTATCACAACCTTATAGAACTTGAGTTACTACTACGTCAAATAACAACGTAGGTTATAGACAAGTATTTATTGGCCTAACAATAAAAAAAAATCAGAGTAGGTAGGAGCATTTGTTACAGTATTCATTAATTTTTCTTTTCACTTTCATTACTTGCCCTTAAAAATTCATACTTTGAATGGATATTTAGTAGCGCATAATAGAATTTTGACCGAAATCTTATTGAATTTGCATGCTTTATTGAAAGAAAGTAAGGGTTGAGAATTGCTCTTTTATTGAATGAATTTAATTAATGAACAATTCATGTAATTTAAATCATTTGAACGAATAAAAAGGCTCACTTAGTCAATAAGATTTAATAATGGTTCTCAATCTAATAAATTATGCAAACCATATTAAAGTTCATATTTATGTGTACAAGTGACCTTTTTTTCACAAGTGAGAAAAGTAGGCCTACATGGCATTCTTTGTATAATAGAACTGCGTACCTACTATTTTCGTTTCGCTCGGCCCATAAGTTGACTGGTCTAGAATACCATGAGGCATCAAGCCTGGCGTTTGTACCCTATGTAGTGCAATGAAGTTTAAATCAATAATATTCTTATTGCCAATTAAAAAAAGGTTTTTACCAACCAGGCCCAAAACAGGAACTGAACCCACGAACTCCAGGGTAACAGTCTAGTGACTATAGCACTATTCCACATTTCAGTGCCATTTTAGTATGGGTCAAAATCAAAACATATATTTGTAACTGAATTCTTTTTTACGTCAAACCTTTTTTATCCCAGCTTATTTTGTTGTATAAGGGCTTTAAGGCGCTTACACCCGATAAGTGGAGTACCTATCATCGCAAATTGAATAAAAGTCGTATCATCGAAAAATAAATATGAAACTTTATATTTCGTCTATACTAATATTTAGTACTATTATATTGTTGCGGGTACGGGGTACGTCAATTCAAATTAAATGCCGGTTACGAAAAGACAATTATTTATTAAAAACCACTAAACTGAGATACACCACTTTAACACAATTACACTTCACACTTTACGTAGACAATTCAAAACAAACACTGGTAAACGCTGTTCACTTCAAACGTCGCAGGATAGTTCGCACCGATCGCTTTCCGAAGAATCTATACTACTCGCAGCGTCGCTCACTCTCCATTTATACCCGGCGCGGGCCCTCTAGTAATTTCTTCGAACAGACTAGAAGCCTCGCGAAGACGCGCGGGAGGGCAGGATCGTTCTTCAAGCGCGCGCGCAGGTAAACAAGCGGCGGGCGCGCGCAGGTAAACGAGCAGGCGGGCGCGCGCGAGAATGAACCTTATTGCGTAGAGGAGTGAGGTCCGTTTTCGCGTGCAAGCTCCGTTGCCGGGCATCGTCGTAACAATATATTCTGTGCTAATTTCTTATGAAGTGGAAAGATTTATTTGTTTGTATTGAATAGGCTCCGAAACTACTGAACCGATTCGATTTTTTTTCACTGTTGGAAAGCTACACTATCCACGGGTCTATCCCCGGGTGACATAGGGCACTTTTTATCCCGAAAATGTAGGAGAAAGGGGGGCGGAATACTTGACAAAAAAATTGCGTGCGGGTGAAACCGCGGAGGCGACCGTTAGTATTCAATAATTGTGACACTTGGCGTCTATAAGACCCTTAAACAGGTGAAAAGGAATTCACACAAATCCTCTTTTCTAAGATGCAGATTGAAACTATCGCGGACACTGGCCTTTGGAATATAAATTCAAACTGTCGACTGTCGACATTAAATTTATGGCAAAAAGGAAATTGCAGTCGCAATTTTGCCTTTACGGCTCCCATGACTTATGTGCGCCGTGAAACGACATGGGTAGGGAAGTAAAGCGAAACATCTAGTTACTACAAATAATATTTTCTTTTGGAGTTTTCGATGTTTAGGTCTGAACTAAGCGAGGTTTTGCTTGGTTCTAAATAACTTGTTACTATTATCGATAACTAGCCCTCCGTCCGCGGTTACACCCGCGCGTAATCTCTTTTTTCGAATATCCCCCTCTTCCCCCACATTTCAGGGATCAAACCTATGTTCACCGGGGATAGTGTAGCTTTCCAACAGTGAAAGAATTATTCAAATCGGTTCAGTTGTTTCAAAATTGTTACTCACGCGGGAATGAGACGTTTTCCGTAAGAATTTTATAGCCTATGTCTTAATCTGGGCTATTATCTGTATGTGTGCCAAATTTCATCTAAATCCGTTCAGCCGTTTAAGCGTGATTGAGTAACGAACAAACATCCAAACATCCAGACTTTCGCATTTATAATATTATATTAGTAGGATTAGTAGGATATTAAAAGTGGATCCTCAAAAATATGCGCCCATAACTTTAGAACAAAATTGTGGCGACAAATAATGATCAGCAAGTTTTAAGAACGCACGCCACAAACAGTTCTTCAAACTGATGGATGACAGATTTTTTTTGTACCACATCAGTTGGCAGACAGACACGCAGCCCACCTGATGGTAAGCGGTCACTGCGGCCTATTCCATTGAGAGACACTTCATCAGGGAGCGTCGCTCAATGCTGCCATACTGTTCATCTGATCTTCGAGCCTTTAATTTCAAGTGTACTGACTCCCACAGATATGCGGCGCCTACGGTTACCTACTATCTTAGATATATGATCTAAGCCTATCCTACTATAGATTCCTAAATGCGCAAGCTAAGTATTAAAATATGTATGATACTCTAGGTATAATTATATTGGACAATGTTCCCCAAGCATTGTCAATCAGATCTTCCACTTTCTTCCTCATGATTGGTAAATACGCTCATAGAAAAATCATTTGGAGTCGAAATTCGCACCACTATCTAACACTCGGGTATCATGGCGTGAGCTGAGTAAAAATATCGAAAGATATGATATATTTAATTGAAACTGCTCGTGTGCCTGTTTCGTAACGAAATAACGTCAGTCGTCCCAATACCAATAAGAGGGACAGTTGTAATCCGACACCGCGTCACGTCACGCACAACACCGCGTGATAAAACAATAATGTACGCGAAAGAACTCGGCAGAACGTGAGGAATGAAATGTGATTCTTATTTTGGTGACAATAAGATTTACTATGGGTTGCGTTGTTATAAAATATATTATTGTATAGCAACAATCGCAAACAGCTCGGTGGTCAAGTGGTTAAGAACCTGGCTATGATCTCGTGGTCTTGGGTTAAATTCCCGGGTTAAGCTAAGTTTATTTCGGGTTTTTCAAAAATCATGTCGATTAGCTCGGTTTTCAAGTATAGGCCAATGTCCTTTTCCATGATCTACCCTATATTTGTACAGTCAGCGACAAAATAATCTGAGTGTTCAAAACCTCCAAAAATATCAGAACATTTGACAAAAATCAACCTTACCCTTGGTGCATTTTCATTTGTTGTTTGAGAACAAATGGCAACAAACAATATTTACACCTAAAAGTATTGTGCTAAAAGTGATTTTTGTCAAATGTTATCTACTGTACCAAATCAAATAAAAATTTGTTGAGTGATTTGTGTAGATTTCTTTCGATCTTTTTCTATTATTATCCACCGTCCATAGAACTGGAAACTTGACAAGTTTCTTATTCCCATGGAATTAATATTATCTATGTAACGCATTATGTGATGAATAAGACCAGGAGCCTTTCTATCACATTTATTGCACTGTCTACATCATTTTATAACATCGTCTTAAACAACACAGCTCTCTATAAACTTATATCAACGGTTGAATATGAAGTTTTGCTGCCGACACAACCAACTGTTGAAATATTTTAACATGAATTAAAAATACTATTATTAGGCAGATCCGCAGATTGCATGTTTGAATTTGTCTCACTTAACCGAAACTTATTGTCACCCTATTAGAAAGGGACAAGCTGCTCTGTCTGGCTGTTTCGCTCGGCTCGTTTTGTAGCCACGAGAGCACAGTCTAGTTAGTTATATTACGTTTATGCTTATTCCTAAATGATGACATTAGTATTGTCATATCATTGATATTGGTTCAATACAAACGTAATCTACTACTATTGTGACGTCACGTACTCGCAGAGAGCAGATGCCTCTAGGCATATTGAATATTGAATACCTACCGCGCCGATAAAACAATCATGTATAAGCCACGGAGGCGTTTTGGAGAAAAAGAAGACAAGAAAATAAATTTGGACGTTATTTCAGTAGTCATAAGATTAGGAGTTGCGTGCGTGTGGTTTAAATAAATGAATAACAAAATATTTGATGCGACATCGTGTATATTGATCAGATCACAAAGTCAGGAAACAAATGTTGGCGATATGTTGTAAGTAGCAGATAAATGAATTCTTTAACTCAAGCAATATGTTTTTATTTATTTATATAACTAAAAAAATAACAAATGAGGAAACAAATAACCTTAATGGTAAGTGATCACCTTTGCCCAAGGAAATTTGCAATACCAAAGGCATGTGTTGATGCCCTTAAGAAAGGACTGCCCTTAAGCCTCTTTTCTTTAAAGTCGCTTTATATTAACAAATATGTATAAAGAGTTACATCCGTGAAAATTATTTACTGAACGTCTTCTAGTCCCAAACTAAGCATAACAACATCTGGGGGCACGGCAGTGCCCCCGCCAAGTCGAGCGCGAAGCAAACACTGCCGTACCATCCTTTACTGGAACCATTTCGCCGCATTTTCAGGCCCCTATTTGAGAACCTCTGGATAAGACCAGAACGCAGAAATTTTCGTCATTTAGTAAGCTATAATCACATACTTAAAATCCAAAATTTCAAGGCTGTAAGTCACTTAGTTCCGAAGTTAAGCGAAAGCAAAGTTTCGCATTTATGACAGACACTCACTGACTCACTGATGATCATCATAATAGAACTAGTACTTCCCATAAACTCAGAGAGCTGAAATTTGGTACAGAGTTAGGGTTTAATGGCCACATAAAGGGAAAATTATAAAAACTAGTTTATTCGAAGATCTGGAGTACCTGGTGACCCTGATTAGAAAACACAAGAGCCCAACCAAGCTATTAGAGATCGACATATACCGCCTTTACAAAAAATACTCAACTTGGTGAGCCGCTTCATTTGGTGGTGGTGGGGGGATGGGAGGGGAAAGGGGGAGGGGAGGGGGGATGGCGGGAAGTGGGATGGGGATGGGGGGAAGTGGGATGGATTTTGGAACGGTTAGGGAATAATCAGTATAAAAGTACTATCATATAAGTGGTAAAATACAATATTTATTTATTGCGCTAGGTACACAAACATGACACTTTATATTACATTAAAAAGTTTATCTCTCAGAATTAATGTAATCAGAAACTTTTTCAGACTTATCACAAACTCCTTGCTGTGACACTGAAACGCCATGTAATAAACGATGATGAAATGATTGACAACCGTCAATGTCATACTTTTTTGATTGACAACTATTTATTTTCTAAACAACGAAAACAAAGTTTGGAATTTACAAAAAAATTCTATGAATTGCATATGTACTGGAATCTGCGGATAACCTTTTGAATTTGGAGCAATCGGCCAAGAAATGATTCCCTTTACAGAATCCGCAGACTCCCGAATCGTGAATAACACGAGTGGTGTTACAGTAATGTCGCTTTCGAAGATGTTCACTGGGAATTTGGGGTAACAAGCCAAACTGTGTGTGAGAACGAGCCTCTTGTCGCAGGAAATCGGACAGCATTTCCAACTGCATAGCATAGCGGATCCAAAGACTGCGGAGAAGTGGTGTTAATTTCAACAAAATACTGTTATATAATTCCGGCGAATAAAGATATTCCAAACTTTTTAAATGTTTTGGACTGGAAGAAACTATAATCATTAAAGAGGGAGCTAAAGTAATGCTTAGGAGAAACATTGATGTTAGTTTAGGTTTAGTGAATGGGTCGATAGGCGTTGTACAAAAGGTGAGGTGGGACCCGGAAGACCAAACAAAGCCTAAACAATTGGTAGTAAAATTCACTAATAGTTTGATTCACGAATTATTGCCTATTAAGTCAAAATTTGAGATTATACCCCGGGCATACGTGTACAGAGAACAATTCCCAATCTCTGTGGCGTATGCCCTAACAATTCACAAGAGCCAAGGTCTAAGCCTAAAAAATGCCCTCATGGACATTGGCACCTCCATATTCTCTTGTGGCCAAGCCTACGTGGCGCTTTCACGAGTAACCAATCTTCATGGGGTGCACCTCATAAATGTTGACTTCAAGAGTATAAAAGCTCAAGCTTCAGCGATCACGGAATACAACCGGCTTAGGCGTAAATACCGCGCCGATCTTCCAGCAATTAAACCGTCTAAACCGTCTAAAAGAATAAAAAATGAACGCGAATGGGCAATACGAAAAACTGTTGCTACTGTACAAGAATCAGAACCAGAAAAAAAGAAAAGAAAGATTTGTAATAATAAAAAAACTACAGCAAAAAAGAAAAAAACTGTGTCAAATAATAAAATGTAATAAAATAAATCAATACACGTTTCTACAAAAAGAAGTGAAATCCCACCAAAAACATTCTGTAAAAAACTAGCCAAGTCTCGATGGAGCTGCTTGTTTATCTCTAAAAAGTAATGAAATCTAGACAAAGTCGTGCCAAGTCTAAGGTTCCTTACTGCGATTTCTTTATTATTATTATAGTTAATGTTGTGTGACTTGGCCGTTGAAGGGTACACAAGGGTACAAAACCAGGTAAATTGACTTGTACCCACTAACGTTTTCAGAATGCTCAACGGAAATGTTTAGGTTGAACATTCTTTATACGTCAGTACGTTGAAATACGCAGCTTTATTAAGCCTACAATTGACTGGTTATTGAATCAACGTTTCCCAAGTGGCAATTTTCCATCGTCAATGGGTAGCGGTTCTGGCGACAGATTGGTGCAATGGAGTATTGGAGCACCTGGTTTTGTACCCTTGTGTACCCTTAAACGGCCAAGTCACACAACACTAACTATAATAATAATAAAGAAATCGCAGTAAGGAACCTTAGACTTGGCACGACTTTGTCTAGATTTCATTACTTTTTAGAGATAAACAAGCAGCTCCATCGAGACTTGGCTAGTTTTTTACAGAATGTTTTTGGTGGGATTACTTTTTACATACATACCTACAGAGCGTATTCATATGTGTTGCAAATGTCTACGGACGATGGTAACCATTTACCATTAAGTTTTTTCTTTTTTTTTATTATTGCAATGTGTAACAAGACGAGCAGATCGTACGCCTGCTACAGACGACAGTTATTAGGTCTCATATACCCAGTAATTTCATTAAATGATCAGTTTCACTGTACATATATTTCCTTTTTTATTAAAAAAAAATAACGCCATCTGGGTAACTACATAGCACTCAGGTAATTAACTGGGACGCGGTAACGAAAATGTTTAAATTTTGATGGAACACTTTTTAATTTGACTGAGTAATTACAAAATACTTTAATGTTTTGTAAACGAAGTTATCTGAAGTATTTTTTATATGCTTCGAAATTAATGTGTAGGATGGACTTTGCCCTGAAGTAGGACAAAGTCCTTCCTACACAAAACAAAACAAAACAAAAAAACACAAAACGCAAGAATCGCGACCAAATGATTTGTTTTTAAAAAATTACGACGCACCAACTGCGCCCTAACCATTACAGGCTCCATATAATAATAATACAAAGAGCCAGAGTGAATCAGAAAGAGAGTGGTTGAGCCATGTTACAGACAGTTTATTTTCTTTCAAGGGCGGGTAGTGTGACAAACTAATCTCTTACCAGCACATATCTACTAGATGCCTCCGTCCACTTGGCTCCCATGCTTCGCTCCCATGGGATCCAAAAATATTTTTTTCCGCCTCTAGAATCCCATGGGATCCACAGATAATTTTTTTCGCCTCTTGAATCCCATAGGATCCGTGTGTCATCACCATGTCGGCAACATAAAGTTTTTACGTTTAGGTACCGCTTTATATTGTACTAGCTTTACGGCCGCGGTTTAACCCGCGCGTAATTTCTTTTTTAAAATATCCCGCGGGAATGAGACGTTTCCCGTAGGAATTTTTAAGCCTATGTCCTAATCCGGGTTATAACCGATGCCAAATTTAGGTAATCTAAATCCGTTCAGCCGTTTGGGCGTGATTGAGTAACAAACATCCAAATATCCAGACTTTCGCATTTATAATATTAACGTAGGATTTTCCAGAAGACAATTATATTAAATTATATTCTACAAAATACTCACCAGAAAATATGAGAAAATACGAGGCTCCCACAGGAATACAGCCAGAGCTGTTTATAGAATTGTTATGGCGGCAGATTTCACCTGTGGTAGATAGCCAATATAACTGAAAGAGCCGTACCACCAACCAGACCTAAAGCGGGAATTGAACCCACAACCTGCGTGTTTTTATAGAGCTGCTTAGCTACTGTTGAGGCGGTCAACTTGTAGCAAAACTTATAGTAATAAGTTCTATGATACGCAAAATTCAGTCTTCGCATCGCCAACTATACATGAATCAGCATTAATTCAAATGTACCAAACCGAATAAAAATCCGATAAAAAATCCGATAAAGATACTGATTTTTACAAGTCCTGGAATATTAAACGAAGTTTTCATTGGTCTGGAAAATTAAATCTTGAATAGAGACATGCCGTGAAAAGATCTTTTTAGATATTTTGTGCCATTAAAATTTGCGTGGTGGCTTATTTTAATTCAGAGTGCCAAATGATTCAATTATTCAGTGAATTATATTCAGAGGTCGAAAGTTTAATGATGTCATATTCATATAGGATTCATATTTTGGTGTTATGGTCGAGAAGTCGGCTATTACACCAGAGGTCGCGAGAGGCGAGAAATAAATATCTCCTGGACATTATTCAGACAGCGCCATCTAACCCCAAACTAAGCATTAGCTTGTGCTGCCTATGGGCCAGACAACGGATAAATATAACTTATATTATAAGTACCTTTTTTTTGTAAATATGTACATAGGATGTTATTCATAGAAACACCCAGACCGATACAAATAGACATGTTCATGCACACAAATGTTTGCACCGTGCGGGGATCGAACCCGCGTCCTCTGGTGTAATAGCCGCCCAGCAAACATTTTAGGTCAAAATAACAATAAAAATACCAATATTAAGTGGCAATTTTTACGGAGACCAAAATGAGGCACCTCGAATCGACGTGGAATCCACGTGGAATCCACCTATTTGGGGAAAAAAGGCACGTGCGGGCTACGTGGATTCCACGTAACTCTAGTAATTGCAACCGACAGGTCAACGGATAGGTCATATTTTCGACGTAAACTCGACGTTACCACGACGTGCCTTGTAGTTGCAATTACTATTTTGGTAATCATTTACCTCTTTTAAACGTGGATCCAACGTATTTTTTACTATTTAATTACATATTTAGGTGAAGTTTATATCGGTAGCGATGGAGAGTAAAAGAGACAAAAATATATTACCTTTACACAAACAAAATGTCTAACCAAAAAGCTAACCTCTTTAACATTGATATAATAATGGCGGCTTGCTAAGTTTCCAAATTATCGCGCTTGATTACAACGCCATATTACGACAAAATCTTGTGCGATGAAAATTTCTTCGTGCATTTATTGATTTAACGTTGAAATCTACTAATGGGCTTCAAATATAGTGAAGAATTATTATTTTTTAATGTCAAGATGAATATTTTATTTAATAATAGTGGTCATTATCTTGCCTTAGCAGTATTTAGTTAAATAAACCCAACTAATTACCAGAATATAAGCGAGTAGATGTGACGTTTAAAGGTATTATCCCAGAAATAACAACAAAAAATATGCGTTATGAATTATCACTTCTTCGGATTACTAAAATAAAATGGCGGTTTTACCAAAACGTTATTTTAACCTAAATATTGACCTTTAAGTATCTGGTAATTATTTTAGGTCAATGTGACATAATATTTGCGACTAAATGGTATCAGGTTACCTAATTAAGTCAATAATTCCAACCACTTTTTTTGTTTGTGTCGTGCACCGACATAGAACAACAAGGACAGAAAAGTACCTACCTATTTCCTGAGTCTTTCATTTCAAAATTTTCCTTTTCTGATTCTTCATTATTATTTTTCTGTACATTGTCATCATCAGTTTGATTTTATAAACTGACTTGAAGATGAATTTTCATGGAAAGATGGTGTGGAAGCCGATGGATGAGCATCGGATGCTAATAAAGACCATCGGGCGTTTTTGCCCCGGAACCTCAAAGTTCACGAACAGTATTGAAATGTGGTTTGATTTAAAGGCTTAGGGTAACTATTTTACGGAACGTTTTTCTTTTAATCCTAGTGTATGGAAGAAGAAAGTTATAAGCAAAACAGTTTTACCAATTATTGATTTTCAATAATATAATAAATATTATATTAAACTGTGATACGCTCTCTGGCGCTTGTAAAGGGCGCTCTACACTTAGCCCGCGGATCACGGCGCGATTTCGCGCCGCAAACTTGCCGCGAATTCAACAATGACTCGACACTCGCAATGGTTCGCGGTATTTTCACAGTTAAGTTCGCAACGTTGAATGAAATGGACGTCGAAGTAGCTGTTGCTGCGTCCCTAACAATATGCGCGTTAGCGTACTTTAATTATGAGATATAGAAAAATTTAATTTCTTCCGGTTTCACGTGATGGCGCTGATCGGCGATAAAGCTGATGACTCTATTCCCCCATAATAAGTTACTCTATGAACAATACTGACCGTCGCAGACTGCGAGTGTGGAGTCATGCACGTTCGCGACGCGTTCGTGTTTCGCGCTCCCTTTGACGCGGAACAAAAAACCGACAAAAATTGGGGAACAATGCGCGAAACCGCGAAGAATATGCGAAACGGCTCCACACTTAGCGTTCGCGCCGTTTCGCAGCCATCGCGCGCGATCCGCGGGCTAAGTGTAGAGCGGGATTAAGGCGCAATCCTTTCAACATTGCAACTCACAGTACTACATATGTATACATGTTACAGTCAAAACCTAAAACCAGTCAATATCGGTATTGACTGAGGATTCGGTTCTGGCACTCGCCGGCCCGCTACGGCGGCACGCTCGCTTCGCTCGCTCTGTTTCTACAGTTTAAAGTTTTTACAGTTTACCGTTTGTAATATCTATGCGGTGCAGCAGTAACTCACGGTTATTGCATTTCCATGTAAATTTTACATATTTTAACTATTGTGATAGAAAATATACCTAATATTATACATGCATACACTACATTTAATAACTAAAAATAACAATCGCTAAATGAACAAAAAACCTAATTTTACAAAACATCAATTATCTCTAAACTTGCTTTCACTGAGGTACCTACCGTTTTTTTTGTCCTTAATAGGTTCTTTATTAGTGATCGAAGTTAATAGGGCAGTATAGTAGGAAGTGGAATATCTGTACCTACAGTTTTTTATCTTTGCCCATTGGACAGTAAGTAAAACTTTAATGATAAAAGATAGGTTACATGTAATACGTCGTAGTTTGCCAAAGAATGACTTACTTTTAATTAAACCACGATAAACGTCAAGTCGCCAACATCACTTAGACTTATAAGTTAAATTACTGAGTAAATCTAACGTTAAAGTCATCAGAACATAACCTAACGGTGTTGCAAATACATTACAAGTATCTCTCACTTGATTGTCGTACTTAGGTATTTACTATTGGTGAGATTTACTTCACATTTGGTGTCATATTCAACTTAGAATCGATGACCTTAATGGTCACTGAATAAGAAATAATTACATCGCAAATACCAAGCAATCACTTACAAGTATTTATGACTTATTGGTCAAGCTTTCAACCGTCAATTCTACCATTTTTTTCGACTTACTTTCGACTTTTAAGTTCTCTACCAAATTCAGTGAAAATAACGTTTTAATTACTATATATTTCGACGTAGCAGTTGAAGTGTGTATTAAGTGAAAAAAAATGTTGCGTGGGACGTTATTTTACTTAAATTGGTAATATATTCTTATGTCTTGCACCAAAACACTTAAAATGTTTGCTGGGCGACTTCTCGACCATTATACCAAATGGCTCGTCAGCAACTCGTACATGTTGTAAATATATACTGCGTGTTTTTTTAGTCGTTGTTTTCCCGCAGCAGAACGCTTTACCTTCAGTAGTAGGTACTATCGATTTATGCAAGTAATTTTATTTTTTATTTAATTTTTTTTAAATATTTTTTGAATCTTAATGGGAAAATGGAAACCAAATGTGAGTAAATAGTAAATAATCATTTTTTTGATAAACGCGAAGGGCAATGACCCCGGCCGGTGACCGTCCGTGACGCAGCTAGTACTATTGGTTCGAGTTTCGTCTATCATAATCGTAAAACTTTTGATTTGACTAAAAAAGAACTTTATTAATTTATTTTACTACTAAGATAGAATCATTTTACTGCGGGAAAACAACGACTAAAATTCCACGTATAAACGACTATGTACACTTGTACAGTTTTGTACAATTGTCCGAGCCGATATCTGGTAACAGTACAACCTACAAAGTTTGCTCAGTTTCGGGCCAGATGGCGCTGGGTGCCTTTAAAAGCAAGAAAACTATTTTGTTTCGGAACTAACGCAGCGAATGTAACTTTGTTTTTGTGTAAAAAGGGGTATCCGACTACCCTTGTATGGTATACTATATGCCCTTGCCTAAAGACTCTTTAATTTGTCGATGGACATGGCAAAATCCTCCTTTACTAAACAAACGCTTTTTAAACATATTTTGCATAACCAAAAATTTCGCCATTTTATGGACATAGGTTAGGGTCATTGCAATTCCCCATTAGGCTAGTGACAGATGGTAGTGACCCTGCCGTATGCGCTAAGGGTTTGGGTTTGAATCCCAGCCGGGGTAAACATTTATTTGTGTGTGTGATGTTATTTAGGAAACCTTTGCATTAGTTTGTCCTGAGTCTGAATATATTTTATAATCCTACTAATGCTACTAATATTATAAATGCGAAAGTCTGGATGTTTGGATGTTTGTTTGTTCCTCAATCACGCCTAAACGGCTGAAAGGATTTAGATGAAATTTGGCACACGTATAGTTTATAGCCCAGATTAGGACATAGGCTATAAAATTCCTACGGCAAAACGTCTCATTCCCACGGGAATAACAATTTTATTATAAAACTATTGAACCGATTTGATTAATTGTTTCACTGTTGGAAAGCTACACTATCCCCGGTGAACATAGGGTACTTTTGATCCCGGAAATGTGGGGGGAAGGGGGGGGGATATTTGAAAAAAAGAGATTACGCGCGGGTGAAACCGCGGGCGGAAGGCTAGTGTATTACTTATGACCATCATCAATGTAAGTGATGATGTCCAATATTCCAACATCGAATGTTATCGTTTGACCACTGAGTACGTGTTTCCATTGCAAAATGTATTCTGAATCGAATATAGGTATTATTACAACACGTAAAGTAGGTGATATGTTATTTGTAAACGTTTGGAAACTAGACCGATTTAGTGCCTGTGATCTCTGATCTTTACGTAACGTAAAACGTTCTTATAAAAAGTTTTTTTCATGGGTAGGATTCGAACCTACAACCCTTGAGGAATAGGACATACCTAATAAAAATAGGTAACCTTCAAGCATTTCGTTTTACCCAAAGGTTGACTGGTAGAGAATGCTTTTAGCGTCAAGTCCGCCCTTTGTACTCAATTTGTGTGGTCAATAAAGTTTTTATAAATAAATATACCTCATCGAGCCAGTCAACTTTATATTTTGTAAAATAACAAATATAAAAATCGAATAATATTTCATACATTAATTTGCTCCTAAGTACCTTAAGTACTTGTGAGGAACCAAATGAAATAACAAAGGTTTCACAAATATAAAAGAATACAAATAAATAACTAGACTGAAAAAACATCTTCATGCTAATCACATAGTAAACAAGTAAATGTTGCCTTGGGTGGGAATCGAACCCACGGTCCCTGGCGCGGCAAAGGAATGTCGTACACTGCAAACTTCCAGACTCCGTACGTAAGTATTCCGAACAAAAAAAACCAATCACAAATCGATTCAACCTTGAATATGAACCCAGGACCGAGCGTCCACTACCCACTAAACTCCCCCGGTTGCCCCTTCACACCTGATTGGGACGAGCCGGTGCCAGCCTTGTGGCTTTTGACCAGCTTTTCCCCGGGTACTCCGACTTGAGAACGCCTCCCTCCGTGGAACATTGGCTAAGCCGCTCGGGTATAAAAATACGGAGGTCGTGGGTTCGATTCCCGCCTTGGGTCTGGTTGGTGGTAGAGCTTTTTTAGCGTCCGACTGGCTAGCTACCATCCCCACAGGCGAAGTCTGCCGCCATAACAGCTCTGGCTTTGTTCCGGCAATATGAATGTGGGAGCCAGTACACTTGAAATCAGGGGCTCGAAGATCAGATGAGCCTACAATCTGGCAGCACATTGAGCGACGCTTCCAGGCGAAGTGGAATAGGCCGCAATAGCCGCTTACCATCAGGTGGGCTGCGTGTCTGTCTGCCAACTGATTTAGTATGAAAAAAACTTGAGAGGCCTCAAGTAGGGGTGGCGCCTAGGGAGGGCCACCCGAGAAACGAGGTGACCTTCACTGCCACTGCACCTAAGGAATATTGTTTCTGTTGACTACTCTTGAAAACGTGATGGTCCCATGGGATCACAAAAGGGAATTTCGGTTAGACCCATTTTACAAAGTTGCGTGCGAGTGAAATAAAAATTAAAGTTTGTCAACCCTTGTTTGTTTTTCCTCTTTGTGTTTCTAAGCCATTGCATAAACAGTCATGAAACTTTACTGGGTTATTTTGTGGAGTTATTTCTAGCGGAACTGTTTTTTAATAAAAAAAAGGAAATGCAACGGGTAGCGTGGCACCGAGAAGCGAAAAATAATACCTCGTTTTGCTATTGGTTGAACCATTGTCAAAAGGATTGAGCTACACCAAGCTACACATACATAATATTTCATTTGTCAAAATAATAGGCTAGTTGACAAAATTTGGAAATTCGTTTAAAACTATAGTTTAGTATCTATTTTACCCCAAATATATATTATTTTTAGAAAAATAGGCCATTTTCATAAGTATTTTGCTTTTTTAGAAATAAACTTAAAATTAACTTTGGAAAGGCCAAGACTGTCATGGCGTCTTGAATGACGTCTATCCTCGCGAAACAATCGAGTTTGTTGATGTCAGTCGACGAGATCATTATAGGGTAATGACACCGGTTTGCCGGCCAGCACCAGTTTCCGACCACTTCACACGTTTTTTTGAATAATAGATAGACTATAGACAGCTCATTTCTAATTTCGCGCCAGTCGACCTGGACAAACTCCACGGTTCTTAATCCAACAGTATGACTTTATAATTTGCGAACTGAGCCCTCAGTCGCCATTTCAAAATTTGATGTGTTGACACGTGACAAATTTAGCAAAAATAATTGCAGGTGGATCGATTTTCAAATGTAAGTTTTGAGTGTTAATATTATTTTATAGGGGTTTGATTTGGTTCGTGTGTAGGATAAGATGTTTAATTTCAATATCCAAGTGCCCAAACTCACCAAACATTTCATAATTTGTAATATTTTTGGTGGTCGGGCAATAGGTTATCGATTCATATCAAAATCTAGTTTCCGACCGGGTGGTCGGAAAACCGGTTTATTTACGTCATTTTTCTTTGCCTACATTGCGGAAACCTGAAATGCACCAACATAGATTCATTTACATTTGTGAACAGCTAGGAATTTGTGACTTGACAACCAGTTTCCGACCGCCAGTATACCTCATAGTTTCAAAGATAATGACCTATAAAAATACCAAAAGTTTAGCGGCCGACAACCGGTGAAAACAAACCCTGTTAACGGCCGTCTTTAACAGGCAGTCGATAACTGGTAAAATTGTACCTGTTTTCGGGCCGTTCAAAAAAATCCTACTTCCTACTATATAATATTATATGTATGTATTATGTATATGTATGTATATAATATCCTACTAATATTATAAATGCGAAAGTCTGGATGTTTGGATGTTTAGATGTTTGGATGTTTGTTTGTTCCTCAATCACGCCTAAACGGCTGAACGTATTTAGATGAAATTTGGCACACGTATAGTTTATAACCCGGATTAGGACATAGGCTATAAAATTCCTACGGGAAACGTCTTACTTATTCCTGCGGGAATAACAATTTTGAAACTACTGAACCGATTTGAATAATTCTATCACTGTTGTTGGAAAGCTACACTATCCCCGGTCAACAAAGGGTACTATAATAATTGATCCCTGAAATGTGGGGGGAAGGGGGGGATATTTGAAAAAGGGGATTACGCGCGTGTGAAACCGCAGGCGGAAGGCTAGTAAGATAATATAAAAAAGATAGAAGAGAAGAGAGAAACGTAATTAGTAATAAATAAAACTTTATTTAAACTAGTAAATTAAACGCACCTGATGAATACTAAACATTTAATTTATTTCTGTTTGTTACATTTATTGTTTGTGTTTTTGTTTTTTCGCGCCTCGATGGTCTAGTGGTTTAAGTACCGGGCCGAGATCGCGGGGTACTGGGTTCAATTCCCGGGTCGAGCTAACTTTGTGTCGGTTTTTTCGGACACTGCTCGGGTTTGTGATCACCAATCCGCATTTGCCAAGCGTGGTGATTAAGCCAGTACCCATAATTGTAACGATAACCTGATTTCAAGGATGGATGCCTTTGCCCTACAGAGAAGCATGCCGGCAGAACGGAGTTCCAAGATCCACTATATTATAGGATGGGCTTTTCGATCGTGTTCCAAATCAAAAGAAATCAACAAATATGACCTTTTGGTTACTCAATTGTATTTTTAGGTCGCAAAAGAGAGTAAAAATATACCGCTTTTTTGATTTCATTAACTGTTTCACTTTCATACTATAATATACCCTATGGCTATTCAATAAGACTCATTTTTCTACCGTAAATTAGGTGGTCGATAACCGGTGCACAGATGGTCGATAACTGGGCCAAACGGCCGATAACCGGTGTTTTTGCTAGTTTTACGAATAATTCATTTTTTAAAATTATGTATTACTGCTACGTTTATAAACGTTAGGTTTTATAAAACTAGACTATTGTAAGAACAAATGTAAATTTTTTGGAAAATCTTGACGTACAGCATCATAATAGAAATCAACTCTGAAGTCAACAAGTCGCTTAAGTGGTCGCAAACCGGTGTTCCTACCCTACAGCTGCAACTGGTGTTTTGCGAGGACTGACGTCACGCTTCTCTGATTGTAGTTTAATGTCACGTGATTAAATAAGTAATTTTGCCGATTTTAATTACCAAAAATATTTGTAATCTTTTAATATTTTTGTAAAAAAGTTGTTTTTTTGTTTACTACATATCATGATTAATCAATAGAAACTCTAAGCCATCCGATTCATTCTTAGTGGAAACAAGCCTATTCGAGGACAGGACAAAAAAAAAATGCAGAATAGCGTATTAATCCTCCTTATAAAATTGTATTTAGAAAAGAAACAAAAATCAGCACTTCACTTTTACTCGTAAAAATAGAAAGCATTCAACTGCACAACATAAAATACTGAAATGCGCATCAAAAAAATTGAATTGCTAATCTAACTAACCTTTGGTGTGCAATTAGTTATTTTGATGTCCATTTCAGTATTTTTTTGGATAATATACACATAAATATTTCCCAAATGAAACAAGCATTTGTTTCATAACTGTTTAATAAATCTCGATCAAAAACGATACATCTCTTGAAAATTGCTTATTCTTTAAAAATCATGATACGTTGCAGAATTAAGAAGTAAACAATTTCACGTCGATAACAGATGTTTACCAACGTCCAATAATTAAAAATGCAAGCTAGCCTCTGATAAATTCACGACCGCACGTTTAGATTTTCCTACGTGAAATTCTCTAGCAAACTTGCTTTAGTCTGATGTCATACTCCGTCGGTTGCGCCAGTGCGCACCACCGGGCCGCGCGACGTTCGAAATTCGAAAAAAGTTTCTATAACCAACCAGTTATATCAGTGTTCTATAGAGATCAGTTAATTTAAATAAAAAGAAAAAAATACATTTAAACCTCTTTAGTGACAAACTTTTTTTTTTCAATCGGGACTTTTCCCGCCGGTTTTAATTTCTGAATCTGTGGATGTTGAGTGCGTGAAAATATTGTGTTTTTTTTTTCAAAATTGGCTTAAAATGTGGAAAAGTTTCAATGTGTTTTGAGTATTGTTCGAGTAAGTATTGAAGTATTTTTATGGCTGTGACAAATTGATTTGTACGGTTTATTTGTAATGTTTACGTTACATATACTATACTTATTACTTTTTTAGATTATCTGCAACTGCGAGGAAATGCATTTTCTTTTATGACTTAATTTTTAGACCCAATGTTTGAAATTTTAAGAAAGGAATAAAATAAGACCTTTTTGATGGCTATTTACTAAAATCTGCTGCCATATATTATAAGCGATGGCAATGAATTTTATCAACGATTCGAATAAAAATTAGGAGAACCAAAATATTTTACTATAATCTTAATTTTTTAAATACTTAGTCTACCCTTATCTAATTATTTATTTAAATAGTTTATTTATAACTTAATTATAATTTTTTTTTAAAGTTAAAGTTATAGGCTAGCTTTTTTTTTCTCGGAGGAGAATGCGTTTATGCACCATAACCGCAGGCTAGGACTGAAGCGTCCACTACCCACTAAACTCCCCCGGTTTCTCCTTCATACCCTATTAGGACGAGCCAGTGCTAGCCTTATGGCTATTGACCAGCCCATAGTTATAGACTATAACTGCCATTTTTTATTTTATTTTATTTTACACATAACCTTGAAAGGATTTTACCTACATCGAGTGATTGAATTGTATCAGTTCCAGATATTAATTATACCCTTTTTAATGGGAGATCTACATATTTGATGTGCTAATTTTCGGTCAAACACTAGAAATGTTAATCTTACTTTTTTTCACATAATTATATAGATAAATATAACAAATCACAAATCTACTAAAATGAAATATTGAGCACTAATATTCATACACATTTCAAGAGCTGTAAAAGTTAAAATTAATATTAATGGATAGTAAAATTAATGGCATGGAAGATACTGCCATGAAAATCAATAAATACTCCATATTATTGCCAGGATAAGATATAACGACTTTACTACAAAGATTTAAGATTAATTTACATGCCAAAGTTATACATACAGTTGTTAAAATTAGGTTTTGCCAAACGATTTGTTAATAGAGTTGCACAGCTAAGCTACCACTTTCAAAAATAAGAAGAATCAAGACTCAAGAATCAAATTCGTTTACATATTTAGTTTTGGCTCGTATAAAGCATACTCGTATAATTATGAATGTAGCAACTTAGCATAGTTTGGGACTAGATTATTGCTCGCTTCTTGAAGGTTTTCATTTCGTATTGGTTTGGAAAACCGCTGCGGGAAGCTGACATAACTTAATAACTCTACATTGACATAATGCAGAGAGAAACTTCCCGTATTTTCATAGGTTTCAAGAATATCCATCTAAAACGAAATGTTTGTTGAAGAGGAAAATCCTTTTATCGACTATTACTAAACAAAACAAGACAGTGATCTCGGAGGTGCTTTCGGAAATAATAGTCATTCATTCAAACATTTTGTGTATTTGCCCTTTACTCTCTGTAGATCCAGTGATCAAGATCCATTTGGTTCTATTAAGAACTTTTTTCCCAATAAATCTATTTTAAAAAACTACGTCACAAATTGGATTTATTGCATCTACTTAGAAAATGACTAGATCCATATTGGTTCCATTAAGAATCATTTTTCTCATTAAATCTATTTAAAAAAATTGCGTCAAAAATTGGATCTACTGCTGTAATACAAAGTTAAGAAGTTGGCTATTACATCAAGAGTTCGCGAGTTCGACTCCCGCAAGAGAAAAAGTGTGCATGAAAATGTCTGTTTGTATCGGTCATTATAAAGAGGAAAGATTTTGATTGTTTGTTTAGGCTCCGAAACTACTGAACCGATTTGAAATTTTTTTTCACTGTTGGAAAGCTACACTATCCCCGGTGTACATAGTTTGTGATCCCGGAAATGTGGGGGGAAGGGGGAGACATTTGAAAAAAGAAATTGCGCGCGGGTGAAACCGCGGTCGGAAGGCTATGTATAATAAATATGTATTAACAAAACTATTGCATAGCAATTTTTATCAACATATGCGGCAGACACCGCGTGTTTTGTATGAAAAATAACGACCGTCCTTACGCGGTTCGGCAAACGCGCGGCTACCGTACCGCAGCCGTCTGATACAAAACGTCTAATTTTAAAGGGCCCTTACTTTAGTATTTTCCTCGCATTTTTTCCATATTTTCTCATCGTTTAAACCTTTCATAGACTTCCTCGAATATTTGGATCACACGCATGTCGTCAGACACGCAAGTGGTCAGGTACGCATTTCGTCAGACTAATCGATAGGAACGCGACTCGTCAGATTTGCAGTTTGACTGATTCGCAACTCGTCAAGTACGTAGACCTAATGCCATTCCATTAACTTACCGGTCAGATGCACTTTCATTCCTTCCTAGTCTATTCTACCTATCCAGGCAGAGTTATTTGCCACTTTCCACAATTATTGCTTAGAAATTAATCGTTGCAATTCTGATATTCCTGCTTGGTAGGTATAGTGCTAAGGAGCAGTTCCAGGCTAGTTTTTTCAAGAGCATGTAGGTGCGTATAAGCGATTTGACCACAAATACGATATTATATGAGGACTAGCGGCCGCCCGCAGTTTCACCCGCGTGGTTCCCGTTCCCGTAGGAATTGATCAAAATCCTTTCTTAGCGGATGCCTACGTCATAACATCTACCTGCATGCCAAATTTCAGCCCGATCCGTCCAGTGGTTTGGGCTGTGCGATGATAGATATCTATGTCAGTCAGTCAGTCACCTTTGACTTTTATATTTATATAGATTGATGATAATCCTCATACATACAACGTGTTATGTTAAATGCGCAAAACCTCAGGCACCCCAAATGATTTTTAATTCAATTAACCTAATATTGAAGGAAAGAACAACATTAAAAAATTCAAAGGTTTTATAAGCTGTTTTTTCACTGGCATTCAAATCGTTTCTTGCGTCTGCGAGGACGCTTTGTCGAGGGACGAGTCGGTAGGCATGGTTTGCGCACGTGATGGCTTGACCTATTAATAAATAGACAGGGCAACATTTTTAATATTTTTTTATTAAAAACTGTGACTTATATTAACCACTCAACGCCGAACCGGCACTCGGGTGCCGCATAACAATAGATTTTCTATTGTGTCTAGTAATCCGGGGCTAGAAGGATTAAAAAGTGTTTTAATAGATTCTACTCGTCATTCTGATCAAACTAATTTCAGACGTTGTATATCCAACGCATATCTATTTAAATAAATCCTGAATCTTCAAGCCTACAATTCAACTAACCTCAGATTTGACCCCAATAGCCTGTTAGAACGTGACCGATAAATTGAGTCTTCATCAATCGCATAATCTTATTTTGTAAACTAGACTAAGAACAGGCTCTCAATTAGATTAATTTATAGACCTTGAAGTTTGGACTAGCCTTTAAATAATGACCCTGTGGAAAATGGGTTAACATTTTAGACGTTAGGACTATCTCGAAGACGCGTTTGGTAGATGACCCTGCACTATGCGCCAAGGGTAGTGGTTTCTAATACAACAGTAGAAAAATTACGGTTGGGTTACCAACTTCATAATATTATCGAAATCAAAAATCAAAATATTCTTTATTCATGTAAACTTGTATAAAGTAATTATGAATCGTCAATTACACAGAGTGACTTTACCACCGGATTCGGAATGTCGTTACACGTATCTGTCGAGAAGAACTGGCAAGAATCTCGACAGTTTTAATATAGATAGTAGACTTGAAAACAAAGTCTTGAAGATCAGAGGAGTCAAAAGTGTAGCAGCATATTGACACTTCCTGGGTTGTGGGTTTCTAGGGTGGCCCTCTTTAGGCACCACCTCGTCTTGAGGCCTCTCTCAAATCGGGGTACTCGGAGATGGGCTGGTCAATAGCCATAAGGCTGGCACCGGCTCGTCCCAATTGTGTGAAGGAGAAACCGGGGGAGTTTAGTAGGTAGGGACGCTTTAGTCTCGAGTCCCACACACGGCCGCACGTCTAGCTAGCCTGCGGTTATGGTGCATTTAAACGCATTCTTCTCCGAAAAAAAGTATTTTTGACTCTTCCTGGTTAAGTGCCACAAATTAATAGACCGCATATAGTCAGGTGGGTTTCGTACCCGTCTGCCAACTGATCTAGAATTATATTTTATTTTTAAGAGGAGGGTAAATACGTGGTATGATTCAAATCTCCACCCGTTTACATAAAGGCTGAATCTTCAATCCTAACTTACCTCAGATTTGACCTCAATCGTCTGTTACAACGTGACCCGAGATATCGATAAATTAGATCTCTTTACCAATCGAATAAACCTCTTATCTCGTTTTGGGTAAACTAGAATCGGGACACGGGGTCTTAACAGGAGCTTTCAATTGGATAGATTTATTTACTGTTCTTGACGTTTCGACTTTAGTTAGTAATGGTTGTAAATGTTTTAGGTATTAAATGAGGTATCGATTTTATTAAGACGAGCCATTTGGTGTAATGGTCGAGAAGTCGGCTATTACACCAGAGGTCGCTGGTTGAAACCCCGCACGGTACAAACATTTGTATGCATGCACATGTCTGTATCAGTCTAGGTGTTTCTATGTATAATATGTATGTATTTATAAAAAAAAAGTCTTAAACTAATGTTTATCCGTTGTCTAGCACCCATAAATGTTTTAAGTCTTGAATGAGATACATATTATTAAGAGAATCCTCTTATTGTATTCTAAGTTAACGAAGTCAGTTTTCATAACAACCATACAAACGTGTTTGTGCTATAAACATGAATCTAAATTCTACATTTGAATCGTAATTTAAAAACCAGCCTTTATTTCTGTTCAAACTATTTTTCATACTTTCATCTATCCTAAGGTTGACTGGAAGAGATCGCTATTAGCGATAAGTCCGCCTGTATTGTACAGCTTTACTATGTTACATGTTTTCCTATGTTTTGTGCAATAAAGAGTATCTATCTATCTATTTATCAGCATTCAGTAGCCAAATAGCATAAATACAAGTTTTTATTTGTCGTTCTTTCACGTGGCAACGGAGCAACGGATTCGGGAGCTGGAAAAATGACAATCGTTACACATCTAATGACTATCATATGGGAGGTAGGCATGCTTGATTCACTGAAGGGTAGGCGATGGGTCCACGCGTCTTTTAGTTTTAAATCTTTTTATTTGTGATCTAGTGCAGTTTGGTGTTAAAAAGTGGTGTGATTTTCATTCAGTAAAGTGTAACGAAGTGTCATAAATAAGAAAATTGAAACAAATTGACTGACGTGTAGTGTCTCATCGGTAGATGAGACGCTCTTACCGCAATGGCGTCCATTCCCCCGTGACCTTGAGAGTATCCTCCAGTGTTTCCATGAAGCGTTAAAACATCTTAACACCAATGTTTTAACGCAACGAGAAACTCCCATAATCACTTGACATTGGCAGAATCACCGCGCCGCAAACAGGCGCGGGATAGTCCATTAAAAAAAAAAAAGTAGGCATGCTTTTCGAGGTCATTAAACCCTACCAGTAAATGTAGCAGGCATTATGATTAATAGTGTCTCTTCCTTACGTCTTTAATGGAATATTATATTGGGCGATGGGAACTCGACGATGGGAAAAGACACACCATTAAATGTGTCATTCTTCTTTCTAAGCACTGTAACATATGAGAATTTCTGACTTACGAGTACGAGTATATATTTTTTGTAAGGATGTTTTGCTAAGTATAGAGGGAATTATATTTTGAGTAGTAAAGATACATAGCGATCGAAATCACTTTGTTCCTTTTTTTTGTTAAGTTAAAGAAAGGATAACAAAGCACTTCTATTGGTTTAAAAATAACCTGTGTCCTTTCTGGTTTATGTCTATATACCTATAATTTCTTCACAATCGGCTCAGTAATGTAGGCGTGAAGGAAGTAACATACCTACTCGTATTATGTCCTTAATTTCTTACTACCCGTACCAAATTTGATAGTCATTTCATTTGGTGGGACGAACGGGAATTCTTTTTCTTACTACCCGTACCAAAATTTGATAGTCATTTCATTTGGTGGGACGAACGGGAATTCTTATTTTCACTTCCCGTTCGTCCCACCGAAATTGCTGGTGGGACGAACGGGAAGTGAAAATAAGAATTCCCGTTCGTCCCACTGGTGGGACAAACTTGGTGGGACGAACGGGAATGAACCCTTAAAACAAAACCGACAAGGCGTTTTTGGTTGGCTGATTATTGTCAATAAAATATTTGTTTCTTTCAATAAATCGCAACAATTACTTGTAAAAAAGATTTTTCTTTTCCTTTGAAAACATTTCTGTCTGTTTAATAATTTCAATATTAGGGCGAAGGCAACAGCTTAGTGTCTCTTTGAACAATTTGATAAATAATACAAAATATTTTTTCCGGTAGACGGATTTAGGTACCGATATTCTCATAGCGTAGCAACTGACGAAATGCTCTTAAAACTAAATCATAGAACAGTGGCTAAGCCGCTCGGGTATAAAACACGGAGGTCGTGGGTTCGATTCCAACCTTGGGTCTGGTTGGTGGTAGGTGAAATCTGCCGCCATAACAGCTCTGGCTGTGTTCCGGCAAAATTAGTGTGGGAGCCAGTACACTTGAAATCAGAGGCTCGAAGATCAGATGAGCCTACAGTCTGGCAGCACATTGAGCGACGCTTCCAGGCGAAGCGTCCCTCTATGGAATAGGCCGCAGAGGAAGCTTACCATCAGGTGGGCTGCGAGTCTGTCTGCCAACTGACCTATTATATAAAAAAAATAGTCTGATACTTTACTTTACCTGCGTGTTATTTATACAACAATCAACTTAGGAAGTTTATGACCCCATAATAATACAACAATACATCTATTTTTGTATTTAAGCATATTAATGATGTGAAGGGGAAACTCGAGAAGTTAAGTGGGGTTAGTAGTCGATTCGCACAAAAAAAGTGGGGTGAACATCTTCAGTCCTGAGTCCCACACACGTCCATTGGTCTCGTTGGCCTGCTTTATGTGTACCTATCAGAGTAAGTGGGACATTCTTTTCTATTAATGAGGAAACGCTTATTATCGAAAATGCGAAATGTCCCACTGCAAGACAAAGGCATCTTTGAAATCAAGTTGGGTACTGGGTTGGTTAATAGGTACTGGCTTCACCATGCTTACCAAGTGCGGATTGGTGATTACAACCAGAGCTATGTCTGAAAAACGGACACAAAGTTAGTTCGACCTGGGAATGGAATCCAGGGCCCCGAGATCTCGGCACAGCTGTACACCACTAAACCATCTCAGGCCCCGGCAAACTTCTTGACTCGATAGTCACGAACACGAATTTTGACATGCCGCGCGCTATTGGTCAGAAGCATACCTCTGACCAATAGCGCGCGCGGGCGTTCGGGAAATTCGCGCGCGCTATTGGTCACGCCGCGCGCAAGTGCAAATGCGCGAACTTTCCCCCTTCTCCGTCAACCGAATGGTCAAGAAGTTTGCCGATAGCAATATGTATTATATGTATTAATGTTGTCCGATATAATAATTATGTAAAAAACTAGAGTTTGAAATCCTTTTGGAAGAGTGGACGTTGTAAGAATTTATTTTAACAAACTGCCCTGGAACCCGGAACTTTCCGCGCTTTAAATGCAAACTTAGTCACTACATCTTTTTTTTTTCCAATTTCTATTTCTATTTTACCATCTTTAAGTAAAATTTTTGAAAAAATTATGTTTAATCAATTACTTGAACATTTCAACATCAATAATTTACTTCATAAAAAGCAATATGGTTTTACTAAGAACAAAAGTACAACCGATGCGGGAATTGAACTTATTAAACATATCCTTGATGCTTGGGAGGGTAAACAGAACGCAATAGGTATTTTTTGTGATTTATCAAAGGCATTTGATTGTGTTGACCATACAATATTACTTAATAAATTAAAACATTACGGTGTCTCCAACGCTGCCATAAAACTAATTGAATCGTATCTCACTGACAGGATACAAAGAGTCAATATCAACAATATTAATTCGTGTGGTGCTAAACTGAGAATGGGCGTGCCACAAGGCTCTATACTGGGCCCTTTGCTATTTTTGATTTATATAAACGATCTACCATACTACACCGGGGACCTCTGTGAGATAGTTCTGTTTGCTGATGATACTTCTTTGATATTTAAAACAGATAGAAAGGAAAAAACATTTGACAAGGTGAACAGGGCTCTTTCGCGAGTGTCACAATGGTTTAACACAAACAACTTATTACTAAATGCAAAGAAAACGAAATGTGTTAAATTTATGATGCCTAATGTAAAACAGATGGATACATTCATTATTATGAATGATGAGCAATTAGAAATAGTTAATGATACTTTATTTTTAGGAATTAATATTGATTCCAAACTTCAATGGGGTCCTCATATTACTGCATTAGCAGCAAGACTTAGCTCAGCTGCTTATGCAGTAAGAAGAATAAGATATATCACTGATGTTGAAACGGCAAGATTGGTTTATTTTAGTTATTTTCATAGTGTCATGTCATATGGTCTACTGTTGTGGGGCTCTGCTGCTGACATCGAGTCTATATTTATATTACAGAAAAGAGCTATTCGTGCAATCTACAACCTTAGACCTCGTGACTCGCTCAGATATCTATTTACACAAATTAACATTTTAACCGTTCCTTCACAATACATTTTTGATTGTTTAATGTATGTTCGGAAGAATTACAATAATTTTCCAAAAAAATCCGACTGTCACAAATTTAACACAAGGAATAAGCACAGACTTGCCGTTCCTAATTTCAGGCTTCATAAAACAGGAAAGTCATTTGTTGGACTGAGCATTAAACTATTTAACAAAGTACCACAACGTCTTGTAGAATTACCTTTAAATAAATTTAAAGTCATAATTAAAGATTACCTCATGAGGAAAGGTTACTATAAAGTAGAAGATTACTTAAATGACAAGACTCTGTGGACATGAAACACATTTGTTTCTCTGCACATCTACTCTTATGCTTATTTATTGTACTTATTATATTATTATTAAGTTGACATTATATTGTTATTAATTTGACATTATATTATTATTAAGTTTTTATTGTACAACACAAAATGGTTTAAAAAAGGCTATCATTATGTGACTGTTGAGTTTCTTGCGGCACTTCTTCTCAACAGCAGGCCATTCATTCATTCACGTCGAAGTGCTGGTAGGAAAAAAAGTTTATGACGTGCAAAAGAATTTCTTGGTAAATCAAATTGCAAAATAAATACTTTGACTTTGACTTTGACATCTTCGAAGTAGTCCAAATATAAGTTCCCGGTACAAAACTTGAGCATTTATTTTACCGAAACACGTGAACGGATTCACAAACTTTGAATTTATGAGTTTGTTAGTTTCTCGATATTTATTGTTGGACGTAGGCTAAAACCTCACGGCGCGATTTTTACTCGCACCTGGTTGCGATTCCGCAGCCGCCGCGGTTGACGTGCGGTTACAAACCGTGCACGATATTATTGTCTTTTGGTACGTCACGCTGTCATATTTTATGTCACTAGTGCAAAATGGCGTCCCGCCCGCGCCGAATGCGGTCGCCCGCCAAGAATGGGCGACACCCGCCGCGGCTGCGGGCGGGAATCGTACACAACCGCGCGCGCTGCGGGTGAAAACCGCCTCGTAAAAACTGCTCTTACTTTTTTCACTTAGAGGCAAATTGAACGTCATTGCATAGAGGCTGCAGGCCCGCAACCATTGCTGGCGCGATTAAAAACCGCACCGTGAGTTCTTAGCCTTTCTGCCTTTTTCCTAGTATTAAAGTTTGGTCATTTTCCTTTATCTTACTAGTTTACTAAGCATTAGCTTGTGCTTTTGGTGCACGACAACGGAAAAACATGACTTATATACTTTATTTTTGTAAATACATACATATTATACATAGAAAACCCAGACCGATACAAACAGACATGTTTGTCTGGAATAGGAACCGAATTTTAAATGAGGCTTAATTAATTATTATCACCAAACTTGAGACAATAAGTGTACATTTTAACTAATTACTATTCAGAGTAGGTATTCAAGTCATTATTAAACCATTAGTATTCAAGTCTCTATAAGAACGATTAATCTTTCACGAAGTCTTGGATAAATTGGACAAACGAAAAATGACGCCAAGTCAAAACTCACTAAACTTTAAAGGATTAAGAAGGCCAATATAAAGTTGTATAACTTGTTTATAAATTCAAAGGTAGTAGTTATCATGTTGTCTAGTTTGAGTATTATATTTTAGAATTTATCTATCTGTGTAGATCACAGAATAAGAAAATTTCTCTCTATTTCTATGGCGTAGATACTGTTCCGTCCAATCCGCTACCTTTGTTCTAAATAATTGTATAAACGTCAGTAAATAAAATGTGTATGCTTTGTTGGTTGTCCTTAAATCTATCTATATGTATAAATAAAAATGAATTGCTGTTCGTTTGTCTCGCAAACTCAAGAACGGCTAAACCGATCTGACTAATTTTTGTCTTGAAATATTCGTAGAAGTCCAGGGAACGATGAGAAAATATAAAAAAATTGCAAGGAAAGTACTAAAAATTATAATTTTATTTTCACATACAAACTGGTCTTACCTGACAAACGAAGTGATACAAGGTTCATCGGGTCAGCTTTATATAAATAAATATTTAGATCTGCAAAGAGAACCAAATGTATTACCCACAAACCTTTGTCATTTAGGTCTCCTTTCTTATGAATATCATTTCTCATTAAGCAAGCTATGAGCTGAATCTTAAATCATATAAATCTTGTTAAGTTTTTCTCAATGTCAAACTTCTGAGTCGTGTCCAATATTAATGGGTCAATGTAGCTCCTTTAAAAATTCATGTTATTCAATCAAGCTTCTACAATACCCTTAATTAGCTTTAATTATTAACAAGATATTACATCTTAAAACTCGTTAATAATTTAGGTAGTAGAGATGTGCAACTCTGTTAACGACTTAGTGAGTCATATCTCTTAAATAATCTACTGATACATTCGGATCAGCGCCGACACAAAATAATATTAATATGTCCTCCTAACCGAGTTTTCGGCTACGGCGGCCAATCTTTTACGATCAGCCAATTATGCAGGATATATTATAGTGCACAAGTGAGTGCGCAAGCACAGGTGCACTCTCTATTCCCTCACTGTCATATAACACGGTGGGACAGCAGTCTGACACGACCGAAAAGAGCTCAGGCGCAGGACCAAATGGCTTAACGTGCCTTCCGAAGTACGAAACAAATCATCATCATCCCAGCGTTATCCCGGTTGCGCCCTTGCGGGGCCCGGGGTCCGCTATCAGGGTCCACTTCGACTATGATCCTAGATTTGACATGCCTGGTTATTACACACACAAAGTGAGTGATGCTCCCCTCCGGATTCGAACCCACGACCTCCGGCTTTAGAGCCAAACGCTTTAACCACTGTTATGTACCACGGAGGCAGTTCATATAAATCAACAAGTTCAGATCCATTCTTAACTAAGACACAATTTTGCCACGCCTTTAATAGGTACCTACTAGAAACTCAAGGGTAGTTTTCAACCTTTAGGTCCCAGGTGGCTTTCGAGGCGTTTTCTACGCATCTATCAGTTACAATAAGCTTCTAAAAGGCTTAAATGTTGAGTACTGTCTACTGACATGACATGACGCGAGCATACATGTTAATTAATGTATCTTCTTAACAAGTACTCGTATGTTATTTATTTGACTGGTCCAATGCTATATTGCATTTTTTTTATAAGGAAGCAGTCAGGTTGACCTCACTGCACCTGATGGTAAGCGGATGTAAGGTCCAAATATAAGGTTGACTGGCTCAATAGAACATAGTACCCATTGAGCCAGTCACCCTCACCCTGAAGGCTTGCTGAGATGCCACTTCACGCTCCACCTAAAAAGCACAGGATTATAAGAGGCATTTGTTAGAGACCCTGCCTTGTTAGTCAGTGATTTCGAATCCCACCCAGGACATACATTCACGTGATGAACATTTGTGTTGGTCCTGTGTACGATCGAGGTCTCCGGCGCGTGATCAGTTTTGGAAAAAAAAAACCTATACCGTGCACGTGCATCGTGACTTCTTAGGAGCGGCGCTTGTAAACGTGAAAATACTGCACAGGATCGCGCGGATGTCCTCGATAGTACATAATATGAATATAATTATGTGTTCTAAGTATATACTTGCGGTACCTCCGTTGATTCTGATAACCATATCTTTGTGCTTACGCTTTTAACATTCTAAACAAGTGGACGTAAAAGCTTCAATGATATTTTGATAAAAAGTTAATTTTATTACTACATACAAAACGAACGAAAGTACCAAACTAATAGTGCACATAAATCACAAATACCAGTACTTACGAAGTATCTACGAGTATTGTTTACTATTTAGATGATAAATCGTTCTTCGTACTAAGCAGATGATTAGAAAACTTTTAAAAGAATGACTTTTCTTCAGGATTCTTTAGACAAAAATACTTATAATAACGGAACCTTGATATAAAATATAGGTGGTTGTCCTTCATTATAAATGAAACTGAATGGAAAACCTGAAGAAAATTAATTAAATTGAAAAAAAAAGACAATATTCACACAACGCCATCTAGCCCCAAACTAAGCATTCGCTTGTGCTATGGGTGCTAGAAAACTTTTTTTTTGTAAATACAAACATAAATTATAGCAACAACCGGACCGACACAAATAGACGTGTTCATGTAGGCACACAAATGTTTGTACCGTGGTGCGGGGATCGAACCCGCAAAAAAATGCGCATTGGGTTGCTTCGTTCCGTGGTCCGAATCGACCCATTTCAAAAATGACTTGGGCGATTCGCCCCGCTGTAACCACTGCGGTCCGAATGGCCCCATTCAAAAAGAGCTCGAATAACTCGACGACCTCTAGTCTAAAAGACGACTTCTCGACCATTACACCCAATTAGCTGCCAGATTTAACCATTATCTATATTATAAATAAAAATGAATTGCTGTTCGTTAATCTCGCTAAGACTCGAGAACGGCTAATTTTAGGCTTTAAATATTCGTGGAAGACCAGGGAAGGTTTAAACGTTGAGAAAATATGAAAAAATTGCGAGAAAAATACTAAAAAAGACAATTTTATTTTCTCATACAAACTGTTCTTACCTGTCTAAGTTTATATTAAGAGGTAAGTGATACAAAGTTCACCGGGTCAGTTAGTTAACAACAAAACCTACTAGTTTATTCAACAGTGAGCCGACAGGAAACTACAGCGAAATAAAATAAGGAAACCCAGTCGTTTATCTAAGAAAGTCATTACCAGACAAATAAAAAATAGAAGCACTCACTACGTATTTGTGTTGGCGACGGTCGAGAACTGTTTTTATTGTTAAATGCTGGTTTTGCGAAGGAACAGACGCCGTTCTTAATTTGTGGCGTTTTTAGAGTTACTACAATTAATGTTCTGGAAAAATGTTCATTACATCTGCTAATTTCAACGGTATTGTGACAATGAATAAATTTTACATCATTGCCTATGTGGCGGTCTGGTAAAGTAGTCTGTAATTATGCATGGTGTCCCAAAAATTACACGTCTCAGTCACACTGGAGGTAGGCCAGCACAAGAGGCATCGAACAAGCCTAACATGACCTCAGTAAAAGTTGCTCGGTTTTTAAGAATATTGCCAATTTAAACTTTTTCTAAATTTTCACGTTTTTAACGTGTTCAGTGCTAGCATTAAGTTAGATAGTCGTCATGTTTGGTTTTTTTTTGTTCACTTTTTGCGAATATTTAGGCATGCCAATTAAATAGCGGGAGAAAAAATGTCAATAATACGAATATTTTTCTCCATGGTTTATACAGTTTATCCCAAAGTACGTACTTTAAACAGACGAGCCTAAGTAATTCATTTTCCTGCACTCGACAGCCCTAACTGACGTGTATTCAATTTCAACGGCTATAAATCTAAAAGTATCGTGTTTTGATAAACGGAGATTGTCTCAGATGCAATCTTTCAACTAAACTTGAATTTTTTTGGGTGTATTATCTTAAAAAAATACGTAAATCTTGCACATAACTAGACTGCTTTAAATTGACTTTATTTTATTACGAAAAAAGGGAAGCAAACGAGTGGGGGGCCTAGACAAAGTAACATTTTGAAAGCGATAGTGAAATTCGCTAGCTTCAACTTGTATGGATTTGACAGGTGCCTTAGAAAAGTCACGTGGTCAATCGATATTGAAAGTACGGGTTTTGACATTCGCTATCGCAAATTGAGCTATAACGAACGTCATAAATGCCGCTTGTCTAGGGCCCCTGATGGTAACTGACCACTGCTGGCCATAGACTTCTACTGTTGAGCTCTCAAATGCAAACCAGTTACATTGAATAATCAGAGTAACCAAAAAAGGGCTTCTGCAATTTAGTGTGTGTGTGTGTATGTCTGTGTGTGTGTAAATGTTTGTGTGTGCGTGAGTGCTTGATTTGCGTTATCTGCTCAGAATCAGCAATTCTGTTTGCTTTACTTACTTACTTTTACTATACCTCACTGTTTACCAATTTTCCATTTGTAGATAGATACATAGATACTTTTTTTGCGGAAAAGAATGCACCCACCTTAGCCGCAGGCTGGCTAGATCCCCCTTTTCACCACGATTTGACCAGCCAATCAGATACGGAATAAATAAATAAAAAATATTGGGCAACATCACATACATTGATCTGACCCCAAAGTAAGGAGCGTAAGCAGTTGTGTTATGGGTTTCCGAAACAACGAAGGTACCACAAATAAATACTTAAATACAAATAAACATCCAGACACAGAACAAGCACAAATGTTCATCACATAGATGTTTGTCCTGGGTGGGATTCGAACCCACGACCCCTGGCGCATAAGGCAGGGTCACTACCAAATGCGCCATCGGGCCAGTTAATAAACTATGGAGTATAAACAGATTTATTCACGTACAAGTGTACAAGATAATGATAATAATATTTATTTATGTGGTCACGCATAAAGATGGTTTATGAAACTGGCAAGTGTTAGACACAATTGGCAGAATAAACCAATTTATTGAGGACCGATTGCCAAACAGATGAAAATAGACGCTGTGACAATTTCATTGCGTCCACGTTACGCAAACTGACTATGATTGAAATTTAATCATTTATTTTTCTAAATTTTTTTTATACCACATCAGTTGGCAGACGGACACGCAGCTCAGCCCACCTGATGGTAAACGGTAACTGCGGCCTATTCCATTGAGGGACGTTTCACCTGGAAGTGTCGCTCAATGTGCTACCAGACTCATCTGATCTTCGAGCCTCTGATTTCAAGTATACTGGCTCCCACATTAATTTTGCCGGAACACAGCCAGAGCTGTAATTACGGCAGACTTCACCTGTGGGGGTGGTAGCTAGTCAGTCGAACTGTGAAAATGCCCCTCCCACCAACCAGAGCCAAGGCGGGAATCGAACCAACGACCTCCGTGTTTTTGTACCCGAGCAGCTTAGCCTCTGTTTCACGGAGGAGGTCGTTTCCCCCCCAGAAGCTTGAATCTTTTATGCAAAGAAAGGACCGAACAAAATTAAATGATTGCTTAATTGGTGTTTATTTAGATTCTAGCTCAGATATCTAATACAAGGTCTTCGCGCTTTTCGTCTCAATTCGCTCGCTGTTTACTCACTCGAAAATAAGAGCTACTTGGATTACGGTTAAGTGGAGTATTGGTTTACCGAGTTAGGTTTCACAGTCGGTGGAAATAGAATGTACATATATCCTGGAATTTAAATGCCGGAATTCGGACTCCTCCTATGAGGCGCTCGTGGCACTGCTGTGACAGTGGTTCGTTAGGGACAACGAAAGTCAAGCTACCCACGCCGCGGTTAATGGATGGGTGACCATTCTGACCACATTTAGTGACATTTATTTCGAGCGTCCCCGTGCTTCAGAAGACACGTTAAGCTGTTGGTCCCGGCTGATATTTACTATAATGTAGATATTAGTCGTCAAACATACCTAGTAGGCAACACCTGACATTAAGGTTGGTCACTTGCCTTACGCACCCCTCCACCAACCCGCACTGGGCCAGCAGCGTGGTGAAGTATGGCCCACACTATTTCACAATTGAGATAAGGCCTGTGTCCCAGCAGTGGGAACGTATACAGGATAAACGTATAATGATGAATTCTGACTCGGAAGATTTGTCACGGTCCTAGAAAACCAGGAAACGCAAACGAAATAAAAATCTAGAGTACTTACGAGGATAAAACTTTTAAAAAAGGTTAAAACCACCTGATTTAAATTATTGAATCTTGAAATCCGAGTATCTCCGAATTAAAATTCTGTCTCAAAAATATGTGGGCTATCGTGTTGAAACGACGATTTTGTCACAAATTACCAACGTAACATACCAATTTACTGTTGAAAATATTGGCTATACGTTATTTGTGTTGGCAAACATTTCTTTCTTTGTCTATGAAAAATACACTATACAAATAAATCAAAACAATTACTGTAAAATAAGTCCACACAGCTAGTTATTGATACGTTAGAACCAATGGGCCATTCCGCACGTTGCCAACTTTCCAATTCACATCAAGTTTATTTCTTTCCCATTCCGGGCTGTTTTTCTTTCCGTTTATTTATTTCCTATTCCGGGTTGTGATTTTTCTTTCCTGTGCTTGGCGCTACCCTTTATAGCGTGTTACATGCAGAAGATGGAGAAATTATGCGGGTTTTGTAACATAGTGCGGAAAATCTCGCAGTATTATAATGATAAGTCATAAAATACTGTTTTGGTAAGTCTCTAGGTAGTTTAGTCTATAAAAGAGATTTGGCTGTGATTCGATAATATTACAGTTCTCTTGAAAAAGGCTTGAAGATAATAGAATTTGTTTTGTTAAATAACATTTGATGCAGGTTTGATAGCTATCATTACATAATATGTGATTTTAACGGCAGCTTAGTAGTGGTAGAGCCATGCTGTTATTAAGTACGAATGGGCCGGCTCGTCCGGGGAAGCACCACCCTCTCACATAAACACCAGCGTGAAATAATAGTGAATACTAAGTATTGTTTCGTCTGGTTTGTGAGAGTGCCGGAGGCCCACACCCCCCTTAAAAGGCCGGCAACGCATCAGCGATCCCTCTGGTGTTGCAGATGTCCATGGGCGGCGGTGATTGCTTACCATCAGGCGACCCGCTGGAGCGTTTGCCGCCTGTGGAATAAAAAAAACAAAAGCTTGCAGAGATTTCTAATCCGAGACATTTGGTGTACGGATAGCCATTTTCTCAACCATTTTACCAAATCGGTCAATTAATCTCCATTATAGTAAAAAAATAACTTTTAATCCAATTGACCCAGTACACTTGAAATTAAAGGAGAGTATTTTCTATATGCTCTAAGATCATGAGCTTACAGTCTGGCAGCACATTGAGCGACGCTTCCTGATGAAGTGTCCCTCAATGGAACAGGCCGCAGTGACCGCTTACCATCAGGTGGGCTGCGTCTCTGTCTGCGAACTGATGTGGTATAAAAAAGAACCTGTATCCTACTCTTAAGAAAATACATGCTAACCATAAATTGCTTTATTGACATAGGTGAACTGCATTAGCATAGTAAGTGGCCAATTACCTAGGCTGCCTTCATAATAATACAAAGTACTCGTACCTTTTGAGACGAGATGGGATGGGTTGACGTTGCATGTTGAATAATTGCATTACTCTTCGAAAACATTTAGATATGCAACGTCTGTCAAAGTTAAGGCATTTGTTTTTGCAATTTGATTTTCTCTAGACGAGCGGCTCATTTATTTATTTAAACTTTAATGTACTATGAAGAGTACATAAGGCGGACCTAATAGCATTCTCTGCCAGTCAACATTTGGGCCAAGCCGAAAAAAAATAGTAGGTAGTGCTAACGAGCAAAAGAGAGAGAGAGAAAAAAAACGGAACAAAATAAGAGATCTTAAACTAGATTTTTTAAGGACGTACCTACAATAAAGAGTTTTTTTTTTCTATAAATTTGTGTTCCCTTTGGTCTGCATTCTCATGAGTCAATTGTTAGTTGGGAACCTTCTCTACATTCCCTTTATAGAATCGGTACACATTACTAGTAACCCTGTATTATAATTATATACCTATGTAGATTTTGTAAATCCCTTTGCCCCACTGCCATCTCATGAAACACAAATCGCCGACGATTCAAATCTCTTACGGAAACTGATTTCAACCCTATAAATATATATTTCCTAGCAAAAGGCGACTTCTTTATCGACGCCATAGGATCTTAACGGCGACAGGAAATAATCTGAGGCAATAAACATTGTTATTATCCTAAGATAAATGTGAGCGGGGTAATATCCATTATCCACCCTATGAATCGGTTTCTGCTGGGGCTTTACTGAAAGCGGCAATGATAGGGTTAACAGCTGAACTTCTGTAGGGTTTGGTCAACTTTGTAACTCGGAGGGCTTGTTCTTGTCGACTGACGACTTTCAAAGTCGTTTATTTCGTGGCTCAAGGGATTTTCATGGTTTGACTTGTTTTATATAGGATTTCAAAACAAGCTAATGTTCGCAAAGTGACGAATTATTTTATGGGTTGTGAAGTCGACTTTTACACCAGCGGTCGTAAGTTGGGTTACATGATATCATTTGTATTGGTTGGGATATGTTCTGTATATATCTCCTTATTTATTATAGCCTTCCGCCCGCGGTTTCACCAGCGCGTTATTTCTTTTTTCAAATATAAACCCTACCCCCATATTTCCGGGATCAAAAGTACCTACTCTATGTTCACCGAGGATAGTGTAGCTTTTCAACAGTGAAAGAATTATTTGGGTTAGTAGTCGATTCGCACGAAAATAATTCGCACTTTCGTGCGAATCGACCACTTTCAAAAATAACGTCATTATTTTTAGTAGTCGATTCGCCCGAACGAATTTTAATCGCGTGCGAGTCGACCCCTTAAAGAATTGATAGTAGGCGATTCGCACTTTTGCAATATTATGCGCATAAAAAAAAACAAAGTAATTATTTATATCGTTTCAGTAGTTTCGGGGTTAGCAACAACAGGTGATACTTTCAAACTAATAACTAATAAAACAAAATAAAATGGCTTTATAAAAATATTTATGCGTAATAAATCTGTACCGAAAGATCGCATATGAACCTCACCTTTACGAATATACATTTCGCACTATTCTGATAATAATGTTTTACGCGCCATTTGTTCTAGGCACCATTATCGTTTCACCTACAAAGTCAGCAATAAATTTCATCCTCCATATTATTGCATGAAGAGGCTTCGGTCTCGGATGATTTATTAAAGAATTATGATGAATAAGCTTTATACCTTATCGAGTAAGGTATATAATATGTTTATGGTCGATTTGGCATACAAGCACGTAGCTGATCTGATGATAAGCGGCCATCGCAGTCTTTTCTATTGAGAGATTCCTAACCAGGGTCGCTCAATGTGCTGCCAGACGGTAGGCTCCTCTGATCTTTGAGGCTTTCATTTCAAGTGAATTGGCTTGTAAGTGAGGACCGTAGTCCCACTTTTTAATACACTCCCCGAACCGCTCCCCCTCCCTCACTTACACTTTTAGCTATAGAGGAGACAAAGAAATTACTTGAGTATATAAACATTTGGGCAAAAATTATAGGTACTCTTACTTTTGACAGCTCGTTTATTGTATAAAAACGGTTATTTAAGTTATGTCTTAAAATTAAGTAATACTTTGACTCTTCTATAGATACGAGTGTTAGATTTTCCCATATCCCCTAATCGCAAGTATCTATGATAGCTAGTGATGACTTACCATCAGCCCTCCTAGACAAGCGGCATTTATGACGTTCGTTATAGCTCAATTTGCGATAGCGAATGTCAAATCCCATACTTTCAAAATGTGACTTTTCTATGGCATCTGTCAAATCCATACAATTTAAGCTAGCGAATTTCGCTATCACTGTCAAAATCTTACTTTGTCTAGGCCCCCAGATGTCACACTCGCTAGTTTGCCTATAAAAATAAACGCTTGAATCTTCCTACATATTGGATTTATTCCAGTATGTATGTAGCAACGTTGGCTGAGTGTGTGCTTAGTGCTATGTTTCACACTAAGTGCTGGTCGTCTGTGTAATGTAACACCTCGAAGCAGCAATACGGACAAAATTGATGTTTTTTTTTGTTACATCAAGTTCAATACATTCGAGCAAAAAGAGAATGCAAAACTTGTTAAGAACAATGGGCCCAAAAAGTGCAGAGATGAGATTTGTATTCTATGTGAAAGACCACACACACACACACCATCAACTTTTATTATGATGACACCATATTTGGTCCCAGCGGGAAAAAGTTATCGTCCACAATAATTTATTATTTTTATATGAACATAAATAATTAACATAATAAACATATTTTTTTTCACTAGGACCTATGTTGTCGACGCCATAATAAAAGTGGAAGGTGTTTATTAGCTATGTCCCAAATCTGCACAACATTTCTTTTTTTTTTTGGCCCCAGTCTTTTGCATTGTCCTTTGTGTTGGCTTTTCCGAACATAAGCCAGTTTGTGATCACCAACTTGGCAAGCGTGGTGATTGGGCCAATACCTTTAATTGTAGTTATGCTTTTGTCTATTAAAACGGCAGATTTCACCTAAGGGGTTGGTAGGGCTCGAGACTAAGTCCCACTACCCACTAAACTCCCCCGGTTTCCCCTTCGCACCCAATTGGGACGAGTAGGGCCACCTTTGTGGCTATTGACCAGCCCTGAGGGGTTGGTAGATAGACAGTCTGACCTTGTACAGTTTTCTACCACCAAGTAGATCGCCAGCAGGAATCGAATCTGCGATATGGGTTACCTACACAAGTAATTGCTGTGACAGTGGTTCGTTAGCGATAACGAAAGTCAAGCTACCTACGCCGCGGTCGGTTAATGGATGGGTGACCATTCTGACCATATTTAGTGACATTAATTTCGAGCGTCTCCGTGCTTCGGAAGGCACGTTAAGCTGTTGGTCCCGGCTGATATTTACTATAATTACTTTAATGTACGACTAATATTTACTTTAATGTAAATATTAGTCGTCAAGCCTAGTCAGAGGCCATTTGGCGGCTTGATAACATCTGACATTAAGGTTGGTCACTTGCCTTACGCACCCCTCCACCAACCCGCACTAGGCCAGCGTGGTGGAGTATGACCCACACTATCTCACAATTGAGATAAGGCCTGTATCCCAGCAGTGGGAACGTATACAGGGTGGAAAGTTTCAATGGGGCAGCCAAGGGAGGTACCTTAATCGTTGCAGCTACAAGAAATTGGTCTTAGGAGACTATCCATAATTTTTCAAAAAAATTTCATTCCCATTCACAGATTTTAAAAAAAATGTACGGTTAGCAAGAAAATTACCATTTTTCACAAAAAAACTTTTTGATGCTAATCTGTCCAATTTTGTACGCTGATCAAAATCTTCTATGGGAACAACTGAGGTTTCAGTACTAGAAAAGTCACAAATCAAAAAAAACTTTTCCTATACATTTTATAGTACTTAGATTTTTTGTGAGGCCATAAGAAGAGGTAACTTTTTGTTGTAGCTACAAAAAAATAATTAAGAAGATGCATATGCAATCAAACAATAAAATTATTTAAAAAAAATATTTTTATTAAGTAATTTAACTTTATGATATAAGGTGCTCAAAATGTTCTCCATTTTGATTAATGCATAAATGTATTCGTTTTCGTACTGACCGCGTGGCGGCCAATAATTATTTGGATGAATTCCATATAAAATTGTACAGAGCGAGTTTTTTAATTCTTCGACACTGTAATATTTCTATTCATAAATTTCATTTTTTAAATAGCCCCACAGAAAGAAATCAAGCTCATTTTTGCAAAAAAAAAAATAACTAAAAGCATCTACTCGCGAAAGCACACCATACGCAATCAGATTTTGACATAAGCAACAAAAGAAAGTACCTACGCATTATAAAAAGAAAACAAAGTTCGAAATTTAAATCTTATTTGAATTTGAACTAGGTAGGTAACTAAATCTTTTTTCAGAAAACTATCGAGGTTACGTAAGTTCCAAGTGATATAAAATTAATTGACTGATGTATGGGAAAAGTTTTTTTTGATTTGTGACTTTTCTAGTACTGAAACCTCAGTTGGTCCCATACAAGATTTTGATCAGCGTACAAAATTGGACCGATTAGCATCAAAAAGTTTTTTTGTGAAAAATGGTAATTTTCTTGCTAACCGTACATTTTTTTTAAAATCTGTGGATGGGAATGTAATTTTTTTGAAAAATTATAGATAGTCTCCTAAGATCAATTTCTTGTAGCTACAACGATTAAGGTACCTCCCTTGGCTGCCCCATTGAAACTTTCCACCCTGTATAGGCTGATGATGATGATGATGATGACACAAGTAATTTAGCCATTGTTATACAGACGGAAGTTAACAATTTATATATAAGCTGAAACAATATACTCGTATAAAAGTTTTAGGTAAGTAAGACCACAGATGAATAATCTTAAGACCTTTGTATATTTACGTTTGGTCTTCACATATGTGTAAAAAGTCTATTTGCTTACCTTATGAAAACAAAACGGCCAAAACTTGACCTCATGATTTACGTGAGGATATTTACATTACCAACGTCCATTACGGAAATTTAAGTTGGACAAAATTTAACCTAATTTAACCCCTTACCCTATGAGTTTTAAAGGGACCTTTAACGTTTACCTTCTGTTTTATTAGCGCTTGCTTACTCTGCTAATAGCAGTTCACATAATATTACTTTTTACTGCACATAAAATGTGGCTCCACTTACTTCAAAAATATCACACTGCCCATTAAACTCCCCCGGTTACCCCTTTACACCTGTGTCAAAATATAGCCACGAAAGGCATCACTGGCATTTCACCGACTCTAGTTAGTAATATTTTTGAATATGTAATTTATAATTTGTAATATTTTAAAATTCCTCAACAGGCCATTGACATCGAAGTGCTGGTAGGGAAAAAAAAAGATTGACGTGCAAAAGTATTTTCTAAAATCTATTTGCAGAATAAATTATTTCATTTCATTTCATTTACCTTAAAAAAATACTTTCCCATACAAGCGGCTCATGCGAGTAGAAGATCCACTATGGTCTACTCGAAATATATTTTACCATATTAGTAATTGTATTCCAGGCATGAGACAATAAGTACTCAGCCTGTATCTAGCGGAAAACTCGTCTTGTTAAAATTGTTTAGAAGAGCTTATCGTCTTTACTCGAAGTTTATGGACTTAACATGCTGTCTCCGCTCCGTTACCATAGTAGAAAGAATTCACAGTACAAAAAAAAAACATACAAAATACAAAAATATTTATTTCATAACAAGTCGGGTTTACAGAGTAGGTATAGATCTCATCCTTTTAAGTTTTTGGAACTTGTGTTAGGATGAGACCGCTCTTCCTAGAAACAGTTTGTCATAAGTACGTTTATACGTTACTAGCCTTCCGCACGCGGTTTCAATCGCGCGTAATTTCTGTTTTCAAATATCCCTCCCTTCCCTTCCCCCCACATTTCCGGGTTCAAAAGTACTTTATGTTCAGTACGCTACACTATCCCGGTAGCTTTCGAACAGTGAAAGAATTATTCAAATCGATTCAGTAGTTTCGGAGCCTATTTAGTACAAACAAACAAACAATCAAATCTTTCCTCTTTATAATATTATAGTTCTACATACACCGCACATGTATACTGCGTGACTTTTTAGTCGTTGTTTTCCCGCAGTAAAACGATTCTATCTTAGTAGAACAATAGATTTATGAAGTTTTTTTTAGTCAAATCAAAAGTTTTACGATTGTGATAGACAAAACTCGAACCAATAGTACTAGCTGCGTCGCGGACGTTCACCGGCCGGGATCATTGCCCTTCGGTTTATCAAAAAGATGGTAATTTACTGTTTACCTACATATTATTTGATTTTCATTTTCCTTTTAAACAGTAAAAAAATTAAATTTTTTTTTAGAGATTTTATTTGAGTGTGCGTGCGGGGACGTATCGATACTATGGCGCATCATACAAGCCGCGCGTGATGAGTTTGTATGAAGATAACCTACCGTGTGCTTTTTATACTGTGCCGTTACTGTATTACACAATTTGTAACATACGACAAAGTTGTCGCTAATATTTAGCCGTAAACATTTAGTTTTACTGACACATAAAGTTCGTGAAGTCGGCGTGAAAATAATATAATGTTAGAAATGTGTATGATACTTTAGTGTCTCGTGAACATGTTGTAAAATGACATTCTAATGTTTAATCATCATGAAACATCTTGGAGAATGTGTATTAGTACGCAAAAATGCTTGAAACTTTATTTCTTTTATATTTTTGTAGTGGTAAGCCATGCTGTTTTACAGTACGAATGGGCCGGTGCGTCCGGGGAAGTACCACCCTCTCACATAACACCAGCGTGAAATAATGGTGACTACTATTGTGTTTCGTCTGGTTTGTGAGAGTGCCGGAGGCCCACATACCCCCATAGCGCTCCCTTTGTTGTTGCAGGTGATGTAGTTTAAAAAATATTTATGTATAAACAAACTAGTATTTTTTTGTTATACAAAAGCTAGCCGTTGCGGTTTTAGTAAACCCAAAATTCTCATCTTGGGACGGCTACTAAAAACTATGAATTTAATACGAAGCAAAGCTCGATAGAATGCAGTTTCTGTTGAAACAACTCCAAACTATTTTCCCTCATACGGAATAATTAAGCACACCAACTCGCACAAAATAATAAATAGTTCCGAAGCCAGCTATAAATTCCTTGTCGCGAGAAAATAAACTAATAGCGTCATATATTAATAATAATGGCTTAGCTTTCCTTTAGCCATACTTCATACTACGATAATAAATGCGAAATAAACAAAGTGATCATGGGAAAGGACTTACTTCTTACTTCCCACGAAATAATAAAAAATAGAAGTGTTATTTGTATGTAACGGTGCTACGAACTGATGTTATTTTCTGTATAGGTAGTTTGGGTGCTGGGGAGTAACATAAGCTTCTTTAAACATAACAAATAATCCCGGAAAAATAAAACATTCCTGCAGGATAGCATCCTATAAACATTGTTTGAGTGTTTATCTATAAAGATTATTATGAGATAATTTATTTAAGGGTTGTATATAATCGATCACCAATCTAATTTAACCTCATCCACAAAAATACTAAGTTAGCACCTAAAATACTAAGTTCGCATCTAAAATAATAAGTTAGCATCTAAACTACTCAGTTAGATGCTAACTTAGTTATTATTTCTCTTTATTTAACGTTTAGATGTATACTTTTTTCAAATATTCCAGCGGGATATTTGAAAAAAGAAATTACGCGCGGGTGAAACCGCGGGCGAAAAGCTTTATTTATTAAACCCTGTCTGTTTTTTTACGTTTTAAGGTTGAACCACTAAACTAAACTTTTAAAGAGATATACCTACTCGTATCGACTACATTTTATAATGGGAAAAACTTGGAACTCCAATGAGATACAGAAATAGAAGTGCTTTTGTTTGCCCTTCTTTCGGGACGTGATTATTGGTTTTGGGTTATTTTAGGAACTGGAAAGTAATATAGGCTCCTTTTTATCCTGGAAAAATAACCTCATCATCTATACTAATATTATAAAGAGGAAAGATTTGATTGTTTGTTTGTATTGAATAGGCTCCAAAACGACTGAACCGATTTAAATAATTCTTTTGCTGTTGGAAAGCTACACTATCCCCGGTGAACATAGGGTACTTTTGATCCCGGAAATGTGGGGGGAAGGGGGGATATTTACCTAATACCCACAATACAAGTGTTTTACTAAGAAATCAATATCGAACGAGCTCCTAGCTATGTCTGAATGAACTTTGTTGCAGTAATTGTAAGTTCCGTTGCAACTCGCTTCCTTTGGCTATTTATGTCTTGGCAAATACTTATTAATTCTTGCTATTGTTAGACACAATCCTACTACTCTTATTTAAATCCTAGATTATGGAGGTCAGATGGCTAACTGGACAGCTGTCTCAAACTGGACTTGCCAGATCTTGGAACAAGGAGCAAGCGTACCCTGAGTTCAGGTCAGAACGCTCGAAGAAAAAGAAGCCTCCGTGGAACAGTGGCTAAGCCACTCGGATATAACGCCTAACTTGATCTACAGATATCAAGCAACTCGCCACCAACAATTCTACCAACTGATAACAGAAGGTTCTGACTTACGAACACAAATTAGTATGGGATCCTGCATCGCGCTAGCAAAGTTATTTCAGCCCGCTAGCATATACCACCTTAAGGCCTGTATTCACTTTGATTAGTGCGAGTGCGAGTGATTAGTAGCTGAGGGTGATTAGTGCAGGTGCGTAGTGCAAGTAGTGTCCAATTGTTGGCGAGTGCGAGTGATTAGTAGTTGAGGGTGTGTGTGTGTGTGGCAGGCACGCCGCGAGAGAGGGGGATGGGCGGGCGCGCGGGACGTGGCTACTCGCAGTCCACTCGCAGAAAAATAGAACACGCTTCTAAACACTTCACTACGCAGCCAACTAATCACTCGCACTAATCAGTCGCTGTCCACACTTATTTTCTACTAATCACTAATCACTTGCACTAATCACTCGCACTCGCACTAATCAAAGTGAATACAGGCCTTTAGGCCGCATCACACTTTCCATCAGGTGAGATTGTGGCCAAATGGTTACCCTTTTCGCATAAAAAAAAAAGCATATATACAACAAACCAAAGATGGTACATTGGACCTTGGTCCCCGAGCACAGTCGATCTAGCTTGGAGGAAGATCTTCCACTTAAGGAAGCATTAGTTCTCCTACAAACACGGGTTGTGGGTTCGATTCCCGCCTTGGGTACGGTTGGTGGTAGGGGTTTTTCAGAGTCCGACTGGCTAGCTACCACTCCAACAGGTGAAATCTGTCTCCATAACAGGCTGTGTTTCGGCAATATTAATGTGGGAGCCAGTACACTTGAACTCAGAGGTCCGAAGACCAGATGAGCCTAAAGTCTGGCAGCACATTGAGCGACGCTTCCAGGTGAAGCGTCCTTAAATAGAATAGGCCGCAGTGGCCGCTCTGCCAACTGACCTAGTATAAAAAAAGCGTGCAGCTTTCCAGTCAAGCAGCAGAAGGTTCAATGTCCAGCAATTTTAAGTAGACCCGGTGTATAACATAGTTTCGCCATGAGGCGATAGATGGAGTTAATGTATAACGGACGGGCGGCGGCTCTAACACGCGCTAGCGTTTCGATCCGCCGACCGTATATAAAGGCTAGCAAGTAGGGTTGTTCAATTCAGAAATATATTCGCTTCAGACCAGACGTGTGGTGGTTTCATTTACGTCCTCTGAAGGCCACTCCTCAATTGGTGCAAGGGTTTTACACCCGGATAAGTTTCCTTTCTGATGCAATAGTCCCTGCACTGGTCTGGTGCGGTCTTTGACTTTGCATTTCCCATGTTCCTATACCAGAGATAGTAAACGCTGGCTTGACATTATTAAAAAAGCGCACATGAATTAACTTTGACCCAGAAGACAAAGGCCAGAACTGTCCCTATTAGCAATGTCCAAACTCGCAGCAAACTTTCAATATTAGTAGAACCGTGACATGACACGTTATCTTAGCAGCCGGGCATGGCTGAAGTTCGTGCGAACTGCGGAACTTGGAGGGACCGCTAACTTATATTGCATTGACATGTAGTCGGCGATAGTTTACATATCAATGCTGTAGTTGCAAGACTTTAGGCCTCGGCCTCGAACTTCGCGGTGGCGGAGCGGCAGCGAGAGCGGCGGAGCACACAGCGCACTGGAGTCACCGCTTGACGCGGGCCGATAAGAGCGGTACGATGCTGTCAAGCGGTGATCCGCAGTACGACTGCGTGCGCTGCCGCTCCCGCTCCCGCCCCGCTGTGTTCGAGAACGGGTTTATGGGATTCCATACGAAACATTTCGCTGGTCGAGAAAGCCTACCAATATGAGCGTTGTCACGTATAATTAGTCAAAGGTTTTTGTAACTCATTTTGACACAGATTGTAGGTACATTTGGAAACATGAATTTGCTAATCAGAGCGTGGCGGCGTGGTTTAATTAATGGTTGTAACTTGTTACACGTCTCTTACTGAATAATCACACATGACACACAAGCAAAACTCACGGGAATTAGCGAATTTGCTATGTTTTAATTAGGAAACTTTGTACGCAGTGGCTATTCTAGACGTTCTTAATTTATGTTTTTGTTAATTAAGTTTTGTTTTTTGTTCGTGTTCTTGGGATTGGAAAACTTTAAATTGTGTTCTTTTTAGTTTCTTTTTGATAGGTACTTTATAGTTCTGGACGATTTGATAACTTTTCCTAATGAATAACTTTTTAGAATTTACTGTTTTAATTATTGAACTTTTTTTTCTCTCATTTGCATTTTACTGGCTAAGAGTCTTACCACCAGATGGGCTGCGTTCCTGTTTGCCAACTGATCTATTATAAAAAAATGCAAACCTGCCATTCCCAATATTTTCCGTCCTCGTTACTCATATCCGCCCATCCGTCCATCTAAATATCTCAATATCTTTTGGATTTTTGGATTTTTTGGACTTTGCATTAATGGAGACTGTTGGTCTAAGTTTGTTGTATAGAAACATGCAATGTATCCATGTGCAAAAGAATACTACTACTACTACATAGTACTAGTTTACTAGAAGTAACAAAAAAAGGTATTGTAGTTTTTCAAAACGATAGAAAAATGGAAAGAAAAGTAAAAAGAGAAATACGGAGCTCTCTTTAACAAAACATAAACTTTATTTACCATCATAGCAAATGTATGTTTATTGAGAAAACATTCTTATAAATATTCCTAAACATCAAAATTGAATAGAACACAACTCATATTACATGATAAAGGTTTCTTGAGTGGAACAATTACCCGCAAAGTCGGCTAAATTGGCCTAATTTAGAGGTCTTCGCAAAATTGACAAATTCGATTTGTTACCGAGACCCTTAGGGTAGTTCCAAATATGTGTCTTGTTCAATGAGATCACTTAGAATATAAATTGGGATACCATAAACGAATAAAGACGTGCTGAATTGACATATAAACAATGCTCTTAAAATAAGATATAAGGCCTTGGCCTCGAAATTCGCGGGCAGCGGGAGTGGCAGCGGCGAGAGGTTTTGTATGGAATTCTATAGACCCGTTCTCGAACACAGCGGGGTGGCAGCCGGTTCACCGCTTGACAGCATTGTACCGCTCTCGACGGCCCGCGTCAAGCGGTGATCGCAGTGCGACGGCGTGCGCCGCCGCTCCCGCTGCCGCTAAATTCAAGGTTCGAGACCCAGGTGTAACCATTATTTAACGGATGCGGCTAATTCTGATTTATAACATACTAGCGATCGCCTCCGCAGTTTTACCCGCGTATAAGCCTTTTTGTCAATAAAATTATCACCCCCTTCCCCCACATTTCCGGGATCAAAAGTACCCTATGTCGTCCGGTGATAGTGTAGCTTTCCACCAGTGAGAGACCTTTCTCAAATCGGTTCAGTAGTTTCGGAGCCTATTTAACACAAATAAATCTTTCCTCTTTATAATGTTAGTATAGATTCGGAAATTGTTGAGCAACTGTATTTAGGTTTCCCATTATAATATTGTGTAAACTTGTGTGAACAATAGTGTGAACAATTAAATTTCTTTGCTTTGTACCACAACTTAATTAATTTAGTGTGGACAATATTAATTCATATTTTGTTAAAATACAATACAACTTAGATTTGTTTTAGGTACATACTTACATAAATGTTTGGTATTTAGTTAATTGTAAACACTTGAATAAGTAAATAAATACTTACTTATTATATTGAAATTTTGTGGGTTTCCAAGTTATTGTATTGGATGTTTGTTTTAAATGTAACTTTTAAGAGATAGTAACTCTTAGAATTGTTGTAATTTTTGCTTGGAGACTAGTATTGTTCAAAGTTAAGTAATAATTTTTCTTGGAAACAAAAATTAATAGTTGTTATTGCCAAATAGTTTTTTTTGTATTCTGTATAATTACCATTTAATAAGGCACACAGGTGCACATGTTGTAATTGGGGTTTTGTATTGATAATTTTTTTTTACATAACTACCTACATTTTGTTAACAATTTTAATGTTAATACCACCAAGTAACTTAATATTTTTCTTTATTAATGCGGATAAATTTAGAATGGCAAATTGAAAGTGTAGGGTCAATAGGTTTTATGGCCATTAATTTATGACCTGGAGAGAGTTTTGACGGTCAGTCGATAGGATCATGGCATTCCCCGGTAGTGTATCGAATCTGATATATATTCGGCACACGAACCAGTATGAGTGAAAGGGTGCATACAGGCTATTTTTACTGTATCACTATAAGTTCGGATGGTGAGGTATGTAAGGTTTAGCAGTATGAATGCGTGAGGTATGACAGAGTTAGGGAATCGCTTGCAAGCTGTCCGACTGTTCCGGTTTTTTTTGTTGTCTTGATCCTTTTGTTTGTTTCTCAAAGGAGGACAAACGTTTTTTTAACGAGCCCCAAACCATTTTTTTTATGCCATTTTGCATAGGTTTGGCCTAGCTTTGTTTTTTTTTATGCTTCATACTTAGCGAAGATACGAGCGGTATTGATGCAATTTTGGATCTTTTGTAAGACACATTTTTTTTCTCTTCCTCGTCAAGGCACGAATTAATATTGGCCTTATGCTCATTTGCTCATAGGGTTGCTATAAGTCAGTTTTTATTATTCCTCCAAAACTTGTGAAGATTTAACTATTTTTTTATTATTGTCTAGATCCGTTTGTTTGTTTCTCAAAAGAGGACAAACGTTTTTTTAACGAGCCCCAAACCATTTTTTATGCCATTTGCATAGGTTTGGCCTAGCTTAGTTTTTTTTTTGTGCAATCATACTTAGTTACGATACGTGCTTGGTATTGATGCAAATTTGGATCTTTTGTTAGACATGTTTTTATATTCCTCGTCAAGGTTCAAATGATGTTTTGCCTTATGCTATCTGCTCATTGGATTGCTGTGAGTCAGTTTTGTTTATTTTATTTTTCCTCCAAATCTTGTGGAGATTTAATTATTCCAAGGTACAGATGACCTAGGATTTTGATTTTTTTAGAGATTGACGTTTGCTGTCATCTTTGTATGCATAGTTTTGCATTTTAATATTTTTTCTCAGTATTGAGTATTTTTATTTAATGGAATTGTTTTAGAACGTCACCTCTACAAGAGTTGCGTTCAAGTACGGTCCATAGATCATTTTTTCTTCTGTTTGTGCATTCGTTTTGGTGTTGTCCAGTTTTGTGAATGTGCGGTTTTGTATTGTTTTGTGTCAGTTTTGGTGATGTTTTGTGGACTAAGGTTAACGGTTTTAGTTTATTTTAGCGGTTGTTCAAATTTGTTTTGTTTTTTTTACTTACGGTTTTCATTTCTTAGTAAGACGCTGAGGGCAGCGATCTTTTTTTCAGGAGGGGAGGTATTGTAACGTTGTACAAATTCTCCTATTCATTTTTTTTTCCATGTATGGCAATATTGGCAATTCAGCCAATCACAGCGCCCGTTCGATCAAAAATGCAAGTCTCATGTTCAGTGTGGCAAGTGCAATAACAAGTTTGTTGTTAGTGTACAATTTGCTGAGTATGTGACGCTTGGTTGAGAATCAAATAAAATTCATATTTATATTTTTCAAATGTTTATTAGTTTAATTATATTTTTAAATGTTTTAGAAGTCAATATTCTTCAAAAGTAAACTGGTTCTTTTATTTTCTAAATTGATTCTGACTTTTAGTAAACGTTTTGTTTGGTAGAATTAGGATCGGCTGGTAGCTGTCGGAATTTGAGTTGGTCACACTGTCTACCGGTTACTTTCACTTTTTTCGAGGATGGACCCGAGAAGGGCGTTATAAATTAAATCTTTATATTTGCTTGCCTAAATGGCAGATCCAGTGGTTTTGTGATTGTCCACATACTCCTGGTAAGTGGTTCGAAGGATTTTATTAATTCGGCGATTTCTGTTTGGTTGAAAATGGCGTTCCTCTTATGAACCGACATCTTTCAGGTTGCCGTGATGGTATTTCTTGGGTGGCGGGAAGCCGCATATCTTCGTCGCGAGGAGTTCCAAATGGAATCCTGTGACAAAGCTGGTAAGACCCCCTTCTTTACATGTTTCATGGTGTCCACGTATTCTCCTGGTTTTGTTTCCGCCGCTAACCCTGGAATTGTTTCTTTTCAGCGGTGGGATTTTATTGATCAATATTATATTAATTATATTCAAACATTTTATTCAAGATTCAAACGAGATTTTATTCAAAATTTATTATATTCAAAATATTTAATTGCGTAAGGCCGGTTCTGACGGCGCCCGTGGGACAGACGTCGGACCAGAAAAGCTGTATGTATTTATAAACAAGGAATGATCTGGTAATAGCCAGGAGTAGCAGGTCGGTGCAACATTTCCATAGTTTTTTTACATCACATAATTAATAATATTCATGGTGGTATTCCCTTATTAGTGGTTATCTTTTAGCCCCAAATTATCTTTGCAACACCCCAAAGTTAGAACCTATTTTTACGACCCCTGTCGAATGAGCTAGAATTTTCTAGAATTTTTAATTGTAATTTTGAGTACTACCCTCAGTGTGTGTGGGAGAATTAAACATATTTGTTCAACTGCATCGCATCTTTTATTTCTTTTTTTTAACTCCCCCAGCACGAGGGTCACAACCATTTTTTTATATATTTTTGTCCATGGGCCTCTCGGGCACATAGATAGGAGGTTTCCATGTGACAAAATCCCTTTGCCCCACTGTGTAAATCCCTTTGCCCCACTGCCTTCTCATGAAATACAAATCGCCGACGATTCAAATCTCGGAAACTGATTTCAACCCTATAAATATATATTTCCTATCAAAAGGCAACTTCTTTATCGACGCCATAGGATCTTAACGGCGACAGGAAATAATCTAAGGCAATAAACATTGTTATTATCCTAAGATAAATGTGAGCGGGGTGATATCCATTATCCACCCTATGAATCGGTTTCTGCTGAGGCCTTACTGAAAGCGGCAATGATAGGGTTAGCAGCTGAACTTCTGTAGGGTTTGGTCAACTTTGTAACTCGGAGGCCTTGTTCTTGTCGACTGACGACTTTCAAAGTCGTTTATTTCGTGGCTCAAGGGATTTTCATGGTTTGACTTGTTTTATATAGGATTTCAAAACAAGCTAATGTTCGCAAAGTGACGAATTATTTTATGGGTTGTGAAGTCGACTTTTACACCAGCGGTCGTAAGTTGGGTTGCATGATATCATTTGTATTGGTTGGGATATGGTCTGTATATATCTCCTTATTTATTATAGCCTTCCGCCCGCGGTTTCACCAGCGCGTTATTTCTTTTTTCAAATATAACCTCTACCCCCATATTTTCGGGATCAAAAGTACCTACTCTATGTTCACCGAGGATAGTGTAGCTTTTCAACAGTGAAAGAATTATTTGGGTTAGTAGTCGATTCGCACGAAAATAATTCGCACTTTCGTGCGAATCGACCACTTTCAAAAATAACGTCATTATTTTTAGTAGTCGATTCGCCCGAACGAATTTTAATCGCGTGCGAGTCGACCCCTTAAAGAATTGATAGTAGGCGATTCGCACTTTTGCAATATTATGCGCATAAAAAAAAACAAAGTAATTATTTATATCGTTTCAGTAGTTTCGGGGTTAGCAACAACAGGTGATACTTTCAAACTAATAACAAATAAAACAAAATAAAATGGCTTTATAAAAATATTTATGCGTAATAAAATCTGTACTGAAAGATCGCATATGAACCTCACCTTTACGAATATACATTTCGCACTATTCTGATAATAATGTTTTACGCGCCATTTGTTCTAGGCACCATTATCGTTTCACCTACAAAGTCAGCAATAAATTTCATCCTCCATATTATTGCATGAAGAGGCTTCGGTCTTGGATGATTTATCAAAGAAATATGATGAATAAGCTTTATACCTTATCGAGTAAGGTATATATTATTTTTATGGTAGATTATTTGGCCAGTAGCACGTAGCTAATCTGATGATAAGCGGCTATCGCAGTTTATTCTATTGAGAGATTCCTAACCAGGGTCGCTCAATGTGCTGCCAGACGGTAGGCTCCTCTGATCTTCGAGGCTTTCATTTCAAGTGAATTGGCTTGGTGGAGTGAGGACCGTAGTCCCATTTTTTAATACACTCCCCGAACCGCTCCCCCTCCCTCACTTACACTTTTAGCTATAGAGGAGACAAAGAAATTACTTGAGTATATAAACATTTGGGCAAAAATTATAGGTACTCTTACTTTTGACAGCTCGTTTATTGTATAAAAACGGTTATTTAAGTTATGTCTTAAAATTAAGTAATACTTTGACTCTTCTATAGATACGAGTGTTAGATTTTCCAATATCCCCTAATCGCAGGTATCTATGATAGCTAGTGATGACTTACCATCAGCCCTCCTAGACAAGCGGCATTTATGACGTTCGTTATAGCTCAATTTGCGATAGCGAATGTCAAATCCCATACTTTCAAAATGTGACTTTTCTATGGCATCAGTCAAATCCATACAATTTAAGCTAGCGCATTTCGCTATCACTGTCAAAATCTTACTTTGTCTAGGCCCCCAGATGTCACACTCGCTAGTTTGCCTATAAAAATAAACGCTTGAATCTTCCTACATATTGGATTTATTCCAGTATGTATGTAGCAACGTTGGCTGAGTGTGTGCTTAGTGCTATGTTTCACACTAAGTGCTGGTCGTCTGTGTAATGTAACACCTCGAAGCAGCAATACGGACAAAATTGATGTTTTTTTTGCTACATCAAGTTCAATACATTCGAGCATAAAGAGAATGCAAAACTTGCTAAGAACAATGGGCCCAAAAAGTTCAGAGATGAGATGTATTCTATGTGAAAGACCACACACACACCATCAACTTTTATTATGATGACACCAGGGGAAAAGTTATCGTCCATAATAATTTATTCATTTTATATGAACATAAATAATTAACATAATAAATTTTTCACTAGGACCAATGTTGTCGACGCCATAATAAAAGTTGAAGGTGTTTATTGGATCTACTTCGTAGGCTATGTCCCAAATCTGCACAACATTTCTTTTTTTTTAGGCCCAGTCTTTTGCATTGTCCTTTGTGTTGGCTTTTCCGAACTTAAGCCAGTTTGCGATCACCAACTTGGCAAGCGTGGTGATTGGGCCAATACCTTTAATTGTAGTTATGCTTTTCTCTATTATAGCGGCAGATTTTCACCTAAGGGGTTGGTAGGGCTCGAGGCTAAGTCCCACTACCTACTAAACTCCCCTGGTTTCCCCTTCGCACCCGATTGGGACGAGCCGGTGCCAGCCTTGTAGCTATTGCCCAGCCCTGAGGGGTTAGTAGCTAGTCTGACCTTGTACAGTTTTCTACCACCAAGTAGATCGCCAGCAGGAATCGAATCTACGATATGGGTTACCTACGCAAGTAAATTAGCCATTGTTATGACTAGAGACAGTTAACCCCTCAATTGATGGCCTGCCTTCTAAAGGCAGCGCCATGATGGTCGACGTTTGATGGGCTGCCTTTAGAAGGCAAGTTTAGGTAAGTAAGACCACAGATGAATAATCTTAAGACCTTTGTCTATTTATGTTTGGTCTTCACATGTGTGTAAAAAGTCTATTTGCTCACCTTATGAAAACAAAACGGCCAAAACTTGACCTCATGATTTACGTGAGGATATTTACATTACTAACGACCGTTACGGAAATTTAAGTTGGACAAAATTTAACCTAATTTCATCTCTTACCCTATGAGTTTTAAAGGGACCTTTAACGTTTACCTTCTGTTTTATTAGCGCTTGCTTACTCTGCTAATAGCAGTTTACAGTAAATATTACTTTTTACTGCACATAAAATGTGGCTCCACTTACCTACTTCAAAAATTTACCTTTGTATACACATTTGTGTGGTGAAGTCATATTGCAGAAAGTTCTTGTCTGAGAGTAGAAATGGGTCTTCTCGACCGGGCAAGTTCCTGACCTGATACCTGCAGCCGTGTGATGGTCCCAGATTAACACAGCCAGAGCTATTATGGGGGCAGATTTCACCTGTGGGGGTGATAGCTAGCCAGTCGGACCTTGAAAAAGCCCTACCACCAACCAGACCCTAGGCGGGAATGGAACCCACGACCTCCGGGTTTTATACCCGAGCTGCTTAGCCACTGTCCCATGGAGGCGGACGCACATGCACTGCACATCGCACAATACCCTTTCCAAATTAATGTATTCTGACGTATTAGTAACTGTATTCCAGGCATGAGATAACAGGTACTCAGCAGCCTGTATCTAGCAGAAAACTCGTCTTGTTAAAATTGTTTAGAAGAGCTTATCGTCTTTACTCGAAGTTTATGGACTTAACATGCTGTCTCCGCTCCGTTCCGTTACCATAGTAGAAAGAATTCACAGTACGTTTATACGTTACTAGCCTTCAGCCCGCGGTTTCAATCGCGCGCAATTTCTTTTTTCAAATATCCCCCCCTTCCCCCCACATTTCCGGGTTCAAAAGTACCCTGTGTTCACCGGGGATAGTTTAGCTTTCGAACAGTGAAGAATTATTCAAATCAGTTCAGTAGTTTCGGAGCCTGTTCAATATAGACATACAAACAATCAAATCTTTCCTCTTTATTATAATATTAGTATAGATCTACATACTCGTACACCGGACATTTGCCATTAGTATACTGCGTGACTTATTGATCGTTGTTTTCCCGCAGTAAAACATTTCTGTCAAAGTAGTACAATAGATTAATAAAGTTTTTTTTAGTCAAATCAAAAGTTTTACAATTGTGATAGACAAAACTCGAACCAATAGTACTAGCTTATCTCCTTCGGCTTATGGTAATTCACTGTTTACCTACATATTATTTGATTTCCATTTTACCGTCGAGTGTGCGTGCGGGGACGTTTAAATACTGTGGCGCATTCATACAAGCCGCGCGTGATGCGTTTGTATGAAGATAACCTACCGTGTGCTTTTGATACTGTGATGCCGTTACTGTTTTACACAATTCGTAACATACGACAAAGTTGTCGCTAATATTTAGCCGTAAACATTTAGTTTTACTGACACATAAAGTTCGTGAAGTCGGCGTGAAAATAATATACTTTAGTGTGATACTTTAGTGTCTCGTGAACATGTTGTAAAATGACATTCTAATATTTAATCATCATGAAACATCTTGGAGAATGTGTATTAGTACGCAAAAATGCTTGAAACTTTATTTCTTTTATATTTTTGTAGTGGTAAGCCATGCTGTTTTACAGTACGAATGGGCCGGTGCGTCCGGGGAAGTACCACCCTCTCACATAACACCAGCGTGAATATATAATGGTGATTACTATTGTGTTTCGTCTGGTTTGTGAGAGTGCCGGAGGCCCACATACCCCCATAGGACGGCAACGCACCAGCGATCCCTTTGGTGTTGCAGTTAATAAATGTGATGTAGTTTAAAAAATATATATTTGTATATAAACAAACTAGTATATTTTTTATACAAAAGCTAGCCGTTGTGGTTTTAGTAAACCCAAAATTCTCATCTTGGCACGGCTACTAAAAACTCTATGAATTAAATACGAAGCAAAGCTCGATAGAATGCAGTTTCTGTTGAAACAACTCCAAACTATGTTCCCTCATACGGAATAATTACGCGCACCAACTCACACAAAGTTACGAAGCCAGCTAGCTTGAATTCCTTGTCGCGAGAAAATAAACTAATAGCGCCATATATTATAATAATGGCTTAGCTTTCCTTTAGCCATACTTCATTACGATAATAAATGCGAAATAAACAAAGTGATCATGGGAAAGGACATAGGCCACTTTTTATCTCGAAGTCATGCTAAGAAAATAAAGTTTTATTTGTTTGTAACGGTGCCACGGACCGACGTAATTTTTGGTATGAGTAGTTTAAGGGAACTCGTATCCCGGAAAAATAACCCATTCCTGCAGGATAGCATCCTATTCCGGACTAGTAGTAATAGCCTAGAGCATGGTACTGTTAGAAGAATAAATCGTTCAATCGCTTTATACAACACTATATGGCGTACACCCCTCACTAGCCGGGAAGGATTTTGACAGATGAAAAGAGATGGAATTACCGCGCTTTCGCTTTTCAATGTCAAACTCTTGAAAAAGTGTATTTAAATAAGAGTTAAGAAAGGAAATGTATTAATCTCTTGTAAATCAGGAAAATAACCGTAACAGTACCGAGGGAGGAGTGACTTTTGAAAATATATACTCGTTTAGACTACATTTTATAACGGGAAAAACTCAATTCTGATGAGATACAGAAATAGAAGTGTTTTTATTTGCCCTTCTTTCGGGACGTGATTATTGGTTTTGGGTTATTTTAGGAACTGGAAAGTAATATAGGCTCCTTTTTGTCCCGGGAAAATAACCTCATCATCTATACTTAATAATACTAAAAAGAGAAAAGATTTGATTATTTGTTTGTATTGAATAGGCTCCAAAATATTGAACTGATTTGAATAATTCTTTTGCTGTTGGAAAGCTACACTATCCCCGGTGAACATAGGGTACTTTTGATCCCGGAAATGTGAGGGGTAGGGGGGATATTTGATATATTAATTCTAATACCTACAATACAAGTGTTTCACTAAGAAATCAATGTATAAAGCCTGGTACTCACTAGCTAGCCGTAACCGTAACATGCTTGATACAGTAACGAGGTTCTAGTGTGTACGCATTTTACAATTATGGGCACGATGTCACCGAAACGCTTGCTGCAAGCCGCACGCGTCGCAGCAGGTTTGCGAACCACGTACACACTTTTTTTGGTTACAGTACATGCAACGGTTACAGTTACGGCTCGCTAGTGAGTACCCTAGGCTTCGATAAAGCTCAATTTGCGATAGCGAATGTCAAATCCCATACTTTCAAAATGAGACTTTTCAAGGATTCACTGGAGGGTAGGCGATGGGTCCACGCGTCTTTTAGTTTTAAATCTTTTTATTTGTGATCTAGTGCAGTTTGGTGTTGAAAAGTGGTGTGATTTTCATTCAGTAAAGTGTAACGAAGTGTCATAAATAAGAAAATTGAAACAAATTGACTGAATGGACGGGTATTGCGTGTAGTGTGTCTCATCGGTAGATGAGACGCTCTTACCGCAATGGCGTCCATTCCCCCGTGACCTTGAGAGTATCCTCCAGTGTTTCCATGAAGCGTTAAAACATCTTAACCACTCAAAGCCGAACCGGCACTCGCGTGCCGCTTAACAATAGATTTTCTATTGTGTCTGGTGTTCCGGGGCTAGATGGATTAACACCAATGTTTTAACGCAAATAGAAACTCCCAACTCACTTGACATTGGCAGAATCACCGCGCCGCAAACAGGCGCGGGATAGAGGCCATTATTAAAAAAAAAAAGAGACTTTTCAATGGCATCTGTCAAATCCGTACAATTTAAAGATAGCGCATTTCACTATCGCTGTCAAAATGTTACTTTGTCTAGGGCCCCAGATGTCACACTCGCTGGTATGCCAATAAAAATAAACGCTTAATTCTTCCTACATATTGGATTTATTCCAATATGTAGGTGGAAACGTTGGCTGAGTGTGTGCTTAGTGCTATGTTTCACACTAAGTGCTGGTCGTCTGTGTAATGTAACACCTCGAAGCAGCAATACGGACAAAATTGATGTTATTTGCTACATCAAGTTCAATACATTCGAGCAAAAAGAAAATGCAAAACTTGCTAAGAACAATGGGCCCAAAAAATGTAAGTTAATGTGCAGAGATGAGATGTATTCTATGTGAAAGACCACACACACACCATCAACTTTTATTATGATGACACCAGGGGAAAAGTTATCGTCCGTAATAATTTATTAATTTTATATGAACATAAATAATTAACATAATAAACATATTTTTTTTTCACTAGGACCAATGTTGTCGAAGGCATAATAAAAGTTGAAGATGTTTATTGGATCTACTTCGTAGGCTATGTCCCAAATCTGCACAACATTTCTATTTTTTTTTGGGCCCAGTCTTTTGCATTGTCCTTTGTGTTGGCTTTTCCGAACATAAGCCAGTTTGCGATCACCAACTTGGCAAGCGTGGTGATTGGGAGAATACCTTTAATTGTAGTTATGCTTTTGTCTATTATAGCGGCAGATTTCACCTAAGGGGTTGGTAGGGCTCGAGACTAAGTCCCACTACTTACTAAAGTCCCCCGGTTTATCCTTCGCACCGGATTGGGTCGAACCGGTGCCAGCCTTGTGGTTATTGACCAGCCCTGAGGGGTTGGTAGCTAGATAGTCTGACCTTGTACAGTTTTCTACCACCAAATAGATCGCCAGCAGGAATCGAATCTGCGATATGGGTTACCTACGCAAGTAAGTTAGCCATTGTTATGATTAGAGGCAGTTAACATTTTATACATAACTAGCGGCCGCCCGCGGTTTCACCCGCGTGGTTCCCGTTCCCGTGTGAATTCCAAATCCTTTCTTAGCGAATGCCTACGTCATAATATCTACCTGCATGCCAAATTTCAGCCCGATCCGTCCAGTGGTTTGGGTTGTGCGTTGATAGATATCTATGTCAGTCAGTCAGTCAGTCAGTCACCTTTGAGTTTTATATATATAGATATGCTGAAACAATATATAAAAGTTTACGTAAGTAAGACTACAGATGAATAATCTAAGACCTTTGTCTATTTATGTTTGGTTTTCACATGTGTGTAAAAAGTCTATTATTTTGCTCATCTTATGAAAACAAAACGGCCAAAACTTGACCTCATGATTTACGTGAGGATATTTACATTACCAACGACCGTTACGGAAATTTAAGTTGGACAAAATTTAACCTAATTTCACCCGTTACCCTATGAGTTTTAAAGTTACCTTTAACGTTTACCTTCTGTTTTATTAGCGCTTGCTTACTCTGCTAATAGCAGTTTACAGTAAATATTACTTTTTACTGCACATAAAATGTGGATTTACTTCAAAATTGTCACACTGCCCATGAAACTCCCCCGGTTACCCCTTTACACCTCTGTGTCAGAATATAGCCAAAGGCATCACTAGTATGTCACCGACTCTATTATTTAAAGGGACAACATAACGTTAAGTGCAATAAAAAAAATACTTTCCGCTAATTAAAACAATGCCCTTCCAATTAGACATTAGAGACCTAACCGACAAATCGGGTTAGTAGTCGATTCGCACGAATAAAATTCCCACGAAAGTGCGAATCGTCCATTTTCAAAAATATTATTATTTTTAGTAGTCGATTCGCCCGAACAAATTTTAACCGCGTGCGAAAAGCCCTCTAAGAATTTCTACATAGTAGGCGACTTGCACACTTAACAATATGTGCATTAAAAATAATCAAAGTACAGTCGTGTACAGGAAATCTTTATAATAATATTACCCTTTTTTTTCACTGTGGTCTTCTGTAAGACTGAGTTACTTATTCTTGCCGCTGCATTCCGTCACAGACCATCGCGACAAAAAAATTATCCCCACCATATTTGATGCTTGGCAGTTCACAACTGTACGTTTCGCAATTTTCTTCCACCCAAGACCAAAATATAAATGGAATTCTTTGTCATCGGCGGCGTTTCCAAACCGATACGACTTGTAAGTGTTTAAAAAAAGAGTGCATTCCCTCAGTTTGTATAGAATGATTAAATCTGCCGTCCCGCGTACCGCGGCGGAGCGCGGTGCAGTGTGGTAACCGCCTTAAAGGCCGGCATGGCATTAACTCTTAAACACCCGACCGAAAGCCGGGTGTCGCGTAAACAATAGATTTTCTATTGTGTCTGGTTTTCCGGGGCTTGATGGATTAATAGTCACTATCCATCAGGTATGCCGCGTGTTTGTCTGCCCGCTATATCCTTAAAAAAGTACTTCCCCATACGAGCGGCTCATTCGAGTAAGATCCACTATGCTCTACTCGAAATATATTTTACCATATTAGTAACGAAGAATTGCGAGCCGGGCAGGGCATATTGCAAGAAGGACTGACGGCCGTTGGGGCGGAAAGGTCCTCGAGTGGTGGCCACGTACCGGTAAACGCAGCCGTGGTAGGCCTCCTACAAGATGGACCAATGATCTTGTAAAGGTCGCCGAAATCCACTGGATGCGGGTGGCGCAGGACCGATCGGCTTGGAGATCCTTGGGGGAGGCCTATGTCCCGCAGTCGACGTCTTTCAGCTGAATTGATGATGATGATATTAGTAACTGTATTCCAGGCATGAGATAACAGGCACTCAGCAGCCTGTATCTAGCAGAAAACTCGTCTTGTTAAAATTGTTTAGAAGAGCTTATCGTCTTTACTCGAAGTTTATGGACTTAACATGCTGTGTCCGCTCCGTTACCATAGTAGAAAGAATTCACAGTACGTTTATACGTTACTAGCCTTCCGCACGCGGTTTCAATCGCGCGTAATTTCTTTTTTCAAATATCCCCCCCCCTTCCCCCCACATTTCCGGGTTCAAAAGTACCCTATGTTCACCGGGGATAGTGTAGCTTTCGAACAGTGAAATAATTATTTCAAATCGGTTCAGTAGTTTCGGAGCCTATTCAGTACAAACAAACAAACAATCAAATCTTTCCTCTTTATAATAGTATAGATATAGATATAGATCTACACACACCGCACATGTATACTGCGTGACTTTTTAGTCGTTGTTTTCCCGCAGTAAAACGATTCTATCTTAGTAGTATAATAGATTTATGAAGTTTTTTTTAGTCAAATCAAAAGTTTTACGATTGTGATAGAAAAAACTCGAACCAATAGTACTAGCTGCGTCGCGGACGTTCACCGGCCGGGATCATTGCCCTTCGGCTTTTTGAAAAGATGGTAATTTACTGTTTACCTACATATTATTTGATTTCCATTTTCCCTTTAAACAGTAAAAAAATATAAAAAAAATTAGAGATTTCACGTGCGGGGACGTATGTATAAATACTGTGGCGCATACAAACAAGCCGCGCGTGATGCGTTTGTATGAAGATAACCTACTGTGTGCTTTTTATACTGTGCCGTTACTGTATTACACAATTTGTAACATACGACAAAGTTGTCGGTAATATTTAGCCGTAAACATTTAGTTTTACTGACACATAAAGTTCGTGAAGTCGGCGTGAAAATAATATAATGTTAGAAATGTGTATGATACTTTAGTGTCTCGTGAACATGTTGTAAAATGACATTCTAATGCTTAATCAATATGAAACATCTTGGAGAATGTGTAGTAGTACGCAAAAATGCTTGAAACTTTATTTCTTTTATATTTTTGTAGTGGTAGAGACATGCTGTTATACAGTACGAATGGGCCGGCTCGTCCGGGGAAGTACCCTCTCACATAACACCAGCGTGAAATAATGGTGACTACTATTGTGTTTCGTCTGGTTTGTGAGAGTGCCGGAGGCCCACATACCCCCATAGGACGGCAACGCACCAGCGATCCCTTTGTGTTGCAGGTGATGTAGTTTAAAAAATATTTATGTATAAACAAACTAGTATTTTTTGTTATACAAAAGCTAGCCGTTGCGGATTTAGTAAACCCAAAATTCTCATCTTGGCACGGCTACTAAAAACTCTATGAATTAAATACGAAGCAAAGCTCGATAGAATGCAGTTTCTGTTGAAACAACTACAAACTATGTTCCCTCATACGGAATAATTACGCGCACCAACTCACACAAAATAGTTCCGAAGCTAGCTTGAATTTCTTGTCGCGAGAAAATAAACTAATAGCGCCATATATTACAATAATGGCTTAGCTTTCCTTTAGCCATACTTCATACTACAAATAAATGCGAAATAAACAAAGTGATCATGGGAAAGGACATAGGCCACTTTTTATCTCGAAATCATGGTAAGAAAATAGAAGTTTTATTTGTTTGTAACGGTGCCACGGACCGACGTAATTTTTGGTATGAGTAGTTGAAGGGAACTTGTATCCCGGAAAAATATTCCATTCCTGCAGGATAGCATCGTATTCCGGACAATAGCCTAGAGCATGGTACTGTTAGAAGAATAAATCGTTCAATCGATTTACACAACACTATGTGGCGTACCCCTCACTAGCCGGGAAGGATTTTGACAGATGAAAAGAGATGGAATTACCGCGCTTTCGCTTTTCAATGTCGAACTCTTGAAAAAGTGTATTTAAATAAGAATTAAGAAAGGAAATGTATTAATCTCTTGTAAATCAGGAAAATAACCGTAACAGTACCGAGGAGTGGCTTTTGAAAATATATATTACTCGTATAGACTACATTTTATAACGGGAAAAACTCAGTTCCGATGAGATACAGAAATAGAAGTGTTTTTTTTGTCCTTCTTTCGACACGCAACGCAGCAACGGATAAACGTGATTATTGGTTTTGGGTTATTTTAGGAACTGGAAAGTAATATGCCCCTTTTTATCCCGGAAAAATCATCTATACTAATATTATAAAGAGGAAAGATTTGATTATTTGTTTGCTTGTTTGTATTGAATTGGCTCCAAAACAACTGAACCGATTTAAATAATTCTTTTGCTGTTGGAAAGCTAATTATCCCCGGTGAATATAAGGTACCTTTGATCCCGGAAATGTGGGGGAAGGGGGGGATATTTAAAAAAAGAAATTACGCGCGGGTGAAACCGTGGAGGCGACCGCTAGAGGTCAATATTTTTTTTATATTATGTATTATAGGTTTGTTTTGTGTAGTTGTGAATTTATTTGTATTTTAAAAGTATATTATTTATGGTAGCCTCGTAAATTCTAATACCCACAATACAAGTGTTTCAATATTTACTAAGAAATCAATTTGTATAAGATGATGTCCGATATTTATTATACTTTGTAAGTACTCTCCAAACTTGTTCATGATGTGGCCTGCAACGATCGGAGATGGCGCAGTATCGAACGAGCTCCTAGCTATGACTGAATGAACTTTGTTGCAGTAATTGCAAGTTCCGTTGCAACTCGCTTCCTTTGGCTATTTATGTCTTGGCAAATACTTATTAATTCTTGCTATTGTTAGATACAATACTACTACTCTTATTTAAATCCTAGATTATGGAGGTCAGATGGCTAACTGGACAGCTATCTCAAACTGGACTTGCCAGATCTTGGACCAAGGAGCAAGCGTACCCTGATATGACAGTTCAGGTCAGAACGCTCGAAGAAAAAGAAGCCTCCGTGGAACAGTGGCTAAGCCACTCGGATATAAAAACATGTGGCGACGCCTAACTTGATCTACAGATATTAAGCAACTCGCCACCAACAGTTCTAACAGAATGCGCTGACTTACAAACACGAATTAGTATGGGATCCTGCATCGCGCTAGCAAAGTTATTTCAGCCCGCTAGCTTATATACAACAAACCAAAAATGGTACATTGGACCTTGGTCCCCAAGCACAGTCGATTTAGCTCGGAGGAAGATCTTCCACTTAAGGAAGCATTAGTTCTACAAACACGGGTTGTGGGTTCGATTCCCGCCTTGGGTACGGTTGGTGGTAGGGTTTTTTCAGAGTCCGACTGGCTAGCCCACCCCCACACAGGTGAAATCTGCCGCCATAACAGCTCTGGCTGTGTTCCGGCAATATTAATGTGGGAGCCAGTACACTTGAACTCAGAGGTCCGAAGACCAGATGAGCCTAAAGTCTGGCAGCACATTGAGCGACGCTTCCAGGTGAAGCGTCCTTGAATGGAATAGGCCGCAGTGGCCGCTCTGCCAACTGACCTAGTATAAAAAAAGCGTGCAGCTTTCCAGTCAAGCAGCAGAAGGTTCAATGTCCAGCAATTTTAAGTAGACCCGGATAAGTTTCCTTTCTGATGCAATAGTCCCTGCACTGGTCTGGACTGGTGCTGTCTTTGACTTTGCATTTCCCATGTTCTTATACCAGAGATAGTAAACGCTGGCTTGACATTATTAAAAAAGCGCACATGAATTAACTTTGACCCAGAAGACAAAGGCCAGAACTGTCCCTATTAGCAATGTCCAAACTTGCAGCAAACTTTCAATATTAGTAGAACCGTGCCATGACACGTTATCTTAGCGGCCACGCCGGGCATGGCTGAAGTTCGTGCGAACTGCGGAACTTGCAGGGACCGCTAACTTATATTGCATTGACATGTAGTCGGCGATAGTTTACATATCAATGGTAACTAGTTGCAAGACTTTAGGCCTCGGCCTCGAACTTCGCGGTGGCGGGGCGGCAGCGAGAGCGGCGGAGCACACAGCGCACTGCAGTCACCGCTTGACGCGGGCCGATAAGAGCGGTACGATGCTGTCAAGCGGTGAGCCGCAGTACGCCTGCGTGCGCTGCCGCTTCCGCTCCCACCCCGCTGTGTTCGAGAACGGGTTTATGGGATTCCATACGAAACATTTCGCTGGTCGAGAAAACCTATTTCGTCTGACAGACAACCGTCTACAGCATCTACGACACTTTAATTCTCGTATCTACTAGTACAATCAATTAATTTTCTACCAATATGAGCGTTGTCACGTATAATTAGTCAAAGGTTTTTGTAACTCATTTTGACACAGATTGTACATTTGGAAACATGAATTTGCTAATCAGAGCGTGGCGGCGTGGTTTAATTAATGGTTGTAACTTGTTACACGTCTCTTACTGAATAATCACACATGACACACAAGCAAAACTAATGGGAATTAGCGAATTTGCTATGTTTTAATTAGGAAACTTTGTACGCAGTGGCTATTCTAGACGTTCTTAATTTATGTTTTTGTTAATTAAGTTTTGTTTTTGTTCGTGTTCTTGGGATTGGAAAACTTTAAATTGTGTTCTTTTTAGTTTCTTTATCTACATCCATACCATAATATGTCTATTTTAAATTCAGGAGCGATGAGCAATCGCCCTACATTTAGATATAAGTATCTGTGGCTGCATTGAAATGTTTACATTTTAGTGTCGGTAACCGATACTTAATTTCGTTCAAATTTCGAACGTCTTCTTTAAAAGTAAAAATTAATAGGTATGTGACTGTACATAATTAGTCATTAAAATACTCATGTGATTCTTTTATGAAACTCACTTCGTTCGTTTCATAAAACCACATTCGTATTTTAATGACCCTCATTATGCAGCAGTCACATAAATAACTATTTTGATAGGTACTTTATAGTTCTGGACGATTTGATAACTTTTCCTAATGAATAACTTTTTAGAATTTACTGTTTTAATATTGAACTTTTTTTTCTCTCATTTGCATTTTACTGGCTAAGAGTCTTACCACCAGATGGGCTGCGTGCATGTTTGCCAACTGATCTATTATAAAAAAAATTCGAACCTGCCATTCCCAATATTTTCCGTCCTCGTTACTCATATCCGCCCATCCGTCCATCTAAATATCTCAATATCTTTTGGATTTTTGGATCTTTTGGACTTTGAATTAATGGAGACTGTTGGTCTATGTTTGTTGTATAGAAACCTGCAATGTATCCATGTGCAAAAGAATGCCGTAAGTTTACTAGAAGTAACAAAAAAAGGTATTGTAGTTTTTCAAAACGATAGAAAAATGGAAAGCAAAGTAAAAAGAGAAATACGGAGCTCTCTTTAACAAAACATAAACTTTATTTACCACCATGGCAAATGTATGTTTATTGTGAAAACATTCTTATAAATATTCCTAAACATCAAAATTCAATAGAACACAACTCATATTACATGATAAAGGTTTCTTGAGTGGCACAATTACCCGCAAAGTCGTCTAAATTGGCCTAATTTAGAGGTCTTCGCAAAATTGACAAATTCGATTTGTTACCGAGACCCTTAGGGTAGTTCCAAATATGTGTCTTGTTCAATGAGATCACTTAGAATATAAATTGGGATACCATAAACGAATGAAGACGTGCTGAATTGACATATAAACAATGCTCTTAAAATAAGATATAAGGCCTTGGCCTCGAAATTCGCGGGCAGCGGGAGTGGCAGCGGCGAGAGGTTTTGTATGGAATTCTATAGACCCGTTCTCGAACACAGCGGGGTGGCAGCCGGTTCACCGCTTGACAGCATTGTACCGCTCTCGACGGCCCGCGTCAAGCGGTGACCGCAGTGCCTGCGTGCGCCGCCGCTACCGCTACCGCGAAATTTAAGGTTCGAGACCAGGTGTAACCATTATTTAACGGATGCGGCTAATTCTGATTTATAACATACTAGTGGTCGCCTCCGCAGTTTCACCCGCGTATAATTCTTTTTGTCAATAAAATTATCACCCCCTTCCCCCACATTTCCGAGATCAATGTACCCTATGTCTTCCGGTGATAGTGTAGCTTTCCACCAGTGAAAGACCTTTTTCAAATCGGTTCAGTAGTTTTGTAGCCTATTCAATACAAACAAATAGATTCGCAAATTGTTGAGCAACTGTATTTAGGATCAGATCAATATTATTCGATTTTGTTAACAAATATTTATCAGATGTTCAATCGAGTTGGGGCTCGTCCCCGCAAACACAAAAGAAGTGCTAACAACAGTGTGACATTGATATAGTGGGAGGGATCCTTATATTTTTAGCGAGTTCTATTTTATCGGCTAGAAATGAAAGATACAGGGCGAACTATAAATCTTTTATCTATTTTTAGCTTTGATAGTTAATTGATTTCTTGTTGTGTAAAGATAAAGAATCGTCGTTTCAGCATCCATTGATTATAACATATAAAATACCACCATCGCTACACCAACAATAGACCACCTCCGTGGAACAGTGGCTAAGCCGCTTGGGTATTAAACCCGGAGGTCGTAGATTCCATTTCCGACTTGGGTCTTGGGTCTTGACTACTCTAGCTAGCTGGCTAGCACCCTCACAGGAAAAGTCTGCCGCCATAACAGCTCTGGCTGTGTTCCGGCAGTATAAATGTAGGAGCCAGTACACTTAAAACCAAAGTCTCGAAGATCAGATGAGCCTACAGTCTGGCAGCGCATTGAGCGACACTTCCGGGTGAAGTGTCCCACAATTGAATAAGCCGCAGTGGACGCTTACCATCAGGTGGACTGCGTGTCTATTTACCAACTTATGTAGTATAAAAAAAAGTATCAGCCTATTAATGTAAGGGTAAAGATCTCCAATCCGGAATACGAAATGTAACATTATATTATTATTCCTAAAAGCTCCAGTTTCCTGCTATCATTTTATCCTGTTGAATATTATATGTAGTTGCAACTTTAGTGCATTAAAGTTAGCACACTGCAATTGTTCCATTGTCTGTTTCGAATAACGTAGCGTAAGTTGAGTAATTTTGGCTTGCATTATAATAAATTAAATTGAAAAGCTTGTGAAAGAATGTATTTTCTTTTTTTTAAAACACCCAGATCGATATAAATAGCTATGCTGCACACAAATGTTTCGGTTTCATGGTTCTATGAGAGGATCGTTCTCCTCGACTTCTGGTGACAGTGAGGCCTCGGCCTCGAATTTCGCGGCAGCGGGGCGGCAGCGGCAGCGGCGGCGCACAGGCGCACTGCGGTCACCGCTTGACGCGGGCCGTCAAGAGCGGTACGAAGCTGTCAAGCGGTGCACCGCAGTGCGCCTGCGTGCGCTGCCGCTCCCGCTCCCTCCCTGCTGCCGCGAAATTCGAGGCCTTAATATCCTTTTCATAAATTCAAAAAATTCTGACGCAAATGTTACAAACATTCGCTGCATAATAGCTCATTGAATGCTTGCACTTTATGCTTGGTTCACGTCAAACAATCCATTATCGATGCAAATGCAACCCATTCATAGATCAAAATAGAATGGCTAGGGATAAGACAGTTTAGTTCTTATTTTAGAATGGAAATGGCGCTCTATTCAAGAGCACTTTTGTTACGTTAATTTTTTAAATAGATTTCTGTAGATTTATTTGTAATTCTGTTTGTTGAAATAAACATTTTTGTATTTTTTTGTATTCTGAAAAATAAGGTAAATTGAAAATATATTTTTAATTTAGGATAAATTCATTATTTTTCTTTTTCGTCTTCTGCTTGATGAAGGCTGCAGGGGCCACTGCAGCCAATTCCATTGTTTCACTAAACGAAGGAGCATCGTTTAATTTGCTGTCTCAAATAAAGAGAATAAAGAGAAAAAATTTGTTTGTTTGTACAAACAAACAAACATTTTCTCTTTATAATATACAAATTACAATACAAATTGAATAGGCTCCGAAACTATAACTACTGAACCGATTTGAAAAATTCTTTGTTGGGAAGCTACACTATCCCCAGGTGACATAGGGTATTTATTACTTTTGATACTTGAAGGGAGGAATAATAATTGACAAAAAGAATACATAGGGTACTTTTGATCCTTGAAGGGAGGGATATTAATTTTATTGACAAAAAGAATTACGCGTGGGTGAAACTGCGGATATCCCCATCTTAAATAAAGAAATGTAACAAAAACAACGATCTTTCCTCAAAGTTTGAGTAAATAACTCCTGTCTTTGTTTAACCTAAGTCAAAGATAAACAACTGTCAAGGTAGAAATCAAGGTAAAAATCCTTGTTTATATTATAAATATGTAAATCCAAGGGTTAGTCCGTAAAGTTGCGGCAGTCGTTGCGTCCCTACGGAAATAAAGTTACCGTTGACGGGACAGGAAGAGTAACAAGTAGTGATGGCTGTTTGAAAGAAAGAAAGAAAATACTTTTATCTATAAAGTGGTAAAGACACTTTGGGAAGTAAAATAGATGAAGACGTACAATACATTAGACTGGAACATTACAAAAACAGTTTTTTTATGTCATCTTTTTTCAAGCTCTACTATGTAGTAAATAGTCGTAAATAAATACTACAGTGTGCTGAAGGAATTTGGAGTGAACTTTTACTTTATAACTAAATTCCTGCGTAATTTTTTTGCCGTAGCTGAAGACCCGTTTAGGAAAACATAAACAGAATTTATACAGCATGTTTTTACTTTTTAGTCATTATTTTCCCGCAGCAGAACGCTACACATTCAGTAGTATTATCGATTTATGCTAGTAATTTTTTTTTTATCTTTTTGAATTTTTTTTAAAGTTTAAAGGACAAATGCAAAAGCAAGCACTCGCTCCATTGTAATAACCAGGCTTGTCGAATCTAGGATCACAGTCGAAGCGGACCCTGAGCTCCATACTGGATGCAATCGGGAATACGCTGGGATGATGATGAAAGGGCAAATGGAAATCAAATGTTAGTAAATAGTGATTAACATTTTTTGATAAACGCGGAGGGCAATGACCCCGGCGGGAGACCGTACGCGACGCAGCTAGTACTATTGGTTCGAGTTTCGTCTATCATATTTAAAAAAACTATTGGTTTGTTTGTCTAAAAAAAACTTTATTAATCTATTTTAATACTAAGATAGAATCATTTTACTGCGGGAAAACAACGACTAAAATGCCACGCCGTATAAAAGGACATAGCATACCATATACCAGATTCCTGTATTATCATAATCCTAAGAATAATAAAAGTTTCGGAAATAATAATCTCGAGAAAAAAATCGTAAATAAAATCGAGTACAGCACATCACTTAGTACCAACTAATACTGTCAGTCTTCCGTCAAGGCGGAAAACTAGTAAATGAAACGATGAGTCGTGGAATTACGCGAAATGAAACCTTTTAGTAAATGCCTCGGTGGCCGGGCGGTAGGGTAGTAGGTTCAAGGTCGACCAGGATGCAAAGGGGGATAGGGGGGATAAGGCGTACCTTTAATGAATATCTTTGGACATTATTCTCACAGCGCCATCTAGCCACTGCCTCCGTGGAACAGTGGCTAAGCCATAGGTATAAAAACTCGGAGGGCGTGGGTTCGATTCTCACCGTGGGTCTTGTTAGTTGTTTCTTTAGTGGTAGGGCTTTTTCAGAGTCCGACTGGCTAGCTACCACCCCCACAGGTGAAATCTTCCGCCATAACAGCTCTGGCTGTGTTCCGGCAAAATAAACACTTGAAATCAGAGGCTTGAAGATCAGATGAGCTGAGCCTACAGTCTGGCAGCAAATGGGGCGAAGTGGCTGCTTACCATCAGGTGGGCTGCGTGCCTGTCTGCCAACTGGCCTAGTATAAAAACAATCTAGCCAAAAAATAAATATCGTTTGTTCTATCCCAAAATTAAGAATAGCTTGTACTGGGTGTCAGAAAGCGGATAAATAAACATTACTAGTATTTGGTATTTGGTCTGGGTGTTTCTATGTATAATATGTATGTATTTACAAAAGAAAAGTATATAAGTAATGTTTATCCGTTGTCTGGCATCCATATCACAAGCTAATGCTTAGTTTGGGGCTAGATGGCGCTGTGTGAATAATGTCCAAGAAATATTTATATTTATTTATTTATTTTTATTTCATTTACTTTTTTTTTGAAAAATACATACAAACAGTCATTAAACCTGGAAACACCTAGACCAATACAAACAGACATGTTAATGCACTTAATTGTTTTTAATTGAAATAGAAGCATTATTTTCTGAATATTTAAAAAGGGGTTTTGCAATATTATATGAAAATATCCTTTAAACATTATAATTTACAAATCTATAATAATTATCAATATATCTTAAATCATTTCACATTGATTCATATTGATGTCAATAATATCAAATTATGTACTTAATTCTTACTAAATAAAATTATATTTTAATTACTAAAAATACAATCCAAATAAAATAAAATACTCGCACGCGATTAAAATTCGTTCGGGCGAATCGACTACTAAAAATAATGTTATTTTTGAAAGTGGTCGATTCGCACTTAAGTGCGAATTATTTTCGTGCGAATCGACTACTAACCCTACATTACGTATTACCTAAATAAAATTATATTACAGATTGAGATTTTTTTTTCCAAAATATGGCATACCTACATATTGACTTCACTAGCATCTTCTTTAACAGAAAACAGTATTTAGTAAGGCTGACCCCGCATTTGGCGGGCGCGGTCCTGGATCAAATGTGGGGTCAGCCCTTACAACATTGATTGATGCCAGTAGAAACCAGTAGTTATCTAGCGATTCTTCAAGCTTGACATGTAAAGCCGAACCAACTTCTAAATGATTTATCTTTGTATCTATCTGATGTCCGCTAAACTAGTGATGGATAGACTAAACGAATAGTAAGTGGTCCGATAAGACGCAAAAATTGCAATTTGATGCCTTAGTAAACTGAAGCACAGTCAAAAGCACGTCAGACGTAACACTTTGGGACTTTGTACCGCTCTTATGTCAGGGGCATAAGTACTATTATCGAACTGCAAGTGTTTACCGTGATGTGCTGTTGACCGTATCTGAAGCAAAAAAAACTCTAGCTGCCATTTTGGTATATGAATTAGCAATGTAACGAATATTCGTATTCGCATTAGCGAATATTCGCACATCTTTGGCAAATGGCGCGTCAGTCTAAAATCAGTCTCGATGCATTGACATTTTTAATTTCATTCCAAAGCATCTTAGGTTTGTTGAAACGCTGAGAGTAAGATTGCATGAGTAGGTACCTATTTCAAGAAAACATAGTGCAATATCGCTTTCAGATTACACGAAAAACCACTATCTTGAGATCCGGATCGGCATGAGCTTATCCTGAGATCGATAACACTTACAAATATTGGATGGACTGGTTCGTGAATTTTAGTGGTCACAAAGTGGTGACTTCATTGAATATAGCATAATATTAATAAAATCAGTTAAGTTTACCAGTAAGAGGTGTTATTCCTTTGTTACGAGTAAAAAGAATTCAGAATGTTTCATTTTCGATGTAGAAGTTAAAAGTGTCAATAATAGCCGTTTTTGGTATTTTCATAATAATAAATAAATTTCAAAATATAATAATACAATTTTATGTCAGACCCGGAAACCAAACCTAGATCACTAGGCATTACGTTCTGCGCCTCCAAGGTAGGCAATTCCACTATGCTCCTTTTTATCAGATTGTATATAATTTTTTTACCTGATTCCATTTCAGCTCCGTATTATTGCAGAAAACGCCGGGGGAAAATTTTTCTTTAATTTTACTTCACATCTCACCTAAATGCCTTTTTTAAATCTTGCACTTGAAGAATATTAGAGATACGTTTTTAGCTTAATATTCGCATTCAGTCTGTGCACTTGTTAAGTTCATAATATTATGTTAGTTGCCATAAGTTTTGAAATATCTAAGGTAATTTATGGTCGCGCTAACTTTGTGAAAAAGTATACTATGGATAATTTAATCAAAATCTTTTCAGTATTTTAGGCGTGAAAGCGTGGAAAACGCACAGATATTGACGAGCCATTTGGTGTAATGGTCGAGAAGTCGGCTATTACACCAGAGGTCGCGGGTTCGATCCCCGCACGGTACAAACATTTGTGTGCATGAACATGTCTGTTTGTATCGGTCTGGGTGTTTCTATGTATAATATGTATGTATTTACAAAAAAAAAAGTATTTAAGTAATGTTTATCCGTTGTCTGGCACCCATAGCACAAGCTAATGCTTAGTTTGGGGTCAGATGGCTGTGTGAATAATGTCCAGAGATATTTATTATTTTATTTATAAAAAAAGAGTATCCTTGACATTCACAATAATAATTATTATTATGGGTTGCAATGATATGATTTTTTTATTTAATGAGTCAAGAAATAGTTAAGTAGTTACAAATTAATAGTTGTACGGTTGTTCATTGAGTACACAAAGCTGTGTTCGATGGATTCGGGACGCAATCAGACGCGAAATCTGTGACAATCATTTTATATTTTGTACAGTCGCTTCTGTTTTACTGCATAGCGCGGTTGACGGTGTAAATACTCTAGAAGTGGCACTGTTTCTGAGCAAGTACTTTTATCATACCCTATATATCTAATTCACACAAAAAAATACGTTTCTTAGCTGCTGACTAGCCATGCCTGCGGCCGTGTGTGGGGCTCATGAGTCATGACTAAAGACGTAGGTAGGTACGTCTCACTGCCCACTATACTTTCCCGGTTTCCCCTCTCCACCTAATTAGGACGAGCTGGTTCCAGTGGCTATCCAGGCAAGTAGTAGCTTGTAAATACAACATTAGTTTTTGTTTATACGAAAATCGAAACACGTGTCAAATATTTTCATTTAAGGAATCAGTATAAAAAACAATTAAAATAATATCTTGAAAACTCACGAAGTTACAAGCTTTTTGTGCTGTCCCGTTGTCCTCGTGCGAACGTGGTCACAAACCGGCGCGTGCCGTGATAGGTGCGCTGTGTGACCTTGCGCCCTCTCGCATCCACGTGACAAGCTATGCGCGCGGCCTGTGTCGGCGCACAGTGAGATTGTTTTAGTAGGGTGTACTTTATTTGAGATATTGTAAATAATATTTGGTCAAAATGTAACAAGGTATAAAAAGTATTGAAATCGATTCTATTACTGATTCTGAGCAAACAGTTTTCAGGTTTCGTATAAACAAAAACTAACGTTGTAGACACCCCAGGTGGTGGCCATAGGGAATGTTTAAAAATCCGTGCTGCTGTCCACAAGTGTACAACAAGCTAACGAGAATTACCTACTTAGAAAGTTGTGCCGCTATCTACAAGTGGTGGACAACGGGAACAATTTATAAAACTTGTTTCGCTGTCCACCAGTGGTGGACTGGTGGACAAACAGGTGGTGGACAACGGGAATAAATCGTTACGAGAGATTAACCATCCCATACTAATATTATAAATGCGAAAGTTACTCTATCTCTGTCTCTCTGACTGTTACGCTTTTACGCCTTAACCACTGTATTGATAAAGTTACAGACATAGACTACACATTGTTTTTTTTAAATTGTTTCTAGTGAGTTTTGCCCAGATTGTACTCTTGTGGATGCATTTAAGTGGTTAATGGAGACAGTTAATTTAATGTGGTAAGAGTTGCATTAGGGTAGCCTGTCGCGAATTGATATGACGAGGCTATAATTATGTTTTTTTTTTTATTATTATTTAAAGTGAAATTTAAGACGGTTGGTTGTTATAGGGCATTAAGTTCCCTTTGACCTCGGGATAATCCTTAGTTCAAGACGATGATGCTATCATCTTCAGCCTGTCGCAGTGCTCTGGGCATAAAGTTTCCATATGATATCAGAAATCGTAGATATTTTTGTTCGTCAAAAGCACATTCCTACGGTTTGACGTCGTGGAGTCTATCTGGGCAAAGCTACGGGCGGTAGGCTAGGAACAAATTAAAAAGAAACAGCTTATTGTGAAGACTCTAAAAATTATTTACAAAGTTTTTGTTGTAGTAATTTACATTTATTATCTTTTCAGGTCTCACCATCACCATAAATGCTTCGTTCTATCCAATTGAAGTAGCAGAAAATCAAGGTCAGTAAAAATAATTATTTTTAAAGAAAAGAATTAAAAATATATAATTTTCTTATTGTTTTTATTTTATGAAAGACGATGTGACGCTTAAGGTATTGTATTTTGATGGTAAGTGATATCACTCACATTTTCGACACAGGTTCGTTTCCCGCCTTAAAGACCAGACATAGAGGGTGTGGCTATGGGGATAGGGAGAAAGAAAGATGCTTGGGGAAATCAGGCCTCTAGCACTCACTCGCCAAACGAAGCGAATTGATAAGCTAGTCATATGTAGGTTAATCTGAGAACTTTGCGTTTGTATCAAAAATATGATTAAATATCTTATAAATAAATAAAAATGGATTGCTGTTCGTTAGTTCGTTAATTCGAGAACGGCTAAACCAATTTGACTAATTTTAGTCTTGAAATATTCGTGGAAGTCCAGGGAAGGTTTAAACGATGAGAAGATACGAAAAAGTTGTGAGGGTAATACTTAAAACGATACTTTTATTTTCCCATACAAACTATTCTTACCCGAGCTGTCAAACGTAGTGATACGTAGTTCACCGGGTCAGCTAGTCAATCTATAAAACTGACTGATATCTATGAACAGAACTAAAATCTTAAAACAGCCTCTTCCATAGTTCCTACATCTTTGAACACTGCACTGTCCGCTGGTCTAGCGGAAGGTGGCAATTTTCGCCACAAGGCTTCCAACTAATATCAACCTTATCACCACAGCACAAAGCTCATTATAGAACGACTGATGGACACAACAGAGGAGGCAATCTGCATGCTGTGCTTATAGATTCCGTTTTTACTATGACCGCTTGATTGAGAATTGTCTGTATGAAGATAGCGTAGGATTGGTCGGTTATTGTGTGGGTCTATTGTTTTCAAGTCAATGTGTTTTTTTGTTTTTTGTATGGAGTTTCCATCATCAGCCTACATACGTTTCCACTGCTGGGACACAGGCCTTATCTCAATTGTGAGAAAGTGTGGGCCATACTCCATCACGCGGGCCCAGTGCGGGTTCGTGGAGGGGTGTGTAAGGCAAGTGACCAATCCTAATGTCAGATGTTATTAAGCCGCCAAATGGCCTCTGACTAGGCTTGACGACTAATATCTACATTATAGTAAATATCAGCCGGGACCAACAGCTTAAACTGCCTTACGAAGCACGGAGACGCTCGAAATAAATGTCACTAAATGTGGTCAGAATGGTCACTCATCCATTAACCGACCGAAGTTTATATTTGAACTAGCGGGCGCCCGCGGTTTCACCCGCGTGGTTCCCGTTCCCGTGGGAATTGATCAAAATCCTTTCTTAGCGGATGCCTACGTCAACACCTAGGTGATCCACGGGTACAAAAAGTTAACCGTGGAACACCTAGGTGATCCACGGGTACAAAAAAGTAACCGTGGAACACCTAGGTGAACCACTTAGGTGTTCCACGGGTCATAAACCGTCATAACATCTACCTGCATTCAAAATTTCAGCCCGATCCGTCCAGTGGTTTGGGCTGTGCGTTGATAGATATCTATGTCAGTCAGTCAGTCAGTCACCTTTGAGTTTTATATTTATATAGATAAGCCTGTATACATATAAATGCCCATGCCTGAAACGGACACATTGTAGTTTCTACACTCCACAGAATAACAAACGAAAAAAAGTAAACTGTAAAAATCCCTAGACGCCGCCAAAACTAACTTAAGTATGACAGGACACGCGATGTATTCCCACAGGACGTAAGTAAATACAGAGCCACGGAAGCAGTTTCTTTCTTGCATACTAGATTAACATACACTCCTGAGTATAAACACAGATAATATACGGGCCATCCGCACATTATTTACTGTATTTATGTTTTAGTGTAGCGTACTTATTTAGTTCGTCTAGCAATATTCCGCCAAACCTACATTTTAACTTATTTGAATAAATCATAATCATAATCATTTATTCTGCAAACATTATTGGTGAAAAATAGCAGTCGGAGTCACCGCCCTTCAGCGTCCCTCAGCAATAGCTTTAGCATCCCGAGTGTTAGGTTTATCATAACATCCTTTTATTAGACCTTCAATATGATATTAGTAAAGCTGTTTATCAAGTACTTATCAATCAACCTCGACCTGTTGCTTCGTTGCGTCATGGAGAAAGGACAAACCAATACTATTTTTTTTTCTGTCACAGGAGGTCTATTCTATGTTTGTACAAAATTTCATGAAAATCTGTTAAGTGGTTGTGGCGTAAAAGTGGAACGAACAGACGGACCGAGTTACCGAGTTACTTTACTGTCCATAATAGGTACATTCAGTTCCTTTGTATCCTTACTACACACATCAAAAGTGTCTAGGGATCAAGTGAATATTTTTGAAATAAAAAATATTTAAGCAATATTTACCATATCCAGTCTTCCAGGACGACTTCTTACTATAATGCCTATGTTTTATTTAACCGCTTACCCCTATATTTAATAAAAATAAACTAAAATTGATGTTTTTGCAAATTGTGGGAAAAAACTCAAATTAACGGCGTCAATTAAATGACAAAAAAATGGCAAAAATGTTGATTTTGCTAACTTTTATTGTAAAGATAAGAAAATTAATAATCTGTATTTCCACCATTCACACGAATCACACAATTACAGCGATTTGGCATGCTTAAGATGAGTTCATCAAAATCACTTTGAGGAATGGCCGCCCATTATGTTTTGTAACAAGTCAAAATGTTGTTGTGGAGTATGTACGGTATCCATACTCGGCAGAGCTCTTCTTTGAAGCATATCCCATACGTGCTCAATTGGATTGAGGTCTGGCGATTGAGCAGGCCACGGCAGAACGTTGATACGAGCTTCGGCAAGTATGCGTGTTACGACTCTAGCCGTGTGTGGACGTGCGTTGTCATGCATTAGTTGAAATGAATCACCCAACTGGCCTCGCAAAGGGATGATTACATCTGAAACAATCCTCTCTGCGTAAACTTGAGCATTGAGGTTACCCCTGATCCAAATGAGATCGGTTCTTCCGCCGATCCAAATACCGGCCCATATCATTATTGTTCCCCCACCATATGGATGAACTTCCTGACAATACCTCAAACGTTTTTGACGTCCAGATGTGCTCCAAACTCGAGTACGTCTTGTATCCGGTCTCATAACCCGGGATTCATCCGAAAAGCACACATAGCGCCAGTCTTCTTCCTCCCAGTTTCTGTGTTCGCGAGCCCATCGTAAACGGGTCCTGCGATTGCAGGGTGCAATAGGTAGAACTCTCAGCGGCCTTCGGGATCGCAGACCCACTTCACGTAAACGATTTCGGATTGTTTGATCGCTTATTAGCAAGCCTGAGGAGCTGTGGAGCCTTGTAACCAACATCATGGCGGTCATGGTACGATTCCGTCGAGCAGTATTTTGGATATACCGGTCCTGTCTGCGAGTCGTGATGCGAGATCGTCCTTGTCACATGGAATCCTCCTATCTATGTGCCCGAGAGGCCCATGGACAAAAATATATAAAAATATGGGTGTGACCCTCGTGCTGGGGGAGTTAAAAAAAGAAATAAAAGATGAGATGCAGTTGAACAAAGATGTTTAATTCTCCCACACACACTGAGGGTAGTACTCTAAAATACAATTAAAAATTCTAGAAAAATCTAGCTCATTCGACAGGGGTCGTAAAAATAGGTTCTAACTTTGGGGTGTTGCAAAGATAATTTGGGGCTAAAAGATAACCACTAATAAGGGAATACCACCATGAACACTATTAATTATGTGTTGTAAAAAAAATACTATCGAAATGTTGCACCGACCTGCTACTCCTGGCTATTACCAGATCATTCCTTGTTTATAAATACATACAGCTTTTCTGGTCCGACGTCTGTCCCACGGGCGCCGTCGGAACCGGCCTTACGCAATTAAATATTTTGAAGATAATAAATATTTTGAATAAAATCCTGAATATAATGTTTGAATATAATTAATATAAAATCTAGTTTGAATAAAATATTGAATCAATAAAATCCCACCGCTGAAAAGAAACAATTCCAGGGTTAGCGGCGGAAACAAAACCAGGAGAATACGTGGACACCATGAAACATGTAAAGGAGGGGTCTTACCAGCTTAGTCCCAGGATTCCATTTGGAACTCCTCGCGACGAAGATATGCGGCTTCCCGCCACCCAAGAAATACCATCACGGCAACCTGAAAGATGTCGGTTCATAAGAGGAACGCCATTTTCAACCAAACAGAAATCGCCGAATTATTAAAATCCTTCGAACCACTTACCAGGAGGATGTGGACAATCACAAAACCACTGGATCTGCCATTTAGGCAAGCAAATATAAAGATTTAATTTATAACGCCCTTCTCGGGCCCATCTTCGAAAAAAGTGAAAGTAACCGGTAGACAGTGTGACCAACTCAAATTCCGACAGCTACCAGCCGATCCTAATTCTACTAAACAAAACGTTTACTAAAAGTCAGAATCAATTTAGAAAATAAAAGAACTAGTTTACTTTTGAAGAATATTGACTTCTAAAACATTTAAAAATATAATTAAACTAATAAACCTGTGAAAAATATAAATATGAATTTTATTCGACTCTCAACCATGCGTCACATACTCAGCAAATTTTACACTAACAACAAACTTGTTATTGCACTTGCCACACTGAACATGAGATTTGCATTTTTGATCGAACGGGCGCTGTGATTGGCTGAATTGCCAATATTGCCATACATGGAAAAAAATATGAATAGGAGAATTTGTACAACGTTACAATACCTCCCCTCCTGAAAAAAAGATCGCTGCCCTCAGCGTCTTACTAAGAAATGAAAACCGTAAGTAAAAAACAAAACAAATTTGAACAACTACTAAAGTAAAACTGAAATCATGTAAAACTAAATCCACCAAACATCACCAAAACTGTCACAAAACAACACAAAACCGCACATTCACAAAACTGGACAACACCAAAACGAATGCACAAACAGAAAAAAATGATATATGGACCGTACTTGAACGCAACTCTTGTAGAGGTGACGTTCTAAAACAATTCCATTAAAAAATACTCAATACTGAGAAAAAATATTAAAATGCAAAACTATGCATACAAAGATGACAGCAAACGTCAATCTCTAAAAAAAAAATCAAAATCCTAGGTCATCTGTACCTTGGAATAATTAAATCTCCACAAGATTTGGAGGAAAAATAAAATAAACAAAACTGACTCACAGCAATCCTATGAGCAGATAGCATAAGGCAAAACATCATTTGAACCTTGACGAGGAATATAAAAACATGTCTAACAAAAGATCCAAAATTGCATCAATACCAAGCACGTATCGTAACCAAGTATGATTGCACAAAAAAAAACTAAGCTAGGCCAAACCTATGCAAATGGCATAAAAAAATGGTTTGGGGCTCGTTAAATAAACGTTTGTCCTCTTTTGAGAAACAAACCAAAAGGATCTAGACAATAATAAAAAAATAGTTAAATCTTCACAAGTTTTGGAGGAATAATAAAAACTGACTTATAGCAAACCTATGAGCAAATGAGCATAAGGCCAATATTAATTCGTGCCTTGACGAGGAATATAAAAACATGTCTAACAAAAGATCCAAAATTGCATCAATACCAAGCACGTATCGTAACTAAGTATGATTGCACAAAAAAAAAACTAAGCTAGGCCAAACCTATGCAAATGGCATAAAAAAATGGTTTGGGGCTCGTTAAAAAAACGTTTGTCCTCTTTTGAGAAACAAACAAAAGGATCTAGACAATAATAAAAAGATAGTTAAATCTTCACAAGTTTTGGAGGAATAATAAAAACTGACTTATAGCAAACCTATGAGCAAATGAGCATAAGGCCAATATTAATTCGTGCCTTGACGAGGAAGAGAAAAAAAATGTGTCTTACAAAAGATCCAAAATTGCATCAATACCGCTCGTATCTTCGCTAAGTATGATAGCATAAAAAAAAAACAAAGCTAGGCCAAACCTATGCAAAATGGCATAAAAAATGGTTTGGGGCTCGTTCAAAAAACGTTTGTCCTCCTTTGAGAAACAAACAAAAAGGATCAAGACAACAAAAAAAAAACCGGAACAGTCGACCATCTAGCTTGCAAGCGATTCCCTAACCTGTCATACTTCACGCATTCATACTGCTAAAACCTTACATACCTCACCATCCGAACTTATAGTGATACAGTAGAAATAGCCTGTATGCACCCTTTCACTCATACTGGTTCGTGTGCCGAATATATATCAGATTCGATACACTACCGGGGAATGCCATGATCCTATCGACTGACCGTCAAAACTCTCTCCAGGTCATAAATTAATGGCCATAAAACCTATTGACCCTACACTTTCAACTTTAGGTGCCAATTTGCCATTCTAAATTTATCCGCATTGATAAAGAAAAATATTAAGTTACTTGGTGGTATTAACTTTAAAAATAAAATTATTGTTATCAAATGTAGGTAGTTATGTAAAAAAAAATATCAAGACAAAACCCCAATTACAAAATGTGCACACTGTGTGCCTTATTAAATGGTAATTATAAGAATACAAAAAAAAAACTATTTGGCAATAACAACTATAAATTATTTCCAAGAAAAATAACTGATTAACGTTGAAAAATCTAGTTTTCAAGCGAAAGTTACAATAATTCTAAGATAATCAGTTACAAATGTAAGTTGTTTTGTAATTTAATTATAAAGAATACCAAAAAAACTATTTGGCAAAAATTACAACAATTATAAGAGTTACTATCTCTTAAAAGTTACATTTAAAACAAACATCCAATACAATAACTTGGAAACCCACAAAATTTCAATATAACAAGTAAGTATTTTTTTACTTATTCAAGTGTTTACAATTAACTAAATACCAAACATTTACGTAAGTATGTACCTAAAACAAATCTAAGTTGTTTTGTATTTTAACAAAATATGAATTAATATTGTCCACACTAATTTAATTAAGTTGTGGTACAAAGCAAAGAAATTTAATTGTTCACACTATTGTTCACACAAGTTTACACAATATTATAATGGGAAAACACAAAACATAATATTTTCTTACTAAAGAAAAATGAAACAACAACACTTATGGTTTTTATTTCTTATTGACAACACACAAAAAAAAAAACGTTGTAGGAAGGTCCTCTTATACAACTAAACAAAACAAAATCAATAAACTAACAAAATCTTAAAAATATTTAAGTATTTGGTTAATAAAATGTATTTAAGTTTCACAATGAAGGAAAATATTAAAAAAAAAATATCAAATTCTTTACCTTTACTGTATAAATTATTAAAAAATAGTAAGGTACTGTAAATGAATTTGACAACTAACCTTAAAAAATAACAATTGAGTTTTGTTTTCCTCAATGAAGGCAAAATATTTCCCCAACAAAAAATAATTTTTCAAACTATCAAATGAAAAACAATTGTCTGGAAAACAACATTGAAGCAAAAATTAAACTATTTAATTAGTAGTCCTAAAATAGTAACTACTAATTATAGTTACAAAAAGAAATATGTGAAACTTAAATTTTACATAAGAAGAACCTCCCAAACGGTAATAAAAAAATAATGTTAAGTCGGTGGTACCCCATAAATACACACACAAAAAAAAAATTGTTTTACATGAAACATAAAACATAAAACACAACAATTCCTCTCCTTCTCTCTCCCTCTACTTCCTATGCCTTCTGTAAATTCTAACCAAACCAAACAATGCCAACAGCCAGGACAGATGTTACACACACAATATTCCCTGCGGTCCGGGCGAAAAAGAATAGAGAGGAATGTTGTAACATAAAATATAAAGAAAACCTTGTGCAACACACCAAAATCTATTAATAAAATTAAAAGTTGGGCGCCATTTTGTCACATGGAATCCTCCTATCTATGTGCCCGAGAGGCCCATGGACAAAAATATATAAAAATATGGGTGTGACCCTCGTGCTGGGGGAGTTAAAAAAAGAAATAAAAGATGAGATGCAGTTGAACAAAGATGTTTAATTCTCCCACACACACTGAGGGTAGTACTCTAAAATACAATTAAAAATTCTAGAAAAATCTAGCTCATTCGACAGGGGTCGTAAAAATAGGTTCTAACTTTGGGGTGTTGCAAAGATAATTTGGGGCTAAAAGATAACCACTAATAAGGGAATACCACCATGAACACTATTAATTATGTGTTGTAAAAAAATACTATCGAAATGTTGCACCGACCTGCTACTCCTGGCTATTACCAGATCATTCCTTGTTTATAAATACATACAGCTTTTCTGGTCCGACGTCTGTCCCACGGGCGCCGTCGGAACCGGCCTTACGCAATTAAATATTTTGAAGATAATAAATATTTTGAATAAAATCCTGAATATAATGTTTGAATATAATTAATATAAAATCTAGTTTGAATAAAATATTGAATCAATAAAATCCCACCGCTGAAAAGAAACAATTCCAGGGTTAGCGGCGGAAACAATACCAGGAGAATACGTGGACACCATGAAACATGTAAAGGAGGGGTCTTACCAGCTTAGTCCCAGGATTCCATTTGGAACTCCTCGCGACGAAGATATGCGGCTTCCCGCCACCCAAGAAATACCATCACGGCAACCTGAAAGATGTCGGTTCATAAGAGGAACGCCATTTTCAAACAAACAGAAATCGCCGAATTATTAAAATCCTTCGAACCACTTACCAGGAGGATGTGGACAATCACAAAACCACTGGATCTGCCATTTAGGCAAGCAAATATAAAGATTTAATTTATAACGCCCTTCTCGGGCCCATCTTCGAAAAAAGTGAAAGTAACCGGTAGACAGTGTGACCAACTCAAATTCCGACAGCTACCAGCCGATCCTAATTCTACTAAACAAAACGTTTACTAAAAGTCAGAATCAATTTAGAAAATAAAAGAACTAGTTTACTTTTGAAGAATATTGACTTCTAAAACATTTAAAAATATAATTAAACTAATAAACCTGTGAAAAATATAAATATGAATTTTATTCGACTCTCAACCATGCGTCACATACTCAGCAAATTTTACACTAACAACAAACTTGTTATTGCACTTGCCACACTGAACATGAGATTTGCATTTTTGATCGAACGGGCGCTGTGATTGGCTGAATTGCCAATATTGCCATACATGGAAAAAAATATGAATAGGAGAATATTTTGTACAACGTTACATCCTCCATGTCGCTCGGCCACGTTGCCCGTCATGCGATAGCGCGTCCAGAGGCGACATAAGACGCTCTGTGTAGTGTTAAGAGCGAACGAAAGTCACAGCACGTTGCCTGGAACCAGCTTCTAACATTCCGACGGCTCGCATCATCTCTTCTCGGGTTAAATGATGTCGTCTCTCCATAATAATGTAAATTGTTTCGGTTCCGATGCAGTTATTGTAATGATTTTGTCAAAACGCTAGTACTCAGTTTTATACAAATCCACATTGACATACGATTTTCTTCTTATTACATATCGAATTTTAAACAATATTCCTTATTTAAATGTTAAAACTCACTAAAAAGTATCAATAGCGATACAAAAAAGTTAATAAAATTAACCCTAATTGCAGCAATACTCTTAAACGTACATACTTGATCCCTAGACACTTTTGATGTGTGTATATTAAGATACTAGCCTTCCGCCCGGGGTTTCAGCCGCGCGTAATCTCTTTTTTCAAATATCCCCCCACATTTCCGGGATCAAAAGTATTCTATGTTCACCGGGGATAGTGTAGCTTTCCAACAGTGAAAGAATTATTCAAATCGGTTCAGTAGTTTCAAATTTGTAATTCCATCGGGAATGAGACGTTTCCCGTAGGAATTTTATAGCCTATGGCCTAACCTAATCCGGGTTATAAACTATACGTGTGCCTAATTTCATCTAAATCCGTTCAGCCGTTTAGCAAACATCTAAACATCCAAACATCCAGACTTTCGCATTTATAATATTAGTAGGATTCACGATAATATGAGATACTTGTATGTAAGTACGGATGGGCATCCGTCAATTTTATCCTTACGAAAATGGGGAAAAGAAAGACGGATGGCTGTTCTTGTGGCAAGTGTTATCGCGTTAATAACCTAAAGGTGTCTGAAACACTCGAGTTGATACGAAAATTTCGAATATTATAGGAGATATATAATATAGATACTTCCTCAGGTGTAATACTCGTAATAATGTCCTCCTAGCAGCCGATACTTCGGCTACCGTGGCCAATCTTTTTTCACGATCAGCTAACTACGCAAGATATATTATAGTGCACAAGTGAGTGCGCAAGCACAAGTGCACTCCCTATTCCCTCACTCTCATAATACGGTGGGACAGCAGTCTGACACGACCGAAGAGATATTAGGCGCAGGACCAACGGCTTAACGTGCCTTCCGAAGCACGGAATCATCATTCTTTTCAGGTATATGCAAGATACATACATACAACCGATATACTGCCACGCCTACTCAAAACAGAAGTAAGACTGGACAAATTTTTTATTTGCTATGATCCCTTTCGTTTGTTCCAGATTTAATCAGCCCCTCATGATTGTTTGATAGTTTAGGATAACTTTACCTTTTTAAAAAGTAAAATAAGTATCAGCCCATTACTGTTTCACTGGAAGGCAAAAACGTATATCATTGATATAACGAGTATCTAGTCGCCGTTAAAATACTCGATAAAAGCAAAATTCCGAGACGTTGGTAGAGTCTCATTACAATAATTTATTATACTTATTGTCATGTCTTACATATCATAATAAAATAACCACCTCCGCGGAACAGTGGCTAAGCCGCTCGGGTATAAAGCCCGGAGGTCGTGGGTTCGATTCCCGCCTTGGGTCTGGTTGGTGGTAGGACTTTTTCTGGGTCACAAGTGAAATCTGCCGCCATAACAGCTCTGTCTGTGTTCCGGCAATATTAATGTGGGAGCCAGTACACTTGAAATTAAAGGCTCAAAGATAAGATGAGTCTACAATCTGGCAGCACATTGAGCAACGCTTTCAGGTGAAGCGTCCCTCAATGGAATAGGCCGCAGTGGCCGCTTACCATTAGGTGGGCTGCGAGTCTGTCTGCCAACTGAACTAGTATAAAAGAATAGACGTAGATCTACTACTACTAGCCTGTAGTTACGGTGACTCATAGTTTTCTCCTCCGAAAAAGAACCATCGAGCTGTTAAACCTTTCCATACGATCTTGCCAATTCGGTGATGTCTAAGAAAGAGCATTTCTAGTTTCGCGATAAAACTAATAAACGTTTATATGAAATTGCATTTTCTACTTGCATTCTATCGTATGTATTGCAATAGTAGCTAGCACGTTGGAATGTAATCAAGCAAGAAACGTGACTGAACACACGTGATCTTTGGGAAACTGTTGCATCTTGTGTTGTTACTATAATGTTTTATCGGTAAGGGTAGTATGTTTATTTTTTAAAAGAGGGTGTCATACGCTTTTCTAATGCCTCATTGGGACGCCATGGCGTCGTCGTCAGCGACCGTATCTAAGCAGTTGTTATCGAAATGTATGGAGCCTTACTCCCTTGGCCGCCTCCGTGGAACAGTGGCTAAGCCGCTCGGGTATAAAAACTTGGAGGTCGTGGATTCGATTCCCGCCTTGGATCTGGTTGGTGGTAGGGCTTTTTCACAGTCCGACTGGCTAGCTACCACCCGCACAGGTGAAATCTGCCGCCATAACAGCTCTGGCTGTGTTCCGGCAAAATTAATTTAGGAGCCAGTACACTTGAAATCAGAGGCTCGAAGATCGTATGAGCCTACAGTTTGGCAGCACATTAAGCGACGCTTCCAGGTGAAGTGTCCCTCAATGGAATAGGCAGTGGCCGCTTACCATCAGGTGGGCTGCGTGCCTGTCTGTCAACTGAACTAGTACAAAAAAGAAAGAAAATTCTTAAAGAAAATGACTATTTTTAAGTAATTCAATCCACGCACATATACGCGTGGTGAGGTAAGATGACTGCTATCAGCCGTAGCGAATGCGTTATCGAGTGGGTACGTACGTCGAGTGAGTACATAATGGCTGACACACGCACGGAGAATGCGTGATGTGTTCACTTTTACATATACCTACTACTTACACACATACAGACACGGTTCTATATTATGATTGACTTTAAAAAAGGAGGGGTTTATAATTCGATTGTATGTTTAAAACCACGATCAGAGAAGAAAGAAGATTAGTTCTCAGTGTCCTAGATTAAATCTTCTTTTCGCAAGGAACACAATATACCTGTAATTAATTTGTGTTTTTGTCATTATAATCCGACCATTAAAATAAAAAACCTCGCCATGTTGCGAAAAATATTGGAACTAATTTCTTCAAGTGGCAAAAATCAAATAAAAAGAACAAGAAGATGTCATTCATTATTGCTGTCTGTCAAAGTGCGATGTCAATTGTCAACCGTGGTTTGTTATTTCTTGGATATTGTGAGTTATTTGTGAGTATAACCTTAGCAACCAAGTGTTTCTATAACCATTGCTATGTGGCGCCTCCAGAGTAGGGTTTTTATTTTCTTGGTCAGGCTATACATAAAATAAAACACATTTTATGTACCGAACCTTATGGGAACGGGATTAAATTTTTTACAAATCTGGTAGGTATTATACAAATATTACGCCGATATAATATGAATAAAAACCGCCTTTAAAACATAATTATAAAGCTATCAGCTCTACGTCTGATTTTACTCCTTTCATGTCAGACTGATGCCGTACAAATGGTCGACTTAACATGAAAAAAAGAAATGTAAATAAAACTAATATGCATCTCAAAGGATTGAATTTGAATATACAACTTTCGGTTTCGCATAATGTTCGTATGTTTCCAAAAAAGAATAATTTAAATCATAAGTGTATGCCTAAACTTTGCCGACGTTTTCAAGGGTAATGTCGTTCGGTTGTTTTTAACTATGTACCAGCATATCAAGCTACCCTAACACTCTCAAGTTTAAAAGAACTCTATGCGACAGATATATCTACATATTTATAGTAAATATTAGCCGGGACCAACAGCTTAACATGCCTTCCGAAGCACGGAGACGTTCGAAATAAATGTCTCTAAATGTGGTCCGAGTGGTCACCCATCCATTAAACGACCGCGGAGTGGGTAGCTTGACTTTCGCTCACGACTGGCTCATCGGCAGCTAACGAACCACTGTCACAGCGAAACATAGTGTGTTTTTTAATCATACGTGATCCAGATGTCGGCTCGTGCGTAGGTAGGTACATGTAATCCAATGTCCCACTAAAAGGTTTATGAATTTAAAGGTAATCCGATTTTCCAGTGAAAGTGCCAGGTTTTCCGCCATGCTAGATTGTCATAAAAATAACTTACTATAAGGCTAAGTGGAGCCAATGTACAGAGCTACTATAACAATAAAAAAAAAGATAAAAAAAAATTGAAATATTTGCAACAAAATACTATTATTTAGTATACAAACTCTTAAACTGCCCTCTGGTGTCAATCATAACAGCGCCTTAAGCGTCAAAACCGTCAAAAGCATAAGTTAATTTAAGACGAAACACAGAAGGGGCGTTCCTAAAACCTCCATTAGACCCAGTTGTATGCATACCCGCCGGGTGTGGTGCCACTGCCAGCGATCCGGAAGGGACCCAGATCAGGGGATCTGAGGAAAACTTTAAACTAACAACCGATTGGAAATTCATTAAATGGATAGTGTGTTTGCTTTTTCTCGTTACCCAAAATAAGCTTTTTGGCATATTTATTTGGTTCGTTAAAATAAGTAGTGTAGTAAGTTGGATTTGTGATCACCAATCTGCATATAGCTCTAGCGTGGTGATCAAGCCAGTGCCCATCATTGTAACGATAACTTAATTTCAAAGATGGATGGATGGATTTTTGGTCCCACTGCAGAAAAAAGGCCCTGTCAGAAAGCAATCAAACAAGATAGTAGTAATCACCATCGTTCATGAATAACTGTGATACTTTTATCTGATACCAGGGTTTTAGAAACGATGTCCACCTTTGAAAAAGAATATGTCAAATTAAATATTTCAATTACATAATATTTATCTATTATTTAAGACTATTTCTTACATATAAAACTTTATTCTCTTTATCTCTTCAATTATATTAAAACCAAAAATCTAAACTAATCTAAACAAAGTCCTACAAACTTCCTATTTTGGTCTGAATTGCAACAATAAAATAGAAAGAAAGAAAGAAAGAAAGAAAGAAACATTTATTAACCATCATACATCGGCTGTTACACAAATGGCTACAATTTTAACATACACAAGAAAAACAAAATTTAATGTAAACATTAACAAAAATATAAAAATAATAGCAGCTGATGACCAATTGGATAATAAATAAAACCCCTTGATGAGTTATATCTAGGGCAACTAACCAGTCCAAAAAAATATAATATCGTTGGGGAGACCTTTGGCTTTTTTGGCTCAAATTGAAAAGATGATGATAATAATTTAAAAGATTCCTTTTGAAAATAGTTTAACCATTTTTAACGCTATGTTCGGCACCCCGACTTTCCTCGACTCCGTTTTCAAGCCTCTGAGACCGTGACAAGAGGGCCAGCTGACATCACACACATTTTGCTCATATATGTTTTATGGCGAAACTAAGTGGTAAAGCCACGGTAAAACGGATTAAAATCAATAGTATCCCTTTAATTCATAATAATTTATCTGTCAGTTTTTTTTTATGACAGTGGCGGCAAACAAGCCCGCGGGTCGCCAAATGGAAAGCAATCACCGCCGCCCATGCACAGAGGGATCGCTGATGCGCTGTCGGCCTTTTAAGGGGGGTGTGGGCCTCCGGCACTCTTACAAACCAGACGAAACATAATAGTAGTTACTATTATTTCACGCTGGTTTTATGTGAGAGGGTGGTACTTCCCCGGACGAGCCGGCCCCCCTTCCCTCCAGATTTCCAGGACCAAAAGTACCCTATGTTACCCGTGGATAATGTAGCTTTCCAACAGTGAAAGAATTATTCAAATTGGTTCAGTAGTTTCGGAGCCTCAATGAAACAAACAATCAATTCTTTCCTCTTCAATATAATATTAGTATCATAGAGTAATAAAAGGCGTTTTTATTACTCTATGATTAGTATAGACATCACACCATGTAGCTGTCACCACAATTGTTCCATTAGAATTCATCACAACCACGGAAATGAATCCGAATCGATAGATTTATCAAAGATAACGTTATCACTCAAACCAAGTAACAAGACAAGTTTAACTATCGAAGCGACATCGAAAGTCACAAACCCCAGAAATGCAGTGCAACTGTCACTAGTTACTTCGCTCTGCAGAAGTAACTTCGCTCACTTCCGTCGCGCCAACTTCCGAAGCTGAGCGATAACCGCTCGCTTCGCTAAACTGGGACGTATCCGTTCCAATACTGAATATTAATAATGTTATTCACACAACATGTCGCGTTTGGCTTTGAAACTTTGCAGTTAAAGCTGTTACAGCCGCTAAGTGTTATTGTATTTTATACAAATTGAGAAGATTCTTCTGGATAGAAACTACATTCCGAAGCCGGCAGCGGTAGAATCATAGATTTATTTATTGTCGATTTATAAGTTTTATTTTTGTAGCCCATAATATAAATAAAGAAATTTTAACTTTGGCTTTGACAAGAAAATATACCGAATTTTATATTCATTTGTTGTTTGTATTGGAATACAAAATGTACCCTCTAACAGCTTGAAACTATTAAAAAATAATTTGAAAATAAATGAAAAAGTTTCATCAAAAGCATTTATATAAAACTATTAATTATTAGTGTTTAACTTCTATACTTACACTAGAAAATATGTTTAAACTTACATACATACACTAGCGTCCGTCTCCGCGGTTTCACCCGCGCTTAATTTCTTTTTTTTAAAGTACTTAGTCACTCGGGCATAGTGTAGCTTTCCAACAATGAAAGAATTTTCAAATCGGTTCAGTAGTTTCGGAGCCTATTTAATACAAACAAACAAACAATCAAATCATTCCTTTTTATAATATTAGTAGATTTCATTTTTCTTTAGTAAAACAGAATTTTATCACAGGTTATAGTGCTAAAATACCCCTGTGGGATCTCGGACTCTCAGAACCGCGCGCAAAACGACCGCTCCAGGATTTAAGGGTTTACAGGCTTATCCCTATCTTTAAATCCCGTGTAATCCAAGTGTTCCGAACTTACGTTGCGAAAATTCTATTTCCCTACCCAAAAATATACGTTTTGTTCTTGTTTTGTGGACAAAACATATTGGCCGACATAATTTTTGAGTTTCTAAATAACGCAGTAAATTGTACTTATCATTACTTAATTTGACAAGCCATTTGTTTATCAGAGGTCGCGGGTTCGATCCCCGCACGGTTCAAACATATTTTGTGTGCATGAACACGTCTGTTTGTATCTGTCTGGGTGTTTCTATGACTGTATAATATGTGTGTATATTTACAACCAAAATAAAACTATATGCGTAATTGTTTGTCCGTTGTCTTGCACCCATAGCCCAAGCTAATGCTTAATTTTTGAGGCTAGATAGCGATGTGTGAATAATGTCCAGAGTCAAAAGAGATATTTATTTCATCATCGTCATCAGCCTATATACGTTCCCACTGCTGGGACACAGGCCTTATCTTAATTGTGAGATAGTGTGGCCATGCTGGCCTAGTGCGGGTTGGTGGAGGGGTGCGTAAGGCAGTGACCAACCTTAATGTCAGATGTTATAAAGCCGCCAAATGGCTTCTGACTAGGCTTGACAACTAATATTTAAATTATAGTAAATATCAGCCGGGACCAACAGCTTAACGTGCCTTCCAAAGCACGGAGACGCTCGAAATTAATGTCACTAAATATGGTCAGAATGGTCACCCATCCATTAACCGACCGCGGCGTAGGTAGCTTGACTTTCGTTATCGCTAACGAACCACTGTCACAGCTGCGCCACGAGCGCCTCATATATTTATTTATTTATTAAATACCAAGAAGTCCAAGGTTCGATTTCTGCCTCGATTCTGGTTGATTTGATGGTAGAAAACTACAAAAAATATTTATTGGATACTTTTAGAGTTCCAAAACAGATGCATTTTAATAATAATAATAATAATAATAATAATAATAATAAAATCGTTTATTAGCTTTTATCAAACTTAAATCTATAAATACAACATCAAACAATTTATAAAATAAAACCTAAAAGGTCTCCGCTCAGCATAAATGTAATGGAAGCGCGCTGTGCGCAACCACGACGCTGGTTTTCTGCGGATGCCATTTGATAGGTAGCGAGCCTAAATCTATAATTATTATAACTAACTATAACATCTAGGTATACTTATTATTAAAACATTGAATTATTTCTATAAAAATGGAATCGGTACATTTGGCTTATGTGATATAAGGTACCTACTATACCTACATTATTCAGTAAGAGCACAGAATATTATACTAAAGAAGAGAACATGTTACAATCTTTAATTATTATTTTGGGTGTTGTGTAAAGAAAACATTGTTTAAAATATGAAATTATTAAACATAATATTATACAATAAATATGATGTAAATAAATAGTAATTATACAATATAAAATCATATTATATATATATAAAATGTATGGAAATATATATCTCTATGTTACTAGTGATATTTTAAACGGGTTTTTATTTGAGTAGCTATTCTATATTTTTTTGTTTGATAAGTAAATAACTCTTATATTTAATTTTGAAAACTCTAATATTTGTTGAATTCCTGATGGGGGGTGGGATGTTATTCCAACACTTGGTCGCAGAATAGCGAAAGCTGCCACGGAACGATGCTGTGTGATATTGATTGCATATCAGGCGGTCGGGGAATCGAGACTTACGCTGAGTTAGTTTGAGCTTATCAAATAAATATTGCGGGGTTTGGTTTCTAATAACACCAAAAAGAAGTCCAGCGAAGTGCAGAGCTCGTCGTGACTGCATATTTAATAAGTCGCTTTTGTTAAGAAACGGTGTAACATGAGTCCGACGTGGTATATGAAAACAGAACCTAGCACATGAATTTTGCACTCGCTGAATAAGTGTTTTAGTTCGAGATAAAAGACAGTCACCGACCACTGTATCCGCATAATTTAGTTTTGATAAAATTAACGACTCGCAAAGATATATTCTTGATTCTACACTTAAATATTCACGTATTTTATACATTGTCCTCAACCTATAAAAACACTGTTTGGTCACATCACTGACGTGCTTTTCAAATCTAAGGTTAGAATCAAAAATAACACCAAGGTTTCGTGCTTCTGTAACTTGTTCAATCTTGTGCGAGTCAATTTGGATTTCAGGCATACTCTGGTTTATCTGACTTACCTGTAACTTTGTTCCTATGACTTTTTAATGATATTTATATAAATATAATTAATATTTTAAGGCCTCAAAAAAATCTGAAGATAAAACCAATAAAATTTCACCAATTACAGATGATCTCAGCTTATTGTATTGTAAGCAATCGATTAAAGATGGCGGCCGGTCTTGAAGTTTAATATAAAGTTTTATAAAGGCGCTGAAGTGTAAGGACTAATCAAAATGTCTAAACTAAATGGAATGGAATTTAATAAAGAGGCTTTTTAATCGTTTGTGAATAATAATGATTCTAACTGACGGCTCATTTGGTTTGAAGGAAGTTGGCATTAAAACCAAAGGTTGCAGGTTCGATAAACGATACAAATATTTTTGTACATGTACCCTGTTTGTATCGGTGTGGCTGTCCTATGTATACTGCGTGTTTTTTTAGTCGTTGTTTTCCCGCAGCAAAACGCTTCACCTTCCGTAGTACTATCGATTTATGCAAGTAATTTCTTTTTTGTTTTTTTTTTTATTTTTTTGTTTTTATTTTGAATTTTTTTTTATAAATTTTGATGGGAAAATGGAAACCAAATGTGAGTAAATAATCATTTTTTTTATAAACGCGAAGGGCAATGACCCCCGCCGGTGACCGTCCGTGCCGCAGTAGTATTGTATGGTTCGAGTTTCGTCTATCATAATCGTAAAACTTTTGATTTGACTAAAAAAATTACTTTATTAATCTATTTTACTACTAAGATAGAATCATTTTACTGCGGGAAAACAACGACTAAAATTCCACGCTGTATAATATGTATGAACTAACAAAAAATATGTTAGTGATGTTTATTCATTGTCGAACTAGTTCTTTAATCTGTGCTTGTCTAGTCGTCCCGTCAAGTAAGCTGCCCATCAATCTAGATCTCAATGACCGCCTCCGTGGAACAGTGGCTAAGCCGCTCAGGTATAAAAGCACGGAGGTCGTGGGTTCGATTCCCATCTTGGGACTGGCTAGCTTCCACCCCACAGGTGAAATCTGCCGCCATAACAGCTCTGGCCGTGTTCCGGCAAAGTTAATGTCGGAGCCAGTACATAACGTGCCTTACGAAGCACGGAATCATCATTATTTTCAGACATTCAGGTGATTCAAGCCTGCAATGTCGTAACCAAACTGGAAAATTCACACAGTCATGCTCCCCGCGCGGGGTCCGAACCCACGACCTCCGGGTTTTAGAGTACAACGCTCTAACCACTGTACGACGTAGGCAGCTGACTGTACAGTATTAAAAATGCTAAGTTTGAGACTAGAAAGCGCTGTGTGAATAATTGTCAAGGATATTTTATTTTAATTAAAGTTTATTGGCCAGGCTTTCAATTGGGCTGAATAGTTGAATCTCATTTATATGTCTGAAGTGCCAAATCTGAATGTAATGAAATAAAATTTAGCCAAGAGGTTTTTAATCATTAGAAGATTCATTGGATTTAAAATAAGGTTTATTGGTGTTGAGATAAGCAAAGAGATGGGTAGTCGAACTTTATTGTTTTTTTTATTCGTTGAATGCAAGTGAAATACAGTGATGTACATGTTATTAATGTTTGTACAGATCAATTTTTAAAATATCCTTGATGTAGGTAATCTTCTTAGATATTATTCACACGTCACCATCTTAGTCCAAAAGTAAGCATAGCTTGTGTATACTATGGCTGCCTGTCTTCAATCAGTTTCTGCTTGGCCTAAAAGTTGACTGGGAGATAATGCTACGAGGCATTAAATCCGCCTTTTGTACTAGATTTGAAGCAAAAAAAATAAAACAAATAAATCTGTGGTTTTCTAAGCTCCGCCCATTCTAGTGTGCCCAAACCCACAAACCCTTCACAATGTACAAACATTACTAACATGTACATTGTTAACATTGAGGCACATTTCATCGCAAATGTGCAATTTCATAACTTATTTTCCCGGCCCTAGTATACAATGAAAAAGGTTATAATCATCAAATCAGCCATACGTCTACTGCTGAACATAGGCCTCCCAAAAAAATAAATAAATAAATAAATATCTCTGGACATTATTCACACAGCGCCATCTAGCCCCAAACTAAGCATTAGCTTGTGCTATGGGTGCCAGACAACGGATAAACACTTACAAATTACGCAATCTCAGTGACAGACAACCTTGATAGGGGTTATAATCTGTACGATTGTGGGCCGAAAATTGAATTCCATCTCCCATCCGAAATATCCGAACCTCAGACGGTGCCAAATCTCTAGTTATCATCGGACGTTGGTTTAGAGATCCGTACGTTGAAATTGGAACCATTCTTGTATTCTACGCTTTTTAATCCTACTTCCTACTAGTATTATAAATGCGAAAGTCTGGATGTTTGGATGTTTAGATGTTTGGATGTTTGTTACTCAATCACGCCTAAACGGCTGAACGGATTTAGATGAAATTTGGCACACATATAGTTTATAACCCGGAATAGGACAGGCTTTAAAATTCCTACGGGAAACGTCTCATTCCCGCGGGAATATCAATTTTGAAACTACTGAACCGATTTGAATAATTCTTTCACTGTTGGAAAGCTACACTACCCCGGTGAACATAGGGTACTTTTGATCCTGGAAATGCTGGGGGAAAGGGGGGATATTTGAAAAAAGAGATTACGCGCGGTTGAAACCGCGGGCGGAAGGCTAGTATTTCATAATTAAGGATTACTTTATTTTTTTTTCTTTGTCAGAGGCGACAAACGAGCCAGCGGGTCGCCTGATGGTAAGCAATCACCGCCGCCCATGGATATCTGCAACACCAGAGGGATCGCTGATGCGTTGCCGGCCTTTTAAGGGGGGTGTGGGCCTTCGGCACTCTCACAAACCAGACGAAACACAATAGTACTCACTATTATTTCACGCTGGTGTTATGTGAGAGGGTGGTACTTCCCCGGACGAGCTGGTCCATTCGTACTGTAAAACAGCGTAGCTCTACCACTACTATATTTTCAACTGGCCCGATGGTGACGGTAAATATCGTGAGAAAATATAGAGAAATGTCTGTGTAGTCATAGTCTATTTTTTTTCTTCGTCAGTTGGCAGACAGGCACGCAGCCCACCTGATGGTAAGCGGTCACTGCGGCCTATTCCATTTAGAGAGACGCTTCACCTGGAATCGTCGCACAGTCATAAATTAAAGTAAAACGAGCCATTTGGTGTAATGGTCGAGAAGTCGGCTATTACACCAGAGGTCGCGGGTTCGATCCCCGCACGGTACAAATATTTGTGTGCATGAACATGTCTGTTTGTATCGGTCTGGGTGTTTCTATGTATAATATGTATGTATTTACAAAAAAAAAGTATATAAGTAATGTTTATCCGTTGTCTAGCACCCATAGCAAAAGCTAATGCTTAGTTTGGGGCTAGATGGCGCTGTGTGAATAATGTCCAGAGATATTTATTTATTTATTTAAAAATTAAATAATACTACGGAACTCCAAAATTATTGACGATCGCGCTTGACCTTCCATCATTTCATTTCATGTTGCCGACCAGTGCTAGTGATAAAACACGAAATATGGATCCGTATAACGCAACAACCGTTTGTTTCACGCCTGACATGTTTGACGATAAGCTGATACGACCAAATATTGTTGCATTTCTATTTTTATGACGAAAGTACTAGTTTACGGCTTCGACTCCGTGGTTCGGAAATTAAGGTAGCCTATGTTTACTGATGTATACCTACTGGCCATACTAGAAATATTAATGTGGAAGCCAGTACACTTGAAAGGCTCGAAAATTGATAACCCCTTTCGCTCCACTGCTCCGAAGGAGTCGGAGGGGGAGGAGAAGACGGGTCTATGGTCAATCGTCTCTTCTCCCAAGCAATGGCCTGTGGGACGGAGGTGTGGGGACACCTCCTCCTGCATTGCACAGGCCACCGCTCCCGACGAGTGGCAACAACCATCGCTCTTGGCCGTTGCTGTCCAGCCTCCTCCCTCCGCCGGGGGGAGGCAAGCGGGGCCCGCCCTGTAAGAGTCGGGCAGGTCGCCCTGCGGTGTCTCTGGTTGTCAGGGTCTGTCCTAGCTTAGAGACGCTGCCGCCGGCGTGGGTATTCTCCTTTCGCCTAGACTAGACTTTAGGAGGGAACAGAAACTTTTTATCCCGGGATGATACTTAGTTCCCAGTATAACAGAAATACTTAGTATTTAATCTGTTATTCATATAGAAAACACGAAACGTCGAGTTTAGTTTTTGCTGTTCTCTCGTTTGATGAAGTTTGAAAAATTAAAACCGCCCCAGTGTCAAGTTCCACGGAGGTCAACGAGGTCAGGCCTTGAAACGGCGGCTACGAACACAAAGACAGGTGTACTGTTTGTTTTGTAATACTACAACACTAGTTCTAGCGTATAAAAATTTTTGACCTTCGTGGTTCACAGTTTATTGGAACAGAAAATTAAATTGTGGCGAAATTTTTTCGTTATAAAAACTTTAAAAGGAATTTAGTCAATAATGTATGGATATGAAAACAACAGATTTCATATTCATTAATTATTGTATAAATTTAATTCAAATTCGTTAAATAAATTAAGTAGAATAGTCTAAAGTTACTTAATTGAAAAGGGAAGACTCCACTGGGAGCATTGACTTTTCATTTGTAAATACAACATAATATACTGGAAACATCCAGACCGATACAAACAGACATGTTCCTTTACACACGATTGTTTGTGCCGTGCGGGGATCGAACCCGCAACCTCTTGATGTAATAGTCATTCAACCTACGTGAAGACATCCTACACTACGTTTACCGAGCCGCGGTCTCGACTGCAGAATCAGTCTACCCCAATGGTTGTCAGTTCTACGGCTGATATGGCCATTGGCCAGCCCACTGCCACTTCAGCTTGCTAATTTGGTGAGCCGAACAAAGACTGTCCAGTACCAATCAAACTCTAAAAAACAGTTCGATCCGCACGAGCTTCGTACAGTCTACACGCATACGACTAGTGGCACGCAAACAAACACTGTGCCGGAGTCAGCCGAACTGAAATGACGTTAGACGAGTGTCAGGATTTTTCCTTAGGCTTTTTTTCGTTACGGAATTTCTTGATTCGGTCGCCGCACTCAAAGCCCGCGATATAAGCTACATCATCAGCCTATATACGTTCCAACTGCTGGGACACAGGCCTTATCTCAATTGGGAGATAGTGTGGGCCATACTCCACCACGCTGGCCTAGTGCGGGTTGGTGGAGGGGTGCGTAAGGCAAGTGACAAACCTTAATGTCAGATGTTATCAAGCCGCCAAATGGCCTCTGACTAGGCTTGACGACTAATATTAACATTATAGTAAATATCAGCCGGGACCAACAGCTTAACGTGCCTTCCGAAGCACGGAGACGCTCGAAAAGTCGAAATTAATGTCACTAAATATGGTCAGAATGGTCACCCATCCATTAACCGACCGCGGCGTAGGTAGCTTGACCATCGTTATCGCTAACGAACCACTGTCACAGCTGCGCCACGAGCGCCTCAGCTAGACATGAACAAACTAGGTTAAGGTCAGTCATACCATGAAAGAAAATTTGTTTCCCCTAATGACCAACGCTTTTTTCAAAGGGTGGATAAAACTAATCAGGGCACCATGGACGATAAAATTACCCCTTTACGATGCCATAACATTGCAAGTTAATTGAACCGTAAATTTTAAGGGGATGTTTACAAAGATTTAAAACAAACTTTCTGTTTGATTACCCGCGAAACCGCGCGTTTAATTGTATTATTAAAATGTTCATTTGTTTTTCATTTCGATAAGTGCCTTTATGAATTTATTTTAGAATACAAAATATCATATTTAAATCTAGTCATGTACCTTTAGATTCAGATGATAGATGCTCGCATTTCATGTGCTATTGAGGGATACTTCATCTGAAGAAATCGGCACTCTCACAAACCAGACGAAACACAATAGTAGTCACTATTATTTCAGGCTGGTGTTATGTGAGAGGGTAGTACTTCCCATGGTAAAACGGCATGGCTCTACTACTACTACATTTATTTACTCCACAAACAAAGAAGGTAAGAAACTAAGCAAACGAAGATATAAGAAGCTATCACCGATTCATGAATAACCCTTTTCATTACTTCCAATATTGGTAACCGTATAAACAAAATAAGGAAAGCAAATAAAGAAACATTTATGAAGAAAAACGGAGGAGATTTCGGAAATACCGAAATAGATTTATCTCTTAACTTTGCGTCCTTTCACGCCTTTACCGAATCCTGTTAACCCCATTATATTAAAGGGAACAGGTCTTATAGGATAAAAAGGGTTTACATTCAAATCTTACCTTTTATAAGAAATCGATCTTGTTCCAAGGGTGAAATCTGCCGCCATAACAGCTCTGGCTGTTTTCGGCAACATTAATTTGGGAGTCTGTACACTTGAAATTAAAGGCTCAAAGATCAGATGATGTAGGCTCATCTGATCTTTGAGCCTTTAATGTCTGGCAGCACATGGAGCGACGCTTCCTGATGAAGTGTCCCTCAATGGAAATAGGCCGCAGTGACCGCTTACCATCAGGGGGCTGCGTGTCTGTCTGCCAACTGATGTGGTAAAAAAATTGTTTAAACCATTATGTGACATAGTCGTGGCTCATTTTTTTTTACTAAAATTTAAAAGTTTACAAGGATTTAGCCTAGATCTCGGGGTCCGGGTTCAATTCCCGGGTCGAGCTAACTTTGTGTCGGTTTTTTCGGACACACCTCGGGTTTGTGATCACCAATCCGCATTTAGCAAGCGTGGTGTTAAGCCAGTACCCATCATTGTAAAGATAACTAGCTTTCGAGGATGGAGGCCTTTGCCCTGCAGTGGGACATTAATAGGTTGATACTTTATTTTATAATTACCTAATATACCTACAACGTTAGATAGAAGAAAAAGGCCATATCCGCCACTATTGAACCATTAAATTATTTCCTTTGAAACATATCTTTGCGAGTCGTTCGAAAGGTTTGTGTTAATTTAAGTTAACGGACTTAACTGGAAGTTTGATAATTTACCTCGGGCGAGCTAATCCGTCCCAGTTTAATCCTTTTTGGGACGAGATCAAGATTAAGGATGAGAGAAAATAAGCAGACTTTGTTTTCATTCTTTGGTTTATTTTTAAAACCAGTTTGCAAGACTAGTTAAGGTTGAGTTTAAAGAGGAAAGATTTGCTTGTTTGTTTGTATTGAATAGGCTCTGAAACTACTGAACCGATTTAGAAAATTATTTCACTGTTGGAAAGCTACATTATTCCCGGGTGATAAAGAGTACTTTTGATCCCGGAAATGTAGGGGGAAGGGGGGATAATTGACAAAAGAAATTATGCGCGGGTGAAAACGCGGAGGTGATCGCTAGTTGTTAAATAAAACTTATTCAGGAACACTCCCTATTCCTTCACTATTATAGTTTAGCACAAAAGCAGTGTAACACGACAAGAGACTGTAAGAGATTAAGCAAAGACAAACGGCTTTGCAAAGTTTCTAAGTACATGTAAGCTGCCAGTTCCCAAACTCCGAACTGTAAGTTGTGACTGAGCATTACTAAGTAAAAAACCGTAAGGGTGGTGCCACACGGGCGTTGCGGCTGCGCTGCGTTAGCGCTGCGTCGACTGAGCGTTGACGTTCCGTTGTTTTTTATATAAATCTGAACGACATGCCACACGATGCGTTGAAATGACGGACGGCAACGCAACCCACGCGCAACGCAAATGAGAGTCTCTTGAAACGACGGAGAGAGAGAGAAGATTCTCTAGTCTTCTCTCTCTCTCCGTCGTTTCAACGCAGCTCCCTTCCCCGCCTCGTGGTGGGGAAGGGAGTCTGTCCAGGATTTTAAGGGCAACCCATTTTATTATTTTTTTCTTATATATTAAGGTCAGTTTAGGTTCGGATCTTCTACTAAAATGAATGGAGGGAAAGCTCCAGGGTTATTGGAAAGGAGAAAGGGAAGAGAAGGGTTGGAGTCTCCGGTACTCTCACCCACTAAACGAAGCGCAATAGCTAAGCTAGTACATATATGTAGATCTTCTATAAATAGAGTGGTTCTACCCCGGTCGAGCCAACGCATTTCGACTGATAGACAAGAACTTTTTCCAGCATGGCTCTACCACACATTTTCGCCAGTATCACAACAACGTAGGGTTCAAATTACAATGGCTACTGTGTCTCTACTCTATAAAAGATTAACTAGAAGTGTATAAGTACAAGGAACAGATGCAAAGAGCGAGGGCACCTAATTATAGTTCTTGTTAGATGCAGTCCGTTAGCAGTCACTATGGAAATGTAAGAGGCTTCTGTTCTTCAGTATAATTGCCAATCTTGTGGTAGTAGACAATTTAATGTAGATACTTACAATGGAAAAGTCTTATAAGACTTAATAAGTGTTTCGTTAGTGACTTGTGACATACCTATGATGGTAAATGGGTAAATAACTCTTTTATGTTTTTACGCCGAAACCAATGAAAATATTTTGATCAAAATTGGTACAGGCCTAGAATTTAATGGGCTGGTTAGCCACAAGGCTGGAAATACTTCGTCCAAAAAGGGTGTGAAGGGGTAACTGGGAAAGTTTAGTGGGTAGGGACGCTTTAGTTTCGAGTCCCACACACGGTCACGGACTAGTTAGCCTGCGATTATAGTGTCTAAACGCATTCTCATCCAAAAAAAAGCCTTACACTAAAAAGGACCTTGGAAGGGACATAATATTATGATACTTTAAACTCCTATGAGAAAACAGATATTAAAGTTTAGTATTTTTGTCTTTCTTTCACGTCGCAAAGGAACAAAGGCTGTATGTTTTTTTAATAAATAAACAGCATATTTTTGTACGGAGATAGTTTGGGAGACAGAGAGTGACATACATAGGATTATTTTTATATCCGGAAAAAATATCATATTTCGTTGAAATAAAGGCCGTTTCTATATAAATAAATATCTCTGGACATCATTCACACAGCGCCATCTGGCCCTTAACTAAGCATTAGCTTATGCTATGGGTGCCAGAACTGCCAGACAACGGATAAACGTTACTTGTATACTTTTTTTGTAAATACATTCATATTATACATAGGAACACCCATACCGATACAAACAGGCATGTTCATGCACACAAATGTTTGTACCTTGCGGGGATCGAACCCGCGACCTCTGGTGTAATAGCCGACTTCTCGACCATTACACCAAACGGCTCGTTATGTATTAAAAGCAAAGCCTCTAACAAAGGCTACTAAGGCTAGTATATTAAACTAATTCTAAAATGCCGTACCTTTGCTATTATTAAATCATTGTCCCCATATGTACCGTTAGCAAATCCGCTAACGTCACGTGTGAGGACAACACGTGTGGGGACATTGCTAAGCTAGAGAAAACCTTTTCAATTCAATAGTATTGTCACAAACTCATTGTGAACTACTTTCGACGACCTTACTCCAGTTTCACTAGGGTGTTTTAGGGTGCTTACCATCAGGTGGGCTGCGTGTCTGTCTGCCAACTGACATAGTATATAAAAAAAAAAACTTCAACCCAGTCTCAGACAGTCTCATAGATTAGATGAGCCTACAGTGTGGAAGCGACGTTTCTTGCTGAAGTGTCTCTTAATATAACAGGCCGCAGTGGTTATCATTTATTTATTTATAAAAACTTTATTGACCACACAAGTTAGGTACAAAAGGCGGACTTAACGCTAAAAGCATTCTCTGCCAGTCAACCTTTAGGAAAAACGAATTGATTGAATGCGGCAAAGAGCAAACTAAAAAAAAAAGTTATATAATCTTACCAAAACATTTAAGATAATCTGATAATAAACTTGAATGCTCCACTGTCTGCCAACGAATCTAGCATATTAAAACTACACTTGTGTCATCTAACTAGCTCTATATCTGTGGTCACAGTAGAATTAGCTATCCACAAAGGACCCGTGCGGTTCAGTGAGCGATTCGTACGCGTGTTCGCGTAAGCCGCTTTGCATTTCCTAATTTCATGTGAAATACATACCTGACATGTAGTATCAGCCTATTAATGTCCCACTGGGCAAAGGCCTAAGTCCTTGAAATCAAGTTACTATCATTACAATAATGGGTACTGGCTTAAACACCACGCTTACTTGCCAAATGCGGATTGGTGATCACAAACCCGAGCTGTGTCCGAAATAACTAACACAAAGTTTTTTTTTTATATTAGTTCAGTTGGCCACCCACAGATGGTAAGCGGTCATTGCGGCTTATTCCATTGAGGGACGCTTTACTTGGAAACGTCCCTCGATGTGCTGCCAGACTGCAGGCTCATCTGATCTTCAAGCCTCTGATTTCAAGGGCAAAGACTTCCCACATTAATATTGCCGGAACACAGCCAGATGAGAGTTGTTATGGCGGCAGATTTCACCGGGTGGTAGCTAGCCAGTCGGACTCTGAAAAAGCCTACCACCAACCAAAAGTTGTGTGGGTTTCGTTAACGATGTGAGAAAGCCAAACTATTAGTAATACGCACATAGAAAAACCTGCGTATAAACCAATAGCGAGATTTAAACTTTTATTTCTCTGCCAAAAACATTATCTAACCAATCAACCTGTCTAAATGCCATATATGTACATCCGCACTATGTTGTTATAACATTTCGTTTGTATCCGTTTTATTAGCGAGATGAAAAGAACGGGATTCCATGTCGTTTGAAATTAGTAAACAAAGATGTCATACTATGTATTGTGTTGTTCTCTAGTGAAGTTAACCAAAATCATTAATAATGTAGTATGAAGTTTTACGCCCGTTACATGTATTGGCCAAGCAGAGATCCTCTATGGTAAAGCATAGTACTAGGCCTTACATAATGAGTTTCATTTTTGTACTGGGTATCAATCACTTGAACACTGCACTTGCAATGGTCCAATATAAATACTCTTTTTTATGTCAGAGGCGGTAAACGAGCCAGCGGGTAAGCAATCACTGCCGCCCATGGACATCTGCAACACCAGAGGGATCGCTGATGCATTGCCGGCCTTTTAAGGGTTGTGGGGCTCCGGCACTCTCACAAACCAGATGAAACACAATAGTAGTCACTATTATTCACTGGTAAACGGGTTCTAGAGTGGAGACCGCGTCTCGGTAAACGTAGTTTAGGACGCCCTCAGGCCAGGTGGAGCGATGATCTGCGCAAGATGGCTGGCAGGAGCTGGATGCGAGTGGCCGAGGACCGATCAGCGTGGCGAGCATTTGAAGAGGCCTATGTCCAGCAGTGGACTGTTACAGGCTGATGATGATTATTCACTCTACAAAGTGACGCACCACGCATCAATGTAGCTCCATCTAGCGGTGAGCTAATGGTTTATCTAAAACAATGACTTTTGTTCGCCGCCGTCCTTTTTAACTGTGATTGGCACATCCCATTTGCCGGCTATGCGGGTAGGGCTGTGCCGTTTAGATTATATCGAAATTGGGTCAACAACAATTTAACTTGAGTATTTGGTCATTTAATTAACTAACTAATAACATTATGTGTAGTATCAGTATACTTTATAATGGAATACTTAAATTTTGACCTGATAGCGATCCAATGTTTTACCGCAATGAAAAATATTGGAACTAATTTCTTCAAGTGGCAATAATCAATTAAAAAAACAATAAGATGTCATTCATTATTGCTGTCTGTCAAAGTGTGATGTTAGTTGTGGACCGTGCATTGTTACTATTGGATATTGTCAGTATGTGAGTATATATTGTAACCATAGCAACCAAGTGTTGCTATAACCATTAGCTAATGTGGCGCCTCCAGAGCAGGTTTTTTATTTTCTTGGTCAGGCTATCTGTTCAGAAAGCCGTTTTATCAGTTGTACAACCCTATCTAGCGATGGTACAACACAGTATTAATATTTTTTATCTGTTCCAATTTGAAAGTCGATGGTTTTAATGGTCGGTTTGCCGGATAACGAACGATCAGCTTTGGTAACAAAATTCCATTGTTTTTGTAATTTTATTCACTGCCAATATTTCTAATACACAATGGAAGGGTTGAGTGGACAAAGGGCGTTGTGGTTGGTCATTTGATTTTTAAATTGTTTGTCGCTAAATTACGGCTTCAGTAAATGGACATTATTAAGGATATCTTTATTTATGTTAATATAAGACTGAAAGTTCTTATGAGCCTTTTTTTGCGCGAAGTTACAAATGTGTTTGCCATGGGCTAGCAGCTAGGCAGAGGCTGTGTGTGGGACTCTAAATATGTTTGTCCCACCACCCACTTACCTTCCCCTGGTTTCCTCTTAACACTCGAAAGGGACGTACACTGGACGACCGACTCAGGGGTCCGAGGAGCATAATATAAATAAGAAAGCATAAAAAGAAATTTAAAAAAATTACAATAAGATAATAAAGAAAAATACAACAACAAATGAAGTGGTGAAGTGTCTGCAGTCTGCACATGCTGTTATTAAATTCCTTTTTGTACTTTAATTTTCTGTTTGAAATGTTTATTTTTATGATACCATTTAATATCATATTGAATCAAAATTTCAAAGAATCTTTCGTTCCGTTTCTAACAAAGAGAATAAAGTATGTTTACGTTATTACAACTTGCGACGTTAGAACATAGTGATCCAAGTCACATTTTCGAGTTTCCTTATGAAAATTGCTATAATAAGCACTTGGATCAGTGTGGCATAAAAAATATGTCTTTTTTTGGGATGTTAATAACAAAATAGTTATCGATTTTGACAAAAATGTCACTTGGATCACTATGGTTCTAACGTCGTCATTATTTAACAAAACCAACTCAGTAATATCACATGTGGGATTCGAATCTACATTCCTTGACGCATCTGGGTCACTACCAAAATGCAACATCGGTTTTTTCTAATTTTTTTTCTTTTTTTTTATAGTAGCTCAGTACATTGGCTCCACTTAGCCTGATGGTAAGCAAAAGGGGAACCCAAATTACCACGACAACGGACGCAACACCGTGCCGTTCTATCCGTTGGCATCGCAGTACTGGCTCACAAGGTGCTTCTTCGTTTAAAGGAACTCATGTCATAGGAAGGGGGAAATACATGAGCCGGAAAAGAGTTCCACTTCTTTATAGTTCGACAAAGAAAGGAATCATCGAACTTTTCAACCATCTAATCTTTCAACCATCCATTTCTACAACAACCAGCCCCGTTTAGTACAATCGTAAACATTCACAAGAGTTCGCTAATGTCTATTTACCAGCTGCATCGCTGCCAAGTTCGCGGGATTGACTATCCCGGCTCCCGGGATATGCAAACCACTAGAGCGCAAACAGAGGGGATTACTCAGCCTAGCAATAACGGCTCGGAAACAATCCGTTGCGGTGATTTACATAATCAAAAAGGCATTATGCGTAATGCAGTACCATGGTTATGGTACAAGTCAAGACACAGTTTTTTGGCATTTTGGCCATCAAAAGTCAGAAATACAGAAAATTAAAGTAGTAACTCTAGGCTATTTACTACTCGTACCTATGTATTGTTAGATATAAATGTATTTCTCTTGATAATTACAATTTAATATACTTTTACAATACCGGCATTACCTATACATTGCAAGCGCGGTAAAATCTATCTGTCAATCTCTCCGACTAGTGAGGGGCACCGTACGCGGTGACCATAGTGATGTCTTGATCGAGTGAACCAATTATTCGTCTAACAGTATATACATGTTTTATAAACGAATTTGGCTTATAAGAAATTCCGACACTTTTGCTCCGCCTGGGAATAAACCCCAAGACCCCGAGAACATAGCCAGGTACAAAACCACAAGACCATCGAAGCGATACGTTGATATTAATCCTTATTAAATAGCTTTTGCACTTGTGTTTTGGGTATCAGAAAAAACGTAGATAACCACCAACTTACACTTATTCAAAATAACGTCCATATACAAATTTTCATCATATTGCTTGTCCCGGTTGGGATTCGTACCCACGACCCTTGACAGGTTACTCAATGTGCCATCGGCTTATCTATTCTACATTTAACGATTTAAGTACGTGGTGAAATAAAATAAAATAAAATAAAGTACGTGGTCAAAACTTTCAGAATTTGTACAATCTAACAATTACCAAAATCGCTTTATCCATGGAATTACACCATCTTCTAAGTAATGGCGTCATACTAGAAATGAGGCAATTACCATACAAATAACCAGAACGGACTGTATCGCAGCTCGGAGTTAGGAGACCAATTCCAAAATTAATACAGAATAATAATAACATTGTTTCTTCTTTCTTCAAGCGATTAGTCCCGAACTAGTCAAGGTTGCTTGTACCACGAGCTAGAATTTGTCATGTTCAGTTTCTACACATTTATTAGATACTAGCTGTGCCCGCGACTTCGTCCGCGTGGAATAGTGACTTTTCGGGCAGCATATTTTAAATAACAAATACCGTCCTTTGGGTAGCTAAAAATTTGAGTGTTTACCCGTGGTCCCGTTGGGTCGACCCATTAACGGGTCCACGGGTAATTTTCATTCCCCGTGGTCCCATTGCATCAGGGATTGCTTTCCGGTCTTATGATTTTATCGATAGAAAATAAAAACAGTTAAACACAAAGTTTCAAATAAAAAAATTCCTTCTTAGGAATATTTATTTCTATAACCATGAACATATTCATCGAATAAAAGGTACAGTCAGCGTCAGAAATATCTGAACACTTTAGTTCAGAATGGGATATTTTTAATAGTATGTACATCAAAAAAATACTGAAATGATTGATGACTCGTACATCAAAAAATAACTGATTGCACACCAAAGGTTAGGTTAGGTTAGCAATTCAGTATTTTTGATGCACAATTAGTATTTTTGATGCACAATCAGATCACGGGTAAACACTCTTTTTTTCATGTACAAGTACAACATTTCAGTATTTTTTTGATGTAGGTACTCTTAAAAATATCCCGTTCTGAACTAAAGTATTCAGATATTTCTGACGCTGACTGTACCTTTTATTCGATGAATATGTTCATGGTTATAGAAATAAATATTCCTAAGATAGATTTTTTTTTATTTGAAACTTTGTGTTTAACTAATGGTTTTCATTTTCTATCGATAAAATCATAAGACCGGAAAGCAATCTTTAATGCAATGGGACCACGGGGAATGAAAATTACCCTTGGACCCGTTAATGGGTCGACCCAACGGGACCACGGGTAAACACTCATACTTTACAGTATGCTTCTCTGTAGGTATACGATATGTGACGTATGGCCATCGGGAATGAAAGCATACAGGCTCCTAGGATTGCTAAACCGTGTCAGAGCCACATACAACTGACCGTGCGAGAAACAGCTGATACTTAGATCTACACCCACAACTTTCATCGTCTGACCTTGGGCTTTATTAATTGTCATCGCAAAACATAGGCTGACTGCAAAAAGTGTTAAGATGTGTAAACTAAACGTACAAATTTTATGAAACAAAAGAATTGCTAGAAAAATTAATTAATAACCTGAGCTTATAAACTTGTACTTAAATAAAGTAAATCAAGAAAAGAATTGCCTAACCTATAGGTACCAAATACTTATAAATTATTCATATACTTATACAAACCCTAAATAAAAAATTAAGATAAGTATACCAAAAATCAAGGAAAGAAATACCTAACCTATAACAAATGCTTACAATATTTATTTACAAATTTTTAAAGAAAATTAAGAAAGATAACCTAACCTACAAACCCTTAAACATAAATAAATGAAATATCCAAACTGTTAGTATTCAAGTAAATCGCAACAATCGAATGCAACTACCTATTCGCCATACTCTCAGCGCGCTTTATACAGGGTGGAATTTTGTAATGCCACCTGAAAGGGAAGTACTCTTAATACTGTAGATAGAAAATTTTACTTAAAGAAAACGTTCCTTTATTTTTAAAAAGAAAGAAAACTGCATTCAAAGATTTTTAAAAATTAGCTTGCTGCACCCGGTATTCGAACCGACTAAAATCTGTAAAAGTTGCACCCTGTACTTTTATTGCATCGATCGTTAGGGTCAATAATAAGGATGAAATCTCTCTAACAAACTTCATAAATTAAATGAAAGGAAAACAATGAAATCCTAAATTATTGATTCAATGGGTCAAGTTTAGTGATGTGCCGCTGAGAACTTTCTCGTTCCCGGCAATATTGCCAGTGAGAATATTCTCGAGAAACAAGAACGCTCCCGGGAATATTCTCAACGTTCTCAACAAAATTTTAATTTATAATTTGATGTTTTTGTATATTTATAACTAATTAATTATGTTCAGTGTTTCTATGTTTTATTAATGGCTAAGTTTACACAAAGAAAAGACAATGCATTAAATCAGTTCATTTTGCGGCCACTATTTTGGACCCTGGTAACCAAGGTACAACTTTACCTGCTAATGCGAACCCTGAAGGATGCCAGGCAATAATGAATATTGCACAGTGTGGATAAGAGACAAAAGGACCAAGAATCCTTGAAGATTTAGCAAAATATAAAGGACGAACTGGCATTTATGACAAAACTTTTCTTTATGAATCAGCGTGTTACACGATTTAACATTGGTCTTGGTGAAATTAATTTTTTCCGAACTCAGATTTGGGGAGACCTGCTCTGAAAATTTTATCCATACCATCAACTTCGGCAACTGTGAAAAGGAGTTTTCGACATTTTCTAATATACATAGCCAGAAAAGAAACAAACTAAAGACTGATAGAGCTGGAAAACTATGTTACGTGGCTCATAATTGGAAGCTTATGAATAAAACTTCTAATGGCTAATTCCCCAAAAAAGACCCAAACACAAATTCATGGTCGTTAAATATTGTTAATTTTAATATTGTTGTTGATTTTTAGATGTTTAGGGCTCTTTCATTCAATTGGACGTTTTGTGTCAGACGGCTGCGGTACGGTAGCCACGCGTTTGCCGTATACCGCGTACAAACGGTCGTTATTTTTCATACTGTTGCGGGTACGGGGTACGTTAATTCAATTAAATGCCGGTTACGAAAAGACAATTATTTATTTTAAGCCACTAAACTGAAATACACAACTTTAACACAACTTAACACTTTACGATCCACGTAGACAATTCTAAACAAATACTCGTAAACGCTATTCACTTCAAACGTCGCAGGATAGTTCGCACTGATCGCTTTCCGAAGAATTAATACTTGACGCAGCGTCGCTTACTCTCTATTTATACCCGGCGCGGCCGCTCTATTAATTTCTTGGATCATTCGCGAAACCGCGCGATCGCACGCGATCGAACAGGATAATTCTTCGGATCTAAACAAGCGCGCGCGGATGTAAACAAGCAGACGAGTGCGCGCGAGAATGAACCTTATTGCGAAGAGGAATTAGGTCCGTTTTCGCGTGCATGCTCCGTTGCCAGGTATCGTCGTAACAATACATAGCACGCGGTGCGGTAACAGTACGGTTGACGTATTGCTGTCGAGAGTTCCCGGTACGTCTAATTTGAAAGAGCCCTTAGTTCTAAGTTGATATTTTCCAATCAGTCGGTTAATTTTATCTTTGGATAGTTGTTGATTTATTTTTAGTTATTAACCAGCAGTTAATAAGACTGAATTATCTTTTTAATTATTTAAAATCTGATTTCAGAGCGTTCACTCAGTCGTTCTTAGTCAATATTGTAGTCCTGAAGTTGATGTTATCTTGTCAAATTACTTAAACAGAGTTGATTGCGAAAATTTGTGAAAAAATTATGACCATTCTACTATACAAAATTTATTATATTTCATGTCAGTAAACGAATAATTTAACTGTTTATTATCTAATTACGCATAAAAAGGAAATGCTGTCATAGTCCATTATCAATAAAATAATATTTCCCAAAAAAATATTATAGGTGCAGTAATACTGAGAATATTGCCGAGAAAGTTCCCGAGAATATTCTCGAGAATACTGGGAATATAGTATTTTACTGCAAATAGACTGTATTGTATTATACACAATGATCTGTCGGCCTTATTTGATACTATTTAAATTAAGAAAGGTTGGTTGTTTCCATTTTATAAAAATGATTCTCAACTATTCTCACTTCGGAGAACGTTGCCGGGAGCGTTCCCGGCAATATTCTCAGGTGGGAGAACGTTCTCGAGAACGGCACAACACTAGTCAAGTTAAAGCACTTTTTTCATTGTTTTCCTTTCATTTAATTTATGAACTTTGTTGGAGAGATTTTAACCTTATAATTGTCTCTAACGATCGATGCAATAAAAGTACAAGGTGCAACTTTTACAGATTTTAGTCGGTTCGATTACCGGGAGCGGCAAGCGAATTTTAAAAAATCTTTGAATGCTGTCGGGTGTAAATCCAACAAATAAAATGGTAAAAATGGTAAAAGTCAATTGGTTGGTAAAATGGTATATATTGGTTATGGTGATGGTTAAATGGTAATGGTCAATGAGTACACGCGGCGAGGTTGGTGACCGATCGTGAACTGTCTTATAATTTATTGCTAAAACTAATGCGTAATATCTGGGTCAACGTGAGGTTGATGACCGTGTGCACTCTGACGTAAATCACTGTACTTCGTACATATTCCCGAGGGGCAAATGGTAAATGAGGGTGCATGGTGATACAAGGTGATAAAACAATAAATTGGTGCAGATAACAAGATGATGACTACAATAAACTTAAAAATTGTTTCTTAGAGTCTCTATTCCACAATACTAAAATTAAACGAATTTGGCACTTTCACTTTGTTAACTTTAGCATACACTCGCTCACTCGCACTCGCGTTCACTTGGTTAAATTGGTCACTAACACTTAAACACTGGTTATGATCACTATGATCCGTGTGTGGTGCGGCGCGGGGCGGCGGGCTGGGCGCGCGCCACTGCTCCCGCGCGCGGATCCTCCGCCCGCCGTACGCCAGACTTTTGTGGTTTTTGTCATTAATATAGGTAGTTGATGGGCACAGAGTAGGATATGCAACACGATCGTTACAATAGTAAGACTTCACATTACCACACAAGATCCATCCTAATTGAGTTTGTTGTGCGATAGGTTGTGATTGGTCTTCTTTAATAAGTCCATGTAACATAATCTCGGAATACACATCTGCGCCTAGTAACAAGTCGACAGGGCGGCTTTGGTTAAATTCCGGGTCTGCGAGTTGTATACGCTCGAGATAGGGCCATGATGGTTTGGTAAAGGATTGGTTTGGCAACTTTTTAATAAGATTTTTCATAATAAATGCGTCAATGTTCATGGTAAACTCGTTATAAAGCGAGGATATGGTTATAGACATAACTCCTTTGCAACTATTTTCTTTCGCTCCAATACCGAAGATAGAACCTTTGCATCTTTTTCGTGGGAGTCCAAGTTGTTGCGCTGCATTTTCCGAGATAATTGACGTTTGAGACCCTTGGTCAATTAAAGCTCTCATAGTTTTATAGGTTCCGTCAGCCCCTAAGACGTTAACTTGAGCGGTCGCTAATAATATGTCGGTCATTGACTGGTTGTCTTTACTCGCATGTGACACACATTTGGAATGATTAGGCTGGTTGGTAACAGGGCTTGTAGTCACGCCGTAAGCATTGTGCAATAGTGAATTATGTTTTTCATGACAATGACGACATGTTTTTTGCGAAATGCACTCTTGGCCATTATGACAAATTAAACAATTTTTGCATATGTCGTATTGCGAAATTAACTTCCGTTTCTCTTGGTTATTGAACTCACGGAATCTCTTACACAAAAATAGGGCATGATTTTCATAACAAATTAAACATTTTTGATTTGGGTGTTGGTATGTCTTGGTAGTGGAATGGTTAATAAATGGTTTGTTTTCGACGTATTTATTAATATTATTATTATTGGTCGGCCTATATGTATTATTAAATTGTTTAAAAATTGCATCTCTTGGTTTCCTATGCTGATAGTTATTTGATGAAATTTGGTTATAATGGTGTTGCTGATTTTGAGATGATTGGGTATATTTGGTTGTCTCAGTTTTGCGACGAGCAGTTTCTAAAGCAATGAATTTTCCTTCTAAATACGATAGAAAGTCTTGTAAGTATGGTAAATCTCGTGGTTCTGGCAAAGAGTTTATATATTCGCCATACGTCTCGGCGTCCAGTTTTTGTGCAATGAGGTAAAAATTGGCGTATAGTTTATCCATATTTTGCATGATTTCCCTCTGAGCAGCAAATAAATCCGCGATAGTTGCCATCTTGGTGAGGAATAAAAATGGAAAGATCTGACTTGTTCACTGGTTGGTTTTGGTGATTATTTGGTTGGTTGGTTGGTTGGTTGGTTGGCTGGCTGGCTGGCTGGCTGGCTGGCTGGCTGGCTGGCTAGCTGACTGGCTGGCTGGCTGGTTGGTTGGTTGGTTTGGTGGTTGGTTGGTTGTTTTATTGGTTGGTTGCGGGAAACTGGTTCTCCCAATGCTGGCTTGGTCACAATTCACTTAACTGGTTGGTTCGATTTTTGGAAATGCTTCCAAATGGTCTGGTTACACAGAAAGATAGTCACTGACACGTCACGTACAAAGTCCACACAACGCGACAGGTCCCGCCTTTCCGAAAGCTCGAAGGACCAATTTGTCGGGTGTAAATCCAACAAATAAAATGGTAAAAATGGTAAAAGTCAATTGGTTGGTAAAATGGTATATATTGGTTATGGTGATGGTTAAATGGTAATGGTCAATGAGTACACGCGGCGAGGTTGGTGACCGATCGTGAACTGTCTTATAATTTATTGCTAAAACTAATGCGTAATATCTGGGTCAACGTGAGGTTGATGACCGTGTGCACTCTGACGTAAATCACTGTACTTCGTACAAATGCAGTTATCTTTCTTTTCAAAAACAAAGGAATGTTTTCTTTTAGTAAAATTTTCTATCTACAGTATTAAGAGTACTTCCCCTTCAGGTGGTATTACAAAGTTGCGGCAAGGAAATTTTTAAAAATCTTTGAATGCAGGTTTTTTTCTTTTCAAAAATAAAGGAATGTTTTCTTTGAGTAAAACTTTCTATCTTCAGTATTAAGAGTACTTCCCCTTCAGGTGGCATTACAAAATTCCACCCTGTATACGGACGCGCAGCTCAGGCGCGAGGCGTGTACCTTTATATTGACATAACTTTTTTTATTTATGAACCGATTGACATGAAATAAACACTAAATGTTAAGTGAAGCTTACCACAATATATTTGTGAAAACCGCATCTCAATCGAATAAGCCGTTTCTGATATTAGCGTGTACAAACACACAGACAAACAGACAAACAGACAAAAAAAAATTTAATTACAATTTCGGGTTCGGTATCGATATAATAACAACCCCTGCTACTTTTTTTTAATATATTTCCATTGTACAGACACCACTTTTCTACAAATTTATTATATGTATATATGTATAGATTTAAAATGCGTGTATGCACCATGATTATGCGTGTGACGTATGATGAGGCATGTATCAAGACGTCAACGTAAAGGGAAGATCTTCCTCCGAGCTAGGTGTCTGTGCTTATGTATATGCTAGCCGAGAGAATAACTCTGCTAGCGCGATGCAGGATCGAATATCTGATTGGCTGTCTCAGTGAGGTGTGAGTGACGAGTCTCGAAGGCAATGTTTACACGTGCACTTTTTGTTGACTTGCAATCTTGCGTTGTTGTCGTCAGTCGGTCTTATGTAGCGCATTCCGATATCCGTTCCATGCGTCTGCATTTATGCATCTATGTTCCAGCACTCTCACAAACCAGAAGAAACACTATTATTTTACGCTGGTGTTATGTGAGGGGGTAATTCCAGTTATATAGGGGGGGTATTTTCTGGGATTCGTGCCCATGACCTTTGGTGTTATAGCAGACGACCAGAGACTCATGATTCATCTAACTTCTTAGTCGTATCGTACGTTTAGCTTGTTATGTCGCATCAGCTAAAATGCGCCTGAGAATTGCCCCCATTTCTCTCCAAAAAACTTCCATGTTATCTCATCGCAACTTTGAGCATTACTTTTTACGAGTATTTCAATTCTCTTGGAAGTGAATATTCAAATGGGACTGTATTTATTTTTCCGTTGTCAAAATCACCTATTTGTATGCTAATGTCAACAGGATTCAAATTTTGACCCGCCCGAATTTACTGCTGACCTGTGCGCTAGGGATTGTAAGTTCGAATCCCACCCAGGGTAATTCAATCGCCACAATGCAAGCACCGGTTCTCGGGTGTTGAAATCTGGATTGGGGCATTAAAATCTAAAAGAAAGCAGCTACATTTTTTTCGGAGGAGAATGCTTTTATGCACCATAACTAGGCTAGCTAGACCTGCGGCCGTGTGTGGGGCTCGATATTAAAGTGTCCACTACCCACTAATCTCCCCCTTCCCCTTTACACCCAAATTGGGGCGAGCCGGTGCCAGCCATGTGGCTATTGACCAGCCCATCCCCGGGTACCCTGACTTGCAAGGCCTAAAGTCAGGGTGGCGCCTAGGGAGGGCCACCTGAGAAACTAGGTGACCTTCAGATTTGGCTGGCGACCTGTGCAATGCGGGCATTGGGGAGCTTGCCTCACCCGCAGGTCAACCCTCAGGAACCGGGTGTTGAAATCTGCATTGGGGCAGTATATTCTGATAGAAAGCAGCTACTGCCACCTGTTTCATTAAGAGCCACGTAACCAGGAATCATCAGTCAATGTGCTGCGAAACTGTAAACTCCTCTGATCTTCGAGTCTTTCAAAATTAGGTACTGACTTCCACAATATTATTGCTGGACCACAGCTGGAGCTAATGGCGGTTTATTTCACCACACAAGGCTGTAGCCTCCGTGGTACAGTGGTTAGAACGTTGGGCTCTAATACCCGGAGGTCGTGGGTTCGAATCCCGCAGGGAGCATCACTTAGTGTAAATGTTTCCAGTTTGGTTAGGACATTACAGGCTTGAATCACCTGAATGTCTGAAAAGAATGATGATTCCGTGCCTCGGAAGGCACGTTTAGCCATCGGTCCCGACTAATGTTCAAAATAGGTCTGGTTTCCCTTGTAGGGTTACGGAGGTTAGATGGCAATCGCTCCATTGCCAATAACCAGGCTTGTCAAATCTACGATCATAGTCGAAGTGGACCCTGAGCTCCATACTGGATGCAATCGGGAATACGCTAGGATGATGATGAAGGCTGTAGCTAGCCAGTGGGACAAGATCTGCAGAAAGCTCAAACAAAGCATTGCTGGACCAAAGCCCTCTGAACGCGTGGTCCGACTGCTGTCTAATCGGACCACGTGAACTTTTTTTTTCTGTTGGTTCGATTAAGGAGTCGGACTATGAAGTCTTACCGTTCTTAAGAAAACATGATCTGACCCTGTGACCGATATACGACACATTTTACCGCCCAATCTATTTCAATGGTGGTTTATTTCACCACACAAGGCTGAAGCTAGCCAGTGGAACAAGATCTACGGTGAAAATCAAACCCAATACCTCTTGGTTTTACATCCGAACAAAGAACAATAAAATTCCATCTGAAATGAAAAATGGTAATACATCTTACACAAATGGATACTCCAATATTCTATAATTATCTGATTCTAAAAAACACAAGTATTCAAGCAAATGAGTACCAAATCAAGCTTGATGTTTTCCAATATTGACATAATATAAAAGCGGCCCAAATATTATCATTTCCAAGCGCAAACAACTCCGAAATGAATTCTGATTAACATTCTTTGAAATCCAATTGTAAATGCCCTGGGGAACTGTGTGCGAGTTAATGAAACAACTTGTGCAAATCTAAGCTTTCCCAATATTATCTAAATTTTAGGAATATTTTGAAGTTAATTATAAATAATCATCGATGTCATCATCATCGTCATGTCAGCCATGCACCTCCGCAATGCCCGATCTAAAGCGGCATGTATGAAGACTTGTTACGTTTAATACATAAAACGTTCGTCAGTGATTAGCTCAATAAAGTGCACATTTATTCAAACTAACAGTTCGTCAGTCATTTCTCTTTTTCGTCTCATTTCGTCACACATTTATTTACACCAAATTTTCTTGTTCTGTGATTTACACTAACATCGCTAAACTGGTGAGAAATATCGCGAGGTTTGACAGCTGTTATAACCTCAAAATCTTATTATTAATATAACACATTTTCCTGGCCTCCAAATGAAAAAATGTTATTATTATATTTTAAGCAAAAATTGATCTTGAACAACAATAGTTGTAAATAGACACGGTCTCTAAAAAAGTCGTTGACAGATCAATCCATTTATGGAAAGTGGGCATGATTGTTTCTTTTGCACATGCCCCAAAACAAACAGACCGACCTGAACACGGCGAGTGAATGATTAACGCAACCTGTACGAATCGCCCTGAGGTCTCAACGACCCTCTGAATTTGTGGAATTGTTTGAGATAACTTTGGGACCGCAAATTACGAATTTGTTATTATTTGCATAGAAATGTACTGAATGGTACAGTCGGTACAGAAATTGGCTGGTATGAATTAATTGCTTTGAGAGATGTACTCGTACTTGTGGCCGATAAAAACAGACAAAACCTTTGCTCATTTTGCACAATTCTTTTTTTTATTTTTTTATACCACGTCAGTTGGCAGACAGACATGCAGACCACCTAAATGGTAAGCGGCCACTGCGGACTATTCCATTGAGGGACACTTAATTAGGAAATGTCGCTCAATGTGCTGGCAGACTAGACTCATCTGATTTTCGAGCCTTTGATTTCAAGTGTACTGGCTCCCACATTGATACTACCGGAACACAGCCGGAGCTGTTATGGCGGCAGATTTCACCTGTGGGTGTCGGACTGAATTCAACCCGAGAAACTGACATCTCTCCAGAGAGTACTTCCTGATCTAGAGAGACTCTGACATAAACTCAGCTGCTTTCCCAAGCGGCTGAAATATCCATAAAGACCCGACCATCACACCCAATGATATTTTAAACTATAGATATGTTACGTTCATAGTAATTGCGATTTAAATCTGTTCCGAGCAATCCAAAATTGCACTCATTGCCAAAGGAGGATGCCAATTCTTCTCTCAAAGATTTGGAACTTGGCGCCATAGTAACTTTTATTCAGCTCAAAAATACCTATACAGCGATGTAACACACATAGCTATTGGAGGTGGGACCAGATTTCATAGAAACTCTGTCATCGTCCTTTAAATGATAAGTAAAACAAAAGATACGAAATAGCACGCAAATGAAAGAGATTGCTATAAATATAAATATTAGAAAAAAAATAATTTGTCCAGGTATCAGGCGGAATAAATGCTTTAAAAATTATAAAAATAATGATATGGCTATAATTTTAATGATTGCACTTCAAATGTTTGTGACTACTCAAATACGTCCCAATGTAGGTACAGTCAAAAGCACGTCAGACGTTACACTTTGGACTTTGTACCATTCTTATATCGGGGGCATAAGTGCTATTATCGAACTGCAAGTGTTAACCGTGATGTGCTGTTGACCGTACGTACATATTTGAGTAGTCACAGCGTTTTTACATAATTTATCATTGATTACACCAAATAGCTCGACTGCCGTCAGAAAGTAAGTAAGTGTGTAATTTGGGTTGTTACTACTCGGGCATTGTTTTGCGACTGTTGTAATTAAATAAAATAACTCAAACTTTATCTCTTAACATAATCTCGTATTAAATTTATTAATATAAATTAGTGTCTCAACCCGTCAAAGGAGAACAAGTTAAAATGTAACAAATATAGGTAATTACATTTTAAACTTTTGTAAGATTGAATTTCTTATTCAAATAACTTTGGAAAGCTTAATTAAACTTTAGAAAGTATTATCAGTATATTTATTGTCCCACAGACACTCTCAACCTAGTGTAAGAAAAATTAAACTGACGAATAAACAGAACTATCATCATAGCTAGTGATTACAGTAAGAACGACTAATGTTGCATTGAACACAGAGATTTTTCACAAAAATACACACAATCTTTTATGTGGCAAATTGTGATATACCATTATGAGTCATTTATTGAGGTTAATTTATTTTTTCTGAAATGACATTGGTGTCAGTCAATGATGTTTAGTTGTATATAATATCATTGGTGTCAGTGCTATTTGAATAATATTGATTGATTATGTTTGACTTTGTGCATAATGACAGGTTTAATTTTAATAAGCACTTCTGTATTCATTGGTGGGTATAATTAGTGATGTGGTGAAGCGTAAAAATGCATATCCGCGGATACGGATCAAGGTATGGATATTCGATGTCAAGATCCGCGGATAAAGATCTCGATATTTGTTGGTGTCAGTTTGATGTTTTGCGAGGTCACAGGACATGTTTTAAAAGCATTTCACGGGACTAAAAAATTAGGAATAATCTGAATATTATTTTGCGGCCGCTTACCATCAGGTGGGCTGCATGTCTGTCTTTCAACTGATAAAGTATAAAAAAAATTAGTTCCCACACACGGCTGTAACAGAGTACTTCCAAGCATGGGTGTAGCTAGCCATGGGCTCAGAGTGGGGCAGTTATGGGCCCAGGGTGGGGCAGCCATGGTCACAGGGTGGGGCAGCAATGGGTCACCAAGCAAACTTTACTCGCGGCACAGGTGGGGCAAAGGACCCCTGCCCCACCACTGTGGCTACGCTCATGCTTTTAAGTACAAAAATTTTGTCCTTTTCTCAAACAACCCGAGTAATAACGAGTAATTCAATACTTGAAACGCGATATTTGTTCCGTTACAACGTTTTATTTGTCAACGAAAAGCTTAATCCGTGTTTTTTATTTACCTACACGCGGCATAGCTATTTGACTTCGGTCATTCGATATTTGCGCATCATTTCTGATCTTATTTAATCGGTGTACTTATATATTTACTTGCCGTTGGGGTGGAAAGTTCCTCGATTGGTGGTCGCGTACCGGAGACGCAGCCGTGGTGGGCCTCCTACAAGGTGGACATGATCTTATTAAGATCGCCGAAATACACTGGATGCGGGTGGCCCAAGACCGATCGTTTTGAAGATTCTTGGGGGTGGCATATGTCCATATGATGCAATGACGTTCAATATTGAACGTCATTGATATGATGGCATAATTATATGACGCCTTTTGACTGAAATGATGATAATTATTACACGCAGAGAAATATCTGGCAACATAAACGAGAAAAAACGCTACTGTAACTAGAACTTCTGTTAGCAATCGTGACAGCAAGACTTCGCGAGTTGACTTTACAAACACCATTCTGTTTGTATTTTTACTTATCGGATTATAATGACAACTAGATGTTTATTGTAACTGACCAAACAAAATAATACTCACTACAAGGTAAATATCGTGCCTCTTACAATACCATGTAATTGTAACCATACGTTAAGTAGACATTACTAGATCGATTGTAAGGACTACTATGCAATCTGGTAAACATAAACACTTTTTTTTTTGGGTTTACTAAATACTTTGCTGTATCTACTAATGAATTTGTGTAACATAACGACGTGAACATTAATGATAACTATTCGTTTTGCAACGCTAGCTTTATGTTTTTGTAACAAGTACAATACACATTGTAATGCTGACGTAAACATAAACATTTTTTTTTTGGGTTTACTAAATACTTTGCTGTATCTACTAATGAATTTGTGTAACATAACGACGTGAACATTAATGATAACTATTCGTTTTGCAACGCTAGCTTTATGTTTTTGTAACAAGTACAATACACATTGTAATGCTGACGTAAACATAAACATTTTTTTTTTTTGGTTTACTAAATACTTTGCTGTATCTACTAATGAATTTGTGTACAAAACGACGTGAACATTAATGATAACTATTCGTATTGCAACGCTAGCTTTATGTTCTTGTAACAAGTACAATACACATTGTAATGCTAGCATCATATGTATTGTTACAGCTACTATTTCGTATGCAGTAGCTACTGGACTGGTTTATGCTGCCAATACACCATCCTTCCTATCGTCAAATCGGCATGACGCGATCGATTGGATCAAATCGAATTGACCGTATATGGACGTAGATTGGCATGACAAAAAGATTTGACATGCCAATTCACGCCCACATACGGTCAATTCGATTTGATCCAATCGATCGCGTCATGCCGATTTGACGATAGGAAGGATGGTGTATTGGCAGCATAAACCAGTCCAGTAGCTACTGCATACGAACTATTAGATGAAGCCTGCAATCTAGTGCACTTACAGTACTAACGGGTCCTCTCAGGCTTTTAGTTGACAAAAATACAATTATATTTGTCTTAGTATGTAAATAAAACTGTATTTTCTCCATTAAAAGCCTAAAAGGGATCCGTTGTTGGTGCTGTCAGTCCACTGGATTGCAGAGGCTTCATCTAAACGCAGTCCATAGAACCATCAGTAAGTGTGACGTCTTTAAAAATTTATAAAAAAAATGCATTTTTCATTACAATATCCAAAGACTACGACAATCTGGTATCATAAAGTCGAACACAGAGTTCAACAGGTGCTAGAATCATAGAAATTGAGATTATCAGCATTTTTGTTAAGACGTCGCACGCACTAAGGCTCCATATGCAGGTTTAGGTTTCCTGGAATCAAAATTAAAAATATTTAGTAGATAGAGAAATGTCATTTATTTTATAATCATCACAATCTTTAGTGCAATATCTATACCTATCATTCCTACACATCTTAGAAGTATTCTAATAAGCGTTTTCACCAATACTACTTAAAGACATCAATGTTTAAACATAAGATTAAAATAATTTGTACCTTCTTTCTTTTCATTTTTACTATAACTTATAATTTTTATCTAGTTTATTTAAAAATAAGCTAGTTAAAAATTAAAAGTTATAGTTATAATATTAATTATAAGTAAAAATCACAGAAAAAATATTGTTATAATTCTTCTCAATACAGACATCTGGGTTGTGACTTGATTTATTATATTATATTAAATAAAGATCAATTATACAAGGTGACTGTTTTTTATTCAAATAAATTTAAACGGATGGTCAGGTCAAGTGTTTAGAACATAATAGAAGCAAAAAAAATATATATGAATAAGGCTATGTTTTTATGAATGATTATTATTTTTTTCATGTCTAAGCTTAAAAATAATTGAGATGCCCAACAAGTATCCAATTAAAATTATATATATATTTTTTTTAACAATTTTGCTTCTTTTATTTTCTAAACATGAATATAAAAAAGTCACCTTATACGTGACATTTAAACGTCACCTTATAGGTACCTATATCTAAATTGAAGATCGAGGCGTAACATAATAATGTTTACCATCAACACTAAGTGTCAAATTATTTGGCACATAACTAGCAATGTTTCCTATGGAAAAGAAATAAGTATTTCCATCACTTAATAATTCTACAACAAAACAATATAAATGTTCATTAAAACATAACGTATCAAACAAAGAACACTCAAAAATAACAACATAATTATCGGCTATAAAAATATTTTCGATCAAGCCAAACTTTGGTAATAATTTGTCTTCATAAAAATCTATTGTTAACGTTATATTAACAGTGTACTTAATTCCGTTGACTTGGACCCAATTACATTTATATAAACTTATAAACTCTAACTGTAATTGACTTACAATATTTTCAGTAATTCTCAGATCGCTTACAGTTTTTTTTCTTCCACAGTCAAACGACTGTTTAATGAAGGTATTACTGATAAACTTATTATTTAACTGAAGTTGATGTTTAATAGCAAGTGATTTACAAATATTAATTCTATTATTGGTCACGTTTGCATATATAACTTAGATATGCGATGTTTAGCTTCATATCTCATCGACCAGATATTTACTAAGGGACCGAATTTAATTAACATCTTTGGATAATGAGTAAGATAATGGAATTTAGGAGTTAAGCATTTTTTACTATATTTCAAATATAAGAAGTTATGTTCGGAAATAAGACTTTTCAATAAATCTGAATCTTGTTTATTAATGGCAGTTGACATGAGAATGTCCATTATCTTTCTCAAACAAATATAAATATTCCAAATTGCATCTAGGCCGGGTATCAGGTCACCAACTAGCAATCCAAAGTATCTTACAAAACAAAGTGTTTCTGCTGCTGACATTTTCAGAGTATTGCGTTGCAAATGATCCAATGTAATAATTGGGGGTGTGTTCCTTCTATCAGGCCCGTAATTAAAAGAAATTATTCTATTATTTAAAGTTTGTAAAGAAAAATATTTAAGGTCTTTAATGTAACTTAAAACAATGAAACTCATATCGTATTTACAGACCCCTTCTAAGAGATCATGCATTATGTCAACTCCAACATGATCTATAACTGAAAACCCATTTACTTTATGCCAAACACATTCATCTTTAATGCCTGTAGCAGAAACATTTTGCAATTCTACATCTGCCATATATTGGGGCATAGTACGTAGCAATGATTCATCACATTCATAAGCCTTTCTCATAGTTTCTTTAGTAATCTTACATACACGGCATGGATAGTTAGATGAAAACGATTCCGTAAATCCTGTGATTGTATGTATACCTAAATTATCTCCTATAATAACAGCTAATTCAAAATAAATTTGAGTTTTCCTGCCAGAACAATTAACCTCGATTCCATTTTCTAGTAAATTATTTAAATCTGAAATTACTGGGGCAAATATAACATTATTACCAAATTTTTGTCGATCGGAAGAATGGAACAACAGTGACAAAAATATATTACCTAGATGTGATATTTTATGGGGAGGAATACACATAACACTAATATAAACAGCCCCAAGTTTGTGTATGCCTGAATGACTGCCTAAAGCGTTACCAACTTCGTAATCATCAAAAAAAAGACACAAAGGAAATACAATTTTTTCTTCATGTAAAGCAAGCTTTTTTTGCCATTCAGACCCTTTTATTATATTTTGTATTAAATTACTATTACTGTTTAGTATTTTCGTAAAATATTGCAACGTTTCCTCCAATACACCATCCATTTCAAAAAAATTTTTGAGTACTAAGTTTATAGGAATATGCATTGCTGTTACTTTCACTGTAGTAATGTTGCAATGATTATTACTGTCATATTTTGTCTCTAGTCGTTGTCCAACAGTATATTCCTGGGGCTCTATATATGTACCAAGACATTTAAAGTAAGACAGCCTCTTATGTTCTGATTCAAAATCTTTCATTGACTCATTTAAAGATGCAACTCTGTTATATGTAGTTTGGTAACAGTCCTCTTTTAAGGTATCATGCATTGAAGAAGGATCAAGTAAAGGTTTAATAATATTGTTACTTAAGTTGTTCATTATTTCTTGAACGACGTTAAGCGGTATAACTGAATTGGCATATAACAATGAAGCAAACTTAGCTAAAGGGTTGGTAACTGATTCAATGTTTTTCACCGGTTCAATATTTAAACTACACGAGCTGTTAGTTAAAGACTTTGTTTCCATAGAATCTAAATCACAAGTAGCTGTATTTGTCACTAGAGGGACTGTACTCAATGAATTATTTGTTAATATCATGTCATTGGTATGAGTACCTAAGGAATTTGATTCTTTTTGATGACTCTTTAAATGCTTTTTAAACGAATTAAAGAGAAAAAATTTCCTATTACAATCTTCTTCCAGACAAATGTAATTATTTAAAGGTAAGCCCCTTTTCTGGTGATATAATGTTATGTGAGTACACAATTGTTTGTAAGTTGACAAATCTATGGAACATACAAAACATTTAGGCATTATAACAGTTTTTTTAAAATAAGTAGGTAAGTATTTGTTTAATTTGTTAAGGATTGATGTCCAGATCAGTTATAAAAGCATTAACAGTGCTATAGTTTTTGTCCCACTTTGTTTTTAACTGGTATAGTCCTAGCTGTATGAAGTTCCACACGCACATACTCTCTGTTGGATATTGACAGTGCAGAGAGTAGAAAATTTTGAAACATGTATCCACTGTTTTTAAAATTGAATTCGTTTCGAAAAATAAATCGTTAACTACGACATAGTATTTTTGTATGTCCATATAAGAAGAACCAACAATCACAATTACCGGTTGGAGCGTTAAGTTGTATTTTAAATATTTCTCACGCCGGTTAGCTATTGCGACCTGCAGATCCATGGGTCTCAGCACGTGTGTAATGAAGCCATCCTTCACTTCAGCTTTGGATGGCCGCCATACTTGCTTTTTCGTCTTGTGTGTTGGGTTTCCCAGAAGCAGCGGCAAAAGCATAAATGCTAATATTGATTCTATTTCCTCGTAATTGTCATCATCTAAAAAAACAAAAGACGTTAAGTAAAGTAAAGTAAAGTATCAGCCTATTATGTCCCACTGCAGGACAAAGGCCTCCATCCTTGAAATCAAGTTATCGTTACAATGATGGTTACCTATTAGAAACAAAAAGACAAAATAATTATAAGTTGTTTACATTTTTATATGGAACATACTTATTATAACACCTAGAGGTACTACTCACCTTTGTTTAGAAGCTGAAGTTGTTCCAGTATGTCTTTTACTTCAGGTACTTGGCTTTTAGATAGAGCTAATTTGAAAATGTTTCTTTTTATTGTTGGGAATGTTTCAAATATTTTATTTCCTGACGATGGATATAAAAACTGAAAATCATCAGTAAGAAGCTCATGCCCACGTGGCGTTTTTAACACTGGGTATTTATTAATGTATGTGTCAATGGTCATTTCAGAAGTCTCTATTTCCTTTAGTCTACTTTTTGCTGTTTTGTGCCACTTCTCAACCACTGAATGCCAGGGTTCCGTACAGTTTTGGAGCCACTGGATATCTTCATCTGTACCAGTTTCTGGAAAAATAAATGAACTAATAAAAAATCATAAAATATAGATTAAAATAAGTTGCAAGTTAATAAAAGAGAAAACAACTTAAGGTTGAGGTACGTAGGTATATTTACTAACAAGAACAAAAAAGGAGGAAAAGAGCAAAAACATTTATCTTTAAATAATCATAATTATACCTAAAACCATTAAAAACCAGAATACCTACTAAACTACCTGGGCTGATTGACAACCTGTCTGCCTATTTGGGAGAGGCCCTAGTCCAGCAGAGGGGTGGGATCACTAAGGGCTATTAAAAAAAAAATACCTTGGTAGGTAATTTAATACTTGCCTGTTTCATCGACTTCTAGTGGTTCATTGCTGTTATTGTCGATGTTGCTGCAACTTTTCTTTTTAATAACCTTAGCCTCCCTAAGTTCGCGGCGCCTATTTTGTAGACAATCATATAATTTGCCCTTTGCACATCTTTTAATTTTAAGTTTAGTATCATTAATGTATGGAATGAAATATGTACTTATATTTTCCTTTTTGAATACTTCAGTTATCTCTTGTGCTTTTGTAAGTAGTATAGAACTGTCTATTCTGTTATTTGGGTCTGATTTCATAAGATCTTTTATTATTATATTGCAAACTTTTCTTCGCCCATTATTTGATAATTTGCCTTGTCCTGAATACAAATTTAGCAGGCCCCGTCCTTCGTTTGATTTTAAAAGTAGATTTCTCAATGGCTGAAAAAGCAGATTTATTAAAATAATTAGGTCGGTATTATAATGATAATTATGATAAAGTTTTGTATAAAGACTCTAGAGAGATCTACCTATGTAATTTAGTTCTAAAATTTGTATCTGTTTTATAGTTACTTTATTTAAAGTATTTATCTTACCAAACATACGTCTTCATTATAGATGGTCATATCCTGATCTTTACTCGTGGTAGCCACCTGATCCTCACTAGTGGTAGCCACCAGCTGATCCTCACTAGTGGTAGCCACTATAGTGACGTTGGAATCATTTAGTTGGGTTGAGGTATTATCATTGTTTAGAGGAATCAGAAATTCACTCACACTGTGTATTTGCCTGTGTTTGGGATTAAGTTTATCTACAAAAACAGGTTCCTGCAAAATAAAATTGTAAGTAATTAAATTACCTACTACTTCAGTAGGTAATAGGTATACTCGTAAAAACAAACCAAATGAGCCTAAACTCAGGAATTACTAGTAACCATTCAAGAGGTCCACCCTTCATCTCCTAATGCTATCAGAGCAGCTCGATGGAACTAAATTACTGTATACTTTGAGTAAATGTATGTAATACTGTATCAGTATTACATACATTTACTCAAATCAATTGGATAGTATAACTTGGCTAAATTCAACCTTTAAGATTTGTTTACATTACATTACTTACATACATAGTTACAGGTGAAGCTAATAAAAGCATGTTAAAAAAAGGAGATACTTACAGGGCTGCTGCTGGTAAATGTTATTTCTGGGCATTCTTCTGGGTTAGTTAATTTGTTCCAGTTTTCCAAGTTCTTTAAAAATTTGGCTCGATCTCCAATTGGAAGGATTAATTCTTTAACTAGACTACTGTCCAGCAGCGACAGTGTCGATATTGTTATATTATTTACTGAAAAATCATAAAAACATAAAGATTATTAAATAATAAATAATGAATAAATAATATCTCTGGACATTATTCACACAGCGCCATATAGCCCCAAACTAAGCATTAGCTTGTGCTATGGATGCCAGACAACGGATAAACTTTACTTATATACTTTTTTTTTTTGTAAATACATACATATTATACATATAAACACCCAGACCGATACAAACAGACATGTTCATGCACACATGTTTGTACCATGCGGGGATCGAACCCGCGACCTCTGGTGTAATAGCCGACTTCTCGACCATTACACCAAATGGCTCGTCAGATTAATATAACACTCATGCAAGGTCCCAACGCAAAAAGCATAATTTTTGACCTAGGAGGAATCAAACAGTTGGCTTATTAACCTAGGTTTTATAAAACAAGTCTATTGACTAGTTATCTATTTCGCCTGTTTTGGAGCCGAGCTGACACATTCGGTGACCTGTGTGCCGAACTGAGATTACCTATTATGAGATGACCGTGTCAACCTTATGTACTTACCTACTAATAATTTACCTATCGCGTTTGAAGACTTTTTACTATAAACTTATAAAGTCATTAATCCATCTAACGCCGGAACACCAGACACAATAGAAAATCTATTGTTAAGCGGCACGCGAGTGCCGGTTCGGCTTTGAGGAGTTAAGTACATGTGGCTGATGTACGTAAGTGGGTACTCTAACCACAGATTAATAAATAGTTACTAACGTAACAGATGCTGCACTTAGAAGAAAATTTCCGATACCGACTGCTATAAATACCTACTCCGTCGTGACAGCAACCGCTGCATGCTAAAATGTGCCTAAATGCTCAAGCGTACAGATGTTATTACATCGCAACGCGCGATCCCACAGCAATCGCAGGGCTGCTAATACTTTTTTCGCAGTGACATTAGCTAATGTCAAATTTATCTAATTAAAAAGGAATCGTACGTTCCTTTTACGAACGAAAGCAGCGATTAAAAATAAGTGAACAACGTGCTTGCTCGCTTGCGAAAACCGCACTTAATTTGGGCCTCCGGAGGCCCGCGACCGCGTAGGTAATTATAGCGCGCAAGTACATGGAGTGACGGAGCCCTGCTCTAACTCATTTAATTTGATTGAATAATAGCTATGAATACTACAACAAGAAGATTGACTACATCAGCCACATGCGAGTACAGAACAAATTTAAATACTATAGAGCTAATAGAGGTACCAACTTACCTTCAAATGTATTAATGTATTGAGGTAAACCCCACTGCTGCAATAACTGTGGGATATCTCCATCGACGTCATCAGACATCCCTTCGATTAATTTTATGTATAGCAAACTCTCAAATTAACAATACACTACCTAGTGTATTAATGATAAGCGCGGTCGAAAGTCGAAAACACAATCACAATGGCGCCGCGGGGCGGCCGGCTGACCTGTACACTGGCAGGGGCAGGGTGGGGGGGCGCAAGGCGCGAGCGCGGGTGGCGGGAATCGCGGCACGGACTGTCAACTGATCGTTTTGTCATGCAAGTTTTGTTTTTAATAAACAGAACAAGATGCTTAGCTATGAATACAACCTTAATTGTTATTGTAACATTATTATTTTAAATATTTTAAAACACGCTAACAAAATAGCAATGATAAATACATACATTGTACCGTTTACTGCTTCCGGTGTGGTTTTTACTATAATATTCTTGTTATTCTATATCACTACCTAAAAAGTAAACCAAACTAAACTAATATTATACGCCACTTAGAACGATATGTATTGCAAACAATAATGTAGTTGTAATAAAAAGATTATTGTTTTGATTACAGATACACTCGTAGTCCACCAGTAACATTGTAAATCATTAACCGGAAATAGATCATTTAGTAACTGCGAATTCCTGTTTCTTAGTACATACAATACATTAAATACATATGATCATAATTGTTGTAAAAGATGCAACAATTATAGATGTTTTAGTTCAATAATATTTTTTTGTGAGCTACATTAATCAAATAATACAATGAAACATACAATTAGTAAGAGTGATTAATTAGTCGTAGAGCTAACAAGGATCAAGTATTTCAAACTAGAAAAATTGTAACCTATTTTAACTATTCGATTTAGTAGTTCTGTTTGTCACCGATTTCTCTGCGTGTAATATCTTGTGATATAATATTGGAAATGTTGTTAAATTAAAAAGGAAAACGATGCCTTTGAAAATACCAACAGGAACACCGCAGCCATTGTTATATTATCGTAATTGTTTGCAAACAAATTATTAGATATTTCTTCTTTGATGAATATACATAGATAGCCTTCCGCCCGCAAATTCACCCGCGCGTATTTTCTTCTTTTAAATCCACATTTCCGGGATCAAAGTACCCTATGTCACCCGGTGATAGTGTGGCTTTCTAACAGTGAAAGAGTTATTCAAATCGGTACAGTAGTTTTGGAGCCTATTCAATACAAAAAAACAAACTACCAAATCGGTTTAGATTTAATTTTCCGGTATAGATTTAATTTTTCTTTATGTACATGACATGGTGGTGGTAGTGCCATAACAGCTCTGGCTGTGTTCCGGCAATATGAATGTGGGAGCCAGTTCACTTGAAATCAGAGGCTCGAAGATCAGATAAGCCTACAGTCTGGCAAGTGGTCCTCAGTGGAATAGGCCGCAGTAGCAGCTTACCATCAGGTGGGCTGCGTGTCTGTCTGCCAACTAATGTAGTATAAAAAAATGATAATAGAAAAATGACTAGGGTAACGTTAGTTATATTCTTTTATTTATTTTTTTAATATCTCTCCGTTACGATTTGCTTGTTATAAAATCTAGATTTTTGGGTAACTAACTTGAGTCATTGAGAGAGTCATTGAGAGACCCTTCAAAAGATAGCCTCGTTTAATGTGCCGCTATACTGCTGGCTTCTCAGATCTTAGAGCTTTTTACTTCAAGTGTTGTTTGAGTGACGTAGTGTTTATTTTCTCAAAGGTACTTCATCAAAAAAAGATTCTTACCGCAGCGTCTGAATAACATTTTGCAATTTTTGAAGCTAAGAACGGCGTCTTAGTTTAGGATTTCCATCTTTATGTTTGCTTGATTTGTAAATAGACGAGGAGTCATATTTTAGAAGATTAGGATAAGTATCCTGTAAATTATTACAGTATTTTATTATTATTGTAAATTTTTACTAATAAGGTCAATGCAAATAATAAATAAATAAATTTACAGATAAGTTTGTGATAATTTATTTGTTAGAAAACAATAATGTTGTCTTCTTTTTCTCAAAAATCACAAAGATAGGATCAGATGGATAAATTAATATTGAAACTGGCTCTAATCGAAAGCTGGTCATGGATTGCAAACAACACAGTATACCTTTGCCCGTTTTTTGTAAATACTCAGATATCGTTATGACAGTTAATTAAAAAAGAAGAAACATCTACTACGTACAGCAAAAAGGTGAGGGTATTGGAAGTCCAAATGTTCACCTTTGAATTTCATACACGTTTGCTCCTTTCGTTCAAGATAAAAAAAATACTAACAAAGGATACACCATATTTAGTCAATAAATCCCACTTTATATTAACATTGCCTTTAGACAACCAGCTAATAAACTTTTTTCTTTCGCAGATGTCGAGTTCAGCTGCCAGTTAGAAGACAGAATCAATTGACCAAAATGTTTAAACTCGCGTTAGAAGAAACAATTCTTAACGTGCTTCAAGAAGTGACCACGTGAAAGAAAACAGTGAAAATGGGAAAACAACACTCTCAACTAACAACACTTATAATGCTCCTACTGTGGAATCGATGTCTCAGTAGCGATGTAGATAGATATAGCAGAAACAATCTAGAATTAAATATACCTAATGATAATTTAGATAGCTACGATCTAAATATAGATAATGCATTTACAAGTATTAAAGTTAGAAGATCTAGCAATATGACCAAAGATTTTGAAACTGATTTACCTATGAATGTTACTGAAGTAAAAGATGAAAATAGTACAGATTTTGGAACGATTATAAACAAAGAAGAAGATGCAGTAGAGTACGATGAATATAACGCTACAGACGGTTGTGTTGGAGATCCTGAATACTGCAATTACACTGAAGATAGATATATAAGAATGCTAAATGAATACATATTTCCTCATCCGTACGAATGGGTGTTGATAGCAACTCATGCAATAGTGTTTGTGATTGGACTGATAGGTAACGCATTGGTGTGTATAGCTGTGTACAGAAACCACAGTATGCGGACGGTTACGAACTATTTCATAGTGAATTTGGCAGTGGCGGACTTTATGGTTATACTGATTTGTTTGCCTCCGACTGTGCTGTGGGATGTGACTGAGACTTGGTTCTTCGGGACGGCAATGTGCAGAATTGTGCTTTACTTTCAGGTGAGTTTAAAGTCATTATAGTATTTATTATTGTTCTAAACTTGCCTGATTATAATTATGTACTAAACAACGTGTTACGTCAAATGCGCAAAAACTCAGACATCCCATTATTATTCGATTCTGCTCGTGATACTGATCAAACTAATTTCAGGTTGTGCGCATTTAACGTTACCCGTTCTAAATAAACAACTGTTTATAATACCCCGGCTGTTAAAACAACCTTTGCATTAAAAATTATGTCCTAAATTGCGAATGTGAATTTAATAATAAAAATACACATCACTGGATCTCAAAATGTACTTACGAACCGGTGAACCTTATAAATCTTCCTTCAAGGCGAGCGAATCGAATAGTACTGAAATTACGAAGAATACACCGATTCTATTGAATTCAATACAAATGTCACCATGTCCGGAGTTATTCATTCCACTTGGTTTCACTATTGTGAAGTTGTGCACCAAAACGAGGTACCGTTAGCATAACAAGACCGTTTGGTGTAAGGTGCTCCCTCACCAGGAGCATTCGCGTGTAATGTAACGTCACAGACTCGAGTATTACAACAGTGAAGGAGGAGAACCGAGCATTACAATGCGCAACTTTTAATGACACAATGTGTAATCAATCAATCAGCAGAATCTATAATGTTACATTACACGCGAATGCTCCCGGTGAGGGAGCACCTTTACACTCGGGTAAAAAGAGATTTTTGGTTTAAACTTCGTCATGGATGCTAGCTGGGGAATTAGGTGATTGATTTTTAATTTTTATAATTTGATTTGATTTGGCAAGCAATACTTTTTTATAATTTGACTAGCCTTCTGCCTGCGTAATTTCTTTTTTCAACTATCCCCCCTTTCCACCCACATTTTCGGGATCAAAAGTACCCTATGTCACCTGTGATATAGGCTAGTTATAAAAAAGAAAGATTTGATTGTTTGTTTGTATTGAATAGGCTCCGAAACTACTGAACCGATTTGAATAATTCTTTCACCTATTCCCGGTGAACATAGGGTTTTTTTGATCCCGGAAATGTGGGGGGAAGGGGAGGATATTGGAAAAAAGAAATTAATTACACGCGGGTGAAACCGCGTGCGGAAAGCTAAAACTAAATAATCAAACTTCTTTTTTGCCAACGGTAGTACAAATATAATACATTCCTTTACTTAAGTCAATGGTATAGGGTTCATAATCGCATCTATTTTATTCTCCAATTGTATGCACGAACATCGTAGCTAGGATACTAAGATTTATCGTCCATTTACTCGCGCCCGACCTATTTGTTTCGGTTCGTAGAACCTTTATTGGATAAAATATATTTCTTACTTTTGAATTCGGTGAATTTTTAGATGATTTGGTTTCTATTTCATTGCGTTTGAAAAGTTGACCTTTAAAAGAGCTTCGTGACGTATACCTAGATGTTTTATCTTACGAGCGCGGGTGAGTCAAACTTTTAGTTGTAGGTGATGCATGCAAAGACGCGGTTTAGTGTGCGTAAGGCCTTGGCCTCGGTAAATAAGTTCCTCAGTGGAATAAGCCGCTGTGATCATACCATCAGGTGGTATTATTATGTTATGGTATATGGCCACTCAGGAAAAGGAAACATAATTATGGAAGTGCCCTTCGGAAAAAGCGTGTAAGTATACCTACGCGTCAAAACATGGCGGCACTATACAGGATTGTTTTCTCACTATATTTCAGCAAAAGCGTATATAAGTATTTTAACTCTAATCACAATTTACAACGTACATAGCGTCAAGTAATTGCGGAACGGCACACGTCTAACGTCATAAAAAAATTCACTATTCATATTCAATACAAACAAAACTGACAGATAAATAGTTGTCCCTACTTTTATGCATATTAGACAAAGACGCTATTATGTTTCTCATTTCTTCTTTTATTCTATTCCATAACTACATACCTATAACTACAATCATATATGTTTTTTTTTACATTTCCATAAGTTTCCTTATTCTGAGTATGGCCACCACGCAGCCAGACGACGTCTGCCAACTGACTTGGCGTTTTTTTTGAAAACGCTTTTCTTTACAAGCTTTATAATTGAGCCAATAAATAAAAAATACTAATTAATTTACTCTAATTAATACAGTCAGCCCTTTCCTAACTTTCGGTTTGTTGACAAAACCCTTGTTCAATACAATAAAATTTTATGACCATATTTTGTTCGTTGCGGAGTTAATATGGCGTTAGCAAAACGCAGATTGTAGGTAATACCAGATGATATCAAATATCGTTCAAACCCTTTTACAAATTTATAATATTATTATTATATTATGTTCAAACGTCGCTTCATTTACAGTCTGTTTCAAACACGATGATATGGGTGACACCTCATCTTTGACAATTAAAGAGACGTGACCTCATGTGTCAACCTGCACAACCAATCGATTATCGATTATATCTTAGTGCTTATGACAATCGATTCAAAGTATAGATTTGATAAATTTTAATTTTTTCTACTTTGATATTAGCTAGTGTAGAGGTTAATATCAGATAACGCAGTTATAAAGAGAAATATTTATTGTACATAAATAATAACTGGAAAATATTTGTAAGAGTGTAAAGACAATAAAACAAATATTTTCCAGTTATTATTTATGTTCAAACGCCTCAATGGTCTAGTGGTTTAGGTACCGGGCCGAGATCTCGGGGTCCTGGGTTCAATTCCCGGGTCGAGCTAACTTTGTGTCGGTTTTTTCGGACACAGCTCGGGTTTGTGATCACCAATCCGCATTTGGCAAGCGTGGTGATTAAGCCAATACCCATCCATCATTGTAGCGATAACTTGATGTCAAGGATGGAGGCCTTTGCCCTGCATTGGGATATTAATAGGCTGATACTTTTTTTTTCTTATTTATGTACAATAAATATTTCTCTTTAAAACTGTGTTATCTGATATTTACCCCTACAAAGGTTATGGGCCCAGGTCCAGCGAAAATAAAGAGTGAGTAGGTACATGTAACTAAGAAAGGAGTCATCGAAAATTATTTGAAAAAGGGTACGACCGAATCATGTCTGCGAATGTATGTAAGTATTGAATTATTAACAAAAGATAACTATGACAGTTGGAAGGTACAGATAGAGGCATTACTAGTATGAAGCGACTACTGGGAGTATTTAAGTGGAGAAAGGCCAAGACCAAATGATGCCGATACGCACATAGCAGCCTGGAAGGCAGCGGACAGGAAAGCTAAATCTGAATTAATATTAACCGTACAGTTAGTTTCCCCAGACCCAGAGAATTAAAATACAATTATTTATTTTCTTACAAAAACGTGAATATTACAAAAACTACTAAACCGATGGTCAACAAACTTAAAAATTCTATTAACTATTCCTACATTTTCGTCTAAATCAGATCACCCGTTCGAGAATTTTCGCGGAACAAACATACATACCTTTATATGTACATACAAAAATGATTTGTACCCCTCGCTCGCTTCGCTCACTCGGTCAATAAATAGTAACGTGTTAGTTTTGTACATTGTGAACATCGATTTTAAATTGACGGTATTATTTTACATAATACAATATTTTTTTACGAATATTCCACTATTCTTTCCCTTAAATTATAGTTTCGATTATTCACGATTTTTATCGATTAATAATAAAACCTAAGTCACATCTCTGGTATAAAAGACCATAGAACGTAACCTGTTACGTCTCATATAATTTTTATATTTTATAGAAAAATGTACATAAAACTTCTCTAAACCGAAAAAAAACACCATGACTCTTATTAAATCGTTATTAATGTACAGTATTTAGTGTTGATCTATTTCTTTATTATTCAAATTTGTATTTATATCGAAGTCAACATTTTCCTAAACGCAAACATTTACGTTCTATGGATGTGTCAGGCATATCATCGTGTTTGAAACAGACTGTAAGTCACGTAAGGGTTGAGTTCTAATCTCGGTATATAGTGTTTCCAAACTATCGATAGTTTTCATCTGAATAAGAAGACCCTATCGATAGGACTAATAGATAGTATCAATACGATCGATAAGTCAAAACCAAGCAATATTATCGCGTGTAAGCAATATTATCGTTACTATCGACAGTATTGTTTGGTCACGAAGAATAAACTATCGATAGAATCGATAATATCGATAATATTTTTGCTCGATAATTAAAAAAACACCGAACATTATCATCATTTCGTAGGGCTTTCACATGAATCCTCAGATGTCTATGTCGAGTTGCCGCAACCAGTCCACTGTACCACCGATAGTCCTGTAACACCGATAGTATTGATATACTATCGATACTGTCGATTGTTTTGTTTGTCAATAAAATTGTGAATCGATAGAATCGATAGTATTGCCTGGTTTTGAGCTATTGGTAGTATCGACACTATTGATAATGACGTCAACTATTGACAGACTATCGATAGTCGACTATTCATTGGCAACACGTGCATCTATGAAGTTTTTTATATAAATATTTACAACTAGTGGAATGGCTTTGGGAATGTCTTGAAGCTTTTAATGTATACCTATTAAAATGATGAAAGCAACGCACATGCATTGTTTTATTAATTAATGTTCTTAATATATCAGGCAAGATGTGTCAGGCATATCATCGTGTTTGAAACAGACTGTAAGTCACGTAAGGGTTGAGTTCTAATCTCGGTATATAGTGTTTCCAAACTATCGATAGTTTTCATCTGAATAAGAAGACCCTATCGATAGGACTAATAGATAGTATCAATACGATCGATAAGTCAAAACCAAGCAATATTATCGCGTGTAAGCAATATTATCGTTACTATCGACAGTATTGTTTGGTCACGAAGAATAAACTATCGATAGAATCGATAATATCGATAATATTTTTGCTCGATAATTAAAAAAACACCGAACATTATCATCATTTCGTAGGGCTTTCACATGAATCCTCAGATGTCTATGTCGAGTTGCCGCAACCAGTCCACTGTACCACCGATAGTCCTGTAACACCGATAGTATTGATATACTATCGATACTGTCGATTGTTTTGTTTGTCAATAAAATTGTGAATCGATAGAATCGATAGTATTGCCTGGTTTTGAGCTATTGGTAGTATCGACACTATTGATAATGACGTCAACTATTGACAGACTATCGATAGTCGACTATTCATTGGCAACACGTGCATCTATGAAGTTTTTTATATAAATATTTACAACTAGTGGAATGGCTTTGGGAATGTCTTGAAGCTTTTAATGTATACCTATTAAAATGATGAAAGCAACGCACATGCATTGTTTTATTAATTAATGTTCTTAATATAGGCAAAATGTTTATTTGGAATAAAAGTACATAAATAAATAATGGGACTCCACTGTCTGCTTGGAAAGTAATCTTTCTTCATTAAAACAAAATTAAATAAATGTTTTTTTCTGTTCTAAAATAAATGTAACTTTATTGCATGAATATTTAAATAGTAATTTGACCTATTAACTGCTATGAGAAAGGAAAATTAAAGATAAATGTATTGTAAGAAATATTTTAAAAGTGATAAAGGTTGACAGTTGACAGCTAACGAGAATCCTAAAAAACTTTCTATTCAATAAAAAAATGAGAAGCTTTACAATGCAACGTACCTATAGAAAAAATATTTAATTATTTAAGATGTGAAGCAATTTCATTTATTTAACTCAAATATTTATTTCTTTAACTTACCGATGGAGTGGTTTAAGTAACCGGGCCGAGATCTGGGAGTCCTGGGTTCAATTCCCGGCTATTGATAGTAGACTGTTTATTATACAGTTTGACAGGAAATTCGAGGGACATATTTAAAATTTTAAACCCCAAATAGTTCATGCCTTCATATAACAAAATAAGTATAAATCAATAAAAACTCTGGTAAATATCTGTCAAAAACCTTAGTCGAAACATGAAAATCCGCGTAACGTGCGGGCACTCTTTCCTTCACAGTACCTATTTCGTGCACTCGTTCAAGTGCGACTCAAATTGTAATCGCGTACAATTTGAGTTTCGGGCGTAAACGGCCGGCGGCACACGGGATTTTTAGGTAGTTCATGCATACATAAATTATTGGGATAATTATGAAAAAAATTAAGGATATATTTTTTATAGCGAATTGGACTCTAAATCGGATTCTTAACACTCTCCTTAAATATGTCCCTCGGGTTACCTAACACCCTGTATAACCAACTCTAATAAAAAATATTAAAAATAAGCTCTGAATATTAAATGAGGTAATATTTAAATACCGTGTGAATAAATTATCTCTGACCAAGCGTACTTCATGCACACAAATGTTGTACCGTGCGGGGATCGAACCCGCGACCTCTGGTGTTATAGCCGACTTTTCGACCATTACACCAAATGGCTCGTCGATAATAACATCGTCGTCGTCGATAGTACGAAATAAGATTCTGGGTATCTTATTATTGCTTCTATATTTCTCATTAAAAGAATTTCTGGTAAAATACGAATAAAATATTGTTTATCTACATCCATATTGCATCCATACCATAATATGTCTATTTTATATTCAGGAGCGATAAGCAAACGCCCTACATTTAGATATAAGTATCTGTGGCTGCATTGAAATGTTTACATTTTAGTGTCGGTAACCGATACTTAATTTCGTTCAAATTTCGAACGTCTTCTTTAAAAGTAAAAATTAATAGGTTTTTTCGATTATCGAATTAGTCGATTAGTAATTTTATGTTCCATGCCTATACATTTAATTCGATGCTGAAATTATAACAATCGACTTGAGAATCGAAATCAACTCGAGTCTAGCCATTCAATCCCCGCCCCGAGTCTGAGAATCTGACATTTCTAAGTGGATGACATCACAAGCGTGATAGATAAAATGGTGTCATATTACCATGTCAATATTATTTCCATGCATATTACCGCCTTTGACATTTTGAAAGGTCAAAAAAAAATAAACCACCACAGACACGTCAAAACTTTCTTTGTACAGATTACGTAGAATTTATCACAGAAAAAGAAAATATACAATTGTCCATACAAGAATAGACTCTATCATCCTTGAAATTGAGTTTAAAGTCCATTGGGAGAGCGCGGCACCCGAGTGCCGCTCGGGGTTTGACGGAATGGCCGCGTAAAAAATTATAAAAAGAAAAAGCGGCACTCGGGTGCCGCTTCGGGATTTAGGGGCTAGATTGTTTATGGATTTTAAAAACTACAAACGTCAGTCATTATGTCAGTACTAACTTTTACATACAGATTAAGTTGGTAACTAGGGCGTTTGCTCATCAATCCTGACTATAAAATAGACATATTATCGTATGAATGAAGATAAAGTTATGTATGTGACTATACATAATTAGTCATTAAAATACTCATGTGATTCTTTTATGAAACTCACTTCGTTCGTTTCATAAAACCACATTCGTATTTTAATGACCCTCATTATGCAGCAGTCACTTAAATAACTATTAATTGCGATATTGGAAATTCTAAAAAAATTTTTGAAAGGAAAACGAAAAACGTTTAAATATAAAGTAAATCACTTGATTGATTTTTCCTCTTTACCGCAGGCAGGAATGGGCCGGCTCGTCCGGGGAAGTACTACCTTCTCACATATTACCAGCGTGAAATAATAGTGATTACTATTGTGTTTCGTCTGGTTTGTGAGAGTGCTGGAGGCCCACATCCTCCATACCCCCATAAGCCGGCAACGCATCAGTGATCCCTCTGGTGTTGCAGATGTCCATGGGCAGCGGTGATTGCTTACCATCAGGCGACCCGCTGACTCGTTTGCCGCCTCTGCTATAAAAAAGAAAAACTGTTTGTATAATGACATGGGATTTCTTCTTCTTTATTTAAGTGATAATAAAGACTTCCTTGATCGCCTTAGCTGAAATTCAGCTAGTGCTACATTCTTTACTATTCTTTTTATCAAACAATCACATAACTCCTCCACAATATTGAGAACGCTTTGTGCATTGAAAAGGGTATATTCGATAACATATTGCTTCTGTAGTTCTTTGAGGTGAGTTCAAACATAGAGCTTGTACTAAAGTAGAGTTGCCATTTCTTGTTTACTCTAAAAAATTAAGGCAGTGACAAGGGTAGAGGGAAGGGCTAGGCAAAGCCACCGACATGTTCGTTATTAGTGTGCCTTTAAACCACATTATGTATAATAAGTATTATACATAACTCTTTATTAAGTCCTAGCAGGACTTTCAGCCTGGGTGTTACGCTACGAAAATGAAGGCGATATTTTGGCTTTATTAAGGGATTTTTGTTATCATTTCGCACATATACAAAAAAAAGAAAACCAAATTGTAACCATTTGACGATAACAAGATGCGAAATGATTACAGCAGTGCCACAAGCATGGAGTATCTTGAACTACATATTTACTTAACGTCAAGAGCAGATTGTTTGGATGTAGACACAATCACTTAGACCATCATCATCATCTCAGCGTATTCCCGATTGCATCCAGTCTGGAGCTCAGGGTCCGCTTCGACTATGATCCTAGATTTGTACAAAATCACTTAGACCAACTCTACTTATTATATGCTCTCTGGTTCAAACTATATATCATTACGGTCCCCATATCGGGTGTCATACGTGTTTTATTGTGTATTGGGCCTATTTTTACGACCGATTTTTTTTTCGATCCGGTTTTCCGTTTGTAATCTCTGTGTTTTTCCGTTGTACTTTTGTTTTGACGGCTTCAATTCTTGACGTTTGTTGTTAGAATAGTCCAGTCAACGAAGCCTTAACTTTGCCATTTTAGAGGAAAAGCTGAAACCGGTGCCAAAATTTTCGTTAATGACTCTGTAGTAACATACAAAAAATGCAGGGTCAGGAGTCACCGGGGTCATACGAAAAAAAAATGGAAAAGGGTGAAAAAATGTATTTTTCCTAAAAATCTCAAAAAATAACAGAAAAATGAGAAAAAGTTTCAGACAAAAGTCGTAGAAAATTACTTTGTCTACAAAAAATGTTCTTATCAATTTGCGCGTATCGCGCACCGTTTCCTAGGAAATCGCGTACAAAGTGCGAAAATTCGCACAAACAATGTTTTTCGTTTAAATAGAATTTTTACAAATTTTTAATTAAAAATTATTTTTATGCATTCCACGATATCCCCAAAGAGATTTCCGTCTTATTTTTATTAATTTGGTTCTACATCAATATGTGCACTTTGTACTCGATTATCTAGCAAACGGTGCGCGATACGCGTAATTGATAATAATCTTTTCTGTAGACAAAATAATTCTCTACAACTTTTGTCTAAAACTTTTTCTCATATCTCTTTTAGTTATCGAGATTTTTGGGAAAAAGTCATTTTTTCACCCTTTTCCATTTTTTTTTCGTATGACCCCGCTGACTCACGACCCTGCATTTTTTGTATGTTATTACGGGGTCATTAAGAAAAATTTTGACACCGGTTTCAGCTTTTCCTCTAAAATGGCAAAGTTAAGGCTTCGTTGACTGGACTAGAAGGGCGAAGATGGAACATCGTTATGTTGAAAAGAGATCAAGAGATGATACCCAATAATATAACGACTTTTTTATGGCCATAGTGATGGGTAGACGAGCCATTAAAATGTAATAACATACTACTTAAAGCAATTCCTTCAGAATAGTAGTTTATTGTCGTTTCAGTCTATACATATAATGGCATTAGACAGTTAAAATTTATTAACCAATTATAACCCTCAAAATCCATTTAACACAAAAACTTAAAACTCGATCAAAGTACAGTCCCCACGATCGCCAATGACCTTTAGAACATTGTTGCGGCTGCCCCGCACTCGCCTTAATAAAGGTGAACTGACTTTTTTATGCAGTATGGCCGCGAAGACCAGATGATGAGCCAGTCTGGCAGCACATTGAGCGATGCTTCCTGTTGTAGCGTCCCTCAATGGAATAGGCTGCAGTGACCGCTTACCATCAGGTAGGCTGCGTGTCTGTCTGTCCCATAGAAAAAGAAAATTTTCTTGTTCTGTGGTCTGTCCAACTGATGTAGTTTAAAAAAAAAACAGTAGTACAGTACACTTTAAATCAAAGGCTCCAGAGAAGCCTACAGTGTAGCAGCACATTGAGCGACGCATCCTGGTGAAGTCTCCCTCAATGGAATTAGGCCGCATTGTCCACTTACCATAAGATGCCTGTCTACATACTGATGTAGTATATAAAAAAAGATGACGCTCACGTGTGTCCCACAGTCGGTGTCGGTGACGGTGTCGGTGCTGACGCTGACGTTCATCAGCGTGGACCGCTGGTACGCCATCTGCTTCCCGCTCAAGTTCAAGTCCACCACGGGCCGCGCCAAGACAGCCATCCTCATCATCTGGACCCTCGCTTTGCTATTCAGTGAGTATACAAACTTTAAATTACATTTTTGTTTGTTTTACTTCAATCGGCAGACAGGTATACACGTCACCTGGTCGAAGGATCACCTTTTTTTTTCGGAGGAGAATGCGTTTATGCACCATAACCGCAGGCTAGCTAGACCCGCGGCCGTGTGTGGGACTCGAGACTTAAATGTCCACTACCCACTAAACTCGCCCGGTTTCCCCTTCACACCCAATTGGAACGAGCCGGTGCCAGCCTTGTGGCTATTGACCAGCCCATGGTCGAAGGATAACCTGGTTTCTTGGGTGGTCCTCTCCCTCAGTATTTCAAGACCAAGGTACACACACAGTAGTGTGTGAGTTAGCTTTCTCCTTCGCCAAAAAAAATCTTACCTGCTAAAACAGTAAACATCCACTTGGGGCTATTTCATTCAGGGAAACTCAAGGCCGTTCCCAGACCAAAAGTTTAAAAAGTCTTGTTTTTAACGGCTATCTACTCCTTATTTGATTCATATACAACTATTTAAAAAATACGTAAATAATCATTGTAGTTTTATCTTTAAATTCCTCGTTTAAAATTTGTATTTATCGTTATTTATACCTTTTTTTTTTTTTTTTTTTTTGCGTCAGGAAATGCTTTTACGCACCGGCCCGGCGTCCCTGATAAACCAGACGCCGGACCCCCCCTGCTAAAGCCGGGGGTCACTCGGGGACGGAGGTTCGTCCCGAGCGGTGTGTCGGACTCGCACTTCGGCCCTACCGACTAAAACCTGACGATGACCCTCTCAGCGCAGTGAGGGGGAACCGAGAACCTCTATGCGGAGACAACGCCACGGAACCCCCACGCGCGCAAGCCGCTGCGGCCCGCCTCGGGCGCGCCCTGCGCCCTGCGCCGCCGATGCGCGGCGCATTACGAACCACACGGGCCATGGTGTGGCCGTCTTCTCCGAACCCGTTGCCGGGGCTGCACGCGGAACGTCCCACGCCGCCCCCGGGTTCGAGGGCCCCTTTTAGTCGCCTCTTACGACAGGCAGGGGATACCTCGGTGGTATTCTTAGGCCCCCAACCGAAGGGCACATCGTTATTTATACCTACGATAACTGACTTTGAAAATACGTCTAAAATAATAGATTTCATGCATCTCCTGCTAAAGTATTTATTCTTTTTTAATTTGGCTTTCGCCAATCGATAGACAATGAAAAAAACTATAAATTGGCCGCAAAAATTTTTTCATTTAATCTATTATTGATTTTTAAGGATTATTATTATTCATAATTTCGATCAAAGTTCGGACCGCCATTTTCTCGGGGAACCGCCTTAACCAAAAACCTAAAGACAGAGTTTAGCAAAAGTGCTGACGGGTCAGGCAAACCCGTGAGCGAAAGGCTAGTTCAAACGAAATCATCGTATAAATAACACTTTATCCTCAGTTACATGCATAGGGAAGACATAACTCATGATAAAAGTCAGACGCCCTTATAAATAATTCTGGAAGAAACAGGGGATGAGAATACCTCGTTGACGGAACCTTTTGTTGTAGAAAGAGGATATATTTTTGGAGTTCCTTTACTGGTCAGGAAGGACCTGTAACAATACAGTATCTTTACCTTTAATACTTAAAATAATTTTTCACAAATCTTTTAACAATGAAATAAAATATCAAATTCTCAGACAGAAAAGATCCATTTAATTGTTAGTACGATTATCAATATCTAACAGACTTAGCATCAAAAATTCTCATATTTTACTACGGAACCTACCTTCCGAATACTCGCTTACTTCTATAAGTCTTTGTTTCCACATTGACAAACCATTTATAACCTGAAAAGAAAGACGGGAGTCGTATCTTTTTGTTCAAAGCGAAAAAGTGTTGTCGCTTCGATTGATTGATTCGCGTAGACTTACAATTTATTGACTTTTTTTCATTTATTCAAAATCCAAAACTCTTAACAACGTTTAACATTAAACTTTGTTGACAAACAGCCAGTAACGGATTTAACATATTAATTTATGTATTTTTTTTGGTAGGTTAAAAGACTTGACGTGCAAAAGTAATTTTTTTATAAATCCAATTGCTGAAATAAATCATTTCATTTCATTTCTTCTTTTTGTGTCGGTGGTAAAAAAAAATTATATTTGATTAAAAATTAAATTAAACTAAAAAGTCATATAAAATCCGCCCAGTACTCGGCGACGCGTGTCGCGGTATCTGTCGCACTTATCATAGCACTCTGAGTACAGGTGACAGGGCACGCGAGGCAGGAAATTAAGTGACGCATGGGCTGGGGCGAGAAACCACATTCGCAAGCGTGGTTCATCTCTCTGGAAAACCTCCACCTGAACCTGTTCTCCTGTTCAATACAAATATATTAATATTTAACAAACAAAAATGAAGCTAGAGACAGACCAACAGATAAGAATGATAGCTTCCGTGTATTCTTTATTTGCATTGTCAATAGAATAGGCCGTTACAACCGTTAACTACCAAGTGTGTATATTATTTAAGTAGTGTAAAAATTAAATTATGTTCTTTCTCTAGATATACCAGAGTTCGTGATGCTGCAAGTGCAACAGAAGATACAGCTTCGCTTCAACGCCCAGTACTTCATGCAATGCACCTCGACGTGGTCAGACGATAGTGATCTCAAATGGCACATCGTAAAGGCGCTTTTCCTTTACACGTAAGTACAGTGTTTTTACTTAAAGTTTTTAACAAACATTTTTTAATTTCTATCAAAAGTTGAAATAATTTTATCAAGATGCTTTTGCTAAGGTGCCTTACGTGAAATATTCTCAATATAAATTAATCGAGTGGTGAAATGAAGCTGTCATCTAGGTATACATAGATATGCATCGTGTAGTATACTAGTGAATAAGGTAATAATTATGAATTTTATTTAGTGTTATAGTATTAAATTAAAAAGAAATGCCACAAGGCAGAGTACAGTCTTTGTTTTAATTTCTAAAATGTTTTTATATACCACGAGGGTAACGCTCAAGCTTATGGTCGACTTGATGGTAAGCGATTATCGTCGCATATGAATGATTGTTACACCGAGATATCACTCCCAACACAGACCTTACAATTTTAAGGGAAAACATATCGTTGACAGCAAGAAATAAAACATTCTTCTCGCTGCCATGCCATTGAGGGGGGGCCAAATGGAACTTAGAAGAACTTACTCAGACAGAAAGCTAGCGCAACAATGTCAGGTGTTCCCTCCCTCATGAGGGTAACTTCCCTAGACATGTACATTTTCTTTTTGTAATATATGTGATTCAATATGTAGGTATTTTCTTTTCTAAAGACGAGCGGCTCATTGAAGTGGAAAATCCAACTGTACTCTAACATTAAATAAAATATTTAGAGATTTCTATGAGATCCGTATCACAAATAAGAGATACGAAATAGCTAACTTTTCATTTGCAATATCTATGGTCGGATTATTGGAATAAAAAAAGGCATTCATGTGAATCGAAACTAAATACATCAACACTGGATTCGATTTGATTCACAGCTTTCGATGGGGCAAAAAATTGTATCAGAATTCAATGGTTTAGATTGGTTCATGTTAGTTCAATTTGTCGACTGATTTGCTAAAGCATTTCATAAGTGACTTTTAAAAAAGGAGATAGTCTTACCACTGTATGTTTTTTTTTGTTTGTGTTACATCCTAACTTTTTAGTGACTGTAGCGATTTAAATAATTAGTTTTCATTAAGTGGCTGGTCCATGTGATTTTGTTCAATTGATTTAAATTTCTATTTTATCGGATCAGTCAGATAATTAATTTTTGAGTAATAAAGTGGATTTCAGTGACTGATTAGGTATGTCTCATAGAGATTAGCAGATTGATGCAAATAAAAGTCAGCAGCAGTTAAATAAGCCAGCACTTGGCACATTATATGCGGTTCACGGTTGAGCGCGCTTGCTATAAAACGACTTATAAGAATCTTATTAACTTTAAATCTCACCACCAGGTTTCCACTCCTGCTGATGATGATAGCATACTGCCAGATAGTAAGGGTACTGTGGAGATCTGACAACATTCCTGGGCACACTGAATCACACAAGCTTTGCACGACACCAACCGGACAAAATAATTGTAAGTATTCGAGTGGCGCAAGGTAGTGACACTGCCTTGTGCGTCAGGAGTCGAGGGTTCAATATGGGATTCAGAACTTTGAAATAACGCTCGAAGATCACAGGGACCTATAGTGCCGAGCATAAAAAAGGTGCAGACAATACACAAATCATCACAAATTAATGCAATGATTGTTTGTGCTGGGTGAGACTCGAACCCACGGCTCCTGATAGACGACAGGAACCTTAAGCGTCTATGGTAGCCTTAATATGGCATTTCTATTAATATAAGTAATTCGTGTCGAACCACAAACCCATCTGTTACATTAAGATTTCCAAGAAAAATATAGATCTAGTAAATGCCTTCATACTTCATCCTTAAAAGCCTTAACGTAAGACTTCGTTCGGGAAACTGAAGCGAGTTTAAAACCAAAGCCTTAAATGGGGGTTTAAATCGCTTCGAGCGAGAGAATGGATAACAATCCTAGTTGCACTTAGTGGTTTTGGGAGTGGAAAGTTAGGATAGAATTTGCAGTGTTGAGTTCCATCTAATCTTTGACTACATTTTTTTTCTCTTAAACCAAATTGGACTTAACTATAAGTTCAAGTTAACAAATCAAAGTTTAGATAAATCTTTCTTTTTCTTTGACCGTTTTTTTTTAAACTTATCTTGTACGCTTGCGCCATAATCCAGGATTAAGGTCATGCTTGTCCAAGATTAACAAACTGAAGTATGATGTTGTCAGTGTGATGGCCTGACCATATTGTCTACTGTAGATTTTACAAGTCCAGTTATTGCATCTGAGAAACTTCATTCTGACCTTCGTAACCCTCTAAAAGGGGAACTCAACCAAAACGCTTGAAACCGGCTACTACAGATCACTGCACAGCCTACTGAAGTGCCATAGTATCTATATTTCTTTGTGTCCAGGGTTAGCAGTGAACCGCAGAACAGCACCATCAATCCACGCCAACGCTTCCACCGAAGGCCAGCTCAGGTCGCGACGGAAGGCTGCTAAAATGCTAGTTGCCGTCGTAGTCATGTTTGCTGTGTGCTACTTCCCGGTCCATCTGCTGTCGGTACTTAGGTACGGTCAAAAACATTTATTTTCCGTTCCGTTCATCTGACTCAGCTATTACAAAATTTTGTGCCATCGACTCTATGCATTTACAAATCTTTTCTTTTCACAGGGTGGCCTACGATGTCCAACAATCAGATGTGATGACGTGCATTGCTCTCATCTCCCACGTGATGTGCTACGCCAACTCGGCCGTTAACCCGCTCATCTATAACTTCATGAGTGGTGAGAAATACTTTTACTATAGTTTTATCTTCTTTAAAGTATACTTTATTATTTTAAGTTACTTTATTATCATAAGTTCTACTTTAGTAATGTCATTATTTTCATTTTGATTTGCACAAGAAAAACTGCAAACTTTATTAATTTAATATTTTGATTTAGTTTTAATTACATATTGGGAACAATGGTATTCAGGATCATGAACTCATTATAATGATAGTGGTTTTTAATTGTTTTCTCAACCGTAGATTTAATTGTCATAATCAATTCAATTGAAATTGTTCTGGAATTTTCAGAGATTATGCCGTAGTAATTTGTAAAATAGTTTTAATTAAATATCCAATATCATAGTTTAAAATGCAAATGCGAAAATATAATTTATTATGATGGTTTTTGCATTATTACTTAGTTTGAAATAATTATATTTTCAACCTATATAGGTACATATTTTATACCAGTAATAATGTGCATGATTTATCTTTATTTTGCTTTTATCTACTAGTTAAGTACTTTTTCTTTATCTAATTTGGTTTTGGCATTTGAGTGGTTTGAATATTTACACAAAACTGCAATTTTGCTGATTTTTGAATCACCAAATAACATTTTGTTTCCTCAAAGGAACTTTAAAAACATACCGAGCAATTATGGACGCAAATTATGGAAAGTTTTCATGTTTACCGGAGCTTTTCGGTTCAAAGGGAATCATTTTAAAAGTATTCAGGGCAATTTGTAGTTCAACACTGGAAGTCTATGTTTCTTGAAAGTTGGAACTAAATTAAATTCATAGAGGGCGGTTGCCTTGCCGTTTTGTAAATTGATGAAATAATCAGAAATAATTTTTATAGAGGGTGGGCGGGCGCAGAGGGAGGCACTTTTTGTTGCCGACACGTATCTGATTAGGTAAATGGACATAAAAGGCTGGTCAATAGCCACAAGGCTGGTACCGCCTCGTCCCAAGCGGGTGTGAAGGGGAAACCAGGGGGAGTTTAGTGAGTAGTGGACGCTTTGGTCTCGAGTTCCACACACGGCCGCAGGTCTAGCTAGCCTGCGGTTATGGTGCATTAACGCATTCTCCTCCGAAAAAAAGGAGGTGGACATAAAAAAATTTAACGTCATTTTATATTTAATCCAGCACAAGAAACAAAAGTGGTGAGAAAAGTCTTGGTAAACTTATCAGTCAGTTAACTTAGATGGTGTCTCTTATTTACATTTACGAAGAAAGTATTATTGGTATCAAACAAATTAATTATTAGATACAGCTTTATCTGATAGCGGTGAAACCAGTTCTCAGTCAAGGTATTTTTTCTTTGGTCAAACTTTTTTTTTACCGAGTAAAGAAGGAAACAAAACTTGTTCGGATCACTTGAAAAAATGTCGAATGACCACTAAAATGACTACATTCTGAATGTTATTTAGTAACTAGCTGCCCCGGTGAACATCGTATCACTTACTTTAGTATTTTCCTTGCAATTTTTCCATATTTTCTCATCGTTTAAACCTTCCCTGGACTTCTACAAATTATTTCAAGACTAAAATTAGTCAAAGGCCGTTCTCGAGTTTTAGGCTGGTTTCAGAGTTCAGAGTAACGCTGGCGGTACGCGCGTAGCGTTATACACTGCCGGTTTTCTTTGCAGTTCAAATCGTCTCTATCTTATAAGAACAGCGATACTTGCTAATACGCGCGCTGTTCGCATGCTTGTCGGCGTGACTCTGACTGAAACCAGGCTTAGCGAGACTAACGAACAGTTATTATTCATTATTATTTATATAGATGTAGATAATATGATGTTAATTGTCCCATTGCATGACAAAAACTCTATCATTGAAATCAAGTAGACGCCACGCTTACCAAATGCGGATTGGTGATCATAAACCCGAGCTTTATTCGAAAATCCGACACAAATATGAAAGATAATAATTCATCAGCATATTTTAACCGTTAACCACACTTAACTTAAGTGGAGCATTATCTCCATTCGGCATTTAAAATACTTTCAGTCAATTTCATCTTAGAAGCTATTAAATTGAAATCACGCTTTTTTGTTTGAAAGAAACGAATTGCTTCAAAGTAATCATGAAAACAGAAAGTTGAAAAACTTTTAAAAGAAGTTTAGGTACCTAACGTCTGATGTTCGTTCATAAAAATTGGACTGTAATTGAGGGTCCCAGGTCTGAGGGAAATAAGGACAGGAGCCATTCGGATATACTTATTTTATTTAAACAGCGCTATCGAGCCCCAAACCATAATAACAAAAGTACACAAATATGTCTTCATATTACAGTCATTTGCTTGTTAGGACAGTGTCCTGATGGTTCTAACCCTGATGTATGTAGGTTTTCCAGGGTGGTACGGGATAGGCTTTTGGGGATTCCACTGAATGGCTCTGGGCCAATCAATGATGATAATGATGTGTCAATACAATGTGTCCGAATGGCCAGCAAGTCGTGACAATGATTTGATAGGCTTTTTCCTTGCAATGGACTATAGTTTGATATTTTAGTTATTACATATACGTGGTTTCCAAAAATGACACGTCACAGTGACACTGGAGGTAGGCCAGCGCAGAGACATCGAACAAGCCTAACATGACCTCAATAAAGTTGCACGGTTTTCAAGATATTGCCAATTTAAATATTTACTAAATTATCACGTTTTTTAACGTGTTCAGTGCTAGCGTATGATTAGCTAGCCTAAGATATTTGCAACAAGAGTACAAAAAAATCCAAACATGAGGGCTACCTAACTTAATGCTAGAACTGAACACGTTAAAGAACTTGAAAATTTAGAAAAAGGTTGAATTGGCAATATCTTGAAAACCGAGCAACTTTTACTGAGGTCATGTTAGGCTTGTAATGTTCAATGCCTCTTGTGCTGGCCATTTTTTTTTTTCGGAGGAGAATGCGTTTATGCACCATAACCGCAGGCTAGCTAGACCCACGGCCGTGTGTGGGACTCGAGACTAAAAAAAGCGTCCACTACCCACTAAACTCCCCCGGTTTCCCCTTCACACCCGATTGGGACGAGCCGGTGCCAGCTTTGCTATTGACCGGTCTTGTGCTGGCCAACCTCCGGTGTCACTGTGACGTATCATTTTTGGGACACCCTGTATAAAACATATATGGTATGTTCCCGCTGTTCTCATGTGAGGCAAGTTATTTGAGAGACTGGAACAATGCCTTTTGTCACCGGACGGACAGCGAAACTGACATTTTTCTTTGTTCCTAAAGAAAGCTGGAGTATTTTCAAGATCTTTTTCTTTTTAGTTATTTATTTAATGAAATCTTTGATCTTATCCGTGTACTGTATCTTTAAAATACTGGAATCGTTTTAAAACTTAAAACGTTGACCGCCTCCGTGGAACAGTGGCTAAGCTTCTCGGGTATAAAACCCGGAGGTCGTGCGTTCGATTCCCACCTTGGGTCTGGTTGGTGGTAGGGCTTTTCAGAGTCCGACCGGCTAGCTACCAGCCCTACAGGTGAAATCTGCCGCCATAACAGCTCTGGCTGTGTTCCCGCAGTATTATTTTGGGAGCCAGTACACTTGAAATCAGACTCGAAGATCAGATGAGCCTACAGTCTGGCAACACATTGAGCAACGCTTCCAAACTAGGAATCAGCTGATGCTATGGATGCTCGACAACGGATAAATTTACTTAAATTAAATTTTTCTAGTCTGTGTCAGAATATCGACATAGACTCCAAAAATAACAATAATAAAATTGTAACCGTACTAAAATTAAGAAGTTAGATAACAGAAAAACCTCCAAGGAGCCAGGCAAAAAAGGATAATAAATTATTACAAAGTACTCTTAACACCCAAAGGTTAAAAGCAAACAGGTTAACAAGTTCTTTAAACATGGACATCGTAATGTTAAATATAGAATTCGATAAAACTTTTTGCTTCGAATTTTCCAAATCTGTGAAACATTATCATACTGTTAATTAGTGCGTGAAGTAGTTAAAGTAATTGCAACACCATTAAAACTTAAATGGTGGGTCGCGTAATTGCCAAAGCCCTTTTTAATTAAAATAAACTGCTCACTGGGTTTACCATTCGCGAAGTAAGGTGTAACTGGCCGGTTACTAATTTTATGTTAAACATTTTTTTTAAGTAAATTGAACCTTATGTGCTTATAATAATGATGATTAATATCTGGACCGAGTGTCGGTCATAGCAACTGCATTAACTTTTTAAAAGGTTCGAAGATCAGAGGAGCTTACAGTGTGGCAACACATTGAGAGATGCTCCTTTAATTCTATATATCTATCTATTCAGCCCGTGTCCACCCACTGTTGAATATAGGCCTCCTCTCTGTCACGCCAGCTGTTCCGGTTCTGTGCAACGTTCACCCAGTTGACCCCGGCTATCTTAGCTATGTCATCGGACCATCGGGCTGGTGGTCTGCCTCTCGATCGTACAGCATCCCTTGGCCACCACTTTGTGGTTAGCTTCATCCACCTTTGGTCATGTCGTCTCGCCAAATGTCCCGCCCATCTCCACTTAAGCCTAGCTATCCGTATACCTACGTCTTCGTCTTCTTTAATTAATGTTTCTCAATGACATTGCCGAAGTGGCTGCTTACCATCATCATCATGTAGGCTGGGTGCCTATTTGCATACTGATCTAGCAAAAAAAAGATATAATTTATAACCCGAACCTCGCCATATTGCAGAAAAATATTGGAACTCATTTCTTCAAGTGGCAACAATCAAATAAAAAAATCAATAAGATGTTATTCATTATTGCTGTCTGTCAAAGTGTGATGTCAATTGTCAACCATGCCGTGTTATTTCTTGGTTATTATGAGTTATTGCTATAACCATAGCTAATGTGGCGCCTCCAGAGCAGGTTTTTTTATTTTCTTGGTCTGGATTTATATGACTTTTTGATCTTTGCCATCGACACGAAAAGAAGAATATTATATCAAAATAAGTTCAATAGTTTGAGCGTGAAATTGTTACAGACTGGTTGATTTACTCGTATATATTTATACGGGTAGATTTCCTTCGTCTTTTAATTTTAAGTATGGATGATAAGTAAACTAGTACTGTTTATTTTATTAATTTACTTGCCTTAACAAGTTATATTTTTTTATTATTTTGCTTTTTTTATTTTGTTAATTGATGTCATAGCTCATAGCTTTTTATTCTTCTATTCTTAGCCATTTTAATATTTGAAGCTTTACTTTTTATAAAATAAGCGACTAAATTATTTTGATTGCAGGATTCCCAGGCTTTTCAGGTCAGTCATTATTTGAACCTAAAAGTGTTGCCACACTACAATGGTAGATAGATATATTTTCGTCTTGAAGATGAAAGCGCTCCCGACCCGTGGTACAACTGCGATGTTCAACTGGTGTACCACGGGGAAATAAATTTACCCATGGTTCAACTGGTTGTTCTATGATGGTTGTGGATGTCCCCATGGTTCAACTAGGCTCCCTAAGACCACATAAATCCATTGCAAAGATCCATTGATGGATCTTTTTGCCCTTTCATGTCTACTTTAATCCTTGATTCAGAATTCTCAGCAAAGTGGATTTTTTTAACTAATGCGTGTCTAAAAATTCATTCAAGAATTAATACCAAGGTGGTGTATATTTTACTTTTAATAACTAAGAAAGTTTAAAGATGACTGAAAATTAACTCACTCCGAAAATCCATAAATAAAACCCTCGACGCAAACATTTCAAAATCAAGATTTATTATATCTAAAAGATTAGATCCACGGTTTTGCAGAATTAATTTCTTCAAACTTTTATTTAGAGGTGTCTTTATCGATAGATTATCGATAAGTTTATCGATAGTCTATCGAGTTGACGTCATTTCAATAGTACTGATAGAGCCTATCAATTGGATCGATGGTTTAAACTATTGATACTATGTCTATCGATAGTATTGATACTATTGCATTCAATCAATAGTGTTTGTCAATTTGTGCTATCGATAATAGTATCGATAGTTGTGCAATTGTTTTTTTTCGGAGGAGAATACTTTTGGCACACTAACAGCAGGCTAGCTAGACCTTACCCGGTACAATCGTGTGTGAAGGGGAAACCGGGGGCTTAGTGGGTAGTGGACGCTTTAGTCGCGAGTCCCACACACCGCAGGTATAGCTAGCCTGCGGTTATGGTGCATAAACGCAGTCTCATCCAAAAAAAGGCTGACTAGACCTGCGTCCGTGTGTGGGACTCGGGAACAAAGCGTCCCACTACCACTTCATCTTTCCACCCCAATGATACGAACTGGTATCAGCCTTGTGGCTATTGACTAGCCACTATGTTGTTTAACCCGACCCTACTTCTACGATATTAATTCAGTAAAAGTCGAACAATGCGAAACTACTCGCGGCTTTACAAGAGAGACAATCGAAAACTTCAACGAGATCCCGAGACGTTGAACTACTTTCGAAATCTTCACTTAATGCTTGAAAATTTAATAAGCCCTGGGAAATTAGAACTCAGAACAGATGTTAACCTAGATAAGTATGAGTGCTTACATTCGTGAGCAGTGTCAGGGGAATTTTTACCCAGGATAAAGTACTTATATTTGCACAAGCACAGGTGCTCTGAATATTTTCTTACCATAATACTTGGTGAGACAGGCGAAAAACAGAAAAACAAAAGAAACTTGGCACAGTCCAGACTCCGGAATCCACCTGTAAAAAACTTTATTTTATTTATTAACTCTAAGAAAACTTACGTACGTTAACGTACTTAATTTGGCAGACAGGCACGCAGCCCACCTAATGGTTAGTGGCCACTGCAGCCTGTTCCATTTAAGGTACACAAAACCAGAAAGCGTCTCTCGATGTGGCTTCTTTGATTTTTGAGCCATTATTTCAAGTGTGCATTATTATTGCTGGGAAAAACATAATTTTTACCTGTGGGGCTAAGGCCTTGGCCTCGAATTTCGCGGCAGCGGGGCAGCACCGGGAGCGGCGACGCACGCAGGCGCACTGCGGTCTCCGCTTGACGCGGGCCGTCAAGAGCGGTACGATGCTGTCAAGCAGTGAACCGCAGTGCGCCAGCGTGCGCTGCCACTCCCGCTCCCGCCCCGCTGTGTTCGAGAACGGGTCTATTGGAATTCCATACAAAACATTTCACCGCTCTGCTGCCCGCGAAATTATCTGAAAAAGTCCTTCAACCTTCCAGATCCCAGATGGGTTGTAAACTAACTTAACTACTGTTCCACGGAAGCGGTCAAAATTAAAAAAAATAGCACGGCAATTTTTTTTTTCTATAATTGCACATTTGTGGTTGACAAAAATAACAATGATTTACAATAATAAATAATCTCTGTTTTACTAAAAAAACATTGTAGTGTGGCAAAGCTTAATGTTATGTGTTATCACATGCAAATGTAAAGATGCAGTTCAAACAGATAAAATTAATGTCTAAAATAATAATAAAATATTATGCATTTATTTGTACTCAATGATTATATTTATGTATAAAAAATTTAATAATTTGCACATGGTAATTCAAGTAATACTGACTTACCAATAAAATAATATATCTTTGATTTGGTAATAAAATACATTTTATAAGAGTAATCATTCCTGAGTTTTATTAATTTATTGGTAAGGCAGTTGATTTCATTGATTCATAAATCATTCATGGGATTTTTAGCAACATTTAGTGGAATTACTTTCCTAGAAACTATTAGCAAAAGAATTATGTGGAACTTGAATAGCTCTGCAGGAAAATTATGTGAATTTACACATTTTATACTCAAGTGCTTGGAAAGTTACACATCTTTATTTTGAAGAAAATACACAAACAGAAATTTAGATAATTAGTATTATAAAAATTTAACATTCAGAAACTGCTTTATTCACATTATAAAAATACAAATTAATCTTATTATAATATCATAATACATTAGGTATGTCACAGATAATGTCAAACTTTTAGAGGGAATGCCTGAGACAGGCACAATGCAAAGTAATATTATAATATCTTTTGACAAAAAAGACATTATCTGAAAATGAATCAATGCTTGATATATTTTATGCACTATAAGAATGTCTTATTATTTGCATGCAATAATTTAGTTTCACATGAAATGTCTCCTACTTTAATTTCAAACTCAAAATTACGTATATATGTTTCAATTTGATATATCAAGACATTAAAACATGCACTATTATAGCAAAACTTTTGTAAATTTTAAACCTATTTCTATGACTAAAACTCTGGTCCATATTTCAATTCCTGCAAAACACAGCTTTGGCTTACAAATATTTTAATAATCAAAAAATTGGTCTTGTAGACGACGACGTCAACACCCTTGCTTTTATGTACCAAAATCTAAAATTAATGTTTTCACCTCTATTTAATTTCCTTCTAAATGTTTCATCCATTTCAGCTTTACCAAGCATCATAGATGTTAGATGCACATAATTTGATGTATTCTCACCACACCTTACTTTTTTTACTTTATGGCTACCAGTCTTTCCAAAAATATCTCCTTTGTTCCAGGCAAGTTCCGTAGGGAGTTTCACAGATCCTACTTCAAGTGTTTTTGCTGCTGCCACACCGCTCCGGCCCCTGATCAGAATGGAACTTCCTTCGCTCCCATTGGCAGTTCTCGAGCTGGTACCACCAGGACTGTGGTTAGGAGAAACGATTCTTGTGTCAGCTACAGGCTTACGCATCTCTCTCCGTCGAATCATAACAGGTGATGCAAACTTAAAAATCGTACCCATTGAATAAGGTAATGGTGACAATTTTAATGACAATTTTATGTTGATGATTTGTTTCTGTTTTATACAATCTGTATTTGTATTTGTGATAACTTCTGTGTCCAATTTACGTTCGTTGATAAAAATTTTCTTTTATATTTTACTAGCGTTCCGCCCGCGGTTTCACCCGCGCGTAATCTCTTTTTCAAATATCCCCCATTCCCCTCACATTTCCGGGATCGAAAGTAACCTATGTTCACCGGGGATAGTGTAGCTTTCCAACGGTGAAAAAAATTTTCAAATCGGTTTAGTATTTTCAAAATTGTTATTCCCGCGGGAACGAGACGTTTCCCGTAGGAATTTTATAGCCTATGTCCTAATCCGGGTTATAAATTATACGTGTGCCAAATTTCATCTAAATCCGTTCAGCTGTTTAGGCGTGATTGAGGAACAAACATCCAAACATCTAAACATCCAAACATCCAAACATCCAGACTTTCACATTTATAATATTAGCAAGATTTCTTCAGCTTTAAAATGTGCAGCGATATAAACCAAGCCAATACGAGTTTTTCATTGAGCAGAACTTAAAGATAAGTTCTATCAAACTCCTTTTGAAAAGCACTTGTAAGATTATTTGATAATTAGGTTTAAAGATCTTTATTCTCATACGAAATTACATATCATTTATAATGAGATAGAGAATTATAATAATTTAACAAAATATTAGCCGGTACTTGACTCTAGGTACAGTCAAAAGCACGTCAGACGTAACACTTTAGACTTTGTACCACTCTTATGTCGGGGGCATAAGTGCTATTATCGAACTGCAAGTGTTAACCGTGATGTGCTGTTGACCGTACAATCTTAACTTATTTTTAAATATATTTATGTTTTCACACACTTTTATATCGTTTGGTAACTAATTGACTTTTTAATCAGTAAGCATGACTGTATCGAGGATGCTTCTCCGTTAGGATTTAAGATTTTAACATTATTGTTCGATAAGAAAACTTTGTGTAGGTTGTCAGGTGGAGTGACGATTTGTACAAGATGGCTGGCAGAAGCTGGATGTGAGTAGCCAAAAATGTAATCAAGTGGCGAGCATTGGGAGAGGCCTATGCCCAGCAGTGGAATAAGACGGGCTGATGAAGAAAACTTTAAATTATTTAGAATCCCCTTTTAGAAAAGTATTATTTTATTGAAATTAATAACAAAATTTTCTTGCAGCATGCACCGGGACTTCGTGAGAAACACCAACACATCTTTCATCGAGCAAGCAAACGGCAGACGACCAAAGGTGCGCGACGACTCAATAAGTGAATCGGCTACTAGGTTTACCCTCACAAACGATGTGGGTAGAGATTGACAGTTGGGCAAAGACTATTACTACAACGATATAAGAACAAGAAACGACGGCATTGCAACGTACATCGCTCGAAGCACAAACAGCATCGATTGTAAACCTTACTACGATTGTTTTAAGGGCCCCGGTCCCAGTCGGTGTAAACACATCATGGATGAAAGGTATAGTGACACTTGTACTGATTACAGAGAAAATGATACCGAATCAAAGGAACTGTTCTCTTTGAATGATGAGAATAAGAATGGATTTAAGTTCAAATTTAACCGCAGTCTTAATAGTTGTCAGATGAAAAATAAGAGAAAAGTTAATACTGTATGTTGATGGTATTTTTTTGATGTTTGTGCACTACATTTTAAACATGATTGGTGTAACCCCATTGTATATAGAATTCTTCGTAGGTATTTCTTTAGTAGGTATTTTCTTGTAGTATCAAAATTGTCATCTTTCACCATTCTACTGAAATTCACGACTTTTCCTTTTAGTTACTTTTTAGTTTTTCCACATTGAACTACAATTAAGTACTTGTAACTCAATGTTTTTCCATGCAGTAAATTTATGTTTATAAAAAATCAACTGCAATTTTTAAAATACAGAAGTGATGATATTTTGTGACAGTCACTAAAATAAGCAAGACGCGGTAGAAACAGTAATGGTTGAGATATAAATGAAAAATGTACTATATGAAAAAATATGGTGTATGTTTGTCCCTTTAAAAATTTATGATGGCAAAATTTCATTTACAATAAAAACTATTATAGTCTTTAAAACGAATATACACAATATGTCATTATCTTTGCACGTACTATGTGCTATGTTTTTACAAGTAAGTATTATTGTGTTAGAACGTTAACAATATTATAAAGTATTATTCAAACTTGGAAAATTAAGTTTACTTAACTCGCCTTTATGTTAACGTTGCCTCTCTACTGGAGCTTGCAAACAAACCGTAACAATATGAGAGATTGCTTACACATTGGCCAATATTATTGTGATTGTATTGGTTAATATTATCACAATTCCTCTTTGCTTTAGTTAAGTGAATAGACCTTACTTCATATCATATTTTTTCTGCCGTAAGAGGCATCTCACTAAGCAGGGTCGGCACAACATGTCATGTTGTTATTGTTTTTACAAATATAATATTATCAAAGTGGAAAAAGTACACAGACCATTATCTAAGGGCGCTTTCAATTTAGACGTTTCGTGTCGGACGGCTGCGGTACGTTAGCCGCGCGTTTGCCGCACCGCGTACGGACGGTCGTTAGTTTTCATACAAAACACGCGGTGCGGCAACAGTACCGTACGGGCGTCCGTACCGCGAACGCTCGACAGCAAGACGTCAACCGTAAATAAAAATAACTTACTATGTATTGTTTCTACTATGATGTTGTTTTAGTAGGAAAACGAACAAGATTCAATTTACCGTATAACATTTTGATTTTTATACATGTTTTATTTGGTAAAATAATATTGGACTGTATTTTATTGAAACGCCAATTGTATAAACCAAATATTTTAAAGTAAATAAACGATTTAGGTAATGTTTTTATTTAAAGGAGCTAGTGTGCTTTGATATGTATCTTAAAACGTAATGCCCTCATTCTGTAAACAAAACAAAGGACCTCAATGACAATATTCTAATGGCCACAAAAGCCACAAACATTTCCATTCCTTTCATTATCATAAGCTTTTTATCCATCGGCTGAAGTATTGTTTCTGGCTTTCTTTATCCTTTTAATTAGTATTTGAGGTTCTGGTCTTTGTAAATTTTAATAGCAAAGGACCGTTGTGATCCTTAATGAATTTTTCATGTTTGACTAAAGTTCTCTGTCCCAAAGAAATTTTGTATATTTTCTCGAAATTTTAGGGTTTTGTATTTCCTAATAAAGGTTGTTTGTAAATCGACAGCCCTCACTTATACGATCAAAAATTAATATATTTTACGCCTGCTTTTTATAGAATATACCTACGACTAATTCTCCTACTTTTTTTAAACTGGTTTAAGTATTAAATAGCACGTTGCATTTAGCGAAACAAAAACGAAAAATAATACAATATAATAATTATTATTTTACTATCAATTTTGATAGTATACGTGGGGGCCATTGATATAATATGTATTTCTGTGATATTTTATGCAATTGTAACATAATATTATCGTCACTGATTGTTACCATAGATTTTAATATATATTATATTTTTTGGTTGGATACAATTATAATCATAGTCAATATTAACACATTTCAATGAAAAACAATAATTATACATTATATTTTTCAGTCATGACTGTAACAGAAAAACATAAAATGTTTTTATTATTTTTTATAAAACCTTATTACTTAAAACAATTATTTTAATGTGCTTAGTAGTAATTTGTGCCGAAATCCGTTTTTTTTTTGCGGAATCGTGATCGATGTATGAATTGGGATTGCATCACTGTAATTCGATTACTGTCGGGTTGTTGTAAAAATGTAACTTAATCCTTTGTTGTTAATAAGTAGTTTTTTTTAATACACCAAAGGTAACGCTCAATCTTACGGCCAGGCCTCGGCCTCGAATTTCGCGGTAGCGGTGGCGCTTGCAGGTGCACTGCGGTCACCGCTTGACGCGGGCCGTCATGAGCGGTACGATGCTCAAGCGGTTATCCGCAGTGCACCTGCATGCGCTCCCGCTCCCGCTTCCGCCCCGCTTTGTTCGAAAACGGGTCTATGGAATTCCATACAAAACATGTCGCCGTTGCCGCTCCCGCCCCGCTTGCTGCGAAATTCGAGGCCGAGGCCTTACGTGGTTACCGAAAGACGCTTGCAACACCATAGACATCACTTGCGCGTCGCCGATCCACTAAAAAATCTTTTCCCGCCCTTAAAGAACACCATTGCAAAAATATCAGAAACCATTACATCTACTTTGATAAGCGTATTTTTTTCAAATCTTGTTCACACATACTGTTATAATCTTAAACGTTTTAATTTTGACGTTTACAAATACCCCACGCAGGAAACGGTGTTTCTAAACATAATATCGGTTTGGTTGTTCCAAAGCTATATTTAGCTCGATTGAGCTGTTTCATTGTTGTGGAAATAGTCCGTTTTGAACATTGTTGAAGTTTTCGAATTCTTCGCTAATAATAACACATGAAGAAGTCTAGAAAAAATCGTTGTGATTTTAGTTGGAAGACAGACACAGACCTGAGGGTAAGCGGCCACTGCGGCCTTTTTAATTTTTTTTCTTGTTAATATTTGATTTACTGTGCGACAAACTTATCTGTTCCGGTGGTCAAAATTGGAACATTTTTTGGCCAAATACTAAATTGGGACATAATTCATAGTGCCCGCTTTGGTTTAAAAATCAGTTAAAGCCCTGCCGCATTAAGGCTGGTTTCAGAGTAACGCTGGCGGCACGCGCACAGAACAAGAAAAATTTCTCTCTGAGGCACGCGCGTAGCGTTATACACTGCCGGTTTTCTTTGCAGTTCAAATCGTAGCTATCTTACAAGAACAGCGATACTTGCTGATACGCGCGCTGTTCGCATGCTTGTCGGCGTGACTTTGAAACAGTTAATAATATTGTAATTTATTGTACCTAAATGACTTGGCGACTTCGCTTATTTGTCGTTTCCATATTAGGTACAGGTACCGGCAAACTTGTTGAACATCGGCCGACGGAGAGGTGGAAAGTTCGCGCATGTGCACTTGCGCGTGACCAATAGCGCGTGCGAATCTCCCGAACGCCCGCGTGCGCTATTGGTCAGAGGTATGCTTCTGACCAATTAAATAGCGCGCAGTCGTGTCAAAATTAGTGTTCTGCGCAATCCCCACCCGATATTCAAGAAGTTTGCCGGTACCTGTAGTTGCATGGATACGTGGTCATTTCGTCGCTATGGCATCTTTTTGAGGCAGGGCATCTAATAGCATTCTCCTTCGAAAAAAAGGCTAGTCAAAATATAATAATGTTATGTATATCTACAATTTGTGTGCAATATAGGAAATAATAATTTATGTATCATACATTGTCTCATATAGTTATTTTTACTACGGTTCTGTGCATTTATTTATACATAGGATAATCATTTAATTTTATCATACAGATTATGTAAATATTCTCTATGACTATTTTTATATTCTGTACATACTATATTCCTGTTAGAACTATCGTAAAGTGTGTGTTGAAGCAATGTTAAGGTTGTAAATATAAATATCTTGAGCTTTTCTATATATTATAGACGTGTTAAGTTGTACACACTAGGTAATTTTATAACGACATTTTATTTATATTTTTGATTTTGAAATCAACAATGAAGAAGGTTAACTAAAATAAATTTAAAAAAATACAACGTCATATTTTTTTTTACTTGTCGATAAATCTTAATAATAGGTAATAATAGATTTAGCAGTTTCTATAAGTCGGAACCAACAGATATGGATACACAGAAATATAAATATTTACTTATTTATATTTCCCAAACAATACTTTTATTAAAAAATATGTATATCTGGACACTTCACACAGCGCCGTCTAGCCCCAAACTTAGCATAGCCAGCGGATAAACATTATGTTATATGTATAATTTTTTTGTGTTGTTTATGTGTATACTGAGTGGCTTTTTAGTCGTTGTATTCCCGCAGTAAAGTGATTCTATCTAGGTAGTACAATCGATTAATGAAGTTTTTTTAGTCAAATTAAAAGTTTTACGCTTGTAATAGACGAAACTCGAACCTATAGTTACTAGCTGCGTCGCGGACGCCCGGCCGAGATCATTGCCCTTCGCGCATTAAAATTATATTTCTATTTTCTTTTCAAAATTAAAAAAAAAACAAACAAACAAAGCGAAGAAGAAATAAAAAAAAAAAAAATTAAAAAAAATATTAGCATAAATCGATAGTACTACTCACAGAACAAAGAAAATTTTCTCACCATTTTTCTTTTCTATGGTACTACTAAAGGTAAAGCGTTCTGATGCAGGAAAACAACGACTAAAAAAACACGCGGTACAGAAAAAAATATCTAATTTGTTGCAGTCGCTCTAAAGTTACGCGCTTAAACTAATTTTGGGGATATTTTTATGAAAATAGACTAAATAAATTAATAGTTACCCAGTGTGTACGAAATTTTAGTATAAAAGTTTAATCCTAAGTTGGAAACACATTGTATCGGCATCATAGTGAAACATGTCTAGCCGAAATAAATATATCACGTGTACAAATAAATTAAGAGAAAGAAATAAAATCTATTGTTTTATTGTACCCTTACAAATATTAAACAAATATCGGACAAAATTACATAATTATAGAACAGATCACAAAGTACTTACTACGGGTTAGTGGTGAATTAATACGAGTACAGGTCCCGGTAAACTTCTTGAATATCGGGTGGGGATTTTAACACGCCCTGAGCGCTACTGGTCAGAAGCATACCTCTGACCAATAGCGCGCGCAGGCGTCGGGAGATTCGCGCGCGCTATTGGTCACGCGCAAGTGCACATGCGCGAACTTTCCCCCTCTCTGTCGACCGATGTTCAACAAGTTTGCCGGTACCTGTACTAGCTCGGCGGTGGCGGAAAACATCGTGAAAAATCTGCAAAGTCGAATGGTTGTGTAAAGTATCAGCCTATTAATGTCCCACTGCTGGGCAAAGGACTCCATTAATGTGGGAGCCAGTCACAGAACAAGAAAAATTTCTTTCTTTTCTATTTCTATGGAGCCAGTACTCTTGAAATCAGAGGCTCGAAGATCAGATGAGTCTACAGTCTGGCAGCACGTTGACGGACGTTTCCTGATGAAGCGTCCCTCAATGGAATAGGCCGCAGTGACCGCTTACCATCAGGTGGGCCTGTCTGCCAACTAACTCTCTATTACAATGATGGGGGTGCTGGCTTAATCAACTCGCTTGCCGAATGCGTATTGGTGATTACAAACCCGAGCAGTGTCCGAAAAAACCGACACAAAGTTAGCTCTAAGCCGCTTGGGTATAAAACCCGGAGGTCGTGGGTTCGATTCCCGCAATGGGTCTGGTTGGTGGTAGGACTTTTTCAGAGTCCGACAGGCTAGCTACCACCCCTACAGGTGAAATCTGCCGCCATTACAGCTATGGCTGTGTTCTAGCAATATTAATTAGGCACACACTAGAAATTAAAGGCTCGAAAATCAGATGAGCCTATAGTCTGACAGAACATTGAGCGACGTTTCCTGATGAAGTGTCCCTCAATGGAATAGGCCGCAGTGACCGCTTACCATCAGGTGGGCTGCGTGTCTGTCTGCCAACTGATGGAGTATAAAAAAAAGTTTTATCTCTGAATAGGCATACCTAATATTAGTTACTACAGTGCGAAAGACTTTTTTTCGTTTCTTTAAGCGATTCGATCAGGTGTACAAAGAAATAATATTATTCTGTGGAGCATATTATTTCTTTGTAAACTTGATCGAACAAATAGTTCGTGGTGAAAGGCTTGTAACATACATCATTTCAAATCACAAAGGAGTTTGCAGATGCCTGAAATGGAATACCAACATGAGGTGCGCTACTCTAAGAGAAGGATTTAGTGTTGTCGATATATCGATATTATTTAAATTTTGACGAGTTTGGTGTAATGGTCGAGAAGTCGGCTATCACACCAGAGGTCGCGGGTTCGATCCCCGCAAGATACAAACATTTGTGAGCATGAACATGTCTGTTTGTATTGGTCTGGGTGTTATAAAGTTATGTGGCATATTATTGTCTTGATCATGTTAAAATATATTCAATCAAATATTCCAAAGGCCAATTTCACAACAGTTAAGTTTGTAATAACTAATTTATCGAAATGTTATAACGCTTTTTTCTTTTTAAAACTTGATTTTTTTATACTACATAGTTGGCAGACAGGCACGCAGTCCACCTGATGGTAGGCGGTCACTGCGACCTATTTTATTGAGGGTAACTTCACCAGAAAGCGTCGCTCAATGTGCTGCCAGACTGTAGGCTCATCTGATCCTTTAGCTTTTGATTTCAAGTGTACTGGCTCCCACATTTATACTGCCGGAACACAGCCTGAGCTGTTATGGTGACAGATATCACCTGTGGGAGTAGGGGTGAGGGTGGTAGCTAGCCAGTCAGACCCTGAAAAAAGGCCTACCACCATCCAGACCCAAGGTGAGAATCGAACCCACGACCTCCGGGTTTTTATACCCCAGCGGCCCACTGTTCTACGGAGGTGGTAAATTTTTGCGATTTTATCGATACATCACTTTGACAACACTAGTACGTCAAAGCGCGTCGCTAGAATTAGCTCTCGTATTTTGATCGTGATTATAAATTCCCTTAGCGGATAAACTGTCGTGGCAGTAACGCTCGTAAAATACACGGATACTCAAGGATATTAATTAATCTAAGATGAATAATTATTAATTTCGAGCTTTTTGCACAGAGCAAAGTAGAGTCGGTTTATGCAATGTTACCTTCCTGCAAATGGTCTTGACTTTACAGAAATAATGTGTTCGATTCATAGATAAAAGACACAAAACATTTCCATTTATAAAATACATATGTAATATTAAGTCTATGATAAAATATGATAAAAATGGAATATTAGCAACAAGGTTTTATTAAAAAATATATGTACATACTAAATCTATAGTTTTATTAAATACTTTTTTTTCCTTTGATACTGCGCGGTTTGTGCATCGGATTAAATACTAAAGAAAAATATTCAAAAAGTAAGAATCTGTCAGATATCAGAAAAGTTTTTATTTTATTTTGTTTTGAATGTTTTCAAGTCATTAAAAATAAGTAATATTAAAAGTGTTGTAAATTATATATGTAGGTAAGTGTTTAATGATTATACAGTACACAGTCATGTAGACAGAAAAAATCTAAACTTTGTTTATTTTTCAAACTTTATAATAATGCACAAGAGACGGACATAACGGCTTATATGAAATTAAACATTCCATAATTTAACGCCATCGTACGCTATTGGTTCTTAATTCAAAACTACCGTCAACGTTGGCTTCGCGATCGGTTCGACCAATGGCGACGCTCCTTTCACTGTGTCTACCGGTAGTTGATTCCCATTGGCTACCCGGAGAGTGTGATGTCGGCCCGGACTGTGGAAAACACGTTATTCAAAGTGTGAAAAACTATATTGTGTGCATAATCTCCCATTTAAATAAGTTAAAACTCATTAGTGTTGTGTACGGTTCTGTGGATATTGTGGGTTTTGCAGTTTTCGTGAATTAAGGCAGTTTTATACAATTTGATATCACCAACTGTCTGCATTTAAATTGGTGAAAGCTCAATACTGTTGTAAAAAGTTATGTGGATATTGTGAATTTTGCAAGTTTTGTGAATTTAACTAGTTATACAGTCGGATGTTGATTGTGACTGCGTGGCGTCTACCACCACCAAGTGCCCAGGACCTACAGGAGTCATCCTTTCACACGGTGTGGAAAAGACTCCGTGTAAGTATAACCGGTAAGTGCTAGCCTTAAGTCAAATCACAATCCTATTGTTGTTTTGTTTATGTGCGTGTATAATTTCATAATGACGGCAATATTTGTCTCTCGGACAAGATTAAATAATATCTCTGTGTAAAGCCACAAAGGGCCACACAACGCCTCGAACTAAACTTGCTCTCTTTTCGGTCGTGTCAGACTGTTACCCCACCGTATTATGAGAGTACTAGCCTTCCGCCCGCGGTTTCACCCGCGCGTAATCTCTTTTTTCAAATATCCCCCCTTCCCCCCACATTTCCGGGATCAAAAGTACCCTATGTTCACCGGGGATAGTGTAGCTTTCCAATAGTGAAAGAATTATTCAAATCGGTCCAGTAGTTTCAAAATTGTTATTCCCGCGGGAATGAGACGTTTCCCGTAGGAATTTTATAGCCTATGTCCTAATCCATGTTATAAACTATACGTGTGCCAAATTTTATCTAGATCCGTTCAGCCGTTTAGGCGTGATTGAGGAACAAACATCCAAACATCTAAACATCCAAACATCCAGACTTTCGCATTTATAATATTAGAAGGATTACGAGTATTTGTTTTTCTTTACGCCAGAGGCGGAAAACGAGCCAACGGGTCGCCTGATGGTAAGCAATCACCACCGCCCATAGACGTCCGAGCGATCGCTGATGCGTTGCCGGCATTTTAAGGGGGTTTTGGGTCTCCGGCACTCTCACAAACCAGATCAAAACACAATAGTAGTATCTATAATTTCACGCTGGTGTTATGTGAGAGAGTGGTACTTCCTCGGACAAGCCGGCTCTTTCGTACTGTAAAACAACATGGCTCTACCACTACTATTTAATAATTAATAATAGATTGTTTGAATAAGCTGAAAACTTGTCTAGGAGAACATTACTGTTAGTCTGCTATGTCCTAGGACAAATTTAAACTCCCTAAAAGAGTACTCAGGTCCTAACCATATTCTACTTACCCCGCACTCAATTCTGGTACATTTAAGCCACATATCGACTGTTTAATGGGCTCTTAAGTCTTTCTTTAGGGTTATCGCCTCTTTATTGGGACTCTTTTCAAGTGGCCTTCAAAGGATTTCCAAATAAATGAGGTTAAAAGCATCTAGACCGTATTGGGTTACGAGTGTTTTAAACTGCATGACTCAGAGTTACTTAGCTTTGTATAAAATACTAGTCGTCTTTCTCTTTTTTTTTCTGGAATTGGAAGGCAATTTTGACGCTGATGGGTTGGTGCCACAAGGGTGGCACCGGCTCCCTATCGGGTGTGTAGGGGAAACCAGGACAGTTTAGTGGGTAGCGGACGCTTTAGTCTCGAGTCCCACACACGGCCGCAGGTCTAGCTAGCCTGCGCTTATGGTGCATAAACGCATTCTCTTCCGAAAAAAGACAAGTTGGACAACTGATGGTAAGTTTTCACTTCTGCCTATGGACAATGATCCCGGAAACGTTACCGGTTTTTGAAAAGATTATAGAGGGAAAGGTAAAGGCAATAGGAGATGGGGATATTTAGGAGGGAGCGAAAAAGAGGGCTCAGGATTCTGCTCTCACTCACCCAATGAAGATCAATAGCAAAGTTACTTCTCTCGTTTCTTGGTAAACGATAGGACGCCTAAGGCCAGGTGGAGCGATGATCTGCGCAAGATGGCTGGCAGGAGCTGGATACGAGTGGTCGAGGATCAATCAGCGTGGCTAGCATTTGGAGAGGCCTATGTCCAGCAGTGGACTGTTACGGGCTGATGATGATGATGAAAGTTACTGCAACTAGCTTTTGGATAAATAATAATCTGATAAGAATAAATAGACCGTTATAATTAGTGAAATTACTGGGTATATGAGACCAAATAACTGTCGTCTCGGTGTAGCGGGAGCAGGGCAGTGCCAGACAGTAACTGCTTAGTTGCTGTTTGGCACTGAACTGTCTAAGGGCAGACGTGGCGCTTACCATCAGATGTACGATCTGATCGCCTTGTAACACATTGCAATAAAAAAAATTCTTGAAACCATAAAGTCAAATATCAGAATATTTAATGTTGCATTATTAAAATCAAGTTATCACCACAAGATCGGTACTAGCATAATCACCATTCTAAATGCGAATTTGTTACAAACCCGAGCTGTCTCCAAAATTCACAATTTTGTACGTGACCTGGGAATTGATCCCTGTACCTCGACATCTAGGTCTGTTACTCAAACCACTAGACCGTTATATACAATTTTAAACACGAAACCAGAGCGTCATAAAAAATTGTGTTTTCAATTCTCATTCGAGCTCGCTAGCGGTATAGGGGAAAAATGTGCAAGAATTTAAAAAATCGTTCGGATTTTGCACTACTATTTTACAGGCACGATTGATTCTAAAAAAATGTTTTTCTGTCCATTTATAGGCGAGTAACAGAATTTAAACAAAATTATTTCAAAATCGAAATAATATTTTTTAGGCTTTAAGATGCACTTTTAAATCGTCAAGCTTTATATGTGCATGTTGTTGGTTAGTCAATCCTCTGCCTCCCATGTTTATGTGGTCAGTGCAAAAATATGACTGTGTACCTATGTATAATATTTCTACTTACTGGTTCACTAAGATACAAACATTGTGTATTTTAGGAACATTTGCATTAATTCTGTCAAGCTGTATTCCTTCGAAACACGTACATTTTTGTATTTTTTCTCATGTTTGCATTTGTGCAAGTAATTTTTATTACTATCCACTAAACTCACTTAATTTTCCTAGACTATGTCCTACGATTAAATACTGAATATACTAATGCATTCGCCCACTAAAAACCGTTAGAAAATTTTAATTAACCTAGATCACCTAGGTCGACCATGTTTTGATTTCATTAGAACACACAGAAAGTTCACTAGAAATTTTCCGACGAGATCGTATAGTTTTAATTCTTTCTTTTAAAACAGTATGCGCTTTAATTAACAGATACATGGATTTGTACAGAGGTTAATTAATTTTGATTCAATTTGAAATGAATCTGAACAGAGTGCAGTAAAAGTAGTACCTAACAACATAATTATAACAATACAAAACAAATGACTAAATATCTTGAATATTTGAATGAAATTATCAAACGTGTCAACTACAACCGTTTTTGGTACTTTTAAATTCTGCAATAAAAGTAAGATTAAGTGTTGTTGTAATAACGTAAAAAATCTTTATTTTATTTGTAACAAACGTAAAAAAGGAATCTTTAAACTCTACTTTTTTAAATAAGGTTGCCGCTTGGACCAATGATATATCATTGGCTTGGACCTATACATTTTTGGTAAGATTCGGATTTAAGTTCGGGATTCTCTACAAGTTTTATTAGCCATTGTACCACGAAAGCAGCCAAAAAGAAAGAAAACAATTAGTTTCTGATGCAGCCAGTATAATTGAAGAAAAAGTCTTATTTTAAATGCTTTCCTGACTGAGGCAGTAACCTCAATGGAACGTTGTACAGAAAGTCTGAATTTGTCGCGCACATGGCGCCCAGCCATCGATGGATGTATTGTTGAACAACGGAAACGAAGCCTCGCTCTCATCAATGTGGCGTAGAGTTGAGAACAACGAGAATTACTAATGCTTAAATTAAAGTCTATGGCAGTTGTCCCACCACCGGCGAAAGAACGACTAACTATCGGCTATTTTCTCGCAAAGATATACATTCGTGTAAACAAAAGAGATTCAAATATAAATAGTTGATCGCTGACTGTTCACACTCCCAACGAGAACTCGCTTCACTAGTTTGTTGCTGAGCGACAAGAGCTATTACAGATAACACTCGCTCAGTGATAGTCGATCAGAACCACAGAGTACACTTTTATTAGCCAAGCTACACAACTATCGGAACTACGCACTCGCTCCTTGGGGCTTGCCAACTCGTTTGCTACATTCTAGCTCTACTCGCTACTCATTCATCGTTACCGGTGGGACAACTGCCTATATCCAAGCGTTTGTCTTGATCTAGTCAGGATACGATTGCACCAAGATCCTGAAGCAATTCGATTATTTGGAGCGACTGCCATCTTCTCTTTCGTGGAGAGCATTGCGTTTGTGTAGGTACCATAACAAAAGGTAAGTAAGACCTATGGCAGTGTCTGGGACTCAAGATTTTCGTCCAACTACCCACTTTACTCCCCTGCTTCTCTTCACACCCGAAAAACGAGCTAGTGCCCTTCTTGTGATGATTGACCGATTTAACATTGAATTTGTTTACAATATAATGACGTCTCTAGAAATGTTAATGTGACAGCTGTCGCGGGTATCATTCTAGATTTTACCATCTATAGTTTAAGATCGAACTACAATTAATATTCTATGGCTTAGGATATTAATTATATCTTAATTGTAACAAATTGAACCAAATAAAATATCACATGAAAGTTTGTTTATGACGGAATTCAAACAAAAGGCCTCTTAGCTCTTAGGGCAAGGCCACAACCAACGCGCCATCGTTTATCTAAAAATAAGCCTGCCAATTCTAATTTCCCTTGAAGACTAGCTTTTTTTTGATAGCCACAAAGGAAATGGCCCACCTTTCCCTCCATTAAAAGAGGTTATTGTACCAGTGCTATTGACGTCGTTAAAAGGTCACTTCGACCCCATAAAGCAACACTAAACGCCTTGATCGGAGGAAATGCTGGTAAAACGAAACGCAAATGGCCTAATAGGAATATTAGAGTGTTTTGGTGTTAAAGAGAGTCAAATGAGCAAGACTAATCGGCTTGGAAACTCTGGAGGAGGCCACGAGTTTCAGCAAGTCTTTCGGCTTAAAAATGATGACAAGTAATGATGATGAAATCTATGTTTCGTTTTTAATAAGGTTTGTTGCAATTTGATGCGTCAGCAAGGAGGAATATATTCATCTTTTATCATTTAAAAACAAAAGTCTTAGACACAATAATGAACACTGGGTGCAGATTTTTCTGAAAAATCCGACAAAATATTTGCCCGACCCAGGAACAAAACCCAGGATACCAAGGTACCTGGTATTAACCATTAGCCTATCGAAGAATTCGCTATAAGAAAGGTAAACAAAGTAAGGAAAAAAGTATTTCATGTGTGATGTCTGATATTAAATAGCTCTACATGAAAGCCAGTACTAGAGCAGGCTTTGTCGTATTGTGCTGTGATACGTTCACTGCGGAAAAAGCAAAACATTAGAAAAAATGTGGGACATATTTCTTTTAAAATATCTATTCTCTCTATGTTTTAATTTTATTAATATGTATTTGGTAAAATGTATAACAAAATATTTAACACTTTCGATTTAATAATGTATTGGTTTTCTTGGTGGTAGGCCTCCCACAAGGTGGACCGATGATCTCATAAAGATCGCCGGAATCCACTGGATGCGGGTGGCGCAGGACCGAGCGGTTTGGAGATCCTTGGGGGAGGCCTATGTCCAGCAGTGGACGTCGTTAGGCTGAAATGATGATGATGATGATGGTTTTCTTATGTATTGCCAGCTTTTGTGATGGTGGTACTTAATAAAGTTCATACTTAAAAATAGACTCATGTCTATTTCTTTACACTGTGGCAGGACATTGAGCGTCGCTTCCCGGTGAAGTGTCACTCAATGTAATAGGCCGCAATTGCCGCTTACGATAAGGTGGGCTGCGTGCCAATCTACCAATTGATGTAACCTTTAGAAAGTGGAGCAAAGATCCCGCCTGTCTGTTAATAGGGGAAGTATTGATAAAAGAATCGTATGAGTAGATTTAGTTGGCCTTATTTTAATAAAGAATTTGTTGTCACGTTTTTGTAGCTGACTATACATTAATACGTCAGATTTCATGATCGCGCGAGTTGACGACAAAAAAAGTAGGTAAAATCGAAAAGTGCAAACTCGCGGGTGCACGCGAGTTTCGCGCCCGCGAGTTGACGACTAAGTCGTAGCTTCGCTAATGCGGTCCGTTTGGTGATTGAGAGTACTGGAGGCATGAAACAACACCCCTCTTCCCCGGCCCACTCCCTTTCCTCATACATATGTAGGTACATAGCTATTCCTTTTTTTTGCGGAGGAGAGCTCATGTACGCACCATAACCGCAGGCTAGCGACGCCTGCGGCCGTGTGTGGGACTCGAGACTAAGTCCCACTAGCCACTAAACTCCCCCGGTTTCCCCTTCACACCCGATTGGAGCTGAGCCGGTGCCAGCCTTGTGGCTATTGATCTGATCAGCCCTTCATAGCTATTCCTACCGGCATACTTACTGGCAATGCATCTGACAGTCGCAAATGCCCATGGTTGATTCACTTACCATCAAATGCAATACCTAACCGATTCGCTCTGTCTTTCATTAAAAAAATATGTGCCGGAGGAGTTGAAATTTTTATCCACTACGTCAAAGTTGTTACATCCACTAACCCAAGTAGCAAACTATGTATTTCCTGTGGAATGCTCTGCCAACAAGAAACCTTTTAAAATGCATAAAACGCTCCCACTTGTGGCTGGTGAACAAATGAATATTTTATTTTCCGCTCTCTCGAATGAAATGACTTTTTTTTGCGTCGTTAATTGGGCTCAGGAAAGTTATTATAGAAAGAAAGATAATACATAAAATCTCTGGACAATATTTACACAGCGCCATCTAGCCCCAAACTAAGCATTAGCTTGTGCTATGGGTGCCAGACAACGGATAAACAATACTTATGTAGGTACTTTTTTTTGTAAATACATACATTTATACATATAAACACACATACCGATACAGACTGTTCATGCACACAAATGTTTGTACCGTGCGGGGATCGAACCCGCTACCTCTGGCCAACTCTCTCTCTCTCTGTGGCCGACTCTGTTTTAGCCGACTTCTCGACCATTACACCAAATGGCTAGTCAAAGAGAGGCTTAGCCTGGCTTCAAGACTATGCAGGTTTCTGTGATACTGCAGTAAGGATTTTGTATGGTCACCTATCTGCCATAAAATCATCATTAGACAAGGAAGAGTACCCAGGGTTAGGAGTCCCATACACTACCCTCCGCCCCCGACGGAGGATGACACTACGTATTCTACGAGTTAAAAATGGGATGTAAAGTGTAATCAATGATATTTTACATCAGGCTTACAGTCTGTTCCACATAAGAAGTCCTTTAGCCGCTATATTGGTAGTATTGTTTTTCAATACATTCAATCTGTTTTTTGCATGGAAATAATTTACGTTTATGGTTTTTTGACAGATTTACAAAGCGTAGGCAATGCTGCCAATATAGCGGCTAAAGGACAACTTATGTGAAACTTAGGTATGTGTGGAACAGACTGTAATTCCACTGCCTTTTTTATTCTTTTCTTGTCATCTGTCAGTTATGACAATTCATTGTGCGACCGATTTCTTTGAAGAAACATTCATCCAACTTTTTTTTGAATTATTTAATTAATCTTTCAAGTTTAAACAATAAAAGGTTTAAAAAGTGGAAACATAAAATTTCAGGCAGGCTTAATTTCTTGTGCACAATTTTGTTTAGTTTTATCTAGAATCTCTATCGAGTCGGAAATACAACTTTTTCCTGCAACCTATATTCGGTTAACGCTAGTCAATAAAGGACTAAAAGTATATAATTTAGCCACAATACACTCCTAGGGGAGTTGTATTTCATTTAAAAGCACTTTTGTTATATTTTCGCGAAAATGTTTTTTTGCTCATTGTACTTTTTTGCTGTTCGACTGAAATTCAGGGTTGTCGATTGTTTTTTGAATTGATCTGTACAGATGAAAAATTATGCATGTTGTAAATATGATAGAGCACCTCTCTAAACAGTATAATTCCTGCGAGTCAGTCCAAATGTACATGTTTTTTGGACGACAACTTAACCGAGCAATGTGGGAGATAAGGGCTACACCAACATTTACAGCGACAGCCAAAAGACAGAGGAGGGCCGAACCTCATCCAGGGATTTCTTATTCTATTACCCACTAAACTGGTAAAATCTACTGCCATCAGCAGCTCTGGTTGTGTTCCGGCAGTATTAATGTGGGAGCCAGTAAGTACACTTGAAATCAAAGGCTCGAACATCAGATGAGCCTACAGTCTGGCAGCACATTGAGCGACGCTACCTGGAGAAGTGTCCCTTAATGAAATAGGCTGCAGTGGCCACTTACCATCAAATAAGTCTGCTAACCGTAGTAATATAAAAAACCCGCATTGCACAAGTTGTCAGAGCCAAATCTGTAGGTCACCTCATTTCTCGGGTGGCCCTCCTAGGCGCCACCCCGACTTGAGAGGCCTCAACCTGGGGATGGGCTGGTCAATAGCCACAAGGCTGGCACCGGCTCGTCCCAATCGAGTGTGAGGGGTACCCGGGGAGTTTAGTGGGTAGTGGACGCTTTAGTCTCGAGTCCCACACACGGCCGCAGGTCTAGCTAGCCTGCGGTTATGGTGCATAAACGCATTCTCCAACAAAAAAAAAGTAGTATAAAAAAAACTCTCTTGCTTTCCCTTTACCATATCCGAAAAAGAATGAGCGCTCGCCTTAAAGCGATTGACCAGGCCATAAAATGGTAGCAGTCCTTTTGCCAACCCTAACCTTTACAAGAATAAGAGCACATTTTAGGCTTAACAAAGTAATGTTATTTTATTATTCCCTATCGAATCAATTCTGAGAGCTTTCACTCGGAAACCACGTTACAAAATACAACACCGTCTATAATCACGTTTTATGAATGCTATCTCAATTGTCCCATATATTTATGCGGAGAAATCTTTTTGATTTTCTTCATGTATGTTAATAGCAAAGCCGAGTTGAGTTGGCCCATTTCGACTGACCAGACAGCCTGTATGCAGCATATCTCTACCTTACTTTAACTTCTGTATTTAATCAATCAATAAAGAGTTTAAATATTTGAACAAATCTTTTGAATCATAAATCGATGTAATAAATATATTAACACAGTGTTAAATATACACAAACAAACGTTCGCATCTTTAGAGAGATAATAAACATTTTAATGTCCATGATTTGGTTATTACGCCATAATCTATGCGCGAGCGCAAACGATATCATTATTATGTATTTATGTACCACAAGTATTTACGATTCCATCTTTATACAAATAGGTGCAACGTGAGTTTAAAGCAACAATAAAATACTTAAAAACTTTCAATAAAAATAAATTTCAATAAAAATAAATAAACTAAATACAATTATTAGTACCTAACTTAGATTTAAACAAAAAGTTGTTTTAATCTAAGGTACCTAAACGTTTGTCTTACTTGCTTGCATTTGGCAAGCAATAAAAATAAATAAACTAAATACAATTATGAGTACCTAAACGTTTGTCTTACTTGCTTGCATTTGGCAATCCCGACAATCCCGATCTATATTCGAAAAGAAACCGACACAAGGTTAGCTTGACCCAGGAATCAAACCCGGGACACCGAGATCATGGCTGTGATAACTGTGCCAGTTAGCGTCAAAATGATCTGAGCGTTCAAAACCACTAAAAATATCTGAACATTTGACAAAAATCAACCTTACCTTAAGACATTATGGTGCATTTTCATTTGTTGTTTGAGAACAAATGAAAACAAACGATATTTACTCCTAAAAGTATTGTGTTGTGAGTGTTTTTTGACAAATGTTCAGATATTTTTGGTAGGTTTGAATCTGTGGTTGGTTTGAACGCTCAGATCATTTTGGCGCTGCTGTACTTGAACCACTAGACCATCGAGGCGTTTTGTCTGCGAGGTAGTCTGGAGAAAATATCTAATATAAAATAATTCAGTAAATACTAAATATCTCTGGACATTATTCACACAGCGCCATCTAGCCCTAAACTAAGCATTAGCTTGTGCTATGGGTGCCAGAACTGCAAGACAACGGATAAACATTACAAACTTTTTTTTGTAAATACAAACATATTGTACATAGAAACACCCAGACCGATACAAACAGACATGTTCATGCACACAAATGTTTGTACCGAGCGGGGACCGAACCCGCGACCTCTTGTGCAATAGCCGACTTCTCGACCATCAAATTACATCAAATGGGTCGTCAAACAATAAGCAAAACAATCAAAAGTTTTTAAGGCAAAAATATTTTGTCCAACAAAACAAAAAACTTGTCAGCGAATATCACACTTCGTGAAACTTCGGAACGTTCACAAAAGCAATTTTAATGAAAACAGTTTGGGAACTCTATTCGGCCTGGCCACCGCTCGTCAAACTGTACTGGTTTTATTGTGCTTCGTTTTATGATAGGGAGAACTTTGTAAGGTTCTCTCGTAAATTTTTTAAAAACCTTTAAGTCTGAAAACTAGCTACTCACTACTTACACACATATTACACTAGGCTTCTATGTAAGTTTTTTAAACTTACATAACCACATAAATTGATTTAAACTTGTTATTGTTGTAAAACACAATGCAATTTGCAATTAGCCTTCCGCCCGCGGTTTCACCGGCTCTTAATTTATTTTTCCTATGTCACCCGGGGAAAGTGTACCTACCTAGCTTTCCAAAAGTGAAAGAATCATTCAAATCGGTTCAATAGTTTCGGAGCCTATTCAATACAAACAAACAATCAAATCTTTCCTCTTTATAATAATACAAATACAAATACAAAATACAAATAGTTTATTGTGCATAATTTTACAATGTACACACCGATAATAGTTATTTTAACTTAAGTACAGTGTATTTCTTATTTTACTTAACACTTTGCAGCAATATATTATTTAATAACATAATGTAGGTAAGTACAGAAACACAAACCTCTACCCTCCGTACTAGTACAAGACTGTGTTACGGCAAGGTAGTGATAAACGTCCTATGCTTAAGGTACATATTATAAACGCGTACATTTAAGTTTAGCGCGGGTGCACGAGTGCGGCCGAACCGCAACGAAATACCACGACAAGTTTTTAATAAACAAATTTTGCACAGTATATGCAAGGAATGTAGATAAAACAAAATAAACTAAAAACTAAAATTAAGCTATCCTTTTACTGGGCCAATAAGAGCGGGATGTTTATTATGTATATATAATATATATTTTAATAAAATAGATCTATTTTTTCTTTTATTTTTAAATATCGTAAATATTATCATATTATGTTTGTTAGTATATATTATATATATATATCCAAATATAATATCTAAAGTCTTATATTATATTAATCTTATTATTTAAAAAAGAAATAAAAATAAATAAATGTAAATATAATTATATATTTTAAATTTACATTTACATGACTTATGCATTAATATGGAATAGATTTTCAGTCCTTTCATAGTCATAGTCTCTAAAATACTCACTTAGTGTTTTCCTACATAAGGCTTTAGATTTATTTTCTAATACGACTTGTTTGCTGATGAGATTATATAAAAATGGTCCAAGGAAAAAAGAAAAACATTGAGCAAAACTTGTTTTACATAAGGGTACCTTATATACCATACATGACCTCCTATCTGAGTCATTATTTCGGCATAAAGAGTGCTGTTTCAGAATAATGTCTCTAATAAATAATTGTCGAACGGAGAGGGTCTGGAATTCTTTATATAGCTCTGCTGTAGGATACCTAATGTGCTTGAACAGAATTACTTTTAAAATCGCTCTCTGAGCTCTTTCTATCTTTATTAGTGTTGTCTTGTGTGTACCACCCCACGCTGTTATGCCATAGGAAATTAGTGCTTCGCATAAACTATAATACACAATTTTATTTACGTTTTCATTTCCTAGGTGCCTTACCTTTTTGAATACTGGTATTAATTTACGCACACGACCCTTCAAATTGTTTATGTGCTCCTTCCAGTTCAGATTTTCGTCAATAACTATTCCCAAATACTTAATACTAGATGCTCCTGAGAGAGTGATACAGTTACAGTTTGTATCATCTATGCATGTATGTGCTTTAAGCATAAAATTAGATAAATTTTGAACCGATCTAATCGAAAACATGATGTATTTGGTTTTCATCAGATTCAGTGTCAGTAGATTATTATTTAGCAAGTCGTTTATGTGCCTCATACCCGCCTCAGCCTTTGTTTTCACACCATCCCATGTCTTATCAGTAAAAAGCAAAACCGTGTCGTCGGCATATGTGATTATTTTACAGTTCACCAGGGTTGCATTACAGATGTTATTAATATAAACTAGGAATAGTGTTGGGCCAAGCACGGAGCCTTGCGGAACACCATAGTTTATTGGTTGTACTGAGCTTAAGGTGTTACCAACCCTAGTGAACTGAGATCTATCCGACAAATAATCCTTAAACAGATCTAGTGGCAGACCTCGAACACCAATTTCTTCCAATTTGCAGAGCAGCAACGGTATTGAAACAGTGTCGAAGGCCTTAGCCATATCCAGAAAGACACCGAGGCATTTCAGCTTACTATCTAAACTCTTCACCACATGAGAAACTAGGTTACTAATTGCATCAGCTGTAGATTTCTTCTGTCTAAAACCGAATTGGTTTTCAGACAGTAAGTTATTAGATTCTAAATAATGTACAAGACGATAATTGATGACCTTTTCCAGAATTTTGGCAAGTGTGGGCAGCAATGATATAGGGCGATAATTTGAAATATCATGTACATCACCTTGTTTGAAAATTGGAACAACGACTGATTTTTTAAGAGCTTTAGGAAACAGTCCAGAGGAAATACTCAAATTACAAATGTGAGTTATTGGCTTAAGTAACAGACTAGAGAATTTCTTTACGAAGTTTGCTGACAGACCATCCCAGCCCGTAGATGACGTATTTTTTAAAGAGCATATTATCTTTGCAATTTCAGTTTTGTCAGTTTCTAAGAGCACAAAAGAATCCCTTGGACTGTTTCTATATTTATATTGTCTTGTCAAATTTTCCTGTGTTGTGTTTAATTTCTGTAAAACCTGTTTGGCCAGCTTGCTACCCACACCCACAAAATAATTGTTAATGTGACTCAAGGAATCCTCAGGAGTATCCTTCATTTTCAGCAGATTTGATGTGTCGATGGTCTTACAGGACTTATTAAGGGAACAAACTTGTTTGATTGTTGCCCATGTTTTTTTAACATCTTTTTGATTTTTTTGTAGTTCCGAAATATCATGAGCTTTCTTAAGATTATGTAATAGGTTGGTGCAATGATTCCTGTAGCGCTTATATGTTATTTGTAGGTTTATGTCATTGGGATGTTTTTTAGATCTTCGATGCAGTGCATCTCTGAATTTCACACATCGCAGTAGTCCCGGTGTCATCCAGGGTCTGACAATAACTTTCCTGTTTGGTTGTCTAATGTTAAAAGAAGATTTTTTTATAATCCCATTCATTTGAGTAATGAAGGTGTCAGTGGCAATATTTACATCAGTGATCTCATAAAAGCCATTCCAGTCAATTTGTTCTAATAAAAGTGAAGCTTTACAATAATCTATTTTGGTACAGACTAAATTTGCTTTCCTGAGATCATCATTTGGAGTAGGTGATATTTCGACAAACACCGTATTGTGATCTGTGATCGAGGATGAACATACCAAGGTTAGAATTTTGTTGTTGGATTTTACAAATGAATGGTCAAGACATCTATCTTCACGAGTGGGCAGGAGGTGGCTAGGCATCAGTCCATGCATTGCAAGGCTATCCAAGTAGTCATCTGATCTGTGATCGCAATTAGATGTACCGATGTCGATATTAATGTCTCCAATCATAAAGATATTCGTAACTTGTTTAATATTGTGTAATAATGCATCAATAGAATTTTGAAAATTAATTGTAGAAGTAAATGACGGCGACCTATACACGCAAATAAAAGAGTAGTTATTGCCAAATTGCACCACTAAACAATCAGCCTCATCTATCATTGGTTCGTATACAGATACGTCTTGCAAATTTTGCCGAACATACACAACGACCCCACTGTTTTGATTTATATGCCTAGTAGTAGTGTAGTAATTATAATTTTCCATATCTGGGATAAGAACAGAATTTTGAAGCCAACACTCAGTTAGAACAATCACATCATATTCAATTCCACTCCTTGCCAGAAATACTTCGAAATCATGAAAATTCTTATTTATACTTATTTATTTATTTATTTATTTATTTATTTATTTGGCTTCTCAACAATAGGTACACCATTACAACAATTTTAATCATTACAAAACCTTAACTAAGTGCCCTATTACTTATAGAAAAGCACTGCATGTACAAATAAGTGCATACTTACATACTAATACATTAAACAAGTGTTTGATTACCAATAATTGAGATGGAAATGCTATAAGCATTATATTCTCTAAAATCTATCTACTATAAGTAACTTAATTATTAGCACTCAATAACCTCTTTATCCTATTCACAGAAGTAAAGTTTAAGTCAATCTCTGCTTACTTCTAATGTTTTGTGTAATAATTTTAAGTGAGGTATCAGATTCAGTCCTATGTAATTGAAAATCACCCGGATCACCAACTAGTGCTGATTCACCAACGTTGATTTGATCAACGTCAGTGGCAATATCTTTGATGTGACTATCCATGTTTAAAACAGAAATACTTTTGTATTAGGTTTAATTGGGAATCAGTAGTAGAAAAGAATTGGACCATGAAATGACTGTTTATATTAATATATGAGCTTTCAATATTATGTGTGCAATAGAAAATGTTAGTTATAAAATATATAAAAAATACAAAGAATATCCCGCTACTAGGCTTGATTTGACTCAGTTTATAAGAATGGCTAAGATGACTATCATGAAATAAAGTAATTGTTTTCAAAGTAACATATAAGATGAATACAACAAAGACTGGAAAATATTGTGTAGGACAAGGACAGCGATTCCAGCTTACTAGTCATGTAGAACGTAGGGCTTCAACTTGTGCGCATGATTTTACCACAACAGCAGGCTCACCGTCAGATTTACGGATAAGGACATTCCCACGGGAGGTCCAGCAGTACTTGTATATCCCATCCTTCACGAGGACACGAGCAGCTGCTAGGATTTTCTTATTAAATGGAGTCAACGCTTCAGATACATAAACAGGCAATATTTCTCCGTTCAGTCCAAGGTGGTGGGAGTTCAGTTTTGTATTCTTGTTTTCTCTATTGAAGTCTTTTGCAGCTTTAATAAGTACTTCCTTTTCCTTATGATCTTTAAACTCAATGGTTATTGGTGAGTTATTCTTCCCTTTCCTATAACACTGTAAGACGTCGGGTAGAGGAGATACTTTTATGGCTGTATATAGAGAGCCCAACACTTCTTGCAAGTTCTCCTTGTCCTGTCTGGGAACATTTCTAATTTCTACTCTGTTCTTATAACGATCCTTTTGTAGGTCATTTATCTGAGTTTCAAGCTCATCAATACGTGCCAAGGCAACAACGTGCTCATTTTCAAGAGTGTTTAGTTTCTCGCTTACTTCCTTAAAATTCGCAGCATTTGTTTGCAATAACTCCAGTATCTGTGCATTAGACTTAGTGTTGCCCAAATGCAAGAACAAGACGAGACTTAGCCAGTCTTGGTCTTGGTCTTGCGCCAATACACCTGGTCTTGGTCTTGGTCTTGGTCTTGCGCCAATACACCTGGTCTTGGTCTTGGTCTTGGTCTTGCGCTCCCAGTCTTGGTCTTGGTCTTGGTCTTGCAGCAAGAGTCTTGCAAGTCTTGCAAGTCTTGCAATTACCTATTAGTCTATTACTATTTATTAAAGTTTACTTTAAATCTTAGAAAAACGTATTAGAATTGGAACATTGTGAGCTTGAATTAACATAGCCATAGTAAAGATCAAGCAGATTAATAAATAACTGAAGATTTGATAAGAAATTCGAAAAATCAACTGACCTATAACTATGTCGTTTTCCATGGAAGTAACTGTTTCTTAATAAACACGTGCGCGTGTATCATAACCATGTACTTCCGAAAAGCGGCAAATTTCTTAGAGAAGTAAGTACAAAACCTTTGATGCCGCATTATCAAAGTGCCGATGGTTAAAACATAACTATGCATGCACTCAGTTTGATTTAATAGATATTTTTTTATTCGCTATGTTTATGGTATTAGTCGTAATGCGCATAGGTCCAGTTTTTCATATTCTTTGATACAGTTTTTTGCGTCTCATAGAATTCCTAAGCGTACCTACCTATACACCGAACTGTTACACCTAACTACTCAGTGAAATAGCGCTAAGTCCTAGCTGCAAGACGCAAGAGTCTTGCAGGCTATGTCTTGTTCTTGCTCAAGTCTTGCACGGTGAGTCTTGGTCTTGGTCTTGCTAAAAATACGCGGTCTTGTTCTTGGTCTTGGTCTTGCAAAAACGCAAGAACAAGACCAAGACTGCAAGACCAAGACTGAATTTGGGCAACACTAATTAGACTGAAGAATCAAAGTATTTTGTTGCTTCATTTCTTGGATTTCAGCATTAAGTACGTCTTTAAAAGACTGCGTAAGGGATTCCTTAAGGTCATTTATTTCATCTAGGTCAGGATTTTTCCGCTTTCTAATGTTCACATTCCTTATTATTACTTCGTTGTCATGCAATTGAGAGTGAAGATTTGGTTGTGAGGAATACATAGATGACTGACCAGATTCAGGTGTGCCGGGCATTATCGCAAACTTTTGCGTATACTAGGTGTATGAATGATACAGCAGTACTTGCCTTGCCGTTACGACGTGTTTCTCTCCTAGATGTCACCACCGCCGCGCGAAATGACCGGTCTCACGCTTTACTTTGGGCGTAAGTAGCAATAGCGCACGCCAATTGAATTTAGTTACTAATACGTTAATCAAAGAGTGTAATTCAGAAAAAACTGATATTATTATTTTTAAGAAAAAGATGTACGCGTCTACTGTGTTTGACTGTTCGGACGACTATCTATTAGTATGATAAAGATTAAAGTCTAGTAGACTACGAATATTTCAGGCAATTAATTAACCCCCTAGAATAGGACCATTTAAAATTAACCACTTCTAATTATAATTTATAACTAAGCTGTCTCGTATTATCACTTCCATTAAAAGCCTTACTTTAATACCTTTGAATTTCTGTAGAGGCGAGTTGTAAAGGGCATATTAAGGTCGCGTGACCTTTATTAAGTTTGAGGTCTGCAGGGATCTTGTTGTCAAATTATATCCTGTTTAATTCCTGCCTGGGATCTGGTTGAAGTTTGAAGGTCTAACACTCAGTTGCAGAAACGTCCATTAAAGTTAATGTGTCATTAAAGCTATTGCTGTCACTTTTTATTTCATGACAACGAAAAGTGACAGCATTAGATTTAATGAAGCATTAACTTTAGTGGAGCTTTCTGCAACAGGGTGTGAGTAGTTTGACCGCCTCCCTATATCAGTGGCTAAGCCGCCCGGTATAAAAACACGGAGGTCGTGGGTTCGATTCCCGCCTTGGGTCTGATGGTGGTAGGGCTTTTAATTTCTGTAGAGTAGATGTTTTAGAGTCCGACTGGCTAGCTACCACCCCCACAGGTGAAATCTGTCGCCATAACAGCTCTGGCTGTGTTCCAGCAATATTAATGTGGGAGCCAGTACACTTGAAATCAGGATCGAAGATCAGATGAGCCTACAGTCTGGCAGCACATTGAGGAACGAATGCGAGTAGCATCTATTTGAATACGGAACCATTTTCCCTCTTGTTTTTATCATCCTTTCTCGGTTTTTAATATCGTCGCGGTTTCAACGAACAAAGCAGCATTGTCTTTGTCAGGGGTTTGGATGTCAACGCGGACAGACAATACTACTGTCAATTTGTCTGTACTATGCCGTTTGTGCTGGATTTCAGGATTAGATTTAATGAGATCCTTGGTGCGTTGAAACAAATATTAATAACTAGCCTTCCGCCCGCGGTTTCACCCGCGCGTAATCTCTTTTTTAAAATGTCCCCCCTTCCCCTCACATTTCCGGGATCAAAAGTACACTATGTTCACCGGGGATAGTGTAGCTTTCCAACGGTGAAAGAATTATTCAAATCGGTTCAGAATTTTCAAAATTGTTATTCCCGCGGGAATGAGACGTTTCCCGTAGGAATTTTATAGCCTATGTCCTATTCCGGGTTATAAACTATACGTGTGCCAAATTTCATCTAAATCCGTTTAGCCGTTTAGGCGTGATTGAGGAACAAACATCCAAACATCCAGACTTAACAAACATCCAAACATCCAGACTTTCGCATTTATAATATTAAGTAAGTTATGATAAGATAATGTCCTCCTAGTCGAGTTTTCGGCTACGGCTGCCAATCTTTTACGATGACCAAACTACGCAGGATAAACAATACATATTATAGTGCACAAGTGAGTGCGCAAGCATAGGTGCACTGTCTATTCCCTCACTCTCAAAACATTTATTAATAAAACAAAGTTAAGTACCTAATTATTTTTGCATGATAAATACTAATATGGTTGATGTATTTCAGATACATTCGAACGATTCTAAAGCATAGCCGGTGTGCCTGTCATACGAGTATAATATACTGAACATAATATGTCGCCTTTTCATGGTGTCAGTAATAAATCATTCTATTCAACTTTATCAAAGCGAATGGAGGATTTAGGGAAGTGTTACTATAGTGATGTTTAACAGTCGATAGTATAGTTTTCGATGTCGATAAATACACGATTATTATGAAAAATATAACACAAATAAGGTCGTAGGTTCGTTTCTCAAAAGAACAAAGAGTTTTTTTGGAATTAGAAAACCACGGCTCGTAATGCTGTTACCATAAATATTTAAGCTATCTGATTAGAATTTAGATACCATCGAATTTTACAGTAAGCAAAACCACCTTTGCCTGTACGAGTTAAGTGTCGTTACTACAAACTGAAATTAAGAGCCATCTAATCACAAATCAAATACATAGTATTTGAATGAATGACCATTAAACTATTGAAATAACATGACGTCCAGGAATCCATTTCAGAGTCCACAAAGGGACGAAATCCCATTGATTACAGATACCGCTAAAACGAGACCATAGATTTATAATTCAACAGAAGGGTCATCATATTATTATTATTAAACTTCGATTTTGCGCTTCTATTTTTTTAAATGAAAGGTAAAAGTAAACAAGCATGTGTAAGTTGTGACACCTTTTTTTTTGAAAGAAATATGTTAAAGCACCATAACCGCAGGCCAGCCAGACCTGCGGCAGTGTGTGGGACTTGGGACTAAAGCGTCCCACTACCCACTAAACTCCCCCGATTTCCACTTTTCCACCGAATGGGGCGAGCTGGTTACAGCCATGTGGTTATTAACCAGTTCACCATGTGTTCCTATACGACATGACTACACTCCTGCGCTTCCATATTTCATTTTTATCTGAACATTTCTAAACATTCTTCATCTATGTCTACTAGAAGCCCATTCATAGATTCGGAAAAACCGACTCAGTTCATTAGATCCGACGCTCTTTGAACACTAATGAATGGCGCTTTCTATCAATTCGATGGACTATGTTAATGCGTGCACGGTAGTGTGCTGAGCCAAGATCTTAAGTTGTGAATCGTTATAAAATTTAGAGAAGTTTATCAAATAAATTTTTTTGATACCACCGTTTCTGTGTTCCTATTAAAGTAATTAATGTATGAATGTGGTCTTTTATTCCTTAGTAAGTTAATTGTTTCAAATATATAGTTTAAGTTTTACTTCATTACAACCATTTAAGTTAAATTGGACTGCCTACGTGACAAAGAGGATAGAGGATCTAATTTTGAAAGCAACAGTCACGCTAAGGTTCCTAGGTATACATTGCAATTTTTATACATTATAATTTCCATCCATAAAATGCGTTTGTAGTGCAGATAGATGCTTGCAATACCATCACTGACACGTCGCCAACCTTGCAATTTGGGGGAAAAATATACATAATGTTGGATAAAAAAAATTCTTCACGCTGTCACCACCAATAAACTTCCAAATCTCCAAATTTTAACGTCTTCAATGTCGATTAGTATCAATTAGCAAACGGCAACACCACTTTAAGTCAAAAATCTCTTTTAAGAACGTGACTTAAAAAATAAGAATCGCCTATTCATAGATTCCTATTCCTAAAATGAACCCACGTCATTAAGACACGGCCGCTTTGAACACTAATGAAAGCACTATCGATCCCCTTGTCTATGGGATAAGATGCACGGTAGTGTTTTCAGCCAAGTTTTAATCAATAATTTTAATTACGTTAGTAACTATTTAATAATCTGTGATTTTATGCAGGAGAACAAAAAAGCAAATATTTAAAAGATATTCGCTCTCCGTATATATTTTTACTGACAAGCTTACGTGACAAAATATCAATTGTCACATGATCAACTGTCCTATTTTTATACAATCATAGCGGTCGCCGCCGCGGTTTCACCCGCGCGTAGTTTCTATTGTCAATAATCCCCCTCTTCCTCCCACATTTCCGGGATCAAAAGTACCCATGTCACCCGGGGATAGAATAGCTTTCCAACAGTGAAAGATTTTCCAAATCGGTTTAGTAGTTCCGGAGCCTATTCAATAACAACAAAGAAACAAATCTTTCGTCTTTATAATATTAGTATAGCATTGAAATACAAGATCATGTCAAAATTAATCCTACTTCCTATGTACTAATATTATAAATGCGAAATTCTGGATGTTTGGATGTTTGGATGTTTGGATGTTTGGATGTTTGGATGTTTAGATGTTTGGATGTTTGGATGTTTGTTCCTCAATCACGCCTAAACGGCTGAACGGATTTAGATGAAATTTGGCACACGTGTAGTTTATAACCCGGATTAGGTCATAGGCTATATAATTCCTAAGGGAAACGTCTCATTCCCGCGGGAATAACAATTTTGAAACTACTGAACCGATTTGAATAATTCTTTCACTGTTGAAAAGCTACACTATCTCCGGTGAACATAAGATACTTTTGATCCCGGAAATGTGGGGGGAAGGGGGAATATTTGAAAGATTACGCGCTGGTAAAAACCGCGGGCGGAAAGCTAGTATCAAATAAATCAAGGCATAGCAAATAGGAAAACACAATGAATGAATCGCGTAGACATTTTCAACTTTCATAAATTAGATTATGACATCTGAAACAGGATAATACCAAAGAAAATACGACAAATTGGATTTTTCTCAGGTTCGCGAAATTCTTCAAGCAATATTGAGACTGGAAATATCCAGTGCAATAAGCAAAAATAAATTGACATGTCTTTTTGAATTACTCTCTCTGGAGAGTAGGGTAGCGGTTTTCTTTAGGTTAAGTTGAAGTGACATTTCTCTATTTAGGGAAGCGTGATTCTCCTTTAAGGACAGAGTGTAATATGGGACTCCGAAAGCTCCAGTGATGGTGGTTTCTCATGGAGGTTTTTTTGTTTTATGTTAGAGGCGGCAAACGAGCCAGCAGGTCGCCTGATGGTAAGCAATCACCGTCGCCCATGGACATCTGCAACATCAGAGGGATCGCTGATGCGTTGCCGGCCTTTTAAGACGAGGTGTGGGCCTCCGGCACTCTCACAAACTAGACGAAACACAAATAGTACCTAGTCACTATTATTTCACGCTGGTGTTATGTGAGAGGCTGGTACTTCCCCGGACGAGCCGGCCCATTCGTACTGTAAAACAGCATGGCCCTGCCACTACTAAAGTAAGACAAAGTCGTCATAATTTATTTATTTGGCAGATAACTTACATTTTGTCTCTTTTATCCATTTAAAACGCCATTTTGTTATCAGACAGATAAAATTACTACAAACTTAAATGTCTTTCTATTTTGGGAATTAGAGGTAGTAAAAAGGTCACAAGAGATTTTGCACTCTCCCTCCCCCACACACTTTGCAAATTGTAACACATTGTTCTGTGCACTTACAACTGGCGAAGAGTGTCGAGTTCGCTCACAGATTAAGGCTCTGTGTATAGAAGCCCTGTGTAAAGAAACAGTGTGCTACCTGTGTGTGTTATTTGGTAGTCATTAAATATAAAAAAAAAACTTTTAACAGATGAACTCGCGATATATTTCTTAATTTTTTCGACCACTTTTCAGTCGTGATCACGGAATGACTCAGGTGTTTTGCGTCAAAAAGTTGTTAAAATTGTTTTATCTACCGCCACATTTATAAATATTTTAGACTAGCCTTCCGCCCGCAGTTTCACCCGCGGTAATATCTTTTTTCAAATAATATCCCCCCCTTTCCCTTTTCTATACCAATTGTAAAAAGAGGAAACATTTGATTGTTTGTTTGTTTTTATTGAATAGATTCCGAAACTACTGAACGGATTTGACATTATTCCCGGGTGATTCAGGGTACTTCTGATCCCGGAAATGTGGGGGGAAGAGGGGATAATTGACAAAAGAAATTGCGCGCGGGTAAAAGCGCGGAGGCCACCGCTAGTTAATTATAATGGGGACATTACAATATTCTAATTTAATTAAAAACGTGCCAAATGCTGCAGGAATACCTCCAAAGTTCCAACCACGTAGCCACCATAATATTCATATCTTAATGACAATTACCTTAAACGTTTAACACCTTCCCATATTTTATACCCACTGAAATTACGAAACTGGCTTATTGCTACGGAAATGATGTAATTATGGAGGTCCATAAATTTGATTGCGTGACCTTAATAAACGTAAAATGAGATGCTGCCCTTAACTGTGAATCACAGACGTACGAGTTGAATATTTGTTATATAATAATCCGGTTAAATACTGTGGGATTAAACTTTGGATTTTAATTTTAAAATTATGCGTCTAATCCTTAAACCATTTAGTTCAATTTCTTATCTAAGGTAATAAGAAAGTCTTTTATATTTGACGAGCCATTTGGTGTAATGGTCGAGTCGGTTATTGCACCAGAGGTCGCAGGTTCGATCCCCGCATGGTACAAACATTTGTGTGCATGAACATTTCTGTTTGTACCGGTCTTGGTGATTCTATGTATAATAATTGTATGTATTTACAAATAAAAAGTAAATAAGTAATGTTTATCCGTTGTCTGGCATCCATAGCACAGCTAATGCTTAGTTTGGGGCTAGATGGCGCTGTGTGAATAATGTCCAGAGATATTTATTATTTATTTTGCCACCATAACTGCAGGCTAGTGAGACCTGATCAATCGCCACAAGGCTAGAACCAGCTCGTCTCAATCGGGTGGAAAGGGGAAACCAGGGGAGTTTAGTGGGTAGTGGGACTTTGGTCTGGACTCCCACACACGGCCGCAGGTTTAGCTAGTCTGCGGTTATGGTGGGCGGTGGCTAAACGTATTCTCCTCTGAAAAAAAAGGATTGTTCCCACTATCAACTTCCGTACTCCAGAGTCCAGATTGCGCTTGAAAATCTATAGTTAATATTGTAAAGAGAAAAGATTTTATTGTTTTATTGTATTGAATAGGCTCCGAAACTACAGAAACGATTTGAAAAACTCTTTCACAGTTGAAAAGCTACTCTACCTCCGGGTGACAAAGGATATTTATCCCGGAAATGTGAGGGGAAGGGGGATATAAAAGAAATTATGCGTGGGTACAACGGCGGTGTATAGATAAAAATCTTAACAAAGAAACTGTGTCAGTAATTTCTAACTACGTAACGACAGCCTAAGATCTCATCATAATCTTGAACAGTACTTAAAAGGTTTTAATGACAAGACGTTTCGTGCTTACGAATAAATTATTATAAATTTGACTCTCGTCATTTGTAATTTATCGATTTAAGTGTTTCATACTAGCCTTCCACCCCAGGCTTCACCTGCACAGAATTTAAGACGTTTTCCCGCAGGAACTTTTAATGTTTATTTTTTTGCGAGATAAATTTCGTTTCTTTTAAAGCCTATATTTTTTAAAGCCTATAGCCTTAAATAGTTTTTTATTATTTTGGAAAGTGCTTTAATTGAATACATTTACAACTCATGCTATTATTTCGTATACAATCATTGAGTGTTAATGGTACCATTATTGCGTAATGGGACATAACTTAGGCCCTTCATGGCATTTTGAGGACGTATTAAGTGCTATCAAATAGATATTTTAAAACCTTCTAAAGTGGAGAAGTTCTCAAGCACCATATCCTGTACGTACGTGTTTTTATCGTATTATGCTAACATGATTTTTTATTCAATAAGGGAACCATTTATTTGTTAAGATTTATCTTTCGTTAATATTTAGCGGTGAAAAGTGAGTACATTCATTCACACTTAGACAGTACTACTTACTTAAAAAATATTCTGTGGCTGACGATAATGCCCAAAACATTTTGTTGAAAAGATTTGGAACGTCGATAAAATGTCTTTCTTAGCGTTTCCATTTCGTAAATAAATTCGCCATAACGGATCTCGAAACTCAGTCGGATTCTTCATTTTATTGCATCAGTTAAAATAAATTCGTTTTACAGGGTGGTCTTAATAACACAGTTTTGTATACGAGAATACGACTTTGTATGTACATAATCCATAATCTAATTAAACTTTGTACAAAAATCAAAAATCCTATATGGCTAGTTATGGAAATAATACTAATACTTAATTTAAAAAAATCTAAAATGTCATTATTTTCATTGCCCGCTGCCCAAAACTGATAAAACGAGAGAAATAGAGCCTTTTTGCATTATTCACATGTCTCTCTCTTTCTAGACCTGTATTATTTGCTTTTTCCAGGAAAAAACATTATGGGCCAGTTGATTGGCACATGGAAGCCGTTTAGAGGGAGCCGTTCAGGTGTTTAGAGGGTAGTGGGAACTGGGAAGTTTAGCCCCGAGTCTCATAAACGGCTGAAAGTCTCGCTAGCTAGCGGTTATGGTTATTAAACGCATTTTTTTCGCAAAATTCCGGTCGTGGGTTCGATTCCCGCCTAGGGTCTGGTTGGTTGTAGGACTTTTTCAAAATCCAACTGGCTAGCTACCAACCCCACAGGTGAAATCTGCCGCCATAACAGCGCTGGCTGTGTTCTGGCGGAGCCAGTACACATGAAATCAAAAGCTCGTAGATCAGATGATCCTACAGTCTAGCAGCACATTGAACGACGCTTTTTGGTGAAGTGTCCGTCAATGGAATAGACCGCAGTAGCCACTTACCATCAGGTGGGCTGCAAGTCTGTCTGCCAACTAAAGTAGCATAAAAAATATTCTTCTAAAAAAATAATGTAAAATCTAAAGCCATCCCGTATAGCATTATCAGATAATGCTATAAACACTGGGCAAAGCGGGTTATCGCCGCAACACTAAAGGCGCGGTAAAACCCGTGTAATGCCACTTTTCGCCATTTTCAGTTTGTTTTCGCGATCTTTAAATCTCTAACTACGAAAACTCGAAATAGGTTAAGACAAATAGATTTTTTAAATTATAATATTAATTATTTTTTGTTACGGTGGGTGTCCACCACTGTTGTTCGTTAATAAGATACTAATTGCTTTCCACTACTAAGAATACGACTTTATCCGGCGGGAAAATATTTTTTCGGGACGCTGCTTTTTAGCCCATGTCACTCTTCAACTACTCAAATATCCCCATACCAAAATTACGTCGACAGCAAGACAGACAAACAAAAATTTATTTTCGTTTATCCGTCGTCTTATGCTTTAGATAGCGCTTCGAGCAAATTGTCCTTTACCTAGAATGTGTAGGCATTAATAATTAAATATAAATAAAATTATATTTCTAATTTTAAAAGACTTCATTCATAACATTTTGCAACACTTTTTCTAACAAAAAAAAAAAAAACATTGACAAAAAAAAATCTTGCCGGGCACCGTAGTATCTCGATATGAAAAGGGTCATTTAAAGGGGCCTTAAATGCGAAATGAGTGGCGATTCTATCGAAACTCTCGAGACTAACCCGACACTTGGAATCGCGATTTGCTGGCGTCAACATTTTAAGTATTCGTACCACGGAAATGACAGAGTTAGATCTTTATTGGAGTAGAGGTATTAAATGAGGATACCTAATTCCGTATGCATATTCCTTCTGAATACCTACATAGAAAGAGCCCTTTTTTTATACTGGGAGAACGCGTTTACACATTACCTATAGAATATAAAATCTACCCACGCATTTTGAAAACATAATTTTAAAGAATTACAGTATTATTGATTAGCAAGAAGTATTTTGTTGCTAATATGAGTAAAAAAAAAAACGACTGACTCGAAACATTTTGTGTAAAACAAACGAATTACTGTTTTTTAAGTTTTTTTTTTTTTAATTAAGCAATTATAGGTAACAGACATAACTTTTAAATGTTAGATATTAATTAGACGAGCCATTTGGTGTAATGGTCGAGAAGTCGGCTATTACACCAGAGGTCGCGGGTTCGATCCCCACACGGTACAAACATTTGTTGTGTGCATGAACATGTCTGTTTGTATCGGTCTGGGTGTTTCTATGTATAATATGTATGTATTTACGAAAAAAAAGTATATAAGTAATGATTATCCGTTGTCTGGCACCCATAGCACAAGCTAATGCTTAGTTTGGGGCTAGATGGCGCTGTGTGCATAATGTCCAGAGATTTATTTATAATTAATTAATTTTCCGAATATGTAAAATCTATATTTCATTTCTCAAAGCGTGTTTGCCCCGTTCTAGTCAGTCTAGGTACCATCCAGGATTTGAGAAGCCTAGTAATTACATTAGAGCCACTGACATCCAAAACCCTTAACAGGGGAACCACCAATCATGGCTACACAGCCAGTTGATTGTGCGGGTGTCCTCACAATGTTTTCCGTCACCGCTGAGTTTTTTTTTTATACTAACTCAGTTGGCAGACAGGCTCGCAGCCCACCTGATGGTAAGCGGCCATTGCGGCCTATTCCATTGAGGGACGCTTCAACTAGAAGCGTCGCTCAATGTGCTGCCAGACTGTAGACTCATCTGATCTTCGAGCCTCTGATTTCAAGTGTACTGGCTCCCACATTAATTTTGCCGGAACACAGCCAGAGCTGTTATGGCGGCAGATTTCACCTGTGGTGTGTGTGGGGGTTGTAGCTAGCCAGTCGGACTCTGAAAAAGCCCTACCACCAACCAGACCCAAGGTGGGAATCGAACCCACGACCTCCATGATTTTATACCCGAGCGGCGTAGCCACTGTTCCACGGAGGCGGTCAAAAGCTAGAGCTAGTGGTAAATACAGTTAGAGTTTAGACAAATAATTGGTTCACTCGATTAAGACATCACTATGGTCACCACCGCGTACGGTGACCCTCACTAGTCGGAGAGATTGACAGATAGATTTACCGCGCTTTTTAATACTATAATGCCGAATATTGTTAAAGCTTAATAAATTGTAATTATCAAGAGAAATGTATTTATTACTAGCAATACGCACAAAGAATAAAACATTGGTGCGCCCCGGGGTAGATTCGAACCAACGACCTCACGACTGTGAAGTCACGTTTCTCTATACCTCGAACTACAGTTATGTGCAATGGAACAATCTCACTGCAGCAGTATTTTCTGACGGTTACGACTAAAGACTTTTAAGAAACGAGCGTACTCTCTCTTTAAAGGCTGGCAACGCATCAACGATCCCTCTGGTGCTGCAGATGTCCATGGGCGGCGGTGATTGCTTACCATATCAGGCGACCCGCTGGCTCGTTTGCCATCTCTGGCATAAAAAAAAAATCTACTCGTTTACCACACCACAATGAACTAACATTGTATTATTCTCAATGACGTTTAATATACAACTAGACTCCCATTCACGCTTAAATATTGTCCATTGCAAAAGTCTGCCCTCGCAACTATTGGGCAGAGTTTCCGTTTAGTTGTATACAATTGACATTAAACACTAACTGCCACGAGATAAGGTGTTAATTTGAACGAATGTGTTAAATTGTCATCTTTGTCAACGCCGCTCGGACGTTTTTTGAGGAATTTTTCTTAGAGATTTTTTTTTTTTTTTAATAAATATCTCTGGACATTAATCACACAGCGCCATCTAGCCCCAAACTAAGCATTAGCTTGTGCTATGGGTGCCAGACAACGGATAAACATTACTTATATACTTTTTTTTTGTAAATACATACATATTATACATAGAAACACCCAGACCGATACAAACAGACATGTTCATGCACACAAATGTTTGTACCGTGCGGGGATCGAACCCGCGACCTCTGGTGTAATAGCCGACTTCTCGACCATTACACCAAATGGCTCGTCAAAATCAAGATTGGGTGTCTAGTTGTATATTGAACGTCATTGATTATTCTATTTAATGCTTCAGAGCCAAAATAATTCTTATACGCAATTAATATTATTTAATTTTGACGTTACAAATATACATTTCTATTGGAGTTATCTTAACATACTCATTTGTTATTTAACTCTTTGTCTGTAGGCAATAGATTGAGCTTATGAATCATTTCATCCTTATAAATAGAAGACAAGACTATTAAAACAGGATTTATTGTTCACACGCCATTGAAATGAGTCTAATTAAAATAATATCTCATCAAATTATTTCAAGAGTATCCATCTCGTTTGCAATATCTTTCCGTCAATTCATACTAATATTAATAAAGCAAAAATAATACCTCAATCTGTCTGACTGTTACGCTTTCAAACCTAAACTACTAAAACGAGTTTATATTAGAGTTGCTTATCGATAGTTTACTTATCGCTTTACTATCGGTAGTTTATCGATAGGTGAAATCGTTTCAATGGTGTAACCAATAGTTCAATACTATCGATAGTATCGATACTATCGAAGACCAGCATACTATAGTGAGGCAATACTATGTAGTTTTACAAACTATCAATAGTATTATAATACTATTGATAGTTGATATTATCAAGTAGATTTAGTGCATAATTTGGTAAAATAAGTATCCTGGTAATTCAAAACGCTGCCTAAAATACGTTTTCATTGCAGCCAAAGTCGCGGGAAAAAGTTAGTATCATATATTTTGAGAAACCTTTTCGTGACTGCAAGCGACCCGTGAGGGACAAAGCACGAACCGTAGTCTGTCAAAATATGCCGTCATTAACTCCCGCCTGGTTTAGATTCTCGCAAACAACGGCATATTGACTCGACTAGGGATGTACACTGAGCCTCTGATCAATCTTAGCAAATCTGTCAAAAAGTCTCACTTGAAATAGAACCTATGCGATGAAAGCTAAGCTGAAAATAGGTTGCAGGAATTTGACAGATTTGGCACCGCAGTACCAGATATTTTCCCGTGAAATAGAAGTGTGTCAAGCACTTCTGTGTTTTGGGAAAAGGGCACTGAAGCTAGTAAAATTACTGGGTATATGAGATCTAATAATTGTCGTCTCGGTGTAGCGGTCGCACGGTAGTGCCAGACAGTAACTGCTTAGTTACTGTTTGGCACAGAACTGTCTAAGGGCAGACGTGGCGTTTACCATTAGGTGTACGATCTGCTCGTCTTGTTACACATTGCATGCAATAAAAAAGATAATAGGGAACATGCACTATTTTTATTTTTGTCTTCATTTTAAAGAATTCCATGTAGAATAAACCACAGTTAAATTAAAAAATTAATACATTGTAATTTATCGGAAAAAATGCGGTTTTAAATTGACCGTTTAAATTTTCGCGCGAAAACGGACCTATGGTTCCGATGACATGAATGACGTCACTCAAGTCTTGTCACTGCCTCACTAGTCGAGTGGTCGTACTTCACTGTACTTGTTCGTCGCTGGCTTTCATACTTTTGCATATTTTTTCGAGTTTAGAAATATTTTTTTGTAAAAAATTTAAAATGGACTATCTATCAACATCAGGTGATCATAACAATACCACTAATATTCCGAAAAAAACCGTGTTTTATGCCAATGTGGACATTGGCATAAAACACGAGTCAACACGGTCAACACACATCTATTTCAACAAAGTTTCCAAATTAATTGTTTTTGACAGGACCTTCTGACCCAAAACTGAGAAAAAAGTGGTTTCAAGCTGCGAAAATACAAAGTTTAACAACTATGATTTATACATACCGTAGTAATTTAGTCCCTTTCATTTCTACCCTTGAAAACTCTGCACTTTCGACAAATAAAGTTAGAACCATGTCAACACTAACTCTTGGTAAATTCCTGGAGTCTGCTTTGATGAACCCAACTTCCATATTTATTACAAAAACGCAATTAATATTCCGATAAAATAATATTTACTTTTTCAACCATATAGACCGACAAACTTATGTGTTCCGGTGGCCAAAATTGGAAGTACGTGAAATGCAATGCAAAAGCGATATTTATTGACAGTTCTATACTGACAATAGCGACGCCGCCATCAGAACAAATAAGTTTGTCGGTCTAACGTCAAATAAGTTGATTGCTGTTTTAAAATACGTTTCGTTTCAGTTATTTTTAATTCGTAATTACAGTTAAAAAACAACATTATGTAAAATAAAAATGTTGCAGTGACCTTTCTTTTATATTATTTTAACATTTTAGTCATAAAATTTTCATAATTATTATATATGCATCTTCCCTATTGCAAAGGTTGAATAGAGTCTCAGTATACGTTTATTCAAAATTATCTTCATTAGAAACTGTTTCGTTACTCTTTGTTTTATTTATACTCGTTCCACTGGCCTCGACGTTGACATGTCACTAGAAATAGACAATTACGAACGCGATCCTGCATCGCGCTTACAAAGTAACTGTGTGCGCTAGCATATTAACAACACTCCAAGACATTGGAGCATGGCCCTGAAAATATATTATCATTCTTATCATATTCCATTCATCGTAAGATTGTCTTGTGGTATAAGTACCAGATCATGATTTCAGGAACTTAAGTTCACTAGATGGGACAGAAAGAAATTATTTCAGATTTTTCGTACACAACTCGGGTTTGTTCACCAATCCGCATTTGGCAAGCGTGGTTACGTGGATTTCACGAGTGTGCATTTTTCAACTAGTGTGGTATACAATCTGTGATTATACCTCAGACAGGCGGCTTTCTTTGAAGTGGTTTTATGTTACTAACAACTGTATTCGGCTTTGTAGTACACAAGTATCACTTGATGGTATTATTCAAACAGAGCTATTTCTTTTATTATTTACTAATGACAGTATAAAAAGTGATGGATCAAAATATTATCGATAGTATCAATAACATATAACAGTGTTGTAATAGTGACCTGATGTGTTAAACCCTTTCTTCCGCGAATGTCGAGTGTACGCACATCCCTAGTTCGCAGTTGAAACCTCGTATTGAGTCATTAAACGGCGCGCCGTCAGCGAATCGGAACAGGGCAATTATTAATCTGTCAACAGGAGACAATTGCGGAGTGTGACGAAGCGTCCGTCAATAGACACGGCTTAGAATTATTAGACTAACTTATAGACTTAAGCATATTCATAGGCCTAGCTGACATGATTTAATTTTGGTTCGACAGGAAAGCTCTATTCCCCATCTTTGGCTACGAACTTACGGTGCGGTTTTTATCGCGCCAGCAGCGATTGCGATCTCGCAGCCTTTGCAGAATGTTGATTTATATGAAAAAAGTAAGAGCAGTTTTCACGACGCGATTCCCGCTCGCAACCGCGGCGGGTAGCGCCCGCGCGCTTTGCGATCTCTTGGCAGGCTACCGGCGCGGGCGGGAGGTACAGAAATCCGACGCAATTTTGCACTAGTGATATAATATGACAGCATGACGTATCAAAAGACAATTTATCGTGAACGGTGTGTAACCGCACGACAACCACGGTAACTGCCGAATCGCACAGATCACCGATCTCGTGAGTTTTGAAATAAAACCGCAAGAAACCGCGGCACGGTAGGCTGAAAACGGCCGGTAATGGTCTTAGCATGTTAAAAAAAAAGTTTTTTCTTTTTGAAATTTCAAACATAGATTTGGATTCATCTATCGATTATAAGAAAGTATTTTTAGTACCATCTTTCTGATAACTTAATATTTTCGGCGTTATTAATTTCCAAAGTTTTTTTTGTATGGAGCAAAACAAAAAAAAGTGAAAATCTCGAAATTTACAAATTCATTCAAAGAATCGCCTTTACGTATGCATAGTACATATTTTTGTCCTATTTTAGTGCCTATTCCCGGACTGCGATTTTCTGGCTACTTCCCATTTGGTAAACTTCCCATTTGGTAAACCTCAATCAGTGCCTTCTCAAAAGTTGCGTTTGGTAAACATTTATTTACTACATACGTTTTTCATACATTTAGTCCCATCTGGTAAACTATCGAAATGGGACTAAATGTATGAAGTAAATAAAATGTTTACCAAACGCAACTTTTGAGTAGGCACTGATTGAGGTTTACCAAATGGGAAGTTTACCAAATGGGAAGTAGCCGATTTTCTGCGTTTCGGGCGCAATTTCAACTTTTGTTCTCTATTCCACACCACCCTAGAGGTTAAGAACTAGGCGCGTTTTTTTTTTGTAGTGGTGTCCCCTTTTGGCCTAATCCACTAAGAGACCATTTATTCATTACATAAGGTGATGTTAGTCCACCCCCCCCCCTTACCAATGAGAAAAAAATTATAACTTTTAATTTTACGTAATAAATAAATGACCCCAAGGACCTAATAAATTAAAATAAAATTACAATTACTGCTAGTCACAATTTTAATTCAATCACTGTCAAAGGTATCTACATTAACGAATGCAAAATTTTCGGTTTCGTCGTCATCAAATGTTTCTGCCTGTTCAATAATTAATAAACTTTGTGCTTCTCCTGACAAAATCTTATGTTTTCTGCGAAGTTTGTGGCGTTTCGTCGAAATAAGTGGATCTGAGCTGGTCAATAAATTATTTAAAATATCCTGATTTGTAGCATTTCTGCTGCATTTCCTGGAATGGTGTTGGCGATACCTACGATTACCTATGATTTTTGCTTGTAACCATTCGATATTTGTAGTTTTAAAAACATCTTCTTTTCTATGAGCGCGTTGCCACCTTCTATTTAAATTAGACAGTTAGACAAAAGTTTACACAAAACGATTATAAGGTCTTTTCTTGTTCATCACTTATTTCAACTAAAATTTTGGACCTTATCGCACTGTAGATGCTATCACTATTTTTAATACTACCACTGCCACTATTTTTTAAAGTAACGAAGAGATCAAGATTTGTCACTAAATCACGAAACATTTTCACAAACACACACTTCACAACACGAATAAATGATTAAAATAGTAGTATAAAAAAAATTAAATAATAAAATCTTTAATAAAAAACTTAATTCACAATATTAGATCTTAAAATTACATTACACTAAATAGCTCAGGGAAATTTATGCGCAGGTAGTAAGTATGTAGGGGTAGTGCGTCTATTTTGGTAGGTAATAGAACACTGAGGTGGGTTTGAATGCAACCGTACATTCTGTACATTTTCGATGCACCAATCACGTTACGACACGTCACTACTTGTTGTTGCACGTGCGCGCTTTTATCACTTGATTCTCGGAAATAATTAGTGTCAAAACAAATGACGTCATAGGGTGGTGGGAAATGTGGAATGTATTTTTTAAGAACTTTTATAGGTATTTAGATGCTTCAGTCAGTTATTTGTAATACCCTACCATCTTTAATCATCGATTACTAAACTAAAATGACATAAATTTTCATACAATTTTAAAATGGCTTTATCTCCGAAAATACAAGGTTAATAAAAAAAAGTCAAAGAATAAAAACTGTTTAAATATATGCCTAGATGCCGAAAAGATACTTTTTATCCCTTAAGTCCAAACTTTGCAATTCCAGCCCACCGTGCGCGGGCCCGCAACCGCTGCGGGCGCGATTAAAAACCGCACCGTGAGTTCTTAGCCTTAGATCAATGCTTTTTTTTTTGATTGCCATAATATTGTCGTGATTGGGTCTGGCTTTGGCCCCACGCATACTTTAAAGGACCGGATCCCCATAGGCTATTTTTTTTTCTTTTTTTTCTTTTTTTTCTCGGAGAAGAATGCGTTTATGCACCATAACCGCAGGCTAGCTAGACCCGCGGCCGTGTGTGGGACTCGAGACTGGAGCGTCCACTACCCACTAAATTCCCCCGGTTTCTCCTTCACACCCGATTAGGACGAGCCGGTGCTAGCCTTATGGCTATTGACCAGCCCATCCCCGGGTAGGATCCCCATAGGCCTGAGAATTTAAAATGTACCCATAATATAATAGGCATCCTCAAATAATGTTTAATGTAGCCAACTACCAGGCCATCTGCCTCTAATGTCGAAAGTATTCCCTGACTAAGAGACTTTCGAAACAGACACTTATTGACATCCCTAGTTCGTACTTGAAACACAAGTATTGACTCGTTAAACGGGTCGTGCGATTATTCATCTGTCAAGATTAGACAATGGCGAAGTGCTACGCCTATAATAAAGCAAAAAGTATCAGCCTATTAATGTCCCACTGCAGGGCAAAGGCCTCCATCCTTGAAATCAAGTTATCGCTACAATGATGGGTACTGGCTTAATCACCACGCTTGCCTGTACAGATTTGCGTGTTTGAGAAATAAAAACCACGGATTTAACCTGATTTTTATTGTTTTCTCACACAGTTCACAGTTTTTACATAATTGACATCTGTCACCGACAAGAAGTACTACAGCGCCACAAACATCCTAGATGGTGCATTCGGATAATCATAAGAGATAGATATGCGTTTGGATACAACTCTACATTGCCAAATGCGGATTGGTGATCACAAACCCGAGCAGTGTCCGAAAAAACCGACACAAAGTTCGACTCGAGTGTTTGTCCTGGGTGGGATTCGAACCCACGACCCCTGACGCATAGGGCAGGGCCACTGCCAAATGCGCCATCGGGTTAGGCGAAATATCCCAATGACCTGTTAGGTGAATTGAAAACCCGACATAAGTTTAAAATCCTTAACTCTATCAAATCCACGTCTCTTTCAATATTTGAATCGTTTTTTATCGCGGTGATTGCGAAACACTGATTGACTATTGTTTTGATATTATGTATGCTCCTAAATATGTTTATTTCCGCTTTGAACGAATGAAATACATATTTGCGGTTTTTGTAGTGGTAGAGCCATGCTGTTTTACAGTATGAATGGCCCGGCTCGTCCGGGGAAGTACCAACCTCTCACATAACACCAGCGTGGAATAATAGTGACTACTATTGTGTTTCGTCTGGTTTGTGAGAGAGCCGGAAGCCAACACCCTTATAAGGCCGGCAACGCATCAGCGATCCCTCTGGTGTTGCAAATGTCCATGGGCGGCAGTGATTGCTTACCATCAGGCGACCCACTAGCTAGTTTGCCGCCTCTGACATAAAAAAAAACATTCCAAATCCGATGGTAGAGTCACTCTGTAATATTTGGTGGACGAGCCATTTGGTGTAGTGGTCGAGAAGTCGGTTATTACACCAGAGGTCGCGGGTTCGATCCCCGCACGGTACAATCATTTGTGTGCATGAACATGTCTGTTTGTATCGGTCTGGGTGTTTCTATTTATAATATGTATGTATTTACAAAAAAAAGTATATAAGTAATGTTTATCCGTTGTCTGGCACCCATAGCACAAGCTAATGCTTAGTTTGGGGCTAGATGGCGCTGTGTGAATAATGTCCAGAGATATTTGTTTATTATTATTTATTTACATTGACTATTCACACATGCATCTTTGAAGCTTGATTTTCATAACATTGGAATGACTACCGTCAGACCTCCGTACCTTTGTCAAGGGAATCAAACCAAATCATACCATCTGCAACATTGCTTCACAGCACTCCTCCGGTACTCTCACAAACCAGACGAAACACAATAGTAGTCTTATATCTCGCTGGTATTATGGTAGCTGGTATTGTGTATCTGTCGCAGTAAGATAGATAACTTACTAGGAATATAATTATGACACCGTTCAAGTTTAGTGATATAATTATATTACTAGATAAGGTTTAGTGAAATAACTGTTAACATAATTATTGAAATATTTCTTAAGGGGGGGTGGGAGTACATAAAAGAGGCATAGACCGACAAACTTATCTGTTCCGGTGGCGGCGTCGCTACTGTCTATTTAGAACTGTCATTAAATATCGTTTTTGCATTGTATTTCACGTAGTTCCAATTTTGGCCACCGGAACAGATAAGTTTGTAGGTCTGTATTATGCGACGTCCAAATATGGCGCCGCGCTCGCACATTTCGTAGTTTTTTAAACATAGTAAACGAGACACTAATTTTATCAAGTCAAACTCTGCGAATTTATCTGTAAATATTTAGTGGCTATAATTGAGTGAAAATTCAAATGTTAATTGGCAGGAGCTTAGACATAAAATACGAAAATCGTTAAAAAAAGGGGTAACTTTGGGATTTTTTTCTATCGAGTGAAGTTTATAAAAACATGTAATTGAATGCGATTTTAACTAGATCAGATCCTTAACTGATACATATATTTATTTTAGAATTGAAAACACTGATTTGTATGTCTCAGGTGGCTTTTAAAAACCATACGCGCGGCATCTGCGGAACTACACAGCCTTAATTTAAAATAGATTTCTTTCGTTAATTTGGGGAATATTATAGGTGTTTAAAAAAAACACTCCGGTCGTTTATACAATATTTGTTATCTTACTAATAATATTAGTCGCTAAGTTATTATTTATTACATAGACACCTGTTAATTTGTTAGTCGCCCCAGTCGATTTATAACTATTTAACTAAATAAGTTTAGTCAGATAACCATGCTACTAGATTGTAACCGTAAGATAGTAATAAATCGCTTCTGTATAACTATGTTACGTTATATAATTATATCCCTAGGGATATAACTATATTACGGCTTTATCTATCTTACTGCGACATAATCTATCAATAAGATTATATCTAAAACCCGAGATAATATTATTTTCCTACCGTTTATTACTAACCTGTGGGCTGTATTGTAACTTACAGTTGTTTTATTTTTTTTGTATTTATGTCTCGATGGTCTTGTGGTTTAAGTACCGGGGTCCTGGGTTCAATTCCTGGGTCGAGTATAATTTGTGTAGGTTTTTTCGGACACAGCTCTGGTTTATGATGACTAATCCGCACTTGGCAATCGTGATTAAGCCAGTACCCATCATTGTAGAGATGACTTGATGACAATGATGGAGGCCTTTGCCCCGCAGTGCGACATTAAATAGGCTGGTATAGCCTGACCAGGAAAATAAAAAACCTGCTCTGGGGGCGCCACATTAGCTATGGTTATAGCAACACTTGGTTGTTATGGTTATACTTACAAATAACTCACAATAGTAACAAGCCACGGTTGACAATTGACATCACACTTTGACAGAATAATAATGAATGACATCTTTTTTTTTATTTAATAGTTGCCACTTGAAGACATTAGTTTTTTTCCGCAATATGGCAAGGTTTTTTATTTTATTGGTCGGGCTATATTTTACTTTGTTTTAAATAATGAAAGATAATGAAGATGTTTAATAATGATAATGAAGAAGGCAATGTACCTACGTAACTCTTTTAAAATGTTCAGCCAGTGCCTCAACTAACATCAACTTTTTTCCTACATACGCGTGACTCCGTAAAACATTGCCTTTGCAAAAACTCTCAGAGACCGGATGTTTTACACTCTACGAGTTCGACGAAAAAAAGCTAGAAAAATATTTTCCTCGTCATTTTTCACTTGCACAAAATGTAGCCTGGAGTTTACTCCAAATGCGGAGCATTATTTTTTATGTTGACAGGGCAGGATTTAGGTTAGGTTAGGATTAGCGGGACTTATTTCATAACAAAAAAATGTTTTTTAGCGAAAATGATGATGTAAGTTATATTTTTTTAATACTGGCCCGTTTAGAGATATAGCATTAATAAAAAATAAATAGAAAATTCCTGCAGGACGATACAACGACAGACAACTGTTCAAAATGCGACTCACTTGCCTGAAGCCCGTGAGCTAGGCCTAGCCTAGATTACCAGTATTCGTTACGACTAGTTCCAGTAATGGGTCGTTGGAGGTCATTCTCCTGTATTTAGTCGACTAATGGAGAAATATTTAACTAATAGCATTGCACAAAATCTCCACTCAAACCGGGTTAATATTTTTCCGTTTCTCCGCTTCGCTGCATTGCTTCGCCTCGGTAGACGATTTGAGATCGGTGTGAGTTGACTTGATATTTTAAGTTTGATACTTTGAATCAGTTCCGACACGGATAGAAATAATTCGGAGGCAGCTTCTTCTTGACTATACGCTACGCAATACTCGCCTCGATATCCCAAGCTTCCAACACGACGCTCCTTAGGTAAGTGTTTTCACAACTGCACTGATCTCTAAAAGTGCGCTGTTTTCCACTCGAGATCGCATTTTTCAAGTCTTCTGTTAACTAATTATAAGTCCGGTGATGCTCGGGACCTAGAGTAGTTTAGTCAGCTTAGCATGTATGCTCATATGTCTCGGAGCGTAAAGAGATCGCCACACCGGGGCCCTGGTATATTTAGTTGCCCTCGATCCGACCCTGTGCAGGGGCTTCACTGAGAGTAGGATGCCTTGAATATTGTAAGGCATTCCGTTCTCCCTGGAAATGCTTGAACTGACACACAAATACTTCCATTAATTTGACTGGGATAGACTAGGTAGATTAAGAAATTATTGCATGAACCTAATTAACTTATTATTGCAATATAACAAATGGAGATTATGTTTTAAATATTGTAACCATTTTGGCGATTGAAAAGAGTATACACTAATCTGTTTTATTACAACTCAAATAGTTTTCTGAGGCAAAGTTAAACGAATGAGGCGTCTTTACCATGGCAGTTTTTTTTGCTTATGCCAAAGTTGACAACCTTTGTTGATATAAAAAGTGAAGTGTTTTGTGATAACACCAAGTTCTGCAATCCATTAATCCTGAAATACTAATGTAAACTCTAACTCCTGGTTATAATGCTAAAATTCTAATGACGTTGAGCAGATTAGATTCAACCGCACACAGGACGCCATCTTGTAGTTGCATTAGAATTGCAAATGGCGGCTGAATTTAATTATAAAACAAATTGCACGAATGAAGTTCTAGATGTGTTGTACCGGGAATTTTAATTCTGTTTTGGATTCACGGAGTATTTGAAGACTAGAGTCAGTTTAAAAACTGATAGATAAGTTTTTTATCTGTCAGTTAAAGAGAGATTAAACAAATAATAAATAAGTCAATATATTGGACAACATCACATACATTAGTCTGACCACAAAGTAAGTAGCGTAAGTACTTGTGTTTTAGGTATCAGAAACAACGAAGGTACCACAAATATATACTTAAATACAAATAAACATCCAGACACAGAACAACACAAATGTTCATCACATAATTAGTGTTTGTCCTGGGTGGGATTCGAACCCACGACCCCTGCATAGGGCAGGGTCACTACCAAATGCGCCATCGGGCCAGTCAACAGTAAAAGAATAGATTAGTAATAATGCTTTGATTACAGTTTTTATAAGATGCTTTCTCTTTACACGCAGAAGTCTAGAAGTAGATTATTCACACTAGATGTTGCGGGTTCGATCCCGCAAGGTACAACCATTTGTGCGCCAAATATCCGTAATACAAATTGTAATAAGCTTTTTCCGGATTACTGCACTTATTAGAACCAAAAAGTAAAAAAGGTCACCCGCTCGAGCAGAGATAACACTCAGAACAGACTGGATTTTCTCGCTCACACATTTGATATTACTGCATTCAAGTGGTTTCAAAGCAGGCTTGTCAAAAAGTGTTGTAAAAATCTAAATCATAAATCTAGACTGGATGGACTACAAATAGATAAATGGGAGTATGGATTATTACGCTCACTATTTCAGCTAAGTATCAATAATAATTATGTACTATATGTATTTAGTACTTCTTTGAATAGCTATAATAATTTGGAAAAGAGGAAAAAAGTAAGAAAAAAAATGACTAATTTTCAAGCACAATAATTGAGCTCAATTATTGAGTCTCGTTTCGCGCGGGTGCGTCAAATTGTATGAATATGAATTTACATTCGATTGAACGTATTCATAAGAATTCGTACGAATTGCTGTGCGTCAAATCAATTCAAATTCTTTATTGCATGTTACAGGAAAAGGAGTTACATAAAAAGTGCCTATGTGACGCCCTGCAAGGTCATAGCAACTTGCGAGAGTGCTAGTACGCATTTTATATAACTAGTTAAGCACTTAACTTAGCTTAAAACTTACATTCTAAAACACATTGTTATTTTTGAGAAACATCATTATATTAGATTAATACCATTAATATTATTATTTTTACAGAATATCCTATATCTACATAATTATGTCTTGCAAAACATTTAATTATATTATTTAAAATTAGTTTCAGATCTTCTTTTTAAGTGTTATGTTTATTTATTAAAATTATGAAAATCAATAAATAGTTGGATAAACAATCAGAGTACATACTTATAACTAGGTTTAATATTATTGCACATGGTTAAATTAAATTATTAACTTGCTGATAATTATTTTAGTCTAAGATCCGAACTAAGGTCGATCTTCATCGAGTTATAATAAATGAAACTTTTTTTATTATGAATTTAGCATATTAGAAAACATTGGGTTGCCTAAAAAAATCCTGGACAGACTACAGAGTATGTTTAATTGTTTTTTAATTATGATTTTTTAACAAAATCCCAATTTATTGCAGACAACCATTTAACAATGTGTTCATAATAAAACAGCGCTTAAGATGATATTTAAAAAAATCTATTATCCAATTAGGTGAAATTAACTGGTATCGACACATACGTGTTTATACCTGACAGCCCAGTAGTCCCCCCACGTAAATAATAGAAAACCCAACGGCTGCACATTCTATACGTTTTGTACGTTATGTCAGGATATAATTTTCTTATTATCTTGTTAATGCAAAATTTTGTTTAAAATCATTAAAAAATAAAGAAAAATTTTTTGGTCCAGGATTTTTTTAGGCAAACTATGTTTAATATGTTTTCTAAATGCTAAAATCATAATAAAATAAGTTTCATTCTATCAACTCGACGAAGGTGGACCTTAGTTCGGATCTTCTACTATTTCAATTGCAGGATTTGTCAATATAGGTAATTGTGGGAAATGTGTATTCTCTTTGCTTTGGGGACAGTTGCTAGCAGAAATTGATAAGGCAAATCCTTTAAATGCTAAGAATGCGAGCGTTTGGAGCGGCCTGTGACCAGTAGTGCACTACGTCAGGCTGATGAATGATGATGCTTGCTAGCACGGACAAAATCATCAAATGGGGTGAGTGAGACCTTGACCCTACGATGGAATATGGCGTTAAGAGAGATAGTAATGAACAGGCTCACCTTCCGTACCACTTTTTTTCAGAGGAGAATGCGTTTGGGCATCATAGCCGCAGGCTATGTATGGCACTCGAGACAAATCTAAATCAAAAAAATAATAAAAAATCAAAATTATTTTTATTTGTGATACACTGGTACTTATAAAAGATGTACACGGGTATATTATAATTTGTACACCATCAGGCAGATCGCAGAAAACGATAGGTATATTACATATCGTTCTCAAATTATCCATTTATCTTCTAAATATATATAATTCAAAGGTGACTGACTGACTCACTGACTGACATAGATATCTATCAACGCACAACCGAAACCACTGGACCGATCGGGCTGAAATTTGGCATGCAGATAGATGTTATGACGTAGGCATCCGCTAAGAAAGGATTTTGATCAATTCCCACAGGAACGGGAACCACGCGGGCGAAACCGCGGCCGCCCGCTAGTTAACAATAAAAATTAAACTTCTCAGGTTTCTCCTTTCTCCTTGATTGGAACCATCTGGTTCCTCCAGCCTTGTGGCTAAATCAGATGTGCCCTGACAAGTTATAGAAGAACTATTCAATAATAAATAAATAAATATCTCTGGACATTATTCACACAGCGCAATCTAGCCCCAAACCAAGCATTAGCTTGTGCTATGGGTGCCAGACAACGGATAAACATTACTTATATACTTTTTTTTGTAAATACATATGTTCATATTATACATAGAAACACCCAGACCGATACAAACAGACATGTTCATGCACACAAATGTTTGTACCGTGCGGGGATCGAACCCGCGACCTCTCTGGTGTAATAGCCGACTTCTCGACCATTACTCCAAATGGCTCGTCAATAGCATCATTCAATAGCATCGATTATTATAATAGGAATCCCCAGTCCGTCTTAAACACCTGCTCCTTTAAGAGCAAATAATTTCCGTCCAATTTTCCTTGAACTTGAAAAGAAAATAAAAAACTTTTTACTTATCTGCCAGCTGTGAAAGATTCTCACTAAACCATTCCGGATCGTTTAAACACATTCGGATTCTTAAAATAGACGTGTAAAAATGTTGAGGGTGTTTTAAAGATTTACTATATGTCATTGGTCTTAATAAGACGAAAGAACAATGGCAGTTTTATACCTGCATGTTTTTAAGGTGTCTTAAAACTTGACTTATATAAAAATGATTATTTGAATTAGCCAGATTTTTACATCATAACACATTTTTATTTAAAGGCTGATATTAAATCATGAATTATAAAAACCTCTTAGTTGATTACAATCATGAACCTAGATGTACGTTCATGATTACAATATTAATATCTTACGCGTTTGTGTTGCCGCTTTAGAAAAAATAACACATTTATATTTTTTTTTAATAATAAGAAAAAGGAATAAAAATAATTTATTTCAATGCAATGTGTAACTTAGAAATTATATTTCATTAAAAATAGCACAGTGGAAGTTCCCTTCGTACATAAAATAGCGTAATGTTTCTTTATTGGTAAAAATGTAACTTTTAAAGCTGTCTCGTGTAATATTTAACTATCTGCCAATTGCAACACTGCTACCAAAGTTATTTTGACAGCAGGAAACTGCAAAGCAATTTGTTTGACAGTCTATTTTTTTTTATAGGTTTTGGCTTTGCACGGTTTGTACTTTAGCCACAGACGATATTTAAAAGGTCCAGTATTCTCATAAATGTTTTAGGAGACTGTTTATTTTTCCTCTGACTGCTTCTAAGATGACTATTTTAATAAAACATAATTTTATTAATTACTAAAAGAAGAAAATAAACAAGGATTTGTTTCATTACCAACATAACCTCAAAGTACAAAAATACTTAAAACTTTTTTTTCCGACCACCGTTTGTTAAAATTCTTTTTGGAAATGTTTATGTAATGCAATTGCTAGTGTATAAGCATTTTTTAAATCATAGACGCCCCAATTTTTATCCAGGACAAACGTAGTATGGGACTTTGCCATTGTTCTTTGGATACATTTTACTTGGATCAGACAACTAAGTATTTGATAATTAAATTATATTAATGGACTACTTTAGTAGTTAGTATTTAGCCTTAGGCTTTCGGCACACTTGACGGAAATTACGTCGCGAATCTTCCGTGACGGAACGCCAATGCGTGTAATTTCATAACTCCGGTTTCCATAACGGCCGAAGGGTTTCATAAAAATATTATTGTCCGCGACGAAGCGACCGATCTTCCGCGTACTGTGCCCACTATTTGTAATTTATTTGCAATAACATGTATTGGCGTTCCGTCGCGAAAGATCCGCGACGTAATTTACGTCAAGTGTGCCGAAGGCCTTATTGTCCCATTGTGCAAAGGCATCCACCATTTATATCAAGTCATCGATACAATGATGGGTGCGTTATCCACGCTTGCCAAATGCGAATTTGTGATCACAACCTGAGGTGTTTGGAAAATTATGAGATGAGCCTACAGTCTGGCAGCACATTGGGCGACGCTTCCTGGTGAAGTGTCCCTCAATGGAATAGGCCACAGTGACCGCTTACCATCACGTGGGCTGCGTGTCTGTCTGCCAACTAATGTAGTATAAAAAAACAACACAAAATTTTGATGGATCCGGGTATTGAACCCAGGACCCTGCCTTTGGCAAGCGTGGTGATTAAGCCAGTACCCATCATTGTAGCAATGATTTGATTTCAACGATGGAGGCCCTTTCACTTCAGTGGGATTTTAATAGGCTGATACTTTTTGCTTTACTATATAAAGTCACTTCGCCATTGTCTAATATTGACAGATGAATAATCGCTCGACCCGTTTAACGTTGCACGTTTTTATACTAACTTTATGTTTTTACGCAAGTATTCCTACTTTTTAATCTTATTTTGGATTATCTACCTACTCATATTTATAGAATTAAAATTACCTTATAAATAAAACAGCTTCCTGTCTATGAGGTGAAGTTTCAAAATCACTCAACTCCCTAGTCATTATAAACAATCAAATAAGCGCAGATTCCTTATCCTCAACATCACAACATTTATGAATAACCGTTGAAAAAATTGCATAAATAAAACGCCGATACATTATCCAGGCGTTTAATTTCCTCCCATAACTCATACAATCAATCTCCACTAACAAAGAAAATATGGCGTGATAATAACAGAGTTGCAAGGAATCTCCGATCATAGCTGAAGATTGATTGGTAAACTGAGCAGACAAAGGGTTATTGTAATATTTTAATTTTTCTCATACTGAAAAATAATAATTCTTATAGAATCACTGCACCTTTAAAACCTATTGGCATTTTGTTCCTTTAGGGGATTCCCGGGTCGAGCTAATTTTGTGTCGGCTTTTTTCGGACACAGATCGGGTTTGTGATCACCAATCACCGACCATCACCAATTGATGAGCGATTTAGTGTAATGGTCGAGAAGTCGGCTATTACACCAGAGGTCGCGGTTTCGATCCCCGCACGGTACAACATTTATTGTGTGCATGAACATGTCTGTTTGTATCGGTCTGGGTGTTTCTATGTATAATATGTATTTATTTACAAAAAAAGCGTCTATTCCCATTCATCACCACTGGCTTTGTCACCACAGGGGACAAATAGGAAAAACATTCCCGATTGTTGCCAGTGGTGACGTATAACACTTATACTTTCCCAGTTGTAGCCACTGGCTTATCACCACTGGTGACAAATGAGAAAAATACGTCCCAATTATCGCCAGTGGGGACGAACAGCACAAATATTGTCGCAAATGTCACCATGCATAGAAACACAAAATAATAATAATTAATTATTTTATAATTAATAATTATTATTATTTTAAATCACAGTTACATACCAATAAGGTATTCGGGATCCCAGTAGTCACGCAGTCTTACCAGTAGAACTACTGGGATTTTTCGTCCCAATAAACTTACCAATGGTAGGTCTACGCTTGTGTTGCTTTTTCCCATTAGTTTTACTATAACAAAACAAAACACAGACCTAGTAATTAATAGGTAGATATCTAAGAGAGAAAAAAACAGAACTATATTTTTCACAAATGAATAACAGGAAAACATCTTGTATGTAGTTCGTGCTTAAATATTTTAAATAAAATATTCATTTTCATGAACTTCCTTATGATTAACCCTTTCGACAGTTACCATAAAATACATAGTGTTTTTATTTTTCACATTACGCGAGTTCGATTCCGGGTAGAGGCAGGCGATTTTTAAAAAATCTGTGAATGCAGTTCTATATTTTATTATTAAAAATAAAATGATGTCTTCTTTTAGTAAAATATCCTACCGTCAATATTTTATATACTTTCCCTCCGTATGGCATGGCCGTGGGACGCCCTGTATATTTACATTTCATCCGCATTTGGCAAGCGTGGTGATAAAGCCAGTACCCACCATTGTAACGATTACTTGATTTCAATGATAGAGGCTTTAGGCTTTTGCCCTGCAGTGGGACATCAATAGGCTAAATAGTACTACATACTACATTTTTTTTGAATTACATAATTTTAAATTTAATTAGGGCGTCACTTGGCATTTGGTAATCATAATTTTTTTTGAATTACATAATTTTAAATTTAATTAGGGCGTCACTTGGCATTTGGTAATCATGCAGAATTTTTCCCTTACTTAATTTTTCAATCAGATCGCGATGAATATTTTGATTACCGTCAATTTTACAGTGACATCAGAGAAACTCATTAAACACAGATCAGATCAAACAGCTTTTGGACTGTTTCAATAAACTTTTAATGAACCATTTGGATGAATTTAGATATTATATTGACGATGTTTTCATCTTTCAATTGATGATCTAGTGACTAAAATTACTGATCGATATAAATATTTTCAGGATGAATGGTTTAGAAATACAATATGTTTCTTAAAAATATTTTTATTTATACCACGTCAGTTGGCAGAGAGGCACGCAGCCCACCTGATGGTTAGGGGCCATTTTTTTCACAACGGCCTATTCCATTGAAGGACGCTTCACCTGGAAGCATCGCTCAATGTGCTGCCTGACTGTAGGCTCATCTGATCTTCGAGCCTTTGATTTCAAGTGTACTGGCTCCTACATTAATGTTGCCGGAACACATCCAGAGCTGTTATGGCGGCAGATTTTAACTGTGGGGGTGGTAGCTAGCCAGTCAGACTGAAAAAAATCCTACCAGCAATCAGACCCTAGACGGGAATCGAACCCGCGACCTCCGGGTATACCCGAGCGGCTTAGCCACTGTTCCATGGAGGCGATCGAAACGTTGTAAGCATAGAGTATATTGAATTGTAAGCGTATTCATCTTCATACAAAAAATGGATTTTCCTACACCAGGTGACGTAATAAAACATGAGTGTTTTCCCTCATGAAGTGCCCCGCATTCGAATTCTTAAGAGATTAGGAAACCATTTGTGTTCGGGGTTCATTCGTGTGTTACGTGAAAGCTTACGGTTGATTGCGCGCAAGGTAGATAAGATAGACGAAACATTGTTTTATATTGACCTTCCTTTTCACAATTTCGCTTGTCTTTGTGTTTGTAACGAAACGTTTTGATGCATTGCTGTTTTATGTTATGTTTAATAAGGGTTCAAAGACTATTGAGCAACCTTTTCTTTATGAAGGAAAAATATTTATTTGGCTTTTTTCAAATCCGGAAGTTTGTTGGGATGTCATTGTATGAAATGGATCTTTGATAGATTTTTAGAAAAAAAAGTATGACCGGGTTAATAAAGCGTAGTGTAGTGTGTTATAATGTTGTTTTTTAGGTTTTGTTCATTGTTGAACCTGTGTGGCTAGTATTTGGAGAGGCCTACGTCCAGCAGTGGACAGTATTAAGCTGATAATGACAATTGTTAAGTAGTTACATATTTATGTGGCTGTTGCAAAATGAGGGTCATTAAAATACGAATGTGGTTTTATGAAACGAACGAAGTGAGTTTCTAACAGGATCACATGAGTATTTTAATGCCTAATTATGTACAGTCACATACATAACTTTATCTTCATTAATACGATATTGTGTCTATTTTATAGTCAGGATCGATGAGCAAAGTTAGTAATTAGTACAAAATCATGTCATAATTTGTAAGTCAATTTGAATAAATGACGTTTGTAGTTTTTAAAATCCATAAACAATCTAGACTCGAGTTGTTTTCGATTCTCAAATCGATTGTTATAATTTCAGCATCGAATTAAATGTATAGGAATGGAACATAAAATTACTAATCGACTAATTCGATAATTTAATTTTTACTTTTTAAGAGGGTTAATGAAAAATGCGTCGCTTTGAGTTTTCGAATTTCGGGTTTCGCGCATGCGCGCCAGGTCAAGATAAGCAATGTCTTGCTGTAGTCAAAGTAATCACTTTGATCCTTTTGATTCGTAATTATTAAGGTATCGGTTACCGATACTAAAATGTAAACATTAAGATGCAGCCACAGATACTCATATCTAAATGTAGGGCGTTTGCTCATCGATCCTGACTATAAAATAGACATATTAGGGTATGGATGTAGATAAAATGTTTTATTAAATTGATTCCAAATAGGTTTCAAATTCGTCCAGTTAGGTTTATTTTTTATTTGTGTAGGTTAGAAGAAAAAGAAGGTTGTAAAATTTTTAATAAAAGATAAAGAAAATAAATTAATTTATTAATAAAAATGTATCAGGTAGGTACAATCAACTTCAGCTGCCCAAAGCATCTTATCAACGCAAACGAAACTATTCAACGAAAAATATTATTTAGTCTGACTTGTAAAAAAATATGAAATATAAAAATAACAAAGAGAAAGAACGCAGATTGTAAAAACGTGTTAATAAACGATGTTATCGTCTCAACCGGGTTGATTTATTAATGCTAATCAGTCTTTTTTTCTATTTTTATAATTCTCAGTAAAGCTTAGTAAGCTGACACTGCTTAAAAAATAGTTTAACGTTCATGATACTTTTAAATTCAACGTAGCAGAAAATTTATTAATTATAAATTACGGTGGTGGTACTTTTCTGGGAGCAACTGACAAGCTAATCACCTCAGCATGTGGAATCTATCGCCATGACAGCTCTGGCAGTGTTTCTATACTAATATTATAACGAGGAAAGATTTTTTTGTTTATTTAAATTGAATAGACTGCGAAACTACTGTACGAATTGGAATTAATAGTTTAAAAACTAAAAAACACGCTTCTAGCACGCACTAAAACTTACAAAATAATTCTGACATTTAGTTTGATGACTCAAGAGTTTTATTATGAAAGAAAGCGTGGATCGTTTATGTAATCTTTACTCTTTTTGGACAGAACGCTCCACGCTTTCTTTCATAATAAAGACTTAAGTCATCAAACTAATTGTCCGAATTATTTTGTAATTTTTAGTGCGTGCTAAAAGCGTGTTTTTTTAGTCTTCTTATTATTCAAACTTAATTTACTACTTACTTATTTATAATACTAGGGTATTTTCGCGAAATATTGCCCCCTATTAAAAATCGTTGTCCACTAACTTCAATAAATGGTTTTTATGTTATTAGGGCTTAATTTGGCAAATTTAAATATCCTATAATCAGAATATAATATATTTTTATATAAATAAAATACAAAATGTGAATAAAGTTTGCGCATTTACACATAACTTAATTAATAGATTGATAGACGTAGCAATTTTTGCATGTCTCATGCTATACCTACAAAGTTCAAAGATGAATTTTAGACATATTTAATATTGGAATGTAATATATTTTTGTGTTTTTGGGATTACTATTTGTCTAATTTTATAGAATGGCCTTTTTTACGTACCTATAATTGTAAAAAAAATCACACATATCAAATAAAGTCTGTCCTAGAAATTAAGGTGTGACGGAAATTCCTATATAGTCACAATGATAATTCGGATGTTAGATCGTATTTATTGAATCAAAACTACTATACAACGACTAATAATTATACTGGCAACCTTATTCTGTCTAGCAGATCCGTCATCTTGTGGTTGAATGTCATTAAACGGCAGAAATTCGTGACGATAGGTTTATGAGTCATGTTCGTTATAAATGTTGTTCCACCATAGTGATCGAGTTTCTTCACAAACGTAAGTATTTTTCAGTGTATTTACATTAAAATTTAGTTATCTCATAAATTGTGGGTATGATAATACCAATCGAACTAACACAAACTTACTCTAAATGGGTTTATACTAAGAAATTGTTGAACGGATCGGATAACGTCACGTCCATGTCGTCACGTGACGTATAAGCGGAAAGATATTCGTGACGTTATGGAATGTTAAGCTTAGCTTACATGATCTATTTACCCGACTGCGAAGCACAAATTAAGGTTATGTGTTTATTGTACACTACTTACATTAATTAAGTTATTCAAACTTTTTAAATACGAGAAATATATTTCTTTTGCTGATTTAAACAGAATTAACAATAAATACTAGCTTTTTTGCAGATCTCAACGTTATGGCACTTACACCAGCAGAAAGAGCAAAGCAATACAGGGAAAAATTAAAGATAGATCCTATAAAACATGAAGTCCAAAGAAAGAAACAACTTAAAAGACTGAAGAAAAACCAAAAAAAAATTCGAAACTAATTTAATATTACGTTTTTTTATACAATAGGTAGTCCTAATGGGTTGAACCTAGTGTTTATAAAAGAAATTATTCAATAGGACAGGCATCAGATTCCAAATGATAGTCGCTTACCTACAAAAATACACTTACTAGCATGAAAATCTGCCCACCCGATCATTTTTCAAAGACGCTAATTTAATACATTACTGGCGTTACAAATTTATTTATAACATATTAAATACCTATTTAAAAGATTTAATGACGTTTGCACGGGGGCGGGTTTTCGTGCCAGTGAGTAGTAACAGCTGATTTTGTTGGAACTGTTTTTTAGATTTATTGTCATAAATAAGTTGTTGTATTTGAGAACAAAAATGAGACCATAGGATTGCATCTAAAATAATTACTTTACCTATAGCTTGTAGAAGAAATGTAAACTAAGCTTTACATTTCCATTTAGTCACCACTTGTTCCAACATAGTCACTGTCCCAGGTTAAGTAACATATTAATTGTTGATTTTGTAACTGTGTAATGACTGAAATTGTTTAAACAGTTAATTACATAACAATTTGTTGATTTTTGTTGAATATTGTTGGAAAATATGATTAAATTAACGTAAAACTTTTTTTCTAAAGAGAAAGTATTGTATGAGATTTTCAAAATTGTGACGATTCTGAAACAAAACTGTTGATTATTCTGGTTTCACAAGAAAAGTTTCATAAGAAGACTTAAATTTATGTTGCTTCCACATTATGTAATAAATGGATAATAAAAAAACTATCCTGATATTTTTGTTTCATTGAAATAAAGCTTTCAAATTTTGTGATGAAATGGAACAGTTTTTCTGTCACTACTATTAACATTATCGAATTTCTCGATATTTTACGTACTAATTCTTATATTAATAAAATAATCCGATAATTTATTAGTCCTGTTATTATATTAAATATTTATCCATAAGAATTCTCGAATAAAAAATTCCATGTTCCACATTCGTCACGCAGGCAACTTTTCGCGAAAATACCCACTAGCTGTGCCCGCGACTTCGTCCGCTTGGAATAGTGACTTTTCGGGCAGCATATTTTAAATAACAAATACCGTCCTTTGGGTAGCTAAAAATGTACTTTACAGTATGCTTCTCTGTAGGTATACGATATGTGACGTATGGCCATCGGGAATGAAAGCATACAGGCTCCTAGGATTGCTAACCCGTGTCAGAGCCACATACAACTGACCGTGCGAGAAACAGCTGATACTTAGATCTACACCCACAACTTTCATCGTCTTACCTTGGGCTTTATTAATTGTCATCGCAAAACATAGGCTGACTGCAAAAAGTGTTAAGATGTGTAAACTAAACGTACAAATTTTATGAAACAAAAGAATTGCTAGAAAAATTAATTAATAACCTGAGCTTATAAACTTGTACTTAAATAAAGAAAATCAAGAAAAGAATTGCCTAACCTATACCAAATACTTATAAATTATTCATCTAAACAAACCCTAAATAAAAAATTAAGATAAGTATACCAAAAATCAAGGAAAGAAATGCCTAACCTATAACAAATGCTTACAATATTTATTTACAAATTTTTAAAGAAAATTAAGAAAGACAACCTAACCTACAAACCCTTAAATATAAATAAATGAAATATCCAAACTGTCAGTATTCAAGTAAATCGCAATAATCGAATGCAACTACCTATTCGCCATACTCTCAGCGCGCTTTATATACGGACGCGCAGCTCAGGCAGGCGCGAGGCGTGTACCTTTATATTGACATAACTTTTTTATTTATGAACCGATTGACATGAAATAAACACTAAATGTTAAGTGAAGCTTACCACAATATATTAGTGAAAACCGCATCTCAATCGAATAAGCCGTTTCTGATATTAGCGTGCACAAACACACAGACAAACAGACAAACAGACAAACAGACAAACAGACAAACAGACAAACAGACAAAAATTTTTTTAATTACAATTTCGGGTTCGGTATCGATATAATAACAACCCCTGCTTCTTTTTTTTAATATATTTCCATTGTACAGACACCACTTTTCTACAAATTTATTATATGTATAGATTAATAGGTATTTAAAGATATTTATTCGTATTCCTGACAGCAAATCCTTTCATTTGATACCCATATTATCACGGGGTGCATTTCAAATTAGCCTGTCCGCCAGATTTCACATCCTAATCGAAGACTGGGAAATGATTTTCTTTATACAAGTGAAGCTAATAAAAGCGTGTTAAAAAGCACCCTATGTCACCCGCGGATAGTGTAGCTTTCCAACAGTGAAAGAATTTTTCGAATCGGTTCAGTATATTTCGGAGCCTATTCAATACAAACAAACAAATATTTCCTCCTTATAATATTAGTATAATTAATATGTAGATTTAATGTTATCATATCAAATTATACCTCTAGTAGTCCGGTCAAATTAGCTTAAAAAATAGGGGTTCGCAGAAAGCTGAAAATTGCCATGAATGTTCGGAACACTATAACAAATAATTTGTCAAAATTCCCCAGCGATCTGACGTGTGCAAAAAAAAATATTCAAGGTCAAAGGTCGCCAAAATCATTAAAAAAAAATTAATAGTATTCCCAACATTCATGGCAATTTTCAGCTTTCTGCGAATTAATGTAACCTTGAATGTCTATTTTGACCGGACTATAGAGACCGTCTAGACAACTTAATAAAGATTAAAAAATAAAGACTCAAATTGAAACATAATTTTCGCCCCACCATTTCATTAACAGTCAAACAAAAGTAAAATTAATCACTTCCTGAGAGGCACGTCGAGTGGTTTTCATTTTAAGCGTACTCACTTTATAAAAACTGACGGAGGAAAATATTTTTTATGGTTTGCGCATCGTGACTTGCCGTTTAAAAGACTGACGTGGATTCATTACGTGTTTAGAATGGAAAGAAAAGAATAAGAGATTTTTTTTTACTTTTTCTATAAACGCCTCGATGGTCTAGTGATTTAAGTACCTACCGGGTTGAGATCGCGCGGTTCTGAGTTCAATTCCCTCGGTCGAGCTTACTTTGTGTCGGTTTTTTTGGACACAGCTCTGGTTTGTGATCACCAATCCGCATTTTCATTGGAGAGCGAAGTGATTAGGTCAGTACCCATCGTCTATACTAATACTCTAAAGAGGAAAGATTTGATTGTTTGTTTGTTTGTTTGTATTAAATAGGCTCCGAAACTATTGTACCAATTTAAATAATTCTTTCACTGTTGGAAAGCTACACTATTCCCGATAAACAAAGGGTACTTTAGATCCTGGAAATGTGGGGGGAAGGGGGGGATATTTGAAAAAGAAATTACGCGCGGGTGAAACCGCGGCTACTTCCCATTTGGTAAACTTCCCATTTGGTAAACCTCAATCTGTGCCTACTCAAAAGTTGCGTTTGGTAAACATTTTATTTACTTTATACGTTTTTCATACATTTAGTCCCATTTGGTAAACTATCGAAATGGGACTAAATGTATGAAGTAAATAAAATGTTTACCAAACGCAACTTTTGAGTAGGCACAGATTGAGGTTTACCAAATGGGAAGTTTACCAAATGGGAAGTAGCCGAAACCGCGGGCGGAAGGCTAGTTGTTAATATAACTAGATTTTAAGGATGGAAGCCTTTGCCTACTTTTTTAAAATGACAGAAATATTAGATGACATAAAGTAATCGGATAATATTTTCACATTTAACTCCAAGATAACACGATACTGCAACTCTGCCTAGTATTAGCTCTATTCGAGCCCTAATGAAAACCAAACCTGGCACGTATTTGTCTAAATTAGTGTTTGTTTTGAAGCGTTCTCAAACGAGGTCTAGTTATAATTACCAGCTGTTTTAATTGCTAGCCGTTGGACCCCGTCCAATGCCTAAAAGGTGTGTTGTAATAACACTAAAACATAGTAAAAAGATTAGACAGTACGTTAGTACGTTCTTTTCATACAAGTACATACGTTGCGTTTTTTCCCCCAAAGGTTGACTGGCAGAGAATGATTTTAGCGTTAAGTCCGCCTTTTGTACCTAATGTGTGGTCAATAAAGATTTTAGAAATATAAATTTAAATAAATAAATACACCATAGGCCAGAATTAACGGGCTTTTCCTAAGCACGCGCGCTCCATCGTAGACCGCATAAGTTGTTTAACATGAGGCAACCTTGTGGTCAAGTGCTGGCTTAGTTCAAACATAAAAAACACACCATGTCGCGCGACTTGTATGTGTGCGCCATAGTATCTAAAAAAGCTAGCGTGAAATAATAGTGACCACTATTGTGTTACGTCTGGTTTGTGAGAGTTCTGGAGGCCCACACCCCTCCATATAAAAAGCCGGCAACGCATAAGCGAACCCTCTGGAGTTGCAGATGTTCATGGGCGGCGGTGATTACTTACCATCAGCGAACCGCTGGCTCGTTTGCCGCCTCTGACATAAAAAAAAATCTATCGTCACCGCACGCACACTCAAACAAAATCTCTTTTTTTGCACTGAGAAACGGGTTGAGATTTTATTAGTTTGCATGCGGCGACGCGTAGTTACTATGGCGCTCACAAACAAGCCACACGCGGTGCGTTTGTATGAAGATAACATACTGTGTACGCTTTTGTACTATGTCTAGAATGCGTCATGGGACGGTGTTTTAGTTGCACTTGTACATTTCAATTTTAACCAGTTTAACGAGGTCCTCAGACCTCGTTAAACTGGTTTCGTTACGCAGATTTAATGACGAAGGATGGGATTGCGATCCTCGCACTAAACAAAAAATTATATCTCATACACTAGAAAATATAGGGTCACATTTTATTAACGGGTGACCTTATATATTTAGATACTAGCTTTCCGCCCGCGGTTTCACCCGCGCTTAATTTCTTTTTTCAAATATCCCGCGGGAATGAGACGTTTCCTGTAGGAATTTAATAGCCTATGTCCTAATCCTGGTTATAAACTATACGTATGCCAAATTTCATTTAAATCCGTTTAGCCGTGTAGGCGTGATTGAGAAACAAACATCCTAACATCCAGACTTTTGCATTTATAATATTAGTAGCGAAGAAACTCGAAGCGTTTTGTTTGTAGTTAGAGTACACTTGCACTAGAGGATTTGACAAATCCTGTTACATTGGAGCGACTGTCATCTGACCGGTGAACTAGACTTAATTGATCATGGTGCCACAGTCATTCGTCGGCACAGCTGTTTTCCCGCAATGGATCTGAGAAAACAGTTGCAGTTGTCCAATGTCCATGGGCGGTCCCGATCAATTTACCATTACTTAACACACTTGCAATCCTCTGTCATAAAAAGTTTTGTTTATGTGCATACTTATTTTTAATCTTAAGACCTAAAATAATTTTATTATGATACCGATAGACACTGTTTTTATTATACACGTAATAAAACCTTCATTTCATTAAAACGGGGTGCAGCCGGGTAACAACGATTAATGTGCGTGTTGTAAGCATTTTATGCCACATTGAAAGGACTTTGGAAGGGCTTGTAGAACATCTATTTTTTTTATATTTTTAGCTTAAGGTCGCACTTAAAAGCGATGGCTGAAAATGCCCCCCCGATGGGCCATCACCTTGTCGCGGTGGGTCTTCGTAGCCGGGTGGGCTCCGGTGAACTAAGAGTGGCCAAGTGGGCGGACCGTCGAAACAGACAGGTCTGCCTGCGACGCGAGGGGAGCGGACAGTATCCATTACTGTCTGCTCAGCGCGCCCTCGGGCGTGTGGTGGGGAGGTGGGGGCCGCGGTGCGCAACCGGTTGGAGGGGGCCGGTGTAGTGCGCATCGGCGGCCCAAGCGGGGCCACAACGCAGATTGTGGCATGGCGGAGGTACAGGGGGCCAGTAGGCCCCCCGTGTCGGGCGGTAGCTGCCAAGTGCTGCTCCCCACCCTCCAAAGCGGAGGGTGCGAGGGATCCGCTGGTAGTGTCACAGATGCAAGGCTATGCCGATTCCTGTGACACTACCATTAAGGCGTCTGATGGGCACTGTGGGGTTTAGTGTGTAATATACCTACCCCTCGGGTAGGAGAGTCCCACATAACCCTCTGACGGTCGGTGTTGTCGCTTCTCACCAGCACCACCTGGCCGAGGGTATGCGTAAAGCATTCCCCACAATAAAAAAAAAGTTAGCAAGCCGGACTCTTTTTTTTATACTAAGTCAGTTGGCAGACAGACACGCAGCCCACCTGATGGTAAGCGGCCACTGCGGCCTTTTCCATTAAGGAACACTTAAATAGGAAGCGTCGCTCAATGTGCTGCCAGACTGTAGACTCATCTGATCTTCGAAAAACTCTGAATAAATCCCACTACCAACCACACAATGCATGCTGTGGTTACCTTTTATTTTAAGAGCAGTCAGCCAAAAATTTTACATTATTCCATCTTTTAATTATATTTTGTTGCTGTGTCTTATGTTGGTGGTCCTTTAATAAAAAAAATAAATTATACTAATAATAATACCTAAGACGAGAATCGAACCCACATAATCTGGGTTAGTTAGGCTACTGTTCCACGAAAACATTTCAAACATTTCAATTATAGCGGGCGCCCGCGGTTTCACCCGCGTGGTTCCCGTTCCCGTGGGAATTGATCAATCAATCAATTCAATTTTTCTCGCAGTAAAAACCACCCTTGAACTCCAACGAACATTTAAAAAAAATTTTGGCCGAATAGGTCCAGGCATTGTTGAGTTATGCGCTTACCAACACATTTTGCGATTCATTTTTATATTATAGATGAGTGGAGATTATCTAACAACGTTATTGTGTTCCTCCTGAAAAAACACTAACCAGAGAAAAACCAATAATAGCAAAGCAATTTATGAAAAGGAAAATACATTGAAACGAGAGAAGCGCACTCCACTTTAATATTTATTGTCCGATCCGATACTTCAAGCTGCTTCACGTTAAATCAAAACGTAACGCAATTGCATTGAAAAATATTTATAGGAATAATACGATGAAGTTGGTAACAATGGACTCGATATCTCCTAGGGACAAAGGACCAATTTTCGACAATAGAACATTTTTTTTATACTGACTCAGTTGGTAGAGAGGCACGCAGCCTACCTTATAGTAAGCGGCCACAGTGGCCTATTCCATGAGGGACGCTTCACCTGGTAGCGTCGCTCAATGTGCTGCCAGACTGTAGGCTCATCTGATCTTCGAGCCTCTGATTTCAAATGTACTGGCTCCTGCATTGATTTTACCGGAACACAGCCAGAGCTGTTATTCCGGCAGATTTCACCTGTGGGGGTGGTAGCTAGCCATTCGGACTCTGAAAAAGCCCTACCACCAACCAGACTCACGGTGGGAATCGAACTCTCGACTTCCGTGTTTAAATACCCGAGCGGCTTAGCCACTGTTCCACAGAGACGGTTTTTTACGACGATACGTACGATATGTAAGATTGCCAGTTGTCGCGTAAATATTTTTCGTTTTCCTTCTTTGGAACAGTTAATTCTAATAAATAAATAATAATAATAAGTATTCGACAACATCACATACATTGATCTGACCCCAAAGTAAGGTAAGCACTTGTGTTATGGGTGTCAGAAACAACAAAGGTACATACCACAAATAAACTTAAATACAAATAAGCATCCAGACACAAAACAAACACAAATGTTCATCACTTAAGTGTTTGTTCTGGGTGGGACTCAAACCCACGACCCCTGGCGCATAGGGCAGCGTCACTATCAAATGCGCCATCGGGCCAGTACTCCAGTCCAGTCATTATGAAATTCATTTCCACCAGCGAAGCTAACAGAATGTTAATTTGTATAGTTTCGTAAGCGTACTGTGTGCATAATGAATCTGTTACGGAGCTCGCACTCAGTTTATTGGGCGCGACTGTATTATGTTCGCCATTAAGTCTGCGCGGAACTGACAACGATGTACAATGCATAAACCCATGCGTTACTTTATATTTAAAATGAAGGTTTATAAAAGCTTTTACCAATATTGTCATTCAGGCCTTTTGTCCGAACGAATTTTTTGCGGACGAAAAAGATATTATTAACAATTTGACAAAAGGACATACTGAGAAAGGACATTTCGAAATAAGGACAGTATGAGAAAGGGCAATTTGAGAAAGGATAGTATGAGAAAGGATAGTATGAGAAAGGACAGTATGAGAAAGGACATTTCGTGATAAGGACATTTTGCGCCAAGACGGCCAAAAGTTAGCGATGCTTGCTGCGGTCGTGTGTGAGCCTCGGGACTAAAGGCGTTCTTCCCACTACCCACTAAACACCCCCGGTTTCTTCTTTTCCCCTGAAACGAGGACAAGCTGGTACCCGTATTACGATTATTGACCAGCCCAATTCAGACAATAGTCGTCAAGCCTAGTCAGAGACCATTTGGCGGCTTGATAACATCTGACATTAAGGTTGATCACTAACGCACCCCTCACTGGGCCAGCGTGGTGGAGTATGGCTCTCACTGTCTCACAATTGAGAAGGCCTGTGTCCCAGCAGTGGGACCGTATATAGGCTGATGATGATAATGATAAGTTCTCTAGATATTGGCCCGGTACGTGAGCCTAGGACCTTGGATTCAAAGCCTGTTGAAAAGCACTACACCATAGAGTTACAGAACGAATAGATATAATAAATAAATATCCCTGGACATTATTCACACAGCGCCATCTAGCCCCAAACTAAGCATAGCTTGTACTATGGGTGCCAGACAACGGATAAACATTACATAAAAACTCCATGTGCCCATCTAATTTGGTTCCCCGTTGGTGGCCAAAGTATTGGACAATTTAGAGATATGATTTGATTATCAATTTCATCACGTCAAGTAATTAATTAATTAAATTCGTTATCACCGATATTAGCGTGGAGGACACTGCTTATCAGCTAGCATCGCCCTTCGTAGAGTCGTTAATAAACTTTTGGCATAAGTGTTTTTATTGATAGACCAGCATATCGCCCGCGGTTTCACCTGCGCGTAATTTCTTTTTTCAAATATCTCCTCCATCCTTGTGCTATGGGTGCCAGACAACGGATAAACATTACTTATATACTTTTTTTTTGTAAACACCCAGACCGATACAGCCATGTTCATGCACACAAATACTTGTACCGTGCGGGGATCGAACCCGCGACCTCTGGTGTAATAGCCGACTTCTCGAACACCAAAATATAGCTCATCGTGTAATGTTTATGTCTGTCCCATATAAAATGAGCTATATTGATTAAACTTTCAAAAATTGTACTTAATATACTTGTATATTTCCTTGGATCACCTCTAGTAAACAATTTAGAATTGGTGGACAGTATCAGTTTCTAATTAATCAAGCCATGATCATCGAATCAGCATTGGACCCAATCTGCAAAGCGGTAATTGAATTTTCGGCGCCGGATGTACAGCGGGCGCTGTATTATTTGCTATGCCTTTGAAAGGATATGTAATATGTATAATAGCCAAACCAATAAAATTTAAATACCTAGCCAAATTGCGGTTAAATATTGAAATTATTTCTTCAAGAGGCAACAATTAGTAGAAAATTCGTAGAAAGCTAATCTTTTAATTTAAAAGTTATCCGGGAAAACCAATGGATGAACATACTCAATGATATCGGTTATCGGAAAATTTGCTGATGCTATAAAAAGTAAAATTCTATAAACATAATACCCTCTTTTTAACAATGTTAATGCACGCTTTTAATTAGTTCTATTCAGTACCAATAGATGGCATCTAAAGTCCCTTACGTTACGATAGCGTTTTGATTTTTCGGATGTACAGAAAAGTATTAAGCATATTTCTACTTTTATTTAGTTAAATTGCTGATTGATCTATAATGGCATGTTGAACTCATTACCATAGAACGCTTCCATAAATGACAAATTGCATGTAAATATAATGCCATTTTTGATCCATAGGCAAAGCCGTGAGCACATCTAATACTACACGTTAATGTATTGGACCATATGACTAATGAAATTGGAGTTAATGACTTCTTTAAATACATTACTTTACATGAAAGCTTTCTTGGACTTGACCAGTTAACATTTTAGTAACGATAAAAGCCACAATGCCTTCTCACAAAAGAATGATTACCCAAGAATTCCTACCAAATAATATTATTGACAAAAATTTACAAGATTTTTTGCGCCCTTTGGAACTAAGTCATGCCATATACTTCCAATCTAAATTTACTTTACGTGACGGCTTCATCACGATCAATAGATTTTCATATAATTTGTTATCTTTCATTGGATCAATATTGTACCTTTTTATCTTTTATTTTACAATAGACACTGTTATTGATCTTGGTTTCAGTGTCATGTTTTTCTATTTTAGTTGTGTCATTAACGTTTTAAATATCGCCACGTTGTTTAGTGTTAGTGTTTCCAATATTATTAATCAAAAACGCAACGTTGACTTTGTAATACATCTACAAGATTCAATGAGTGTAGTAAAAAGTGATTACAAACTGAAAGACCTTTCTGCAACTAATAGGATTATAGTTGTTTTTTTCGCAGTTATGTTTATTTGTATAGAAGTACCGTGTTATTTTATTTTAGAATATAGTATAGTGTATACTATAAATGACTTATATATATTTTTTTTGGATTTAAATTTTGTATATAGTATTAGAATACTAGCGTTGATAACAAGAAATTTCGACGTCATGCTAGAAGAAATTAAATTGAGAAATAAATCGAAAACGAATGATTGGAATGATGTTCAGTCTGCAATTTTTAGCCTTGCTAAGGCATATGAAGCTTGTACACAAATATTCATAGTTCCTGTGAGTATACCTAAATCTACATCGTTATCGTTATGCACAGTTTTTAAAGTAATAATAATTAATGTGATCGAGATTATATGCTTGCTATATAAAATTTCTGGGTATGAGTTCATCTGATATACAAGCCACTTCTACTGTAATCTTTATCTGAATCAAATCAGCAGTTTTTACCTCATAAACTTTTAGCAATACGTTTGAGCTTAACCGTCATTTTTTTTTCTAAATCTTCAATGGATTAAACTTTGGAATACACATCATTATCCTTGAAATGTAATTACAGACAGTTATTTTTATGAGGTCAGAAAACAAAATCATTTCTGTTACAGATTTTTATGTATTTATGCTGTACCTTTGCAAATACTATTCATATGATACAGATGATAATTGAGGTTGGGAAACCAGGATATGCTGGGTATATGGTAAGCAGACTGTCTCGAAATATTATTTAAAGCCAAATTTTTGCATAATTAGATAAATGTGTAAATCGTAGATTAAGGCTTTGTTTGTAACCATATTACAAGATTACAAGCCCAAGAAGCCTCAAGCCCTCAAGCCTGAAGAATGACTCGTATGCTTAAAGTTTATTCTTGTTAATAAAATAGCAAATCATCTTTGTTTTGAATAATGTAGTAGTTATGACCGCCTCCGTGAAATAAGGTATAAAAACACGGAGCTCGTGGGTTCGATTCCCGCCTTGGGTCTGGTTGGTGGTAGGCTTTTTCAGAGTCCGACTGGCTAGCTTCCACCCCCACTGGTGAAATCTGCCGCCATAACAGCTCTGGCTGTGTTCCGACAATATTAGTGTGGGAGCCAGTACACTTGAAATCAGAAGCTCGAAGATCAGATGAGTCTACAATCTGGCAGCACATTGAGGGACGCTTCCAGGTGAAACGTCCCTCCTTGGATTAGGCCGCAGTGACGGCTTACCATCAGGTGGGCTGCGTGCCTGCCTGCCAACTGACCTAGTATAAAAAAAAGTAGTAAATTTAATACTACTTTCGTCCATAATATAATAACACTTTTTTTTCTACAAATACAAATTGTTTGAATTTTATTATATTGTAAATTTAGTAAGCTTTTCACTAAAGTTGTACTGATATTGACTAACATACTATTTTCTTAATGCAATTTTTTTTGCTGATCTTTCAGGAGACTATCATACTGACGGGTTTAACTGTAATATTTTGGCTGATGAAAAACTATGCAATAATTTTTATGATGTGTATTCAATGCGAGAGGCTGTACAAAACTGTAACTAAGGTTAATGTAGAGTGTATGACTACATTAAACAGTGGATCTGGCGGAAGTAAGTGTGATTGTTCTTGTATAAAATATAGTGTACAAAAGATTTAACTTTCTTATTAACTGTGTGGTCACTTAAAATATACCGTGAGTAGGACGAATAAAACAATTTTCATTTCATACTTATATAATATGAATAATAACTTAAAACATGTATTGCCTCATCTCCCTTCCCACGTTTGACTGATAGAAAATGCCATGACATTAAGTGCGCCAATTTTTGGGTTCTTTCATGTGTGCAATGCAGTTCAACAATAAACGATTAGTAATAAAAGTAGGCATATTAAGTGTTGGACAGGTCAATAGCCATAAGGCTGGCACCGGCTCATCCCAATCGGGTGTGAAGGAGGAACCGGGGAGTTTAGTGGGTAGTGGACGCTTCAGTCTCGAGTCCCACACACAGCCGCAGGTCTAGCTAGCCTGCGGTTATGGTGCATATAAGCATTCTTCATCGAAAAAAAAAGCATATTAAAGGTTTTCTTTCTTCTAGCGCATCAAGTTCGAGTGTACAAAAATATAACAAGAAGTATTCGTCTACATTTCAAAAAGATCACAGTTTTTTCAATAACACTAGATGCATCACTAATGCCGAATTTCGTCGAATTGGTCACTACATACTTATTTGTTTTATTGCAATTCAACTTTGTTACAGAAGACTCTTCTTGAATTAAATAGATATCTATTAATTCCACTGTGTTTTTATTATCATCTTTTAACTTTCAAGAAGTATCAAATTGATTGATGCACACAAATGGTTTAACAGAAGCATAGTAAACCTAGATAAATTGTGGTTTTTGATTATTTTATTATGGTATCGTCCCCCCGTTTAACTGATACTATAATATCAATCAATCATTCATTTATTTGCGAGAATCAATATTTTACAAAGGTCTTATTATTATAAATATGTGTCAGTATTCTGCCTCCAAGCAGACGCGCAAATGTTAGAGGACATGCTAAACAAAAGAAAAAAAACCAATAATAATAAAATTTACAAATTTAAGTAATTAATTATTTATACAAGAAAAAAAAAATCAAAAATTACATGCTTTTTAGGTGTCAATAAATTTACAATTTTAACATTTTAATTAATTTATACAAAAAATAAATAGAAATAAAAATAAAAAATTTCATGCTGCATACAAGTGTCAACAAATTCCTTAATAATATAAAAACAGTTGCTTAGGAGCCAGTCACACAGTTTAGATTTAAATTGACTTCCTTCCTGTATTTTTAAAGAAAATAGTAAAAGGACCAACAAATTTCTGTTTCAATATTGTTTGCACCTATGTGTATGTGTAATAAAATGAAATAAAATGTTTATATTGTATAAAAATAATAAAATAAGAGAAAGTTAGAAAATAGGTATTTCTTTATCAAGAGAACATCACAAATCAGCAAGGATATTTTCTTTTAAGGGTCTCTTTTTTACAATCTGGGTCCAGATTTCTATGCTCTTGTACAAAGCGCAGCAAAAGTTGTTTTTTTTTCTTCCTTTGCAGTGGCTAGACCATGGAAATCTTCATAAGTTTTACAGCTCTTTCAGCTGTATCATTCACGGCCCTAAAAGAAAGAACCCTTCGTTTTGCCTGCAAATAGGTTACATCTTCTTCCCATGTAGAAACGGGTCTCTTCAAGAAGTTTGTACGCAAATAAATTTGTGCTCTTAACAGACACAAAATCATTTATCACAAAATGATTTTCTTGCAACAAAAGACAAGATAATATTATTATCAGTTTATTAAGAAGGATATAAGACATAAAACTATGTTTTCGTTTAAATGAAATAATTTAATACGGTTTTATCGCGTTTATTAATTTTTTTAGTCAGGACAGTTCTAGATATAGAAATTTGATAAACGCGATAAAACCGTATTAAGTTATTCAATATAAATGTGTGACAATCGCGAAAACATATGAAAACATTATGTATTTCCACTTACCATACAAATAATCAGACATAATATCTTCTTTTGATGGAATGTATCTCTTTACAGAATCATACAAACTCTCTATTTGTAGGTTCGCTTCAACATTTGTCTTAGTTTGTTCATCTACTTCATCATCAAAGAGTGATAAAACAGCTATTTTTTCTGACAAGTACCAAAGACGACATAATCGATCGAGTCGATGTCGACTAAATTTGCTCAGGGCTGCTTTGGAGATCTCTTGTTAACAGTTTCATATTACTTAAGACTTTTTAAAAAGCGCAAATATTGATTTGATGCCTTGACCGCCAGACTACATCCAAGCCATGGTTTTACATACACAACCGCAATGAATAAACAAATATCTTATACGGGGCGTTTATCCTTGGCGCTAATTTTGAACTGAGATTGCAACCAACATATTTTCAAAGAGTAAATGGCTCTAGCCATCCACCCGGCTTGATGCATTGTTCCAGGAGGTCTTATTTTAATCTTTTTCTCATTATCTCCTCCTAGTTAAATAATAGATCATTCAATTAGTTCCCGATAATCGTCACGTACAATGGAGTCACGTACAATGGATTTTTGCAGTTTTTGATTATAAAATGTCAACAATTCATCAATCGTTTTTTGTAACCCTCTCCAAGCACGGTGAAGATCCACAAGTTTTTTACACAGTTAGGCATAGCTCTGGTAGGGATTCTAGCTTTTTCCCAGAATATATACACTCTCGAACGGAAAGATTTGCGCTTTCATTAACAGTCAATTTAACTTCGCGAATGTTAAAAAAGAGGACTGCAAGTACTTGACGATTAGACGGTAACTTTGCTCCAGTTATTTGACGGTTCACGTCACTAACTAAGAAAATACTTTTTTTTTATTGCTTCTTTATTCCACTGCCATTTTTTTAAACATTAAAACAATATGTTAATCACGAGAGTTACTGTGAACAAATGACAAATACGACGGGTGCGCGCCGCTAGTTTGGCGTTATTTGTATGAACATGTATCGATGCAAGTCGGCACGGGTTATCGTTCTCCAAATGAGGTAAAAATGTATTTTCGAGTGTTTTAGGGAAATATGAACAAAACTAAGACGTATGCGTTAAAAATATAAACTTTGAAAAATAAGGGACACCCTAATACACAACGATAAGCGTTATAGACAACGATTTTTAAAATCTTCAAGGCTCTGTCGGCACGGATTAATTTTGACATATAAAGCTAAAATTTTGTATTTGATTAAGTTTAAGAAGTTTAAAAAGAATGAAGGGGCATTTCGATATCTGAAAAAAAATTTTTTTCACCTATACATATAGGTAAGGGACACCCCACAGAAATCTAAATATTTAGATTTCTGTGGGACACCCTAACCTGTGTACATTTGTAATAACATATTTCGTTACTTTCGTGTAATTTGAAACACAATACATTAATTTGTAGATTAAAGACAGTCTCAACTGACAACGCAATACCATTAATTTTCTTACAAGTACTTCCAGTGACATTAAAGTTGGTTAACACACTGGTCGTATAAAAGCAGTTACATACACAGCAAGAAAATTCAAAGAAAAATGACCCCTCAAGAATTCCTAGCAAATAATATTATAGATGAAAACATACAAACCTTCTTACGGCCACTGGAATTTAGTCATGCTATTTACATGCAATCCAAATTCTCCATTCGTGATAATTTTATTACTATGCATACCTTTAGATACAGCTTTTTCTCTTTCTTGACAATTACATTTTACTGTGTGATAATGTATCGGATTAATGTATATTTTGCTACCAGCAGTGGGCTCAGTCGCGTTGCAGTGTTATTAAGTGATAATATGGCCATTACATTTACTGCAACCTTCTGCAGTATAGTCATATTAAATTTTATCAATAGTAAATGCAACATAAAGCTTATACTTTATCTGCAGGAAGTTAAAAAGTATATTAGATTCATCGATTATCGAATCAAAGATCTTGCTATCATTAACTGGATCATGGTTGTCTTAATTTTGACTCTTTACATTTCATCTGAACTCCCTTTCTATATTTACGATGCGTATATGATAGACTTTTTTATAAGTGACCTTTTTATCTTCTTCTTTGATTTAACTGTCATTTATGGAATAAGAATAATGGCACTGATAAATAGAAGCTTTGAAATTTTGATCAAAGATATTATTATTAGAAATAACAAGCAGTTTTTAAATGACGACGAAACAGAAGATTTACATTGGAAAGAAGTGGAAAATGCAATTTACAACTTGGCAAAAGCATATAAAGCTTATGACACCATATTTTCGACACCGGTAAGTGACTTCAATACAGCTTTTATTTTGTTTTTGGGGTGTATGATCAGATAAAAAATATATTTTGACCCCAGGGAAAAAGTTGTCAATGCATTTTTGGTGTTCAACTTTGAGCCTTATTACAAAATGCATTTTTGTTGTTAGTTCGACTTAAATACTGATGCTGCCAGCTGTGCACTAAAACGGAATTAAATTTCCCTGGTCGAACATAATGGTGTATTTTTTAAAACAGCTCGTGTTTGTGACCAGTAATCCAAATTTGGCAAGCGTGGTGATTGGCATTAAAGATGACTTATTTTAATGATGGAGGCAACACTGAGACATTTCACAGATACTATAATTATTTATATTTATTGTTTTCAGATGTTTATGTACTTAGTTTGTGTTTTTATGAATGGTATGCTGGTACTACAGACAATAATTGAAATTGAAAATGTCACTTTGTTTGGGCCAGCAGCAGGTCCAATTGGTGTAAGTAATGCTATGATTATTAAAATAAATTTAAATGCTTTTTAAGTAATATTATTAGCCGTTTGGTCTGGTTGAAAAGTCGGCTATAACACAAAGAGGTCGTACAAAAACCCGCCGGTTTGGTCGCCGTACGTCACAAATATTTGAGTGCATGAACACGTCGGTTTGTATGGTCTATATAAGTTTTTACAAAAAAAAAGTTTAATACCTATTATGTGTAATTTTTATCAGTTGTCTGGACACGACAGAACGCGGTAAAGTGTGTTTTTCGCATTACCGTAACCGACCTATTATTTACTTTTTCATTTGATTTTTTTTTCAACAGGCACCTGTTATTGCTGAAAAAGTATCTGAGTGTCTACGGTTGATAAAGAACGTACTTTTAATATGTTCGATGTGTTTTGGGTGCGAAAGGTTATATCGTAATGTAGCTATGGTCAATATTGAATGTTTGAACACCTTAGCAAGGGAAACATGTGCAAGTAAGTTATCGTGGTTTTTGAAAATATATTGCACTTATCCCCCCCGAATAAACGTGCAAAGGAAATTCATCAACTTTTCAGGAGAAATTAAAAACGTAAAAATGTGAATATTTCAACGTGGTATTTAAATATGCCTGTACAATGTATGACGAAATCAAAGAAAAAGAAATTAGGTATTAGTTAGTATAAGTCACAACAATATGGAAAATATTTATAGTTTTCATGTAATTCGGAAAAAATCCTTTTAAAATTATATTCTAGTGTAGTAGAAACATTCCTGATCGAGTAATAGTCCTTTGCACGTTTATTCGTGTCAATAGGTAAGAAATATTAAGTGTAAGTGCACTGTACACCGCACGCCTGACCGGCTGTTTGAAGGTGCAATGTCAATTCGCAAAACTCCCCGCACACCTCCATAACGTGTAATGAATGATTGCGATAGTTTTTAGTTTTGCTTTTCACACGAAGACACGTGTAAACGACATAACATTAATAATCGTGTATAAAACTTGACTGCAAGGTTTAATACACCAATATTCGGGTAATGTTTTTACATGTTTTTTGGTAATGTTTTTACATGTTTTTTCCCTAGAATAACCATATTTGAAGCTATATCTTCGGTGTTTATTGTTAAAAAATTACCAAAAAATTCAAGAAGGTGAACTTCGTCCCGCATCCAAAGAAGCAAAAAAATTTTTTTTGTGCTGTAGATCTTGCACGTTTATTCGGGGGGGCCGTCGTTATGTATGTATTAAAAAAAAGTGTTTTAGCAAAAGTTTTCTGCTGTCTGACACCTATATAGTACAAGCTCTACTTAATTTGGGTACAAATCATATAATGTTTGGGGCCAGGCGACGTTGCGTAAAAAGTAGTGACAGTGTCCAAAAATAAAAAAGGTATATTAAAAACAAAAGGTTTTTTTAAATGTTATTTCAGTTGACAAACACGCAACTCACCTTATATATTTTTTTAACCCGCCATTGGTGACGTGAATTTGACTTACATCGTTGGTGACCCCGGTCTCACGCACCGGGGGTTTCGACAGCGAGTTTTTTCTGTCATTTACAGTGTATGCTACTTTTCATTGGAATAGATATTATATTTGATCTTTAATTGTCAATAAAACATAGATATTTCAGTAATCAAATCTCTTTTATTAGCAATAGACAACATCTTTAGAAGCACTAAAATTATGAGGTATTTTAACAAGGTTTTTTTGAAACTCAAAAAAGCAACAGTCTTAATTAATTAACACTAGAATCAGGCTTTGTCAGTCTTATGACATTAGAAACTTTAAATAAAATAACATAAATGGTAATACTTCTACCAAAAAAAATTATTACATATTGCTAAATCGTTGGTGACCCCGGTCTCACGCACCGGGTTGGCACCAAAACTCTGTAACGTGCGTCCATGTCGCTGTCGCAGGGTAGACTGGCGGTGGGGGGCGTTGAATTAGGCAGCTACTCGAAACCACAGTGTAATTCGATGAACGGTGACCAAAATATTTGATTTTTTTAAACTACCCGGTCTCACAGACATATAGGTCACCAATGGCGGGTTAACTAATAATTTATGACAATAGGCGTTTTATGTCATAGCTGAAACTTTGCTTTATTGCCTGACGTTATCCATTCGTCTTGCGTTGTTGATGAATAAAACAATCTCGAGCACTTCTCCCCGTGCATTGTTTTAATGCTTCGTTTCATTACATTACGCTTGCGTGCTTGTTGTTTTTTAAAGCAGCTCATTTTTACTTAAATATAAATAATTCATTTTACAAATAAACAATTTCAGTATTTGCGCCCATAGAACTACCTGCTTAGTTTGGGGCTAGAACTGTGTAAATGGTTAGGTTACATATTTATTTGTCTAACCATAATTAGCTTATACCTATCTTTTTGAGTATTATAAATGTTATTTCTCATTTCAGGAGAACAAAGAGAAGTTTTCAAGAATGTTTTGAGGATAAATCGTACATATTTCACCAAGATGACGGTGTGTTCGATCGAGGTCGATGGATCCTTGACACTTAGCTTCATTCAACTAATTACGACTTATTTTTTAGTTCTTTTACAGTTTAATTTCGTTAAGTAAAGTTAACTTTGATCCTAATCAATGATCAGTTATGTTTTTTAATCCATATTAATACATATCGTCGGCTAAGGTCGCAACCCACTTAACTCCCTCAGACCAAATTTTACAGGAGGCACAAAAAACTTCATAACTTTTTTATTTTTTCAAAGCTTGTCGATATTTTTTGACCAATAGACTATATTTAAGACTAGTTATCAGATTTTATGACATTTATTATGAAACGTTTCGTCAAATCTATAAAATATGGAGTTACGAGTTTTGGATCGAAAAATAGAAAACACAATATGGGAGTTATGAGCTTTGCTAAAAGGAATCTCTGTATCTTGAACTTTAATGTTATATTAGAAGTGTACAATAATGAACGTAGTTAAGCAAAAAGGATCCAATTCACTTACAGTAATTTTTGAGATATTGACATTTGAAGTTACCTTGACAATTGCGTTACGGTGGACGATACAAATAAACCTCAGAAACTAACTGATCACACCCTTAACCTAATGGGCTCATGGCTGAGCGTCGTACTATGCTGCTGCATATTCCTGATGACGCTGAGGCATGTTGGCAGCTCAATAGACGGATTTTTATGTCCCTGCGAAGTGCGACACGATATCCGAGACTTTAAACAAGTCGTATTGAAGACGCAAAAGAGCGGAATAAAGGCTCCAAAGCGTTTGCAATAGACTTGTATATTGGGCAAAGTCAGCTAAGAAAGCTAAAAACTGAGGACGGCCGGATGGTGGCTACAAAGTCTGAGGTTTTAAGGGAGATCGAGAGGTTCTATGGACAGCTATATACCTCGGTGTCAAAACCTGTCAATAACTTGGCTAAAGACCTAAGAGCCAAGCTTGTCACTAAACTAAAGACATTCCGGGCATCAGTTGGGATGGCTTTGAAACAGCTTAAGAACAACAAAGCGCCGGGTGAAGACGGTATTACTTCTGAGCTCCTGTAAGCAGGTGGAAAACCCGTGCTGAAGTTGCTTTAGAAGCTTTTTAATTCCGTCTTGCTCGGGGGTGTCACGCCACAGGCATGGAACAGAAGACGTGTGGAAGAGCTCTTTTTCAAGAGAGGAGACACAGAACGCTTGAAGAATTGGCCTATCTCGCTGTTGAGCCATGTATACAAGCTGTTCTCAAGGGTCATCACAAATCGTCTCGCACGCAGATTTGATGATTTCCAACCTACCAAACAAGCCGATAACCGAAACGGGTAGCATAGACCACAAACACAAGCTGCGGCAAATCATACAGAAGACCGAGGAGTATAATTTTCCATTGTGCTTAGCGTTTTTGGACTATGAGAAGTCCTTTGACTCGATCGAGACATAAAGGCAGTGTTACAGGCTCACTCTACTGTTAAAAATATAATTCCTAAAGCTTTCTAAGGGGTGTGGCTAGTGGTCTTGAAAAAGCGAAGGTAGAGCGAGACCCCCGTAACCCCGTACATATTTGGTTACGTCCCTGTATCGCAACGACTCAAAAGCCGACGAAGCTTTCACAGGAGGGTTGACACCAGTTTTCACTGATGATCCGTCCTTGGTAAGGATTAACAGTTAGAAAGAAAAGCATCCCCTTCTTCTGTACCCACCCTGTAAAAGCCTTGCTCCAGGCCATGATCTGCTGTGATCGACTTGGAAAGCGCTCAATAGACTGCGGAGTCAGGTTGGCCGCTGCAGGGACAACCTGCAGCGTTGGGGTTACGTGGGGCCTTCTAAAAACGTTTGCGACTGCGGTGCCTCCTCTCAAACAGTTGCCCCGCGTGCCCTGATACTTGCACAAAAGAAGAGTTGTTGCGCGCTGACCAAAAAGCTGTTCGGGTCGCTGGATTCTGGGCCAACAAAATTTAGCCATCGACACGCAAAGAAGAAGAAGAATACCTAAAGCAATAAAACCGGTTCAAAATATAGTTTTCTTAGCAAAAAAATTCAATTTTAGCCCTTTTTGAAAATATTCGTAAAGAAAAATCAGCGAATATTTGCAATCTCTAATCGAGAGCAGTACTGGGCGGGGGGACATACGTGGTTTGAGTTTACAAAAATGGCTGTCTTGGAGTTCCAAGCTTTTCTATTTTGCTTTTTAAATTGTAACGGCTTTTTTTAAGGACTTAAAAGTTTTACTATTAGATGCGTTCAAATTTGCACTATCTAAAACTATAAAAATATATTTTGACGTCAAAATGGAGTTAAGAGGTTTGCGACCTTAGCCGACGATATACAAATATACTGCGTGTTTTTTTAGTCGTTGTTTTCCCACAGCAGAACGCTTTACCTTCAGTAGTACTATCGATTTATGCAAGTAAATTTTTTTTGAAATTTTTTTTTTTAAAAAATTTTAAAACATTTTTTGAATTTTTTTCTTAAATTTTAATGGGAAAATGGAAACCAAATGTGAGTAAATAGTAAATAATCATTTTTTTGATAAACGCGAAGGGCAATGACCCCGGCCGGTGACCGTCCGTGACGCAGCTAGTACTATTGGTTCGAGTTTCGTCTATCATAATCGTAAAACTTTTGATTTGACTAAAAAAATAACTTTATTAATTTATTTTACTACTAAGATAGAATCATTTTACTGCGGGAAAACAAGGACTAAAATTCCACGCTGTAGATGCGAAAGTAACTTTGTCTGTCTCTTAGGCTGCGTTTCCACCAAAGCGGAGATGTATGCGGTGTGCTGTGTGCTGTGCGAAAAGAGATGTTTTTCAGCTCGGGTGTTTCCACCGAAGCTAAACTTTGCGGAGATGCGTACTGTGTGTAGCGGCGCCGCTCACCGCACGCCGCTCGCCGCACGCCGCTCAGCGGAGAGGAGATGTGTCAATAAAGCAATTCTATTGGTTGTTTCAAAAACATCTCCTCTCCGCTCGACACATGTCCGCTTTGGTGGAAACGCAGCCTTAGGCCTCGGCCTCGAATTTCGCGGCAGCGGGGCGGGAGCGGCAGCGGCAGCGGCAAGATGTTTTGTATGGAATTCCATAGGCGAATACTACACACTCGATATTTATTGCGATATTTGGATCGTAATCACGATATTTATTGAGTGTGTAGTTTATCTGTCGCAGTAAGCGCCGTCTTAGCCGTCGTGTTTATTTTTTTTTAACACCTTTTCCCGAAATTAACTTAAGAAATGTATTTTAAATCAAGAAATGCTACACTAATTATGTTAACAATTATCTTACTAAACTTAATCTATAACAGTACCTAATATAATTATATCACTAAACTTGAACGGTATCATAATTATATTCCTAGTAAGATAGTACCATAAAACGGGGTCAATAGACACAATTTTCAACTTTAACGTAAATTTTATAAATATTTCTACTAGTCAAGAGTACATTGTATGGCGTTTTTCTCATGTCTCTTAGTTGTTTTAATAAATTTCAGTCATCAAAAATGGCATTTATTCTTTAATTACAGCATAAAATACAAAAATATGGGTCGTTTCTATTTGACCCGCACATGGGTTCAATAGAAACGAGATATGGGGTGAATAGAAAAATATGCTAGGGTTGGCAATTTCCACATCACTAAAAAGTCCAATGTCATCATTAGGTAGGTACGCCTCTCATGTTGGCAAATAATTCAGACACTGTCTGTGTAAGAAGCAGCTCAGCACGTAATGGTAAAAATAAAACATTAAATAAAAATTAAAAAATTTAAAACTTTACTATTTTCATTGTGAAAGGAAGTGTTTTGTGCCAACGCAACTTGTTAATATTATTCGTAGGATTCTTGGGACCCAGATTAATGCGAAGGTAAGTGCGTTTTTGCTTTGAATTTCGAAATATTTGTTTATATTATTATTTCTTAACAAAAACTAATAAATCTCAATAGTTAGCAGCCCTATAACATGTGTTTCTAATCACCTCTTACTCGTTTCTATTGAACCCTATTACGTGTCTATTAAACCCATACTTCGTATCTAATGACCCCATACTACGTATCTATTCGCCCCTTCCCCGTATCTATTAACCTCAAATAAAAAACAGAAATGGCTTGGCTTTTAATTTAACAAATATTTCGAAATTCAAAGCAAAAACGCACTTACCTTTGCATTAATCTGGGTCCCAAGAATCCTACGAATAATATTAATAAGTTGCATTGGCACAAAACACTTCCTTTCACAATGAAAATAGTAAAGTTTTGGAGGGGCTATTTTCACCTGCATTCGAGAACTCACTTTATGAATATTTTTTAATATGTTGGTCAAACCTAACGTCAATCCAGTGTTGCTATATTATGAAAGAAGCTACCAAAGTATTTAAATAATATAAATTTGGGAACTTTTTTCTTTCAAATACTTTGCTATAGTCTGTGAAAAAACTTTTCGAGTTTTGTATCTATTCACCCCTGCAATTCTATTGACCCCGTTTTACATGAATCACTTCCATATAACTATGATCTGGCATATAATTATATCCCTAGAGATATAAACAAATTACGGATTTATCTATCTTACTGCGACATATGCACAAAGCAAATACAAAGGGATTATTCCCGACTGCCCCTACCAAATCTGCCCCCAGTAGGGGCAGACGGAACTAGTTTAGGTTCCGTCTGCAGGGGCAGATGCGACTAAAAAAGTTTCGACTGTACCTCATCATCATCACCAGCCTATATACGTTCCCACTGCCGGGACACAGGCCTTAGGTTTAGGTTTAGGTTAGCAGGGGATTTTTCCGCACTTGGCCTCTAAAGTGGGCCATTGTACGTGAGAAATACATTACCACCACCGTCACTCAAACCATCTGAGCTCTGTCCAGAGTTCCAGCACTGCTGTGATGTCCCGGAGCACCTCCCGCAGGGTGCCGCTGTTGGGTAGCAGGCGTGCTCGATGGTGGTCCACGCTCTTGCACTGCAGTAGTACGTGGGCCGGTGTTTCTTCAGCGTCCATGCAGCCTCTGCATAGCGGGCTGTCCGTCATGCCGATGTTGAACATGTGCTTATTTAGCGTGCAGTGGCCCGTTATAATGCCCACTGCGTGTCGTAGGTTCACCTTGGACAGTTTCAGTAGACAACGCGTCAGTCGTCTGTCTAGGGACGGGAAGACTTCCTTTGTCTGCTTGCACCCATCCATTGCTGTCCACAGGCGTTCATGATTGTTTTTTGTTCTCTCCTGTAACCATGCAGCTATTTGACTGTAGGGTAGAGGCACTATCGGTTCAGGTCCGAATATTGTGGTTGCTGAGCCCCTTCTTGCGAGCTGGTCAGCCGCGTCGTTGCCTAACGAGTTACTGTGGCCTTTTATCCACTGCAGCGTTATCTCGTTTTGTTGTGAAATTTCTTCAAGTTCGCGGTGGCATTCTAAGATGAGCCCGCTGTTCATACGGTTGCTGTTGAGAGCTTGTAGTACTGCAGCGCTGTCCGAGATGATGCGAACCGATTGTCCGCATACTCTTCTGGCCTTTACTGCCATTGCTGCTCTAATAATTCCAACACATTCCGCTTGAAAGGTAGTGTTGTGATTTCCAAGGGCTGTTGATATATTTACGTTGAGGTCGTTTGAGAATACGCCGGCTCCGGTGCCAGTCTCGGTTTTGGAGCCGTCAGTGTATATTCTCATTTCTCTGATGCCTGAGCTATCCTTGTGTTCTTCGTTTAGTTCGATGCGGTACTTTTTGTCGAAGATATATGTTTTCGGGATAATGTCGCACGCGGCCTCTATCATTGGTAGCTCACTTTTTATGTCTTTGATGAGGCGCGTGTGGGGAATATTATCGTCCTGTTTCCAGAGCCCCATTTTCTCGAGTCTTAAGGCTGCGGCGGCTGCCTCCTGCTGTACTACGAGATGTAGTGGTCTCAGGTTGAGGATCACCTCGAGTGCTGATGTTGATGTAGTTTTCATGCAGCCAGTGGTGGCTAAGCAAGCGAGGCGTTGTAGGCTTTGTAGTTTGGTTTTCACGGTGCTTAGTTCTGTCCTGGGCCACCAGACAACTGCGCCATAGGTTATCATAGGGCGTATTATGGCCGTGTATATCCATAGAGTTATCGCCGGCTTAAGGCCCCATTGTTTTTCTATTAGCTTCCTGCATTGCCAGAATGTTGTGCAGGCTTTTCTTGTTTTTTCGTTGAGGTGTTCGTTCCAATTTAGCTTATTGTCGAGTATCACGCCCAGGTATTTGATCTTGTTGGCTAAATTGAGTGTTGAGCCGAAGAGCTTGAGTTGTATTGGTTTGAGCTTCTTCTTGTTGGTGAACAGGACCAGTTCTGTTTTTTTGGGATTTACAGCGAGATCATGTTGGGTACACCATCGCTCCACGATCTTCAGTGCTATTTGCATGCGAGAGCATATGTTGTCTTCTGTTTCTCCTTTGATGAGTATAGTGATGTCATCTGCGTATCCGACGGAGTAGCAGCATCTCTCATTTAGGCGTTGTAGAAGTTCATCCACCACCATATTCCACAGGAGCGGTGAGAGGACGCCACCTTGGGGGCAGCCTCGGGCTACTATGGCTCGTGTGGTTGTGTTGACTGTGAATTCGATGGATCTCTTTTTTAGAAGTTGGTCGATCCATCCACTAATGGTGCTTTCCACTCCGAACCTGCTGAGGGATCCGTGAATGCTGTTGAACTTGGTCTTGTCAAACGCTCCCTCGATGTCGATGAAGACACCAAGTGTCATTTGTTTTGCAACCAAGCCTTCTTCTATTTTGCATACTACAGCGTGTAAGGCTGAGTCCGTTGATCTACCTTTCCTGTAGGCGTGTTGTTTCGGGTGTAGAGGCTTGCAATTTAATGCACCATCTCTTAAGTAGCGGTCCGTCAACCTTTCCAGAGTTTTGAGCAGGAACGAGGTTAGGCTGATGGGTCTGTAGGATTTTGCCTGTGTGTAGTCTGTCTTTCCCGGCTTAGGTAGGAAGATTACTTTCACTGCCCTCCATTGGCGTGGTATATAGTTGTGTGCTATGGAGGCCTTGTAGATTTCTACAAGCTGTGGCACGATTGCTGTTAGACCTCTTTGGAGTAGGGCTGGAAATATCTCGTCCAGCCCTGCTGACTTGAAGGGGAGAAAGCTTCATAAAGCCCACTCCACGCGGTTTTTCGCCGTGAGCTGTTCAGCTATCTCCCAGTCCGTAGAGGTTGGGTGTTTTGGTTGCTCGTCCGCCCATACTGGACTGTCTATTACTTCGCAGTCTGGGAAGTGCGTCTCGATGAGGACGCGACTGATTTCCTCATCTGTGTTAGCATATGTGCCGTCTTCTTTCTTGAGGGTGCCGAGGGTTTTGTTGTTGTCGCGTGTTAGTAGTTTCTTCACCCTTGCTGCCTCAGTTGTGTTGTTTATGTTTTCGCAGAAGTTTCTCCATCCTTCGTCTCTGCGATTCCTTATGCGCTTTTTGTAGTGATTTTGGGCATCTTTGTAGTTGTCCCAATCGATGTCAGATCTTGTGTTCTTGGCTCTGTTGAACAGTTTTCTCAGCTTGGTTCTGAGCCTGTTTAGCTCGGGACCCCACCATTTGCTTGCACTTACCTGAGTGGGTATTGTGGGTAAGCAGCATGCGTGGTAGCTGTGTTGGATGCACCTGGTTAGCGTATTTGTGTTGTGTTCGATATTCTCGGTGCTGAAAGTCATGTCCTTAAATACATTGTTTTTTACCTCTGTACTTAGGAGTTTCTGGAACCTCGCGAAATCCGTTTTGCGCGGGTTTCGTCGAGGTTGCAGATCCTCCTTGTGTACTTTTATTTTGAAGCATATTCTGCGGTGGTCTGCGAAGGAGGGTTCCGGAGAGACGTGCCATCCAGTCACCATTTCCTTTGCGCCGCTCGATGCAAGAGTGATGTCTATTATTGTCTGATATCTGGAACTGACAAAAGTCGGCTCCGAGCCGTTGTTAGCTATGGAGAGGTTAGTCGAGAAGAGATAATCAGTTAGAGCTTCACCTCTTCCGTTGTGCGTCGTGCTCCCCCATAGGGGGTGATAGGCATTCGCATCCGCTGAGATGATAATGTCCCAGTTGTTGTCTTCGCAGTGTTGGACTAGCTCAGCAAGCTCTTTTGGGAATTTCTCCATCTCCAGGCATATATGCTGAGGCCAGTACTAGTGGTTTGTTGTTCTGCTCCGGGTTGCCTAGTAATTTTACGGCAGTAAGGTCTCTGGAACAGAATTGTGTTAGTAGCATTGCTGTCATGGTTTTTGGTAAGTAGACACATGTTCTCGGTTTAGAGACCGAGTTTGCGTACATTAACTTACCACCGATGTTCGTGAGACCACATATTTTGTCGCCCCTGATCCACGGCTCCTGGATGAGGGCGATGGTCTTGTTGTCAACCTCCAGCAAGCGTCGTAGTGTAGCCGTCGCAATCTGTTTATGCTGGAGGTTGGTTTGCACGACGTTCACGTCAGTCAGATGTGGACCCGAGAACGGAGCTGTTCAGGGATCCGACTGACGTGTCCGCCATGCCGTCCATCGCGTCGGCCTCGATGGCGGCATCTGCTGGTGCCGGGATCGATGTGGTGGTACTCGATTCGGCTGCTGATGTCGCTTGACGCGGTGGGTCTGCTGTGGTGGAATGGGTTCCACCCGTAGTGCTGGTCCCGGGATCGGGAGTCGGGAGGTCGTTCCTGCCTTCGGCAGCGCGAAACACTACGTACACACTGCCGGTCATGAACGCCACGCGCCGCCCCCTCTCCATGATCTTCGGCACCTCGGGTTCCGGGATACCTACTGTGAGGTGGATGCCGTTGTTCGCGGTGGTGTCGTTCACAGTCGCCATGTACAGTTGCCACGTGTTCACCTTGTACCAGGGGTTCTGTGCTGTCAGGATGAGGTGGATCTCCTCAAGGTCCTCGTCGTCGGTGTCGGGCAGCCAGATTGACGCGCGGACTCGCTTGGTCATGTCCGACTGCTTGATGACAGACAGCACTGTTGCCGGTATCGGCGATGTCATGGCTGTCACCGTTGTCTGGAGCCACTTCAGCGTGTCCTCATTTTCGCACCACACCTTCAGGACTCCTCCATCGACGATGGGCTTACCTCTGAAGGCGGGTGTGAAGACGGTGCTCTGGCTCCTTGTTTGTTTGCGGACCTCCTCGCGGATCTTCAGCTTTAGGGACTGGTTGATCTGCTGGGCTTGGTCCGCTGTTATATCGGCAGGAGGCGACGTGGTTACTGCCACCATGAGGTGCGACTGAGTCGCATCGGCGAAGCTGCGTCCTGCCGTCTTGGGTGTGGAGCTCAGCTTGGCGCGTTTGCACTCTTCCCTCGGTGACGTGGTGTCGTCGAGACGTGACCTTTTTGACTTACCAGCCAAATCAGCCTCGTCCCGGCGGCCGGGTGCATCCGCTGCCTTGCGAGCTCCGCGTGCTCCACGGGGCTTGCACCTGCTGTGCTCAGGTCGCGGCCCTGCTGTGTCGGTTCCGCGCGTCGGTCGGCTAGGTCCTGCTGCGTCATCGGGCGTACCCGAGTGTCTGCGCCGGTCCCGCTCGACTCTCGCAGCGGTGGGTGCGTCGCGACGGGCGGTCGGGGGCGCGGGGGCCGTCATATGAGGCTCGCTGCTCCTCGACCGTCTACGTCTGTGTGTGGTACTCGCGCGCCAGGGTTGGCGGCTGCGTTCCCTGCTGTCGTGGTGCCTCCGGGTCGGCTCCGCGCGCCGGGCGCCCTCGTCGCCGCCGCCCGCACGCGGGTGCGCACGTCGGGGCTCCCTCGCAGCGTAGTCGGCCCTTTGCTTCACTCGCGCTGCCTGGGGCGCGTGGGCCGGCCTTGCCGGCTCGCGGCCCGAGGGCGCGTGGGCCGGCCTAGCCGGCTCGCTGCCCGATGGCGGTGCGCGAGTGTGATGTTGCTCGCGATTCCCACGGTCACTACGGCGGCTGCGCTTGTGACGCCCCGAGGTGCGGCGTGGGACGATCTGCTAGTTGGTGCTCGTCGGGTTGTGGATCAGGGGCATCGCTTCCGCGAGCCCCTTGAGGTCCATAGAGGACCCTGGGTGCGCTTCTTTGCCCCCCCCAGAATACGTGGGGCAGCCCGCTTGCGCGGGGAGGGATTCTCCTGCGCGGGACGCGCCGGTACCCTCCTGGGGTAATCTATTTTTAAGATTCGCCTCCATTGGTTTGGGTGTTGGGGTGGGGAGTGTTGCGGAACACCGTCCCCCACAGTGTTCCGATGTGTCTCTGTCTGTGTATGTGTGTGTAGTGTGTGTGTGCAGTGTATGTGTGTGGGAATACAAAGTCAAGTATGCCCGCTTGACGCCCGCTGGCTCCTTGAGCTTTGCATTCCCTGGTTCCCTCCTCATTTATCCGGGCTTGGGACCGGCACCTTGCAGGATATTACACCGAGATGGAATATCCCGCAAGGAGGCTGAGTTCAATTTGAGACACAGGCCTTATCTCAATTGTGAGATAGTGTGGGCCATACTCCACCACGCTGGCCTAGTGCGGGTTGGTGGAGGGGTGCGTAAGGCAAGTGACCAACCTTAATGTCAGATGTTATCAAGCCGCCAAATGGCCTCTGATTAGGCTTGACAACTAATATTTACATTATAGTAAATATCAGCCGGGACCAACAGCTTAACGTGCCTTCCGAAGCACGGAGACGCTCGAAATTAATGTCACTAAATATGGTCAGAATGGTCACCCATCCATTAACCGACCGCGGCGTAGGTAGCTTGACTTTCGTTATCGCTAACAAACCACTGTCACAGCTGCGCCACGAGCGCTACTGTACCTACTGGGGGCAAATTTGGTAGGGGCAGTCGGGAGTAATCCAAACAAAGTAAAGCTGCTCTATGCAGGTGTGTTTGTCCATCAAAAAGAATAGAATGACGTCACATAATATGCGCAGTTTGAGACACTACACGATAGGGGGTTATTCCACAAATCCCCATCGGAAATCCCCATCAATGGGGATTTCGGAACTTTTAGTTGAAATAGATCTATCTCTGTGGGTGCTGCAATCAGTACGCGTTCAGATTTCACTACGAATACATTGCGGCACATTGCGGCATCAATTGGCAGGTGAAAATAAGTCAGGGGCCGTACTTAGGAATAGGTATTAGGCAACAGGTTGTTCAAATTAAATCTATTCATCATCATTTCTATTGAAATGATAAATTCAACAGTGTTGCTCATAACTCAAGACTCAAAACTGCAATGGGGTCCGAACATTATTTTTTTTATACTAGGTCAGTTGGCAGACAGGCACGCAGCCCACCTGATGGTAAGCGGCCATTGCGGCCTCTTCTATTGAGGGATGCTTCACCTGGAAGCGTCGCTTAATGCAATAATGCACTTGCGGATAAAAAAATTATGGTTGTACGATCAAAACTGAATCCCTGGGATAGTGTGTAGCTTTTCAACAGTAAAAGAACTATTCAAATCCGTTCAGTAGTTTCGGAGCCTATTCAATACAAACAAACAAACAATCAAATCTTTCCCCTTTATAAAATTAGTATAAATATCCCAAAAAAAAACCTATCACATCACACAGGACCATTATTTTTACCTAGAAAATTTATTTAAACAGGCTCACGAACCTGTGGCCATGGCTGCATGGTGTGGCTCGAGCAATGACGTTCAATTAAAAAACTAGACTCCCAATCACGCTCAAATATTGTCCGAAGCATAAGAACTACTTTCGTTACGTTTAATTGTCGATCAATAAAAAGATCAATTTCCGATGTTAGAAAGTTATGTGAAACTGCGGATATCATTGCTCTCCAGGAGACCTGGCTGTTCCAGCACGATTTACCTTTCCTTAACTCGGTGGATGACAGATTTGGGAGTACGGGGACGTCAGCGATGGACTCTGCCGCCGGGTTGATATCGGGGCGGCCGTATGGAGGAGTGGCGTTACTGTGGCGAAAGAGTGCGTTTCCGTGCGTGTCGGTCATTCAGTGTTCGAATTCGCGCATCTGTGCAATTAAGATTGCGCTCACTGCGGATCGATCTGTGATAGTGTGTAACGTGTACATGCCTACTGACTGTCGTGAAAACTTAGCAGAGTTCACTGATTGCCTTGGCTCGTTAAGTGCAATAATAGATGAAAGTGGTGTCGAGTCGGCTTTCTTACTGGGTGATTTTAACGCAAATCCACAACAGTTATTTTATCGTGAACTGCAAAACTTTTGTGTGGACCAATCATGGACTGTAGCTGATGTAAGTAAATTGAATATTACGTCTGAAACTTATACATACTTGAGTGAGGCTCATGGTACCGGAAGTTGGTTGGATCACTGTCTTGTAACGGAAGCAGCTTGGCCGTGTGTTGTTAGTGTAAAAGTGAGCTATGACGTGTACTGGTCTGACCACTTTCCGTTACTTGTTGTGTGTAATTTAAATAATGTTATAACTAAAGCGTCAAGTAAAGATTTTGTTTTAAATAAAGTTAAATGGGGCGAGCGTAAACCTTCACAAGTAAAAACGTACTCTAAGTTATGTAATGAAAAGCTAAAGAATATTCATTTACCTGTTGAATTTCAAGACTGTTGTAACACTTACTGCTATAATGATAAACACAAAGTGGTGATAGATAGACTATTGGGCAGAGTTTTCGTTTAGTTGTATACAATTAACATTAAACACTAACTGCCACGAGATAAGGTGTTATTTGAACGAATGTGTTAATGTCATCTGTGTCAACGCCGCTCGGACGTTTTTTTAAGGAATTTTTCTTAGAGATTGGGTGTCTAGTTTTATATTGAACGTCATTGGGCTCGAGACTAAAATTTCGAATTTAATTTTTAATGGAACTAATGTTAAAAAAAATATTAACAGTAGTTCCATCATGGAACTGAATGGTACTAGCGTCAACTCAAAAGTTGACGCTAGTTCCATTATTTCAAATTTCGAAAACAATGGAACTAGTAATAAAAAAAAATAACAGTAGTTCCATCATGGAACTGTACATGGAACTAGTGTCAACGAACCGTTCTTTCCAATCCCCACCGAACTCCCTTTTATGCAGTCGATCAAAAAGACAGTAGAAAACAGGACATAAAAGAAATCAAATAAAGTTTTCGGTTCTCTAGCTTTTTGAGGACAAAGGCAGTTAAATAGATACTTAAGTCAGCCCTCACACACTTGAGCACTTCAGCAGTAATGAATTTAAACGCCCGTAAAGATTTAGCGGATATCGATGGCGACTTTATATTGAGTTCTAAATATAAAAGGATGGGTACGTGATACGAGGATTCTCAGACTTTTTCTGTTGACCTTATTGTTTCCAAGAAACTGTAGACTGAGCACCTTTTTTTTTTTATAATAATAATAAAGGCGTAGGGATGTGACGACCCCATCGCCCGTTAGTGAGAGTTGGGGCTCTTCTTATGAGGAGCTACAACTTTCATCAATGCAGTCAGTCTCCGCAGGGCAGCTTGTGGCGAGCTGTTGGTGTGTGGTGACACCACGGACCCGAGACCTCCCGGGGGAACTCACCATCTTCTCCCCCACCTCTGGCTTGCCTTAGTTGGCCGTCCAGAGTGGAGCGCAAGAGCTATATGCTCGAAAGGGTGGAAGTGCTCAACCTGCGTAATAACGGGGAACGGCTGACCGGATTACCGCGATCCAGAAACCGGTGCACACCTCTCGGCACCCTTAGCCGACCACACCGGTGTTGCGCCCATGCTGCCCGCGATAGTGGCCGCTTAGAGTGGTGGCTGTTTACGGGGGCCCATCTGGTGGGAGGCGAGTCACCGTCTGCCAGGAGAAAACCTGAGACAATTTGCATGGCAGACGTCCGTTGTCTCAACCCATAGCCCAGTAGACCAATCCATCGAATTTTAACACCATAGACCTGGCTTCTTCAAGAAAACAAATTTTCTTTCATTTTACCCAATATTTTACCAATAGTTCTTGCATTTGCCAGGTGTTGTCTGTGAACAGATTTTCTATATTTGTTAGAGAGATAAAACCGGGCAGATGTACCCATTCAGATTAGAGAAAATGGTACCAAAAAGCCTCTGCATGTTGGCTTTGGCCCCATGCATGCTTCAAAGGACCGGGTCCCCATGGGCCCGAGATCTTAAAATGTACCTACATAATAATAATAATAATTTATTTCAGGCAATATTTACATACATAGATGTTATGTCATATCATAAATACCTTATAGTCTAACATACATATTAATAACATTATAAAAAATTTAATTTATAACTATAACTAATGCACACGTAGCATCGGGTGTGTGTGCGATCTCAGCAGGCAGCCGACCTCGGAATCTCCGAAACACGACGTCCTGCGGCCAGAAGTCTTCCTTCATGAATGCTGCCAGGTGATGAGTCGGCACTCTCACCACAAACGAATTAAAACTCGTCTTATGGCGAGGCACCAACCGCTCAACCCTCAGTCTGAAGGTAGACTTCTTCTGGACGTGTTGAAACTTTGTCTTCACTACGTTCCGCATTAATAGAAGATTGTAAAAATAGGGTACACCTACAAAATAAATAAATAAGGTACATCGTTACCTGAAACAACGAAAATATTAATAAATAAATATGAATCACTGAAATACTAACTATTGAGGGAACTTCACTGAGGGCGTCCGCGTCCTATACTACAGGGACAGGGCGGCAGCGGCAGAGGCGAAATGTTTTGTATGGAATCCCATAGACCCGTTCTCAAACACAGCGGGGCGGGAGCGGTAGCGGCAGCGCACGCAGACGCTCACTGCGGTTCACCGCTTGACAGCATCGCATCGCTCTTGACGGCCCGCGTCAAACGGGGACCACAGCAGTGGCCTGCGTGCACCGCCGCTGCCGCTACCGCGAAATTCAAGGCCGAGGCCTAACGGTTGTTGGTTCTATGGTGAATATGGCCAACCCACTGCCGATGTGTCGATGACATAAAAAACCTTTACCTAAGTTAAGTTTCTTCCATGTACAAATGTGCACTTGAAATATAACTTAGCTCAATGTGACTTACCGGAACGGAAAACACCTTCTGATAAGCTTGAAATGATTGACACAAATAATTATGCGCTTTTTCTAACTCAATCCAATGATTTGCGAGTTTTTTATCCATGCCAACATTGGAACTATTTGAGTTTAAAATTTGGACTTCTTTGAGCCACAGTTCAAAGTTATATCTGATAAGCTTCACCATTTTGTATGCGTAAAACATCATACCTTCAAAATGGAAGTATAAAAGCTGATCATTGACATTGTTAATTGGGTTTAGGCGCATTTGGTCCAATTCGCAGTTGGGCAAACGTTTGTTGATATTTTTTTATTAACGCTAGGTATTAATGTGGCTATTAAAGCATGTGCCATTAATAATCATAATTATAATCCAATTAAATCATTTTTGCAGAAACGCAACAACTTTCTAGCAGATTGAGTTTTGAGAATTAGCTGAATGTTATAATTAGAATTTCTTATGTTTGAAGTACACACGAAAACAAGAACGATTATATTCGGAAAAAATAAAGTTATGACACTTCTGAAAATTATACGTTTTGTAATCCCTGATAAAGCTAAAAAAAATATTTTCACACAGGAACTTGTGATGTTGTATGTTCGAGTATTTGGTGTTACGAAATTGTCACGGATTCTAAATGAATGTAGTAGCAAAATTTGAGATAGCTCTCAAGGGGAGGTAGGAAATCTTGTAAGTCTTTTTCGAGATAGTTATTAAGCAGGCATTCTAGTAGAGCTTGCGTTCTGTAAGATTTCTTTCGAAATAATATTTTTCCATCAAAGTTTGTACCGTACGAGTATTTATCATTTTATCTTCGTTCTGCTTTGATTCTTTTTTTTATTAAAATCTTCTTTGCAATCATTATTCGTATTAAATTTTCATTCTCTTTTGTTTACTGTAATGAATTAGAAGTTACACTTTAGTTTTCCCATTGAAAGCTTTATCAAAACATAATATAAAAATAATGTTACAAGTTATTTATGCATCGATTCATATTTTTATACTCGTATAAACATTTCTATTCTATTTGGTTATTATTTCTTTTATCTCAACTATTTTTAAGTTACTTCTTAAGTTTTTTTTTAAATATTTTCATTAATTTCGTTTACATTTCAAATAACTATTTGTATTACACGTTTTATCGTTTTATGGTTTATAAAAAGATGAAGTGTTAGCTACTTATTATTCTTGCTAGCCATAATATCTTAAGTACAAAATGATTTATAACTCGTCAGTTATAACAGTAACTAATGTTTTTAGAAACTGTAATATTAATTTAGTGTTGTTGGGCTTTTACTTAAATATGAGGTATCCAGGGATGTTAGGGAGCTCCGTAACCGAAACCAAACCTATCGGATATCCGATATAAAAAAAACCGTAACAGTAACCGAATCCGAAATAAAAGTTTCGGATAGTATAGGATAGGGGCGGAGTCTAAATGAGACCTATTTATTGTCTTAACAGACTATTAACTAACTTGTTAGAATTTTTACATTCAAGAACAGCCTATTTGAATAGAAGCCTAGAATAGAAGCCTATTTGAATAAAGCATATTTTAATTTTGATTTTGAATCGAACCCGCGACCCTTGGTGTAATAGTCAACTTCTCAACCATTACACCAAACGGCTCGTCACTCGACATGCCAGCTCAAACCACTAGACCAACGAGACACCCAAACACACCTTTTGAAACTGAAGCAAAATCCGATTTGATACCCTAAAAGGACTGGCTTACTATCCTAGAAATGACCGAAACTGCAATTGAGTTTCAAAGGATCTCATTACTACCCTGAGGAACCCTCCCCCCCCCCCTCAACTTAATAACGAACACGTGATGTAAAGACAGACGGATTATCTTCTAAGATGGAGACACAATAACATCTAAGTAGACAGTCTGATTAATTTAACACGTGTAATTAAGGCAGTATTTATAATTATCTTATTTGGGCATAATGTCCTCGTATTTCTGTATTAATACCTTAGTGGTCGTGTGTTTTTTTTTATCTGGCAATTTACTCGAAGAAAAGGTTCAATTCCCGGTTTAGGCAAAATTTGTGTCACATTTTTCGACCACATTTCAGGTTTTTAGCCAATCTCCATGGTGACGGTTTTAGCTAACGTGGTTATATTAAGAGGCAAGTGATACGAATTTCATCGGGTAAGCAGTAATAAATAAATAAATAAAATCGAAATATTAACAACATCACATACATTGATCTGACCCCAAAGAAAGTAGCTTTTCACTTGTGTTATGAGTATCAGAAACAACGAAGGTACCACAAATATATACTTAAATACAAATATACATCCCGACACACGACAAACACAAAAGCTTATCACATAAGTGTTTGTTCTGGGTGGGATATGAACCCACGACCCCTGGCCCATAGCACAGAATATATACTAAAGTAAAGAAGCGACACTCAAGCATGTGTGCTCGTAAAATCGCTTGGGGCTATGTGTGCGTGTCCTAGGCGCGCGCGGGGGTGCGCGCGGAGCGCGGTGTGTGCAGCCGGCCGTCTGGTGAATGCCTCGGCCAAAATTATCTACTTTCGCTCGCCGCTCGTCGGATTGATTGCACGGACTGACTACGCGACGCAAAATCATGCCGGGCGGGCGTAATTGTTGTATTTATGGCTGTTTGAATTTAAAATAAAATATAAATTTATCAACTGTTTAAAATTTAAAATAAACGAAATTTTAATTATAATTAAAAGCTTTGAAAACAAGGATTTCAGACGATTAAACTCGTAAACTCGCAACTCGCAAGTAGGTAAAATTGACAATAAATAAGAAAAAAATATTATACCTAAATCAAACCTTTTCTTTATTTACATGTTAAAGATTAAAAAACTAATTATAAATAACAGTTGAATATAGTTTATGAGTTGCAATTTATGATGTACCTACCTAATATAAGTAATGTAGAGATTACAAAAACTTATTATAAATAAAACCCATGTCCTTGCACAAGTTTATATTTCCTAACATACTATGTATCTCCTTTGCCACAAGTCTAAATTCCATTTCGGCTTAGATTATTGTAGGCATTTCGGTATCATCAACCCTAGCGTAACACGCTCGGGCTCAAGGTCGGTGGCGCTCGAACTCTCACGTAGACACGTACAGAGAGTGTCACGGCTGTGCCCATAGGGCAGGGTCACTACCAATGCGTCATCGGGCCAGTCAATAAATACTTTATTTCGATGCTTTCGTTTAATTTTAAACACAATACATTTGTAGATTAAAGATAATGACAGCCCGAATGGACAACCTAATACCCTAATACCATAATTTTCTTATAGGTACCTCTAGTGACATTAAATTTGGTTAACATACAGGTCGTATATACGAGTACAAGCAGTTAATTAGTAGTTAAGAATATTTAAAGCAAAATGACCCCTCAAGAATTTCTACCAAACAATATCATAGATGAAAACATACAAACCTTCTTACGGCCACTGGAATTTAGTCATGCTATTTACATGCAATCCAAATTCTCCATTCGTGATAATTTTATTACTATGCCTACATTTATATACAGCTTTTTCTCTTTCTTGACAATTATATTCTACTGTTTGATAATGTATCGGATTAGAGAATTTATTGCTACCAGCAGTGGGCTAAGTAGCTTTGCAGTGCTATTAAGTGATAATATGGCCATTACATTTACTGCCTCCTTCTGCAGTATAGTTATATTAAATTTTATCAATAGTAAATGCAACATAAAGCTTATACTTTATCTGCAGGAAGTTAAAAAGTCTATTAGATTCATCGATTATCGAATCAAAGATCTTGCTATCATTAACTGGATCATGATTGTCTTAATTTTGGCTCTTTACATTTCTTCTGAACTCCCTTTCTATATTTACGATGCGTATATGATAGACTATTTTATAAGTGACCTTTTTATCTTCTTCTTTGATTTAACTGTCATTTATGGAGTAAGAATAATGGCACTGATAAATAGAAGCTTTGAAATTTTGATCAAAGATGTTATTGCTAGAAATAACAAGCACTTTTTAAATGACGACGAAACAGAAGATTTACATTGGAAAGAAGTGGAAAATGCAATTTACAACTTGGCAAAAGCATATAAAGCTTATGATACCATATTTTCGATACCGGTAAGTGACTTCAATGCAGCTCTTAATTTATTTATGGGGCATTGATCCGACAAAAAATTATTTGACCTCAGGGAAAAAGTTGTCAATGCATTTTGGTATTCAACTTTGAGCCTATACGTCCAAAATGCATTTTTGGTGTTGGTTCAACTGAAAGGCTAAAATGGGTTTCAGTTCCCTTGTCGAACAAAACGGTGTATTTTTTTTTAAAACATCTCGTGTTTGTGACCATCAATCCGAGTTTGGCAAGCGTGGTGATTGGCATTAAAGATGACTTGATTTTAATGATGGAGGCAACACTAAGACATTTCACAGATTACTATAATTATTTTTATCTACATCCATACCATAATATGTCTATTTTATAGTCAGGAGCGATGAGCAAACGCCCTACATTTAGATACAAGTATCTGTGGCTGCATCGTAATGTTTACATTTTAGTATCGGTAACCGATACTTTAATTACGTTCAAATTTCGAACGTCTTCTTAAAAAGTAAAAATTAATGGATTTGAAGCTAACATATGTAAGCAAAACATCTTGATGTATTTTCAAAGGTACCAGGAGAGCATAACCGCAGCGTAACTATTCATTAAATCAAAGAGTTTGAAAGACGCGAGCTAGCCTAGCTTCTTGTTCTTCTCTGCTCTCCTGGTACTACGGATTATATTCCACGCGGTTTCACATCGATCCTGACTTTAAAATAGACATTTATAGTATGAATGAAGATAAAGTTATGTATCCCCTCAATTGATGACATCATGGCGACCATTTTCCTTTATTTTGATTAGGAAAAACAAAATGGCCGCCATTTTGATTATTTTTTGATTTTTAATTTTTTTAAAAAATTATTTTAAATTCTTCCTGTATGCAAATACCAGTCATTTGGTATCAATAAAGTCATTATTAAATGGTCTACAAGTTAAAATTATATAATTTAAATTATATTCTACTGTGTTCGAACTGTATGCGAGGGAAAATACAAGTGGAATGAAATTGGGTAATTAAAACTAAAAAATCAAATTAAAAAAAATAAACAACTTGTTGCTTTAGTTGTCCACTTTAAATTAACCTGTTACTATTAAGCAATAAACACATTAAATAACATTCACACCTTTACATAATAAAATATCAAGTAAATCAACAATTTCTGCATACAGTCACAGCGCCCGGCGCGCGAACATTTTAAAAAGATTGACAAAACTCCCATCGGTTTCAAATGTTCGCGCGCCGGGCGCTGTCATTTGCTAGTCGCTGGTTTGTTCTACCAACCTAACAAACTAATAAAACACAACGAATCGTCTAACAAACGAAAAGAGACTTTAAATACGGGCGATAAGGAATTGCCTTCTAAAGGTTGCCCATCAAACGTCGACCATCATGGCGCTGCCTTTAGAAGGCAGGCCATCAATTGAGGGGGTATGTGACTGTACATAATTAGGCATTAAAATACTCATGTGATCCTTTTATGAAACTCACTTCGTTCGTTTCATAAAACCACATTCGTATTTTAATGACCCTCATTATGCAACAGTCACATAAATAACTAATTTATTATTGTTTTCAGATGTTTATGTACTTAGTTTGTGTTTTTATGAATGGCTTGCTGGAACTACAGTATATAATTGAAATTGAAAATATGACTTTGTTTAGGTCAGCAGCAGGTCCATCTGGTGTAAGTAATGTTAATATTGTTAAAGTCAATTAAAATAAAGAGATAGCTCTTGTCATTATTCACACAGCGCCATCTAGCTCCAAATTAAGCATTAAGCTTGTGCTATGGGTGCCAGACAACGGATAAACATTACTTAAGTAGGCCTTTTTTATAAATACATACATATTATACATAGAAACACCCAGACCGATACAAACAGACATGTTCATGCTCACAAATGTTTGTACCCTGCGGGGATCGAAACCGCAACTTCTGGTGCCGACTAACAGCCGACTTCTCGACCATTACACCAAATGGCTCGTGCTTTTAATGTTTTTAAATTGACACTAAAGTTTTGACGAGCCATTTGGTCATTGGTGTGATGGTTGAAAAGTCGGTTAATAGGTACATCAAGAGGCCGTGGGTTTGATTGCCGCACGGTACAAACTTTGTGTGCAATGAACATGTCGTTTTGTATCGGTCGGTGTGTTTCTAAAGTACCTATAATAACTTTGTACACGGTCCATGACCTATGTACTCATTTACAAAAAAAAAGTATGTGTGTAATGTTTATCAGTTGTCTGGGCACGTTGTTCGATTCCCGCCTTGAGTCTGGTTGGTGGTAGGGCTTTTTCAGAGTCCGACTGGCTAACTACCCTAACAGGTGAAACCTACCGCCATAACAGCTCTAGCTGTGTTCCAGCAAAATTAATGTAGAAGCCAGTGCACTTGAAAGCAAAGGCTCGAAGACCAGATAAGCCTACAGTCTGGCAGCACATTGAGCGACGCTTCCTGGTGAAGTGTCTCTCAATGGAATAGGCCGCAGTGACCGCTTACTATCAGGTGGGCAGCAAGCCTGTCTGTCAACTGACCTGGTATAAGAATACCGACGTACGTGACCAACACATTTCTTACTTTTTAATGCATATTAATTTTAATTATTTTTTCAACAGCCACCATTTATTGCTTTTGAAGTATCTGATTGTCAACGGTTGATAAAAAACGTACTCATAATATGTTTGATGTGTTTTGAGTGCGAGAGGTTATATCGTAATGTAGCTATGGTCAACACCGAATGTTTGAACACCTTAGCAAGGGAAACATGTGCAAGTAAGTTATCCTGGTTTTTGAAAATGTATTGTAATAATAAATATCTCTGGATATTATTCACAAAGCGCCATCTAGCCCCAAACTTAGCTTGTGCTATGGGTGCCACAGACAACGGATAAACATTACTTATATACTTTTTTGTAAATACATACATATCATACATAGAAACACCCAGACCGATACAAACAGACATGTTCATGCACACAAATGTTTGTACCGTACGGGGATCGAACCCGCGACCTCTGGTGTAATAGACGACTTTTCGACCATAACACCAAATGGCACGTCACATTGTATGTTTGTATTTACAAAAAAAAAGTGTTTCAGCAATATTTTTCTGTTGTCTAACACCTATTGTACAAGCTCTACTTAATTAAGGTACAAATGATTTTAATGTTTGGGGCCATGTGACGTTGCGTAAAAAGTTAGTGACAGTGTCCAAAAATAAAAACAAAAGGTTTTTTAAATGTTATTTTAGTTTACAAGCACGCAACTTACTTTATAATAGTTTTTCTTACTATTAATTTATATGAAATTAATTCTTTACAAAATAAACAATTTTATTCATTTATTCAATATTAATAAATCTGTGGTCTTGCGCCCATGGGACCACCTGCTTAGTTTGGGGTTAGAACTGTGTAAATGTCCAAGGTTATTTATTTATTTATCACACCATAAATAACTGGTCTCTTTGGGATCATATAATTAATGTGACTTCTCATTTCAGGAGAACAAAGAGAAGTTTTCAAGAATGTTTTGAGGATAAATCGTACATATTTCACCAAGATGACGGTGTGTTCGATCGAGGTTGATGGATCCTTGTCACTTCGCTTCTTTCAACTAATCACGACTTATTTTTTAGTTCTTTTACAGTTTAATTTTGTTAAGTAAAGTTAACTTCGATTGTAATCAATGATCATTCATGTTTTTTAATCCATACTAATACATAATATACAAATATAGATGCGAAATTAACTTTGTCTGTCTCTTAGGCCTCGGGATCGAATTTCGCGGCAGCGGGGCGGGAGCGGAAGCGGTAGCGGCAAGATGTTTTGTATGGAATCCTATAGATCCGTCTTCAATCACAGCGGGGCGGGAGCAGTTCACCGCTTGACAGCATCGTACCGCTCTTGACGGCCCGCGTCAAGCGGTCATCGCAATGCGCCTGCGTGCGTCGCCGTTGCCGCGCCCGCCCCGCTGCCGCGAATTTCGAGACCGAGACCTTAGGCCCAATCTACAGAACTTTATGATGAAATTCGAAAAGGACATAGACGAGACCTTGGTTAAGGACGTAGTCTACTTTTAATTCTAGTAAATTTCTCTCTTTTAATTGCTAGTTCTCATTGGATTACAGAAATAGACTAGCGGTATTTTTATTTGTCTTTCTGTCACGCTGTAACGAAGCAAAATATTGACGTAATATTATGGAGAGTGCCATGGCTACATTTTATCTCGTAAGAATCATTCCGAAGCCGGTGGTAGAATAACAGTTATTTTTTGCCAATATTATGTTTTTATGGCCTTTTTAACTACAGAAATGTTGACTTTTAACTTGACCTTATGGTCAATGTGGGTGGATTGCTTGTCTATATACATAGTTAATAAGCCAACCAGCATATCTCACTTTAGTCCAATGAAAACTTACCAAGTAATAATGGGATTTCCTGACATTTATTTATGTGTCGTGAGCTCGGATTAGGCTCTGAATCTGAGCTAAAACTTATCTAGATTCTAGACGGTAAGATGGCGGACTGAAAGATTAGAGTTGGAGAGACAAGTGTCTTGCTAATGTCAACGTAAATATCTGCCTTTTAAAGAAAATGTTTTAGGGTTGCGAACTGATGAATAAATATATAAATACAAAACAGCCCACCTGATGGTAAGCGGACACTGCTTCCTATTCCATTGAGGGACACTTCGCCTGGAATCGTCGCTCAATGTGCTGCCAGTCTGTTGGCTCATCTGATCTTCGAGCCTCTGATTTCAAGTGTACTGGCTCCCACATGAATATTGCCGGAATACAGCCAGAGCTGTTATGGCGGCAGATTTCACCTGTGGGGGTTCACCACTAAACTGGTTAGGCTATAGAGCAGTAAAAGACATTCAAATATTTGTTTTATTAGTCTAATATAATAAATAATAATATTGCTTGGCTCTGTAATAATTTATTCCAGAATTTGATCATGTAAAATCGTCAGTAAGTTCGTCAATTTACTTATTATGATCAAATCAAACCTCACTTCACCAAATGATATTGCAACAGGATTATCAGGTAGGTGGTTACTAATTGTAGGAAATTCAGCATCAAGGAACCATCCACCACGATAGAACACACAGTCACCTTGGTGAAGTATACACTGATGTTCCTTAATATGTTCTTGTATGCTCGCTTTTGATGCTCTGAAAGAAATACCAAAAGGAATTAACTTAATGGACAAATCTAAGTAAAGAAACAGATACGCAGGATACCAACATCCTGGTTGGTGGTAGGATGTTTTCAGAATTGACTGGCTAGCCACCACAGGTGAATTCTGATGCAATAACAGGTCTGACTGAGTTCAGGAAATATTAACGTTGAAGCCAGAACACTTGATAGAAAGGGCTCGAATATTAGATGAGCTTACAGTATGTGCCATTAATTATTGCCAATCTATCAACTGATTTTGCCTTAAAAAAATCTTTTATAAATCGCCAATTATAATACTAGTAACAATTATGAATTACGTTAGTACTATTATAATATATTCTGTGGTAGAATACTACAACTAATATGTAGAAGCACTTTTAACATTTTAAAACGAAAACTCGTAAAAGTAAGTTTCAACATTTAACTTACTTGAAGAAATTTTTGATCCTGTGTCATTCAAACATTCAATAGTAACCAAAGTTACATTTCTATACAGGCTGACGCACTGTAAAATCATCATACATATTATCAGTATATTCTTGCTTAACCATAAGACTCCTAATAATTGTATCAAAATAATGGTTTCCTGCAATAAAATATTCATGAATATTAAATATATCGATACTTGTAATCTCAATCGACGAAGGCAGAAGACCTTACCTTAGCCTTACGTCAATTGAGATTTCAAGTATCGATATAATTCATTTAATGGACAACATCACAAAATTGATCTGACCCCAAAGTGAGAAACAACGAAGGTACCATACCATAAATACGAGTATAAGCTTAAAAATAAATAAACGCCCAGACACAAAACAAACAAAAAGGGCAAGAAACACTTTTTTTAATGCGACTCTTTGTGGATTTATGGATTTTCGTCTAATAACATAATTATTATGGTTGAATTGATATCATATTGTGTCCATTTTTGAAAGAATATCAAGTGAATGCTAATTTGAAAAAAAAAAACAAAATGGTGTACCAGGTAGGTATTAGTCTCCATATTAAAATCTGCATAGCTCTTAATAGGTAAGATTTACCTAAAGGACAATGCAAAAGACTGGGCCCAAAAAAAAATTTGCTGTGCAGATTTGGGACATAGACTACGAAGAGATCCAATAAACACCTAAGTATAACTTTTATTACGGCGTCGACAAAATTGGTCCTTGTGAAAAAAAAAAATTTATTATGTAAATTATTTATGTTTATAACAAAATAATAAATTAAGGACAATAACTTTTTACCCTTGGGACCGATTATGGTGTCATCATAATAAAAGTTGATGGTGTGTGTGTTGTCTTTCACGTAGAATACATCAGATCTCATCTTTGCACATTAACTTAATTTTTTTTGGGCCCAAGAACAATGGCAAGTTTTGCATTCTCCTTTATAACATTATTATTATGTATTAGAGAAAGTACATTTTACAGAACTTTTAATTTAGGTACTTAAAAGTTATTATATTAAGCGCTATAATAAAAAAAATATTATTCAACTAACACACACTTACAAAATAACCATAATCTGCATGTCTCCACAAATCAATAACAGTTTGCAGAATGACCATGAAGTTCATAAAAACACCGCCAAAGTACATAAAAAACTGTAAAAGATACATAACGTAGGTAAACATTTGTTTGCGATAAAGGATTTTCAACAATAAAATCATACATACATACAGTCACGCCTTTTTCCCGTAGGCAGAGACCAACTCCTTCCACTTGCTACTTTCCTGGCTCACAACTATTGCTTCCTCCAAATTAAGTCTTCTCATGCATGCCCGTCGGTTTAGGGTACTCCTGACCTGACCTTTCCTCAGGAAATCACCTATCTGGTCCTAAAACGTCCTTCTAGGCCTTCCCCTTCCAACGATTCCATTTACACTTCCCTTATACTTCTTATGTTAGCCTACTTTCACTCATCCTCTCCATATGACCAAACCATCGAAGCATACCTTTCTCGATTTTTTTTGCTACATCTTCTTTTATGCTACTTAGTTTTCTTATTTTTCCGTTCTTCATTCTATCATAAGTTGTTCAAAATCAACTTACCGGTAGAGAAAAAACATTTTTATAATACTTGTAAGCCTTTGACAAGTAATAAAATGCATGTTCCATATCCTTCCAATCGAGTACTTGAGTTCCATTGTTGTCCAAAAAGTTCTTGTCCCTAGCTTTTATTTCTTTGAGCAATAAATCAAAAGTTATGTTAATAAGCACAGCTATTCTAATTCCATATATAACAGACATGTCGAAAAACAATATAAATAAGGAACTAATTATAAATTCAAAGGTATACCCGTTATACCTAATAAGCGGAATCTGAGTAACAACAAAGTAGATTATGAAAGAAATTAGCCAAATCCAGTTAACTTTTGTAACGCCATTGGTTTTAATGTTATAGATTTTAGCAGATCTTATTGCTTTCTGTAGATTTAAAATAAGTTTGATGTTTATTTCACTGTTAACAACATTTAAAGTTATCGAACTGATGTACGCCACAAAGTAAATGAAATAAGTAATATCATTCATTGTCAGCGATTCAACATTTAAATTATTTTCAGTGAGGGATAGTTTCGTTTGATATAGCAAAACTGCATACAATATTGATCCTAAATACGACATAATGCTGTAGGCAAATTTATTGAGAGTGATAAAACGATCTCGTATATTAAATTTACATTGAGCGAAAATAGCATGACTTAATTCTAGAGGACGCAGAAATGATTGCATGTTCTCATCCAGAATATTGTTTGGAAGGAATTCTTGTAATACATGATTCGTCTTTTTGTAATGAAACATTTTTTTGTACAGCATGTAACACACTCGACATGGTACAAATGCGCTTCTTCACAATTCTCGTGGTGTGAACACTACCATTTTCCAATTTAATCTGTTAATTTTCTAAAGTCAAAATCCAGTAATATTTTGTTGGTCCGACTGCCGTAGGTACGAAACCCACTTACTCGTACATTTTCACTTAAATAAATGTCTTTCGGCACTCAGGTGTAATTTCAATTAACATCTTCCAATTTGTCAAAGTGTTTTGCTTATTGAAATGCAGAGGTAGGTTTTTGTTCAAATTGACTAGTGAGATTTCTAATAAGGTATGTTAAATGGCAGTATAATAATGATTGAAGAAATTTTTGACAAAGAAAGGGTGTGGTGAGTCTATAATGACAATACCCCGTGGTTCCAATTAAAAGTTTTTCTCTCCCCGACTTCCCCTTCACCACCATATGGCAATTAAACAGTCTCTTCATAAAGAGCTCACCCTTGATATATTGTATGATTGTAGGGGGGTATAAGGACAATTCTAATATCCTGATCAAGATTTAAAGGTAATAAATAAATTACATTTGTGCATGTCATGTCTGTTTGTCGGTCTTTTGTTAAACATTTATGTCATCCAGTAACTACTATAGAAGGAGCCTCTGTGGCAGAATTTTCATTTATTTTGACCCAGATTTCTTTGTTCTCTGTTCTTGTTCTCTGTTCTTTGTTTTCTGGCTAATAAATGGTCCTCGCAAAAAGCGTTGGAGGAACCCTGCGTCCCGGGGCAATTCTCAGAGCCATTACAAATGTACGACTAATAACACTAATCTGCTCTGTAGCGCTCCCTTGGAGCCGGCTCCAACCCGCACCAGGGTGCTAACTAACCGTTACATATATGCATGGTTTGCTCATGGTTAATTTACTGTACCACTATATTATTAGTCTTCCGCCCAAGGCTTCGCTCGCGTGGACTGAATAAGTTTTCTTGCAAGAATGTGGCATTTTTCCGGTAAGAAAATAGTGACCTATAAAAGATCGAGCCATTTGGTGTGATGGTTGAGAAGTCAGCTATGACAGTAAAACAAACATCTTAATATATAAAACTCAAAGGTGACTGACTGACATAGATAGATATACGCACAGCCCAAACCACTGGACGAATCGGGCTGAAATTTGGCATGCAGGTAGATGTGGGTGAAACCGCGGGCGCCCGCTAGTTTTGTATAAACGCATGGTATAAACACGTGCAAAGTCATTGGTCATGTGTGTTGGTATCGCTGAGTGTTCGTGTATAACATTATGTTTTTACAAAAAAAAAATTGGTTGCCTGTAAAGTCGGTATACGGGCGAAAGTTTTACGTGACAACGACTTTTTATGTCTGTCTCTCTCGCTCTTAGGCGGGACGCGTGCCTCTCACTCGCTCTCATTGTGTGCGCATAACGTGAGCGGAGCGTAACGCAGTTTCTTGAAGTGTCACCCGGCAAACCAATTTATAAGACGTTGTCACGTCAAAAGTAATGTCTATCCGTTGTTCGACAAAATCCCCTCCAAAAAAAAGGTAACTTAAACCACAGACTAAACTTAAACACAGGATGACGTCTAGATTTGACGGCCTTTTTTTATGTCAGAGGCGGCAAACGAGCCAGCGGGTCGCCTGATGGTAAGCAATCACTGCCGCCTATGGACATCTGCAGCACCAGAGAGATCACTGATGAGTTGCCGGCCTTTTAAGGGGGGGTGTGGGCCTCCGGCACTCTCACAAACCAGACGAAACACAATAGTAGTCACTATTATTTCACGCTGGTAATAAGTGAGAGGGTGGTACTTCCCCGGACGAGCCGGACCATTCGTACTGTAAAACAGCATGACTTTTCCACTGCAAAAGTACCACTACAACGCCTTTACCTGTCCAAGAGGGTAATGTGCTCCAGTTCATTTAAAAGGTTTCAAGTTCACATTTTTAGTTAAGTATCAACTTGCTTGTGGTCTGTCTTTGCGCAAAGCTAACTTTAAGAAGTTAGTTTTCGAGTTGGTAACAATGTAAACTTTGAGGAATTCGTGTTTACCTGAGTAAACAGTTGTGGTTAAAACTAATGTAAGTTTAAACTACTACATAACTACGAAGGGCGCGGTTTTCAGTTCCGTATAACACCAGAAATAAGTTGAACTTGTTTTTTATTTTAACAATAAAAAAATTGGACAATGTAAATAGCGTAAGCACTTGTGTTATGTATCAGAAACAATAAAGGTACCACCACAACTATAAAATTAAATACAAATAAACATCCAGACACAGAACAAATACAAATGTTTATCACTTATGTGTTTGTCCTGGGTGGGATTCGAACCCACGACCCCTTCGCATAGGGCACGGTCAACTAAAAGGTCTTACCATTAAACATAATATGTGCCGTGCGGGAGCGGCACTAAAGAATACCAACTCCCGCCCCATCTCTTGCCCGTGGGTGTCGTAAGAGGCGACTAAGGGATTTCTACTTTAGCAGAACATCTGGTATATGGTGCAGCTAAAATTAGAGGCCGGTGACGGGCAGCAGCGTCACCGGTGCGAGAGCTGCACCCTGCGATCGCCAACACGCCTGCCCAGCGTGGCGATTATGGGCAAAACCTACATATGGGAAGGAACTATAGGCCACGGCCCCCAGTTCCCGGCAGTCCCGCTATTCCTGGTCATGGTGGCGACCATGGTAACGGCGGGGCGGGGGGTGCTAAGAATCTCCGGGCTACGGGAGGCCACCATCAAAAACTGACCCTGGCGACGTATAACGGGCGCACGCTACGGCTTGACTCGCATCTGGCGCAACTTGAGGTAGAACTTGGGAAGATTAGGTGGCACATTCTGGGTTTATGCGAAGTCCGAAGAGAGGGGGAGGACACCGTAACCCTTGAGTCAGGCCACCTAATGTACTTCCGTGGAGGTGACCAACAATCCCAAGGTGGCGTCGGGTTTCTGGTCAATAAGTCCCTCTCCGACAACATTGTGGAGATCTCCAGTGTGTCGAACAGGGTCGCGTACCTGATCGTCAAGCTCACTGAGAGATATAGTCTCAAGGTGGTGCAAGTGTACGCGCCGACCTCGACGCACTCGGACGATGAGGTGGAGGAAATGTTTGATGATATATCAAGGGCCCTCCACCTCACTACCAAGACCCACTACAGTGTTGTCATGGGGGACTTCAACGCTAAAGTGGGAGTACAAAATTGCAGCGAATCGGTAGTAGGATCCCATGGTTTTGGAGCCAGGAATCATAGGGGGCAGATGCTCGTCAACTTTCTCGAACGGGAGGGGCTCTTCTTGATGAACTCTTTCTTCAAGAAGCAGCCCCAAAGGAAGTGGACGTGGCAGAGCCCCGACACTATGACGAAAAACGAGATCGACTTCATCTTGGCGGACAAGCGGCACATATTCAGAGATGTCTCCGTGATTAACAGGTTTAATACCGGCAGCGATCACAGACTTGTCCGAGGCACTCTGAATATCGACTTTAGAGCCGAACGCGTCCGTTTGGTGAAGTCCAGACTCCGGCCAACCCTGCTCCAAACCTTGATAGGATCTGAAACGTTTCAGTCAAACCTGGAGAACCAATTTGCTGCCTTGGAAACCACAATTGACGTTGACCGAAACCTAGAAAATGTGGTTCGAGTCCTCAGGGAGGAAGGTAAGAGATTTTGTAACATGCGGCGCAAAGGCAGGAAGTCGAAACTTTCCGAAGGGACTTTGGGGCTAATGAGGCAACGACGTGAAGACCCACCCACCACTTCGTCCGGAAAAAGAGCTCTTAACCGGGAGATAAATAAACGTGTGCGTCACGACCTTCGGTGCTTTAATACTCTTTCAATCAAAAGAGCTATAGAGCAAAATCGGGGGTCTAAGGTGTTCGTACAATCTCTCGGAAGAAGCCACCTGACGAAGCTGACCACAGCAAGTGGAGAAGTTGTCGCCTCAAAGCCGGCAGTTCTTTCGGAGGTAGAAGACTTCTATGGCCGTTTATACGCTTCGCATGCATCTCGACCTGATCCCGGAAATGAGGACTCTAGAGCCACGTTAACTCGCCATTACACTGAAGACCTGCCAGAAGTCAGCGTTGGCGAAATCAAGATTGCTCTTGGGCAGCTTAAAAATGGAAAAGCCCCTGGAGAGGACGGCGTTACTACAGAGCTGTTAAAGGCTGGAGGTAAACCCGTACTGAGGGAGCTCCAAAAGCTTTTTAACGCTGTCCTGTTCGAAGGGAGAACTCCAAAGGCGTGGAGTAGGAGTGTGGTCGTCCTGTTCTTCAAAAAGGGTGACAAAAGCCTGTTGAAGAACTATCGACCCATTTCCCTTCTAAGCCACGTCTATAAGCTATTCTCAAGAGTGATCACGAACCGTCTTGCGCGAAGACTCGACGAGTTTCAACCACCGGAACAGGCTGGGTTTCGGAGCGGATACGGCACCATAGACCACATTCACACTGTGCGGCAGATTATACAGAAGACCGAAGAGTATAATCAACCCCTGTGTCTAGCATTCGTGGACTATGAGAAGGCCTTCGACTCGGTTGAAATCTGGTCTGTTCTGGAGTCCCTGCAGCGTTGCCAAGTAGATTGGCGATATATCCAAGTGATGAGATGTCTGTACGAAGCAGCCACCATGTCCGTCCAAGTACAAAACCAGCAGACAAATCCTATACCATTGCATCGAGGAGTGAGACAAGGGGACGTCATCTCCCCGAAATTGTTCACAAATGCAATGGAGGATATGTTTAAGACGCTGAACTGGAAAGGACGTGGCATCAACATAAATGGCGAATACATCTCTCACTTGCGATTTGCAGATGACATCGTCATAATGGCGGAGACGATGCAGGACCTACAACAGATGCTGAATGACCTGGCTGATTCTTCTTTACGCATCGGCCTACGGATGAACTTGGACAAAACCAAGGTCATGTTCAATGAACATGTTCTACCGGAACCGATTGCGATTCACGGCGCCGTCCTCGAAGTTGTTCAAAAATATGTGTACCTTGGGCAGTCATTGCAGTTGGGTCGAAACAACTTTGAGGACGAGGTAAATAGAAGAATTCAGTTGGGTTGGGCAGCGTTTGGAAAACTACGTCGAGTCTTCTCATCGCCGATTCCACAATGCCTAAAGACGAAAGTCTTCAATCAGTGCGTCCTACCCGTCATGACATACGGAGCCGAAACGTGGACACTTACGGCACGGCTAGTCCACAAGTTTAAAGTCGCTCAGCGGGCTATGGAAAGAGCTATGCTCGGCGTCTCTCTGCGGGATCGCATCCGAAATGATGTGATTCGGCAGAGAACCAAAGTCACCGACATAGCTCGCCGGATTAGCCAGCTGAAGTGGCAGTGGGCTGGCCATATCAGCCGTAGAACCGATAACCGTTGGGGTAAACGGGTTCTAGAGTGGAGACCGCGTCTCGGTAAACGTAGTGTAGGACGCCCTCAGGCCAGGTGGAGCGATGATCTGCGCAAGATGGCTGGCAGGAGCTGGATGCGAGTGGCGGAGGATCGATCAGCGTGGCGAGCATATGTAGAGGCCTATGTCCAGCAGTGGACTGTCACAGGCTGATGATGATGATGATGATTAAACATAAGGTGAATGCGCCAATTCTTGACCATTAAAGGTCTTATTTTGTAAAATGACCAAAAATAAGTGAAAAAAGGAGGAAGCGAATAAAGTCAGACTGCTACATTAAAACGTTTTAGTGATCTATGTTTAAGTAAAACAGACACCAACCAATGACTGTTTGTGGTCATGTTTAACTAAACATAGTGCATTTACCCTATAAAAACTTTTTTATTAATGTTGAAAACATTTTATGATGAAAGAGGCAACCAAACGTAATATATTTTAAAGTAAAATATCGGCCTATTTAATGTTCAATTGCAGTCCCTCAACCATCTTGAAGCCTCCAGAATAGATTTGTATCCAACTAGTCCTCAGTCACCACGTTATGGAGCGTTCAAGTATTACGTAACGCAATTATAGAAGATTTTTGACCCCCCCTCCCCCCCTTGTAACGCACCGTAACGTCTTTCTGTACCCCCCCCCTCCCCCTCTCTAAACGTTACGTAACACTCAGTCAAGTGACCATTTTACCCTAAATTCGCAAAAAGTTATGTTATAGTTTTTATCCTTGGTATACTTTTAATTACTTTTGCAGTAATAATACTATAAAATAAAACAAGAAATTTTTAATCCGCAAAACCTGCGTATTTTGTTTATTTTTTATAAATTTTTGGTGACCAGACTATACAATCGAGGTATTCCCCGTAAAACGTAAATGAAAAGGGTTGCCATTTTGGGAATTTTTATTCCCTAATTTTGTATTTTAAAAAAATAACGTTACGTAACATTTGTAAGGAAGACCCCCTCCCGCTACCGTAACGCATCGTAACGTTTTACGAGACCCCCCCCCTCCCCCCAAATTGCGTTACGTAATACTTGAACGCCCCCTTAGCCAAAATGGAGACTGGCTACATAACAAACCCGAACTGTGTTCGAAAAATCTGACACAAATTTTGGCCTGCACCGAGAATAAAACCTTTTCTTTAAGTAAAACGGCCCGATAAAAAAACCACACGACCACTGTGGTATTAACACAGAAATACAATATGCCTTAATAAGAAATATACTGCCTTAATTACACGCATTAATTAATCAGAATGTACTCAGATGTTATTGTATCTCCATCTTAGAAGATAATCCGTCTGTCCTTATAGTCTAAGATCCCACTGCTCGATTCTGCAGGTATCTGTTTTTTTGATACAACTTATTTTAAATGAATGTTAAGGAAGTATACAATGGATAGGGATAGGTTGCATAGAAAAAATAGCCGCAATTACTTGTAATTAATTTTGGTATAATTAATTTGCTAATATAACTTGCGACTATTATTTTTTAATAAATTTTACGACATTTTAAAGATAATAATGTCACAAATTGAAAAAAAAAAAAGGTTGCCAGCTCTACAGATAATAACGCAACAATCGAGCAAGTGGGATCCTGTACTTTACATCATGTGTTCGTAATTAAGTGGGGGGGGTGGTAGGGTTCCACAGGGTAGTAATGAGATCCTTTGAAGCCAATTGCAGTGGTCATTGCAAGGACAGTTTAAGTCAGTCCTTTGAGGGTATCAAATTCGATTTGGCTTTAGTTTCAAAAGGTCGTGTGTCGGGATGTATATTTGTATTTAAGTATAATATTTGTGGTACCTTCGTTGTTTCTGATACTCATAACACAAGTGAAAAGCTTCTTTCTTTGGGGTCAGATCAATATATGTGATGTTGTTAATATTTAGATTTTATTTATTTATTTATTACTGCTTACCCGATGAAATTCGTATTACTTGCCTCTTAATATAACCACGTTAGCTAAAACCGTCACCATGGAGATTGGCTAAAAACCTGAAATGTGGTCGAAAAATGTGACACAAATTTTGCTTAAACCGGGAATTGAACCTTTTCTTCGAGTAAATGGCCAGATAAAAAAAAAAACACACGACCACTAAGGTATTAATACAGAAATACGAGGACATTATGCCCAAATAAGATAATTATATGCCTTAATTACACGTGTTAAATTTATCAGACTGTCTACTTAGATGTTATTGTGTCTCCATCTTAGAAGATAATCCGTCTGTCTTTACATCACGTGTTCGTTATTAAGTTGAGGGGGGGGGGGGAGGGTTCCTCAGGGTAGTAGTGAGATCCTTTGAAGCCAATTGCAGTGGTCATTGCAAGGACAGTTTAAGTCAGTCCTTTGAGGGTATCAAATTCGATTTGGCTTTAGTTTCAAAAGGTCTGTTTGGGTGTCTCGTTGAGTTTAGACTGGCATTATGTCGAGTGACGAGCCATTTGTTGTATGGTTGAGAAGTCGGCTATTACACTAAGGGTCGCGGGTTCGATCCCCGCACGGTACAAACATTTATGTGCATGAACATGTCTGTTTGTATTGCTCTGGGAGTTTCTATGTATAATATGTAATATGTATTTACAAAAAAAAGTATATTATGTAATCTTTATCCGTTGTCTGGCACCCATAGCACAAGCCAATGCTTAGTTTGGGGCTAGATGGCGCTGTGTAAATAATGTCTTAGGACATTAATAACATTCTCTCTTGGCACACGTATAGTTTATAACCCATATTAGGACAAAGGTTATATAATTCCGGGAAACGACACATTCCCGCGGGATATTTGAAAAAAAAATTACGCGCGCGTGAAACCGCGGGCGAAAAGCTAGTTCAAAATATTTTCTACGTGCCGTCCTCTCGAAGGAAAAGCTCAAAATAAGGACAATTATTCTTCTTAAGTTTTTAAGCATATTTTTAAGTCTTATCTACTTTTCCTCTTAACCACTTTAATTTCATGGAAAGCTTTGTTTTACTTACTTATTCATTATTTTCTTTGAATAGTTTAAGTGACTAGCCTTTCAGTGACAGAGACAATTTAATGTTGATACCTCATATTTAGGTAAAAGCCCAACAACACTAAATAAATATTAAAGTTTCTAAAAACATTAGTTATAACTAGAGATGCGCCGAGTAGCAATTTTGCCGAGTAACGAGAACCGAGTTATACTCGGTAGAATTTTTAGTACTCGGCCGAGTAACTCGGTTCAATCGAATTCCTTTATTATATTGATAATAATAGTAACGAACGTGTACGAAGCAAAAAAAAAAATAGGTTGTTACTAGAAAGTAAGAGAGCCTTAATTATGTTTCTGCATCATAATTTACTTTTGTTGAAATATTTTTTTTTATTATTAAAAAGAAATCCTAATTTTTTCTCATTACTACTCATTCATTCATTATCATAGGTAATTGAGATTGTCAAATATTTCCCAAATTATTAGCACAGATTAGTTATTAGTATAAGTAATTTTTGATTAACACAATTGACTCGTTGTTTCAATTATATCCAATCCGAGTTATTCGCCCGAGTACGAATATTATAAAACCTGTACCGAGTATTAACCGAGTACTCGGCCCATCTCTAGTTATAACTGACGAGTTATCAATCATTTGGTACTTATTAGAAAATGTGTAAGAAAATAAGGCAAGCAAGAATACTAAGTAGCTAACACTTCATAGTTTTCTAAACCATAAAACGTGTAATACAAATAGTTTTTGAAATGTAAATGAAATTATTAAAAATATTTTAAATAAATCTTTTGAAGTACCTAACTAATTAAATAGTCGAGATAAAACCACTAATAACCAAATGGAATGGCGATGTCTATTTATATGTGTATGAAAATATGAATCGATGCATTATACCGTAACTTTATTTTTATATAATGTTTTTATAATGATTTCAATGTGAAAACTGAAGTGTCACTCTTAATTCATTACAGTAAAAAATATGAACGAAATTTAATACTAATAATGATTGAAAAGAAGATTTAAAAAGACGTTAATAAAAGGAACGAATCAAAACAAAACGAAGATAAAATGATAAATAACTTTGACGGAAAAATATTCTTTCGTAAAAAATGTTACAGAACGCAAGCTCTGCGAGAATGCCTGCTTGATAACAATCTTGAAAAAGACTTACAAGATTTCCTACGTCCCCTTGAGCTATCTCAAATTTTTCTACTACATTCAAAATTTAGAATCCGTGACAATTTCGTAACACCAAATACTCGAACATACAACATCACAAGTTTTTGTGTGACAATATTTTATTTAGCCTTTTCAGGGTATATAAAACGTATGATTTTCAGAAGTATCGTTACTTTATCTTTTCCGAATATTATAATCGTTCTTATTTGCTTGTGCATTTCAAACATAAGAAACTCTAAATATAACATCCAGCTAATTCTCAAAACACAGTCTGCTAGAAAGTTGTTGCGTTTCTGCAAAAATGATTTAAGTTATTCAATTATCAATAATTGGATTGTAATAGGATTATTAATGGCACATGCTTTGATGACTGTATTAATACCTAGCTTTAATAAAACAATATCAGCAGTTAACAATGTCACAGATCAGCTTCTATACTTCCATTTTGAAGGTATGATCTTTTACGCATACAAAATGGTGAAACTTATCAGGTATAACTTTGAACTGTGGCTCAAAGAAGTCCAAATTTTTAACTCAAATAGCTCTAATGTTGACATGGATAAAAAACTCGCAAATCATTGGATTGAGTTAGAAAAAGCGTATTATTATTTGTGTCAGTCATTTCAAGCTTATCAGAAGGTGTTTTCCGTTCCGGTAAGTCACATTGAGCTAAGCTATATTTTAAGTAAATACACATGGGTAAAACTCAACTTAGTAAAAACAGCGAAAAACACCATAGAACCAACAACCGTTAGGTTGTTTTCTCACTACGCGAAACCAACACAACATCAATACAACATAATGTTGTAACAACTCCAACCGCCATACTAATGTATACGCCGTTTACTCACACAGGAGGACAACACAACACCAACTTAGTATGGCGGTTGGAGTTGTCACAACATTATGTTGTGTTGATGTCAAAGTCAAAGTCAAAGTATTTATTTTGCAATTTGATTTACCAAGAAATTCTTTTGCACGTCATAAATCGCACGGCCTCAAACGCTGTGCTGCTGCTCTCGCTCCCGCCCCGCTGTGTTCGAGAACGGGTCTATGGGTTTCCATACAAAACATCTCGCCGCTGCCACTCCCTCTGCCGCCCCGCAACCCGGGAAATTCCGGAAGGCCGAGGCCTTAGGGTTAACGGTTTCTGGAGTGGAGACCGCGTCTCGGTAAATGTAGTGTAGGATGCCCTCAGTGCGCTCAAGTATGTATTTCAGTGATCCATATTTATTTATTAATATTTTCGTTGTTTCAGATAACGATGTACCTTATTTATTTATTTTGTGGATGTACCCTATTTTTACAATCTACTATTAATGTGGAACGTAGTGAGGACAAAGCCTTAAAAGTAAGTACATTCCTAAAGTACACAATTTATAGTCGCCAGGCCGCGCCCTTATTAAATTAAAATTCATAATTATAGCATATTAGCGGTTTAACCCGCGCGTAATTTCCTTTTTCAGCTATCCCCCCCATCCCCCATATTTCCGGGATAAAAAGTATCCTATGTCCGTCTCCTGGTTCTAAGCTACCTCTCCACCAATACACAGTGTGTTATTTAACCTTATTTTCGGACATGCTTATTTTATTGTTAAATATGATGGTTTAAACAATAATAAATCATTATAAAAAAAAAACAATGTGATTACTTTCTTAGTTTTGCCAATATGATTTTTTTAAACATTAGTCATAAAAAGTAAATTTTCATATATCTCCCAAAAACTGTTATGAAATTTCCATTAAAATATACCATTTCATTGATAACCATTCATTATATATTTGTTTAAAATTGCAAGTTTCTGACATTCATAGAAAGCGAGAAAAAAATTATTTTCAGATTAGAGGAAATATTTAAATATTTAACTATTTTAGAAGTATTAGCATTTCTTTTTACTTCTAAAATATATGTACTAAATATAGCTACATAATGAAAGTAAAACGAAATTTTAATCTAATAGGACTTGTGAGATATGACATTTCTAAGTCTTTTTCAGGTTTCTATGGAAATAGGGTCAAACTTTTTTAAACTTTTTCTCATCTAAAATAATATTAATGGCAGTAAAACTTATGAAAACTCTTGACTATGTACAATCCTCATGATCAGATAGTTATAAATAAAACAAAAATTAACAACTAAATAAACAAAAATTAAAAAAATCATATTTCCGAAGTCCTGCAGTTGTAGCTTAAGATTTTATTTTTGGGAATGTGCATTAATAGTAGTAACCATCTCGCATTAAAAATAAATGCTAATACAGTAAGATGACTTAGAAAAAAATTTTTTTTTCAAACACATAAAATTTGGTTTTTTAGTCAAAATTATAAAAGATTTTTTACATATTTTTTGTTTGAACAGTGCCTTTAAAATAACCCTTTCAATCCACTATAAGTTTGATACAAAATAATGATCATGGGGGGAGAAAAATTGTTTTTCTGGTTTCTATGGATGTTTTCTAAATATCTTAATATTTCAAAAACTATGATACATAGAGCGATGAGAGTTGAACCCTTATGTTTGTTTTAATAATGCCTATCAAAATAATCAATAAACAGAGCATGTCCGAAAATAAGCTCAAATAACACACTGTGCAATATTCAGCCAAAACGGGTTATCCGTTCTTGAGTTATAAATAGTGTAACTAACACCACTTTCTTTTATAAATATACAGATAATGTTATATGTATCCGTTGTCTGATATCAATGACAAATTGATGAAGTCGAAAATACTAGGTGCCGTTGTGTTATTAAAGTTATAAGATCTTTATTTCCGCCCGCGGTTTCACCCGCGCGTAATTTCTTTTTTTAAATAGGGGGCCCTTCTCTCCACATTTCCGGGATCAAAAGTACCGAGTTACCTAAACTCGGAGATAGTGTAGGTTTCCAACAGTGAAATAATTATTCAAATCGGTTCAGTAGTTTCGGAGCCCATTCAATAGAAACAAACAAACAAATCTTTCCTCTTTATAATATTATATTTATATTAGGGTCAATTAGGGTAAGAGGAACACCGGTGGAAGAGGAACAAAACCATCATAACTCATAAACTACAGAGTTTAGCTGTATGTTCTACCAGTCGATGATTATCGACTATTTTTATTATTTTATCGACTGGTAGAACATACAGCTAAACTTTGTAGTTTATGAGTTATGACGGTTTTGTTCCTCTTCCACTGGTGTTCCTCTTACCCTTACTGAACCTATAGAATTTTTTTTTATATTTACAATTTCTTTCTATTTTCTTTCTATGTCTATCTATGATTATAATGTGTTCTAGGAGGAATTCAGATACGTTGAAATATTGATAATCATTTCAATATTGATGGACGTGGCACTTTTTTGTTTGGTTTGTATCGAATGCCAGAACCTTTATGACACTAAAACTAAAATCGACATTGAGTGCATGTCAATTTGTTGCGTGAATTCGTGTTTCAGTAAGTATAACATTATTTTTATATATTTTTTTTATACTACATCAGTTGGCAGACAGACACGCAGCCCACCTGATAGTAAGCGGTCACTGCGGCCTATTCCAATGAGGGACACTCGCCAGGAAGCGTCGCTCAATGTGCTGCCAGACTGTAGGCTCATCTGATCTTCGAGGCTTTGATTTTTGTGATAGACAGTGGTAAAATGCCAGAGTAACACCTGAGTAAAAAGGGGATACCTTCTTACCTACCTTGGAGCTTTTTTCTGCTTGGCATATACTCGTAGGTTGACTGGTAGAGAATGCCGTTAGGCATTAGGTCCGCCTTATGTACTCTTCATTGTGCATTAAAGTTTAAAATAATAATATCTTACCTACCCTGTCGGACAGAGTGAAGATTTAGTTTCATATTAATACATTTTTATTTTATTTAGAACTAGCCTTCCGCCCGCGGTTTCACCCGCGCTTAATCTCTTTTTACAAAAACCCCCCCTACCTCCCACATTTCCGGGATCAAAAATACCCTATGTTCACCGGGGATAGTGTAGCTTTCCAATAGTGAAAGAATTATTCAAATCGGTTTAGTAGTTTCAAAATTGTTATTCCCGCAGGAATGAGACGTTTCCCGTAGGAATTTTATAGCCTATGTCCTATTCCGGGTTATAAACTATACGTGTGCCAAATTTCATCTTAATCCGTTCAGCCGTTTAGGCCTGATTGAGTAACAAACATCCAAACATCTAAACATCCAAACATCCAGACTTTCGTATTTATAATATTAGTAAGATACCTCATACTTTTATTGGACTTTCTCCAAAGCTAAAAACTGCTAATCTCGACAAAAAGAATCGAGTTTGTCTCTCCACCTAACTTTCACCTTCAGGTTTCAAAATTGTAGCAATTTCGGCCAAGAGCGCTCAGCTATATTTTATAACTAGCGGCCGCCCGCGGTTTCACCCGCGTGGTTCCCGTTCCCGTGGGAATTGTTCAAAATCCTTTCTTAGCGGATGCCTACGTCACACATCTACCTGCATGCTAAATTTCAGCCCGATCCGTCCAGTGGTTTGGGCTTTGCGTTGATATCTATCTATGTCAGTCAGTCAGTCAGTCACCTTCGAGTTTTATTTACCTTATAGATTATAGATTAACCTTTATTTCCAGAGACACAAAAACGTGTGATGACGAACATTCTTCGTTCGGGCAAGTACGGTTTCTCCAAGATGACAGTGTGCTCGTCAATCGTCATGGATGCAGCATTAATCAGAAACTTCGGACACTTTGTGGCCACTTACTTAATTGTAGTGCTGCAGTTTGCTTTCCTAACTGAGTAAATACATGTGTGATACAGGCGTAGCAATTATCTTAGTCTACAGTGCTGCAGCACAGTGAGCGACGCTTCTTTTTTTTTATGTCAGGGGCGGCAAACGAGTCAGCGGGTCGCCTGATGGTAAGCAATCACCGCCGCCCGACGATATTTTATGGTAAAACTCTTTGTATTCTGCATAATTATGTTCACCAGTCACATCTTGTTTTCTTTTAAACATTGTATGAAATAAAGAAGTGATATTAAATTTAAAATGTATCGTGCTTTTTATAATCGCCTCTCCATGTGAACCACCTTCCATACTTCTTGCATATTCATACAAAGGCGAGTCATCTTGGAACTAATCGCAGGTTTCCGATCCGAACGAATGCATCTCGACAATCAAGAATAACCCAGCTCTGGCGTACAGGACACGACCGTGACCAGTGCGTTCGTAGCTTGGCGTTCAAAATATTAATATTATCCACCCTCAAGTAATATGTAACCCAATATATTTTCAATACGTTCTCATCAAAAATAATAAAGGCTAAAATACATTAAAATGATATTAATTCCTTATCATTCCACATAATACGGATTGTGAATGATTGAATAGGTATTTAGATAAATCACTCGCCCCTTATCCTCATAATATTACATTATTTTCATTATATTTTAAGGGTTGCCAGATAATTTTATTGGTTAAAGGGTTGCCAGGAAAAAAAATTGATAAAAATATATTATAATTATAGGTAATAATAGTTATGATGGTTTAAGCACAGAGCTGTCAGGATCATGGGTTCAAATTCGCACCCAGCTCGGGTTTTTGCTTACCAGTTCCCACTTAGCAAGCGTTTGTGATTAAACCAGTAGTCCAGTACTTATCATTAGAGCGATGACCTTATATCAATGATGGAGGCTAGTGATGTAACGAATATTCGTATTTCGTATTCACATTCGCGAATATTCGTACATTTTTGCAAATCCAAATACATAAAAACTGAATATTCGCATTCGTATACGCGAATGTCAAAAATATGAGATTCGTCATATCACTAATGGCGGCCCTTGCTCTGTGGGGCATTTAGAGGCTGAAATTACGAGTAAGGTTGCTAAATTAAGCCAGTTGCCGCTAGACGACCACTGGGTCCCTTTGGTTCCCTTCTCGAGTGAAATGCAAAACCAGAGGTGTTTAGTGGGTAGTGGGACACACGGCCGGCAGGTTTCGATATTCTATGATTTCGGTGATTAAAATATTTCTCTTCCCCTAAAAGGTGCTCAGTCTACAGTTTCTTGGAAACAAAAAAGGTCAACAGAAAAGGTCCGAGAAACCTCGTATCACGTACCCATCCTTTTATTTTTAGAACTCGATATAAAGTCGCCATCGATATCCGCTAAATCTTTACGGGCGTTTAAATTCATTACTGCTGAAGTGCTGTGTGTGGACTGACTTAAGGGCCGAAACTGTGTGGAGCGGGACCCGCGCGCGGTTAGTAATCCATTGCTGTCATCAAATCCATTTAAAACATTGCGTCGCGCACGCCCTGTACTAAGCAGGCAATGTATTACAAACCGCGCGTGGGTCCCGCTTCACACAGTTTCCGCCCTAAGTGTCCATTTTACTGTCGCTCTTTTCCTTTGTCCTCAAAAAGCTGGAGAACCGAAAAGTTTGGATTGATTACTGCCATTTTATGTCCTGTTTTCTATTGTCTTTTTGACTGCAAAAAAAGGGAGTTCAGAGTTTTGGTTGGTGGTAGGGCTTTTTCAGAGTCCGACTGACTAGCTACCACCACAGTTGAAATCTGCCGCCATAACAGCTCTAGCTCTGTTCCGGAAGTATTAATGTGGGAGCCAGTGCACTTGAAATCTGAGGCTCTAAGATCAGATAAGTCTACAGTCTGGCAGCACATTGAGCGACGCTGGTGAAGTGTCCCTCAAGGGAATAGGCCGCAGTGACCGCTTACCATCAGGTAGGCTGCGTGCCTATCTGCCAAATGACTTAGTATAAAAAAACTGGATGAAATTAGTTCCAATAGTTTTTCGCAGTATGGGGGGTTCAGACTATACTAGTTGTTAGTTGGCAGTCGTCCACGCAGCCCACCTGCGGCCTATTCCATTAAGGGACATTTCACCAGAAAGTGTCGTTCAATGTGCTGCCATACTGAAGGCTCCTCTGATCTCTGAATAAATAAAGGATTATGTGCAAAAATAAACCCAGATGTATCGTATCATCCCGTGGGAAAACATCCCATTACGTGACAGAGACTAATATTACTAATCTGCTCACAGCGCCATCTGGGGGCCGGTGGATTAACTAGATAATGAATATGCATGCGCAGATTACATACAATATTACATTACATTTACTACCTACTTCTTCTTTTACGAGTATATACGAGTAGTAGTAAAATTAATGGGTATATGAGACCTAATAACTGTCGTCTCGGTGTAGCTGTCGTAGGGCAGTGCCAGACAGTAACTGCTTAGTTACTGTTTGGCACTGAACTTGGCGCTTACCATCAGGTGTACCATCTGCTCGTCTTTGCAATAAAAAATAAATATTCCATTCGATAATAAGCATCTAAATATATTGAGTTATTAAGTTTATTTTATTTTTTAACCGACTTTAAAAAGCGAAGGCTCTGGTTTGATTTTTTTAAATTGGACCTTTAGATGTGTTTCAATATTATTCAAGACCGAATTATTTTAAACTATAAAAAAAAAAAAGCTGTTAAAAAAATTATAGCGGTCGCCTCGCCGGTTTCACCCGCGTGTTATTTCATAAATGTCAAATTATACCCCCTTTCCCCAAATTTCCGGGATCAAAGTACCCTATGTCACTCGGGGATAGTGTAGCTTTCCAAGAGTTAAAGAATTTTCCAAATCGGTGCAGTATTTTCTAATCCTATTCAATACAAACATACAAACAATCAAATCTTTTCTCTATTAAACAAGATCTGAAAACATGTTGCATTTGGAAATGTCCCCAAGGCCCAAGCGACTATATTTACCTAATTTCAGGTAACTAGATCCTTATTGGTTTTGTATTTATATATTTATTTATGCATTCATAATAGGTGATAAAATTATACATATTATATTATTTTACGATAAAAATTACCTATTTTAGCAATAAAAAATAAGGAAAGAAGCCTTTTTGGTGGTTTGGAAAGTTTGAAAACAGGATTGATGCAAACCAATTTTACGTATTTTGCTGCACTAACACTTGAAGTCTTTGTGGCACTTGTGGCATTGAACCTGAGATTCATTTCAAACAATGTAATCTCATTTTTTATTAATTCTTATCTAATCAGGAAGGATTTGCTTGGGAACCATAAGCAAATTCAATTCAGGACGTTTCGAAAGATAAAAAAACGCCTCAGCCAGAATGAAATGTGTCTGAAATACTTATGTGTTTGGTAAAAGACAGAAAGTCGTAAGTCTTCAGGCTAGCCTGCTGCAGGTAAAAAGTATAACTGATATGCGTTATTAGCAAAAACATTTATAGACGACATAAGAGTTGTGGTAGCTGAGTTGCATGAAACTAACATTATTTTCTCTTCCACGAGTATATCTACTGAAATTAAAGAGCTGTTTTTTCTATAAATATGATAGAATTTCATGTACATTCGATCTAAATAGAAAAACGACGTTTAATTTCATGTACATTCGATCTAAATAGAAAAACGACGTTTAAAATGCAAAATAATAATTCTTGGTGAAATTCCATGAACAAAATCTTAATGGGGTCTTCTGTTCCCAGCGCACCTCAAATGGGGCGTTGAACAAAACAGAAAAAATATTAGACTAAAATACAAAATAACGTTATTTGATAAATATTTACTAAAAGAGTAGAGAACTAAGCATATAAAAACCATATCAATTATATTTTCTTAATACATACACATATTAAATTACACACCCTTTTCTAAAACTTAGTACTAACGAACTTCACTTGTTTTCGCCGAATTTTTAAAAATTACTAACGTCTGTTTAAAGGTTTAAAGAAATTAATTGCTGACATAACATTTGTAATGTCATTAAGTTAAAGATACTTTTTGAATTTTATCCGCAAATATCATTTTTGTAATGGTTTGATGTAAAACGTTAGTGCACCTTAAATGGGGCGTTCGGTTGATATGGGTTAATGTCACTTACACTTTAATTAATAGTATTGGGATGTCAATTGAGACTGTCTTTAATCTACTAATGTATTGCGTTTCAAATTAAACAACAACAACGAATTATTATTACAAATGTAGGTGCAAATAATTGTTAGTTCTTTTACTATTATTGTATCAGTTAAATGGGGGGACGTTACCATGATAACAGCCATGATACCATGGTTGCCTGTCCGTATTTTACAGACTCCACTTTGGTGAGTGTGCTGCTCAGCTGCACGATTTGGTTCCACCAGCTCCGTTCCATCATCGAACTACTAGACTCGGTTAAGGTCTCCATCCGTATACAGTGGAGATACCGCGCGTACGAACTAAGCGATTTGCTTCATCTTTCTTGATACGGACTGCGCGGGAATGGAATTCTCTGCCGGGATCAATGACTTTCAATACCTATAAAACTAGACACCCAATCTCTAAGAAAAATTCCTCAAAAAACGTCCGTGCGGCGTTGACACAGATGACATTAACACATTCGTTCAAATTAACACCTTATCTCGGGGTTGTTAGTGTTTAATGTCAATTGTATACAACTAAACGGAAACTCTGCCCAATAGTTGCGTGGGCAGACTTTTGCTTCGGACAATATTTGAGCGTGAATGGGAGTCTAGTTGTATATTGAACGTCATTTGCCGGGATCTATCTTTTCTACACATACACAACTTGGGGCTCTTCAAGGCCATAATTAACGGGCTTTTCCTAAGCAAGCGCTGCGCGCTCCATCGCAGACCGCATAGTTGTTTAACATCAGGCAACTTTGTGGTCAAGTGCTAACTTAGTCCAAACATAGAAAAAAAAGATAAAATAATCAGAAACCACTATTAATCCATCAAGCCCCGGAAAACCAGACACAATAGAAAATCTATTGTTTACGCGACACCCGGCTTTCGGTCGGGTGTTTAAGAGTTAATCCTTGTTTAATAACAAGCTTCTGTTAAACCATTTGTGTGCATCAATCAAGTTGACACTTTTACAAAGTTACAAGGCGATAATAAAAACACAGTGGAATTAATAGATTATCTATTTAATTCAAGAAGAGTCTTCTGTAACAAAGTTGAATTGCAATAAAACTAATAAGTATGTAGTGACCAATTCGACGAAATTCGGCATTAGCGATGCATCTATCGTAATTGAACAAACTGTGATCTTTTTAAAATGTAGACCAATACTTCTTGTAATATTTTTGTACACTCGAACTTGATGCGCTAGAAAAAAAAAAACAAACCTTTAATTTGCCTTTTTCGATGGAGAATGCTTTTATACACTATAACCGCAGGTTAGCTAGACCTGCGGCCGTATGTGGGACACGAGACTAAAGCGTCCACTACCCACTAAACTCCCCCGGTTTCCCCTTCACACCTTATTGGGACGAGCCGGTGCCAGCCTTGGGGCCATTGACCAGCTTAACATTTAATATGCCTGATAAACAAAACTTCTATTATTTATCATTTATTATTGAACTGCATTGCACAAATGAAAGAACCGACAATTAGCGCACTCAATGCCATGACATTTTCTACCAGACAACGGGGATGCAGAAATATTGAGTTGTGAGATGAGGAAATACATGTTTTAAGTTCTTAATCATATTATAATTAAGATAAAAATTGTTTAGTCTAAAACTCACGGTATATTTTAAGTGACCACACAGTTAATAAGAAAGTTAAATCTTTTTGTATTCTATATTTTATACAAGAAAATCACAAAAAAACACACTTACTTCCGCCAGATCCAGTGTTTAATGTAGTCATACACTCTACATTAACCTTAGTTACACTTTTGTACAGCCTTTCGCATTGAATACACATCATAAAAATTATAACATAGTTTTTCATCAGCCAAAACATTATAGTGAACTCCGTAAATATGACAGCTTCCTGAAGAAAATTTTTCGTTTAATTAATAGTAAGTCAGTCAATAATAATCCCTGGACATTATTCACACAGCGCCATCTAGCCCCAAACTAAGCATGAGCTTGTGCTACGGGTGCTAGACAACTGATAAACATTACTTATATACTTTTTTTTGTAAATAAATACATATTATACATAGAAACACCCAGACCGATACAAACAGACATGTTCATGCACACACATGTTTGTACCGTGCGGGGATCGAACCCGCGACCTTTGGTGTAATAACCGACTTCTCGACCACTACACCAAATGACTTTAGTAAAATGGTAACTAATTACTGACAATAGAATAAAATTCAAACAATTTTAATTTGTAAAAAATGAGTTATTGTGGACAAAAATAGTATGTATTTAATTGTCTGAATTTAAAGGACAATGGGCAGATTGGTACGTTTTCTAAGTACAACGAATAGAAAAACGCTGCCATAGTAAATACTGTTCTTCTAAGATTTCTTAGCCTTACATATCCAATGATGTTTATATTATTACTATTAGAAATTGTACCAGGCCCCCTACATTTTTGCCCATTTTCCTTTACTACTACTTTACTCAAAACAAATATGACTTACTATTTTATTTCCAAGAATTGACTTTAAGAATAATTATGTGTCATTCTTAAGACTTGAAATCTTGTAATATATTTACAAACCAAGACTAGTTAATCTATGATTTACAAATTTATCTAATTATGCAAAAAGGACAACGCAAGAAATTGTATGGGCTCTGTCCCCACCCATCAACAGACTTGGCACTAGTTTCAATATTATCCTGACATTCCATAAAAAGACAAATAACTATTTTTAATCCAAAAAATGACGGGGTATTAAAAAAAACCGTCCATATGCCGCACGCCTAAGATACAGAATTGCGCTGTAAGTGTCCAGCTTCAAGTAGACTCGACTGTAAAATATTTTTTAAGATTTCATTTTGATTGAACACTTTTATTTAGACCAGGGGGGTTACTCTTGATCGCCTGCACATTATTTTCATTCCTACGGCGAATGTCGTTATACAAAAAAAAAGATCAGTACGGCAAGAGGTATTGACAGAGATACGTTGGAAATCTGTTGGTGGGTGGGGACGCTGTTTTGCATGGTCCTTTGGCTTTAAATATTATTTCGAGACAGTCTGCTTACCATATTATACTCAGCATATTCTGGTTTCCCAACCTCAATTGTCATCTGTATCAAATGAATAGTATTTGCAAAGGTACAGCATAAATACGTAAAAATCTGTAATAGAAATGTTTATGCTGTAGAAATCTATCTCAAAAAAAAATCAAGCACTTTTATAAGTCTGTAATTAGATTTCAAGGATAATGATATCTGTATTAAATAATTTATTCTAAAGTTCAAAAAAATTTAACATATATTCTGAAAAGTCTTGCCATTCTCATAAATGCGATAGTTTAAGAGGTTAAAACTGCTGATTTGATTCAGATAAAGATTTACAGTAGCAGTGGCTTGTCCATCAGATCAACTCATACCCAAAATAAAATTATACAATAGCATAATAAATTTATAATCTCGTTAACATTAATTTATCACTTTAAAAACTGTGCACAACGATGTAGATTTAGGTATACTCACAGGAACTATAAATATTTGTGTACAAGCTTCATATGCCTTAGCAAGGCTAAAAATTGCAGACTGAACATCATTCCAATCATTCGTTTTCGAATCATTTCTTATTTTAATTTCTTCTAGCAAGACGTCGAAATTCCTCGTTATCAACGTTAGTATTCTAATACTATACACGAGAGTGAAATCAAAAAAATATATAAAAAAGTCATTTATAGTATACACTACATTATATTCGTAAATAATATAACACGGTGCTTCTATACAAATAAACAAAACTGCAAAAAAAACAACAATAATCCTGTTGGCTGTACAAAGGTCTTTCATTTTGAAATCACTTTTTACTACACTCATTGAATCTTGTAGATGTATTACAAAGTCAACGTTGCGTTTTTGATTAACAATATTGGAAACACTTATACTGAACAACACGGTGAAATTTAAAACGTTAAGGACACAATTAAAATTGAAAAACATGACACTAAAACCAAGATCAATAAAAGTGTCTATGGTAAAATAAAAGATAAAAATGTACAATATTGATCCAATGAAAGATAACAAATTAAATGAAAATCTATTGATCGTGATGAAGCCGTCACGTAAAGTAAATTTAGATTGGAAGTATATGGCATGACTAAGTTCCAAAGGGCGTAAAAAATCTTGCAAATTTTTGTCAATAATATTATTTGGAAGGAATTCTTGAGTAATCATACTTATGTGAGAAGGCATTGTGGCTTTTATCGTTACTATAATGTTATACTGGACAAGTCCAAGGAAGCTTTCTAGTAAAGTAATCAATTTTAACAATTAGTCATTAGATCCAATTTCATTAGTCATATGGTTCAATACATTAATGTGTAGTACTATATCCGCTCTCGGATTTGCCTTTGGATTATACATTACATGCAATCATTTATTCTATCGTGATGGACTAAACATGCCAGCCATTATCTATAAATCGATCAGCTAATAAAATAAATAAAAGTTGAAATGTATGCTACATACTTTTATGTACATCCGGAAAATCAAAACGCTATCGTAACGTAAAGCACTTTTAATGCCATCTATTGGTGCTGAATAAAACTAATTGGTAGCTTTCTTTAACATTTGTTAAAAAGAGGGTATTATGTTTAAAGAATTTAACTTTTTATAGCATCAGTAAATTTTCCGATTACCGACTATTATTGAGTATATTCATTCATCCATTTGTTTTCCCAGATAGTATTTAAATAAGAAGATTAGCTTCCTACGAATTTCATGAAAAAGAGTGATAATAAAAGCACAGGTGATAATAGTATATTTATTTGATTCCAGATCAGTCTTCTGTAACGTAATTAAATTGCAGTAAAACTAATAAATAAGTAGTAACTAGTTTGAGGAACGTTAGCATCAGCGATGCATCGATTGTAATAGAACAAACTGTAATTTTCTTGAAATGTAGACGGATAGTCCTCAATACGTTTTTGTACACTCTTTTTTGATGCGCTGAAAAAGAAGTTGGTTTTAAAGAAAGAAAGAAGTACATTTTTTGACCATAAAAATAAAAAAACCAAATAGACACAGCGAACACTACGATTTGGGATAGTAGTCGATTCGCCCGAAATTAATTCGCAAGAACGTGCGAATCGTCCACTTTCAAAAATTTGGTTAAACAAATAAAGTGGCACTGTGTTGTTGTGTGTGTGGTGTAGTGGGTGTAATAATGGCCAATTAAAAGTGATTTCTACGTTCTAAATATTGAGAAAAATAAAATTATTAATATGTCACATTCATTGAGTTTCGATCTTATTATTTATAATTATAATAAATTATCATTGATTAGGTTGTTCTGACAGTTCCTGTGACAGGGTTTAAGAAACTTTTACCTATCATCTGCTATCATCTCTGTATAGAATTTTGAAATGCCACAACTAAATATCTATTTTCAACCTCAAACGCGAGGAGGAGCGACTTATGTTTGACCTGTCTGTAGCACCGTAGCTTCTGAATATATTTTTTTTGTACGCAACCTTCCACCAAACCGCACTGGGCCAGCGTGGTGGAGTATGGCCCACACTCTCATAATTGAGATAAGGCCTGTGTCCCAGCAGTGGGAACGTAGATAGGCTGATGATGATGATGAGGTACTGATAGGTCAGCTCGGCGCGTGTGGTGCCTTGTCCATAGGCAACGGTGACCATTCACCATTGGGCGGGCAGTGGCTGGAGCGCCATCGTTGTGCTTTAAACAAAAGCAACAAAAAAAAAAACACTTACTCGAGCATGTTTTCTTGTTCATTGCAGTCAAACACTCTACATTTACCATATTGACACTAATATAAAGATTTTCACATTGAAGGCACATTACGCATACTAATATCAAATTTTTGAGCAGCCAAAATATTGCAGTTATATCCGTAAATATAATAGTTTCCTGAAAATAATTGCAAAATCAGTATTTTTTTTTGCATTACTAGAGCCACTGCTTTCACAGTATTTTATTAAGAGAACACATAAATAAAGTTTAAATAAGACCAGAAATGATTCTGCCATAGTATACCATAAATTATTATCTTTCTTACAATTTCTTTTAACATACTTCTTACCATAAGCACTTGGTCCGGTTTTTCAATCTCGATTATCAATTGTATCATTTCAACACAGTTTGACAAAGTAAAGCATAAATAGGTAAAGATCTGGAAAAAACATATTTTAATTACTTCGTATTATTTTGTAACTAAAGATTTCCTAGTGTGAATGACACGAAAAAAAATTATAAATCTCCCCCATCAAAAATTAACGAATTAGCACTAGGCAAGTAAGGTATCTTAACAGTTCATAAAATTTATTTTAAGTATCTGAATATCTGATGTGAAACCCTAGTAGTGGTCTTTTCTGTGAGAGATAAAAATATGAGTATAGAAACGAGAGGAAAATAATTGCTCAACATAATAAGAACTTTCTGTTCACACAACAGAATGGAAGTCTGGAAAACTCTTTGATGGAACATCCCTTCATTGATGATCCCAAATTTCATGCAGAGCAGGTACTTACTGAAACGATAAATATTTGAATCCAAGTTTTGTACGCCTCAGCAATGCTAAAAATAGCAAATTGCACATCATTCCAACGAGTTTCATCGGTTCTCAATTTATTCCTTGCTTTTATTTCTTCTAATAGCACGTGGAAATTTCTTTTTATTAACGTAATTATGCTTATACCATATAGCAAAGTAAAATCAAAGAAAAATAAATAAAAGTCACCTATGGTATAAAATACATTAAAATCGAAAGCATAATAACATAGACCTTCTGAAAAAATGAAAATAGCTACAAAAATACTAACTATAATTATATTGGAGGTAGTAAGGTCTTTAATTTTAAAATCACATTTTAATACATTAAATGCTTCTTGTAGATGAATTATAAGTTCAACACTGCGTTTCGTATTAAAAACATTGACAACTGTAATACTGATTAACACGACAATATAAAAGTAATTCATGATATTACTTATTTTGGAAAATATGTTGCTTAGACCTAATTCAGCAATACCGTCTTTTGTAAAATAACTGACAATAATATACACTATTGATCCAAAGAAGGATAGCACATTGTATTCCAATCTGTTGATTGTGATAAAACCGTCACGAATAGTAAATTTAGATTGGAAGTATATGGCTTGACTTAGTTCCAAAGGGCGCAAAAAATCTTGTAAATTTTTGTCAATAATATTGTTTGGAAGAAATTCTTGAGGTATACGTCTATGAAGAGAATGCATTGTTGCTTTTGCTACCACAATGTTATTAGCTCTCATATTCGGGTATGTTGTCACTTGAAGTAATACATATTGTATTAATAGGAGTCAGGATCCCATTAGTAACAATCATTAGTCATACCTTTTAATTCATTAATGTATTTGGTACTAGCTGTGCCTTCGGTTTGGTCTTAGATGAATGTTTATTCATTATAGTAGATACATTTTTCTGCCGTTTCACAGTTAATCCCTATAATATCAAAATAATCAAATAAAAATGAATTTCTGTTCGTTAGTCTCACTAAAACTCGAGAACGGCTGAACCGATTTCACTAATTTTAGTCTTCAAATATTCGTGAAAGTCCAGGGAAGGTTTAAACGATAAAATATGGAAAAATTGCGAGGAAAATACTAAAGTAAGTGATACGAAGTTCACCGGGTCAGCTAGTTAAAAATATATGTAGATGATATTTTTATCCATATTAAACTCTGTTCCAACAAAAATACCTACCTAATAACAAAAGTTTTCAATATTTTTTTTTTCATGTGAGTCTTCAGAGTGGCAGTACATTAAGTGACGCTTTCTGGTTTAGTGTTCCTCAATGGAATATGCCACAGCCACTTACCATGAGGGCCGCGTACTGATTTGCCTGATCAAGAACTATAAAAAATAGATATAATTGATATAATTTTCATAACTTAGTTCTCAAATGGCTTTCTTTTCAAGAAAGGACAACACCAAAACACTATATTCGATTGAGTAAAGCAATTTTGTTTAATGAAACAAATAGAACGACATGGTTATTTAACGATTATTAGTTTAATGATTACGTTTTCAACTTGAAAACAGACCTATGTCAATATTTGCCTCATATGGTAGTGTGTCTTGAAGAGTGATTGATATGCCATCTCGAAGAATTAGGAAAATATTTCCACATAATGCTAGAAAATCTTTGTTTATTATCGATAAAAATATCGAATCCTTTATACGGCCACTGGAACTCGGTGAAGCAATTTTCATCCAGTCAAAATTGGCAATACACGACAATTTTATTTCACAAAATAAAAATATATACAGCGCCATCTCCTTACTCCAGATTGTACTAGTGGCTTTAATCAACTTCTATACTCAATGGATGATTACTAAAAATCCATCAAATAGTTGGCTCACGATAGTAGTATTTAAAATGTATTATTTAATTTCTTTTCTGTTGTATTCTTGTGTTTTAGTTGCTAATGTTATCAACGCTCGAACAAACGTTGATTTAATAATATATTTGCAAAATATAAGAAATAATGTGAAATTTTGTGACTTCAACATACGTAAATTTGGAACTGAAAATTGGATTATATTAGTTGTATTACTAGTCATATTCGTTGTTCTAGAAAGTGCGTACACTTATTATAATCACAATTTATTATTTGTTCTAAGTGAGTTTATATACGTTCTTTTCGACATAAGTGCATTATATGGAGCCAGAATTTTGACATTAATAAAGAAAAGCCTGGATGTCTGGCTTCAAGAAATAAAAACAAGGAATAAGTTTTGTTTGAAAACAAGAGATGCATTAGAAAAAGATTGGGAAGATGTGCAATATGCGTTTTATAATATATGCAAAGCTTATCAAGCTTCTAATGAAATATTTTCTATTCCGGTAAACATTAAATATAAAAACAGTCAAAATTCTTCCATAATTTGTACATCTTGTTTATAACTCAGTTGTTAACAGATATTATGACTACCGTGAAAAGCCTTAGTAATCTTGCTATAGTAAAAATGTATCAAAAGATTAGAACTTTTGACATTGAAATTGAATAATTTACTCGTAGAGATGATAAATATCACAGAAATATTGATATGTATGCTTAACGATTAAGAAATCCTACAAATAATTTTTATTTTTTCCCAGATTATGGCGTACTTGTGTTTGACATTTACAAACTACATGATAATTTTACAAGCTGTCATTGAAATGAACAAGGAAGAAAATTATTTGGTAAAAAATAATATTATTTACGTTATCAAACAATGCTTCTCGACATTTTGGCCATTTTTGGGGAGATGAGGTCCTCCAGTGGTGGCTACGTACCGAGAAACGCAGCCATGGTAGGCCTCTCACAAAGTGGACCGATGATCTCATAAAGAGCGCCGGAATCCACTGGATAAGGGTGGCGTCGGTACAGGCACAGATAGCTTTGGTGACTTGTCGTGGTCAAATGGGGTATCAATCATTCTGTTTCCCCCAATGACAAAAACGCTATCGAAAAAGAAAGTTGCTACTTTCCTGGCCTGCTGGCCAACCCCGCAGGCCTCAGAAGACTACCAGAGCGTCACTTGTCACACAACATCACGTGACATACGGGATGCTATGTAGTGGCCTTTTGAGTTGCAGCCACTGATTTCCATAGACAACTGGATAGGCGATTAGTACCTAATTTTGAACTGATTTGAAAATCGCCATATTGGCGCTGAGAGCAGTAGTTAGTGTACTTGGAACTAATAATAGTGCTGATCGACAGAAAAAATAGCTGTCATTTAAATATCTATAGCCACTCCAGCGTAATACGCTGAGCGTATTATCATAGAGCTCAGTGGTTCCAGCCCTTAATTGTACATTTGCCCTTGTTTTATGATATCTGTTTGTACTTAGCTAAAATAATTATTTATTTTCTCCATCCTTTCTTCCTTACTTCCTTTTTTCTTTCTTTTTTTTAAGAGGGTTTAGTGGGTAGTCCTGTTCCGTTTCTTCACTGAGCTACTTTAAACGCGAAGTAAGAGAGTGAGAGGATAGACCCACAGAACCTTATCCTTGAAAAAACTTTATTTTATTGCAGGATGAAATAATAATATTCCAGTGGTTGTCAGTAGTATGGCTAATCAAGAACATGGTAATAATATCAGTAACTTGTATTGTATGTGAGAAAGTGTACAGATCTATATCGCTGGTTCAAATCGAATGTCTGTCAGTATTAAGCATGGAAATGAGTTCAAGTAAGTCATAACCTAATTTACTATATTGGCTGACTAGCAACTAGAGTAGCCTATATTTTTTTTTATATTAGAGGCGGCGTGTCGCCTGATGGTAAGCAATCACCGCCGCCCATGGACATCTGCGACACCAGAGGGATCGCTGATCAGTTGCCGGCCTTTTAAAGGGGGATGTGGGCCTCCGGCACTCCCACAAACCAGACGAAACACAATAGTGAGAGAGTGGTACTCCCCCGGACGAGTCGGCCCATTCGTTCTGCAGCATGGCTCTACCACTACTAAAAATATTATAGGCAACTATCGCTATTCACTTTGTCTTCATCTGGTCTGGATACTAAACGATTCAAGCTTCCTTAACCATCACTCACTACCAAGCAATGATTATAGTGGCAAATTCGCACTAAAAGAATTTATAACAGCGTTTCCGAGCTAATAGTAAATGGGCAATTTCTAGGTTCGAGACAAGATCTGAAAGTATAGACAAGCGGCACTTATGACGTTCGTTATCGCTGAATTTGCCATACCGAATAACAAAACCCGTACTTTCAATATCGATTGACCACGTGACTTTTCTAAGGCACCTGTCAAATCCCATACAATTTGAAGTTAGCGAATTTTGCTATCGTTGTCAAATATAACTTTGTCTAGGCCCCCTGGACAATATAAAGTGGTGGTAAATAATTATCTATTTCTTAATTGTTTCTAAAATTTACAGGTAACCAGAGACAAGCATACAAGAATGTATTACGAAGCATCAGTTTGTATTTCACTAAGATGAGAGTATTTTCTATCGTAATCGACGGTTCTTTCATGCTCAGTTTTCTTCAATTAATCACGACTTACTTAATAATTCTCTTGCAATTTACCTTTGTTTAAAAATTCTCAACATTATAGACATTTTTGAATCTTAGGATTTGTTTTTTTTTTAGTACTATCATCGCTGATGCAAGACACAGATACGATAAATAGTTTGACCTAACTCCCATTACATTTCGTTTTGAAGTACAAATCCTTAATACAAACCCTTAATACAAACCCATAATACATCAAACAGGTCTTATATTTATCAATGAAAATCTCGTCTAAATTCGTCTAGTTATTAGAAGTCCCGTAGACTATTAGACCAACATTTAGTTGAAAAGTGTACTCACATTGTTATGTACATATTTATATCATTCGTTATTTTTTTTATGTCAGAGGCGGCAAACGAGCCATCGGATCGCCTGATGGTAAGCAATCACCGCCGCTGATGGACATCTGCAACACCAGAGGGATCACTGATGCGTTGCCGGCCTTTTAAGGGGGGGGGGGGGTGTGGGCCCCAGGCACTCTCAAAAACCAGACGAAACACAATAATAATCACTATTATTTCACGCTGGTGTTATGTGAGAGGGTGGTTCTTCCCCGGACGAGCTGGCCAATTCGTGCCGTAAAACAGCATGGCTTCACCACTTTGTCAGAATTAATAAGTAAAAAGCTGTTTTATGTTTTGGAAAATTTGATACATTCATACTGACGGCAAATCTATCGCCCAGCAATAGATTCCTCGCTTAAGCCACGTTGTGCAATAGGTACAGTCGCCAGCACATCAGACTACCCTCATCTGTCAAAATTCTACAACCAATTTTCAGCTTTATTCACTTCACATAGAGTACTCTTTCAATTGGGATTTTTTGACAGATTAGGGTAGGTTGATCTGCTGCCGTCCGTACGTTAAATTAAATTGAAAACCCTACAAAAGAAACTAAGAACAGCAATGGTCACCTTGACAGGAATTATATTAACGACGACAAGAAAATCGTAGATCATTTTTCATCTTGGAATCAATAAACAATTATTGACTGTGACAAGGCAAAGAAAACCTCATCGAACTCTCCTCCCCCTATCAATTATCTTAAAAGCCCGGATCTACAAGTAATATCACTCAAAGTGACACTTTGAATATTATTTATCCAGTTCTATATCATAATTAATTAATATTTTGAATGTAAGCATTAGCACTGCCACTACGAAACTTGAACGAAGTGGTAGAATTTGCTTCAACTTTTTGATGTCGCATACACACAAAATAAAACGCAATCGATTTCGGAAATTTATTTCAACGTTAATAAGGTAAGTAGGTACCTACTGATTTAGAATTTACAAAGATTATACAGGTATTTGTCGAAAATGTGCATTGCATTCAATATTAACTATCACGTTTCTTCTGCTACAGCTGAATCAAGCAATGGACTTGACCTCTACATTTTCAGTGAGGAGAATAAGAGTCGGACAGTCACCAGTTCAAGAATACGTTCCTTACAATATTTTGGACAAGCAAATGCAAGCATGTTTAAAGCCTTTGATTCTTTCTCACCACGTGATGTTCCAAGCTAAATATTTTATACGAGACAACTACATAACTCCAAACAACCTTCTTTACAATGCTGGAGGGTTATTTATGGCTATTCTTACAGCTGTAGCCCAATATAACAATTTTGATTTTTTCATTGAACAAAACCTTACTACTAAATTCTTAATTTTTGCACCTGTTTTACATTTTATTGTATGTTCTATTACTACGGTCTGCTTGTTTATCGATAACATAAATAATGCTGACAATAATGTTCAGATGGTTTTATGCATTCAAGCAGCTAGAAAACACTTTAAATTTTGTGATGATTCAATGAAAAGGGTTATTTTTTCTATAAGATTTTTTGTTGTCAGAGGCGGATTATCCTAAAGGCAAAGTAGGCATGTGCCTAGGGGCGCGACGGTATAAAGGGGCGCGCGGGCAGAATTGTAAAATAAAGAAAAAATATACAATATTGCATAAAATTAATTGCGCCAGTAAGTGAGCCACCTACTTATACAATAAAAACTATTATTTTTGCTTACAAAAGGTAGGTAAGTACATGATCTCTGATTGAAGTTGGAAAGATACGACTGTAATGTTCGTCGCGTCGCGGCGTCGACTGTAAGTGAGTATCGGACGTTCCTGCTTCTAAAATTGCCAGGACGAGAGTGTGCGGGAGCGGAAGCTAAACGGTCAGGCGCGAACGAATGCGCCAAAAAATATTAATTCACGACGACGTTCGTTTTCCAAAGGGGTTTGAAGATTTTGGCCTTCCTACGCGTCCGCCATTTTGATTTTTTTTTCAAAATAGCGTTCACTTAAAATTCTATGAAAAATCGATACCTTACATTAATACAAACATAATATGTTATTAGACAAAAACCCGTAAAGTGTCACATTTTAAAGATATAAGCAACCAAAGTAAAATTTCTTTGTTTTGAGTTTTTTTTTTCTCAAGTTATAGTTCACATAAAATTCATTCAAAAATAGATACCTGATATCAATACAAACATAAAATGTCATTAGACGAAAAGTCGTGAAGTGTCACGTTTTAAAGATATAATGCAACTAAAGATTTATTTTGAGTTTTTTTTGTCTCAAGTTATAGTTCACATAAAATTCATTTAAAAATGGGTACCTGACATCAATACAAACATAAAACGTTATTAGACAAAAACTCGTAAAGTGTCACGTTTTAAAGATATAAGCAACTAAAGTTTTACTTCTTTATTTTGAGTTTTTTTCTCAAGTTATTGTAATAATGACATCTTAATATGACATTTTATGTTTGTATTGATGTCAGGTATCCACTTTTGAATGAATTTTATGTGAACTATGACGTCTTGACACTTTTATCTTAAAATAAAGAAATAAGACTTTAGTTGATTATATCTTTAAAACTTGACACTTTACGGGTTTTCGTCTAATAACATTTTATGTTTATATTGATGTCAGGTATCCATTTTTAAATGAATTTTATATGAACAATAACTTGAGACAAAAAAAAACTCAAAATAAATCTTTAGGTGCTTATATCTTTAAAACGTGACACTTCACGGGTTTTTGTGTAATGACATTTTATGTTTGTATTGATGTCAGGTACCCATTTCTTAAGGAATTTTATGTGAACTATAACTTGACACAAAAAAATCTTAAAATGAAGAAGTAAACCTTAAGTTGCCTATAGCTTTAAAATGTGACACTTTACAGGTTTTTGTCTAATAACATATTAAGTTTGTATTAATGTAAGGTATTGTTTTTTCATAGAATTTTAAGTGAACGCTATTTTGAAAAAAAAAATCAAAATGGCGTACCACAAGGTAAGCCAGCCTCCATACAAAAATCTTCAAACCCCTTTGCCCGACCGAGAAAGAAATCCGGGACCATTGGCGCTTACGGCAGACTCCTAGACCACTATCAATCAATACTATCGAGGTCGAATTAAGTCATTATCATCATTTCTGCCAAACTACGTCCACAGCTGGACATAGGCCTCCCCCAAGGATCTCCAAACCGATCGGTCCTGCGCCACCCGCATCCAGTGGATTCCGGCGATCTTTATGAGATCATCAGTCCACCTTGTGGGAGGCCTACCACGGCTGCGTTTCTCGGTACGTGGCCACCACTCGAGGACCTTTCCGCCCCAACGGCCGTCAGTCCTCCTTGCAATGTGTCCTGCCCACTGCCACTTTAGGCTCGCAATTTTTCGGGCAATGTCAGTGACCTTGGTCCTTCTGCGGATCTCGTCATTTCTGATGCGATCACGCAGGGAGACTCCAAGCATAGCCCTCTCCATTGCCCTTTGCGCGATTTTGAGCCTTTTTATGCGGCACATTGTAAGTGGCCACGTTTCCGTTCCGTAAGTCATCACTGGCAACCCACACGTATTAAAGACTTTCGTCTTGAGGCACTGCGGTAGCTGGGCCGAGAAAACACTGCGTAGTTTTCCGAACGCTGCCCAGCCGAGTTGGATTCGTCGATCGACCTCTTTCTGGAAGTTGGACTTACCAAGTTGGACTTTTTGTCCCAGGTAATTGTGCTCGTCTACAACTTCCAGTGTTGAGTTCCCAACTTTTACAGGAGTGGGTACGACATGGGAGTTCGAGATGATTTTCGTCTTTACCATGTTCATTTTAAGACCCACTTGTTGAGACACTCTACTGAGATCGTTGAGCATTGTGCCTAGGTACTTCCAAAGACTCAGCCATGACTACGATATCATCCGCAAAGCGAAGGTGCGTCATGTACTCGCCGTTTATGCTGATGCCAAGTTCTTTCCAGTCCAGAAGCTTAAACACGTCCTCGAACAGAGTATGTAGTAAACAGTTTCGGCGATATAACATCGCCCTGTCTCATACCCCGCTGGAACCGAATGGGTTTTGTCTTCTGGTCCTGGAGGCGAACTGACATGGTGGCGTTTTCGTACAGCGACTGCAACACTTGTATGTATCGGTAGTCTATTTGGCACCTTTGGAGTGACCGAAGCACGGCCCATGTCTCGACAGAATCAAAGGCTTTTCATAGTCCACAAACGCTAAGCATAATGGGAGATTATTTCTTCGGACTTTTGTATAATCTGCCTCAGCGTGTGCATATGGTCTATGGTACTAAAGCCTTTACGGAATCCGGCTTGTTCGGGAGGCTGGAAGTCATCAAACCTACGTACGAGACGATTCGTTTTAACTCTAGAAAACAGCTAGTTAACATGACTTAGTAGCGTGATGAGTCTGTAGTTCTTCAGCTGCGTCCTGTCGCCCTTTTTGAAGAACAGCTTCACCACGCCCCTGTGCCATGCTGTTGGCGTTTTGCCCTCGAGAATAACGGAGTCAAACTCTACCGTCCTCTGTCTTCAACTTCGTCAGCAAGCTCTCCAAGAGACAGATCTCTGGCAAACACTTTAGAGCCTTTGTTTCGCTCAAGTAATCGCTCGAATTAAGTAAAGATTTAAAGTTAGTTAATTATATTAATGAAATATTTGATACACTAATTTAATTAATTTTTTATCCTGTTCATAATTTTCGGGTTTGCCAGTCGTACCTTAAAGCTTTAAAATATTGTAAATCGAATTCGTTAAATCTGTCCGACAATATCGATCTCATGTAAACTCATGCTCTTTTTTCCTTGGCCCCCATCTCACCGCGTTTTCCTAAGGTACATCGGTTTCGGTCAAACTATAGTATGTACGAGTTATTTTTAATATAGGGGCGCCGATGAGATGCTTGCCTATGGCGCTCTCAACGTTTAATCCGCCTCTGTTTGTTGTCGTTTTAGCTGTGCTTGACTTCGTTCCTCTTATAGCATTTTTTACAATTAGAACTCTAGTGGCATTTATATCTAATTTAGTAGTGTTTTTCTATGATGCAAATATGGCAAATGCCTACAGTGTTGTAAGAATATTGCGCAAGAATCTTGAACTTTGGTTAGTAGAAATGAAACTGCGTAACAAACTAGACCAAAATGTTGGGAGACTGGAGTCTATATTACTTCAAAGCAATTGGCATGAAATGGAAGTTTCTTTCGAAAATTTGTCTAAAACATTTCAATTATGTCAAAAGACTTTGTCAATACCAGTAAGTATGCCATAAATGTTTTTATTTTCTAAACTTTTTTATAATAATAATAATAATCATTTATTTCAGGCAATATTTACATACAGAGATGTTAATTATATATAAACAGAGGCCCATATCATAAATACCTTATAGTCTAACATACATATTAATAACATTAACATTATATAAAATTAAATTTAAAAACTAAAACTAATGCACACGTAGCGTCGGGTGTGCGGTCTCAGCAGGCAGCCGACCTCGGAATCTCCGAAACACGACGCCCTGCGGCCAGAAGTCCTCCTTCATGAATGCTGCGAGATGATAAGTCGGCACTCTCACCACAAACGAATTAAAACTCGTCTTATGCCAAAAAAAAAAAACAAGAAGTAACCTTATTTTTTTTTTATTATTAATAGCGGCTTAGTGTTTCCACAGTCACTGCGACCAATTCTGATCTATTGTGAACGCCACATAGATTACAGTTCCTCTCCAAGCCCAACCTCTTCTACGAAGAGGAGGATATTCTTGGGGAGGATATCTTTAGCCTCGTCTGGTTGTAGAATGTGCTTCCACAGAATAAGGCTACGTTTGTGCATCAATGGCTCGCAGTCCGTGAGTATATGCAGAGGTGTTTCGTCGCTAGTGTGACAGAATCTGCATTTCCTCGACTCGCGTAGACCCATTACAGTCATGTGCTTGTTAAGACAACAGTGTCCTGTAATGATTCTAACCATGATGCGTACCTGTCGCTTACTTATAGAAGTAACCTTACACAGACATTTTTTTATATATATTCAGTTTTATCCTGCTTTTCAGGTTTTTCTCTTTATATGCCTGATTTTCGTGAGCATGATAACCTTTCTTCAAATGGTCGTAGAATTTGAAAAGGAAAATTTGGCTTTTGTGAGTACCAAATATTCATTATTTCACAATATTGATCGCAAAGTAGTGAGAATATACAAAAAGCACAGTAAGCCCCTTTAAGTTTTATTTTTCTTTAATTAGTGACCCACTGACGTAATCAGAGTCTTCTTTATGCTTAAGTTTTAATTTGCTTTTCTGATTGTTTTTGCCGTTTTGGTGTCGTTGAAATATAAAAGTAGAGTTGAGCATAGAAAAATTAGGAGTTGAGTTTCTAAGTATTTGATTAGTCAAGAATTATGTAGTTAAAACATATTTATATGTAATATTATTTTATTTCAGAATAAGATACTTGGCACGGTAGTAGTATCGTTGGTATATTTAACTAAGAACATGTCTCTGATAAACTTGCTATGTAAAGAATGTCAGAACCTATACAATACAGTGAATTTAATATATGTCGAATGCATATGTGAGATAAGCCAAGGAGGAATATCAGGTATTATAAAATTAATATTAAACAATATCACATACACTGACCGATCCTAAATTACGAGTAAATAGCATAAACTCTTGTGTTATGGTAGTCAGAAACACAAAAGGGTACCTAAATATAAATACATAAAATATTTTAATAAATATTCAAACAGGACAAACACAGATGTTTTTTTTTTTTATAATAAGTCAGTTGGCAGACAGACACGCAGCCCACCTGATGGTAAGCAGCCACTGCGGCCTATTCCATTGAGGGACACTTCACCAGAAAGCGTCGCTCAATGTGCTGCCAGACTGTAGACTCATCTGATCTTCGAGCCTTTGATTTCAAGTGTACACATTAATATTGCCGGAACACAGCCAGAGCTATTATGGCGGCAGATTTCACCTGTGGGGGTGGTAGCTAGCCAGTCGGACTCTGAAAAAGCCCTACCACCAACCAGACCCAAGGCGGGAATCGAACCCACGACCTCCGGGATTTATACCCGAGTAGAGATGGGCATACACCCGGTATTTACCCATTTTGGGGGTAAATACCCGGTATATACCCGGTAAATACCCCAATCGGGTAAATGTGCGGGTTTTTACATTTTATGGAATGAATTTGTTCAATCAAAAAATAAAAACAGTTTTAAAGTATTTTTTAATGGTAGTCCGTTACGTTTAGCAACTCTGGTAAGCTTATAGGACGTAACTCTTATGAGAAACGTTATTATCTTATATTACTTTTATAGAACACATTATTTAGAATTTATTGGTCACAAATGGAGTAGCGCGTGACAATTTTTCAAATATCCTACAATCTTCGCGACAAGAATACACACTTTTCTTTTGTTTATTTACCTGAGGAATCGCGGAGACGATAGCAAGCGGACGGACGCGCGTATTAGTTCATTAGTCCCCTCCCGCGCCGCGTACTCATGTCTCGCTCGCACTCCCTAGAATGGGCCGCTTGCTCGCTACTAGTGATGTGATGAATATTCGTATTCGCATTCGCATATTCTTACACATTCGCATTCGTATTCGCATTCGCGAAAATACTGCGAATGTTTTGCGAATATTACAAACAAAAATTTTTGATGTAATAGTTGGTTCATAAAAAAACCCATTAATTTCTTATTGGTTTTTACCTCTTTTACTTGTTTTGTTTTTGTCACCTTGAAAACGGATGAGTTCGTATTATAGTTCGCAAAATGTAAGATGACTTATTTATTATATAACTGTATAATTTTTTTGTACCAAATGAGTGATGAGTATGACCCATCTTTTTGTTATACTAGCCTTCCGAACGCGGTTTCACCCGTGCGTAATTTCTTTTTCAAATATCCCCTCCCCCTTCCCCCCACATTTCCGGGATCAAAAGTACCCTATGTCACCCGGGGATAGTGTAGCTTTCCGACAGTGAAAGGATTATTCAAATCGGTTCAAAATTTTCGGAGCCTATTCAATACAAACAAACAAACAATCAAATCTTTCCTTTTTATAATATTATTAGTATAGAAATCATTGAAGATGATAACTGCGACAGCTGTCATCGGATTGACAGCAATAAAGTTTCACGATTGTTTGGCCGACCCCACCCACTTAGAGAGGTTGGTTGTTGTCATCTTTCACTTACTAATATAATAAACTAGCCTTCCGCCCGCGGCTTCGCCTGCGTGAACTATAGGACGTTATCCCGCGGGAATATTATCTTGTAAATTGTAGCCTATGTGTTATCCTTATGTATAAGCTATATTATTGTAAAGTTTCATTAAAATCAATTCAGTAGTTTTACGTGAAAGAATAACAAAAGTTCATCCATCCGCTCCCCGGCCGGTACCGCCGCAACCGCTATGTCCCTGCATTTTAAATCTGTAATATCTTCGAAACTATTCATTTAAATTACATGATGTAAAGGGCCATATTGATCTATATTACATGCACAATTTATTTATGTTACTTTATTGGATAAGGATTAATACTGTATTGCTTAAAATCACTTTTTCGTAAATAAGCTATTATTTTATCGTAATAAGTAAAGGAAAATGGTTATTGTGGGTTATCCCTAAGAGATAGACATATACCATCGCGGACTTTTTTGTAAAACTTTTTAAGGTGTACAATAGTGTAGTACATTAATTTGATCTATCTCGTAGGGTTCAGCCAGCGTTTGCAATGTAAGCGCAAAAAATGCGATTATTTACGACCTTAAATTAAAAACCTCTAAAATTATCAGTGTTCCTCTACTATAATATGCATGTATTATACATATAAACCTTCCTCTTGAATTAGTCTATCTAATGAAAAAAACCGCATCAAAATCCGTTGCGTAGTTTCAAAGATTTAAGCATACAAAGGGACATAGGGACAGAGAAAGCGACTTTGTTTAATACTATGTAGTGATATGACATTCGTAACATCACTAGTTCCTAATCTATGTCCTTCCTAGTCTTGTTGTTTGGGCTGGACGTTGGTTGTCAGTCAAACAGTGATCAGTTTCCGTTATTTAATAAAGATAGATAGATATAGCTATTCGAAGATTTTTTGGATTACGTGGATGATGATTTTTTAATAAATTAATCGGCATCTTCCTTTTTGATCATTACTAGTTATATTCCCCAGCTGGGTTTAAAACCCACCGCCCGTAGACGTATCCGTTATGAGAAACATCGGATCTCTTTACCTTTGTAATCAAATTCACCAGGAACCCTAAAAATGTCTGCCTTTTACAAGAAAAGTATCAAAAAATGGAAAAACCCTGCATTTGGGTAAATACCCGGTATTTACCCATTTCAGGTAAATACCGGGTGCAGGTAAATACCCGGTGTTTACCCGCGCCCATCTCTATACCCGAGCGGCTTAGCCACCGTTCCAAGGAGGCGGTCAAAAAAAAAAAAAAGATGTGCTATGCCTATTCTATTGCGGAACACACCAAGCATCACTAAATGTGCTGTGACATTTGTTCGCTATGGGTCAGTTGTACCATTGATGGTACAAGTCATACAACATTTGTTGGCTCCTCTGATTTTCGAGCCATTGATTTCAAGTGTACTGGCCCCTACGTAAATACTGCTGGAACTATTGTGGCTACCTATTTCATCTGTGGTGGTGGTAGCTAGCTAGTCCGACTCTGAAGAAGTCCTACCACTAACCAGACCCAAGGTGGGAATCGAGATTAAAGCGTTCCGTCCTACCCTCCCTCGGTTCCCCGTAGGCCGGAACTCCACCAAAGCGGAGATGTGCGCGGTGTGCTGTGTGCTGTGTTTTTAACGCAATTCTATTGGTTGTTGGTTTTATTCTATTGTAATAACGCAATTCTATTGGTTGTTTAAAAAACATATCCTCTCCGCTCGACTCGTCTCCGCTTTGGTGGAGTCCCGGCCTTACCACCAATCACCAAAGCTCGCATCATGGCCATGGCGCTGTGATGAGCTCGCTGCGCTTGGGCATAGGCCTGTGCCCTGCAGCAGCCGCCACGGTTGAAGTTTGGTTACAAACCGTCCACTATAAGTTGTCTTTTGGTACGACACACTGCCATGTCACTAGTGCCTGAAATGAGAGCAGTGCCAGACAGTAACTGCTTAGTTATTGTTTGACACTGAACTGTCTAAGGGCAGACGTGGCGCTTACCATCAGATGTACGATCTGCTCGTCTTGTTTCACATTGCAATAAAAAAAAAATTCTCGACATTTTAAGGATTTGACTCAAACTAATTCTCTTCTCTTCTCTCTTCCAGAAGAGCATAGAAGAGCAGTAAAGAACGTGCTGCGCCTACACAGGTCGTTAAGGAAGCTAGCACCTTGTTCGATGTTCGCTCTGGACGCGACGCTTCCCCTTAACTTCGGACAACTGGTCACCACGTACTTGATTGTGATCTTGCAGTTCGCGTATCTGAGCAGTGGTTAAATAAATAAATAATAAATTAATATCTCTGGATATATTCACACAGTGCCATCTAGCCCCAAACTAAGCATTAGCTTGTGCTATGGGTGCCAGACAACGGATAAACATTACTTAAATACTTTTTTTTTGTAAATACATACATATTATACATAGAAACACACAGACCGATACAAACAGACATGTTCATGCACACAATGCGGGGAACCGTGTGGGGATCGAACCCGCGACCTCTGGTGTAATAGCCGACTTCTAGACCATGACACCAAATGGCTCGTCAAATGATCGATGGGTAGACGTCGATATTAAAAGTGTTTTCGGTTTTCCTCTTTTTAAATGCCCTAAAAAAGGAGGTTACTTTAACTGAGTATTTTTTTACCTGTGCTACGTCAGAACTACATTGAATCTAATGATTTTGAAGATTATTTTTCTTCAAGAGCGATTGGTTCCATTTTTAACGAGAGCGGAATAGTAGTTCTTGAGTTATACCTAATAAAGTGTACTTCAATGGCCAGTAGAAATTTTTCGTTCATCGTAACAGTAAATTATCTCCTTTTAATTAAATTTCCAGAAAACAAGCATTTGAAAAATAATGTGTATGAAATATAACAAAAAATATAGTTTTACATTGAACGACACAAATGTTGATAATGTTTTATTAGCAATGTTTCCTGAGATTTGCAGCTTACGATATTAGCTTAGAAGTCAAATTCTGCAATATGGGCATAGAAATATTATGGTGTCTGGGGTTAAATTTGAGGTCCGGTCCAGTCGACTTTACCACACATTAGGTTTTTTTTTAAATAAAACTTTAGTTGTTCAACTTCAGGCACGCAGCCCACGTCCTGATGGTAAGCTGTCACTGCGGCCTATTTCATTGAGGGACACTTCACCAGGAAACGTCGCTCAATATGCTGCCAGACTGTAGGCCCGAAAACAGCCAGAGCTGTTATGGCGGCAGATTTCACCTGTGGGGGAGGTAGCTAGCCAGTCGGACTCTGAAAAAGTCCTACCACCGACCAGACCCAAGGCGGGAATCAAACCCACGACCTCCGGGCTTTATACCCGTAAACTTTTTTTATAGGTTCCAGAAAATTTGGTAAGTCGATGTGCCTATCCGCCAACTGAAGTAAGAAGTATAACAAAATCAATCGCAATAAAACAATACCACATTTTTACTCATTCGTAATATCAGTATGAACATAATAATAAGTTTCTCGTTAGTATTCATGGGGCATAAAATGTTTACTGTAGCTCTTGCGATGCTGCATTTTACTGCCCACGTAATAGGCGACATTATTTGTATTGGATATGCAAAAACTGTATTGTGTCGCTTGGCGGCGCCACTGGTGTTCAATACGTAAAGGATTGTGGGTGATTTTTAAACTTAAAGCGGAAAAACGGGAACTTAAAGCAATAAACCAACGAAGCATTAAATGAAAATAGTAGATAGGTCCTCTACAACTTGACAAATGACTAAAAACTTCGATGTTTTACCGAAAGAGGTTGCTAACTTTTTACTTGTTACAAGAAGTACCTACTCGCGGTAGAATTGTCTCAAGATCAGGGACTTTGGGAAACTTTAGTACTTAATGTTGGAAAAGTTAGTGTCAATTAGTTAGTGCCAGTCAGCTTACAATATGCCTAGGGAAGTTGTAAGAAGAGAAGTAAAGTATTAGCTGATTTAATGGCCTACTGAAAAGCTAAGGCGTCCATCATTGTAATCGTGACGTCGTGACAGTGGGGGCTGGCTTAATCGACGTCTGAAGTACCTTTCCGCTTTGTTTGAGGAGTGAAAGTGCCGAAGGCTTAACCCCTATCTCTTTCTATCTCCTATTTCCACTCCTCCGAATTATTATATTACTTTCTCTCTTATTTCCCTTTATTTCTATCCCACTTTCTTCAAATTTATTTCTAAAAGCCGGGCAAGGCTTCAAAACTTTAGTAGCAAGTGTCCATTGGCTGAAGTGATTACAATCAAATGTCATCCACGCTAGCTTTTTCTTAAACCGCAGCCGACACGCAGCTCACCTGATGGTAAGCGGTCACTGCGGCCTATTCCATTGAGGGACACTTCACCAGGATGCGTCGCTCAATGTGCTGCCAGACTGTAGGCTCATCTGATCTTCGAGCCTTTGATTTCAAGTGTACTGGCTCCCACATTAATAATATTGCCTCCCTCTCCCTCTCTCATAATAAAGCTTTTAACACATCGCATACTACTTTTAATGAAAATATACAGATCTTAATTACCGTTTACATTAAGCATGTTCGAATAGAAAGATACATAAGCCTATACAATAATGTTTTTGTTTGCCATCGTCTACATAGTATCACTGTTGCGTGCCTTTGGGAGCTGAGAAATGGTAGATTATTTTCCGTGAATCGTCTTTGTTCACAAAAAATATGGCGCTTTGTTATATTTATGAGATTACTGCGTGACAATAAGTTTGTGGGTGCGACAATGCGTTAAAATAATGTCCACTTTTGATTCTCAAGGTATTAACACGCGGAAATAAATATATTAACTGTGCCATCGCAATACATTTTAAATTGTCTCTGCGTCCCCAGTAGGCAAACTGTTAGCGGAAGACTGCGTTTGCGGCTTATCGATTAATACGCCTTTCAGTAAATTACAAATGGAGTGTCCACAGTTTGCTAGTTTTGCGCTCACTGTACGCAGTTTGCAGCGTTACGCGCGCCGACTAGCTATCTTAGTGAGCGGCCGACTCCCAGCAAAACCGGTTCCAGTTAGCGAAAATTGATTTCAGTTTGCAGCTTACTTAAATTTAATACGCGTCATCTGCAGCATAATATTGAGCTTTAGACCTAATTAGGTCCACACTTTTTCTTAGTACAAGACGTGTACTGCGCAATGGTTATTCGTCAATATTAGCCGCTTTAGCAGAAACGTGGCCAGGAAACGTTACTTATCATCTAAATGTGAAAATCATCTCACATGTGTTTTCCTCATCCTTTAATATCGGTTCTAAGCGAAGTGTGAAGGAATTACTTGCAAGTCAGCACGGCCGTGTTAATATGACTGGGGTCCTTTGTCCGTTTCCATGGCAACCTGGGCCCCCTTTTACCTACTATGTACTTGGAAAAATAATCTCGTTAATCCAAAAATAATAAGGTTTCGAACGCCACTTCACATGAAACGAGAAAACACCTCGATGGTCTAGTGGTTTAACTGCTGAGTTGTAACCACGGTCCCGAGTTCAATTCTCGGGTAGGGCCTTTTGTGTGATTTTTTTTTTATTTGCTAAGTCAATAATTGGCAGACAGACACGCAGCCCACCTGATGGTAAGCGGTTACTGCGGTCTATTCCATTGAAGGACGCTTCACCTGGAAGCGTCGCTCAATGTGCTGCCAGACTGTAGACTCATCTGATCTTCGAGCCTTTGATTTCAAGTATACTGGCTCATTAATACTGCCGGAACACAGCCAGAGCTGTTATGGCGGCAGATTTCACCTGTGGGGGGGGGGGGGGTAGCTAGCCAGTCGGACTTTGAAAAAGCCTTACCACATTGTAGGACCTTTCAATTCAAGGTTCTGTTGTTATCTACCAGTTTTTAACATAGACTATCAGTCAAACTATCGATAGTAGGACAACACTATTCGGAACTGCCGTAAGCTGTACCGAATAAACCACAGCTGAATACATTTGATAACAGGTTTGTCGGCATGGTATTTCATCGCCTCTAATCTTCTTATAAAGCATGATTTAAACTCGCGTACGAGTCGCGAGACGAGGCACGAGACGAGGGCGAGAGTGTAGACAGACGCTCGCGGCTCGCCTCGCGTCTCGCCTCGCGCCTCGCAGCGCTCGCGTCCGGAGCGGTTTTTGGGCACGAGTCAAAGGACCTCGAACAAACGCGAAGCCACAGGTCTGTGCGCGAAGCGTTACCACGAGAATGTGAACACTTACTATCGATCACGCGAGGCGAGCTGTGAATACGAGACGAGGCACCAGACGAGGTACGAGGCGAGAGTGTAAATCTAGTATAAGATTATGTACAGTTGAAACTTACAGACAGGAATTAATATACAGATCTACATATAAAAGTACTTTTAGTAAAGTATCAGCCTATTAATGTCCCACTGCAGCAAACGGTCGTCATTATTGTAATCAAGACAATGTAACAATGATAGGTACTGGCTTAATCACCACGCTTGCCAAGTGGATTGGTGAATATAAACCCGAGCTTTGTCAAAATCAACCGACACAAAGCTTGATCCGGAAAGGATAATGGGCAGATTTATCCAATTCCCAAATAAATAAATTACGCGACCAATAAAGTGTAGATTTAACATCTAGCCTTCAAGTAAGCTAAAACTTGTACTGTGGGTGCCAGGCTACAGAAGAATCTAATAAAACGACTATTTTACAATAATAAATTTCGCTCTAAAATATGTATGTTTTTAATGGGATTTCATTTACATTGACTTCAGGCTGGTTTTAGTGTAATGACCGTATCAGTACGGACCACTCCGCGTAGAGCCATAAATGTATTAACACGTTCCATGCGTCATGACCAATATAGGGCCATGCTTGACTTTACCAGCGTGCGGTGCAGAAAAATGTGTTTCTCACCACGGTGCGGGGGGGTTTTTCATATGTTGTTCTATGAGTAAGAAAGAAACAAATAGATATTTCCGAGTGTTTTTTTAAAAAGGTTCTAAATTTATCAAAAACAGACATGGCAAAATAATGTTCACGTCGCACAGAGTTGTGTACTTTTGCGCTGTGTGCGGCATGGCCAGTATATGGTCACGCCCCTGCACCTCATGCCGCACCGAATGCGGGCGCGCCATTCTCGCCAGTCGCGCATAGTGATGCACAACGTCCACACACAAATCAAATCAAACGCAAATGTGATGATTAATATTTCATTGTTGGTTTTAATTTTAGTTCCTTAATTACTGTGATATAAGAGACATATTTCATTTAAGTTAACTTTAAATTTAAATAACGTTAAATTTAAGTTATGATGATGATTAGCATTTAATTGTTGATTTTGATTGTAGTTCCTTAATTACTGCGATTTTAGAGACATTTCATTTAAGTTAAGCATACTGGGCTGTTACACTGTAATGATTATGATGAACTGTTGATTTGTATTGTTGGTTTTTATTGCTTGCCCATCACTATTACTCGTTAGGCGTCTCATTAACACAGTGCGGCATGGCAAAATGTTTCTCATGAAATCAGGGTAGTACATTTTCTCCTAAATCTGGGGAAGTACAAATCAGAATTAAAAACGATTTATGCTGTAGAAACTACTATATATTACCTACATTTTAAAAAAAAGAACACACAAAAATGTTTTAATTTCAAATAGTTATGACCTCTTGAATCTATTAACTAATGTGAACAAATGATGTTCATGACGCACCGCAGTGAAGTCCTGCGTGAGAATCATGGAGTTCATGTCGCACCCTGGGTAAGTTCAGTAAATTTGGTGCCGCAATCAACGTGTTAAGCTTCTAGGATGCGGACGGGTCGGTAACTCGGTACCGGACGATCGTCCGCGCGGATAGCTCCGCAGCTGCCCGCCCGGTACGGAACGCTCTACGCGGAGTGATCCGTACTGACGGTCCGCGTAACACTAAAACCAGCCTTATTGATGATTGTTCCAAACTATTTTCCCTTGTTTTAACATCTAAATCTAACTATACTATACTCGTCATAAGTAACTTGGGAACTATAGTAAAAAGGTAATTTAGTACGCCTGTGAACAAAAAATAACAATTAGGGAACTCTACACAAACCATTAGACTGGGCTCGTGGCACACGCATATAAAGGATATCGAACATGTAGCTGAAGTTAAATTATACCTTAACCACAGAATATATAATAGTACTGAATAAAAGTCATGCAAGTGTGTAAGTTTGGTATAGTTCAATAGAAGAAAAAATAAAGGTCCTGGCTTTTACTTTTTTTATGACAGAGGCGGCAAACGAGCCAGCGTGTCGCCTTATTGTAAGCAATCGCCACCGCCCATGGACATCTGCAACACCAGAGGGATTGCTGGGTCGGGAGGCTTTTGGGACCGGGACCGCGGTCCCGAAAGCCCCTTTTTGATTTTAACATATTTTTGCAGGGTCATTCGGGACCGCGACAGTGGTCCCGAAAGCCACCTTATATTTAATAATTATTTTGAGTGGTAAGTTGGGACCACAAACATTGGCCATAGTTCGAAAGCCAAAGCCTCCGTGGAACAGTGGCTAAGCCGCTCGGGTATAAAACCCGGAGTTGGTTCGATTCCCACCTAGGGTCTGGTTGGTGGTAGGGCCTTTTCAGAGTCCGACTGGCTAGCTACCACTCCCACAGGTGAAATCTGCCGCCATAATAGTTCTGGCTGTGTTCCGGCAGTATTAATGTGGGAACCAGTAGGTACACTTGAAATCAAGGCTCGAAGATCAGATGAGTCTACAGTCTGGCAGCACATTGAGCGACGCTTCCTGGTGAAGTGTCCTTCAACGGAATAGGCCGCAGTGGCCGCTTACCGTCAGGTGGGCTGCGTGTCTGTCTGCCAACTGACTTAGTATAAAAAAAAGTTTCTTTTATTTATTTTCTATCAGGATAATACAAACAAAGAAAAAAACAGCTGTAGTAATTTAAAAATATCACTTTTATTTGAATAATCACAGCTTTTAATTAAAGTTGAACCTTATTAAGAAAACATCATGATTTACATTATTATAACGATTTACATAAATGATTAGAGAACCAAAATAAAAAAATAAGTTTTTATGATTTTTACAAATTAAAACACAAATGTATAATTATTGCACACAAAATATTTTTTTTAATCTAAAAGTACAGCATTTAGTTAACCCACTTGTTACTACCGACCTTTATAACGCCACGAAATTAGAGTTTGATTCACCGGCCAAATATATGTGTTTAATGTTAAAAAAATAAAGATCACCTAACATTATCGTAATCTGGAAGGTCTGGCCTTAGTGTGCACCTACTATTTGTAACCGTGTGTGCGGTTTACTAAAATTCATAAGTGTTTTAAATGTAACAGTGAGATTGGTTTGCGACTTGTCTTCAAAAAGCAATTTTTTTAAAGTACATAAACCTATTAATGAACACTAAGACGTCGGTTTCCATAAAGTATTGGTACTGATAAATAAGGTAAGATAAAAATAAGTTGTAATTTCTTGGTTTTTCATGAAGATTATCGTATTTGAAAATGGGTGGCGTTATAACACCCGGTAGTAAAATGGACGTCTACATTATTATTTCTATTATGTTTACACTATTGACAAAATTTGCTTTGAATTTCATTTAAATAGTTAATGAATTACACAATATAGATTTATATGAAGCTCTGCTTACTAAAATAAGCATTTTCCACCGGAAAATCCAAATAAAGTAATGGAAGAATATTTTAATTTTGAAGAATTTGTCACTTAACTCCTATTTAGCATTATTTTTACGTAATTTATTCTTTACATCAAACTACCTATTGACGCACGATTGTCATGGTCCTCAATATAAAACAATAAATAAGGTGACTTGATGTGCTGGTCGCCCTAAGGCCTGGAGGTGCGACGATTTGCGCAGGATGGCTGGCAGGAGCTGAATGCGAGTTGTCAAAAATCGTACAATGTCCAGCTGTGGACTGAAACAGGCCGATGATGATGACGATGATGATTATGTGCTGGTGACTACCAACTTATTACAATGTATTAGAATGTTTTATTGCTTTTAGGTTCCCAGCTGAGAGCTCTAGCAGAGGTTATTTATAATGATACATTTTTATGTAATGAGGATGAATCCTACTGTTACTCCAAGTAAAACGAGGACCTGGTTGTTTATCCAGAAACTATGGTCAAACTTCGATATATGATCGCATTGACTATCTGATCCAATATATAGATACCCAAAGTCGTTGTACTATTTGCAAAAAAAAAACAAGCTCATGTGCCGAATATGTCCTATATTTTCAACCTAAACTGTTAAATGTCCTATATTTATAGGAAAAACTAGTTATATAAAGGACAAGAAATATTATATTTGAATAAATTTAATAGAGTTTTTAGATAATTAAATCAATTAGGCTCGATATGTCCATGTTTTACTTGATTTTAAAATATCTACAAACAAAACTTTTTGGTAGCCGATCTTACTACCGGGTGTTATAACGCCACTCATTTTCCGGCTTTTCCAGACCATCAATATTTTTTTTAATATTTTTCCTATGATTCTTCTTTACAATTATACAACATATGTAAAAATTATGAAAATCCGACATGAAAAATAGTTTCAGTAATATCTGGGTTAAACCCAATGATAATATCATTGGGTTTTGTTTGTGTATAATATTATTATATACAAACAAAAGGTTAAACCTAATCAATAAAGTATTTCTTTTCCTTTCATAACTTATTCCTACAAAACTGAAAGAATTATCCCCTCTAGCCAAATTCGATGAAGAATGTTTAATAACAAAGCGTCGCTTAGCAACCACTGACAGGCATAAATTAATAACCTTTTTCTATCAGAAAACAGTCGAAATTAATGTCACTAAATATGGTCAGAATAGTCACCCATCCATTAACCGACCGCGGCGTAGGTAGCTTGACTTTCGTTATCGCTAACGAACCACTGTCACAGCTGCGCCACGAGCGCCTCCATAAATAAATAATCCATAAATAAAAATGATAGAAAATAAATAAAAGAAACTTTTTTTTATACTAAGTCAGTTGGCAGACAGACACGCAGCCCACCTGACGGTAAGCGGCCACTGCGGCCTATTCCGTTGAAGGACACTTCACCAGGAAGCGTCGCTCAATGTGCTGCCAGACTGTAGACTCATCTGATCTTCGAGCCTTGATTTCAAGTGTACCTACTGGTTCCCACATTAATACTGCCAGAACACAGCCAGAACTATTATGGCGGCAGATTTCACCTGTGGGAGTGGTAGCTAGCCAGTCGGACTCTGAAAAGGCCCTACCACCAACCAGACCCTAGGTGGGAATCGAACCAACTCCGGGTTTTATATCCGAGCGGCTTAGCCACTGTTCCACGGAGGCTTTGGCTTTCGAACTATGGCCAATGTTTGTGGTCCCAACTTACCACTCAAAATAATTATTAAATATAAGGTGGCTTTCGGGACCACTGTCGCGGTCCCGAATGACCCTGCAAAAATATATTAAAATCAAAAAGGGGCTTTCGGGACCGCGGTCCCGGTCCCAAAAGCCTCCCGACCCGGATTGCTGATGCGTTGCCGGTCTATAAGGGTTTGGGGGTGTGGGCCTCCGGCACTCTTACAAACCAAACGAAACACAATAGTAGTTACCGCCTCCGTGGAACAGTGGCTAAGCCGCTTGGGTATAAAAAACACGGAGGTCGTGGGTTCGATTCCCGCCTTAGGTCTCTATGGTTATGCCCCCATTCCGGGTTGCCCCCGGCCGGTATGCCCCCACATTTTAAGAAAATTTGTTCCTGTTTGCCGTTAAAACGTGGGGGCATACCGGCCGGGGGCAACCCGGAATGGGGGCATAACGGCCGGACCCGACTTTTTCAGAATCCGACTGGCTAGCTACTACCCCCACAGGTGAAATCTGCCGCCATAACAGCTCTGGCTGTGTTTCTGCAATATTAATGTGGGAGCCACACTTGAAATTAATGGTTCGAAGATCAGATGAGCCTACTGTCTGGCAGCACATTGAGTGACGCTTCCTGATGAAGTGTCCCTTAATGGAATAGGCCGCAGTGACCGCTTACCATCAGGTGGGCTGCGTGTCTGTCTGCCAATAGTGCCAACTGATGTTGTATAAAAAAATGCGGATGGTGATCATAAAATCGGGCTGTGTTCGAAAAATCTGACAATAATATCATTCAAGCATTTCAAGTACTTTAACTACTAGTACCATCTGGTTTTTAAAATATAATATAAAAAGTATTCATTTGACATGTTTGGCAAATGTAGGATCTGTGTGTATCGTCATTTCACGCTTTTGTTTTCACGTCTAGACAACTAATCTTGCTTAATGTGTGAGCTTCTATATGTATAGTTTTGTTTTATTTCTCTTACCTAGCTTTTATAGTGATTTAAAACATGTTATACAGCGATTAAAATGTTTATAGAGACTAATAAAACTTTTTACGTCGAAATTTGAAACAAAGAACTTTTTTATGCTAGAACAGTCGGCAGACAAGGTATCTGATGGTAAGCGGTTACTCAAAATCAAAATCAAAATCAAAATATTCTTTATTCATGTAAACTTGTATCAAGTAATTATATTATACTGTGGACTGTTTCATTGGGGGACACTTCACCGGAAGCTGCCATTCTGTAGACGTATCTGTTCCTCGAGCCTTTGATTTCAAATATTCTGGCTTTCACATTAATCTTACCGGAACACAGCGAAAGCTGTTAAGGCAGCAGATTTCATCCATGGTAGCTAGCCAGGCGTATTCTGAAAAAGTCCCACCACCAACCAGACCTTTTTATTTTAATACATAACTACAGAGAACCAGACCTAAGGTGGAAATCGGATTCACGATCTCCGGGATTTAAACCAAAGCGTGTTAGCTACGCTGTTCCACGGAGATTGTCAGTCAAAAGCATACAATCTGGTAGCGAGGGTAACTATAATAATAATAATATATCTCTGGACATTATTCACACAGCGCCATCTAGCCCCAAACTAAGCATTAGCTTGTGCTATGGGGGCCAGACAACGGATAAAAACATTACATAAATACTTTTTTTTGTAAATACATACATATTATACATAGAAACACCCAGACCGATACAAACAGACATGTTCATGCACACAAACCGTTTATACCGTGCGGGGATCGAACCCTTGGTGTAATAGCCGACTTCTCGACCATTACACCAAACGGCTCGTCAAACTATCGTCCTTCCGTCCTATCCTCTCTAGATGCAATGATAACTGTTATCACCGAACCAGCGTCCGGCGCCGAATGTTAAATTAACTTGGCAGATTGGACCACAATACGCGCTATCCTCTTTAATAACGCTGATAACATAACTGCTTTGTTTCATCTATTACCTATACTAGCTTTCCGCCCGCGGTTTCATCCGCGCGTAATTTCTTTTTTTCAAATATCCCACGGAAATGAGACGTTTTCCGTAGGAATTTTATAGCCTATGTCCTAATCCGGGTTATGAACTATACGTGTGCCAAGTTTCATCTAAATCAACCGTTTAGGCGTGATTGAGTAACAAACATCCAAACATCCAGACTTTCGCATTTATAATACTAGCTTTCCGCCCGCGGTTTCACCCGCGCGTAATTTCCTTTTTCAAATATCCACCCCTTCCCCCAACATTTCCGGGATGAATAGTAGTACCATATTATGTTCACCGGGGATAGAGTAGATTTCAAACAGTGAAAGAATTATTCAAATTGGTTCAGTAGTTTCGAAGCTTCAATACAAGCCAACTAACAAACAATCAAATCTTTCCTCTGTGTAATATTAGTATAGATTAGGTCGTAATGTTTTTTTTTTTGTTATATGAAATTGAAATTCAGGATATCGCACAGGGACATCAATAGTTAGTACCTAAAATACGAGAATAATTATTATTACGATTATAACATAAAAAGAAAGTTTCCTAGGCATGCTTCAACAAGTATAAAATTGCTACATACGAGTATAAAGTTAGTTTTCGCATCAATGTAATTTTTGTGTTTATTAGGGAGTACATTTCAAAGGGGACTAACTTTAAGTCACAAAAGAGTAGAATGGCCCGTATAGTATAAAATATAAGCAAATGTCTATCTGGTTGTGTGTTTGCTATACCTGGCCGGAGTTTGCAGGCTAATTCGGTTATCCAACGTCTAAACGAAGTCAGGCTAAATCACGTTACCGCTAGTCAAGGAAGTTTTATTGGACTGGAATAGGATCTATCGGGAAAAACGAGAATAAATTCTGAAAATAGCTGGTATTTTAATTAAGGCAAAAATATTAGTTCTTCTTCTTGTATTCCCTGTCTTGTCTTGTCACTCCTGTTTATAAGGATTACTGCTGCCATTTTCATGTTAGTTTAACCGACTAAAGTGTTCTTAAAACGCCGCACATTACAACTTACGTTGTGAGTTGACGCATTCAAAAATATCGGGAAATACACAAAGCATTCCCACCGAAACCAACGCCATCTTGGGCGCTACTCTGTAAATATTAGTTAAATATTTAGTATCCGGACCTCCTCCGTGGAATAGTGGCTAAGGCTTGGGTATAAAACCCGGAGGTCTTGGGTTCGATTCCCACCTTGGGTCTGGTTGGTGGTAGAGCATTTTCAGAGTCCAACAGGCTAGCTACCACCCCCACAGGTGAAATCTGACACTATAACAGCTCTGGCTGTGTTCCGGCAACATTAAAATATGTGGGAGCCAGTAACTACACTTGAAATTAAAAGCTCGAAGATCGGATGAGTCTACAGTCTGGCAGTACGTTGAGCGACGCTGGTGAAGTGTCCCTCAATGGAATAGGCCGCCGCAGTGACCGCTTACCATCAGGTAAGTTGCGTGCCACTTCCATTAGTAGATATCAATCGTACCAAAAACGGCTGTCATTGCCATCTTTAATAACTAAATCAAATACGAAACATTTTGAATCATATTCTAACAACGTAATTTATTATAATTATCCATCAATCAATTTCCCAAAGGACTCGGGCGAACATCCATAGAACGTTGGGCCTTGATTTTTTATGAATTACACTTACCGTATTACTATTATTATGTAGAAAATGAAGTAATATTCCAAATACACTACAATTTATAAATCCACTCCCTGGGAAAAAATAGTTATAGGATGATTTTGATTTCTACAAAAATAACCCCAATTGTCGAGTTCACTGGATCCGTTGTAAGAAAAGCTTAGGTCGTTTGTTTTAGCTGAAACCGTCATTTAAACGTAGCGAAAGTCGTCAAATATTAAACCAAGCATTCCAACAATAACGACAAAACAAAATTATTCACATATGTTATTCAAAACAAACAGAAACGAATGATTGACAGACGTTGTATGACATTTGATTTTTTTTTGACTTTTCTGTTGCCATAATTTTTTCAGAAAATTATCGTGCCTCTATTCTAAGCTGTCATTTGTATGGGATCTGATCGGAAAATCAGTATTTAAGTATCTTAACTAGCAACATTATTATTATTCTACCGGACGTACTATGCACTATGCACATAACACACCGAATGCACTACAAAACCAATAGTATTTTCATTTATTAGATTATATTTTTATCCCGGGGTAAAAATATTAATTAAAATTGAATTTAAATATTAAAAATCTTGTAACGAATATTAATTATATTTTGAATAGTGGAACGAACGCTTAAGATCGAGCCCATTTCTGCCGCACTCCTTTATTATAATAAAATGAAAATTAATAAACCCCCTTTAGCTTCCCTTTCTCCATTTTATGGGCTAATTTACGGTGATTCTATTATACATCATAAACATAAAGAGAAACTTATTTCAAACAAATCACTTTATTCTTTCAGAAATAATAACGTAAGCTGCTTACTGAAATCAGATCAATGTGAAATTGATGGTCCTATGTCGAGCCCAATTTAACATAATGACAAGCTGGTAACCTCAAAGGGCTAATGAGTAATAAGCTCGTCATGTGATCCCGTACACCCATCCCGAGAGGCGAGCGATCTCTGTTCCGGATATTACGCGATACCTGCAGACTTACGGCGTAAATACGGGAACATTTTCTCAGACGCTTGCTACAGAATGTTTTTGTCAGCAGTAACTTTAAAAGATATAAATAACTTTTATGATCCAACAATCCACAAATCCAATAAATACGTCTCTGATACCTACTTAACCTACAACATGAAACTAGATCATTTTGTTCAAGCTAGACATAAATCTACTTTGCTGTTCGGCTGTAGTCACGATGTTTTCCGCCACCACCGAGCTAATGGTAATTCAGATTTTTTACAAATAACAATGACTAATCCTATGCGAACAAAATCGTTGTTGGGTTCTAGTCACTTATACTCTTAATATTTTTGAGAAATACTCTTTAACTCGCTTATAAACTATGTACCTATACTGCCAACTGCAGTACCCTTGGTGCATGCTTTACTTAGTTTTTTACTACATAGATGACTATGTCCAATAATTTAGTTCAAGACGCAAAACAAATTTAAACTTTCATCCAAGAAAACTTAGTCTGGGTTTGGTAAAACCATAAATAAATGGATGTTTTAACACAGCGGAAAATCTGGTAATTTTTTTTAGCTTTTTGAAGGTTCATAACTCTTTTAATAATTACTAATTTATGAAAAAAAGGAAACATAGGGACATGCAAATAGTGGTCTTAAATTTTTGGAAAAAAAAAAATCTCTACTGGCATTATCCAAGGAGGAAACAGGGGATCATACGTTTGTATGGAAAAACGGCCTTAGTGTTTCCTCTTAAACGTCCCACTCAACGTAGAAAAAGCGAGCAAACGATCGCCTGTTCCGAATGTTACGTGATACCTGCTGCAGACTTACGGCGTAAATACGGAAACATTTTTCAAACGCTTGCCTACAATATGTTCTGATAGCAGAAACTTGGGCAGATTTATAACATCATTTGTCTAAAGTCAACGATCTTTCGGATTTTGTAACATTTCAGACTTTGGAGTTGCTGATAACAATAACTTATCTTTGGATTTTGAACTAAAGTTTGTCTGACAACAATAAAATTTCCATTCGAAGTTTTTTCGTTAGTATCGTCTTCTTAATTATTTGCGACTTTTACGAAGCCGGCTGGTAAGCGGCCACTGTATTCCACTGAAGGACAGAATAAAAAAGCGTCGCTCAATGTGCTGGTTAGACAGTGAGAGCTATTAAAGGCTGCAGAATTTATCTATATAATGATTACTATCGTATATAATCGCTTCAATCGGACCCATTGAACTCATGAGTCGAGTTTCTGCCTAGAGATACTGTGTTAAAATTGATTATCGTCATTTATTTAGGGCATTTATTTACCCCATTTCTAAAATCTCCTTGTCTCTGCGATGTATTTTTTATTAAATTACGTTAAAAGCAACAGAAATACCTTAAAAGAAAAAAAAAGTAGACAGTCTAATTTTATTACTACTTAAAATCTTCTTCATTACTCGAGTATTTCATCTGATCCAGTCAGGGTTTGAACCATTATTTAGGAATTGGCAAGACCAGTTATTACATTTGGAGCGACTTGCATGTGACCTCCGACCCTTGACAGGGGCAAGAAGACATGCATGGCTAAACAGTCATTTGACTGTAAAGGATTCCTCTTTTTTTTATGTCAGAGGTGGCAAACGAGCCAGCGGTTCGCCTGATGGTAAGCAATCACCGCCGCCCATTGACATCTGCAACGCCGGCCTTTTAATGGGGGATGGGGGCCTTCGGCACTCTCACAAACCAGACGAAACACAATAGTAGTCACTATTATTTCACGCTGGTGTTATGTGAGAGGGTGGTACTTCCACAGACGAGCCAGCCCATTTGTACTGTAAAACAGCATGGCTCTATCACTACTACGAGTAATGATGTTTTCTATCACCGCCGAGCTAGCGACTGTAGTAACTATATGCACATAATGTAGAAAAAAACGGGTTATTCCCTATCCTCCGATCGGAACTCCGATTGGTAGGAGGAGCGGGAATTTTATTTCCCATTCCTCCGATTAAGCATCATAAAAATATTGTACAGTCTAGTGTAAAATAAATTATATAGGTAATTTATGTTAGTAAACTGTTCATTCTTTGTCCTCTGATCGGAACTCCGATTGGTAGATGGAGCGGGAAAGTTTTTTTTTCTATTCCTCCGACAAAGAAACAAATGAGTGTCGGAAAAACAAATGAATGTCGGAAAAACAAGTGAATATCAGAAAAACTAGAGAATGTCGGAAAAACAAGTGAATATCAGAAAAACAAATGAATGTCGGAAAAATAAGGAATATCGGAGAAATGAATGAATTTCAGGGAAACAAGTGATGGTAGAAAAATATTGTTTACAGATAAGAAGTTAAAAAAAAAGGTGCAAGCGATTTTCGACCTCATCGACATTTACCAAAATAACGGGTTTTAATCAACCGGCAAAGTTAGTGAACAAGCGTTTGCGAAAAAGCAACAAAATTTTAAATGTCAATAAGGTCGAAAATCGCTTGCATCTGTTTTTTTTAACTTCTAATCTATAGACAATGTTTTTCTACCTTCACTGGTTTTCCTGACATTCATTTGTTTATCCGACATTCATTTGTTTCTTCGACATTCACTTGTTGCCTCTACATTCACTTGTTTTCCAGAATTTGCACACATTTTACGATCAAATACAGTATAATGGCCTTGACTGTACTTTTAGATAAGTGATAAAAACAAAATCCATGCAATCGGAGGAATGGGAAATAAAATTCCCGCTTCTCCTACCAATCGGAGTTCCGATCGGAGGACAGGGAATAACCCAAAAAAACATCGGTCCACGCATAGATTCAAATCATCCACTCTGCTACCACAGCTGTGTACTTTTACCCTAAAAATAGGTAACTTAAACACAAATGAAATCGGCAATCAAGCCATTGCTTATTACAAGTTCATTGGTTTCTGTTAAAGTTCGTTACACAGTATAGTTATTTATTAAGACAGACTTAGATTAAACTTTAATCAAGAATTTTGACATCGCGAAGAACCAATGTATTGTCATCAGCCACAAAGAACCAATCATTTGGCGCCCAGTAAAGCAGGGGAGGACTCAGAGCTAGGAAATTACTTATTTTCTAACACTCGTATTTTAACACGAGTCCAAGGGGTTTTCCAGGGTACAAAAATGCTCAGGCCAGCAGGGGCACCCTGATCTGCCTTGCGCGGCCTCACCGTCGACGGGCAAAAGTGTCCTATAAGTACTCAAGGACACTTCCGCAACCCTCTTACCAATAGGGGCACGAAGGGTCTGCTTGGTGGACTGTCACCGGATGGCTCGCGGAGCAAGGGCTTTGCCGATGCCCGTGGCCGTCCATTAGGGCGATGAGAGAGTACCGGGGTTTAATAGGTAAGCCCCTGGTGCATGTTTCCAGGAGATGTGCCCTTTTCAGGGCACCAAGAGTCCCACACACGGCTCTGTTTAACCCCTAGGATAGAGTTAGGGAGCGTACCGCATTCCCTGCGTCAAAAAGGGTACGATGCATCAAAAAAGGGTCCAAAAATGCTCAGGAATTATAATCTACTTTAAAATCTTGGCATGCTTTGTAAATGCTAGCAGGCCACAATAGGGGAGTTTTACCTTTCAAAATAACTAATGGAATATCAATTCATTCATTATTCCCCACTTATAACGAGTAAAAAGGAGTCACTTCAATAACTACCGAGACTTTACTTAAATACTTTATTTTATTTTTAGAAGTGTTGAATTAAGTTAAAGATCTTATACTAACGAAATCTTTAATTTTAATTATTATATTTTCTTAAAACTTTCAATTGGGAACAAAATATGACGCGCCTTAGTCCGACCCTGTCAACTTCATTTATTTCCTGAGGCAACACAGGTACCATAGATAATTAGATTGTCCAAGAACCCAATTTAGAGTTAATAGACTTAAGACAACAAAGGCTTGGTTTTTAATTTCCTAAACAAACCAATTTTGATGTTATTGACTTTGATTTAGTTTTGATTAAGAAAATAGTGAAGTTAAATCTAGGTCAAAATAAATGGAAATTCTGCCATAGAGGCTCCTTCTAAGTAGTTATCAAAAATCAAAAAATCAAAATACATCGGGGATCGAACCCGCGTCCTCTTGGTGTAATAGGTAACTTCTCAACCATTACACCAAATGACACTGATAGTCTTGTATTTTTTACCATATCATCTGTACGATGTTGAACTACCTACTCGTATAGTGTTTTGTCTTTTAAGTGAATTGTATTATTTTAAGGTGATTATGACTACAACATTTCCTCGAGCGTTTTGGTGTAATGTAACGTTCGTACGAATGGTACAACACAGGCAAAAGCTCGGTTAGCCTCAACATTTCCATGTAATGTAACGTTCGCGCGAATGCTCGGCGTTGTGTTACGGGTAAAAACTTGTGCAATTTACCCGTAACATTTCGTTGTACCTGCGTTTATTCTTCTTTGAAATGTCGGACCTACAAGTTGCTCGTGCAAAGGCTCGACGAAATGTTACACCAATATGCTCGTTGGTTTTTAAAAAGGCTGTAACAAAACATCGAGCGTCGTGTTCGAAGATCGGTTCGAGTAAATTTAAAAGTGGCAAATGCTTGATGTTCTGATACAAGTAAATGTTGTAGTCTATACTCACCTTTAGAGAAATAAAATATGTTTTAAACCGAAAAAAAGCCCAAAATCGACACGCTTGATTTTTATACAACTCGCGACGTCTATTTAGTTATTATTCTATGTCTATTGATTGAAAGTCAAGAGCCCGAACTAAATACAGATCTCCGATATGCAATGTCGACTTTTAGATTAATTAAGCTTCAATTTCAGAATTAGCCGTTGGCATTATACCTACGTCTACTGTTTCCCTTGTCTATTTATAAATTAGTGTTTAGATATAAGTCTTTGTCGTAAGATTACTTAGTTAATCAAAATGGTTTATTTTCTTTTTGTCATTTATTTTATTGATATTATATGTGGCAGTGGTCAACTTTTATGCTAAAATACATACAAACAAACAAACAAATAAATACATACATAATATTTTGTTGTTGTTGTCCCGACTACGCTGGCTTGGACACGTGGAGAGAATGGGAGAGGATCGAGCTGCCAAAAGAGCTTATCTGGGACGACCAACAGGACGCCGTCCTGTGGGTCGTCCGAGATATCGCTGGAGGGACGAAGTCGCCAAGGACCTCAAGGCACTAAACGTGCATGATTGGGCGGAATTGGCACAGGACCGGAAGAAATGGCGAGCTTTGACGTCGGAGGCCAAGACCCACTTCGGATCGCTGAGCCAGCGTAGTAGTAGTAGTAGTAATACATATTTTGTTAAGTATCGTGCCTTTATAATCACCATATCTCAAACGAGTGTTGGATAACTTACATTGCTTTTTTTAACAGACCTAGTCCGTTTAAAAGAAGTAATGTCAATACGTGCGTGTCAGAAGAATCAGTTTGTTCTGAGCAGGCGGCGGACGCACTTTGTAGCTAAAATGTAAGACGAAACTTTCCCCATATTTCAATCTTTTTAGATTCTTCGACGGTTTTCCAGATCAAATTAAGATCGTGTCGGATGCTCCAAAAATGTCTTTTTAACTTACGGTACGGTACCTTTGAAACTTTTGCAGTAGGAATAATAATACTTTACTTAACACCTTTAAAAGTATGATTTGGAGAGAATATTTTCGAACTTTCTTCGAGACTTTTACAGTGAATAAATTGAATGTATGTTTAGAAATTTTGGGGACCGATTTGGTCTAATGGCTTAGAAAGGTTCATTCCCGCTGTCCACCCTCATCTCTGCCCCCGCCGGTGGACAGTGACACAACTTTTGCATAATGTCTTACTGTCCCCCGGGATAGGACATCCAAACTAAATTGCAAAAATTGTGACACTGCAGTCCACTAGGGGTGGATAATTTTAAGAGAATTATTTATAAACATGAACCTTTAGAAATCTACTACCACATCAGACGTCGCGGCTTTTGATCTCCGCCTGTAACAAACATTTATTTATGTTGTTGTTTTTTTTGTGTGTGGGGTGTTATGGGGGGTGTGGGCCTCCGGCACTCTCACAAACCGGACAAAACACAATAGTAGTCACTATTATTTTAGGCTGGTGTTATGTGAGAGGGTGGTACTTCCCCGGACGAGCCGGCCCATTTGTACCGATATTTTATCGTGATATTTGGATCGAAATCCAGGATCACGATATTTATCCTGATATTTATCGTGATCCTGGATTTCGATCCAAATATCACGATAAATATCGAGCGTGCAGCATTCGCCAAAGAGCATGACTCTACCACTACAAAAGCTTTTATATTCATAGTTTATGGAGCATATTATAGACAACGTGTTACAAAATAAGCCGTAAAAAATACAATTATTATTTTTACTGATGTGCAAACTCTACCATATTACTGAAATAGTAAAATCAAAGAGAAAACTATGCAGAATGTACATTATACTCTAGTTGGAATAATGAATTCATATTAGGAGTCCTAATCACTTGTTCCTTTAATCTTCTCCTCTGAAGAACATCAAACTATTAATTATTTGTCACCAAAATTTACATGCAGACAGCTGAGACCACTTTCAGCCTATTTAGGTACATCAAAGGAGACTTAGCGATGACTTGTAAAGGAATTCATTTGAGATTCCCTAAATTATATTATGCGGTGTAGCACTAAAATGCGTGCGTAGTACACATTAACTTGAATTATAGTTGTAGTAAGTATTATGGCCTGTCATAATTGCTTGTTAAGTGTCTGGTTGATATAATTTTGAAGTCGGTAAGTAAATATCAGCTTATTTAATGTCTTACTGAAAGAAGAGCACCTTCATTATTGAAATCAAGATATTTTCAGAATGATAGTTTATTATCCATTTGATTGGTTTGACGCGAGCCATTTGGTGCAATGGTCGAGAAGTCGGCTATTACACCAGAGGTCGCGGGTTCGATTCCCGCACGGTACACACATTTGTGTGCATGAACATGTCTGTTTGTATCGGACTGGGTGTTTTATGTAAATAATAATATGTATGTATTTACAAAAGTATATAAGTAATGTTTATTTTATTGTTTATTCGTTGTCTGGCACCCATAGCACAAGCTCATGCTTAGTTTGGGGCTAGATGGCGCTGTGTGAATAATGTCCAGAGATATTTATTTATTTAGATATTTATCCAATGCGGAATGGTGTTCCGAGACAAATTTTGACTAGTTACATGAAACCATAAGCACTAAAGAAGCATCGCTTAATTTACTTTCACACTGGAGGCTATTATTATATCTCTTCGAGACTCTAATTAGTAACTTTTTGCCAACTTCGACTAGTTTGTCATGTTTTCTATTTGATATTTTATTCGTGAGAACGAAAGTTGGTCAGAATAATTCAGAAAGTCATACGGGGACCCTCATCCACATTTTATATTGTTTACCGTTGCGAATTGACCATCATTTTTCAGTGCGACCTTTTTTCTTGTGTATTTTTGAGTGGTGCAAATTAAAGCCAGAAGCGATTATAAATAGTAAAACAAAACAACAGTTTAGTTTTGGTGACGAACGGGCTCGCTACTAGGTAGTAGCTAGCCCGTTAAGAGGTCTCAAGTGAAATCTGCCACCATAACAACTTTGGCAATGTTAATGTGGGAGCCAATACACTTGAAATCAGAGGCTTACGAAGTAGCCACTTACCATTAGACAGGCTGCGTGCTTGTGTGTTAACTGAAGTAAAATAAAATAGGGTTTTTCCTCAGAATTTCGCTTGCAATTTGCACCGCAAAGTAACGCAACAATACATCATGAGTGAATGGAGCAGTATGTCACAGCAACAAGCGTTTCTTTATTACTGTTTCAGCAGAAGCGCGTGACATATGACGCTTTGGACGCGTTTATCTTCGTCCGTCATCGCAGTAAGTTTGAAAGGTCTGTGAATTGTCATGGAAATCATTATTTTAGACCGCCTCCGTGGAACAGTGGCTAAGTATAAAAATACGGAGGTCGTTTTCAGAGTCCGACTGGCTAGCTACCAACCCCACAGGGGAAATCAGCCGCCATAACGACTCTGGCTGTGTTCCGGCAATATTAATGTGGGAGCCAGTATACTTGAAATCAGAGGCTCGAAGATCAGATGAGCCTACAGTCTGGCAGCATATTGAGCGACGCTTCCAAGCGAAGTGTCTTTTAGTGGAATAGGCCGCAGTACTAGCCGCTTACCATCAGGTGGGCTGCGTGTCTGCCAACTGATGTAGTATAAAAAAAATATATGCAACAAATCGACAAACTACCATGACTATTCTACAAATGTCCTATTATGGTCATTTCAGGAAAGGTTTACAGAAATTAGGGGCTTTTTTCTGTGACCAGACAAAGACTAGACTCATAAGCAGGATATTAAAATTAACCTGAAACCCAATCCAGAGTCAGCTCTTTCGAAAGGCATAAGGTGTTGAAGGGGAAGCTGAGGAGAGAAAAACTCCCTATTGGAATCACGGGGATTTGTCACTATAGACACTTTACATACACTAACTACCTACCCTTTCTTCGTCTAAAGTGTCTTCAATCATAACTGCACACTGCTACTTAGCATAAACCTCGTTAGAAACCTCACTCTTCAATTTAAACAAAGACCTACCTCTATTATTTCATTAAGCAAAACACTTTGACAAATTGGAAGATGTTAATTGAAATTACTCCTAATTGAGTGCCTAAAGGCATTATTATAAGTGACATCGAAAGTGAATTTCGAACCTACGGCAGTCGGACCATTAAAATATCACTGGATTTTGCTGTTAGAAAATTATCAGCAACCTACTGTCCTGAAATTGGAAATTAGTAGTGTTCACACCACGAGAATTGTGAAGAAGCGCATTTGTAACTTTTCTAGTGTTGCACATGTTAAGTGTGTTATAATTATGCTGTCTGCCTTCATAAAAAAGAATGATATAAAGGCATTAATCTAGAGATGAATATGTCTCCAGAATCATTAGCTTGCTGTCCCACCAATTGAGCAAATAGAAATAGGATTTCGTTTATGCCTATGTGTGAATTATACTTCATAATAAATTATTTGGCGTAGATGGTTCATCGTTGAAATTAGTCGCAATCTTGCTAGAATATTATAATCAATTACAGACGTCATTAGTTTCAAGAAAAATAATGTTTCATTACAAGAAGACGACTCAAGTTTCTCAAGAATTCCTTCCAAACAATATTCTAGATGAGAACATACAATCCTTTCTGCGTCCTCTAGAATTAAGTCAAGCTATTTTTGCTCAATGTAAATTCACTATACGAGATCGTTTCATCACTCTTAATAAATTTACCTACAGCATTGGGTCGTATTTAGGATCAATATTGTATGCAGTTGTGTTATATCGAACGAGACTATTAATCATTGAAAATAATTCAAATGTTGAATCGTTGATAATGCATAATATTACTTTTTTCATTTACTTTGTTACGTACATCAGTTCGATAACTTTAAATGTTGTGAACAGTGAAATAAACGTCAAACTTATTTTAAATCTACAGAAAGCAATAAGATCTGCCAAATTCTATAAAATTAAAACCAATAGCGTTACAATAATTAACTGGATTTGGCTAATTTCTTTAACAATCTGCTTTGTTGTTACTCAGATTCCGCTTATTAAGTATACCGTGTATACATTTGAATTTTTTATCTATGCCTTTTTTATATTGTTTTTCGATATGTCTGTTATATATGGAAATAGAATAGCTGTACTTATTAACAGAACTTTTGATTTATTGCTCAAAGAAATAAAAGCTAGGGATAAGGACTTTTTGGACAACAATGGAACACAAGTAACCGCTTGGAAGGATATGGAACATGCATTTTATAGCTTGTCAAAGGCTTACAAGTATTATAAAAATATTTTTTCTCTACTGGTAAGTTGCTTTTTAACAACTTATGATAGAATGAAGAATGAAAAAATAAAAGAACTGGCATAAAAGAAGATGTAGTGAAAAAAATTGAGAAAGGCACATATGGAGAGGATGTGTGAAAGTAGGCTAACGAAAGAAATATATAAGGGGAGTGTTAATGGAATCGTTGGAAAGGGAAGGCTTAGAAGGACTTTCCAGAACAAGATAGGTGATGTCCTGAGGAAAGGTCAGGTCAGGAGTACCCTAAACCGACGGGCATGCATGAAAAGACTTATGAATGTGGAGGAAGCAATGGTTGTGAGCCAGGATCGTAGCAAGTGGAAGGAGTTGGTCTCTGCCTACCCCTACGGAAATAAGGCATGACTGTAAAGAAAGAAAAGAAAGAATGATTTTATCGTTGAGAATCGTTTATCACAAACAAATGTTTTGTGTATCTTTTACAGTTTTTTATGTACTTTGGCGGTGTTTTTATGAACTTCATGTACATTCTGCAAACCTTCATTGACTTGGGGAGACTGGCAGATTATGGGTATTTTGTAAGTGTGTGTGTAGTTTAATTTTTTATCATAGCCCTTAATATTACTAAGAAAATAAAATTTCCGTAAAAGTACTTTCTCTAATACATAATAATAATGTTATAAAGTTAGCTAAATCTTACCTATAAGAGCTATGCAAATTTTCATGATGGAGTAATACCTACCTGGTACACCATTTTGATTTTTTTATTCAAAATAGCATTCACTTGATGTTGATGTTCTATTAAAAATGAATACATCAAATATCAATACAACCATAATAATATGTTCGTCGACAAAAACCCCGCAAAGAGTACATTAAAAAGTCTTTATTGCCCTTTTCGTTTGTTCTCTGTCTGGGCGTTTATTTGTTTTTATGCTTATACTCGTATTTATGGTACCTTTGTTGTTTCTTACTTTGGGGTTAGATCAATGTTGTGATGTTGTCCAATAATCAATATTAAAATGAATTATATACAGTGGTGGATACACTATCAATGGTGGTGGACATATAATTAAAGACACTGAGGAGATATTAAGTTTTCAGAGTTTACCTACCTTTTATACTTTTATTGTATTACATTTATTATCTTGCAATATTACTTAAATTGTTCTTAGGGTTATCGTAAAATGTTTAAAGTAAAATAAAGATGCTTAAGATGTTCTATTATTTTTTTTGGTGGTAAAGTTTATTGCAAGCAGTACGAACGAATACAAAGACCTGGCCAACAATTAAAGACAGACTCATTAAGTAACTATAAAAAAATCAACTTAGTAAATTTTGAAACGAACTTGATTTTAATACATTTTGGACGTATTTTAAAAACATAAAAACACGATATTAATATTTTGTCGCATGTCCTTTAGCAGCAATAAAAGTCCAACCCCGCCTAGGCATTGATGCCTTCAAATTATTGCAGGTTTGAATCGAAATCTGCACCCATGCCGTTTTAAACGTCGAGTAAAGTTGATGAACATTACTTGTATGTTTTTTTCCTTTAATTTTCTTCACAGTAGATCACATGTTTTCGATCGGGTTAGTGTCGGGACAGTACGGTGGCAAATCTAAAACTGTTACTTATTGGCTCCTTAGCAATTCTTTGACTCCTGCTGAAGTGTTTATGGGATCGTTATCGTGTTAAAAAGTCTATATCACCGGCAAATGTTCATTGGCGTAAGGAACAAGACTTTTTCTAAAATTCTCCTTTAATAAATGTATTCCTGCTACCTTTTTTTTTTTTTTTTTTTTTTTTTTTGTATTTTTTTTATTAGGTCCCACATCTTTATCAGGAAAATATCCTCAAATTTTTGTATTACCCCCTCAACGTTCGACTGTTATCTTTGTGTACTTTGGATGCCTTTTTTTTCTTTGGGGGACGCCTAACGTAAACTTTTCCTTTAGAGTTAACCATATTAATTAAAGTTCCTCGGAAATAAACACATTTTTTCTCAGTCTTTCTGTCCCGATGTGAATATTTTTGGGCAAAACGTAATTTTGCTCCTTTTTTTTTATTCCTTCAAACGAAGGATCTTAGAAAAAATCTTTCAAAAAAGGTTGACTTCCATAATTTCCTTCTAATCGTTCTGTTAGATACTACTTTAGACCCCTCTACACCAAATACTTCATAACGCATGACTTTTGAGCCATTTGATAGGTCTTTTTTAATCAAATGATGCTATTTTTGAGGTGCTTGTTTTTCTCGGTCAAAATTTCCTAGGCATGTGAACCGTATAAAACTTCTTTAAATTCTGGATATCGCCTACAACAATATTTTAGAGCATCGTTAGTGATCTTTTATTGTACTGTCCGACCAACCTTTGATATATTTTTTTTTAATTTTCTTAGGGAAATCGCAACTTTTTCCCTTTCCCATACTAATTCATTTTTATCACAATAAATACTTAAAGCAAGTTTAAAACTAAACTAGTTTTTGCTTGTCAGGATAAAATCTGCATAATAGAAAAAGTTAAAGTGCTCCTTTTATGGTTATGCTAACTTTAGAACATGAAATACGCACTGTCTTTAATTAGCTGACCAGCGAAAAATGTATCGACAAAGTTTGTGTTTTATTTAAAAAAGGAAATAAGACTAAAATATTGCTTTAATAACTTTTTTCTGTCCTCATTTTAAAAATACGACAACAATGTACGTATGAAAACCAATAAATATGGAATTAATACTTATCTGGGTCTCTAAATACCGTTTATTTTGTTGTACGTAGTCAACATCAAGAGTGTCTTTAATTATATGTCCACCACTGTATATAAATAATATAATATTTTATTTTAAATATTCTATTACAGGAAACTATTATTTCGGTACAAATATTAGGACTCGTATGGTTAAGCAAGAATATACTGATATTAAGTATGATAGTTGTTCAGTGCGTCAGGCTGTATAGAAATGTAACTTTGGTTACCACTGAATGTTTGAATGCCACAGGATCAAAACTTTATTCAAGTAAGTTGAAAGTTGATACTGTTTTTTAAGAATGTTAAAGCTGAAATTTAAGTAAAACTCGTTAGTTTTATAAGTGCTTCTCAGTGTTTCTATTGGTTATTTAACCACAGTATAAATAATAATAGTACTAACGTAATTCTAGTTACTAATATTATAATTGGCGAGTTATAAAAGTTTTTTTTGATGCAAAATCAGTAGACACGCTGGCAATTAATAGTATATACTGTAAGCTCATCTGATATTCGAGACCTTTCTTTCAAGTGGACTGGTTTCCACGTTAATATTTCCAGAACTCAGTCAGGCCTGTTATTGCATCAGATTTCACCTGTGGTGGCTAGCCAGTCAATTCTGAAAACGTCCTACCACTAACCAGGATTTTGATATCCTGCGTATCTGTATCTTTACTTAGATTTGTCTCTCCATTAGGTAATTAAATCCTTTTGGTATTTCTTTCAGAGCATCAAAAGCGAGCATACAAGAACATATTAAGAAACATCAGTGTATACTTCACCAAGGTGACTGTGTGTTCTATCGTGGTGGATGGTTCCTTGATGCTGAATTTCCTACAATTAGTAACCACCTACCTGGTAGTCCTATTGCAATATCATTTGGTGAAGAGGTTTTCAATTGATCATAATAAGTAAAGAGCTTAGACGCTACTAAAAAAATACTGCTCGTTAATACAAATAAAATGTATTTAAGATTTGTCAACTTACTGACAATTATTTTTCATGATCAAATTCTGGAATACATTATCACCAAGCGAAGCATTATTATTATCAAAATTTTGAACGCCTTTTTCTGCTCGATAGCCTTAGTTTAGTGGTTTAAGATGCCATGATTCTAAGTTTCGAGCACTTCGTTTCTAATTCCAAAATGTGTCTGTGGGAAGAAATTAGTAGCTATTTAGACTCAAAAAACTTCTACCACCAACCAGACGACAATTAAACCCATTCTTTGTGGGTCTTTTAAAAATGGTTAGAATGATAAAGTGGGCGAAGTCGGCTTGCCCCGCATATGATTGAATAATCATCGTACGTCAAACTGGTCGCAGCACAATGCATAATTCTCCACCGAGGCGGTCAAAATACAAAGAGATCGGTTCAATCATTTTGAACAAAAAGTTAATATTGAGGAAATCCTTTTCACAATACTTTGTATGAACTATTTGTAAGAAGTCCTTTTATTTGATTTTCGGCTATTTTGTTCGTTATTTCTAAGGCAGGGTTGCCTAAATTGATTTTATATTTTTTGTTTTGTTTTCGTTTTTTATTTTTTCTACTGCTTTTTTATTGTAATAATATTAACTCTTGTTGCTTTTGGTCATGAATTTAAATTAAGGTTAGTGAAAAGAACATAATTTGTTTTTTTTTAATAAAATGATATTAATTATTCAAGGGAGTAAATAAATTTAATTGGCACCTTCTCACTGTTTATTCGTATATAAGTAGGTAATATATTTGTGTGGTGCCTTCATCATTATTAAAACTCATAACACAATTGTGCCTCAGTTACTTACTTTAGGATCAAATCAATAGTGATGTGGAACAATATTGGTTTATTATAAAATTAATATTTTATCATTTGACATCCCTGTTATTCTATCTACAAAACAGATGGGTCTACCGTGTATGCAATAAATCCACGAGGGTAACCGCTGCTGTGGAGAGAAAGGATCGGCATAGAAATAGTCGTGTATTATGTCTGTAGGACCTTTTCTTTCTGAGGGGAAAGCATCTACGCACCATAACCGCAGGAGAGCGACGCCTGCGGCCGTGTGTGGGGATCAAGACTATGTCCTTATACCCACTAAACTCCCCCGGTTTCCCCTTCACACCCGATTGGGACGAGCCGGTGCCAGCCTGTGCCCCACTTGTACTGATACCAATTGGACGTTGAAAATATATACATACATCTTCTTCAGTATTGCAGCTAAAGGCCCGAACTACTTTTCACAGAAGCGGTCGACCTACGAGTAAGTATCTAATTTTTCACGGGTAAGTTACGGTTTCTAATGACGGCACTATTTTACAAATAACCAATAAGAGAAATCCGCCAAGACCGAGTTGGCTTCGCATAGAAAGGGTTCCGGAGCAGTTATTCATAAATATAAATTCAGATAAATATTTTACCCAAAGGCCGTTTGTCCACCGCCGCCGTCACCGGACCGTCACCGAGAAAGAGATGTCGGCGCCGAGTTAGCGGTACATTTGTCCACCGCACGCCCGTCACCCGAGCGCCGTCATCTTGAAATTGGTCAGAATTAAACTCGGTTCTCGGTGACGGCACGGTGACGGCGGCGGTGGACAAACGCTGAAAGAGGCTATGAAATGTAGTGGATCTTCCATTTAATGAGCTGATCATCTGGGGAGGTTTTAACTTTACAGAAGTCAACAGTGAAGTAACACTTAATATCTATCTATATAAAACTCAAAGGTGACTGACTGACATAGATATCTATCAACGCACAACCCAAACCACTGGACGGATCGGGCTGAAATTTGGCACGCAGGTAGATGTTATGACGTAGGCATCCGCTAAGAAAGGATTTGATCAATTCCCACGGGAACGGGAACTACGCGGGTGAAATCGCGGGCGGCCGCTAGTTGTGCTATGTTTCTGTTGGCTGTTTATTTTTTCACTTGTTGTTTTCACTACAGGGATTAATAAAAGGGGCAATCAAGATTTTTCTGATTTGATTTCTCTCTCTCTCTGGATATCTCTGGACAATATTCACACAGCGCCATCTAGCCCCAAACTAAGCATTAGCTTGTGCTATGGGTGCCAGACAACGGACAAACATTACTTATATACTTTTTTTTGTAAATACATACATAGAAACACCCAGACCAGAGATTTTACATATTATTTTTATAAATTATCTGTGTCTGGATGATTATTTGTATTTATATGTACATTGTACATATTATATTATGAAACATTTGTTGGGATAAAACCAATGTATGAGATATCTTCCAAAACCAATACAAACAAACATGTTCACGTAAAATGTTTGTACCGTGTGAGGTACGAGGACGAATCCGCGACCTCAGTGGTATAAGCCGAATTTTTAAGCCAATCACTTTTCCCAAGATACAACCCTGTGTCAAACGTTCAAATTGACAGTGGATTACTAAGGTTCATGCGCCCTTACCATGCGGATTCCTAAACCCATCACATTGTCTTCCCTCGCGAAGCACGAACTGGCAGGAACAAATCACACTTGTATCGGAGACTCACAGAGCTTCCCAGTAATTGAATCAAAGTGGGACAATAAGAAACGTTGTTATTTTCACGGCCTTGTGCGATTCAGGGAATTGAAGGATATACTTCATTTTGTTACGTTAATCCGCGTGTAAGAATATGCACTCGCAATTTTGTCTACATGAATTCTAAAACACAAATAAAACACATATTTGTTGTTAGAACTACATTTTATAGACGTTGCTAGATTACAATGTACAAACCATTTTTTTTATGCCAGAGGTGGCAAACGAGCCAGCGGGTCACCTGATGGTAAGCAATCACCGACACTCAAGGACATCTGCAACACCAGAGGGTTCGCTGATGCGTTGCCGGCCTTTTAAGAGAGTACGCTCGTTTCTTGACGGTCTTCAAGTCGTAACCGTCAGGAAATACTGCTGCAGTAAGAAACCTATTTCATCTTACGGATAAATTATCGCAAACTATGTATACTGCGTGTTTTTTTAGTCGTTGTTTTCCCGCAGCAGAAAGCTTTACCTTCAGTAGTACTATCGATTTATGCAAGTAATTTTTTTTTTTTTAATTCTTTTATAACTTTTTTTGAATTTTTTTTAAAGCTTGATGGGAAATTGGAAACCAATTATTGTGAGTAAATAATAATAAACATAATCGTAAAACTTTTGATTAGACTAAAAAAAGAACTTTAATAATCTATTCTACTACTAAGATAGAATCATTTCACTGCGGGAAAACAACGACTAAAATTCCACGCCGTATAAATATTATGTTTTTTTTTATCATTTCTTATCTGTCAGTGATGAAAGTGGCCCTTAAATATCAATTCCTTTAAAGTAATATGAACATAGAAATATACAAAATGTGCCACTACGGCTTATTCCATTGAGATATTTTTCCGAGAAACATCGATAAATAAACTGTCACTCTGGATGCTCTTACAAAATAAGGAAAAGCTGTCAAGAAAATTGAAGTTTAGAAAATTTCCAAGGTGTTCGTCGAAAATCGTTCAAATATAGCTTTCTGTTGAGTAAAAGAATCAGTTTATTTAATGGCTCATTGCAAAGCAATATCCGTTATTATTGGAATCAATTAAATATAAATAAATCTCTGGATATAATTCACACAGTGCCATCTAGCCCCAAACTAAGCATTAGCTTGTGCTTTGGGTGCCAGGACGGATAAACATTACTTAAAAGTATTTATTTTTATTTTTTTGTAAATACATAGCATATTATACATAGAAACACCCAGACCGGTACATACAACCATGTTCATGCACACAAATTTTTGCACCGTGCGGGCATCGAACCCGCGACCTCTGGTCCAATAGCCGACTTCTCGAGCATTACACCAAATGGCTCGTCAAATATTATGTGACAGACAAACGAAACAATTTTGAGATGATATGGTGACGGAATTTGACCTTAGGTACTCCCTTACCGAAAGCATTTGCGTGTAATGTAACGTTGCACACTCGAGCATTACATCAGTGAAGGAGGAGAACCGAGCATTACAATGCGCACCTTGTAATGATACAATGTGTAATCAATCAATTACACGCGAACGTTAGTCGGTCTGGGAGGTAGTGTTGTATGTAATGTAATGCTCGGAAGACGAATCTATAATGTTACATTACACGCGAATGCTCCCGGTGAGTACTATCCGCTTGGATAAATACTAAGACCTGTCTCAGTACTCCTGACCCTAACCCAGACCCTGACCCAGTGAGTCCTGACTCAGCTTCCATTAAAAGAAGTATCTTTTGCACATTTTTTTATTACTAATCACGAATGTACATAAGCGATCTGTAGAAGTACTATCAAGTATGTAGTCACAAACTGCGCATAGCTGAGTAGAAAGTTAGCATCCACTACAAAAGATGAGCATATTGTCATCTTGGTAAAGGTGTATTTATTCAACCGGAGAATATTCTTCAATGCGTGTTTCTGTTCCTCTGAAAGAAGTTAAAAATAATTTCACCCGCGCGTAATTTCTTTTTTCAAATATCCCCCTTTTCCCCCACATTTTTGGGATCAAAAGTAGTGTAGATTTCCAACATTGAAAGAATTATTCTTATCGGTTCAGTAGTTTAATCAATCAGTAGTTTGTTCAATCTAATCTTTCCTCTTTATAATATTAGTAAAGATATTACATATTATGTATATAATAGGTTTGACCGCCCCTGTGGAACAGTGGCTAAGCCGTTAGCGTATAAAACCCGGAGGTCGTGGGTTCGATTCCCGCCTAGGATCTGGTTGGTGGAGGGCTTTTTCGGAGTCCGTCTGGCTAGCTACCACCCCCACAGGAAATCCGGCGCTATAACAGCTCTGGCAGTATTATTGTGGGAGCCAGTTCACTTGTAATCAAAGGCTCTCAGATCAGATGAGCCTACAGTCTGGCAGCATATTGAGCGACGCTGGTGAAGTGTCCCTCAATGGGATAGGCCGCAGTGACCGCTTACCATCAGGTGGGCTGCGTGCCTGTCTGCCAACTGATGTAGTATATAAAAAAAGAACATCAAGACGTTGACAAGAAGAGAAGGTTGATAAAAATATTTTAAAATGGAAAATACTCACTTGAACTGGACCGTAGGCAAACAACCGATGCGCATAATAGATTTATTTCAGTTAGAGTCGTATAAAGTTTTTCGAACTGATAAGACAGTACACATAATAATACAATATCCTTACATTTCCAAGATAAGTCGGTAAATTGTGACGTACGGAGTTGAAACTAAAAAAAAATATCAAATAAATAAATAAAATTCTCTGAACATTATTCACACAGCGCCATCTAGCCCCAAACTAAGCATTAGCTTGTGCTATGGGTGCCAGACATCGGATAAACATTACTTATATATTTTTTTTGTAAACACATACATAATTTATACATAGAAACACCCAGACCGATACAAACAGGCATGTTACGCACACAAATGTTTGCACCGTGCGGGGATGGAACCCACGACCTCTGGTGTAATACCCGACTTCTCGACCATTGGACCAAACGGCTCATCAAATAAAATCATAATGTAAAGTAGGTTTATCCATGGTTGAGTACCAATAGTACAAGGTATGCTTTGTTTTAGAAACTTACCATGTTTAATGTTTCAAGACTCTCAAAGTTAATGATCTTTTGTAAAAATATCAAGGTACTCCAAAAATTTTGAATAATAAATATGGATATTTGAAATCACACACACATTAAACAATTACATTAAGAATAACAGAGTTTAAGACATCAAGAAAGAAAAAGTATGATCAAAATAATAATTATTATAAGTAATTTTAACTTTAAGAAACATTAAAATTACCAGATTAAAAGCAAAATATTTTTTACGGTAACTTGGTGGGACGAACGGGAATGAACCTACAGTTCTAGTTTACGTTATTTAATAGTTTCCTTCGGATTTTTAAATAAATTATATTCAGTAAAAAGATATACGTACATAAGCCAAACATAATTTTATATTTGTCGTAGTAGTAAAAAAGCAAAAATATTGTTATAATGTGCGTATTAGTAAAGATGTGTTTGAAAGCACATCACATTAAATTAAAACATAAATCTTACCGGAACAGAAAATATTTTACAATAATATTCAAACGATTCCGACACTTCAGAAAATGCCTTCTCTATATTCACCCAGCATAATTTATTTCCAAAGTGATCTTCAATATGTCCATTAGAATATTTGTCACAACTAATTTTAATTTTAGTGAGGCAAAACTCAAAATGTCTACTAACTAGAACGACCATTCTAATTGCATACACAATTGTCATGTTATGATGAACGTTTATCATTTGCCCTACAAATGGTAACAATGATTCAGAAGTTACAAACGTCGAGATGAAAATAAATAATGCAAGCAATATAAATAATCCTAATAAAATATTATTTCCAAATACAAGAACATTTATATCGTCTTTAGAACAATTAATTGCTCGCCTAGCAGATTGAATTTGAAGTATAAGTTTAATGTTATTCTCTGAATTAATTATGTTTGCAACCAATAAAGATATAAGTGTGATTGATACTAAAGATAAATGTGCAAGAGGTACTATTTGAAGTTTAAAATTTGATGAAATATCAACTCCGAATTCTTTGACTGGGACGACCATTATTAGAATGTAAAAAGCTGTGACACAACAACTTATGAAGTGATAGAAATTCCCATTAGGCGTTACGAAATTGTCATGTATTGTATATTTTGACTGGCAAAACGTAATATGAGAAATTTCCAAAGGTCTAAGGAAACGTTGCAAATTTTTATCGAGATCATTATTTAGCAGATATTCTTGCGGTATCCGAGTAGGCAAACGTGTTTTTGTCATCATAAGGTTATTTTTTTTCAGCATTTTATTGTCTTGCTTTATACCGATCTGTTTATAGAAGAATATTTTTCCAGTTTCATCAATACTTTTATTTACTTTGCTGCTTTTTTTCATATCTGCAATAATTTAAACTTCATTAATTTTTGGGTTTTAAGCTTAGGGATTATTTAATTGAGTACCTAGTCTAGTCATGTATCTCTTAGCATTTTAAACTGCAATTTATTTTAAATATTAAAAATAACAATATTTTTTTTTATTTAGGGTGATAGAAGTTAACTCGCTTGTCTATCTCTTTTATTTTTAATTTTGGAACCTAATTTGGGAATCTAATACGCATATTTGTATAAAAACTTTAATAAAGGAAACGGAGGTCTGTTAACACTAAAGCTTTACTTATCTGAATCCAAATTAGCACAATTTCAATCAATTTCATTTTAATTTTGTATAAATATAAAATATAATGTACAATACTTACAGATTCGTTTAATTAGTTTCAAAACTTTAATTGTTGATTTATTTAATATTTAAAAAAAATGTGAGAGACGGCCGCTTTCTACTAAAATGTAAGTACATTACTTTGAAATTAACTATTAAGTTCCTAAAATAATTCTGTATATGTATAGAACTGTTGTGTTTTTATTAGTTACTATAGTAACCGGTCTTTTTAGTGATTTATTATTTAAATGGAAACGATGGTATAGTTAATAGGTTAACTCATTATTTAAGGACCTTTAATAGCTGTTTCTGTTATTTACGTAATGAATAATCAAACAGACAGACACGCAGCCGACCCGATCGTAAGCGGTCACTGCGGCCTATTCCATTGAGGGACGCTTCACCTGGAAGCGTCACTCTATGTGCTGCCAGACTGTAGGCTCATCTGATCTTCGAGCCTTTGATTTCAAGTGTACTGGCTCTCACATTAATATTGCCGGAACACAGCCAGAGCTGTTATGGTGGCAGATTTCACCTGTGGAGGTGGTAGCTAGCCAGTCGGACTCTGAAAGAGCCCTACCACCAACCTGACCCAACTTAACCTCCTATTTTCTCTACGGAAGAGCCTGTTTCTCCTGGATGTTTGAGATCAGACGATAGATTCTCATTCCAGCTATTGCTGGATATAATAATATATTGAACGATATTTCGTTCCTAGATGTTTTCAAGCCCTCAAGCGCAAATGATATTTACTGTTGGTTTAGTACGAACGGCAGCAGATCAACCTACCCTAATCTGTCAAAAAATCTCAATTGAAAGAGAACTCTATATGAAGAAAATAAAGCTGAAAATTGGTTGTAGAAATTTGACAGATTGGAGTAGTCTGATGTGCTGGCGACTGTACAATCTGTGTTTATTTGTGCGTGGTCGGTGTTCGTTGTTTGTTTAGGTAAGATTATTGTAGTTCATTGTATGAATCAAAAAGTAATAATTAAGAGTAGACACTATTGACTTAATAACTTACTTACTTACTTACTACGCTGGCTCAGCGATCCGAAATGGGTCTTGGTCTCCGACGTCAAAGCTCGCCATTTCTTCCGGTCCTGTGCCAATTCCGCCCACTCATGCCCACATCCCTCCAGCGATATCTCGGACGACCCACAGGACGGCGTCCTGTTGGTCGTCCCAGATAAGCTCTTTTGGTAGCTCGATCCTCTCCCATTCTCTCCACGTGTCCAAGCCAGCGTATTCGGGATGATGTTATTTCCCCCATAATATTCGGCTCGGCTATCGTTACGATTGACTTAATAAGATGGCTAAAGATCGCGCAAAGTGCAATGGAGAGGTCTCCCTGCATGATCGCATCACGCAACAGATGATGATGCGAATAATTAAATCCGCAGGAGGACTAGGGTCACCGACATTGCCCGAGGAGTTACAAGCCTTAAGTGGTTTAAGATCACCAATATCATTTAACATCATCATCATCAGCTTATATACGTTCCACTGCTGAGACACAGGCCTTATCTCAATTGTGAGATAGTGTGGGCCATACTCCACCACGCGGGCCCAGTGCGGGTTGGTATGTTATCAAGCCGCCAAATGGCCTCTGACTAGCGTGACGACTAATATCTACATTGTAGGAAATATCAACCGGGACCAACAGCTTAACTTGCATTCCGAAGCACGGAGACGCTCGAAAGAAATGTCACTAAATGTGGTCAGAATGGTCACCCATCCATTAATCGACCGCGGCAATGGTAGCTTTTGTTATCGCTAATAAACAGATAAACCACTGTCACAGCTGCGGCACGAGCGTCATTTATCACCATCACCAAATTAAGATTCACTTTAAAACTTCACACACAAGTATCTGCATTTGTGAGATAAAACATCTATACCGGTGGTAGGTTCCTGTACCGGGCCGTCTAGGTGGGTACCACCGCAGTGCCAGATATTTTCCCGTGAAATAGAAGTGTGTCAAGCATTTCTGTGTTTCGAGGAAAGGGCACTGAAGCTAGTGAAATTACTGGGTATATGAGACCTAATAACTGTCGTCTCTTAAGGCGGGCAACGCGCCTGCGACCCCAAGGGGGTCTCGGGTGTTTATGGGCGGCGGTGATCACTTATCATCGGGTGACCCACTTGCTCGTTTGCCCCCCTATAATATAAAAAAAAAATACATCCAAGTCCGGTTCGGTCTTAACGATCCGTTTAGTATCCACGACATATAAAACACTTTTACCGGCCACATTTCAAGAGATAATCTGCAGGCACTCTTGCGCACAATTCAATTTTCTACTTAATTTCGTTACCCTGGTACACGGCGGGTGGATAACTTAGTTTTATCTATCGAAGAATTTTCCCCTCAGAACGGTATTTTTCTCGGAAAGCTCTTGCCTCGTTTAAATTACCGTCGAATGTTTTTTTTAATAATATCTATCATTATTATTTACACAGCGCCATCTGGTCCCAAACTAACCATTAGCTCGTGCTATGTACTTTACACATTGCAAAAACCACTAGTATATCGAGCCACTAGGTAGGTATCGAGTTTTAAAAAAGGCGCACTGATGTAAATACATATTTGTAACATATTTCTCATTAGTCATTGCCACAAATCTTTTGTTTCTTTCATTCATTATAATTTTTCACTTCCTTCTTATCAAGAACCTTTTTTGTCAAATATCTACGAAACGAGTTTATACCAATCACATTGGGCCCGAACAATCTTCATCTCTGAACGATAAAAATATTTTTACAGTCACTGCATTCCTTCCATCTCGTCGGCTACGATTCACTCGCTTCGAATTGATTGAGTCAGTATGATGTTTTCATCTGTTTTTAAGATTGAGTCTGGGACTTAGACGCTCGTACAAAATTCAGAGATAGATAATTTATTAATATTCCTGGACACTGTTCACACAACGCCGTCCAGCCTCAAACTAAGAGTCCCCGCACATGGGCCACACGCCACATCCACAAAACGCCGCCACCAGCATAATTTCTGTAGTTTTCAAGCAAAAAGCTTGTAGCGTGTGGCGGCCACCGGCGTCAGCCGTGGGCGGCGAGTCCATACAAAATGTATGAAACCTGCAGGAGATAAATGCCGGTGGTGGCGCTTTTATGGCTGTGGCGTGTGGCCCGTGTGTGGCGACACTAAGACGAAAACCGCCTCCGTCCACTTGGCTCCCATGCTTCGCTCCCATGGGATCCAAAAATATGTTTTTCCGCCCCTTGAATCCCATAGGATCCTCAGATAATATAAATTCCTTTTGGATCCCATGCTTGGATCCCATGGGATCCAAAAATAATTTTTTTCGCCTCTGGGATCCTATCATTATGACATTCAATGAAAATACTATATTTCGCTCCCATGGGATCTAAAAGGAGTTTTTTTCGCCTTTTGGCTCCTATAATAAAACATTCAACGAGAATATTATATTTCGCTCTCATGGGATCCACAACTAAATTTTTTCGCCTTTTGGCTCCTGGGTATACTAACTCATGGAATCCAAGAGGACGGAGGGTAATAAGCGTTATCGAGTCCACTTATTTAGAAAATGTATGAATGACAGAAAAACAAATGAATGTCGGGAAAACAAATGAATGTCGGGAAAACAAATGAATGTAGGGAAAACAAATGAATATCGGAAAAACAAATGAATGTCTGTTAACACAAGCATCGATACATCGAGAACATCGAAACATCGAGATCAAGCCGCCCGCGCGCCTTCCCCGCAAGCCCGCGTCCCCCGCGCCCTGCCGCGCCCCTCAAAACTGTAGCGTCTGAAATCCCACTTGCATCTCCGCGCCGTAGCGGCCGTCCACCATTTTTAAATTGTATCACTATCACAAGTTCTATTTGGATTGTTGTAACAACTATTAGTCAGTAAACGTATATCAAGAAAGAAAATCTGCCTATTATTCAAATCAGTAACAATTTTTGGCGACCGTGGAATCTGCAACAAGAAAAGGAACGAGAGTCCTGCGGCACCGGCGTCGGAGTGGATGGAGTCATCCCAAGTCATCCAAACCAAATCAATCAAGAACATACACTACAACTGGCGTGGAATAAACGGCGGAGGCTGGCGAAGGAAATCGAGGGAGGTTTGCCCGTTCCTATCCGTTAATCCGTTCCCATAATCCGTGTAGCTTTGTTCTGCGCAGTTTTTCAAATATCTAGGTATTTTCAACACGTTTTTTAAGCTAATTCATCAGATTCTTTCAATTTCATATGTTTTAACGCCCCAGTACCCCAGTTCGAATTAAATTTTTTGTTCCCTGCATTATCATTTTCACTGACAAGTTTGGCCTGGCCTGCAAAATACTACCAGAGGGCCTGTATACATGCCCTGTGCTTAATCCCCGGCCGGACATTTCAGAAGCGACGCGCGCGCTCGCGTCCTCCGCTTCGGTCCCGGTCACCCATCACTTCACGCTTTGGTTCGCACCCTTCAGCCTGCTTCAGCCGGCCTCGGCCTCGGCACACGCTCGCTTCCCGGCCTCGGCAAACGCTCGCTTCGCGACTTCACAGCTGGTTCATAGGGTTTGCTTCAATTTGAGGTATTTATGGTGTTTTTAAAGTTTTAGTTTAAATTATATTGTCACAAATAGTTAAACCGATTCATTGCAATGTCTGAAACAGAAATAAAAGAACTTAGAATTAAGAGAGGTTCTATTAAAGGTAGATTAACAAGTTTTAAAAATCATTTGCAATTGTTGAAAGGTCTTAGTACAATAAATTCACATCAAATTCAAGAGTTAAAGATTAGATTGTCAAGGTTGGAGGAATTATTCTCAGAATATGATAATATTCAAACTGATCTTGAAATTAAAGAACATAAGGGTGAAAGTATTTCGGAATCTGTTTTTGCTGAAAGAATTGAGACGGAGAAAATATTTTACACGGTTATAGCAGAAGCTCAGGAATTAATTGAGAAAAACAATTTAGATAAATTTAATAATGCAGTGACAGAATCTGTAAATAATTCTCAATGTCAATTGGGAAATTCAATGATAAATAACATAAAATTGCCAGTTATTAAGTTACCTACATTTAGTGGTGACCCGACTAAGTGGTTAGAGTTTCATGATGTTTATGTTTCCCTTATCCATAACAATACATCACTATCAAACATAATTAAATACCAATATTTAAAGGGCTCAATAATTGGGAATGCCGCTTCAGTGATTGAATCGCTAGAACTTTCTGACAATAATTATGAAGTTGCATGGAAATTAGTGTGTGATCGCTTCAATAATAAACGGCAGCTTGTGCATACACATCTAAAGTCATTATTTGATATACCTATTATGAGCAAAGAAAGTGAACAGTCACTGAGGTGTCTTATTGACCATATTTCAAAAAATATTAGAGCATTGAACAGTTTAGGTGAAAATACAGAGAATTGGGATACTATGATAATATTTATGTACTCATCAAAATTAAATAGTGTTACTTGTGCTAAGTGGGAAGAATATAAAAACAATATAACCTCTCAGCTATCATTAGAGGATTTTTATGATTTTTTGCGAAAAAGGGCAGATTTAGTAGAAATGCTGTCAGCAGGCAGTAGTGATAGTAGCAGTAAGCATCAACAAGTAGTTCATGTCAATCAGCCTCAGTTTAAGCGCTTAGATAAGACTCAAAAATCCTTTGTCGCTTCTTCTTGGGAAAATAAACAAAATAATAGGTCATGTATGATTTGTGGTGGTGAACATTTAATCTATTATTGCAAGAAATTTTTAAACATGTCACCGGCAGACCGTTCTCAACAAATATACAAACAGAAATGTTGTGCCAACTGTCTCCGTAGCGGACATTTTGTTCACCAGTGCAGATCAAGGCCATGTAACATTTGTGGAAAGAAACATAACACACTTTTGCACTCAGATAAGTCCAATGAACCTGTACAGAGTGTAGAAGTGGAGCCAATAGTTTCCAAATCAATATCATTGTCAACATGTATAGCAAGTCAAGTGTTGTTATCAACAGCTAATGTTATTATTATGAATAATGAGTCAAAACAATGTTTTAAGGTACGCTGTCTACTTGATTGTGGTAGTCAGTCATCATTTATAAGTCAGGATCTGAAAGACAAATTAGGCATACAAGGTGACTCAATGAGCTCTGTATGTGTGACTGGTATAAACAACATGTCTTTTGAGGCTTTACAGCGCTGTAATGTACAAGTACAGTCATGTACAGCCAATTTCAAGGTACAAGTAAATGCATTTGTTCTCAAAGAAATAACTAGTGCATTGCCGAGTCAGGAAATTGATGTGTCAAGTATTAACATTCCGAATAACATACAATTAGCAGATCCAGACTATTATTTACCTGCCAAAATAGATTTGTTATTAGGGGCAGATGTATTCTGGGATGTAATATGTTCAGAACAAATAAGGTTAGGTCACAATAAACCTATATTACATAATTCTATGTTTGGCTGGGTAGTAGCTGGCCCAGTTATGTGCAGTGCAGGTGCTAAGCTTAAGATTGCATGCAATTTCAGTCAAGATGTCAGTCATCAGCTGAGACGGTTTTGGGAGCTCGAGGAAGTGCCGGCTAAACCTGTGAGATCACCGGAGGAAGAAGCCTGTGAAAAGCACTTCCTGGAGCACACACAGCGTCTGGAAGATGGCAGATTTTGTGTCAAGTTGCCTTTCAAAACTGAACCTGAAAAACTAGGTAATTCATACAAGTTAGCTTACAAGAGATTTGAATCATTAGAAAAACGTTTTCAAAGGCAACCTGATGTAAAGGAACAATATGTTAGTTTTATTCAAGAGTATTTGGCCTTAGGTCATGCATCAGAGGTTGAGAGACCAGATGAAGCTGTATTTCTGCCTCATCACCCTGTCCTTAAGCAACAGAGTGAAACAACTAAATGTCGCGTAGTATTTGATGCGTCTGCCAAGACAACATCTGGTCTGTCACTCAATGATGTCATGATGGTGGGGCCAACAGTGCAAGACGACATTTTCTCTATTCTAACAAGGTTCAGGGAACATACATACATATTAACCGGGGATATAGAGAAAATGTACCGTCAGATTCTCATACATCCTAGTCAGAGGCATTTTCAAGTTATTTTGTGGCGTGAAAACGAGCAGGAGCCTATGAGGTACCTGCAACTAAATACAGTAACGTATGGCACGTCCTCAGCTCCATTCTTAAGTACAAGGTGTTTAGTTCAGTTGGCACTCGAGTGCCAAAGTCCAATAATAAAAGAAGTAATGTTGCATGATTTTTATGTTGATGACTTGAACACTGGGCACTCAGATGTTATTATTTTAAAGGATATTTATAGTAAAGTCAATGAGAAATTGGAATCAGCTGGTTTTCACTTAAGAAAAATAAAAAGTAATTCACCAGAATTATTAAATTTTATTTCAAAGAATGTTACAGATCAGGAAAACTTGAAATTGTCTTCGGCTACCAATATATTAGGTATAGAATGGGATCCTAATCAAGATTACATTCTCATGTCAGTGTCGAAATTGCCAAAGGGCTTTAATATCGATAAATGTACAAAAAGAATGATATTGTCAATTTCTTCTAGCATCTTCGATCCACTCGGATTATTGTCTGTTTGCATTATTACATGTAAAATGATTTTACAATTACTGTGGGCACAAAATCTAGGATGGGATGACAACATTCCCCATTCTATCAATGAAATGTGGCACAGGTTTATCACAAATTTAAGTTCTTTAAAGAAATTGACAATACCGCGTCATGCAATATGTGCAAATCCTATCGAAACAGAATTGCATATATTTTCTGACGCATCGCTTAAGGCTTATGCCGCATGTGTATATGTGCGTTCAACAGACGCGTTAGGAAATATAACCGTGCGACTGTTATGCGCCAAATCAAGGGTGGCGCCTCTGAAGGCTACGACCATACCCAGGCTCGAGTTGTGCGGAGCTGTGATCGCTGCTCGCGTATGTGATAAAGTCACTAATACATTACGTTGTACAATAAATAATAAACATTTTTGGTGCGATTCTAAAATCGTCCTGGGTTGGTTGAGCTTGCCTTCAAGTAAGTTAAGCACGTTTGTGTCTCACCGAGTAGCAGAGATAAATGATTTATGTAGTAACACAAGTTGGAGGTATGTTCCCTCATCCAGTAACCCTGCCGATCTCGCATCACGCGGTGTATATCCCGACGAAGTGCAGTCATTGTTGCTGTGGTGGGAGGGACCAGCATTTTTGAAGTGTTCCATAGAACACTGGCCTAGTCCACAGATCGGAGAGACACAAATGAACTTACCAGAAATTCGCGCACATGTTGTTGCACACAATGTAACTAATTCAAAGAATTCGGTAATCGATTTTGAAAAATATTCAAGTTTCTTAAAACTAAGACGCATAATGGCTTATGTTTGCAGATTTATTCATAATTGCAAAGCTAAAGATATCAATTGTAGAAATCAAAAAGAGTTAACTGTTGAAGAATTACAAATGTCAGAGTGGAAACTCACAAAATTAGCACAAATTGAATGTTTTTCAAAGTATAAGGATAATTTTACTAGTTTACCTGCACTGCACAGTTTGTCCCCTCTAGTTGATGAGTCAGGCCTTATTCGAGTGGGGGGAAGGATTGAGAATTCAAACTACTTGTATGACAAAAGGCATCCCATGGTGATTGATGGGAAACATTGGTATACAAAATTGTTATTTGAATATTTTCATATGAAATTATTACATGCGGGGCCACAATTGCTCCTCTCAGTTATTAGAGAACAGTATTGGCCGATAGGTGGCAGAGTAGTAGCAAAAAGAGTATGTAATAAATGTATAATTTGCAAACGACTGAAAGGCGTCACAGCAAAACAAATAATGGGGAACCTACCTGCTCAACGTATCAATCCCGGTTTTCCATTTGAGGTCACAGGTACTGACTATGCTGGGCCTTTCCTAATTGCTAATAAAAAAGGTAGGGGTGCAAGGCTAATAAAATGCTATTTGTGTATATTTATCTGTTTCAAAACCAAGGCTGTACATCTCGAGCTAGTAAGCGATTTAACAACAGAAGCTTTTATATTGGCCTTGCGTCGTTTCATGTCACGGAGAGGTAAGCCTCGTGAAATATTTAGCGATAATGGTACAAATTTTGTTGGCGCCAGTCGAGAGATTGCTAATCTAGTACAAAATTGTTCTAATTCTGTGTCAGACCTTGCAAATGAAGGTATTAAGTTCAAGTTTTCTCCAGTCTATGCGCCTCATTTCGGCGGATTATATGAATCAGCTGTGAAATCTGCAAAATTTCACATGAAAAGGGTAGTAGGGAACACTCATCTTACGTTCGAGGAGCTAACTACACTATTCGCGCAGATCGAAGCTATACTGAATTCCAGACCCTTAGCTCCTATTTCCCCGGATCCTAAAGACCTTTGTCCCCTCACTCCTGGGCACTTCCTCATAGGAAGGCCTCTTACGTCACTGCCAACACCAGATCTACAAGAGGCAAATCCGAGCCGCCTCCACAGATATGCCCGCATAGAACAGGCTAGACAACATTTTTGGACAAGATGGAGCCGCGAGTACATATGCGAACTGCAACAACGCAACAAATGGAAGACCAGGCAACCTGACATCAAACCTGGTCAACTCATCCTCATCAGGGACGAAAGGTGCCCGCCGCTGAAGTGGCCCCTGGGTCGAGTCGCCGCAGTACATCCAGGCTCCGACGGTGCCACCAGGGTAGCAGATATTTTGACAAGCCAAGGGACAGTTCGCAGAGCTATCAACAGGATCTGTCCTCTGCTAGAGGACGATTAACAGCAGCACTAAGCAGCACTACGCAGCACTACTTTAGGAGGGCGGAGATTGTTAACACAAGCATCGATACATCGAGAACATCGAAACATCGAGATCAAGCCGCCCGCGCGCCTTCCCCGCAAGCCCGCGTCCCCCGCGCCCTGCCGCGCCCCTCAAAACTGTAGCGTCTGAAATCCCACTTGCATCTCCGCGCCGTAGCGGCCGTCCACCATTTTTAAATTGTATCACTATCACAAGTTCTATTTGGATTGTTGTAACAACTATTAGTCAGTAAACGTATATCAAGAAAGAAAATCTGCCTATTATTCAAATCAGTAACAATTTTTGGGATCCTATCATTATGACATTCAATGAAAATACTATATTTCGCTCCCATGGGATCTAAAAGGAGTTTTTTTCGCCTTTTGGCTCCTATAATAAAACATTCAACGAGAATATTATATTTCGCTCTCATGGGATCCACAACTAAATTTTTTCGCCTTTTGGCTCCTGGGTATACTAACTCATGGAATCCAAGAGGACGGAGGGTAATAAGCGTTATCGAGTCCACTTATTTAGAAAATGTATGAATGACAGAAAAACAAATGAATGTCGGGAAAACAAATGAATGTCGGGAAAACAAATGAATGTAGGGAAAACAAATGAATATCGGAAAAACAAATGAATGTCGGAAAAACAAATGAATGTCGGGAAAACAAATGAATGTAGGGAAAACAAATGAATATCGGAAAAACAAATGAATGTCGGAAAAACAAATGAATGTCGGGAAAACAAATTAATGTCGGAAAAACAAATGAATGTCGTTAAATTTTTTTTATTGATTTGATGAAAAAAAACAGGTGCAAGCGATTTTCAACCTTATTGTCATTCAAAAATTTGTTGCTTTTTCGCAAACGCTTGTTGACTATCTTTGCTGGTTTATTAAAGTGCGTTATTGTGGTAACTGTCGATAAGGTCGAAAATCGCTTGCACCTGTTTTTTTAACTTTAGATCAATAAACAATGTTTTAACGACATTCACTTGTTTTCCCGACATTCATTTGTTTTTCCGACATTAGATAGATAGATAGATAAATATTTCTTTATTGCACAAGTGGTCCCCTCTACAATAAAATAAATAAAATTCTTAAAATCTACCCTCTAACCATTTACACAAAGTGATTTTCCCCGGGGGATTCGAACCCACGACTTCCGGGTATTAAAGCCAACGCTCTAACTACTGTACCACGGAGGCAGTAAGAATTATTAAAATCTAATTAAACAACCATGGGGGTTGTGGACTCTTGCAATATATTTCTTTGAATCCCATGGGAGCCAAGAGGCGACAAAAATTATCTGTGGATCCCATGGGATCCAAGCATGGGATCCAAAGGAAATTTATATTATCTGAGGATCCTATGGGATTCAAGAGGCGAAAAAAATTATCTGTGGATCCCATGGGATCCAAGCATGGGATCCAAAAGGAATTTATATTATCTGAGGATCCTATGGGATTCAAGAGGCGGAAAAAATTATTTTTGGATCCCATGGGAGCGAAATATAGTATTTTCATTGAATGTCATAATGATAGGATCTAAGAGGCGAAAAAAATTATTTTTGGATCCCATGGGATCCAAGCATGGGAGCCAAGTGGACGGAGGCCGAAAACCTAAGTTGATTCCAATGATGAAGGCTTTTGAATTTTGACATGCAGTGGAACTATAAATATGACTTAAACTTTATTTCTTTAATTTTCTTATTTTATCTTATCATAGATTGGCACTAGATGATATTTAAAAATTAATAATACATAGTAGTTTTATTTTTAGACATTAGATCTTAATCTAATATCTAAAAATAAAACTAGTATGTTATAGCGCCTAAATAAAGCACTTTTCATGCTCTGATAATAATAAAACAACCTTTAATTGAGAATATCCAATCACTGCATAATTAATTACTAATGACCCCCTTAGAATAGCAATTTATGTCTTTTGCACAATCTCTATAAATACTTTTAGTTCCAAAGTCAAGCCCTTTTATTTGGCTTTGATGGAACCATTCTGGTCGTTAAGGGAACGTAGGGCCATAAATAGGTTTCATTTGCATAAAATTGCGTAGAAGCTAGGGATGGGAATACCTATCACAAAATGTAATATACTTGTTACAATCTGTCACTTCCAATTTGACTGCTAGAGAATGCCATTAGTCCGGAAATTTTTATTATTTTTATGCAATACTAGCCTTCCGCCTGCGGTTTCACCGCGCGTAATTTTTTTTCAAATCGGGAGATTTGAAAAAAAATTACGCGCGGTGAAGGTGAAGGGGGGACCCTTCCCACCACAATTCCGGGATTAAAAGTACCACATGTTCACCGAGGAAAGTGTAGCTTTCCAACAGTGAAAGAATTATTCAAATCGGTTCAGTAGTTTTGGAGCCTATTCAATACAAACAAACAAACAATCAAATCCTTCCCCTTTATAATAACAGAAAAGTAATGAACAGTGAATTTATTTTTAACCTCATGCCTATGTGAATGTAGTAAAATGGCCAAGCCACAAATTTTGACTAAGGTGTAGGGTATGTGAAGTTAAGTTAAGTTAGAAGCTTGGCTCTGATAACTTTTTTAAGTGTGAGTCATATGGTCTCGCCTTAGCAACATTTTACATGAAAATGTTTTTGGTGGGATTTTAATATTAATTTTCATTTTTATTCTACTTTGTGATATCGTGGTGATATCGCGTGACGCTAGCACATCCCTAGGCAATAATACGTAAATTCAGAAAGGGCCTGATATTTCACCGTAGTCGTTACTGTGGGCTACCATGGGACCTTGAGAATAGTTGGCTCAGATTTACTTGATGACTTCGAATTTGTAAAGGGCATGCAATACTGTTTTTGTATGCTTGGTAATATGTTACTGTTCCACTGAACTACGAAAACGAGAACTTTTTTCCCTTTCTCGTTTCATTAATCGTAGACCTTTTTCGTAACCCGCGTTATACGTCTGTTACCGTCATACTCTGTAGGGGGCGGAGTTTGTGTGTGGGACTTATAAAAAGAAAGAAATAATGAAAAACAACAACACATTCACGAACGACAATAACAGAACTCACAATTAAAAACAAAAATACCAAGGACGAAAATATATTTTTATTTTATTTAGAATACACGAGAAGAGCGTGATCTGAGGCCCTAGACAAGCGGCATTTTATGACGTTCGTTATCGCTCAATTTGCGATAGCGAATGTCAAAACCCTTACCTACTTTCAATATTGATTGACCACGTGACTTTTCTAAGGCACCTGTCTAATCCATACCATTTGAAGTTAACGAATTTCCGGTTTCCTCGGTTGCGGTCATGGTAACTAAAAGCGAAAAAAAATTATATATTCAATAATTCTCCCTGTACACGTCTTTCTAATTAATTGTCATGTAACGAAATAACAGCTAATCGTATGAAACAAAGCCTATTCTTAGATGTAATTAGCTGAAAGAAACTAATTTAACGCATATTAGCTAATAAATCAAGTGCGTCGGCTAGAGGCTGCTGATAAATGGATGCCTAGTATTAGATCTTAAGGCGATTAGTGTCTTCAAAGTGGCGCTCTCATTGAATTTATTTATTTATTTTATCTTTTATCTATATATATAAAACTCAAAGTTGACCGACTGACATAGATAGATATCCACGCACAGCCCAAACCACTGGACGTATCGGGCTGAAATTTGGCATGCAGGTAGATGTTATGACGTAGGCATCCGCGAAGAAAGGATTTTAATCAATTCCCACGGGAACTGGAACCACGCAGGTGAAACCGCGGCCGATAGTTTATAATATGTACGCAAACAGATCACAGTAAATTTTACAGCCATAATAGTATTACAATATTTATTATGACTAGACAGTAATCCATAAATAGAATACACGGCATGATCCATATATTTTTATAAGCTACTACAGTAGAATAAAAATGATCATTTAAATTAATACAAAGATTAAGGAATCCTGTATTGTGTTTGTAAAAAAGAGTACGCTATCACAATAAAACTTTACTTTTGTTATAGTTTTCAAAAGTACCAAAACCGGCCGGCACTTATGGCTACTACATCGAAAACGAAACATTTTGAGCCCTGTTTTAATAACGTAAATAATCTTTATTCTCTTTTGTACAAACGCAACATAGGAATCCTTAATCTTTGTCTTAATATAGGGTCAGTTAGGGTAAGAGGAACACCGGTGGAAGAGGAACAAAACCATCATAACACATAAACTACAGAGTTTAGCTGTATGTTCTACCAGTCGATAATTATCGACTATTATTATTATTTTATCGACTGGTAGAACATACAGCTAAACTCTGTAGTTTATGAGTTATGATGGTTTTGTTCCTCTTCCACCGGTGTTCCTCTTACCCTAACTGACCTTATAGGCTATGATTTTTTATTCAATGAGGACGTGGCGTCGTTTGACAACACTAATCGCCTTAAGAGTGCAATTATTGGACGACATAATACTTAATACTGTGATTATACAGCAGATGAATAAGAAAAAGTTAGTGGCTTTTAATGAAAATACTAGCTTTCCGCCCGCGGTTTCACCCGCGCGTAATTTCTTTTTTCAAATATCCCGCGGGAATGAGACGTTTCCCGTAGGAATTTTATAGCCTATGTCCTAAACCGGGTTATAAACTATACGTGTGCCAAATTTCATCTAAATCCGTTCAGCCGTTTAGTAGGCGTGATTGAGTAACAAACATCCAAACATACAGACTTGCGCATTTATAATATTAGTAGGATAAGTAGGATGCCCGCCCGCGGTTTCGCCCATGTGGAACAAAAGGCAGATGTGTGACATTTTTCCGTAATAAAATTAGCATTGTCACTCTCCAACTTCCAAACTTTTGGTACGGAGATAACATATTTATGTACCTACGTCAAAAAGCCGGCAGGAAGGACATCACTATCCAGTTTTATACATTTATCAAACTGTTCTTACCTGTCAATCGTTTGATTCCCCGTCGGTTCGGTATTTTAAGGATAATTACATGTATGTATTATATTTATAGATCTGGATTAAATAAGGTTTCGGTATCGATAACATATCACACATAACTTTCCGCCTTATGTTCTCGATTTGTGCAATGAAGCTAAAATAAATAAATTAAGTAAGTATTGTCTTCAGGAATACACCACATGTCCATTAAAATTTATAATAAGTTGCCAAATCATTTAAAAAAGCCACCAGAACTGTATAAAATGTTAAGAAAATATTTAATAACTAATTGTTTCTACACTTTAGAAGAATACCTAGAGGCTAAATAGTTGTAGTATATTGTTATTATTAAATTTAGTAGTTACCTAGTATATAATTTAGTGATTAAGTTTCTTTTGCTGTGCCCTTACAGGGTTTATGTGCGATCTATGTATAATAGTAAATTGTGTACTTACTATAGTATTTAAGTTTATATTATATGTACCACATTTTTGCAATAAACGATTTTGATTAAGATGTATGTAAGTGATATGAAGTTCACCGGGTCAGCTAGTAAATAAATATAATAATTATATAATATTATACAGCATCACAATACATTCTCTTATAACGGCGGCCTACCATGAAGTTTGATGCTCATTTTCTTTGTCTAGAAAAAAGCTACATGATGTACATAATTATAATATCGCATATATAACACACACTGCCTCAGACTTCCTAACTCACATTATACCACCCGGTCTTACAGCTTGCGTGTCTTAAACAATTCGCCCAAATGTACAGCAATTTGACGCGCAATAGTTATGTGTATTAAATTTAACTGCGCAGTTTATGGCGTAATATTTGCTATTAGAATAGAGCGGCAATGTTGAGGGGGAAATAAAACGCTTTATGTTGCCTTAACTGTTGTAGGGGTTGTTAGGGTTTAGGTGCTTAGTGTGTCAAAGTAATAATACAAAATACAAAAAATACAAAATAAAAAAATGTTTATTGCAACAAACAGAATTACAGGAAAAAGGTTACAGAGTTGTTAATTTCTTACCTATTAGGCTACGTCCCCAGTAGGCAAACTGTGAGCGGCAAACTAAAGTTTGACAGTTTGCCGCTTTTCGATTTAGTACGCCTTTCCTTATATTACAAATGGAGTGTCCACAGTTTGCTATTGTAGTTTTGTGCTCACTGTAGAGCGGCCGACTCCCTTCAAAATGACAGCTGTCACTAATCTAGGATAATACTTGCAACATATTATGTTACGGTAACATTTCTAGAGACGTCGATTTATACTGCAAGATTGATTAACCTTAAAAAAGTATTCTTATTTTCTAATCACATTCACATTTAGATTTTTTATCCAAGGCTTTACTACTTTTAATTTAATTGATTGATTTTTTTTAATATGATTTTACGTTTAAAGTAATAAACGAAACAATGTTTTCGAAATTTTACTCGGTTACAATCGATAATAATTGTAAGCTACAGATGACAGCAATGAACATCTCTAAATTGGCGGCGCCGGCAATAATGAACGCCATTTCTCTGCATACATTTTGACAGTCAAAAATTGTGAAACGTCAATGATGTCAATACGATGACATCTGTGCGTAAATTGATCTGAATTTGAAATTTCAGTTCGGCCGCTAACAGTTTGCCTACTGGGGACGCAGCCACTGTCCTATTTGTTGTAAGCTATATAACAATAATGTTTTTATAAGGAACCTACACTAGAATGAAATATGTATTGTAAGTAGGTCCCCATACGATTATACAAGAGAGTTTGCCTCTTTTCTTGGGACTTAACTTTTACTGTGTCATGAAAACTACATTATTTTTTTTATTACATTAAGAAAGTATGGAAATAAATATTTAATAAAAAGGCACCATTTATTTATTTATTTATTTTCGCGTCTCCATTTCTCGCGGTACGGTAGTCTGGCCGAGAGGGTAGGACACTCACAGAAAAATCGGATTTCTTTTCCGTTCTTCGAAAATATTGTGTTGGTATATTTAAAAGCACCAGGGCTATTACAGTATCCGACAAGTGAAACACATTGATTCTGACACTTGCAGTAATGGATTTTCTCAGCTCAATGTTTCGTGAGGAAATTTGTTGAAAGACACAAGGCTTTTCACGTGTACTTTGTAGGTAAATAAAAAAGATTGATATAACTGTCTGTTGGTGAAGTAATATTTTTTACCACATATATCTTTATATAACAGTCCTATGCCCTTTTTTTAAAGTAGTAATTGTATACCTTCATTCCAGCCAACAGAGTCTAAAGTAATAAATTCTCTTTTGTCTTTATTTTTAATTGCTTAATTGCACACTTTTAATTAGGTACCATGGCTGAAGTCGCGAGTGGACTCCACAATAATAGAAACATTAAAATAGGGAAACAGACTATATTGAACATAATATAATTTAATGTATCCTCTTATAATAATAAGACTTTATAAATAAATACGTTCACGCAAAGTTTTCGGCAGTAAAAATCTCTTTTCTATTCTATGTTCTGTATTGCTGCAATGAGAAAATTCCCACTGTAATGTTGTACTATCAGAAAAATTCAGAAGAGCGCCACCTATTAGAATTTTCCTGAAAAAAGTTCTGTCGGAAAATGTTTCCTCCGCGACTCACAACAAGCGTGCTTATTTTAAACCTTTATAAATTAATTCTTTACATTTGCATGAGATGGCTCTGCATGGACTTTTTTTATAAAGCTTATTTGTGCCCTACACTGGCAGCACAGAATACATACGTCCATATGTCCATAATATATACTTTTATAAGGTTTTTTGTCCCTTTTCCAAATTTGGTCCTCTTTTCTATTGGCATGTTTTTTTTACTTCTAGGATTGAAGAATATTTTATTTACAAGGCCTAACTTCACAAACTCTACACCTTAGTCAAAATATGTGATACATGTGGAATATACAAAGCATAAAGGTGTGCTTTTCATTAATTTTCTGTTACACAATAGTTCTTGTAGTAACGAACGGTCAAGCCACATAATTTGACTAAGATCTGGCATAATCCAAACCCAAGTTATAGGGGTTAAAAAAAAAGACGAAGCGCTTCGAGAAAAGGTAGGTAGTGCCAGAGAGAAAATTTTCTTTGTTCTGTGGTAGTGCCCTTGTGCTTCGCTACCAGATTTTTAATGGTTCAAATGATTTTAACGGTCGGTAAACAAAGGGTTTACTTGCTTTAAATTAAAATTATATTTCGGGGCAATTTACTACAAACTACGAATATAAATAGATTATGAAAATTCCGAAATGAATGCTGTCTTTTACACGCTTTCCATGACAGCGGTGACGAGAGGGCAATTTGGGGCACAAAATATAAGAATAGGTAACAAAATATAGACTGTCGACTCCAGAATTAATTTATAACTTTGTGTTCTAAATTATTAAATTCTTACATTATTAATTTTATTGTATTTAGTGACATAACAATAAAGATAGCTCGTTTGAAGTGTAATAGCAACATTTTGCTTTCCAAGTTTCTGGCGTTTAGCTTAGTATGATGGATTTTGCTGAAAGCTCATTTAAGTTCCAAACGAAAATTAACTTTTGATGTAGGTACGTAGTCTTACAAAATTTTGTTTGATATTTATTTCAAAGCATATTTGTCAATTATTTTACCTTATCAGATGTTGAGAGGCCATCGAAAAACCAAAAGAAAAGGGAATTTTGCAAAGAATTTTTTTTTATAATTCTCCAAAATTAAGTGAATATTGCAAAGATATTTCTCCATAAGGAAGTTAATACCGCAAAGATATTTTTTTATATAATTCTCTAAAAGGAAGTAAATAGCGCCAAGATAAGAATAATTTCAAAGAAAATTCTTTACTTTCAAATATGTAAGAAATTAGTATATTACTTAGTATGAGGTGCTCGTGGCGCAACTGTCAAGCTACCCACGCCTCGGTTGGTCAATGGATGGGTTACCATTCTAACCACATTTAGTGACATCACTTGCCTTACGCAGTTTACGCACCCCTCCACCGCCCCGCTCTGGGCCCGCATGATGGAATTCAGGCAACACAATTACAAGAATTACAGGCCCATATTATAAATACCTTACAGACTAACATACATAATATAATAATATAAATAAAAACAAAAACTATTTTAGTAATGCCGCCTTAAGGCGGGTAGAGTCATCTGGGAGCCGTCCACGAAACCTCCGATAGACGACACCCTGCGGCCAGAAGTCCTCCTTCATAAAAGTCTCCAGGTGATGGGTCGGCACTCTCACCACAAAGGAACCGAAGTTGACTTTATGGCGAGAATCCAATCGCTCAACCCTAGAGTGAATTTGGACTTCTTTCGGATGTAGTCTACGAGATCCTCGACCTTCGTAGACCAATGCAGTCTGGACACGTACAGCTGCGTCGCGCGTATCTCAGGACGCAGCGGGTCATCCGGGGCATTAAAGTGGCAGTCTTCTTATATTACTTAATAATGTATAGCCTTCCGCCCGCGGTTTCAACCGCGTGTACCTAATTATTCCTTTTTTCAAATATTCCCCCTAGGGGATTTCCCAACATTTCCGGGATCAAAAGTACTCTATCCTATGTCACCCGGGGATAGTGTAGTAGCTTTCCAACAGCGAAAGAATTATTCAAATCGGTTCACTAGTTTTGGAGCCTATTCAATACAAACAAACAATCAAATCTTTCCTTTATATAATAATTATATAACATTAGTATAGATTATATTTTATTATGTTTATTTATATTTTATTTCCCCACGAGCGGCTCATTCGAGGGGAAGATTTACTACGCTAGTAGTTATTTTAATTTAAAAAAACTTTGTTGATATTGACGATCTGATGTAATACAGTGAGTATTCACTCAACATGATCGAAAAGTAATTAATCACGAAAGTGACGCCATTTACCAAGCTTTCAAAACGATTGGCCCCATTTAGTACGGACGCAGTAAATAATGACAGTAAGTAATCTATTGTTGTCCCGAATTTGATCTAACGCTAAAAATGTAAATGACAAAAAAAAACTTACGGAGAAACCAGGCGAATAGCTGACTAGCCGTGATCCGATTGGTCTGGTTCCTCAGTTGAGGGTTACGGAGGTTAGACGGCAGTCGCTCGATCCAATGTAATACCTGGACTTAAAAATCCTCGATAACGATGCAAGTATGCAACTTTTCCCTGACCATAACTACGTTAGTACTATTATATATTCTGTGCCATAACTGTCTAATTTTCAAAGTACAAGCTTTTCTTAGTTTGTGATTCTACTCGTCTGTGAAAAACAGTAAAAAGTCCTTAAGTCAAAACCAAACATTAAGTTTTCCTTAATTTTCAATAGGTGCAATATCAAAATCAAAATATTCCTTATTAATTTTAGCTTCATAAACGCACTTCTGAATCATCAAATATTGATGTTAAAAAGTTACTGTACAGAGGCCCTAGACAAGCGGCATTTATGAGTTCGTTATCGCTCAATTCGCGATAGCGAATGTCAAAACCCGTACTTTCAATCATCTTTCAATATTGACCTTGTGACTCTTCTACGGCACCTGTCAAATCCATACAATTTGAAGTTAGCAAATTTTGCTATCGCTGTCAAAACGTTACTTTGTCTATGGTTTGTTAAATCTTTGATGATCTCTGCGACAGGTGTCGCAGTGCCATTGCTAGAGGGGCGTAGTCTTACCATAAACGAATGTTAAAACTTCGATACATAATTAACACGTTCACTGCGTTATGAGGTCGAAACGCCCCATGCGTGACTTCTTGCTGGTGCGGCTGTCAAAATCACGTTCTTTCACTCTGTGCGGGGGACGACTATGAAAATATTCCTAGTAGTATGACAGAGACAAATAAACAAAATCAATTCTCTTACGAAATCTAATCCCATGGTGTAGTTGATAAGACATGAGGTCGAATAGGTCTCATACGCACTGAATAAAAAATAATCAATTACAGTGCGGAGTGAGGTCAAATCTGCCTCATAAAGGGGTTTGAAGATTTTGGCCTTCCTACGCGTCCGCCATTTTGATTTTTTTTTTCAAAATAGCGTTCACTTAAAATTCTATGAAAAATCGATACCTTACATTAATTCAAACATAATATGTTATTAGACAAAAACCCGTAAAGTGTCACATTTTAAAGATATAAGCAACCAAAGAAAACTTTCTATGTTTTGAGTTATTTTTTTCTCAAGTTATAGTTCACATAAAATTCATTCAAAAATAGATACCTGATATCAATACAAACATAAAATGTCATTAGACGAAAACTCGTGAAGTGTCACGTTTTAAAGATATAATGCAACTAAAGATTTATTTTGAGTTCTTTTTGTCTCAAGTTATAGTTCACATAAAATTCATTCAAAAATAGATACCTGATATCAATACAAACATAAAATGTCATTAGACGAAAACTCGTGAAGTGTCACGTTTTAAAGATATAATGCAACTAAAGATTTATTTTGAGTTCTTTTTGTCTCAAGTTATAGTTCACATAAAATTCATTTAAAAATGGGTACCTGGCATCAATACAAACATAAAATGTTATTAGACAAAAACTCGTAAAGTGTCACGCTTTAAAGATATGAGCAACTAAAGTTTTACTTCTTTATTTTGAGTTTTTTTTTCTCAAGTTATAGTAATAATGACATCTTATGACATTTTATGTTTGTATTGATGTCAGGTATCCATTTTTGAATGAATGTTATGTGAACTATGACGTCTTGACACAAAAAATCTTAAAATAAAGAAATAAGACTTTAGTTGATTATATCTTTAAAACGTGACACTTTACGGGTTTTCGTCTAATAACATTCTATGTTTATATTGATGTCAGGTATCCATTTTTAAATGAATTTTATATGAACAATAACTTGAGACAAAAAAAAACTCAAAATAAATCTTTAGTTGCATATATCTTTAAAACGTGACACTTCACGGGTTTTTGTGTAATGACATTTTATGTTTGTATTGATGTCAGGTATTCATTTTTTAAGGAATTTTATGTGAACTATAACTTCACACAAAAAAAATCTTAAAATAAAGAAGTAAACCTTTAGTTGCTTATAGCTTTAAAATGTGACACTTTACAGGTTTTTGTCTAATAACATATTATGTTTGTATTAATGTAAGGTTTCGATTTTTCATAGAATTTTAAGTGAACGCTATTTTGAAAAAAAATCAAAATGGCGTACCACAAGGTAAGCCAGCCTCCATACAAAAATCTTCAAACCCCTTTTAGGACTCATAGCCGCACAGGGTGAAGTGCTGCTAGTTTAGTGTTGTGATAAGTGTCGATATAGGAGCACAGGGAGTCACAGTTTTTTTTTTTTAATCCAACTTTTTTTTTGTAAAGATTACGTTCCAATCTATTTGCTAATTATTCACTTAAAATAAATTAATTGAACTTTTATTTAGTAAATAGATTTATATAGCATCACAGCTGTAAGCTCTTTGGCTTTCCAAAGCGATAGTAAACTTAAAAATAATAATAAAATGTCTTAAATGTTGCACTTTGTGTGTTCTTTTCCCTAGGACTGAGTTGTTTCAAATGCATATTGATTGCGGCGATTGCTATATTAGTAGTCAGGCTGCAAAAATAGCTGTCGGAGGCATATGTGTTGGAATGTGGAGTGAGACAGGGCGGATTGACGTCTCCGAAGCTCTTCAGCATGTATGTTGATGATCTCATTGTGGGGCTGAGCAGCATGCGTGTCGGGTGTCGGATAGATGGTACAAGTATCAATAATATTAGCTACGCGGACGACATGGTGCTGCTTAGCCCTACGGTGAGGGGTCTTGTGGAAATGTTGAGAGTCTGTGAAAGGTATGCAGCTGAACATGTATATTTATAATGTTAGTAAAACAGAGTACATGGTCTTTGAGGCCGCTGGTAAACGACCTGGTAGCTCTCCTGGTATCACCCTTAATGGATCAAGCATTAAGCGAGTCACGCAATTTACGCACCTAGGACATATAATTACAAGCGACCTCAAAGACGATGCCGATATAGAGAGGGAGCGTAGGGCTCTGGCGGTCAGAGGTAACATGTTGGCTCGCAGATTTTCCCGCTGTACAGATCAAGTAAAGGTTACACTTTTTAAAGCATACTGCCAAAGTCTATACACGGGAAACCTGTGGGTCAGCCACACCAAAAGATCGCTAGAAGCCCTGCGTATTCAATATAATAATATCTTCAGGATGCTGTTGGGACTGCCCTGATTTTGTAGTGCATCAGGAATGTTTGCTGAATACCAAACCGACGGATTCAATGCTATCATCCGCAAAAAAACAGCATCTCTGATTGGCAGGGTTCGGGGCAGTAACAATAGCATTCTGAAGACCTTAGCCGACAGATTCTCATCGCCGCTTTGGGGGTGTTTTATAAAAAGGGTAATTCCGAGTCCCTATCCAATTATCCACCCCTCTAGGTAGCGAGGGAAATAAAAGAACGGAGTGAAATTATAATGTTATTATTGAAGTAATAACCATAGCTTTTAAGTAATTGTTACTAACACATATGGATGTAATTTATCTGAATTAAAATTATTTATTATTATTATTATTAAAAAATACCAAAAAAATTGACACTTTGTGTTCAGTGTGACAAATACTACTGCTTGCCCTGTTTTAATGAAAAACATTTAAACTAATATGTTTTAAAATATAAGTATTATTATCGACACTGCAACTTTCTTTTATTCCCATCACTAGTCGAGACACAAATCGAACTTCATTTCAGTGCGATGTGAGGCAGAACAGATGCCATATTTATATTTTTCATTTATTCAACAACGAAATGTCATAACTGCCGGCGAAGCTATATTTAGATTGAACCACTGTATAAGTTTGTAATTGTAAAGTTTCAAGCAAATATTGTCTTTTTTGAACTAGAATTAAGGTATTTTTCAAAACATAACTTTGTGAGGCCGATACGGTCTCATACGCACTAAAAAAAAGTTCAAACTTGTCTCGAAAAGACCTCATTCGCACTGGTTGAAATTCCTTAAAAAATGGCTTCGCTGTGAACGTGTTAATCGATTCTTCTATCGATCCACACTGAACGATTGAGGACCTCTAATAAAACTAAAGGACATCCTCATCTCATGGTTCGATGGCACATTTGGCATAATCTATGACTATGCGCAAACATTTATGTGATAAAGATTTGTGTTTGTCCTGTGCTGTGTCTGGATGTTAATATGTAATTAATTAAGTACCAATTTGTGGTAACTTCGTTATTTTTGATACGCGTAACACATGTCATGTGCTCTTTTCACTAACTTTGGGATCAGCTCAATGTATGTGATATAGTTTGGTTGTTTTTCGGAGATTCTCAAATTATTATTTTCGAATTTCGGACTTCAATCATATTCAAATTGTTTTATCCAAACCGACTTACTTCTAATTAAATTAATTGCTTTTTATTATAAAATTGTACGTTTAAAGAGATAAAAAAAAAAACCGATGTTTTAAAATTCCATAATCGATTATTACGTGTAAGCGAATGATAATAGCAATGAACATCTCTAAGTGGGCGGGAACCTACAATCATGAACGTTATTTCTCTTCATACATTGGTCAGTCAAAAATTGTAAAATTTAACAGCTGTCAAATCGATGACAGCTGTCGCAGAGATCATTGAGGAGATCATCTAAGATTTGACAAACCATAGGCCTCCTTATCGGATTCGGAATGTTGCTAGCTATCGATAAAAACCAGCAAGAAACTCGAGTTACCTACTCTTTTCACTCATTTTTTTTAAACATCTCGCCATTGCTTTACTTATAATCTATAACCACTGTGCCCCAAATACTTATGATTTGTGTTGTATGAATGAAAATATCCACGCACTCGAGGTCAGCCGCCGAATTTTCAACAGAAGCTTGAATAAAAAACGTTTGTTTTCATGGAATCATACTAAATGCGCATTACAGTATTATATTTCGCTACGTTATTGTGTTTTGTCTCTCTCAGGCCAGGTAGAGGGTCGATTTGCGCAGGAAGGCTGATAGGAACTGGATGCGAGTAGCAGAGGACAGAGAAAAGTGGCATTTGGGATACAACTAATGTCCAGAGATATTTATAATGTCCAGAGATATTTATAATAATGTCCTCCTAGCCGAGTTTTCGGCTACGGCGGCCAATCTTTTACGATCAGCCTACTTCGCAGGATATTTATTATTATAATACACATAATAATAAATATCCTGCGAAGAATCCTGAATACACACAAGTGAGTGCGCAAGCACTGGTGCACTCCCTATTCCCTCACTCTTATAACACTGTGGGACAGCAGTCTGACACGACCGAAGGGAAATCAGGCGCAGGACCAACGGCTTAACGTGCCTTCCGAAGCACGGAATCATCAATCTTTTCAGACATTCAGGTGATTCAAACGTGCAATGTCCTAACCAAACTCGAAACATACACACAAAGTGATGCTCCCCGCGGGAATCGAACCCACGACCTCCGGGTTTTAGAACCCAAGACTCTAACCACTGTACCACGGAGGCAGTTACGACTTACGACTAGGATAGGCTGATGATGACGTCATTGTCTAAAAAGCAGATAGCAACAGAGCTATCCCATTGAAGAAACACTTAATTATGAAGCTAGCATCAATTCAACTAAGTGCTTTCTTATGTTATATTAGTTTATTCGTCGATAGACAGACACGCGCCTACCTAATGGTAAGCGGCCACTGCGGCTTTAGTCAAAAAGGTTGCATAGCTCACTGGTAGGCCTCTGATATTTGAGCCTGTTTTCAAGTGGGCTCTCACATTATATTGCCGGAACACATCCAAAACTGTTGTGATTTTACCTATTAAAAGAGTTTTACTGCCATTGTTTTAACCTTTTGTACACCAAATTCGTCTATACTTGACAAGCACCTGTGCGGGCCCTGTGCACCAACGACGTCTATACTTGACAAAAAACCCTGTCTCTAAAAATATGAAAGAAATATGTTTAAAACGATTACTTGTATTTTTCCTAAGATTCGACAATAAATTATAACTCAGCTCTGGCGTATGACACGACAATGCGTTCGTAGCTTGGCGTTCAAAAGGTTGAGGAAATGTGAGATTAAAACGTTCGTCTTAAGGTAGTAGTAACTAAACTCTCCTGATCATCCCTTCACATCCTAAGAGGGACGAGCCAATGCTATCCACTCTAATCCATTGGTCAAATACTCTAATCCATTAATGGATAAGATTCCGCGTACAAGTAACCTCTAATCCATGAATGGATTGGTTCCGCTTACAAGTCCACTCTAATCCATCTTGTGCAGATTGAAAGACCACCAAAAGTAAATAAATATTGGAGAAAATTACTTACATTTTGACCGTTTCCGTGGAACGTGGCTAAGCCGGTCGTAACAAAACCCGGAGGTCGTTGGTTCGATTCCCGCCATAGGTCTGGTTGGTGGTAGGACTTTTTCAGAGTCCGACTGGCTAGCTACAGCCCCCACAGTTAAAATCTGCCACCAAAACAGCTTTGTCTGTGTTCCGGCAATATTAATGTGGGAGCCAGTACACTTGAAATTAAAGGCTCGAAGATCAGATGAGCCTACAGTCTGGCAGCACATTGGGCGGCGCTTCCTGATGAAGTGTCTTTCAATGGAATAGGCCACAGGGACCGCTTACCATCAGGTGGTCTGCGTGTATGTCTGCCAACTCATGCGGTATAAAAAAAAACATTGATTTGTCCCAAAAGTACCTAAATGGATGAAGCATTTGTGTTATGGGATTTTTTTTTAAATATATAGTACTAAACTAAATAGGTCCTTAAATTATTATCCAGACACAGGACAAACACAAATAATCATTCCAAAAATGTTTGTTCTGGGTGGGATTCGAAACCACGACCCTGACTCATGGAAAAATGTCTCTACCAAAGGCGCCATCGGGCCAAGAAAATACAATCAACATCCCTATTACATTTATCATCATCAGCCTGTATATACGTTCCCACTGCTGGGACACAGGCCTTATCTCAATTGTGAGATAATGTTGGCCTTACTCCACCACGCGGGCCCAGTGTGGGTTAATGGAGGGGTGCGTAAAAAGTGACCAACCTTAATGTCAGACGTTATCAAGCCGCCAAATGGCCTCTGACTAGGCTTGACGACTAATATACATTATTGTAAATATCAGCCGGGACCACCAGCTTAACGTGCCTTCCAAAGCACAGTGACGCTCGAAATAAATGTCACTAAATGTGCTCAGAATGGTCACCCATCCATTAACCGACCGCAGCAGGGGTAGCTTGACTTTCGTTATCGCTAACGAACCACGGTCACAGCTGCGCCACAAGCGCCTATTACATTAAGATACTAAACTTTATACTATGTTTTTACACGTGTATAAGTGACTCACAATCGTAAACACAGTAGAGCTTTTACAACATACATCATGTAATTAATTGCCGGTGTAAAAAACCACTTACTTTGTTGAATTATGTTCTAATTACGCGTAAAATTCGTACACAATCTATTCTATTCGTACACAATGTATTCTATTCTAATATTGTATTTTTTCCAAATTTTTATCTCGATTCAGTTCAAAGTTTTTTATGTTCCGTTCTGTAAGTGAAATGAAGCGAAATCATTTTTGATTTCTTTTTCTTGCGCGTGTCGCGCTTATGTTCTTGCCAGTGTAACTGTAAATGGTGATCGCTTATAACAAGCGAATTAAAACAACAATTTAGTACCTGGTGGTAGCTAGTTCCTGTACCGGGCCGCCTAGGTGGGTACCGCCCAGTGCCAGATCTTCCCGTGAAATAGAAGTGTGTAAAGCACTTTTGTGTTTCAGGGAAAGAGCACTGAAGCTAGTGATATTACTGGGTATATGAGACCTAATAACTGTCGTCTCGGTGTAGCGGGCGCAGGGCAGTGCCAGACAGTAACTGCTTAGTTAATGTTTGGCACTGAACTGTCTAAGGACGAACGTCGAACGTGGCAATTACCATGGTGTACGATCTGCTCTCTCACCACCTCTTGTTCACCTCTTGTTACACATTGCAATAAAAAAAAAATATCCTTTGATTTTTTATAACACAACCACGTTTTTCTTTACGTTTTTCGATTGTAAATAAAAATTATGTCCGTCTAAATAAGTAGGTTGGCGGAAAATCGTTACAATCTAAATTTCTATTGGTTTAGACTAACAAAAAAAATATTTTAAAAATAGCTGACCCGGTGAACTTCGTATCACTTATTTTAGTATTTTCCTCGCAATTTTTCCATATTTTCTCATCGTTTAAACCTTTTCTGGACTTCCACGAATATTTCAAGACTAAAATTAGTCAAATCGGTACAGCCGTTCTCGAGTTTTAGCGAGACTAAGTAACAGCAATTGATTTTTATTTATACATATAATACAATGTAAATTTATTTTTCGCTAGGGAGGGTATTCCTTGAGAATTAGGTAAATAAAAAGATGTGATTTCGCAGAAGCTATTTTTTCTTTTTTCATCTCTTTGTTTTAATTTAAGTCACATGAAATTCGTCGCTGTCAAAGCATTCTTTATTTCAAGTAAAGAAATGCTGAATGATCCGATTCCGCCATTTATATTTTCATCCCTCGTGTATTTTTAATGAGCAAGAACAATTAATAAATTTTTCAATAGAGTTTAATATTATAAAGAGGAAAGATTTGATTGTTTGTTTGTATTGAATAGGCGCCAAAACTACTGAACCGATTTGAATAATTCTTTCACGATTGGAAAGCTACACTATCCCCGGGTGACATCCTTTTGATCCCAAAAATGTGGGAGGAAGGGGGTGATATTTCAAACGCGCGGGTGAAACCGCGGGAGGAAGGCGGTTTTATAACTAGAATGAGAAAAGTAATTGAAAATTGAAAAAAAAAAATGAAAAAGGGGTGGTAGTGGGACGGACGTCCCACACACGGCCGCGGGTCTCTACAACGCATTTTTCTTCTTTTTTTTTGTCAGAGGCGGCTAACGAGCCAGCGGGTCGCCTGATGGTAAGCAATCACCGCCGCCCATGGATATCTGCAATACCGGAGGGATCGCTGATGCGTTGCCGGCCAATGGGGATAGGTACGGGGGTGTGTGACTAAGGGCTTCAGTGTACCTAACGTTTATAGTCGTTAACTTTAAACAAAGGGCAATCAACTCGGTGCCTTTGCTATAGAGATGCCATATCAATACAATCAAAACAAAATAATATTATCTTTACAACAATTTATCTAAATAGCACCTTTTGAGTTATTGTAACAATTTAATAAAATGTGAAGGCATTATATCAGTAAATTACTACGGAATTTTTCGCTTCTCATTTTCATTCGGAATTTCCAAGCCAAGGCAGCCTTCAGTTGGCAGTCGGCATTCGGGCGCCAAACATCGCCCGGGAAATAATTCCGTTCGGGTGCGAATGGGCGGGAAATTCAAATAACATTTTCTGAAATCTGTGGAAGTGTTTTATTTTTAAAGAAGTAACTGTTTAGTGGCCAGTGGTATGACGGTGTTAAATTAAACATTTTGGTGAGTTTATAATGTTTTATTTTTGTTGTCAAAGAAATGTTAACATTAAGTTGTGAGGGATAGTAATTACTGTGAGTCAACAAATAGAACTCTTTTTGTGGCTTTCTTATTAACTTATAGACGTGATTAATAAGATTAGTTTTTATTGTTTGTTTATGTTTTTATTAATATATAGATGACAGCAGCACCACCATGTATTCTCCAAACATCCAGGAACCCACTTTCACCGTAAGCCCCCTCTAAGAAGGAGTTTAGTGATAAACACACGTATATTTTTTAATATACAATAATTAATGTGTGATTATTAATTTTGATTTTCAAATTTTTCTTTTGATTAGCTAGTGATAGTCGTAATCGATCACCCATATTAATACACGCACATAGAAGAACCCAAAAGTACCGGGATTCGAACCAGCGACCTTAAAGAAGCCACGCTCGAAACCAGTTAGCTACCATAGGTTAAAGCTCTAGCGTTCGAGTACGTACCCCACTAATTTCAACTTTTCCAATTCTCAACTTACAACTGCGCCGCCGATTACCAATCTAACTTAGATATTACTTACTCGAACCATCATTCTCATACGTCATACATAATCTTGTCTATTTTTAACTTTTATCTATATTAAGCATTCCATTTCCACGCATTATTCACGTCAACTGAAAATGAGAAGTCCTAACTCAAGATTTTCCTGAGCTAAGGAGCCTTATTATATAATAGGAATAAAAAAGACATCACTGTTTATATATGTATATAAATAAAAAACTCTGTATATAAATAAAAAATATCTGTATCCTCTCTCAGACAGAAATAGCGAGTGTGGGAGCCGGATGGACCCAGAAAGGTGAAACAAGATTCACTCATTGGTTCTATTTCCAGAGCAAAATTTTGTGTCGAATTTTTCCAACACAACTCGGGTTTGTCAATCCAAATTGGGCAAGCGTGGTGATTAAGCCAATACGCATAATTGTGAAGATGAGTTGATTCCAATAACAGAGGCCTTTGCCCTGTGGGACATTAATAAGGCTGATACTTTACTTTTTTTGTATTCGATAATTCCGCAACTGTCCGATCTGAGAATTGACCCTAGAATCCCGAAGCTTATGCCCATGGAAATTACTTTAAGTTTCCCTCCGCCTCAGTTGACAAATATTATATTTACTAGCTTTCCGCCCGCGGTTTCACCAGCGCGTGATTTCTTTTTTTCAAATATCACGCGGGAATGAGACGTTTCCCGTAGGAATTTTATAGCCAATGTCCTAATCCGGGTTATAAACTATACGTGTGTCAAATTCCATCTAAATCCGTTGAGCCATTTAGGCGTGATTGAGTAACAAACATCCAAACATCCAGACTTTCGCATTTATAATATTAGTAGGATAAAACTTAAGTGACCACACAAGTTTGGAACAAAAGGCGGACTTAACGCTAAATTCTCTGCCAGTAACACTAGAAAATACGAAAGGAGACATTTTATTTTAGGCCCAGTAACCGTTGCGGTTTCGGCTAATGATGACATTACTCCCTAAATTAATAACTATTTTTTTTAGACAATTAGACAAAAGTTTACGTTTAAATGCAACAGGAATCATAAAATCTATTTTTAAAATGCGATGGTTTGACTACCGGTCCACGACATTTCATCTTTTTAAAGTCAAGGCATAAATAACTATTGAAACAAGATCATAGGTTCAACAATGCGTGTAAAGTTACGTCGGGCTGATTATAAAAAAAAATATTTCAATGAGGAGATTATGTTTTAGATCATGTTTTGTCTACTTTTTTCTATTTTAGGGAATTGAGATTTCAGTAAAAAATAATTTTATTGTGTCTTTAAGATTTTTGCTAAAATGGTTATACCTACAGTATTTTAAAGCCGTGAAATTGAACGCGATTCCGTCTTGACGTTTGTCAGTTATCACTGACATTGACAGGAGTGGTTAGAGTGTCATGAGATAATATTAATTCCATGGTGTCATGTCATATAACATACCTTCCGTTTGTTTTGAACTGAGGGTTTGTGTTTTTCCTTATTTTCAACGAAAAATAGAAGAAAATGGCATCAAGTACAGCCCCTATTCCACCGAACCGTTGTGTTAACTGTGCAGTGAGATTTCAACGGAACGTGCAAAGACATCAATTACTTTCAGAAACGACTGAAAGTGTGCAATAACGTGTGAGTGGATTTTTGATTTTTTTTTTAAATATTTCCGTTTAATAAAGAAAAACCAATATTGCTAATGATTTTTAGACATTCTAAGGAACAATTTGATATATTATGTTTCATTTCTATCCGCCACAATTTTTAGTGGGCCTATCCTCCATACAAAAAGAAAATATCTCCTTTCACGTCAGGCTTTTAACAGGAATTCACGAACCTGGGGGCCTAGACAAAGTAACATTTTGACAGCGATAGCGAAATTCGCTAACTTTAAATTGTATGGATTTGACAGATGCCATAGAAAAGTCACGTGTTAAAAGTGTGGGATTTGACATTCGCTATCGCAAATTGAGCTATAACGAACGTCATAAATGCCGCTTGTCTAGGGGGGCAGCCTTTTAAACGCAAACTTATTTAGAGCTTTTCTAATATTCAATGTTACAGACAGATTTACTTCCTCCTTTGTATTTAGTTATTGGTTTGAAGTTCGACAAACCTTAAACATAAGCTTGGTTAAGTAAATTTTGGGACGGTAATAAAAAAGAATAGATTGTAACTAAGTTCTTTAGAAACTTTCTAGACATTCTTTGTCAATAAATGTTCACCTAGCGTAACTATTTAATAATCTGTGACCTAGCTTGAAACCTTTTAAATATCTTTATGCCTTCCGACCGCGCGGTTTCAACCGCGCGTAGGTAATTTTGTTTCCAAATCCCCCCCACATTTCCGGGATCAAAAGTACCCTATCTATCACCCGGGGTAGTGTAGCTTTCCAACAGTGAAAGAATTTTATTATATAATGAATCGGTTCAGTAGTTTCGGAGCCTATTCAATACTAACAATCAAATCTTTCCTCTTTATAATATTAGTATAGAAGTATAGATATAAATTCGTTTCATCATCATCATCATCATTTCAGCCAAACGACGTCCACTGCTGGACATATGCCTCCCCCAAGGATCTCCAAACCGATCGGTCCTGCGCCACCCGCATCGAGTGGATTCCGGCGATCTTTATGAGATCATCGGACCTTGTGGGAGGCCTACCTAAATTCGTTTACGCATCACCAAATTTTTTTTAACAAAATTGATCTACGCAATGTCCGTTTGGACAGTAGTTCTTTGACAAGGTAAAATTTGGATTAGGTAAAATAGGTTCCACCACCCCACTTAGGCTATTCTATTGTAAGTTCCTCATTGGTCAATAAGTTGCCCTGTTTGTAACCATTGGTCGTTTCATTGGATGTCCAGTCACTACACCTAAGCTCTTCACGATTTCAATTCGAAGGATTCTTCAATAAATATTTGTCACGATGCCAACATTCCTTGATGGATTGAATGAAATTTGACCCTTTCATACACAATAGTAGTATATTAACATATAGAGTACTTTTTATCGGAAAAACGCAATCCTTCGTTTTGGTAAATATAATCTATTGGGCAAACTTTATCCCTCTTATTACAAAAAACATCGCTAAAACAGGTTTAAAACTGTACTAGCTAGTACAGGTTTAGGTCCGGACTATTTTTTAAAACTTTCCTTATTACAAAACAAATACCAACATAAGAATAATTTACTGGTACTAACTCGTTCAGTGCGTTTCATTTTACAAGACTTTGTTTTATGACATGTTTTAAAATCTTTAAATATGATAGTAAAAATAATAATTCTTTATTTATAAATAATGTTTTAGTAATGTAAGAAAAAGTAACATATATTTTTAATTTTCTGTTCACAAACTTAAGTGATTCTTTTCAAAAATTGTCTTTCTATACGTAGAACGGAGCGAAAATTAAAAGTGTTATCGTTTTGACGTTTGAAAGTTAGTCCATAGTAAAACTAGGGGCATCGGCGGACTTTCTTGGGTTTAACTTTAGTACTCGAAATGAAGTAAAACTTCGTTTTGTAATAGCGTTTGACTTTAGTCAGGAGTTTAGTCAGGACTAAGCTCGGTTTAATTTTTAAACCACGTTCTGTAATAAGAGGGTATATTATTATAAAGGCTTAAAATTGTGAAGATGAGTTGGTGCTTGTGTTTATATGAGACTGGCCTTCCGCCTGCAGTTTCGAATGATGATACACAATATAATTTAGAGCATAAATGAAAAAAAAACTTTTTCAAAAAATATATTTAGTGACAGTAACTTACATTTATTAAATTAAAAATACAGTATAGTAAAGGCAATAAATTATATAATTCTTTCAGTCATAATATAATAAATCGTAGAAATAAACCGCTTCACCCGCGGGTAATTTCTTTAGTCAATTATCCCCCCTTTCCCCCCACATTTCCCGGATCAAAAGTACCCTATGTCACCCGGGGATAGTGTAGCTTTTCAAGAGTAAAAGAATTTTCTAAATCGGTTCAGTAGTTTCGAAGCCATTACAAACAAACATACAAATCTTTTCTCTTTATAATATTAGTTTAAGAGGAATTATAATAAGAATCATCTTTATCATGAGTAAAAAAATATGTACTAAAATTATCTATTCATTTCGTTATCTTGAAAAACTAATATAACCCTAATATTTAGCTTATTTATTCACGTTATCTGCCGCCGTACCTCCATTGTGCAGATTAGATAATAATTTATTTACATTAGCATGAGAAATAGAAACGTCATGATATTTATAACAAAAAAGGATAGTGAACCTTATGAACGAAAATCTTTTATTTTTACAATCATGAATCGACAAATCTTCAAAATATTTTTTTAGATTTGGGACTTAAATCGTGCGTACACTACTTACGTAACATCCCCAGTTTCCCTTTACAACTGAAAGGAACAAACTGGAGCTTCCCTTGTGGCGATTTCTACCTTTAGGCACAGAATATACTGCGTGATATTTTAGTCGTTGTTTTCCCGCAGCAAAATGATTCTATGTAAGTAGTACAATAGATAAATGAAGTTTTTTTAGACAAATCAAAAGTTTTACGATTGTGATAGACGAAGCTCGAACCAATAGTACTAGCTTCGTCGCGGACGGTCACTTGCCGGGATCATTGCCCTTCGCGCTTATCAAAAAGATGTTAATTCACTACTTACTTACATATTTTAATTTCGATTTTCCGGTCAAACTAAATTTTTTTTTTAAAAAAGGTAAAAAAAAAATTCAAAATAAAAACTTGCAAAAGTCGATAGTACTAGGTACTAAGGGTGAAGCATTCTGCTGCGGGAAAACAACGACTTAAAAAAACACGCGGTATAACTTTAGGCTAAGAATTCACGGCGCGATAGCGCCTGCAGCGGTTGCGATCTCGCAGCCTCTGTAGAATAATGTTGTGTGGTGTGAATGTTGTAAAATGCGAGTTGCCACAGACTGATGATGATGATGAGTAGCTACTAATCTTACCGAAACGTTTCTGACGAATAAATGGACAAAAAAATTAATTGCAAAATATATTAATTCAGTAGATACTTGATCCGTTATATCCGCCCCTTTAAAAAATCTCGCTGGGGTGGATGGCACTTAATCAGTGCTATCTACCCCGTTGACGTAACGGGGCTGTTCTACCGGGGCCGCGGGCAAAAGCCTTGTTGATAAACAAAATTAATTATTTCTGCTCGCCGTTTACCTCAATTAGATACTAAATGTGCCTATAACATAAGACGGCTTTCATATACCTAATGATATTACCTTTAAACCTCTCACTTGTAGCCTTTGACTTCGGATGCTAATTGAAAACGGAAAGTAATTTCATTAAAATTGTGTTTATGGTACACATTCACAAACCCTTTTACGCACTTTAATATCCTATTTCTTTCTATGTGATCACCAATGCCCATTTGGCAAGCGTGGTGATTAAGCCGGTACTCATCGTTATAACGACGACTTGATTTCAAGGATTGCCTGCACTATCACATTATTAGACTGATGCTTGGTTGCTTGGTTGAAACGTTTTATTCGGTTGATGGTGATGATGATGATGATGATAAAATATTATATTTAAGATTATGTAACAACATTTTTCCCGCTCGTCCGGGGAAGTACCACCCTTTCACATAACACCAGCGTGATATAATAGTGACACTATTGTGTTTCGTCACTCTGGTTTGTGAGAGTGCCGGAGGCCCACAACCCCCTGTAAAAGGCCGCCAACGCATCAGCGATCCCTCTGGTGTTGCAGATGTCCATGGGCGGCGGTGATTGCTTACCATCAGGCGACACGCTAGCTTTTTTGCCGCCTCTAACATAAAAATAAACGATTTACCTCGTACCTATCTCCATTTACACACAATATGTGTGTTAAACTCTAAGACAAAAAGCTATATAACCACGTATAACCCTTTCGTTTACGCGTAAATGATGCCCCACGTAATAAAAACTTTTATAACACAGTTTTTGTAAGAGATTCCTTCAGTTATTTTCGTGTTTATTTAATACTGTTATTAAAATTTATCAGCCGCGGCTTCAAAGTAAAAAGTATTCATGACAATTTGACAAGTAAACTTTAATTAGATATTATGATTTTGGAAATTAAGGCGATTAATGTCGTCAAAATGGACCTCATTGAATAAAAATTATATTAATACAAAGTTTAAGGAAACCTACGTTGCGTTTGTAAAAAAGAGTATAAGGTAAATTATGTTATCACAATAACACTTAAAATGTTACTTTTGTGCTAGTTTATTAAAGTTTAAATAACAAAACGGTCTTTATTGACATTTATGGCTACTCCATCGAGTACGAAACATTTTGAGCCCTATTTTTAAAAAATCTTAAAACGTAAAATAACGTCATACTTTGACGGCTCTAATCGCCTGTTTTTCTGTTCTCAGATAATTGCCTTTTAATTTATTTTACCTATTATAGTTTCTTGAGCAAAGCTTTGAGATCAGATCCTGTAATTAAGGAACAACAATACGCTTATAGCTTCATAATAATATTGATAATAATAGCTGAGCTCCGTAATTGAATTCCGAATCAATTACTGTATTCTTTTGACGTAAATCATTAACAGTATTAGATGAAAACGGTGCGTCATTTAATTAAAGAGATATCAGATAAACAGTTTATCATATAGGGTTAGTTTTTTTATGTTCTAGATCAGTTGGCAGATTGGCACACAGCCAACCTAATGGTAGGCGACAACTGCGGCCTATTCCATTGAGGGATACTTCACCAGGAAGCGTCGCTGAATGTCTGCCACACTGACAAACTGTCTCCTTGGTACAGTGATTAGAGCGTTTGGGCTCTCAAACCCGGAGGTTGTGGGTTCGAATCCCGCGGGAAGCATCACTTTGTGTGATTGTTTCCAGTTTGGTTAGGACATTGCAGAATTGAATATCCTGAAGGTCTGAAAAGAATGATGATTCCTTGCTTCGGAAGGCACGTTAAGCCGTTGGTCCCGACTACCATGTTCCAAGTAGGTCTGGTTTCCCTTGTAAGGGTTACGGAGTTCAGATGGCAATCGCTCCATTGTAATAACCAAGTTTGCCAAATCTAGGACCATAGTCGAAGCGGACCCTGTGCGCTCCATACTGTTTTTTTTGTACTGGTAGAGCCATGCTGTTTTACAGTACGAATGGGCCGGCTTGTCCGGCGAAGTACCACCCTCTCACATAACACCAGCGTGAAATAATAGTAACTACCTACTATTGTGTTTCGTCTGGTTTGTGAGAGTGCCGGAGAATATTTCAAGACTAAAATTAGTGAAATCGGTTCAGCCGGTTTCGAGTTTTAGCGAGACTAACGAACGGCAATTCATTGTAATTTATATAGATTATTTGTGAATCTTAAGCCCGAGTTAATATCTTTAAGTCGAAAAAAAATTTTTGATGCTAAATCTGCAGACGGACAAGCGGCCTGCCTGATGGTAAGAGGCCACTGCAATAAAATAAAAATAAAAACAGGGTGTGCAAATATAAATAAAAAAATACTTAGTGTAACAAAGTGTAGCTCACCCGCGACCAAAACAAGCTGCCTCATTAGTCATAGAGAAAAACTGTGGCCATTCATAAAGTCAAACAAACAATAGCGATTGGAAAGCATAAATACCACCGACTGATTTACGCTGTAGTTGTTTTTGTCATATTTATAAATAGGCCAGTTCGAATTTAGACGTTTATCGACCAGAAATATGATTTACGCATTGTTGGAGTAATGTCGAGAGACATAATTGTGCGACAAACTTATCTGTTCGGGTAGCGGTGTCGCTATTGTCGTTTAGTATTGCCATTAAATATCATTTTTGCACTTTTGATGGTAAAAATAATTTTATTCTCTAAGTGTGCAAAAAGTGATCAAAATGTAAAGATGTTCAATAATTTTTTTGTTGACAAAAACGTAAAATAATATTTAAAACACACTTTCTATTGTTGAAGTCCATTTCTCAATATTAACAATTTATTTAGGATTAACCAAATAACTGGCAACACTATCAGTAGCAGTTGAACGGCGCTGAGCGAATAGTGTCTTAGATTGGGATATATAAATTTTTATTGCAAAATAAACGTTTTTAATTCATTACAACAGCATCACGCGTGTCACACCTTTTTTTAAAATTGCACGACAAAAAGTAAAAAAGAACGAAGTAATGTTTATTACGAGTACACACAAAATTTTCTTGTAAACACGTAAACGTTTGCTTAAACATTAATCTCGCGTTTTACATTTAGTAATCGACGCGAAAATAAAATGTAAGAGAATTAATTGCATTCCTATTGCGTTCACTGACAGACTAATAGCAAATGGGATTTGAATATTGAAGGCAGTCTGTTGTTTTTTCCAACGTCCGAATTCCTAACATTAGCGCCGACGTAAACGCAAAATATCGCGTTTGTGTTACACCAAAACGCAATTTTTTACGTTACAGGCCCCAGCAAACTTCTTGAATATCGGGTGGGGATTGCGCAGAACACGAATTTTGACACGCCTGAGCGCTATTTGGTCAGAAGCATACCTCTGACCAATAGCGCGCGAGCGTTCGGGAGATTCGCGCGCGCTATTGGTGCACCTAAGCGAACTTTACCCCTCTCCATCGACCAATGGTCAACAAGTTTGCCGATAGCAATACTAGCTTTCTACCCTCGAGGATTATATAACGTTATTCCGCAAAAATGTTATACATAATATTTTACCGGGATCAACAGTAAACTATGTAACAAATCAATTCCAAACATAAAGACAAACAAAATCATGTATACTTCTGAGACGTATGATGAGGCATGTATCATGACGTCAACGAAAAGGGAAGATCTTCCTCCGAGCTAGATGTCTGTGCTCGGGGACCGCGGCCCAATGTACCGTCTTGGTGTGTTGTATATATAAAATGGTAGCCGAGAGAATAACTCTGCTAGCGCGACACAGGATCAAATATCTGATTGGCTGTCTCAGTGACGTGCGAGTGACTAGTCTCGAAGCCAATGTTTACATGGGCACTTTTCGCTAACTTGCAATCTTGCGTTGTGTTGTCGCCAGTCTTTCGTATGTAGCGCATTCCGATAACCGCTACATCACACCCCCTCCTCTTTTCTTTGGAATGCTATTCCAGTGATGCTCCGTCCTTTGTGACGAGCGCTGCTGCACGTGGCACGCCGGTGTACTACCATGATGACCGGTCGTTGTGTGCCGTGGAGCTTCTGCGTGTGCCCTGGGACCAAGTCGCTATTCATAGTTCGCTGCCCGTGGACCCAATGAGGCGTTGCCACTGCTTTGCGAGGAGTGATGATTACCATACTTGCGTCAGAAGATTGCTGCTGTCCGATGTCGGGGGTCACCAATGTGACGTATGATGAGGCATGTATCATGACGTCAACGAAAAGGGAAGATCTTCCTCCGAGCTAGGTGTCTGTGCTCGGGGACCGCGGCCCAATGTACCGTCTTGGGGTGTTGTATATATGCTAGCCGAGAGAATAACTCTGCTAGCGCGACACAGGATCGAATATCTGATTGGCTGTCTCAGTGACGTGCGTGCGAGTGACGAGTCTCGAAGCCAAAGTTTACATGGGCACTTTTCGCTAACTTGCAATCTTGCGTTGTGTTGTCGCCAGTCTGTCGTATGTAGCGCATTCCGATAGCCGCTACACTTCTGGTATCAATTGGGACCTCAAAGTTATCCCGGAAGTTAAAGTAGCCTATGTGGTGTTTATTTTTTGCCCATAATGAGGTCAAAGGAACCGAACTTCATGAAAATTCTCTACCGTGTCTTTTCCCAAGGTCTAGCCTATATCTGTACAAAATTTCATCAAAATTGGTTCAGCAGTTTAAGCGTAAAAGCGTAAAAGACAGACCGACAGACATAAGACAAGTCAGAGCTACTGTCCCAGCAGCATTTATCATCTAGTCATGTAAATGATTTGCTATGCCACGCTTTGTTCAGAGCATATACACAGCAGTACATAAATCATTTTGCATTACGAGCATGTTAGCCTGACTAATATAACAGAAATAAAGCAATGGAAACCTTGAACCAATGGCTGTGAATTTTGAGCAGGACTTTATAAATAGAAGGGCTAAATCTGCCCTCTATTTCGCGTAGAGTGGGGGTGGTAGCTAGCCTGACGAACTCTGTTAAAGTTTTTCTACACACTATTATTTATACCCAAAGCGGGAATCGAACCTACAATCCCCTCTGCGTTGTATACCCGAGCGGTTTAAGGCATGTGCCTCGAATCACGTGAAAGCGGAGCGGGAGCGGTAGCGGGAGGGCGCGCAGGCGCACTGCGGGTCGTAACGAGCTGTCGCGAGCGGTGCAATGCTATCAAGCGGTGACCGCAGTGCGCCTGCGTACTGGCCCGCTCCCGCTGAGTTTGAGAACAGGTAAGGGATTCCATACAAAACATCTCGCCGCTTCCGCTCCCGCCTAGCTTCCGTGATATAGCACTGTTTCACGACGGAGGTAAAAATTTTTTCTTACTACATTTTTAATTCAGATCCAATTTCATTTTTCTTCCAACTAATATCATTGCTTCCGACACGCTACATTGCGTTGGTCAGATTTTCTTTTAACTTTAGTATTTTCATTAGTTTCGTCTGCCTAAAAATAAAAATGAATCGCCTCTACAATGGACGCTTTTTCATCAAGCTGTCAGTTATCTGTCAATCGATGATATTTTATTAAAAAAACTGGAAAAGTGTGAGTCGTACACGCTCACCAATTGTTCCTTACTTTTTTGTTATGGCGGCAGATTTCACCTGTGGGGGTGGGTGGTAGCTAGCCAGTCGGACTCTGTAAAAGTCCTACCAACAACCAGACCCAAGGCGGGAATCGAACCCACAACCTCCGGGTTTTTATACCCGAGCGGCTTAGCCACTGTTCCACAGAGGCGGTCAAATGGTTATAGTAATATATTATATAATAGTAATGGACATATAATGTGGCGCCAGCAAGAAGACAGATGGAGCAAACGCGTTTTATGTTGGAGACCTCGCTCCAAAAGACCAGTCGGCAGATCACCAGCGCGCTGGTCCGATGATTTAGTGGAGGCCGGAGGCCCCTTTTGGCGAAGGGAAACCTACAACCGGGCTACCTGGAGAAAGTCTGGAGAGGTGCATGGTCTACGGTGGGCGAAAATGCGCTGAAGAAGAAGAGAAGAAAAATATTATATAAACAGTTATTTAAGTAAGCACGTGCAACTGCCCAGAGCCATCACATGACATAACAATATTCTTGTTATCTACCCATCGAACGTTATCACTCAATCTCGCCACTCCCGAAATGGATTTACGTAATGGTCGCACTTCAGGCTGACATGCTTCTTTATTAACGTAGAGCTCTGTGGGCGATTTTCAACGTTCATGCATGTGGCGGAAGATGGGATTACGATATGTCAATTTTGTATGAAAGATGAAGTCAAACGAACGAATATAACGTAATTTTTGACCTGCTGCTGGTAAAGGTCTTCAGTTTTCGCCTATTTATTACAAGAGGGTAAATAAAACGAGGCGTAAATAAGCACCTTGCTAGCCAGTACGGCGGTGCAACGAACAGAACGCCTCGGTGTTGCGTCCGTTGAAATGACATTGCAAGCAATGGTAAGTAAAAGAGAAGCCCAAAAGTGTGCAGATAGTGTGGGCTATACTCCACCACGCTGGCCCAGTGCGGGTTGGTGGAGGGGTGCGTAGGGCAAGTGACCAACTTTAATGTCAGATGTTATCAAGCCGCCAAATGGCCTCTGACTAGGCTTGACGACGATTATAGTCAATATCAACTGGGACAAACAGCTTAATGCCTTCCGAAGCACGGAAACGCTCGAAATAAATGTCACTAAATGTGGTCAGGTCACCAATCCATTATCCAACCGCGGCATGGGTAGCTTGACTTTCGTTATCGCTAACGAACTACTGTCACAGCCACGAGCGCCACGCGGGCATAATTCTGATACTGTTAGTAAATATAGAAACTCGTCAACCTATTCTTATAAATAGGAATATGCGATGGAGGACTATAGATAGAAGATAGATAAATAATTGCTTGGGTTATTCCATAATCAACCTATGACGTCTCAACTCTCAACTTACTCATTATTTTTTCCTTTCTCCGTTAAGCCCATAGTAAATCTTATTTCTTTGCAATGTGGTTTTATTTTGAATGAGCGCATTAGCAAAAGTTGCATAGGTCAAGTTATTGACTGATATTTATCATATTTTTGTCTTATTTTTCTTCAATTTTAAATAAAATCTTATGAACTGAAAATGCATGAAAAAATAACGTTTAATCAATTTCATCGCGAACCTGGGGTTCATCAAACTTTATAATTATTTGACTTATTCAGAACAAAATAATATTATGCAAATTGAATCACGAAAACAAAATTATTCAAAGTAAACAGATAAAAGTAATTTTATGTTCGAGATAGACATCTGAGCTAAAAACAAATAGAAACTACTTTTTTTAACGACCCTATAGAATGATGGTTTAGTGCTTGGCTGTAATCTCGAGTTCATACTTGAATCAGGCAACAGTCAAATTTCGAATCACCAACCTACACTTGAGAAGCATGATGTTACATAGTCAAAGTCAAAACTTCTTTGCTCATAAATCTAGTAATATACTGCGTGTTTTTAGTCGTTGTTTTCCCGCAGCAGAACGCTTTAACTTTTTTTGTTTTTTTTTTTAAGTTTGATGATTAAATGTAAACCAAATGTTAGGAAATAGTAAATTATCATTTTTTTTTATTAACGCGAAAATCAAATAACCCCGGCCGGTGACCGTCCGCGACGCAGCTAGTACTATTGGTTCGAGATTCGTCTCATAATCGTTAAACTTTTGATTTGACTAAAAAAACTTAACTAATCTATTGTACTTATAGGTACTTAGATAGAATCATTTTACTGCGGGAAAACAACGACTAAAATGTCACGCAGTATGCAGGCTACACAATACGTATAAAAAGTCAAATAATAAAATGTGATTCTACCGCTGGCTTTGGAATGCAAGAAATTCGATAAGGTTTATTCCCGCCTGCCCTCACCAATTCTGCCACCAGTGGAGGCAGTCGAAACTTTTGAGTTCCGTCTGCCCCCACTAGGGGCAGACTAAGTGACCTTCAATCGTGGACATATTTTGCACCTGTAACAATACACTGGCAGGTCTTGTGAAGTTAAAGTTGGAGCTCAATAACTCAAGTCCTTCAAACTTTAAAAATTAATAAGGCAGTTACTGGTTTGTTGCTACTCCATATTTAGAAACGGGGTCAATTTAAATACAAAGATGAACCTGGTTAAGGCATTAAAATTAAATAAATAAATATTGGACAACATCACATACATTGATCTGACCCCAAAGTAAGTACCGTAAGCACTTGTGGGTGACAGAAACAACGAAGGTACCACAAAATACAAATAAACATCCCTATGAATGTAAGTTATTTATTTTTTATCTCTTTATAATTTCTGTATAATGTTTAACGTGTGTCAATTAAATGCTTTTTCTTTCTTCTTTCTTTCTTTATTTATAGTTTTTAGTTCGAGTTTCTGATTTTTAGTTTCTGATTTTTAGTTTCTGATTTTTAGTTTCTGATTTATAGTTTCTGATTTATAGTTTCTGATTTATAGTTTCTGATATCGGTTATTCATGTTTTCCAGATTGCCCATATCCTTACTCACATGAAACCGACATAACCATGCGTCTGCAATCTGCACTTTCCGAACGGGCATTTCGTACTAGCGCATTTCGCATACCGTCATGGTTTAAAGTATACCTCTATAGTCTGTTTATTGTTTACTGATTAAATACCATGTTGACTGTGTTCCGACAATCTTAATGTCGCAGCCTACATTTGAAATCAAAGGCTCGACGATCATTTATGAGCCTGCATTGTGGCAGCATATTAAGCGTCGTTTTGGCTATTATCTTTTAATTAATTAGCCAAGGCCACTTACCATATAATGCATTGATCTTATATAATGCCTTGATCTGTTAAAATACAAACAGTATTCAACAATCCTTCCTTTGTTTTACCCATCTTTCCGACATCCCACCGTACACCAGGTGCTGTTACTATCTAGGACACAAGAAATATCATCATCAGCATCAGCCCGTAACAGTCCCCTGCTGGTCATAGGCCTCTCGCCCTCTCCAAATGCTCACCACGCTGATCGATCCTCGGCCACTCGCATCCAGCTCCTGCCAGCCATCTTGCGCAGATCATCGCTCCACCTGGCCTGAGGGCGTCCTCACTACATTTACTACCCTAACGGTTATCGGTTCTACGGCTGATATGGCCAGCCCACTGCCACTTCAGCTGGCTAATCCGGCGAGCTGTCGGTGACTTTGGTTCTATGCCGGATCAAAGGGAATATACCTTTGTAAAAACATTTCTAATGAAGCCACAACTATCCTTTAATCGTTCCCCAAAAGCATTAGCTTACAATAAATCCGTACCGCCGAGATTTAAGATGATTTGAGTGAAACCTACATAGAGGATTATTTGGCTTGGTTTTAAGGGACGAAAATGATGTTAATGTAATTAGATTGCCTTTTAGAATTATCCTTCGCTCGTCGGGGATTTCGTTGCCAAGAAAATTAGAAGTGAGAATTTTTCACGAATTAATTACATAAATTATCTCCAAACAAAGCATTTTTTTTAATTATTTATTTAAGGTAAACATTCTTTACATGCATTATGTTTCTGCCAAACTGTATAACAGTTTGTCGGCATAGCTTGTACTATGGGTGCTAAACATAACGGATAAACATTACATATTATACTTTTTTCGTAAATAAATACATATTATACATAGAAACACCCAGACCGCCGCTACAAACAGATGTTCATGCACACAAATGTCTGTACCGTGCGGGGATCGAACCCGCGACCCTTGGTGTAGTAGCCGACTTCTCAACCATTACACCAAACGGCTCTTCATCAGGCTCCTTTAAAATAAAGGTTTTAGGATTAAAGGAGCCTGATGAACAACTGTCCCTCAATGGAATAAATACAATGGAAACAGTGACCGCTTACCAAGATTTCAGGGTTCAGATTTACCAAAATTCAGCTAAGAATCCAATTATTTTTCCGCACGTGACACAAATTTTTCATAAATTTTTCCTACAAGATCTACAAGCCTAAAGTGGGGATTTATCATTTTGTTTAAGAAGCACATAAACCCGTTGATGAGCCATCAAACCAGTCTTACTCTCAAATGCGCTATTTTAATGACCCCAAACAACGCATTTAATGTTAACGTCCATTTTATGGCCCACACCGCTTGGCGACCATCTTGGATAATTAATCTCAGTATGGCTTCTTTATGACATTCCTGTGACATAATATATAATATAAATAACTCTTCTCTGAGCGGTCAGCTGTCCTGAATTAGTCAAGGTACGTAACGCTAAGACTATAATTATTTAGGACTAGCGGGCGCCCGCGGTTTCACCCGCGTGGTTCCCGTTCCCGTGGGAATTGATCAAAATCCCTTCTTAGCGGATGCCTACGTCATAACATCTACCTGCATGCCAAATTTCAGCCCGATCCGTCCAATGGTTTGGGCTGTGCGTTGATATCTATCTATGTCAGTCAGTCAGTCAGTCAGTCAGTCAGTCAGTCAGTCAGTCAGTCAGTCAGTCAGTCTTTGAGTTTTATATATATATATATATATAGATTTTACAAATCCAGTTATTACATTGAAGTGACTGCCATCTGACCTCCGTAACCCTTAATAGGAGACCCACTAATTGCATCATGGCTACCCATTCGACTGTGCAGGTTTTCATGTGATGTTTTCTTTTACTGCTGAGTTTGTGCTAGTAGTTAAAGAAACATAGAAAAGTTCATAGGTACGCGCCAAGATTTGAACTCACGCATTTGAAGTGACGTTTCCTACCATCCGGTTACCACAGCTTTTTTATTTAGGTATACTATATTTTATACTAATATTATAAAAAGGAAAGATTTGATTGTTTGTTTGTTATAGGTACATGTATTTATAAATTACTAGCCTTCCCCCTTTCCCCCACACTCTATGTTCACGTGGGATAGTGTAGCTTTTCAACAGTAAAAGAAGTACTCAATACAAACAAACAATCAAATCTTTTCTCTTTCCTCTTTATATATAATTATAATAGTTTAAATTAATGTCAGGCAAAATGGAACAAGCCCTAAATACCTTGTCGGTTGCTTGAGCATTTAATCTTATCTACGAGTGTGATCGATAAAAGGCTTTCGCCGCGGCATTCCCAACGATTTTCATCGCCCAAAGACTGCTTTTAGAGCGCGTTTTACGCACTTGCCGGTGACGTTATGGACGAAAAGGGTCATCGGTTTCTCAAGATACCACCGTTTAGTGGGCAAATTCCACCCATTCTAGGGCACGGAAGTCTCACGCTATAACTTTCGCCGCCGACGAAGGGGGTACGTCACATTCCCCGAATTAAAAAAGATGATTCGGGTGATTGTGATCGCAATTAACTGGTACCGACGTAAAAGTAAATTTTAATAATTTTCTTCCGGCGACTTGGGACCATCCATAACATGTTTTTTTGGTTCATTCTAAAGGTGTAGCAATTGATTCTAAAATATATTTTTTATGGTATAGCGAGCCGTCTGCTCGCTGAGGGTTGCCATCTCTATTTGGAAAACAGGACAAGACGCGTGAAAACCCCGGATTTTAGAGTCCGAAAGCCGGACATGTCAACAAGATCTTTTAAACATATTCAATGTAGGTAATAAAAAACAGTTGAAAATGTCATAAATCACCTTTTTTTTTAAACTCAGTCTACAAAGTGAAACCTTCCCCGGACGCTCCCCGGATGCCCTCTAAACTAGGAAAAATCCGGGGAAACCCGGACGGATGGTAACCCTAGGCATACCTGATAGAAAGTGACTACCGCCGCCCATAGACATCTGCAAATCAGGTGGAATCACAGATGCGCTGCCGGCCTCTAAGGAAGGAATGCACTCTTTTTTTAAACACTTGCAAGTCGTATCGGTTTGGTATCGGAATCTACTTTATAGAGCGGGAACAAACTTGGTTCTCTTTTTTTGATGCTCAAATAAAAGTGGTTTTCCTGGGTCAAAGATGGAAGTACACTAAATCCTGTACATCCTCATCGCCTTATCATTAGAATCAGAATTATTGTGTCCTGAAAACGTTATGCTGGCCATACACCATCAAGCCTATCGTCAAGTCGGCATGATGCGATCGATTGGATCAAGTAGACTTGACATGACTTGACTTGATTGGCATGACAACTCTGGTTGTCATGCCAATCCACGCCCACACACGGTCAATTCGGTTTGATACAATCGATCGCTTCAAGCCGATTTGACAATAGGCTTGATGGTGTATGGCCAGCATTAGTTAAAAAAGACACAACGTGAAAACTTTTTAACCTACTAAGCTACTTCAACCGAGCATTATAAAACCAAAACTTAGATGTACTAAGTCATACGCGACACAACACCTCGTCGCTCCGCGCAATAAAATAAAAAAAATGGTAAAAAGTGCTCAAAACAACCTAAAATGTGTTGTGCAAATCTCCAGGGTTCGTGTGGGAAACACTGTATTCCTTTTGATTGATGATTTGTTTTGGGAAGAAAAAATATTTACCGGAAGAAAAATTGCCAGTAGAACGTGGAAAGATCCTTATTCTGACATGTTTTTGTTGAATGTACACGGCAAACCACGCGTCAGTAATCCGGGCTCACTATTACATACGAGGCGGTTTATGCTAAATATATTCTCTCAAATATAATATCATTACCCCCCCCCCTTTTTAAGGGAGGGAGATAATCATAGGACGTCGGAATAAACGAGTTAGTAACATGAGCTGACCTCCCCTTTGTTTTCACATGTATGACGTAAGAAACAAATTTAAGTGCCTTGTCTATGAGTATTTATGTCTGTGTATGTTGGCAAGATGAGTCATTTACACCCTGTTGCAGAAAGCTCCATTAAAGTTAATGCTTCATTAAATCTAATGCTGTCACTTTTCGTTGTCATGAAATAAAAAGTGACAGCAATAGCTTTAATGAAACATTAACTTTAATGGACGTTTCTGCAACTGAGTGTTTGTCTATCTACTGGCTAGACAAAACCTTAGATAATGAAATGACATCAAAATATTCTTACTAGCCTTCCGCCCGCGGTTTCAACCGCGCGTAATTTCTTTTTTCAAATATCCCCCCTTCCCCACTATTCTGGGATCAAAAGTACCCTATGTTCACCTGGGATAGTGTAGGTTTCCAACAGTGAAAGAATTTTTGGATTCAGAATTTTAATATCAATCTAGAAGAAGTGGCAAGAAAATTTTTATTCTTTTCATTCGCGAATTATGTTTTCTTTAAACATATATATAAATAAAAATGAATTACTGTTCGTTAGTCCCGCTTAAACTCGAGAACGACTGAACCGATTTGAATAATTTTAGTCTTGAAATATTCGTGGAAGTCCAATCCGTATTGCGTCTAATTTATTAAACATTTGAATACATAATTGTATACCAGTAACTTCCAATCTTATAAAGCCTCATATTAAGAACAGCTCATTAATAATGTATTCTATGTTCAATAAATATAATATCATTTCTCATTTCTAACTTAATTTTTTTTGAATATTTTTGTAGGTTTTTGCTACAGAACAAGAAAATTTTCTCTCTGACGGTTTTTGCTTACATACATAATACAATGTAAAGATGTATGTATATTGTGCCAGGATTTCTGTGTCAAGCGATCGCAGAGCGCGCGGTGCGGGTGAAAAGCGCATCGTGAAAACTGCTCTTTCTTTTCTATGGTTTTTGCTTACATAATTAATACAATGTAAAGATGTATGTATATTGTGCCAGCACGGTTCATACCTATTTCTTGGAATATTTCTCATAACAAGACACGGGTCTCATAATAGGCCAATTATCTTGTACATACATTCTCTTTAACAAGTAGAAGTATTTAGCCCTCAATGCATTAACTACTTTTTGAATTTTTCACATAATGTTTTAATTTCAAAACATAAAATAAGTTTTTTATCATATTTTTTACCTAGTTTAAATGATACTTAAATTCATTAACAAAACCTTTAAAAATTGTCGACCTGGCAAGTTCTTTGAAATATGTCCCTGATAATCTCAACTTTATATTAAACCATTTACAATAGCAGTCTTCTGACCAACTACAGACCGACAAACTTATCTGTTCCGGTGGCCAAAATTGGAACTACGTGAAATGCAATGCAAAAACGATATTTAATGACAGTTTTAAATCGACAGTAGCGACGCCGTCACTGGAACAGATAAGTTTGTCGGTCTACTATATGTTGAAATCGATAGTCATAAGCGTTATCGCCCATCTTTAGACTCAAACCTTTTAAAAACATAATACCTATTTTAGTGTGAACTAATAGTCACTCCGAATCATCAATCAATGCGTGAGGAACCATTAAAACAGTAACATAACTACTATCCGATTTAAATGCTATTAGATTCAAATGATAATACCTTTTGGAGTTGCGTTACGCGACAGTGATGATGACTTACACACACACAGATATTGAACTCACCGGCAATAAAACCTGGCCACTGAGCTTTTTTCATACAAACGTGGTCACTGTAGCGTCTCATAGATAGAAAACTATTTGCAGCTGTGCAATGATTATTACATCAATGGAGAGGCCAAACGCCCAATTATCGAATCACAGTTTCAAAAATTGCCAAAAATCGTTCACTATTCTCAAAAATGAAAAACAATTCAAATTACCTCCACCTAGTAAAAAAAAAATTAAACAATATACGAGCAATGTGTTAGGTAAGTTTAGATGCTGATGATGAGAGCTATCCCTCTTAAATTCCTTATAATTTTAAAAGTACAAAAACTAATATTTTTTTGTTTGTCAAAATTGTTACCTTTACGTTGGTAACACTGGTTAAAACAACCAGTTTTACCAACATAAAGTTACAACAAACAATCTAGGACATTGTTCTTGTTATCGCCAAGGCTAATCGCAAGCGTGTGATCGCATCAATACGAAGCGATGTCATCTTGTCTAAGCCCCCAGAAATACTTTAGCCAACCTTCATAATAAAATAACATGGCCAAAACGCACTTAATATCAGCCGAACGGAAACAGTCATACAAAACTGTTTACATTAAAAAAACGAAATAACAACTCAGTTTACATTTTAACGATTCAAACAGCCTGTCCTCTTCCATTAGCACTAGTAATGTAAGCGATGAGGCGATTTACTTTTAAATGTTTACAGAACACCAATATTGGCTCCAACGTTGGTACATTTTGTTGTAAGAGAGTATCAACCTGCCTCCATTATTTGAATCGAGTCATCATCACAGATAATATAATACTAGTGACCTTTGCCAAATGCAGATTGGGGCCACAACTCAAAAACCCGAGTTGTTCTTTTTTTACTAGAGCAGTTGGCATACAATCTGAACGCACTGTACCTAGATGTGATTGGCAAATACAAATTTTTATATAGATATTGGGTATACTAAAGATAGTCTTTTAAAAGGTCATTTCATTATTATCAATAGCCTATCGATAGTTTGATACTATCGATACTATATTGAAGACCAGCACCATCATCGATAGTGTGGGTGGATTACCTTAAAACAATCGATAGTATCGATACTATCGTTAGCAATACCGGTATTGTTTCTAGTTTTCGAAGTAAACTATCGATAGTTGGGAAAGTTGGCCAACTCTGTTCATAACTGATTCCTCAGAGAACCGATTTCTCTAGGACTCCTACTACAAGCTATGCTTTGTATGGGGCTAGATGGCGCTATTTATTTGATGATTATTTTTATATTCAAGAGCTAATGAAAAGCCTCAAGAAAGCATATCTCGGACAACCTGTTGGTCGACGGCCGGTCGGTCGCGCTCGCTACCAGTGGATTGACGCTGTAGATGCAGTCCTTCAAGAGGTTGAATCGAGAGACTGCCGCAAAACCGCCTCCGTGGAACAGTGGCTAAGCCGCTCGGATATAAAACCGGAGGTCGTGGGTTCGATTCCTGCCATGGGTCTGGTTGGTGGTAGGTACTTTTTCAGAGTCCGACTGGCTAGCTACTACCCCCACAGGTGTAAACTGCCGCCATAACAGCCCTGGCTGTGTTCCGGAAATATTAATGTGGGAGCCGTACACTTGAAATTAATGACTCGAAGATCAGATGAGCCTACAGTCTGGCAGCACATTGAGCGACGCTTCCTGATGAAGTGTCCCTCAATTTTTTTTTCATATTTTTTACCTAGTTTAAATTATATTTAAAAACATAAACAAAACTTTAAAAAAATTGTCGACCTGGCAAATGGAATAGACCGCAGTAACCGCTTACCATCAGATGGGTTGCGTGTCTGTCTGCCAACTGATGTAGTATAAAAAAAAACTGCAGGGGACCGAGATAGGTGGCGTTATCTTGTATCGGAGGCCAAAACACACTTTGGGTCGCTGAGCCACAGGAGTTAGTAAGTAATGCAAAGCCAAGCGATGACCCATTTAAATGTAAATGAGATCCGACAAGTTGTTTTGTTTTTGAGTTATGATAATGAGTATTTTACTAATATTTACATTTGTAAATATAACTTGTTGATGAGAAAGTAATGTCTTTTATTTCAAGCGGTCTTTTTTAAAATTCTGTTTTATTAAAAAACTAGCCTTCCGCCCGTAGTTTTAGCCGGGCGTAATTTCTTTTTTGAAATGTCCCCCCTTCCCCCCACATTTTCGGGATCAAAAGAACCCTATGTCACCTAGGGATAGTGTAGCTTTCCAACAGTGAAATAATTATTCAAATCGGTTCAGTAGTTTCGGAGCCTATTCTAAACAAACAAACAATCAAATGTTTTGTTTTTATAATATAGATAATTTAATTAAAGATGCCTAAATTCCGTTCGCAGAATAGCATCCCCAAATTCCATTTGCTTAATAGGAGATAAGGAAAACGCTCAAGGAATTTAAATATATTCTAAGTACATCTTTATTAGCAGACAATTTACGGCATTATTTGGAATCTAAGGTCTTTACAAACCACTGAATTCGCCTTCCAAAAATTTACTTGGAATTTTTCTTTCATGTCGCACAAAAGAGATCGCAAACATTTCTTTATAGTATTCATGCGTAACGGACAAATAATATATTGTAAAAGTATTAACCCCCTCCGAGATCAAAGTAGGCCACGTGTCTATACTAATATTATATTAGGAGGAGGAAAAATTTGATTGTTTGTTTGTATTGAATAGGCTCTGAAACTACTGAACCGATTTGAATATTTCTTTGACTGTTGGAAAGCTACATTATCCCCGGTGGGTTCACAAGTAGGTCTGGCTTTCCTTGTAGGGTTACGGAGGTCAGGTGGCTATCGCTCTATTGTAATAACCAGGCTTGTCAAATCTAGGATCATAGTCGAAGCGGACCCTGAGCTCCATACCTACTGGATGCAATCGGGAATACGCTGGGACGATGATGATTTTTTATATTGTATGCACCAATAGAGGCGTTGCCCTAAATTGCCACACTAAAAAAGCTGATAAAAAGTATCACTTTATTTTTATCTTCATATTCATATGCTTCATTCATATGCTTTACCACTCAAGATTGATTGCTTAGGAGTTAGACTAATCTGTCACGTCGTCCCTATTTAGGGCATGATGTACCTAGTTCTAGTTCTTCTAATATTATTATAAACGCCATACTTTGCGATGGATTGATATTATTTGGTATTCTTTCGCGCAAAAACTTTTGATCTGGGTTACATAAAGGTGAATGCATAAAGTACTATGAAAGTTCGCCTAATTTTTAAGATTAATGCATTATCATGGAACATGGATCAATCAATTAAAGTAGGCCGTAGATTATGTAATAAAAAGTTTATAGCAATATTACCAGGGAATTCTATGAAATTGAGCGTCAAAGTTGATATTTTGAGGATAAATCATCTGACATTACATATGTACATAGATCTAAAACATAGGTATAGACCGACAAACTTATCTGTTACGGTGGCGGCGTCGCTACTGTTTTTGCATTGCAAAAACTGACATTTCACGTAGTTCCAATTTTTCCACCGGAACCAAACCGGAACAGATAAGTTTGTCAGTCTGTAAATTCTTTTATTGCTTTTACATTATGGTCTTCAGTGAAGGTACTTCCACAGATAAACGGCTCATTCAAGTGGAAGATTCACTTTGCTCTTCTTCTCTTTAAAACTTTAAGTACCTCTATTCTGAAGTCAAACAATTTGCTCCAACATTTGCCGAAACATTACCAAATATACAAACAACGAATTCCTCGTACCGCGATTCTTCACCGTTTTCGTCGAGTTATCGTAATTCTTTTTCGCAATTGTGTTGTCGGCAAACGTAAACATTTGCCGATGTTAATGTTATGTTCGAAATAAACTGGACGGGCAGTAATTTATCCCGCTTTTCCTTAAGCTGTACATATGGTTGGTTTCTTACGTGAGTTCAGTTGGCGGACAGGCACGCCGCCTATCGGATGCTAAGGCCACTCTAGCTTCCATTGGGGGACACATAATCAAGAAGCATCGTTAAATGTGCTGCCACACTGTAGGTTCTTCTTCTGATCTTTAAGCCTTTCATTGGAAGTGTACGATTGCGGTCTCCCGCGCGTGATCATTTTTGAAAAAATATACCGTGCACGCGCATCGTGCGTGACTTCTTAGGAGCGGCGCTAGTAAACGTGAAAATACTGCACAGGATTTTAGCCTTAAGGGTGATCACGCGCGGGTGTCCTCGATAGTACATCGCTCCCACATAAATTTTGCCATTATAATGGCAGCAGCATTCACCTATGGCTGTCTTACCTTACTTACTTACTCCTGTGACTCAGCGACCCAAAGTGTGTCTTGGCCTCCGATACAAGATAACTCCACCTATCTCGGTCCCCTGCGGTTTCGCGCCAGTCTCCCGATTCAAGCTTTTGGAGGTCTGCATCTACTGCGTCACTCTACCGGTAGCACGGGCGACCGACCTTATGTCTTACCTAATTTAAAAAATACTACCACTAATTAGACCCAAAGTGAAAATCGAACCTAAGATTTAACGACCCTATTGGCTTAACTACTGGCCCATGGAGGCAGTCAAAACGGAGATTGTGACCCACATACCAAACATTCAATAAGAATAAACGTCGGTAAGAACAATCCATAGGTGTAGTAATCCAGGATTTGAACCAACGCCCTCACGCATTTGAACCGGCATTTATAACCTCATCCATACTTGCTTTAACAGTTTTATTATTACCGCTTTGTATATTAGGTATTGTATATTGATTTATGTTAATATAAAAATGAATTGCTGTTTGTTAGTCCCGCTAAAACTCGAGAACAGCTAAACCGATTTAACTTATTTTAGTCTTGAAATATTCGTGGAAGTCCAGGGAAGGTTAAAAAGATGAGAAAATATGGGAAAATTGCGAGGAAAATACTAAAAATGACAATTTTATTTTCCCATACAAACTGTTTTTACCTGCCAAACAAAGTGATACATAGTTCACCGGGTCCATTGAGTTACAAGTACTACGTAATTGTAGTTCAATGACCGGGTCAACTAGTTAGCCATAAATTCCTTTGCAAATAGCTCAAAGGTCGAGTATTTCAGCATTATGTTACACCGTTTGATGTATTTTAGCCTACATTACATTTCATCTCGACCACAGTAAAGATTGTTTTGTATGAACAAATCAGACTTGAAGTATAAGACAGCTACTTGGCAAACAAATCTGTGGTAATGATTATTTTTTTGAAATTGTAAAAGCAACAAATTAGGGGGTTTTGCGATGTAATTTTATACTAAAGATGAAATTTGACCAATCGATAAAATATATAGCAATCTTCACCTAATTCGCTATGTGCCTCAAGAAATCCCTATATAAATATTGCGAATGAAAGATGTCTGTCTGTAACGCGGAACAAATTGATAGACTATTGTATTCTCAAAATAGCTCGATGCGTATGACAGCTGTCATGACGAGGTCACTAGTGATGCGTAGCAGTCGATTCCCGAATAAAAGAACACCGATTTTGAAAAGACATTGTTACTAGGTATTTATATATTGTGACATTGTGAAAAGACATAGCTGACGGCAAACAAGTCACTTCTGCTATTTTCCTCTTTCTTTTATAAACAAAATACAATATACTCAATTAGTTTTTCTTTGTTACAGATAAAAATGCTGTGAACAACGTTGCTTTCAAATATTTTACAACAACAAGGCGTGGAAGCTGCAAAAATGTATACAAACTCCGGCCTATTATTAGTTCTGTGTATATTTTTAGTTCAGACCAATGGTGGTAGCGTAGTCGATCATGTTTTGTGCAAAGATACTATTAGTAATAGGGATAGTGATAAAAATTCCATTGAGATTAATAAGATAACGAATATAGTCGATAGAGGAAGTGAAGATGTTAAATGTTTAACTGTAGATATGAGAATAGAAACTGATAATCTGAATACAAAAGAAATGAATGATTTATCCTATGAAGATAAAAATATAGATAATAAAGTAGAACTTAATGAAGAAATGTTTGACATATCGTATATAGAAGATACAAATAGAATTGATAAAGAAGAATCTGTAAGAAGATTTAAAAGAGCTGCAGATTTAATCGAAACAAAATCAAATGTAACCAACATGACAGAAGGATGTGTAGGCTCAGAAGAATACTGTAATATGACAAAAGAAGAATACATGGCGATGCTTAATGATTACATATATCCCCAAACATACGAATGGGTTCTTATAGGAACACACACGGCGGTGTTTGTTATTGGATTAGTAGGAAATGCTTTGGTGTGTATAGCTGTTTATAGAAACCATACTATGAGGACTGTGACGAACTATTTCATAGTAAACTTGGCAGTGGCAGATTTTATGGTGATCCTATTTTGTTTACCGCCTACAGTACTGTGGGATGTCACTGAGACATGGTTCTTGGGAAATGTGCTGTGCAAATTGATGCTGTATTTCCAGGTCAGTAAAGTACATAATATTTCTATTATGTTTTACTACCTTTGTGTTCCGCAAATTAGAACTGTTCTTAGAAACTGCTTTGACATTCAAGACATTGTTTTTATTTGCAAATAAACAACAAAGTAACGTAACTTTAATCGTAAGTTATATATAATTGCTTATTTTATTTGCCGATCCGTAACGTTTAATGTAAAGATATTAAGTTACTATTACATTAACTCGATAATTACCTTGTTATTGTCACACAAAAGGGTTTTGTTTACACAAGATATTTGAGAAGTAATTGAGCGATAAAAATGCTTAGAAATAAATTAATAACCAGATATTTATATGCGAGCGTTTGGAGAGGCCTGTATTCAGCAGTGTACTGTGACAGACTCATGATGATGAACACAAGAGACGGCATCTAACTAATATTTCTATGTCTGTCTATAGTAAAACTAGCTATTAGTGCAATATTGACATCAAGGGTCACTCTGTCCCACAACCCTTAGGCTTAAAGTTAATGGACAGTGTCCATGATGGACGCGTCATTTGAGAAATGCATTCGACCACAATGATAATTGTATTTATTATTGACGATAGGCGTAGAATAGAAGCTGACGCGACGTTGCCGCACGTTTAAAGGTTTCTATATAAAATGCAAGCATTCGTCTTGCAATCGTCAATTGACGAAAGCGTGCGCATCACGTGCGGTTTACGTGGACAGTTACTATTTTAAAAGGGCAATATTGACTGACGCTCACTTGTGTCCCACAGTCGGTGTCGAAGACGGTGTCAGTGCTGACGCTGACGACTGAAGCTCACTCTGTCCTAGTGTTAGTGCAGTATTTCAATAGGACAATATTGATTGACGCTCAAATGTGTCCCACAGTCGGTGTCGGTGACGGTGTCCGTGCTGACGCTGACGTTCATCAGCGTGGACCGCTGGTACGCCATCTGCTTCCCGCTCAAGTTCAAGTCTACCACAGGCCGGGCCAAGACAGCTATCTTCATCATCTGGACTCTTGCCTTACTCTTTAGTAAGTACTATATTCAAATTTTTAACAAATACGCCTCGATGGTCTAGTGATTTAAATACCGTCCCGAGATCTCGGGGTCCTGTGTGCAATTCCCGGGTCGAGCCAACTTTTTGTCGGTTTTTTCGGACACAGCTCGGGTTAGTGATCACCAATCCGCATTTGGCAAGCTTGGTCATTAAGCCAGTACCCATCATTGTGACGATCACTTGATTTCAAGGATGGGGGACCTTTGCCCTTCTGTGAAACATTAATAAAAGGCTGAAACAAAAACTGACAATTAGAAACGTGGGCACGAGACTACATTTTGTAGGATGCGTGCTAAATCCCCTGGTATTTTTTTTCTCAGTTGACAGAGAGGCACGCAACCCACCTGATGGTAAGCAGTCACTGCGGCCTATTCGAGGGACACTTCGCCAGAAAGCGTCGCTCAATGTGCTGCCACACTGTAGGCCTACTGATTTGAGACCCTTCTGATTTCAAGTGTATTGGCTCTAACTTTAATATTGTTATTATACCCGAGCGGCTTAGCCACTGTTCCACGGAGGCGGTTTTCAGACGTCCATTTTGTTTCAATCTGCCTTGTAGATTTTGTAATAAACCATTGCTTGTTATTTATAGCCTTATCAGTTCTCTGTTGATCCAGTTAGAAACCTTTTGTTTTCTTTGAAAAGTTAAATAATTCTGAGTTGGTTGGAAAGATAATTTTCGTTCAATATCTTTGAAAAATAAATATTGGTATAAGTCTGATCTTACTTTAGTAAAACTTTCTGTAATAAATTATTTTGTATGTGTTAGTCATGCTTTTGGTCTCTGTAAATAATAGTTATTAAGTCGTTCTTTTTTGTATTATTTTACCCTAAATAGTTATTTGACGTCCTAGTCGTTTAGTGGTTAATTTTGTTTATGGAATACCAAACGGGATAAAGGGGAGTTTCCTTTTAGGAAGATAAAACACCATGGTAGTCTTGATAGTTGGGCTGGTCAATAGCCACAAGGCTGGCACCGGCTCGTCCCAAGTGGGAGTGAAGGGGAAACCGGGGGAGTTTAGTGGGTAGTGGACATTTAAGTCTCGAGTCCCACACACGGCCGCGGGTCTAGCTAGCCTGCGGTTATGGTGCATAAAAGCATTCTCCTCCGAAAAAAAAAAAAAAAAAAAAAAAAAAAAAAAAAAAATGGTAGTCTTGATAGTGACACATAAAGTATTGTTTATTTATAGATTGACACAGAATTTCTACTTCTTCTTATATTTTTGTCAGGTGTCCATAGTGGACCAAATAGTTTCAACAGTTAAGAACCTGGCCGTGATCTCGATGGCTGGTCAATAACCACAAGGCTGGCACCGGCTCGTCCCAATCGGGTGTAAAGGAGAAACCGGGGAAGTTTAGTGGGTAGTGGACGCTGTGGACGCCTTAGTCTCGAGTCCCACACACGGCCGCAGGTCTAGCTAGCCTGCGGCTATGGTGCATAAACGCATTCTCCTCCGAAAAAATAGTACATATTTATTCAAAGACATGTTTATAGTGACCTTGAAGAATGCCTGGCGCCCGCCACACCCCGGGGGGTTCCACAAGACATCAATTTTCGTCAATTCAGACATTTATAGACAAACAAAGCTGATTGTGAAATACAATACCTATCTATTTCCTTCCCTTATATAATCCAAAGATATTTTTGTGTTACGTATTCAGAAAAATGTTCCAAATCACGTTTCATGCGTCATGACCAGTATAAGGCCATCCTTGACTTTACCAGGGTGCGGCGCAGAATTTGATTCTCACCACAGTGCGGCGGAGTATTTCATATTATGTTACTCCATGAGTAAGAAAGAGGCAATCAGATATATTATTCTAAATGTTAAGCTATTGCATAGCTTTTATCGCGGGCTTTGAGCACGGAGACCGAATCAAGAAATTCCGTAACGAAAAAAACCTAAGGAAAAAACCTGACACTCGTCTAACGTCGTTTGAGTTCGGCTGACTTCGGCACGGTGTTTGTGTACGTGCGACTAGACGTATGCGTGTAGACGGATAGTACAAGCGAGCAGCTCGTCTCGATCCGTGTGAGCTTCGTACAATCGAAGTACCATACATCATGTATCATACTAATAATACACACTCATTCAACAAACTAAAGTAACAAACCAATTTAATATTATTGTTACAACAACGGCCTTACAACGGCGCCGGTATGCGGTAAAGCTGTATAGCTTATATTATACTGTAAAAATACGTATTATGTTAATATTTTAGAAGAAATAAATAATACGTTCTCTGTTCCGTGATCATGCGTCTAGTCGGACGCACACAAACACCGTGCCGGAGTCTGCCGGATAAGTTAATAAAAAATGCTATGCAATAGCTTTACCGCGGCAGTATATATGTTCTAAATTCATTAAAAACAGACATGGCAAAATAATGTTCATGTCGCAGAGTTATTAATTTGCTTTTGTGTTGTATGCGGCATGTCCATTATGGTCACGCCACTGCACCTCATGGGTGGTCGATCAAACTAATAGAATATAGTAAGTAAACCTTCTGAATAATGTTTCATCCATGCTTTGATCAGATGAAACGAAGCGCTTAGAAAACTATTCGAATAAGTTCGTATTTGTATGACGTGAATGTAAGTAACTTAGGTATGGAAAAACGAGAAGTTTTCTTGAAAAAGTCTTTGATTAATAAAGTATACCCACGTGCCGAATTTTTCAACAGTTAAGAATGTTTTTGCTAAAGTTCTGAAACACGTGCTTAATCAAACCACTTAATCAAACCATTTGTTCGAAAATAACTCAATAAAAATGTTCAGGGTATACCTTGCCTGCTGCGTGCCTATCTTCTATTCTGACATAAATGCAGAATAATTAAGATCTCTGGAAAGCGCCATCTAGCCCCAAACAAAACATTAGCTTGTGCTATGCATGGGGGCCAGACAACGGACAAACATTTTACTTATATACTTTTTTTGTAAATACATACAAACACCAAGACCAATAAAACACAATATATTCATGCACACAAATGTTTGTACCGTGCGGGCATCGAACCCGCGACCTCTGGTGTAGTAGCCGACCTCTTGACCACTACGCCAAATGGCCCGTTAATAAAAAAAACGATTAACAATCTACAGAAGATTCACTAAGTTTGGGGCTAGATGGAAATGTCCCAGGACATTTCATGTTATTCGATCAATGTACCTCATAATCATCTCCCACAGATTCCCCTGACTTGGTGGTGCTTCAGACAGTGAGGTCGGTTCCTCTGCGGTTCGACCTGGAATACTTGGTGCAGTGTATGGCTACCTGGTCTCCCACCAACGAGCTCATCTGGCACGTGCTTAAAGCATTATTTATTTATACGTGAGTATTGAAGATATGTCAGTGTCTCACTTTGTATCACCAAAGCTTAATGTTCACTAATGTCAAAGCTAACACATGCGGAGATCTACTAGGTTTTATCTACAATGTCTACTTTTAAGTGTTTTAGATGTAAGAAATGTCGAATGTCAAAACCCATACTTTCAATATCGATTGACCACGTGACTTTTCTAACGCACCTGTCAAATCCATACAATTTGAAGTTAACGTATTTCGCTATCGCTGTCAAAATGTTACTTTAGGATTCACTGGAGGGTAGGCGATGGGCCCACGCGTCTTTTAGTTTTAAATCTTTTTATTTGTGATCTAGTGCAGTTTAGTGTTGAAAAGTGGTGTGATTTTCATTCAGTAAAGTGTAACGAAGTGTCATAAATAAGAAAATTGAAACAAATTGACTGAATGGACGGGTATTGCGTGTAGTGTGTCTCATCGGTAGATGAGACGCTCTTACCGCAATGGCGTCCATTCCCCCGTGACCTTGAGAGTATCCTCCAGTGTTTCCATGAAGCGTTAAAACATCTTAACACCAATGTTTTAACGCAAGAAGAAACTCCCATAATTACTTGACATTGGCAGAATCATCGCGCCGCAAACAGGCGCGGGATAGTCCATTAAAAAAAAAAAAAAAAAAAAAAAAAAAAAAAAAAAAAAAAAAAAAAAAGTTACTTTGTCTTGGCCCCATCTTCGAGCCCTTGATTTCAAGTGTACAGAGCTGTTATGGCGGCCGATTTCACTTGGGGTGGTGGTAGCAAGCCATTTGGAATCTGAAAAAGTCTTACCAACAACCTACATACTTTCATTTTTACTCGTAAAGTTACAATGTCTGTAGAAAATATTACCTAAATATTGACTCTTAAAGCTTCGCGGACTGTTATAAGTTAAATATTCAAGATTTAAAAGTTTCTACATTATGTTTAGTGTAATTTGTATGAGTAACGCTAGAAATGTAATACATTCAAGGAAATGTATTTTTTTATATAGAGGCAATCAGGATGACCTCACTCCACCTGATGGTAAGCGGAAGTGAGGTCCAAAATATAAGGTTGACTGGCTCAATAGATCATAGTACCCATTGAGCCAGTCACCCTCACCCTGAAGGCCTGCATAGATGCTTCACACCCCGCCTGAAAAGCCCAGGATTATAGGAGGAAGGTATGAATTAATTATTTAAATGTTCGCGTAGGCGAATACCTTTTACATTACTCGTACTACAACCCACACACACTATTTTTAGACTGTTATTTTTCGCACCTTGTTCCTGTTTCAATGAAATTCTTTAAATAAATCTTTCGTTGTTTGAATACTTTTTAAAGGAGCGATTAGTTCGACAGATCGTGTTTACTATTTGTAGGATATCCAAACTCTATAACCAAATTAGCGATCACATCGACATTAACCATGTTTCTTTTGGTAAGTTCCGTAGGATTGTTTTGGAAGTGCTTAAATAGATATATAATTTTTTTTTAATAATTCATTCATTTTTGCATACCGGGCTGTTGCCTAGAGTTGTCACTCTGCTCGTTATTAAAGCATTATTAACTGTTGTTAGTTTTATTTTAGTTTTTTAAGTATAAATGCATGTGGTGTTTGCCTTTAAGTGACTTTGTACTTAGACCGTTTTTATGATAAAATTATTATATCAAAATGTATGGGGCCTAACTCCCTTGGCCGCCTTCGTGGAACAGTTCGATTCCCGCCTTGCATAAGTTTTTGGAAGACCAATAAACAATAAACTATTAGAGTCACAGTACCAATTTAGATCGAATGTTGCGCATGTTTTAGCTTCCTAATTTTATCTTGGTAAATTGCCCGATATTTAGGGATTTAGTTCCCAGGGTATGCTTGCACAGTGATCCAGGATTTGGCAAGTCCAGTTGTTACATTTGTGGAACAGCTGTGTGGCTAAGCTGCTCCAGTATAAAAAAAACGGAGGTCGTGGGTTCGATTCCCGCCTTAGGTTCGGTTGGTGATTTTTTAAGAGTCCGACTAGCTAGCTACCACCTCCGCAGATAAAATTTGTCGCCATGAAAGCTCTCATAAATTCGTTACCGTTTTTTTTCTATTACATACTACTTATTATGATTTTTTTTCTTTCAGAATCCCATTGCTTCTCATGACAGTAGCTTACTACCAGATAGTAAAAGTCTTGTGGAATAACAAGAAGATTCCAGGGCAGGCTGAGACTATCAAGTTAGCGCCAGCGGAACAGAGTAAGTATAAATATAAGTATAATTATTGGACATCACATACATTGAAATGTCTCTAAAGCATACATAACCGTTAGCACTACCTTCTATTATTTTTTCTGCTTGGCCCAAAGGTTGACTGACAGAGAATGCCATTAGGCATTAGGTCCGCCTTATGTACTCTTGATTGTGCATTAAAGTTTAAATAAATAAATAACCTTAAGTAAATAGTATGCACTTTTGATATGGGTATCAGAAGGTTTCACAAATATTCACAGTTCACACACACATACATTCGTTAATACTGATAAACATCCAAGCATAGGAAAAAAACTAAATGTTAATGTAAATAAAAATATTTGGTCCTGGGTGAGATTCGAACCCACGAAAAACCCATTTAAAGCCCGACCATTAAAATAAAAAACCTCGCCATATTGCGGAAATATATTGGAACTAATTTCTTCAAGTGGCAACATTACAATCAATTAGGTATAAGACAATACGATGTCATTCAATAGTGCTGTCTGTCAAAGTGTGATGTCAATTGTCAACCGTGCCCTGTTATTATTGGATATTGTGAGTTATTTGTTGTGAGTAGATATAACCATAGCAACCAAGTGTTGCTATAACCATAGCTAATGTGGCGCCTCCAGAGCAGGTTTTTTATTTTGTTGGTCAGGCTATACTTTCAAACCTCATTAACAACTGAATTCGTTACCTTTACAAAATCCTCTTGGCCACGAAACATACATTAGATACTTTTTTGGAGAAGTTAAAACAAGTTAAGTGATTTCGGAGGCTTTCCGGCCGAATAAAGGGTCTGCACCCGCCTTATGCAACTTTAACAAATTGTCAGAGATAAAATAAAAGTTGATTGAAAGTTTGTGACTGGAATTTTTTGCTAAGTAGCTTTTTGTTTGTTGGCTTCTCTTATCAACAAAGAACTAGTGATGTCACCTTTGCATTTTTTTATACACAGTGGCATTTGAATAACTCCTTACGCTGAATCCTCTTTTTGTCTCCCAAATCTTGGAACCGTAAGTACGTTGGTACTACAAGTAAGTATTATATATTCTGTGCCGTAAGTGAGAACCGTTGTTTCCTTAGTAATGCTCCTACCTAATTATAATTGACTTACAAGGATTTTCTGTTAAGTTAAAAGAGAGATAAATAAAGAAAATTCCACCTTATTAATTGAACGTTGGATCGTAAAAATGCTTTGACATATTTATAAACCCGGGGTCCTTTGCCATCTGCAGGCAAAATCAGAAGTTCAGAATCAGAAGTCGCAGATCTGGCTACCTTGACATCAAAGTGTAAACGTATTTACAATCATATTCTCCTTAGCCAAAAGAATAATTTTTATTTTATTTATAAGCAAAATAAACATCTGTACTTTTGCATCTAAAAATAAAAACGGTTGAATAGATCTTCAGTCAAGTTTTATTAATGATCATACTCCTTGAAAAGGCTATTAAAACCTACACATCAAAAAAATAAGACTTCAGAAATAGAAATAATTATAGAAAAATACTTAAACTCAGGAACAAAATCTGTGAAAAGTGCACTACTTTTTGATGGAATACGTTCCTATCTTAGATAATATTAATTCCATGGTATTTGCATTGTTAGTGGACAATTAATAAGCTGACATTTTACTTCGTAAAAAACTGACAAGTTAAGCTGTCGTTTGACTAGTAACGACTACGAACGTTAAAAATTTCGCCTAAGGCCGTGGCCCCATAATATGTCTACGCGGTGCGGCTCCACGACTTGCCGTCTTGCCGACTTGACTATAGTTCGTAAAATCTAGAATTATTTTTTCTTCATTCGTCGTCTCAACAGCAACAAGAGCAGAATGCGTCTTTCGTGGACCATATCCAAGACAAAAATTGTTATTTTGGAATGGTAGCGTCTTTTTTCCCTTTGTTACTAAGTTACCAGCTAGTTTTGTGTGTATGTGTGTCCTTTGTTGCAAATAAATTGTTTATCTATCTATCAATTTGTTACGGCGGCCGGTGCCGTGCCGTCGCGCGGCGTCCGGCGCGCCGTGTCATGGACATGGGGCCACGGCCTTAGTTAATACTACGAAATATTAACAATGTCGCCTGTCCGACAGCTGCTGTTTGTTTTTTTCTTTAATGCCTGTCGAATATCCCTTGAAAGAGGGGTTTCTGCCGAGACTTAGAGTTCATCAATAATATTTTAAACATTAGATAAAATAAATCTTTTAATTTTTTTTGTTGAAATTTATGCTTTCATTTCGTAATTGGTAAATAGATCGAATATCTGAAAATAAGCTTAATTACAAACAAAAGATGAAAGAAATCTTAGAATGATCAGGTTTTATTTGATTGGACCATGGACCCCGATCATCTTGCTGGGATCTTCCACTTTAAGTAACGTCTTCGCCTTCTTCAGTGGCTTCAGTAACATAAAAAAAAGGAAAATAAAGTTTTTTTTTATACAAACATCAGTTGGCAGACAGAAATGAGTTATTCGTCATCTCGCCCGAATTAAACTGGCCCGATCGGGCGACTTGGCACCTTTAGAATTTATTAAAATTTCTGTCGTCAACTCGCCCGACCATAAAAATGTAAGGTACCTAACTATGTACAGTCAGCTACAAAAATCCTTTTAAAAAGAAACGTTTAGGTAATATTTTATGGTTGAACTTGAAAATAAAACAAAATGTTATTATTATCATAATTTTAGATATATTTCACAAATCAACATCTCAAAAATATAAAAGCATATTAAACCAAATAATAATCAGCTTCAAAAAAAATCACAAAAGCACTTGTTTAATAGCTTAGTCAGAATTTTCTTTGAAGTGTACAGCCGAAATATTTTATTTTTATAGATATACTTAATAATGTAATCTTTTCCATATATAAAACAACAATTGTAAGTCTGTAGCTTTATTTTAAAATTTATACTTATTCGAAGTAGTTTCCAAATATAATGTCAAAGTTTTTTACCTGGCTGTACTTTGTATGAGCGTGCGAGTTGACGACAGAAATATTAGGTAAATTTGAAAGGTGTCAAGTCGCCCGATCGGGCCAGTTTTTTTCGGGCGAGATGACGAATAACTCACAGAAATGCAGCCCACCTGATGGTAAGCGGTCACTGCGGCCTATTCCATTGAGGGCACTTCACCAGGATGCGTCGCTTAATGTGCTGCAGACTCTACAGTCAACGCTCATCTGATTTTCGAGCTTTAGATTTCAAGTATTAATAATGCCGGAACACAGCCAGAGCTGTTATGGCGGCAGATTTCACCTGATAAAAGTAACTCTAAATAATAAAAAGAATTCTGATTATTGTTCTAATTACTAAACAGAATTTGTGAAGGACAAATCCTTACAATTTCGTTTGTTTCAGCGCAACTCCGTTCCCGACGGAAGGCGGCCAAGATGTTGGTGGCTGTGGTCATCATGTTTGCGGTCTGCTATTTCCCCGTTCACCTTCTATGTTTACTACGGTCAGTTTACGCCAATATTTATTGCAATTCATCATTATCATTTCAGCCAAGAGACGTCCACTGCTGGACATAGGCCGATCGGTCCTGTGCCACCCGCGTCCAGTGGGTTCTAGCGATCTTTATAAGATCATCGGTCCCCCTTGTGGAAGGCCTACCACAGCTGCGTCTTCCTCATCAAACGAAACGCAATGGCAAAGCTACTACACACATATTTTGTCCGCCTCCGTCGAACAGTGGCTAAGCCGCTCGGGTATAAAAACACGTAGGTCGTGGGGTTCGTTTCCCGCCTTGGGTGTGGTTGGTGGTAGGACTTTTTCAGAGTCCGACTGGCTAGCTACCACCCCGCAGGTGAAATCTGCCGCCATAACAGCTCTGGCTGTGTTCTGGCAATATTAATGTGGGAGCCAGTACACTTGAAATCTAAGGCTCGAAGATCAGAATGAGCCTACAGTCTGGCAGCACATTGAGCGACGCTTCCTGGTAAAGTGTCTCTCAATAGAATTGGCCGCAGTGACCGCTGCGTGCCTGTCTGCCAAATGATCAATTATAAAAAATTAACATATAGAAACTGTGTCTGTGATTGTTCTACCACTCATAAAGAAGAGCAAACACACTACGTCCAAAAGAATAGAATAGAATAAAAATATAAACGTTATACCCCGAATAAAATGTATTATTTTTAACACCATTTATAACCCTTTCAAAGAATTCCTTTCTTAACTTGTGGCGGATGGCAAATTCCGACCCTTTTCAACCCTCAACTGCTTAATAATGACTAGGGAGATAAAATCACAAACTTGGGGTAATTTTTTTCTCGAGAAGTTAATTAAAGTATAAAAAAATATTCAAATTCTGACATTTTCTTCTTTAGTGGCCGATATTATAATTATTATTGATCTCAGGAGGCTGCTTACGCTTTGTAATTTGATAAAAGTAGCCTAGGGCTGTTTTTGTCTGTATTGTAATAATAAATCGCAATTTGTTGACAGGCAGACAAACAAATAATTTAATTAACTGTTATATTTTAGACAACAAAATAGAAAACTTTAATTCTACTGAATCGTAGAAGAAAATCGAGACTAATAAACTAAAACATTAAAATAACGAGACGAATCACAAAAGTATCTTCTAAAATACAACTTTATTATCCGCTTAATGCTCTAGAATAGGGCTGCCATTACCTAAATTGCCGACGCCACGGAAAAATTCCCGGACATTTGGTCGAAATAATTATGGTTTTATCCCCAGACACCTTTTTGAAACCAAAATATTAACGTAATTTTTTTTAATTAATTTATACAGCTTGTTTTTAAAGTCGAACGCACGCAACAAATTATAGGCATTTTAATAAAATTAAACATTAATATTTAATGTAATAATATAGATAGTATGGGATTTCCCCTGACATCAAAAGTGTCCGAGTGAAACCCGGACACTTTCAAAAACCCCGGCCGGAGACGGCCCCCGCAGGCGCGGTCCGAAGGGGGGGGTCACAGGGGACATGACCCCCCCCAAAATCTAAGGTCAAATTGAAAAATCTCAAAAATTTGCCAAATAATATTAATATTGTCCTCCTAGCCGAATTTTCGACTACGGCGGCCAATCTTTTTTAAGATCAGCCAACTAATAATGGTGGTGAATGGTGGTAATTCCATAAGTTTAATTATTAATTAATTATGTATGATTTTGTAACACTTCCATAGGTTTCCTTTTTCTGAGGTAGTCAATACCGGGCCGGACCCGGGCTGGTCAATAGCCACAACTCAAGGCTGGCTGGGGAAGTTTAGTGGGTAGTGGACGCTTAGTCTCGAGTCCCACACACGGCCGCAGGTTTAGCTAGCCTGCAGTTATGGTACAAAAACGCATTCTCCCCAAAAAAAAAAGGTAATGACGAGTGACCCCCTCCAAAATTTCAGGCTGCGACCGCGCCTGGGCCCCCGGACGCTCTTTAAACTAGGATAAATCCGGACGAATTGCAGCCCTAAGACTCTGGAAAAACAAATCAAAGTCACTCTGACAAAATAGCCCATTAAACTCGCAATAGAGGTCCGTAAAACCTAAGGGTCCATTAGACCACATAAAACGCACGTATCTCGGTTAACTAAGAAATACACTTAAGTCTACATGACCACATTAAAACGTTATTTTCGGGTAAGAATCCGATGTACTATCGGGGTCACCTGCGCGTGATCACCCTAAAGGCTAAAATCCTGTGCAGTATTTTCACGTTTACAAGCGCCGCTCCTAACAAGTCACGATGCGCGTGCACGGTATATTTTTCCAAAAGTGATCACGCGCGGGTGTCCTCGATGGTACCTAATGTAATTTTACAACATTCCATATAGTCAATAGCCACAAGGCTGGCACCGGCTCGTTCCAAACAGGTGTGAAGGGGAAACCGGGGGAGTTCAGTGGGTAGTGGACGCTTTAGTCTCGAGTCCCACACACGGCCGCAGGTCTAGCTAGCCTGCGGTTATGGTGCTTTAAAGCATTCTCCCCTGAAAAAAAAGTCTCTATCACTACTGGTGTTGTTGGCTTTCACTGTGAACTTTCCCAATGGGTAATGCCATTCTCACTGATGCGATCACTTCACAGGTACACAGTGGACATGGAACAAAGCGACGCGGTCACCTTCTTGGCGCTGGTGTCCCATGTGCTCTGCTACGCTAACTCGGCCATCAACCCGCTTATATACAACTTCATGAGTGGTTCGTATATTCAATGTTAAATTCTCCGTAGTCGGCTAATGCAATCAGACGTCGCGGTAATACGCAATTTGTATGCGTTAACATGTCTATTTGAACCGGTCAGGGTGAATTTATGTAAGAAAAAGTATGTAGGTAGAATTAACTTAGTAACCCGGTTGGCACCCATAGTAGAATAGTACTGTATAAATATTTATTCACAATGATTATCGTCAAATATAAATAGTAAAATACTTTTATCAATAACTCTTTCAAACTTTAATAATTCTTATTAGAGTTTGAAAGAGTTATTGATAAAAGCCTATCTTTATTCAAATAGTTATTAAAATCTAAAAGAAATCAGTTGAAGTCTGCCGCCACAACAACTCCGGGCTGTGTTCCGGCAATATTAATAAGGGAGCCAGTACACTTAAAATCAAAGGCTCTAAGACCAGATGAGCCAACAGTCTGGCAGCACATTGAGCGACGCTTCCTGGTGAAGTGTCCCTCAATGGAATATCCCGCAGTGACTATTTACCATCAGGTGTGCTGTGTGCCTGTGTGCCAACTGAATAGTATAAAAAAAAAGATAAAACTAACACATTTCCAGGTAAATTCCGGCGAGAATTCCGCCGATTGTTCTGCTGTTCCCCCGGACCGTACACCGAGAACTTCTCCACCTTGACCAGGGTGACCACCTCCAAGATCCGGCAGCCGTGCGTGGCCCTCAACTACCAGACTCAGCGATCCCCCCATCCCTACGTCAGCACTACCTTCATAGAGAATGGGTATAGGAAAGGATACTTAAGTTAGAACTCTTGGACATAACTGTTAGATCTCTGTATGGCCACCCGTCTACCATTACATCACCACCAGGCTGGTAGAAACACCATCACCTTTTTGCTTGGAGGAGGAAGCGTTTATGCACCATAACCGCAGGCTAGCTACACCATCTCAAGTCGGGGTACCCGGGGATGGGCTGGCCAATAACCACAAGGCTGGCACCGGCTTGTCCCAATCGGGTGAGAAGAGGAAACTGCCCCCAGTTTCCCCCAGTTTAGTGGGTATTGGACGCTTCAGTCTCGAGTCCCACACACGGCCGCGGATCTAGCCTGCGGTTATGGTGCATAAACGCATTCTCCTCCGAGAGAAAAAAAGGCTAGCTACACCTGCGGCCGTGTGTGGGACTCGAGACTAAAGCCTTCATTACACTAATGATGACAAATATGTACTTGCATAGTATACAGTATGACAGGAAATGCGAGGGACATATTTAAACCCCAAATAGTTCATACTTCCATATAACAAAATAAGTATAAATCAATAAAAACTCTGGTATATATCTGTAAATAACCTTAGTCGAAACCTGAAAATCCGCATAACGTGCGTGCACTCTTCCCTTCACAGTACCTATTTCGTGCACTCGTACAAGTACGACTTAAATTGTACTTGCGTACAATTTGAGTTTGGGGCGTAACCGGCCGCTCAGCACACGGGATTTTTAGGTAGTTCATGCATACATAAATTATTAGGATAATAATGAAAAAAATTAAGGATATATTTTTTATAGTGAATTGGACTCTGAATCGGATTCTGAACACTCTCCTTAAATATGTCCCTCGGGTTACCTAACACGCTGTATAATTATAATTATTATAAGGCCCTTAAAAGAATCTGTATATAATAAAATTCTAGTCTATTTTATAAGATGTTTGTATATTAAAGTTTGTTAGATGTACACAATGTTTTATTAACTGTTACCCTGTAATCACGTAACCTATTAATTAGGTACAAGCGTTTCCACATAGCTTCCATAAAATTTTCCTAGAATATTCTTTTTTGATAATAAAACTGCCTACTACTTAGCAAAGGCCTACCTCCAATCTCCTCAGAGCTGGACGAACCTGTGAACCTGAATCCTACATACGTATTTAATATACGAAATATTATTTGCATTTGTATTTTTCTTATTGATGAAAGAGACGTACCTACTTATGCTCGTCTTGTCTAAAATAATAATGGTCCCGAAACTCAATCATTCAATGAGGTAAGTAAGTGCGTTAGAAAGGATACTTAAACAATTACATCGGGTTTTCAAAATTACTTAAGTAACATTGATCCATCAACTCAATAAATTGATTAAAATAAGTTCTTAGAAGGTTTAGATAGCAAAGGTTTAACACAGCAAGATTTGCTCTGAATATTTTAGTAGGCGTCATCCTCAACTGGACAGGGACGCATAACTTTCACTTTCTTTATCTTTAATTATGTCGAAAATTAAATAGAATTAATTTAAAATATTATAAACACATACATAACGATGCTATTTATAAATCATATCGTAACCCGAATGAGGTTCTTTTTTATGCTAGATCGGTTGGCGGACACGTTGGGATTTTTGGTAGGTATTTTGGGGTTATTCCCTGTCCTCCGATCGAAACTCCGATTGGTAGGAGGAGCGGGAATTTTATTTCCCATTCCTCCGATTGAATGTATATTGTTTTTATCACTTACCTACCTAAGAGTACAGTCAAGACCATTATACTGTATTTGATCGTAATAGAACGTAAAATGTGTGCAAATTCTGGAAAACAAGTGAATGTAGAGGCAACAAGTCAATGTCGAAGAAACAAATGAATGTCAGAGAAACAAATGAATGTCAAAAAAAACAAGTGAATGTCGGCGAAACAAATGAATGTCGGGAAAACCAGTGAAGGTAGAAAAACATTGTCTAGAGATTAGAAGTAAAAAAAAACAGGTGCACGCGATATTCGACCTTATTGACGCTTGTTTTTTTAACTACTAATCTCTAGACAATGTTTTCTGCCTTCACTTGTTTCCCCGACATTCATTGGTTTCTCTGATATTCCTTGTTTTTCCGACATTCATTTGTTTTTCTGATATTCATTTGTTTTTCCGACATTATCTTGTTTTTCTGATATTCACTTGTTTTTCCGACACTCTCTTGTTTCTCCGACATTCATTTGTTTCTCTGATATTAATTTGTTTAACCCATTCAATCGGAGGAATAGAAAAACAAACATTCCCGCTCTACCTACTAATCGGAGTTCCGATCGGAGGATAAAGAATGAACAGATTAATATATACTAACATATATTATGTAATTAATTTTACACTAGACTGTACAATATTTGTATGATGCTTAATCGGAGGAATGGGAAATAAAATTCCCGCTCCTCCTACCAATCGGAGTTCCGATCGGAGGACAGGGAATAACCCGTATTTTGCAAGGGTGCCATAGCGGAACTAACCGGTTGGGCTGCGTGCCTGATGGTAAACCACTGCGGCATATTACACCGAGGAAGACTCCACCAGGAATTGTCGCTCAATGTGCTGCCACACTGTCATCTCATCTTATCTTCGAGCCTTTGATTTCAAGTTTACTGGCTGCCACATTAATACTACCGGAACAAAGCCAGAGGTGTTATGGCGGCAGATTTCATCTATGGGGGTAGTAGTTAGGCAGTCAGACTCTGAAAAATTCCTACCACCAACCAGACTCAAGGCGGGAATCGAACCCACGACCTTCGGGTTTTATATCCGAGCGACTTAGCCACTCTTCCACGGTGGCGGTCAAAAAAAATTTATTAGAAAAGTTAGAATAAATAGACGTTTTTCTCTAACTTTTCTAATCAATTTTTTGAAAAATAAATTTGATTTCAATGCTTTGTGAAAATCGATTCTCAGTATCATTATGATCGGTCGTGTCAGACTGCTGTCCCACCGTGTTATGAGAGTGAGCTGGAATAGGGAGTGCACCTGTGCTTGCGCACTCACTTGTGCACTATAATAGGTATATCCTGCGTAGTTCGTAAAAGATTGGCCGCCGTAGCCGAAAACTCGGCTAGGAGGACATCAATTATGGCGATTAGCAAGAACCTACATTAATATCAAAGATTTGTAATTTCGGCTACTTCCGACCGTTATTATTATTAAAGCAAAATATCGTTGACAAGATCTGAAACCAAGCATCAATAGAATACAGCAATATTATCTCAGTAATTAATCAAATACGGCATGTACAGATGGCAGCACATCAACCTACCCTAATCTGTCAAAAAATCTCAATTAAAAGAAAACTCTATAGGTATGATGTGAATAAAGCTGAAAATTGGTTGTAGAAAGTTGACGGATTAGGGTAGTCTAATGTGCTGTCGACTGTACATCAGTTACAAGACAAATATAATATGCTCTGTTACCTAATCAGACCCCCAATAGACTGGCAAACATTAACATGATGATGATAGTGAGGGGTAACGAAATAAGTACGTTAATGGGAATATACTTTTCATTTGAAATGCAAAGCCAGGTAAATATCGGGTCCGGCCGTTATGCCCCCATTCCGGTTTGCCCCCGGCCGCTGTGCCCCCACGGTTTAACGGCAAACTGGAACAAATTTACTTAAAATTGTGGGGGCATACCGGCCGGGGGCAAACCGGAATGGGGGCATAACGGCCGGACCCAAAATATCAAATCAAAACATTCTTTATTCATGTAAACTGCAAAAAAAGCACATAATTATGCCTACCACCGAATTCGGAATGTCTTTCTCTATCGAGAAAAACCGACTAGTAACTCGATAGTTATTCTTTTTAATTGCCAAATTAAATATACATAATTTATTATGGGCGATCACTCTTGCTGCCCTGGCCATTGTTCGAAATCAGAATACTCTTTATTCATGTAAGCCTACGGCCTTGGCCTCGAATTTCGCGACAGCGGGCGGGAGCGGAAGCGGAAGCGGAAGCGGCGAGACGTTTTGTAAAGACACCATAGAACCGTACGGGATTCCCATATAAACTATACGTGTGCCAAATTCCATCTAAATCCGTTTAGCCGCTTAGGCGTGATTGTGTAACAAACATCCAATATCCAGACTTTCGCATTTATATTATTAGTAGGATTAGTAGGATTATATTAAAGGGTGATCTACTTTTCGAGTAACACACAACACTAACTATCACGTGTTTGAATCTCGGAGAAATGAATAGGATCATTCATGAAAATTACATAACTGTGTGTTTATGTAATAATTTCAATTGAGTCATGGTCAATAAATGAATGTTCGAGTTATTTACTCAATAATAAATCTATAGTTCGGACATGACATACAATTTATTTGTTATACATAGTTACAAGTGTGTACACATAGTATTTATTTATCATTCACGCTACTCTTATGGGTTCTGCCAAAATATCAGCGCTGCTGTGTCGTTTTACAAGTGACGCGCGCGGCCGTATATTCGCGCAGTCCGACTGGCTAACTACCCCCACAGGTGAAATCTGCCGCCATAATAGCTCTGGCTGTGTTCCGGCAACATTAATTTGGGAGCCAGTACACTTGTAATCAAAGGCTCGAAGATCAGAAGCATGGAAGCACATTTTGCGTCTCTTCTTGGTTAAGAGTCCCTAAATGGAATTGTTAGTATTTATATTCTGTGCCGCAGTGGCCATTTAGCATTAGGTAGGCCGCGTGTTTGTCTGCCTACCGATCTAGTATATAAATAAATACAACGATTGACATGGATATACAATGTTCTGTGGTTAACGTCATTGAGTTTAATTTTCTAATTACACGCGTGTAACCAACCGATAGGTAATTTTTATATCACTATCTTTGCTATTGGCACAGTTATTAATTATTATTTACATAACCTACCCGCCATTATGATGGTACCTATCCTGGAAATCAGACACGCGCCGGGGCAGAGGTTATCTAGTCATAAAATTAAACTACTGTTTGTCTGTGCGTACGTCAGTGTTTACGAGTGTGATATGCTGAGAAAGTTCATTTTTATCAACATTCTGTTCGCATGCAAGACACCTGTTGATAAACTTGATAAGCAATCACTACAAATTTCTTTGAAGAATAATTGTCAACCGATTTGGTTAAATGGTTGGTTGATGGAGAGTTGAGGACACTAGTCGTGTCATAGTGCAAAGAACTGCAACTTTCTTTAGGCAAAAAAACTTCATTTTTTTGTAAATTTTAAAGTATTAGTCTAGTCGATGTCAGGTAGCGAAGTAATTTCAAGCGTCGTTTCACAGGCGTCGATAATTCGAATCTCGGATTAAATGGATAGACTTAATTTAATTTTGCCGAACCCTGGATACCCTGTCCTTGCATACCCTAAGTTGACTACACCGATACAAAACGCTAGAAGAAACATAACCGTTCTAATCAAGCTAATATCTTACACCATAATGAATAGTTTCGGGTATATAATTCCTCCTTGTCTTAAACTATACCTATGCGCTTGAATTCTCAAGTCACAACTTAGAATATGGATCATTTAATCGTTTTTACTAGAACATCTTTTTATTACATCATTAGCATAGGACCAATGTCTAGTATAAGACCTCTGAAAAGACTAAACTGACGTCCACTTTATCGAAAGCTTTACCATAATCCGCAAATTGTATAAAATCACGCACTACGATAGGGTATTTTAATTCGTTGATCACGCAACTAAAAATTAACATCCGCATGAAGTTAATTTTATGTTAAAATGCAGACATGATATTCTTTAGAATATTATACGTAATTTATCATAACTGCTCACATGCATTTAATTTCTTTGTTAGTCTGTTTGACTTCTACACGTTGTTGGAATTTTCCAACTGCAATTAGTTTTAATTAAATAACGCCTTTCTTAATAACCCTTAGAGAATTGTGATATTGAATAGGCACAGCATAAGAAAACTTATTCATATTCATAAATGATTGTATTCTACGATGCTTTCAAAAGATGTTTTTATAATGTTAAGTACTGAAAATTATAGATTATGAACTTATCGTGCCAAGGAAATTTCAAGGATGCTTACAAAAAGTTATATTATTATGATCATCTCATACGACAAAACTTATTATTCATAGACGTCAGATACTTAGTTAAAATATTTTGTTGAGAAAAGAAAGAAAAGAAGAATTTTATTGACCACGTAGTAGATACACATTGCAGAAAATAGGTATTACAGATAAAAGAAGGTATACATTTCTGTTTATGTTGTGTTAGGTTAAATTATGTGTGTGTGTGTGTATGTGGGCAATGAGGTTCCTGCCTCAGCATAAGCTGCGATAATACAAAATTCCTCGACAGCGCTGGTATTCTGACAGAGCACTATGGGGTGAGAGTCAGTGTCAAGTCTATTATTTTCAAACGGATTACAAATTTTAAACCAATGACAGCCAATTAGTGGTAAAAAACCGGTCATCATAAGCCGGTGCCCTGGGCACTTGACCGGCCCAAATTTTGTTAGCTTTAGATTATTTTTCTCCGCCAAAAATGGTTACTACAGTGTTGTGTTAAACGTGTTTTTCTATACTTCATAACTTAACTCTTAACGGGACAGTCCTATTATATAGATAACATAAAGTATCAATCAATGCAAAATAAATCAACAAAGACTTACTCTTATCAAGAAATTGGTAAGAAAATGGTTTCGGTGAAGTCCCTCCGGTTTTCCTTGAAGATTTCGCCTTACCCATTGAATGCAAACCATTACCAAAACTAAATATTTAGTAGGTTCTTTTTAAAATACATATTCATTGTTGGACACGCGACATAGTTATAGCACAGATCTAATACTAATATTATAAAGAGGAAATATTAGTTTGTTTGTTTGTATTAAATAGGCTCCGAAAGTACTAAACCGATTGGAAAAATTCATTCACTGTTGGAAAGCTACACTATCCCCGGGTGACATAGGATACTTTTTTATCTTGGAAATGTGGAGGGTAGGGAGGGATATTTAAAAAAAGAAATAATGCGTGGAGTATTAGTAAGAATTAATCACCACCCGAGAAGTTTTTGAAAAATCCTGAAAAAAATTGGCCCAACTCGGAAATCCAACCGAGTTCACGGCCAGGTGTACACCACTAAACCAACGATGTTTCACAAAATACTTTCCTTAAAACGGTCCTAAAGTAAATATGCAACGTCAGCAATTACCTTAAAGAAGTCACGCACAGGACATTTGCAAATAATTTTACCACTTTAACATTAAGGCTTAATTGATCTTGAAATTCACGGGCGCAAATTGCAAAAAAAAATCATTAGAACAATCGCAAATGTCACCTTGAACTAAAAATAGTAGCCGATACTATTCTTGATTCAATAATGCTATTTATTGAGTCAGTAAACAAAAGAAAAGGATTCTACTTGATCATAGTGAAGGCTTTGTTTATTCATAGAACTCCGAATTCACAGTTTTCCATAAAACTAGCATATTAAAGAGATAAAAGTGTGATTTTAATTAATTTAATTCAAATTCATTTAATGAAGTGACCAGGACTCATTTTTGTTAGTAGTTGCACTTAACCTATGTTACTTAGTACAATTATAAATTCTGATCAATTACAAATATACATTTAAGACTAGAAACTGTATAATTATGTTGGTAACAGAGTAGAAATACAATTATTGAATTTAATTTGGGATGTCAAAAGGGTCATATTCAAAAATTAACAAAACATTGAGCAAATATGTAAAAAAAGAAAATATAAAAAGAAAATATGTCAGAATGTACCAGATTAAACAATTATTAAATAAATGACAAAATTATGGATACCAAAAACAGAACAGATTTAACTAGCACTTTCTGCACAGATTACTAAACTAGTTACCCAGTTTTTCCCATTCAACCAGTTCCCAAAGGGGAAATAGTGTGATCTGTAAAATAATATGGAAGAAGAGGGAAGGAGTGGGGCAACGGGGAATAGGGATGGAACGGAGGGAATAATGATTGCATGAAATAATTTACACATTAATTCATCCCCCTCAACTACCCAATTATTTGAACTTTAAAACGATACAAAAAGCCTTATATAAATACTATATCCTTCAAAAAATATTTTTCAATGTTAACACAAAAAAAAAAAAAACAATGTTTTTTATTTGAACATCGTACTCGTATAAACAGTCAGTGTATCAAGTATTCATGAAATATTAGGTATTTACATAATTGATAATATAATTTCCCCCTCCTAAAGAGGAAAAATTAATTTGTGGGTTGGGATAGAAAATAAGTTCTATTCATTCATTGAAGTTGAAATTGATTTCAGACAATTAGTGTGTTTTTCTACTCACAGTTATTTAAAGCTAGATGATTAAACGTGGGGGGAAGGGGGGGGGGGGAATTTTGAAAAAAGAAATTAAGTGAAATTGCGGTTTTTAATATTAACGTAAGCAGTTTCTTGCTAAAATGCTCAACCAAAGGAATACTCTAAATCGGTGTAACTAAAATATGGATTGCGTGACTATCATCATGTAAAGTTGTATATTATATACTTATTACTTGCTGTTAGTAACGATTACTATTCAATAAGAAAAAAACATTTCCTCAAGGAAAACTGGAGGAATTCACCAAAACAAAATGGGTATCTATTGATTGACAGGATTCAGCTTTTTAATTCTTAAACTCGACTTTTAGTAAATAACATAGTATGGTGCAGGTATTGCAAACCTTTTTTAAGCACGAGTCCCTCAAACTCAAACTGTATTAAACGCTCACTAAAGCTTAGGTACCTATGTAATCAAAATGACCGCCTCCGTGGAACAGTGGCTAAGCCGCTCGAATATAAAACCCGGAGGTCGTGGGCTCAATTACCGCCTTGGATCTGGTTGGTGGTAGGGCTTTTTCAGAGTCCAACTGGCTAGCTACCTCCCCCACAGGTGAAATCTGCCGCCATAACAGCTTTGGCTGTGTTCTATCCAATCTATGGCCCATAGATTATATTAATAGTTGTATGTATATCAATCGATTAAACTTAATGGTTTTTGTTCCAATATAAATATAAATAATAATAAATAAATATCTCTGGACATTATTCACACAGCGCCATCTGACCCCAAACTAAGCATTAGCTTGTGCTATGGGTGCCAGACAACGGATAAACATTACTTAAATACTTTTTTTTTGTAAATACATACATATTATACATAGAAACACCCAGACCGATACAAACAGACATGTTCATGCACACAAATGTTTGTACCGTGCGGGGATCGAACCCGCGACCTCTGGTGTAATAGCCGACTTCTCGACCATTACACCAAATGGCTCGTCTTATAATAATAATATTGTAAATAAAATAACTGATTTATAAACAGTACTTTAATTACTTTCTATTGTTATATCCAAGAGACAACAAATCATCGTCCATTTAAATTAAAACAAACAAACGATAAATAATATTTTTCGATATTTATGTAATAGTTATGACTAAATTACATGTAACATTTATTTACTTAGACGTACAGACGGATCGTAAAGAAGAAGATTAGACAACAATAGATAGCTTGGATGGCACGAGCGAGATGTACCTACAGTGGGCCATACATCGAGCTTTACAAATCTGTCAAATTCTTACGACCAATTCAGCTTAATGTCAATCGCATAAAGTTCTATTTCAATTGCAACTTTTTGACAATTTTTTTATAACTTGATGAATGTGTACATTCGCCCACAAGGGCTACGTATTTGACATTATAAAAAACCTTATTGTCACTGCAATAAGGTTGAATAGTAGGTAAGTTACTATGTGCAGCTTTGCGATATTCATAACAAACGAGAAAGATAACTGCATGTAAAACAGTTCGAGTCTTAAACTCAGTCATGGGTTCGATTCCCGCGTTTGGTCTGGTTGGCTACTGGCTAGCTGGCAATAATAGCTTTGGTGTGTTCCGGCAATGTTAATATGGTAGCCAAGCCAGTACACTCATAAAATAAAGACCCGAAAATATACCTTACTAGCCTTCCACTCGCGGTTTCACCCGCGCGTAAATTCTTTTTTCAAATATCTCCCCTTCTCCCCACATTTCCGTGGTCAAAAGTACCCTATGTCAACCGGGGTTAGTGTAGCTTTCCATTCCAAGCATCCACGAAGCCTTTTACGAGATCCTCCTCGGACGGAGCCTGCCTACACGGCGGGCAAAGGCAAATTTTTGTTGATCTGGTTTTATGGGTTAAAAAAAACGACGAAACGTTTCGAGAAAAGGTAGGTAGCCCTTGTAAGACGTCAGAACTGCAGAACAGCTGTAATTATACATGCCATGTCGTTAATCCCCCGATTACGTTACATTTTTTAAAATAGTCATTAATTGGGTTCACGGTAGTGCCTCCAGATTTGAACAATAATAATTTAATATAAGATCATTAGTTTTTTAAATTAATCTTCAACATTTTGTGCCAGTATTTTATTGATAAGTAGTATTCCGCGTTTAACCTTACTGATAACAAATAAAAACAATAGGTTTATGCGTTATGTACCAATTACGTAAAATTAAAGGGCCAAACATCCTCGACAGGTAGGCACTCTTTTCAGTGATTGTCAAAATTCGAACTATTTTAAATCTAATCAATTTATTAAGAATGAAATTAATATCAATTTAAGTCTTAGAGAATTAATTGTTCTCTAAGATTTAGGCATAACAATATGAACGTCAAAAATTGTATGTACTGTGAATATTAAATAAAATACCTAAGTTGTTTGAAGCTGTTGTAAGCTCACAATTGAGATAAGGCCTGTGTACCAGCAGTGGGAACGTATATAGGCTGATGATGATGATGATGATGATCATTTGAAAAAACATAGTTCTATTGGACTTTATTTGAGTACTTAGATCATCATCATCATAATCAGCTATTGGACGTCCATTGTTGAACATAGGCCCCCACAATGCCCGATCTAAAGCGACCTATATACTTATATACTGTCATCATATTTTTAATCTTCGTAAATTTGATCACATTTCCACTTACCGCCTTCAGCTTAAATGGTTACCTATCCGACATCGTCGCAATGTTAGAATACTCACTTCACTTTTTTCTATCCTAAATGATCCACATGCTCCCGTTTACCTTAAGTCCTTGTTTTGTCTTCTTAGTTCGACACATACTCGTCAGCTCCGCTCTTCCCACAAATTCATCTTGGCTACTCCTTATCACCGATCCGGTTTCGTCTCAAGTTCCTTTCGTGTAACAGCTATTGAGCTTTGGAATGCTCTCCCCGAAAACATTAGACAAGCTCCGAGTCGGATGGCATTTTAATTCCTACTCCATAAACATTTTCTCCTGAAGTCCTCTACATCGTCGCTCACCTGTCCCAGTCGTTAGCCGTATGTACTGTGTATATAATATTTTATATAGTGTATAAATTTTATATATTTATATTATGTAATATGTATGTAAATTTATGTAATTTTATATTGTGTATTTATTTATGATATATTATTTCGTTTATTTCTGTTGCTTTTGTTTTTAAGTTTTATGTTTATTGGCACTGCCCACTGTTTCTTTCTGCTTGGCCTAAAGGTTGACTGGGAGAGAATGCCATGAGGCATTAAGTCCACCTTTGTACTTGATTTGTGAAATGAAGCTTAAATAAATAAATAAATATTTGTATGTTGTATATCTTTGAATGTGACTGACCATCCCTGCATATCATTAATCAATGTAATGTCTATATAAAGATGCGCTTTATAGTTCGTTCCCAGTGCGACTACGCTACCGCGCAAAACGACCGCGCGTAATACAAACTGACACTTCCGTACTGAAAATACGAAAAATATATTCAACCTTATGCGTACACCTTTTTAAATTAAAAAAAAAACTAAAAAATTGCTGTGTGCCAGGACTAATTAAAAAAAGTGACAACGTTCGAACTCCACTTAAAAAGTCGTGTTCTGTGATTTTTTCAATTAGAAATAAAACCAAATAAAACGCAACCAAACTTTTTTGTATGTCTGTGCTTTTTTTTTCAGACAATTTACAATTTGCGCGCGAAATAATAGTTTTTAATCTGTTGTATAAAGACTAGTTCCTATTAATTTTAGCGTAACTATTTTTACTAACAAGCTTTGACTTAATAATTCAAAATGGTGAACAAATTGTACAAAGTGAACTCTAATAGTGAAAGTGCCGGCAGCAAACATAATCAAATTATTATGTCCATAATTGGTAAGTAAATTGTTCTAAAATTTACAATTTATACAGTTCACCACGTATTTAGTCATGTAAAAGACAATGCTAAAAAAAACCCAGGTTGGAATCAAATGAAAGGTATCTCCAATTATTGGTAATTGTAATTAAATATTCCATAGGGGGCATCGTCGAAATCAATGGCGGTATGTGTGAAATTGCTATTTAGATTTTTCAGGGGTCACATAAAGTATCAGTTAAAGGAAGCAGTAAACAGATACAGTTGTGGTTTAGAGTGTATAAAATGGCTATATCTAACATAATTATATTATATAACTGTAGGTATAAATAATTATTATTATTTAATATAATTAAGCGTAACAGTTTGTTTGTTTTTGTAAACGCGCTTATCTCAGGAACTACAAGACCGATTCAAAAAATTCTTTCACCAATGGGAAGCTACAACTTTACTGAATAGGACCAAAAAAAACTTTTTTTTTATAAAAAATATATAAAAAAGTAAAAATATTTTTTTTAGCACGTATTATTCAGTAACTATGTAGCTTTCCATTGGTGAAAGATTTTTTGAATCGGTCTTGTAGTTCCTGAGATTAGCACGTTTACAAAAACAAACAAACTGTTACGCTTTATTATATTAAATAATAATAATTATATACAATTATATAATATAATTATGTTAGATATAACCATTTTATACACTTTTAAACCGCAATTGTATCTGTTTACTGCTCCCTTTAACTGATACTTTATGTGACCCCTGAAAAATCTGAATAGCAATTTCACACATACCGCCATTGATTTCGATGATGCCCCCTATAGAATATTTAATTACATATTATTACCAATAATTGGAGATACTTTTCATTTGATTCCAGCCTGGGTTTTTTTTTCATACTAGATGAGCATTGTCCTTTAAATAAACCTTTTTAAAAACTTAGTCATTTCTTTATCCATACTTCTATTCTTTCTATACTAGGTATATGAATAGAAAACTTTGATTGTTTGTTTATTATTTGTTTTGAATAGGCTCCGAAACTACTGAACCGATTTGAATAATTCTTTTACTGTTGGAAAGCTACACTATCCCCGGTGAACATGGGTACTTTTGATCCTGGAAATGTGGGGGGAAGGGGGGAAGTTTGAAAAAAGAAATTACGCGCTGTTGAAACCGCGGGCGGAACGCCATACATTTATTTATATTAGAATGGAGAGACATTTTACGTGTCTAGTGAATGAAGATTTTCTTTGTTGTGAAACATGTGAAAATGCGAATATGAAGATTTTATCGATATTTATAAGAAAAAAGTATACATATTCATAAATTACAATAAACAAAATAATCGTCGAGAACATTCGAAAAGCAATTTCTTTTGGGAAGTTTAGGTACAGCAAAAACAGATAAAAAGATTGATTGTTTCTTCTGGTACTTTTTGTGTCATAAGTATTTTAATTAAAATAATTTATTTAGTCCCCCCACAAGGATGATCTCATAAGGATCGCGTTTTTTTATGCGAGTGGCATAGAACCGATCGATTTGAAGTTTCTACTAAATAACTTAGACAAGGCGACTAGCCATTTGGTAAAATAGTTGAGATGCCGGCTACACCAAGAGTCCGCAGACATTTGTGTGCATGAACATGATTGTCTGTTAGTATCAGTTTGGTTTTTTTTATGTACAATATGTATGACGTATGTACCTATTTACAAAAAAAGTATTTAAATAAGTAAATAAGTCCGTTGTCTGGCACCCATAGTACAAGCTATGTTTAGTTATTGCGGCGCTGTGCGAATAGTGTACAGGAATAATATGGTGGTTTGTATATTTTTCTGTATATTATTCTGTAATATTCCCTTTTCCTAATTGAACCCTCCTTCTATTCCCTACAGTCCACAATAACAAAGGGTATGTTATCTAATATAATAAAGAGGAAAGAGTTGTTTGTTTGTGTGTATAGAATAGACTCTGAAATGAAATGAAAATGAAATAAAAAATAATTTATTCTGAAAATAGATTTTAGAGAAATACTTTTGCCCGTATTTTTTTTTTCCCTACCAGCACTTCGAAGTTCGACGTCAATGGCCTGTTGAGGAAAGAATTGCCGCAAGAAACTCGACAGTTTTGCTTTTTTTTTCAAATATTACAAATTATAAATTACACATTCTCTCTCTGAAACTACTGAATCGATTTGAAAAATTCTTTCACTGTTGGAAAGCTACACTATGCACGGGTGACATAGGGTACTTTTGATCCCGGAAATGTGGGTGGAAGGGGGGAGGGATAATTAAAGAAATTACACGCGGATGAAACCTCGGAGGCGAAGGGTATTATACACCATGAATAAAAAAAACTAAAATTATGATTCTATGATAGATTCATGAAAAATTAAACAAAGAATAACAAATTCCATTCATAAAAGTGAAAAATAAATTTAATATTTCAATTTTAAAATTAATGTTTTTTAATCTGTCCTTCATTTGACGAAAACGCTGTACGCCATGTTGGCTACCGATTTGACGTCACTCGACTTGTAAACAAATAACCTCAGTTTTTGTAAGTACTGTGTTTACTGCATTTACTATTGTTATTTCGGAGTTTCTTAGTTATTATTATCACGTTTCTCGATATTCCGGCCCTAAAATATAATTACATCATGGAAGACGGTTTTGTAAAAGCAGATAGCACTAATTTTCCACGGATAGATACATGGATGGTGGCGAAATTTTTCGCTTGCAATCCCGATTTCTGTTCTGCGGAATTGAGAAATGTTAAAACGTCTATGTAAGTAGTGATATATTGCTAATTTTTGTTTAATATAATATAATTCTCCATGTCGTTTTCCAGCTACACATAAATTTCAAACACTTTAAAACATAACCTATGAAATATTAGTTTTGTAATGTTATGAATATAATTTTGCATGTATAAAAGGTCTAATAAATTGCATACTTACATCATAATGATATTTACAGAAATAGTATTTAGTCTTTCTTTGTGGACAATGACTTCGGATCTCTTCATGCTACTTTCAACATCGTAGGTATTTCTCATTTTTAATTCTGTTGGCACTTGTATCCATAACTTTCCAAGCGTTTTAACACTTGTATTCTTACATTGAGACACAAGTCAAGATCACAAGACCCCAATGATATGGACTATAATTCTTTATATAATGGCGAAAACAACTTTATTCCCTCAGTAAAGCGTCATGTTTACACTGCGAGTGACGTCACAGCATGGCGGCCTAGGATTTGAGGCGTTTTCGCGCTAATTTTTAAATTGAAAAATGAAAACTCGTTTTTATTAATTATTAGGTACATAAAAAATATATTTCAATTTTTTCATGCTATTTTATCACTAAAGGATTAATTTAAATTACTTTTTTAATGAGGCTATAATACCCTATTCTATAAATAACCCAAAATATTAGTTTTGAAAGTATAAACTTTTTCTAAAGATAAAGTGGATTTCGACTAAATCTTTTGTTTATGACACGATTTCCGTTTCTTGTTCGCTTTAACTTTGAACACTTTGTAAACGAACCAAACAAAAAACCAATAATTAAGTTGTTGAGTTTTCCTTTCCAGTTCAAAGTCTGTCAGTTAAAAAATACACTAGCGGTCGCCTCCGTGGTTTTACCAGCGCGTCATTTCTTTTGTCAATTCTCTTCTCCTTCCCCCCACATTTTCGGAATAACAAAATAATGTCATTCGGGGATAATGTAGCTTTCTAACAGTGAAAGAATTTTTCAAATCGGTTCGGTAGTTTCGGAGCCTATTCAATACAAACAAACAAACAATCAAATCTTTTCTCTTTACAATATTAGTATAGACATAGATTATAGATTATTATCTATAATCTATGTCTATACTAATATTTATTTTTTATACTATTTATTTTTTATATGGCAACCTATGGCAGATACGATACTTCTATAACATTCATTAAAATCCATTTCGTCAAAAAAAAGACACATCAGAATCGAGCAGCTGAATCTTAGGCTAATGGCTAATGGGTTTTTTCTCGGTCTGGACTAGCTATTTCACGGAGGCGTCAAAACTGGAATGGTTCTATCTTTCACTTCCACTAAATTATCTCTATTGTGTATTGGTAAATAAACAAACTACATCAACTCACCTGATCAGACTGTATGACAGATTTCTAATAATATGCCTAACATAGTTGTGCTCTCTATGAAAAACATTACGTAAGGTGAGACACGTGCAATGTGCATAGTTTGGCACCCAGTAATCACTGCAGAATCGTAATTGCATTCATTTAGCGAATGAATAATAAAAGAGAAATTAATAGTTATTTATGTGACTGTTGCATAATGAGGGTCATTAAAATACGAATGTGGTTTTATGAAACGAACGAAGTGAGTTTCATAAAAGGATCACATGAGTATTTTAATGCCTAATTATGTACAGTCACATACATAACTTTATCTTCATTCATACGATAAATGTCTATTTTAAAGTCAGGATCGATGTGAAACCGCGTGGAATATAATCCGTAGTACCAGGAGAGCAGAGAAGAACAAGAAGCTAGGCTAGCTCGCGTCTTTCAAACTCTTTGATTTAATGAATAGTTACGCTGCGGTTATGCTCTCCTGGTACCTTTGAAAATACATCAAGATGTTTTGCTTACATATGTTAGCTTCAAATCATTATTTTTACTTTTTAAGAAGACGTTCGAAATTTGAACGTAATTAAAGTATTGGTTACCGATACTAAAATGTAAACATTACAATGCAGCCACAGATACTTATATCTAAATGTAGGGCGTTTGCTCATCGCTCCTGACTATAAAATAGACTTATTATGGTATGGATGTAGATAAATTCATTTTCGATTTAATAATTAAATAATAATAATAATAAATATCTCTGCCATCTAGCCCCAAACTAAGCATTAGCTTGTGCTATGAGTGCCAGACAACGGATAAACATTGCTTACACATATACTTTTTTTGTAAATACATACATAATTTATACATAAAAACAGCCAGACCGATATAAGCAGATATGTTCATACTCACAAGTGTTTGTACCGTGCGGGGATCGAACCCACGTACGACCTCTGGTGTAATAGCCGTACTTCTCGACCATTACACCAAATGGCTCGTCGAAATTATGATTTTGTTCCAGTTTGCATGCCCGTGGTGTCATATGGGGCTGCCATGGGCTGGATTTCGCCCTACAAAGCCCTTCTGATGGGAGAGACAACCCCAGCCACTTCTCCCCTGACCGAAGAAGACGTGTCCTGGATGGCTTCTATCATGTTTATCTTTGCTCCAATTGCTGTTTTCGTGTATGGCGTAGCGGCTGACAAGTTTGGAAGAAAGAAAGCTTTGCTGTGTGCATCGGTTCCTATGGCTGTAAGTAGAACATCAGCCTATTGATGCTACAAGACCACTTATTGGGCGGTAAACCGCCTCACGGCGGACTCCAGCTCGTCTTCTTCGGGTGTGAAGGGGGAACTGGGGAAGTTTAGTGGGTAATGGGAGGTAATTCGAGTCACACACACTAGGTCTTGCGAGCTTGCAGTGAAGATGCCCAAACTTGTTTTTCATATAATTTGTATATGAAAAAATATGGTTCAATCACCACGTTACCCAAGTTCGAATTGCTTGAAGCAGAGCTTTGTGAGAAAAATTTTGCAACCCGAATGGAACCTATTACCCCAAAATACTTAAACCACCGGTTCTTTGAATTGAGGATTTAAGACTTTTTATTAATTTTTTCTCTTGAAACACTTTATCTGCGCCTATTGAAGATTATCTTTATTCATTCGTAAAGGTTATTAATTTCCTGTGTAGATAGGTACGGTTTGTTGTTATCCGGTTACAAATAGGTATTTGCAAATCTGAGACGAACTGTGAAGAAAATTTTTAGTCAATTGTGTAAAAAAATTTACTTTTGTAATTTGCTTATCCATTGGCAGATAAAATGTTTCTGTCAGATATTTTAAATGCTGTCTCTTTTGTCAATTTGCCACCCTGACTTTAGAGGCCTCAAGTCAGGGTGGCGCCTAGTGAGGGCTACCAGAGAAACTAAGGTGACCCTCAGACTTGGCTCTAGCGACCTGTGCAATGCAGGCGTTGGGGAGCTACCCCCGTCCGCAGGTCAACCCTCAGGCAGAAGAAGGCGTGCTTAGTGAGCTCGCCTTCTCCGGCCTAGCCGGAGTGAAAGGATCCTCCGCTGCCTCTTTCTGCGACATTCCTTCCTCGCAGAAGGACGCGGCCGCCTCCCACGCTCTCCTGTTAGCGACCATGGTACGAACCATGGTCGCTAACGAGAGGCGTCCACCACAAAGAGGAGGCCTTTCCCCTGCAGTGGGACATTAATATGCTGATACTACGTTAACTATATATAATATAATTTCCTTTCCACAGCTTGGTTGGGGAGTGAAGCTCATCTGTCAACACCCTATAGCGTTGATAGGAGCGCGAGGACTCATAGGATTTGGAGCAGGAGGGGGCTACGTCCTGTGCCCTCTCTATGTGAAGGAGATCAGTGAGGATAGCATACGCGGCATGACTGGTACCTTCGTTATATTCTCACAGGTGAGTTAGAAAATCAATACTAAGTGCTAATACTAAAATACTGAAATGGCGGACCAGTAGAGAAGCCAGCCTCCTTACAAAATATTCAGCCCTTTGTGTCGGATTTTTCTAACCCACCTCGAGGGATCAACAAGCAAAACCTCTGATCGTGACGATGCCTTAATATCAATGATAGATTTGCATTTTGTTAAGCTTATATTAATTAACTCTTAGTTAGGTAAAAAGATTATTTTTTTTCAAAAAATATAAAATATGTCTTGTGCCTTGTTTCTTGAAATATTATTTGAAACTATTATGATTATGATTATATCGTATTTTCGTGACGGTCACACAAAAGATAAGTCGACGCTACAATGCCGAAACAGGGTAACCTTTATAAAGGAAACTTGACCGTATTGTAGTATACTGAATGAATGATCACTTTTGTATAATAGAAATAGTTGATTGTATTTGTATCCCAACCCGTTTTTGATCACAAAAGGGCCTGACTATTGAACTTGGTCCAAAATGGTCTATAGAATTAAATGAGACGCTGGAAAACCCTGTCATCATGTCATTGTGAGTGTGTCATAACGTTATGCACCAATAAAATATCTCTGGACAGTATTCACACAGTGCCATCTAGCCCCAAATCAAGCATTAACTTGTGCTATGGGTGCCAGACAACGGACAACGGATACATACATACAGTGGCGTTACTACAAGCAACTCGGCAAAATGCCACGGGCCCCCAGCCGGAAAGGGCCCCCGGTCAGAGGAGAATCCCGACTCCAAACATTTATCTAGAGCACAAAATCCGATGAATTTGCCACGGGCCTCGAACGGTATAGTTACGCCACTGATACATATTATACATAGAAATACCCAGACCGATACAAACAGACATGTTCATGCACACAAATGTTAAATGATGGTCTATCTTACTCGGAGCGCTTTTTTCCGATCTAGTCAGCATTTTTTTATGATAAAGGGAGACAAACGAGCAAGTGACACCTGTTGGTAAACAATACTGCCCTTGGACAGTTGCGAATTGACCAAAGATGCGAAGAAGGGGGAAGTACCTAGTATTTTAAATGTGACAACTCAATTTCTTTAATCTGCGATGTACATTTTATTTCGATTCCAACCTTTACACACTTATTCAGACTTGAAAGTAGTTGAGTTTGAGACCCCAAAACGGATATAGAACAGTTTTTATACCAGAAAACATGATATTCCCATAGGATTGTGATTGTGACACATGTATACTGTAATGGAGGCGTTACGAGAGGCAAGTCGAGGAAATCAGGAAACAGCTATCATTCAATACTAACTATAATGGATATAAATAGATAACGCTGTCAAGCACATTCATTCCCAAAATAAATATTTTGTAACTTGTATTGGTATTTCTTTCGTGCATTAAATTCATAATTATAGCGCGTAGGGTAGAGTCACTATTAAATACTTCAGTAACCTAATCTATTTATCTATCTATACAGCGTGTAATTTTAGTCGTTGTTTTCCCGCAGTAAAATGATTCTATCCTAATAGTAAAATAGATTAATAAAGTTATTTTTTAAGTGAAATCAAAAGTTTTACGATTTATGATAGACGAAATTCGAACCAATAGTACTAGCTGCGTCACGGACGCTCAACGGCTGGGGTCATTGCCCTTCGCGTTTATCAAAAAAATGATTATTTACTATTCACTCACATTTGGTTTCCATTTTCCCATCAAACTTTTAAAAAAAAATCAAAAAAGTTTAAAAAAAATTTCAAAATAAAAAATTCAAAAAAAAAATTACATGCATAAATCGATAGTACTACTGAAGGTGAAGCATTCTGCTGCGGGAAAACAACGACTAAAATAACACGCAGTATAAATAAAAATGAATTGAGTCTAGCTAAAAACTCGGGAACGGGTGAACCGATTTGACTAATTTTAGTCTTAAAAATGTTCGTGTAAGTGCAGGGAAGGTTTAAACGATAAGAAAATACAATTTCATATTTCGTGCTACACAGGGTTCTCTTCTAAGCCCTTTCTTATAAAACGTTCATGACGACCTTCTTTACTTGTCACAACTTGAGTCCTATTTTTATGAGACGGACATTCAATAGATTTTATTATTAATACTAACCGATGAAAGGGACGGCCAAATGTAAACACGGAAGTCTAACAGTTTCCGTGTTTAATATATTATAGTTCACTCGTAATGTCAACTTCCTCACAATGTATAAGTCTATTTTGAGGTTTCTATAATATATAAGAAAATAATATAGAACTCTTATAAGACAATAGGATCACTAACTAACTAATGATTAGTCTAGCTTACAAACCTTTTTCTAATGAGGGTTTTATTTTTATTAATAATTAGACGGAGCTCCCCGGCTAAGCTGGGGACGGGGGGGTGAGGTAGAGACAGTCGAGAGCGTCGAGCTATTACTTTTCGTACCAGCACTTAGACGTCAATGAATGATGATCATCATCATCATCAAGAAAGAAATCGTGTAGCTCTGTTATGAATCTAAGTAGCGGTTATTTTCCATCTTTCAACATCCTCTTTTTTTCAGACTGTGGGAAACCTTCTGGTCTTCGTCCTTGGTGACTTGCTAACTTTCAATACAGTACTTTGGATCCTGCTGGCAATACCGCTGGTCCACTTCTGTATACTACTGCGGCTGCCAGAGACACCATCTTACCTCATCAAGTGTGGCAAGAATAAGGTAAAAACTTCACTTCATTCTTTTTTTTATACTACCCACGTACCGCGGGCCGCGTGGTCCTGGGTTCAATTCCCGGGTCGAGCTAACTTTGTGTCGGTTTTTTCGGACACAGCTCGGGTTTGTGATGACCAATCCGCATTTGGCAAGCGTGGTGATTAAGCCAATACCCATCATTGTAGCGATAACTTGATTCCAAGGATGGAGGCCTTTGCCCTGCAGTGGGATATTAATAGGCTGATACTTAACTTTACTTTTTACCCACGTAGGTGTTGCGTCAAACGGGTTTGGTCTTGGAAACGAATTATTCCGATCTGTCCCCCTGCTTTGTCCCCTTGGGGTGACAGATCGGACAAAAAAGTTCGATCTATCCCCCTGTTAGCGACGAGGGGACAAATCGAACTTTATTCACCTCCTCAAAGTTTTATCTGTCCCCCTATCGATGACATTCGTTAATCAGGAAATTATTTTAGTTTAGATCTTTTCCTTTTTTCTACATCTACTGGAAGACCGGCACTGAATAACTGGTAAAGCGACCACTAGGGCTTTTTCCATTTACTACATTTCACGGTAAATCGTCACTTAATGTTCTCCTGTTCGTTATGCTGCTCCTCTGATCCGTGAGCCTTTTGGTTTCAGAGACTAATAATATAATATTGCTGTAATGTGATACAATAAAAGTTATTCTGCAAGCAAACTTTATGGGGTTAAAACCCCATCAGTGTGACCTTGCAGAACCTAGCTCTAGCATAAACCAGACCCCGTAATTGTGAAAAGGCAGTCCTCCCACTGGATTTTGTTTCTTCTATACACGACTCTTCACTTCCAATATTATCAATTTCAATATATTTTACCCTCTTCCTGTCAACTTAGCTTGTCGCGTTTTCCCCTGAATTGGAAATTCCATTTTCAACTTGTTTCTTTCTTTGGAAACATTAGGTACCTATTAAAGACTGGTTCTATGGCGCATTTGATACTTACACGAGCCAATAGACTGCATTAACCTACTGTGCGTCGTGTGGGTTCGTATCCCACATAATGAATTGAAACAATTCATTTTTAAAATTGAGTCATAAAAGATATTTTACAACATTTGCTTTTACTTAAAATACTTCGCTTGTTTTCCTGTGTACCCTTGGCTGTTCCCTTGATGGTATTCAATAAAACAAAACACGAATGTGCTCAACTTTTACGATACCCAAAAGAAAGTGAAATTATGGAAAAATTTAATAAAATTAATGAGAAGAAATTATTCACACAGCAACATTCTAGCCCCTAACAATACATACATCAACTCCCAGATCGATAATACAATCTTCATGCAAACAAATGTGCGTGCCTTTCGGGAATCGAACCCGCTACCTCTTAAAGCCAACTTCTCAACCAGTCCACTAATTCGGTCTTCTTAATCAGATCACTTTAAGTCATGTTACCAGACAATTATTTTCAAAGATAAAATGAAAGATACTATTTCCCCCTGAACAAATTTAATTATCTTTGCAAACTTGAAGTCTTAAAAATACTGTTTAGAATGCTAAGATCGCTTTCGCCCACCTTAATCAAATATCTAAGCTTGTAATTTCCCTTAATTGTCTATTAACATTCATGAACTTTGGGAGCGTGAATATTTGTGAGTTATTCATTAAAAATTGTGCATTTTATGGTTCCGTAATTGAAAAGGAACCTTTGAAAGGGAATCTGTTTGCATATTGGTTAAGCCAATACTCCTTGTATCGAATTATATAAACAATAATATTTAAATAATTAGGCCCCCAGCCAACTGAATTAATAAAAAAATTATGAATCCTTCAACCAGTTTATAAGTCTTTTTATCTTATAGGTACTAGCCTTCCGTCCGCGGTTTCACCCGGGCTGCGCGTAATTTCTTTTTTCCCTTTCACCCACATTTCCGGGATCAAAAGTACCCTAGACCCTAGAGATTGTATTGATATTATTATTGTAAACTTTGATGATCGCCCGTTCTTCTTAATACCTTATATGCTTTTGTACCTAAGTGACGATTCAAAAGTGCATCTCTGAGGCCTATATAAATAAAGATTATTTAAATTTTCAGTAGTGCACAGGCACACCTTTATTTGACCAACTCAGCATAACAAAGTATTATTATAGATGAATATGAAAACAAAGTATAGAAGCACTTCATTCACCGTCTTTGACAAGTATAAAATATGATACGTCAAACTGTACCACAGAATAAGACGTCATTTAACTAATCATGTATAATTTTAGCGAATTCACGCTTGTTAGACGAAACGACGACTATTTTACGATATAAAACTCGTTTTTTCTATTCCGTAATATAAAACTACAAAAAATAAATTATTTTATGCAAAATCAGCCATTATTTTGACTGGCCCGATAGCGCATTTGGTAGTGACCCTGCCCTGTGCGCCAGGGGTCTTGGTTCGAATCCCACCCGGAACAAACACTTATGCGATGAACATTTGTGTTTGTTCTGTGTCTGGATGTTTATTTTTGTATTTAAGTATATATATTTGTGGTACCTTCGTTGATTCTGACAACCATAACACCCGGTATAATGCTTACGGTACTTACTTTGGGGTCAGATTAATGTATGTGATGTTGTTCAATATTTAATATTTATTTATTTTTATTATGTATTATATTATGTAGATCACTTCTTTTAATGAATGCAAGGAATATAATAAAATTATCAACTCGAAAAAGTGTATCAGTACTGGTTAGTAACCATCATTTATTTGAAGTCATAAAGGTTTATTTCGAGGAATGAATTTAAATTATTTCAAGTGCGTGGAGCGTAAAGTAATTTTATTACATTAGGTACGCGAACAGGGTTTCATAATTATACCTACCAATATCAATTATTATTTACTTGACTTCATTCTACATAATTATGTTAGATATAGGATGAAAGGAACTGTTTTGATTCGTAAGTGTAGGTAATTATTTCATGGGTGGTGTGTATAAATAGTTCTAATCATCTTGTTATTTGAGTAACAGTGGCGGCTTCGCTACTAAATGGTAATTCGTCTAGTAGCTTTCAGCTTAATTAGCTTGATTTATTAAGGATTATGGATAAATATCACATATTTTTGAATTTGTTGTTGTTGACAACATCCGTTTGAACATAGTACGAATGGTCCGGCTCGTCCGGGGAAGTACCACCCTCGCACATAACACCAGTATGAAATAATAGTGACTACTTTTGTGTTTCGTCTGGTTTGTGAGAGTGCCGGAGGCCCAAACCGCCTTAAAAGGCCGGCAATGCATCAGCGATTCCTTGGGTGATGCAGATGTCCTTGGGCGGCGGTGATTGCTTACCATCAGGCGACCCGCTGGCTCGTTTGCCGACTCTGGCATAAAAAAATCCAATATTAGTTATATCAATGCAAAATTAACTGTCTGTCTTTTACGCTTCACGTCTTCAACACTGCATAGATTTTGATGATATTTGACACAGACATAGACCAGGCTTTGTAACTGAACATCTTTAGGTAAAGGCTTCTTTTGCCCCGGTGTAATACGTAATTCTCATGGGATACCTATAACTTTACCCTTTTCCGGAAAAATAACACATTTCTGCTGGATCGTCACATCACATTATTTAGTCCACACACCATTTTTCTTACTTGTAGAAAATATTATTAAGAAAAATGGCGTCTGCTTAACCCAAGGGTTATCGCAATTTTTCGCACCTAATCAATCAACCTATGAAAGTTTTTCCAGCCCACCTTTCTCAAAGTTGTATAAGAATATTGTTATTGTATAGATTTATAGCTCAGTTTTTATTCATAAAAGAAATCTTACATTATGTTAATCGGTTTTGAACCTTTTCTCTCACCCTACTCAGTCATTCTGTACCGATGGATCCCAAATTATAGAGACTCTTCAATAAAATATACTTCTCACTTTCAATAATACGTATTAATACAAACTCAAGACTGAAAAGAGATCTTCAAAGACTTGTTTTAAATGAAATCCCTCGTTCTGAGAAATATATAATATAACAAAAACCGTCTCACATTCCAAATGACATTCAAATGCTTAATACAAATAGGTTTAAAAAATCACCTACAATTTTACTAACTTAATAAAATTTTTATGACATTAAAGAATTTTTAAATGTACAGTTTTGTTAAATATTGCAATTTGCATGCTATCACATTTTGGCTAAACATATTGTGTTCTTATTTATTTGTAACATTATTTTATACCATGTAAAGCAAATAAATGAATTATGTATTAGTATTATTATATTTATCTAGGTACATCCATACCATAATATGTCTATTTTATAGTAAGGAGCGATGAGCAAACGCCCTACATTTAGATATAAGTATCTGTGGCTGCATCGTTATGTTTACATTTTAGTATCGGTAACCGATACTTTAATTACGTTCATTAATGGATTTGAAGCTAACATAAGTAAGCAAAACATCTTGATGTATTTTCAAAGGTACCAGGAGAGCATAACCGCAGCGTAACTATTAATTAAATCAAAGAGTTTGAAAGGCGCGAGCTAGCCTAGCTTCTTGTTCTTCTCTGCTCTCCTGGTACTACGGATTATATTCCACGCGGTTTCACATCGATCCTGACTTTGAAATAGACATTTGTCGTATAAATGAAGATAAAGTTATGTATGTGACTGTACATAATTAGGCATTAAAATACTCATGTGATCCTTTTATGAAACTCACTTCGTTCGTTTCATAAAACCACATTCGTATTTTAATGACCCTCATTATGCAACAGTCACATAAATAACTATTTTTTATCTCTAGCTTTTTATTTGTTTTTTATCTATTTAATCAAGGTATTATTAGTAGTTTAGAACTGCAACTTTATGCAGTAACGTACTTTATCACTTTTAACTGCCTCCGTGGAACAGTGGTTAGAGCATTGGGCTCTAAAACCATCACTGTGTGATTGTTTCTAGTTTGGTTAGGACATTGCAGGATTGAATCACATGTATGTCTGAAAAGAATGATGATTCCGTGCTTCGGAAGGCACGTTAAGCCTGTTGGTCCTAACTATGTTCCAAGTAGGTCTGGTTTTCCTTGTAAGGGTTACGGAGGTCAGATGGTCAAATGGCAAAACCAGGCTTGTCAAATCTAGGATCATAGTCGAAGCGGACCCTGAGCTCCATATTGAATGCATTCGGGAATACGCTGTGATGGTGATGATGATGATCATCACTTTTAATTATTAAAGACTTTAAAACTCTGCTTGAATGACATTATTATAGTATCTTTGAGCACATTTAATGCTTGCAGGAAGCAGTAAAAGTTCTGACTTGGCTGCGTTCTCTTCCAAACACGGATAAGACCATCACAGAAGAAGTAGACCGCCTCATTGTGGAGCAGACCTCCACCAATGAGCTCAAGTTCTCGCCCAAACTGTTATGTAAGTATACTATACACTTATATAACTATTCATTGCACTATCCTTTTTTCGGAGGTGAAATTGTTAAGGTACATAATAGCATAACAGAAAATAGTGTTAAATTTGTTTGCCCTTCCTTGTCGTCGCAACGAAGCAACAAATCGATTTGTTTGGAGGATAGAGATAGTTTAGGAGTTGAAGAGCTGAGGAGTTGGAGAGCAACATAAGCCACGTTAACCGGAAAATTATCATATTCATCTCCCGATTGATTTACGAATGTGTTTTGACAAAACAGGAAACACAAATGCAATAACGCAAACTAATTCACGTGTCGCGAACACAAAAACAACAGTGGGGGTCAATTAAAGAGACTGCCTGAACCCCCCAATTGATCCGTGACATTCGACACAAGACCTGACCAGAGAATTGATAATAATTGAACGCTCTCAAGGACAATACGGGCCAACAATTGTAACAATAAATCTGTTTGCAATTTTTATCGAGACGAGTCGAATGTGCGCGCGCAATTGTGTTCAATTTGACGCTTGTCGAAACTGTGATTGCGGGCTTATTGGCTGTTGATCGGTTTCTTATTAGATAAATATTTAAATAAATAAATATCTCTGGACATTATTCACACATCGCCATCTAGCCCCAAACTAAACATTAAGCTTGTGCTATGGGTGCTAGACAACGGATACACATTACTTATATACTTTTTTTTTGTAAATACATACATATTATACATAGAAACGCCCAGATCGATACAAACAGACATGTTCATGCACACAAATGTTTGTACCGTGCGGGGATCGAACCCGCGACCTCTGGTGTAATAGCCGACTTCTCGACCATTACACCAAATGGCTCGTCAAAGTACTGTGTCTTGAATGTGCTTGCTATTTAAATGGGTCACACTGACGAGAACACTATGATATTATAACGAAAAAGAGGACTAAAGTCTCTGAACGTTTCCGGTACATCTCACTATCTCCATGGGAATCTCCATTGATGAAGATAGTGGAAAATAATTCCCAGTTTCCCTATTAGTAATTTTGCAGAATTACTTGTAAATAATATGAAATAGACTCGGTACATAACACTTAATTAATTGTTATTGTCAAAAGTTCAACAGGAAATGCTATCAACATGTTTGGTAATAAAGTTTGCATCTTCTGTTTCGTATAATTTACAAGTGGTAATTCTACAAAATGATAGTGGGATGTACCGGAACGTTTCATCCTGTTCTAGTCAAGGTAACCTTGCACTTAGATTCAGGACTTGATAATAAAGTCTAGATATTACATTGTATTGAATGTCATCTGACCTTCTTAACCCATAACAGGTAAACAGTACCAATCGGAACATTGTTTCACAGCTATTCGAATGTGGTTTCTTTATAATGTTTTTCGTCACCGGCACGCACATAGAAAAATCTGAGGTTTGAAACATTAGTGTATTAACAATACGTAAAGCATGTTAAGAGCAAAAGATGCGACACATTCAGAAAAGATAAAATTCGCTACTTAGAATGATAACTTATTCTAAGGATGGCTAGGGATGCCTATTGTCAAATGATGTCAAATATCATCTTTAATATAAAATTACATTGCAAAACCTATTTAGGTCTTCTTTTTCTTCGTCCTAGCGATTTTCCAGCCTAGTGCCGGGGTCCGCTTTCCTGCTTAACTTTCTCCACTTTACCCGGTCTTCTGCATCCTCAGGAGTGAGATCGTTCTCTGTCATGTGCGAAACCTATTTAAGTCTATTTAAAAAAAACTAACAGTACCTATTGGTATAATTTCGGTTTCAAAATAGGCCCATTAATGACACAGGTCACTGTCGTTTAATATATTAGTTTAGATTCTAGTCTGTCTAATACAATATTAGTTAATGCATGAATCAAGTAGGTTTGTCAAAGCCTATATTTGTTATGCAAATTACTTTCATCAAGCTTTTGACATCGTTGCCTAAACTGTCCGAAACATTAAAGGACAAAGGCTTGATGGTTTAATTAGAAACTTTCTGGTTATTTTGTTATTTTACAGCCCGAGGCGTGAGACTATTGTAATATTGTAATGGATACAATTTTAGTTTGGACACAAACAAAACATTTAGTGACCCCAAAAGTGGGTGGGCCACTTTTGGGGTCACTAAAGCAAATGCGGGTTGCAGAGCTAAGCTAAGGTAGTTTTAAGTTTAGCTTAGCTTGCACAGCTGACGCAGTTTCTCATACATTGTGTTCAGATTGCAGTCTGCCGCTGCTGCAATCTGGGGAACCCGCATTGTGCGGGTTGCAGACAAAGAGCTAAACTAAGGTAGTTTAGCTTAGCTCCTATAGCATAGCTGAAGTTGTTTTCCACACGTCTTGTGTGCAGAATTCGCCACAAAGACTTTTCGCTGCAGCGTACCGCGCTAAAAGTTTTTCGCCACAACGACCTGCCGCTACAACGTCATTCGAAACTACGTACGGGACCCGTGAAAAATGGACCTTTTTATTAATTCTTTCACTTTTATTTCTATCCCACAGTCGCCGACAAAACCGCAATGAAAGCCTTCTGGGTGGCGCTCATCGTGAACCTAACAAGAGAGTTCTGCGGGTGCATAGCAGTTCTGGTATACGCCAGCCACATCTTCGCCGTGGCCAGCGAGGATCCGGACTACAGCATCCCGCTGACGCCCAACAAGCAGTCCATACTGCTCGCTGCGGTGCAGATCATGGGGTCTTTTGTGGCCTGTCAGCTTGTGGATCGGGCGGGGAGGAAGGTGAGTTCTTACAGATTGATTTATAATAATGTCCTCCTAGTCGAGTTTTCGGCCACGGCGACCAATCTTTTACGATCAGCCAACTAACTACGCAGCATATATTATAGTGCACAAGCGAGTGCGCAAGTACAGGTGCACTCCCTATTCCCTCACTCTCATAACACGATGGGACAGCAGTCTGACACAATAAATATGCCGCTATAACAGGCCTGGTTGTGTTCCGACAATATTATACTCCATAAAACGTAACTTGATTAGAATGACAGCTGTCAAAGTGTTGTGGCTCTCTCGCTCGCTCTCAATAAACCTCTATCGATGTGTCTCACTCTACAATAAAAATAAAATCTTAGAGATGAGACACATCGATAGAGGTTTATTGAGAGCGAGCGAGAGAGCCACAACACTTTGACAGCTGTCATTCTAATCATGTTACGTTTTATGGAGTATAACGTGGGAGCCAGTACACTTGAAATGAACGGCTCGAAGATCCAGAGCCTAAAGTGTGGTGGCACATTAAGCGATGCTTCGTGGCTAAAGCTTCAATGGAATAGGCTACAGTTACCGCTTATCATCAGGTAGGCTGCCTGCCTGTCTGTCAACGTATCTGGCATAAAAAATGCAACAAGAATTTCTTGCAGACATTATCGGTCAAAATACTTGGAGAAAAGTTTTCAAAAGTTTGGTTATCCCCTGTTTGTTCCTCTACTCTCCTAGAAAGACAGGTTAAAGTTCCCTTATGACGCTACCGAGTCACCAAACACTGTACCTACAACAATCCGTCACACGGAACATCACGAATCGTGCCAATATACTTACGTGACCTGTGACAAGTCAAGTGATCGGTGAGTCTGTGATTGGAGCGGCAATGGCAGTGACCGCCTCGTTGACTCCGGGAAAACAAACACTTATTGAGAAACGAATCAGGGCAATTACCAAAACAGAAGTCTTTCCACGAACGCTTTGTGCTAATAATAAATAAATAAATATCTCTGGACATTATTCACACAGCGCCATCTAGCCCCAAACTAAGCATTAGCTTGTGCTATGGGTGCCAGACAACGGATAAACATTACTTATATATTATTTTTTTTGTAAATACATACATATTATACATAGAAACACCCAGACCGATACAAACAGACATGTTCATGCACACAAATGTTTGTACCGTGCGGGGATCGAACCCGCGACCTCTGGTGTAATAACCGACTTCTCGACCATTACACCAAATGGCTCGTCATTCAATAGTCAGGGTACTTTTGCTCCATGGACCACAATTTCGCAAGTCCAATCCAGTGCTTATGAGCGACTGCCATCTGGCCGCCGCAACCCTCAACAAGAGAACTAGACCGAATGGAGCATAGCACAGCTATACGCCTGTACAGGTGCCCACACGATCTGTTCCGCCCATTCGTAGCAGTGTTCCGCCCATTGGTAGGTACCGAACGGCAATCTCCAATTAGTCTACATAATAATAATAAATAAAAACACCTACATAAACCTGGCTTTAACGGGAATAAAAATTAAATAATTTATTCAATTCACTTTCGTCCCACTGGTGGGACGAAGCTTGGTGGGACGAACGGGAATGAACCTTTTTTTTTATTTCTGCAATAGTTGGTGGTAGCTAGCCAGTCGGACTCTGAAAAAGGCCTGCCACCAACCGGACACTAGGCGGGAATCGAACCCACGAGTCCCACGACCTCCGGGTTTTATACCCGAGCGGCTTAGCCACTGCTCCACGGAGGCGGTCCAGTTATTCGGCCCGATTCCAATTATATCCAGAGCCAAAATACATTAATAGACTGATACCATATTCTTTTCGCTAAATTAGGTTTAATACTGACTTCATCTCAATTCAAAAATCCGTTTGTCACCATCCACTTAGTGACTACTATTCCATTAGACGGGCATTTGCCCTGACACACCACTGGCTATTGAAACATTAAAAGCCCATTTGAACTGAAAATAACGCGATAATCATTTGTAACATAAAAAATCTTTGATTTATTATACATATTTTCCATTGTTTCTTGGTTTGTGTCTTTCCCACATTCAAAACGTGCTTGCCTTTTCAGAGATCCGTATTCAAATGTTAAAACTGGAAGGTACGAGTAGGATTCTTCTCTGATTCCCGTCTTGGGTCTACTACTTTCCCGAATGGCTAGCTTCTGATGAAATCTGCTGCCTTAGTACTTAACTTTGTAAAGTCATTAAAGGCTCGAAGATTGGAGTAACCTACAGCACACAGTACAGTACAGTAGCAGCATGACCAAAAAAATAAAAAAAAAACCTGCTCTGGAGGCGCCACATTAGCTATGGTGGTTATAGCAACACTTGGTTGCTATGGTTACACTCACAAATAACAAGCGATGGTTGACACATGACGTCAGACTTTGACAGACAGCAATATTGAATGACATCTTATTGTTTGTTTATTTGGTTGTTGCCACTTGAAGAAGTTAATTACTAGACTATCAATTACCTAGATTACCGATGCATCGAAAATTATGATTCCTTAAATTTAACAAGTACGAAACCGTTTGCCTCGCATTATAAAGCTTTTTCAACGGTTTTTCATTTCGGTTTTTCCCATACGCGCATTTATACAACCGCACCAGAAACTCTTTGTCATTCACGACAATTTACAAAATGATCGGTCAGCAGCGGTCAATCCAAATACAGCCGATTGTCAAAGTACCCATTATGGCGGTTGAATATTCCATTTAATAGTGGGCTTAGTTCACTCTCAAGTTTGTTGCGTCAGAAATTTGCCATAGGATAAACTATCCGGTACTCTACTTGAATTTATAAATAAAAGACAATTGATTTGATGCTAAAAAAATTATTGAACACTTTACCTGTGGCCTGTGCTTGAAAGACAGGTGAAAAAAGACGGCGAAGATTCCTATCACAAAAATTAGTCGCATCTGCCCCTAGTGGGGGCAGATGCGACTAAAACTAGTTCCGTCTGCCCCCAGTAGGGGCAGATGCGACTAAAAAGTCGCATCTGCCCCTACTGGGGGCAGATTTTGGTAGTGGCAGTCGGGAATAATCCTTTATGTGGCTGTTGCATAATGAGGGTCATTAAAATACGAATGTGGTTTTATGAAACGAACGAAGTGAGTTTCTTAAAAGGATCACATGAGTATTTTAATGCCTATATAATTATGTACAGTCACATACATAACTTTATCTTCATTCATACGATAATATGTCTATTTTATAGTCAGGATCGATGAGCAAAATCAGTACTTAGCTAAGGTACTTAGTACAAAATCATGTCATAATTTGTAGGTCAATTTGAATAAATGACGTTTGTAGTTTTTAAAATCCATAAACAATCTAGACTCGAGTTGATTTCGATCAAATCGATTGTTATAATTTCAGCATCGAATTAAATGTATAGGAATGGAACATAAAATTACTAAGTAATGGACTAATTCGATAATCGAAAAAACCTATTAATTTTTAATTTTTACTTTTTAAGAAGACGTTCGAAAGGACGATGCCAATTCTGGTCCCACCTCCAATAGCTATGTGTGTTACATCATTGGATAGGTATTTTTGAGCTGAATAAAAGTTACTATGGCGCCAAGTTCCAAATCTTAGTCCGTTCAGAGTTATTCTTTTTTTAAACATAGTAGTTTTACAGGATCCAAAAATAATGTTAAATGTTTTTTTTTTACAAAATGATAATCTTAAACAGATGTTATCGTTAACAAATGCTTTTTTATAAAATAAAACAATGTTAAAATATTTTAATAATAAACATTTATTTAACGCCGCCGTCCGTACCGCTAACCAGTTTCATTGTCCTGTTAATACCTACCTAATGAGTGCGGGTTAGTTCCGCTATGGTACTGTACCGGTATGGCACCCTCGCGAAATACCTACCAAAAAGTCCCGCTATGGTACCCTTCAGGTTTTGGGACTGTGCGAGTGAGACCGATAAAAAGGTTTTTAATTCAATGATCTGTATGTTGGTATTTACATAACATGCTTATAGTACAGAAAAGCAAGTAAATATTATTAATTGGTTGCTGCTAAAACTACAATGTTTAATAAAGAATAACTCTGAACGGACTAAGATTTGGAACTTGGCGCCATAGTAACTTTTATTCAGCTCAAAAATACCTATCCAGCGATGTAACACACATAGCTATTGGAGGTGGGACCAGATTTCATAGAAACTCTGTCATCGTCCTTTGAACGTAATTAAGGTATCGGTTACCGATACTAAAATGTAAACATTAAGATGCCGTCATGCCGCCACAGATACTAATATCTAAATGCAGGGCGTTTGCTCATTGATCCTGACTATAAAATAGACATATTAGATGGATGTAGATAAATACTTATCTAAAATCATCTTTGTTCTCCTTAGCGTTTTGGCCTGATCTATTATAGTCAGGGTACGGTTACACCATGATCCTGCAATCAGCAAATCCAGTTCACTATTAATTTATCCACCCCACGCTTGTAAGGCGACGCAACGACGAAATCGTTTCATTACTTATTAAAAACTTGTCAATTAGTGGTTGGATCATGGAAATAATATTGTCTTGGATTGTCAGCAGGACAAAGGACCTTAATCAAAAAAATCAAGGAAAAATTTACCTTCGAACAATCAATAAAGTAGATCGAGGCTATAAACTTGGTAGTACCTAACTGCGTATCATCACGCTTGATTCGACGAGCCATTTGGTGTAATGGTCGAGAAGTCGGCTATTACACCATAGGTCGCGGGTTCGATCCCCGCACGGTACAAACATATTTTGTGTGCTTGAACATGTCTGTTTGTATCGGTCTGGGTGTTTCTATGTATAATATGTATTTATTTACAAAAAAAAAGTATATAAGTAATGTTTATCCGTTGTCTGGCACCCATAGCACAAACTAATGCTTAGTTTGGGGCTAGATGGCGCTGTGTGAATAATGTCCAGAGATATATTAGATGTCCTGAGATATATTAGATTGCATAATGAAGATTGGTGATCGGAAACCCGATATTGCTTTAATAATTTCTTTTTCCATTATTCTTTATCTTCTCTTCCAGCCCCTCCTAGCCGTGACGAGCGTGGTGGCCGGCTTCAGCATGTGCCTGCTCGGTGTGTGGTTCTACCTGCAGAGCATCTCCGTGAGCATGCCGGGATGGGTGCCCATCATCGCGCTCTGCTTCGCCATATTCGCCGACGCATCTGGCCTGCAACCCCTGCCTTTCGTTATTATGACTGAGATGTTTAACTTCCAGGTGAGAAGCTTATATTTTTCCCATGGTGAAGTTGCATTACTTCCTTCTAGTTCTGCCGGGAATTCAGTCAAAATGACAAGGGACTAATGAGAAGAAAAATTTTCACTAGTTCCGCCGGAACTTTTTTTGACCGGAACTAGTGAGAACTCTTTTTATTTATTTAAGCTTCATTGCACAAAACAAGTACAAAAGGCGGACTTTTTCGTGCTAAGTACATCAGTTTTTTTTTATACCTACTAATTATTGTCAGTTGGCAGACAGACACGCAGCCCACTCCTGGTGGTAAGCGGCCACTGCGGCCTATTCCTTTGAGGGACACTTCACCAGAAAGCGTCGCTCAATGTGCTGCCAAACTGTAGGCTCATTCTGATCTTCGAGCGTTTTCCAAGTCAACTGGCACCCACATCAACATTGCCGGGACACAGCAAGAGCTATTATGGCGGCAGATTTCACCTATGAGGGTAGTAGCTAGCCAGTCGGACTCTGAAAAAGTTTTACCACCAACCAGACCCAACGCAGGAATCGAAACCACGAGCTCTAGGTTTTATACCCGAGCGTTTAAGCAACTGTTCCACGGAGGCGGTCAAAACTAATGTTCATCAAATGAATGTAACTACGTGAGTTATTGTAATTATTCATCAATCTATTTGATATTGTTTCAGCTCCGAGGCACAGTAGCCACACTCATCATAGCCATATCCCTCGCCACCGACTTCGCTCTGCTCAAACTCTTCGCACCCCTCAACTCCTGGATAGGCTACCACTCCACCTTCTGGATTTTCAGCATCGTCTGCCTTTCAAACGTATTCTACCTAATCTTCTGCGTGCCAGAGACAAAGATGAGAAGTCTAGAAGATATTTATGCTGATCTAGAAGGAAAGAAAAGGAAAAAGAAGGGGGCTGATGTGGAGAATAGTGATAAAACTGTTGATGTTTCTTCGTGAAACTTTAATTTATTAAATATTATGTCGTTGTTTTTCGACGGGAGGATAAGAGTTACCGAAAGTGATGTGCTGTCTTTAGGAACAAGATTGATAATTGACGGCTTTGGATCAGCTGTCAAGATGTAGGTACAGTCACTTGCAATTTATACAAATTCATAAGATATTATGTGATGGCGAAGAGGTTCATATTTTAAACTTTAAAGTCTGTAATATAAGTAAATTTAAATGCTCGTGACTGTACTATTTTGAGGGTTAAACCATGTCTAGGTCGGCTCCTTTCTCACTCTAGTAAATGAATGTTTTGAGTGTTAGAAATTTAATAAAACACAGGAAAATATTCCGTGCTGCCAGATGTGGTTCAAACTTTAACCCAAATACCTTCTCTAATATACCGATTACGATTGAAACCGATAAACGGATTTTATGGAATTTGACAGATGACGGTAGGAATAGCTGTTGTCCCCTCTGGAACTAATCCGAAGGGAACAGTTGGGAAAATTTGTCACCCGCCCCGGGTGACAACTGGGAGATAAGTTCTTAGTTAACACCCCGGGAACAGTGCTAGAGGGGACTGATGCGTATTAATCTGTTTGATATGTTTCTTACTGTTAATTACAAAGATATTATTTATTGATAAAGTATCACGTGATTTTTTATCTTTAATTATACAGGGTGGAAAGTTTCAATGGGGCAGCCAAGGGAGGTACCTTAATCGTTGCAGCTACAAGAAATTGGTCTTAGGAGACTATCCATAATTTTTCAAAAAAAATTACATTCCTATTCACAGATTTTAAAAAAAATGTACGGTTAGCAAGAAAATTACCATTTTTCACAAAAAAACTTTTTGATGCTAATCGGTCCAATTTTGTACGCTGATCAAAATCTTGTATGGGACCAACTGAGGTTTCAGTACTAGAAAAGTCACAAATCAAAAAAAACTTTTCCCATACATCAGTCAATTAATTTTGTTTCAATTGAAACTTACGTAACCTCGATAGTTTTCTGAAAAAAGATTTAGTTACCTACCTAGTTCAAATTCAAATAAGATTTAAATTTCGAACTTTGTTTTCTTTTTATAATGCGTAGGTGTACTACTTTTGCTGCTTATATCAAAATCTGATTGCGTGTGGTGTGCTTTTGCGAGTAGATGCTTTTAGTTATTCTTTTTTTGCAAAAATGAGCTTGATTTCTTTCTGTGGGGCTATTTAAAAAATGAAATTTATGAAAAGAAATATGACAGTGTCCAAGAATTAAAAAACTCGCTCTGTACAATTTAATATGGAACTCATCCAAATAATTATTGGCCGCCACGCGGTCAGTACAAAAACGAATACATTTATGCATTAATCAAAATGGAGAACATTTTGAGCACCTTATATCATAAAGTAAAATTACTAAAAATAATAATTATTTTTAAATAATTTTATTGTTTGATTGCATATGCATCTTCTTAATTATTTTTTTGTAGCTACAACAAAAAGTTACCTCTTCTTAAGGCCTCACAAAAAATCTAAGTACTATAAAATGTATGGAAAAAGTTTTTTTTGATTTGTGACTTTTCTAGTACTGAAACCTCAGTTGGTCCCATAGAAGATTTTGATCAGCGTACAAAATTGGACAGATTAGCATCAAAAACTTGCTAACCGTAAATTTTTTTTTAAAATCTGTGAATAAGAATGTAATTTTTTTGAAAAATTATGGATAGTCTCCTAAGACCAATTTCTTGTAGCTGCAACGATTAAGGTACCTCCCTTGGCTGCCCCATTGAAACTTTCCACCCTGTATTATTTACTAGCCAGTACTAGCTATTTAAGAATCACTGTTATATCAATTTCATCACAGATTTTCTACATTGTTACTTAGAACAATCTCCTAGATGTATGTATTTTTTAAATGAAACTATTATGTAAGTAAATAATTAAAATATAATAACTTCGGTATAATATGACACATTGGTTGAATGTATCGTGTGGTAGAGACATAGGTACTTATGTTAGGCATTTAAAACCTGTTAAGTCTCAATTCAATAGTAATAGTCTCAAGTATAATAATAAATATGTGTAATCATTTGTAATATTACTTACAAAAAAACAAAAATTGGTTAGAATAATAACAATGTCATATTATACCTGTTAAATTATAAGTACCTATTTTTATACTAAGTAGTTGTAGATAGTTTTACATTCCATATTCTCATATTTATAATTTAATTGTTATAATAAGCAATAATGGTCTTAGATCATCTAGTCATCTGTAAATAAACATAACTTACTGGTAATAAGTATTTTTAATTTTTACATCCTTATTTTAGGTGGCTTTTACGACAGATAAAATAATCATATTTTTTTTAAATATAAGAAGTCTTGATGCTGGCACGAATAAGACGTACTTGTACCGAGTAAATAGTACATACAGATAACGGATAAATCTTTTGGAAATGAGTATTAAATAAAACACCAAAATCGACTTTTCGAAGATTTACTTATTTTAATAAATAACCAGCTTAGTTTACAAAAGCGTTTTTTTTTTCATTTTTCAATTTTATTACAAAATATCATTTGAATCTAACTCAAAAGTGATAATAACTTTATTGCCAATAGTTATAATTGAGTGTTTATCTTTCAACAATGATTTTATATCTTATGTTAAAAAATATCTTCCCATTTGGGTGACTCCACGATACTTATACAAAAAGACTAGTGTTAAAAACAACATTGGTTATGATAATATATTACACATTAAAATCTGGAAGATTTGACGGTAGGTAGTCCAAACGCTAACATTGTGACACAGTATTTTTACAAATTAAAAAATCAAATACCTATTGAGAAACGTGTCTATTTAACCTACAACGCGTTAGCATTTGAACTGGATTAAAATAAAAACTCAATCGCAGAACCAAAAATAATAAATAGTCCACACAGTAAAGACACAGCAGCCTACCAAGAAATTAAGCACAGATAACATCTTAAAACAAAATTGACAACTAGTGCTAACGTTCATACACAATGGTCGGTCTTAAAAATAAAAAAATATTTTTTTTAATAACAAGGCAATTATATCCCATATTTAAATGAGTTCAAATGGGACGTCACTTATACACACAATATTTTTATTTAATAAGACTGAACTGCATCAGATATTTACAAGTTTTCATTTATAATCCTCATAGTATTTTAAAATTCTGTTACCAACTTGAACTAAAGTGAGTTCCCAAGCAACCACAAATGCATAAAAATATTTGGTCAATATAAAAATAAATGTCTTCACTTGCTAAGTGTTCCCTTATCAACATCTTTCTTTACGTAAAGTTAGTTCCAAATCATACATCAAGGTTTACAACTCTCTACACGTTAACTTTCTGAAATAAAACGATTGCAAAAACACAATCAATTTCTTTCCATAAATCCTCGATTTAATGAAGAGTTTTATTAAAAATCTCAAGGCTTATCAATCAAAAATCAATTGTAATCTTAGGGCTCTTTCAAATTAGGACGTTTCGTGTCGGACGGCTGCGGTACGGTAGCCGCGCGTTTGTCGCACCGCGTACGGACGGTCGTTAGTTTTCATACAAAACACGCAGTGCGGCAACAGTACGGCGTCCGTATCGCGAACGCTCGACAGCAAGACGTCAAACCTGTCTGTCAAAAAGTCTTAAAATAATGGTATTCAATGTTTTATATTGTAATTCTGCAACACTTATTTGGTTCTACGATTGGTAGATAGAACACCACAGCCCAATCGCTAAAACCTAACATTTAAAATACGGCTCATGTCAACTGGACGTTAAATACATAGGAAGTACACGTACCTATAAATGATTCGTACAAACGATAATGCATATCATTAACTGTACATAATACCTATTTAGGTCTGGGCTGTTAATTGATAGGGTATATGCATGGAATATAAGGGGCAGTTTAAGCACTTGCGATAAGTTCTTGATAAAGTAATAGCCATAATATGACTAATAAATTATCAATAAAAGTTAAAATAAATATTATAACTTTGATGCTGTCAATTTTTAAAAAAACATCATCGTTGTTATACATTATCACGATTTTATCTGTCAGTGGTGAACTGGGCCTTATTTTTAGTAAAATATTAAGTTATACAATACATAATTATTCAATTTCTTTTCCTTAATTTATATGAAATACTATCGTTTATAAAATATAGATAATTTCATAATCCGTTTTCAAACAAAAAATATTATGGATACTCAGATTTTGATATTTAACGAATTCGTGAAACTGATAGTAAAAAACACTACAATTATTTACTAATTTATGAGGGAGATTTCGTATGTTGGTGTATGCTATCTTCCAGTTCAAATTGCATAAGATATTTCTATATTCTTTACATGAAAATATGCATACACCCTATATGACTGATATATAAACCACATACAGCTTCAAGTTAATCACACGAGCGACTTCTAAACACATGCAAGCACTATGCCATATAACCATTAAATAATGGATTTTCCACCCTTCTCATTTTTAATCTCTTCTTGGAAAAACCACTGCCTACCTTTAGCTACAAATATGTCTTAATGTCCTGTAATTTTTTAATCCAAATGTTGTTACTGGGATAAGATTAAAAATAGACTTCGAATGATAAACGATTTAAAACTCCTCTTAGATTTCGGGTTTAAAAAACAAAATGGCCGTGCCAGCCATAGAGAACCGTGGGTTGGGTTTCTAGATTGGGGACCGCGTCTGCGTAAATGTAGTGTAGGACGCCCTCAGGCCAGGTAGAGTTTTAATTGGGCTGGTCAATAGCCATAAGGCTGGCACGGGCTCGTCACAATCGGGTGTGAAGGGGAAACCGGGGGAGTTTAGTGGGTAGTGGACGCTTTAGTCTCGAGTCCCACACACGGCCGCGGGTCTAGCTAGCCTGCGGTTATAATGCATAAAATAAAGGTAGAGTTATAATTTACGCAGGATGGCTGGCAGGAGCTGGATGCGAGTAGCTGAGGATCAGTCATATTTGCCTTATAAATTGAGAAGGGAACTTTAATTTATACGACATAGTGTGTGCATGCATTACCAATAAGCTTACAACATTACAACGACGAACATACTCAATCTTTAGATTCATTTACAATATACCTTTCTGATAATCTTTATTTTGATATTGGTCAAAATAATATAATTGGTCGTAGATTCAAATAACCCTGGCTACTTGTCATTGGCGACTGACAATATTTAATAGTTTTATTACCAAAAAAGGCTTTGGCGAGTTCCAACAAGTATTACGTACCAAAGAATTTTTTTTGAGATGTATCTTTATAGTTCATAATGTTGATAAAATATCGAGATTTTTTTATTAGTTCAAACTTTAAGGCCATCTTTTCTCATAATTTTATAAGCTGTGTGAACAATCGCTAATGAGAAGTAACAAATGTGACGCCTTTGTATTCTTCGCTATGAGAAAATCTTAATATCAGGTGCTAATACTAAATATTGGAGGTAAGGAAGCTGTACAAAACATTTCAGATTGTGATAAAGATATTTATTGAGTATAATTTTTTACATACAACGCTAAGATGATAAATTGTTTACTATAGTGACTAAATTACGTATAAAGTAAATCCCGGTCATTTCAGTTTATTAAATTATTCTATAATCCTCGTAAGATTCGCTTCAGCTTTCATAAAATTAAAATATACTCAGTAAATTCATTCGTCTAGATTTCTAAACGCGACGAATATTAAAATGATATATATTTTTTTATATTTTTTGTCACTTTTAACTTTTTTTACATACTAATTACATTCGATAACAAAGATCACATCACACAATTTCATATGTAAACATTTACTACAGAATTAAAAAAAATAACAAAAAAAAACAAACAATTACCCACTTTCTAACAGCAGTCGGGTAAGCATTCTTGTGATCTAACTAAGCACTGAGATCCTATACTAAGCGGAAGGTAATTATTTAAGAAATCTTTGCAAAAGTACGAAAAACTTCAGTAATTGGAAATGTGTTCGAATTAACGAAACTATCGATTCAACAATAAAAAATCGATAATCATTAATTTTCATGATTGTTTTAAGAAAAAGTCAACTCTCATGTTTCATGCCGAGCCCGCCCATTGGCGGACGAACTGTTTAACAGTTATGGCGGCATCTGCGTAATGTCGTTACTTTTCAAGAAGGCAGTGAATGGGTTAAAGTATATATCATTCAAAATTGACACTGAGATTGCAAACAAAATTAAATACGTTGTTTATAATAAACTACAACTGTTGCTTGTTTAATAGTAATTAAAAAATATTCGAAAATTTCGCACTGGTATTAATAAGACAAACATTTCAATTAGACCTTAAACAAATAGAAATTTAGTACCCCAATAGTTTTCCATAGTCTAAAATATCAATGGTTGCTTATTGTATGTATTTACAATTGACAAAGTTGGTGATCGACCATTTCTAAAGTAAGAAGAATGCTGTTATAGTTTTAAGTTTGAGATAAATACAAATGTTTAACAAAACGTTAAATTAATTGTCATCAATCACGTTTTTGTTTACTTTAACTTATCTAACTTAAAGTTAAGATAGTCCAAACATTTAAATTCAAAAATGGCCGACTGACAGCTTTGTACAAAAACCCAAGTGTTTTAATAAAATAGTGTAATAATTATGAATATGTATAATTGACCTTGTTTTTATTGTATGCGAAAAACACGTGCAAACTTCAGACATAATATGTCCATTCATTCACTTTTATACCCAAAATGATTAAAGATAAGAATCCGAGATATTTATATTTTCTTTAACTATATGAATACATGAGACGCCTAAATTATTTTTATTACAATTTATATTCATCGACATTGATAAAACTTTATACAATTATTATATTAGTTATAGATTTCAATCAATTTGACCCTAATTTAGTAAGTTTATCCGTTGGGCCGAATATAAACTATTATACTTTAGAATAAGTTTTAACGCTAAACTACCCAGCATAAAAGTAGCTTACCTAATAATAAATCATTAAGGGCTAGTTTTTCCAATTTTCAACTTCGTAAAAATTTATCAGCCAAATGATACTGCCTACTTTTTTTTTTAATGAACAAATGAGACAGCATTATAACGAATACCAATCACATTTTGTATTTTCAAAAATTAAATGTCATTGATAAATCAATTTAGCATTAGACATACAAATATTACTCGAGGAGAATTAATGTAGTCTGACCAAAAAGAGTAGAAATTAAAAAGTGGCAATACTGTAGTGTCATCCCTTTCAAATCATTCAAAGAAAAAAGGGAGGACACTACAGTATTGCCACTTTTTAATTTCTACTCTTTTTGGTCAGACCGTACTAGCTTATCTATGAAATATTATTAGTTGGACCAGTTTTTATACCGAGTAGTATTAGTTAAAGTAACCTATAATAGACTTTAATAACTTTTTACATGATATCGCTTTTAACCAAACAACCATTAAGTATAGACATTTATTGTGACATTATAAAAAATTTCGGCCCATACGTAATAGAACACAGCCCAAAGTTATTTCGAACGGTGATTTCTTTAAAATATAGACGACGGTCACACAATTTAATCTCTTAAGTATAATAGAAACATTGAATGTGAAATGTTGTCTTACCGCTTTTCATCCATCTTATATTAAACATCACTTTATATTAAACATAATATTAAGTAGGTATATTTATTTATAATTTATATCATCAATACTCTTGGGAACGACGTCACACATCGAATCTGCTATTTTATATTTTAGATATGACACAACATTAGTGCGACAAAGACTGCAATTCTATACAATTGAAGAGTGTTTTCACCATTGCTATTTTGAAAATCTGGAATCTATGTTTCTAGTATAGCGATGTTTAATAATAATTAATACTTAATAACGTTTTTCGACAACAAATACAAGTGTAGTCTCATCCTATTAAATTTCTATAGCAGAGCAGAAATGACATTGAAATCAAGTTATAACCACGATTGCCAGTAATCGAAGTCCGAAACACATTTTAGACCCAGAGAACGGCTAAATAAGATGTGAATAATAAAACTTAACAATTTAGTCATTTTTGGATGAATGTACAAGCTTAACGGTTAACTAGGTAAGTTTTTGCGGTATAGAAGCGGAGTGGGAGGGATTTTTATTAAGTTAAATGCAATGACGTTCAATATACAACTAGACACCCAATCTAAGAAAAATTCCTCAAAAAACGTCCGAGCGCCGTTGACACAGATGACATTAATACATTCGTTCAAATTAACACCTTATCTCGTGGCAGTTAGTGTTTAATGTCAATTGTATACAACTAAACGAAAACTCTGCCCAATAATTGGGTGGGCAGACTTTTGCTTCGGACAATATTTGAGCGTGATTGGGAGTCTAGTTTTTTAATTGAACGTCATTGGTTAAATGTCACGAAAGTTCATTCGTGTTGTCTTTATTGCAAATTTTCACTGGTATGACAGTTCTGTCACGGCACATGTCATCCCTCCCTGCCAATAATAGCCTAAAATCAAGGCTGAAACCAGCTCATCCCATTCGGGTGGAAAGGGAAAACCGCCGGAGTTTAGTGGGTAGTGGACGCTTTAGTCTCGAGTCCCACGTACGCAGGTCTATAGTCTGTCTCAATCCAATTTAATGAAAAGGTAAACAAACCTTTCTCATTAAAAATTCTCCTACTTTCGGCCACTAAATGGATTTAAAAACACATTCATAAGTAATTAGAAGGTCTCAACTTATATCTCACAAATTATTGCAAAGATCGTAGTTTTTTTAACACTTTTAAAATGCAGTTGAAAATTTTAAGATGAAAAGTGAGGTTATTTATCGAAGCAAAAATATTGTCTAATCTGTGGCCGCATAGTGCTTGACGTAAAATGTCTAACAGATAGTTCAATTATTTGTTCAATTATATCGATTGTGAATCGATGTTATGTTATCAAATATAAAATATCACTGTATTTATTGATAAAAATTATCACTTAATATATGAATAATGTAATCTTATAATAATGATCTTATTTTACTTTTATTCAAAATTACTGATATTTGTCAAAAACGTGAAAACCAACATAACACAGTATTCAATTAATTGAATCGAAGCAATCAATTAATCTATCAATTTATAAATGTCTATTTTTTACCACATCACTAAATAGTCTATGGTCGGAATAATGGCGTCTTTGTTTACATTTTCATTAAATTGGATTGAGACAGACTATAGCTAGCCTGCGGTTGTGGTACAGTCGCCTGCAAAAGTAGCTGCACATTTTCTGCTATCATAAGACCTTATTATTATGATAATAAGGCATTTTAATAACGTCAAAATGATCATCTACTTTTGCGGCCGGCTGTAACTCAACGAATTCTCCTCCGAAAAAAGAACCGCTCTTCTACCGCAGAAACTTACTCAGTTAAGCGCTATGTAAGACAATTCCACTAAATATTGTCTCATACAAGTGTGACCGTCTAACAAATAAATTACCTCCCACTATAGTACTTAGCTTTGTAGCACTCATAGTAGCGTATCCTTACCAGTCAGGCATCCCCCGGTATACTCTCCTGCGCTTCAGCCTCCTGGCTCTCCCTCTCTTGCCTCTCTGGTTTCTTCTCTTCCTCTCTCTCTTCCGGTTTATCTTCTTTCTGCTCCGAGGGTCGGGAGTCGGTGGAAATTGAGCTGGACGTTAGACTGTTGGGTTGGGATGATTCTTTGCTCTGTGGTTCTTGGGAACTTCTGTTTTCTGAGGACTTATCTTTTGAATCTGCGGATTTCAAATATTGATATTGAAATAAAATACCCTTGTTTTTAAAACGAAAATAAATACATGATTTTGCTGATATACGGATGACATGGTATTATCTATTAATCTGATAGTCTGATTCTACACTGGCGGACAAATAAACTGCCACTGGGCTTTTTTCATACAAACGTGGTCACTTTACGTCTCATAGATAGAAAACTATTTGCAGCTGTGTAATGATTTATTACATCAATGGAGAGGCCAAACGCCCAATTGTCGAATCACAGTTTCAAAAATTGCAAAAAAACAGCTTACTATTCTCAAAAAGAAAAAACAATAAACCGAACTCAACGCTCCATACATCGTACACATGAAGTTTGACTTTCAAGTCAAACTCATTATTGTTTTTCCTTTTTGAGAAAAATTAAGCGGTTAGTGTAAATTTTAAAACTGTGCTGTGATTTGTCAGTAGTGAAATTGACCCTTTGAATAACACTTTTGAATTACACCAAACTACATGACAGATGAATTGATACACTAACTAATTAAAAGCCTACTTAATTACACTATTTTCTGAAATAATATACCATAAAAAACAGAGAAAACAACTTAAAAAGGGACACTTCTCCCAAACTTCTTTGTTCAAATTATATCTGTGTTCGATCTTCTAGTTGTTCATGCGAGAATTTAACCACTCTCGCAGAGATATCTTCGCCCAGAGCAAATCTTTGAGAGAAAACATTTTACTTTACAATATTTTTTTCATAGAAGCTTCACATTGGCTCCACTTAGCCTGATGGTAAGCAAAAGGGGAACCCAAATTACCATTACAACGGACTGTTTCAGCTCATAATGTCAGCTTCTCATAACGTCAACCGGACAAAAAATCCACATTTCTTATAACGTCAACTTCTTAGAATGTCAACTTCGCAAAAAGGCAACTTCTCGAAATGTCCACTTCTCACAATGACAACTTCGCATTTGGTCAACTTTGCATAATGTCAACTCTTAAATTTGTGTTAGGTTAGGTTAGAACTGCGACCACTAAACGCACGAGCCGAGCGAGCGTGCCGCGGCAGCGGCCGGCGAGTGCCAGAATCGAATTCTACCCATTATAACACAAATTGAGTTGACATTATGCGAAGTTGACCAAATGCGAAGTTTTCATTATGAGAAGTGGACATTTCGAGAAGTTGCCTTTTTGCGAAGTTGACATTCTAAGAAGTTGACGTTATAAGAAATGTGAATTTTTTGTCCAGTTGACATTATGAGAAGTTGACATTATGTGCTGAAACGCAACGGACGCAACACCGTGGCGTTTTTCCGTTGAAGAGGGAAATACATGAGCCGGCAAAGAGTTCCACTTCTTATGGTTCGACAAAGAAAGGAATCATCGAACTTTTTTTGTACGCGATGGAATACTTTCCACGGTGAAGCGATGACAACGCTGACTAGAGGAAGTGGTTCTAAGCCGGAACGGAGAGGGAGGAATAAGGGAAAAGAGACGAATAAGACTTTTATTTGCGGGTAGGAATTTTAAAATCTCTGCCATAACAGCTCTAGCTGTGTTCCGGCAATATTATTGTGGTTACCAGTACACTTGAAATCTAAGGCTCTAAGTTCATAGGAGTCTACAGTCTAGCAGCACATTGAGCGACGCTTCCTGATAGTGTCTCTCCCTCAATGAAATAGGCCGCAGTGGCCCCTGGCCATCAGGTGGGCTGTGTGTCTGGCTGCCAACTGACGTGGTATAAAAAAAACTATTTTTGATGCAATAAATGGCCCAGTGCCCCCCAGGAATTGTCATGTAACGCCCCTTTCACACGGCATCCAGTTTTGCAGGACCGGCTTTTTACTGTATCCTGCAAAACTGACGGTGTGTTCACATGGCAGTTCAGTTTTGCGGGATCCAGTAAAAAGCCGGTCCTGCAAAACTGGACTGCCGTGTGAACACGGGCGCGGGGTAGGGGCTGCCACCACTTCACTATCCCGCAAAAAACAGTGTCCCGCAAAAAACCGCACGCGGGAAGCCGTGTGAACACTGCTATATAAATATTAGTGCGACTAACGGGATCCCGCTTTTTACTGAACGACGGATCCAGTTTCTAGTAACAAAACCGAATGCCGGATCGGGTTTTTGCAGTATCCCGCATGCGGGATGCTCGTGTGAACGCTAGCATATAAACACATTCGCCATCAAACGGGATCCTGCAGAAAACGGGATCCTGCAAAAAACTGGACTGCCCGTGTGAAAGGGGCGTTAGGCGATCACCTAGTTTCTCGGGTGGTCATCAATAACCGCCACCCTGGCCATACCGTTCGAGGACGGGGTACCCGACGAATCGGTCGTTCTATAGCCGTAAGGCTTCCTGACCACCGGAGCGGAGCGAGGTAGCGTAGCGGAGGAACGGAGAAATATTAAACAATAGGATTGCAACTTTCTGTCTGGGCGGAGATTTTATGCAATCCTATTGGCTAATATAGTGATGTATAGATACTTACCAATGCCACGTGTCGCCGGCCAGGGTTTCCTCACGAACATGTTTTCCACAATTCTGTCTATGTTGTCCTTTTCTGATGAATTAGCCGGCCTAAAGCATAAGAAAAGTAATCATTAATTTTTGTATTCGTGTGTGATTGATAATCACCATGATATTATATTACAGGTATGTCATTAAAGTCGCTATTTTAAACTTTAAAATCAACAAATTAATAGGTTTTGTTGCTTTATTACTGTATTGTTTTAATAAATTATTACAAATGCGAAAGTCTGGATGTTTGTTACTCAAGTGTGACGTATGATGATTACGTATCATGACGTCAACGAAAAGGGAAGATCTTCCTCCGAGCTAGGTGTCTGTGCTCGGGGACCGCGGCCCTATGTACCGTCTTGGTGTGTTGTATATATGCTAGCCGAGAGAATAACTCTGCTAGCGCGACGCAGGATCGAATATCTGATTGGCTGTCTCAGTGACGTGTGAGTGACGAGTCTCGAAGCCAATGTTTACACGTGCACTTTTCGCTGACTTGCAATCTTGCGTTGTTGTCGTCAGTCTGCCGTATGTAGCGCATTCCGATAGCCGCTACATCACGCCTAAATGGCTGAACGGATTTAAATGAAATTTGGAACACGTATAGTTTATAACCCGGATTAGGACATAGGCTATAAAAATCCTACGGGAAACGTCTCATTCTCGCGGGATGTAGTATCATCTTAGATTTTACAAACTATAGAATCATATTTGATTGACAATAGGTAAAAAGTAAAAAACAATTTTTACGATTCAGAATTGCTGTTCGTATAAACGGGAATCGTCTGCACCGCATCACTAGTGAACTTGTCATGCCAGCTGTCAAACGTATCGAGCTATTTCGGGAATAGTATAGTATTGTCACCTGTCGGGCGGGTGCGGGCGCACGATGGGTATGGCGGCGGTGGGGCGGCGCGTGGCGCGCGGCGCGGGCGCGGGCGGGTCCTGCTCCGCGCAGCTGTAGTACGTCACGCCGCCCGCCTGCGTCGCCTACGCAACATCGTAATACAATAGTAACGTCACCTGTCGGGCGGGTGCGGGCGCACGATGGGTATGGCGGCGGTGGGGCGGCGCGTGGCGCGCGGCGCGGGCGCGGGCGGGTCCTGCTCCGCGCAGCTGTAGTACGTCACGCCGCCCGCCTGCGTCGCCTACGCAACATCGTAATACAATAGTAACGTCACCTGTCGGGCGGGTGCGGGCGCACGATGGGTATGGCGGCGGTGGGGCGGCGCGTGGCGCGCGGCGCGGGCGCGGGCGGGTCCTGCTCCGCGCAGCTGTAGTACGTCACGCCGCCCGCCTGCGTCGCCTAGGCAACATCGTAATACAATAGTAACGTCACCTGTCGGGCGGGTGCGGGCGCACGATGGGTATGGCGGCGGTGGGGCGGCGCGTGGCGCGCGGCGCGGGCGCGGGCGGGTCCTGCTCCGCGCAGCTGTAGTACGTCACGCCGCCCGCCTGCGTCGCCTACGCAACATCGTAATACAATAGTAACGTCACCTGTCGGGCGGGTGCGGGCGCACGATGGGTATGGCGGCGGTGGGGCGGCGCGTGGCGCGCGGCGCGGGCGCGGGCGGGTCCTGCTCCGCGCAGCTGTAGTACGTCACGCCGCCCGCCTGCGTCGCCTACGCAACATCGTAATACAATAGTAACGTCACCTGTCGGGCGGGTGCGGGCGCACGATGGGTATGGCGGCGGTGGGGCGGCGCGTGGCGCGCGGCGCGGGCGCGGGCGGGTCCTGCTCCGCGCAGCTGTAGTACGTCACGCCGCCCGCCTGCGTCGCCTACGCAACATCGTAATACAATAGTAACGTCACCTGTCGGGCGGGTGCGGGCGCACGATGGGTATGGCGGCGGTGGGGCGGCGCGTGGCGCGCGGCGCGGGCGCGGGCGGGTCCTGCTCCGCGCAGCTGTAGTACGTCACGCCGCCCGCCTGCGTCGCCTACGCAACATCGTAATACAATAGTAACGTCACCTGTCGGGCGGGTGCGGGCGCACGATGGGTATGGCGGCGGTGGGGCGGCGCGTGGCGCGCGGCGCGGGCGCGGGCGGGTCCTGCTCCGCGCAGCTGTAGTACGTCACGCCGCCCGCCTGCGTCGCCTACGCAACATCGTAATATCACTTCATTTGGGAAGACACGCAGCACACATTTAAGGTACGCGTCCACTTGTCGGTATCGTACGCAACGGACGCGTCGCATCAAACAGATACAAGTTTTCACAGTGCGTCCACTGTATCGGCAGCGTACGGATTACCGACGGTGAGTACCAGAATACGGATTGATGATGCCAGTTCATTCGGATTTTCGTAGTGAGCGTACGTGCGGACTCTGTGAGGATGGAGGAAAGCGATGAAGAACCAATTGTCGTTGTAGCTTGTTTGTTAGCAGAAGAGGAAGAATTGGTAAAAAAAAAGTTAAAAGGAAACATAGTATCTGGATACACGACATATTCAAGAAGAGATCGGAACATGGAGAATATCACAAATGGCCGACGATGGAGGGCGAGCGCACGGGGTGCGTCCACTGATCGGCATTCCGTATGACGTCATCGACACGCATCGCAAAAGTTGCCTCTCGGAGCAACGGTGTCGGCATTGCCGATGTGCGATGCGTACGATGCGGACAGGTGGACGCACTTATATGAGTCTCTATACAAAGAATGCTACGATCCGTTGCGTGCGATGCATCCGTTGCGTACGATACCGACAAGTGGACGCTTAGCTTAAAGTTTAGCGTACACATGTCCGCATCGCAAGCATCGGACGCATCGCACGCAACAGATTTTAGTTTGCCTTGTATAAAACTCATACAACAGCGTCCACTGATCGGCATTCCGTATGACGTCTTCGGCGATGCCTACCATGCGATGCGTACCGATGACATCATACGGAATACCGATAAGGGGACGATCAGTGGATTTTCCGCAATACGGCGAGGTTTTTTATTTTATTGGTTGGGGTATACATTATATTGTTTTTAAATTATTATTTTTTATTTCAATTAAAACACTAATATTTGTCAAAATTTAATTTCCAACAAACAACTCTCGATACTTACATAATTATGGTGTGGGAAGATAGGGTAGGGTCCCGGCGGCTGTGCGTACATTGGTCCGCCGAACACTCCGCCCACCGAGCCCACGCCGCCCACGCCAGCCACGCCGCCCACTCCGCCCGACCCGCCGCCGGGACCAGGCTGGAATTGAATATTATAAATAGATGTGCACAAAGGAAAACATGAACATGGTCTTTCAAATTACAGACCGACAAACATATCTGTTCCGGTGGCAGCGTCGCTACTGTCGATTTAGAACTGTCATTAAATATCGTTTTTGCATTGCATTTCACGTAGTTCCAATTTAGGCCACCGGAACAGATAAGTTTGTAGGTCTATAGACGTTTCGTGTCGTACGGCTGCGGTACGGTAGCCGCGCGTTTGTCGCACCGCGACCGGATGGTCGTTAGTTTTCATACAAAACACGCGGAGCGGCAACATACGGCGTCCGTACCGCGAACGCTCGACAGCAAGACGTCAACCGTACTTTTTTTTTACATTACCTGCATATACTGCGCGGGCATCATCGCCGGGGGTGCATAACCTTGTGTTGCTTGTAATTGTCCTGAAATATCAACACTATTGTTTTATCCTGAATGGTAAGATTAAATACCAATAAAAATTATCACAACCTTAGTGGTTCCTCTGTTAGTGGTCAGTTTATCCACTTACTAATTTACATGACAGATAATAATAATACTGCCTTTTTAGGGTTCCGTAGCCAAATGGCAAAAAACGGAACCCTTATGGATTCGTCATGTCTGTCTGTCTGTCTGTCTGTCTGTCGGTCTGTCTGTCTGTCTGTCTGTCTGTCCGTCCGTATGTCACAGCCACTTTTTACCGAAACTATAAGAGCTACACTGTTGAAAATTAGTAAGTAGATGTATTCTGTGAACCGCATTAAGATTTTCATATAAAAATAGAAAAATAATAATAAATTTTGGGGGCTCTCCATACTTAGAACTGAAACTCAAAAAAAATTTTTTCATCCAATCCTTACGTGTGGGGTATCTATGGATAGGTCTTTTAAAATGATAATAAGGTTTCTTATATCATTTTTTTCTAAACTGAATAGTTTGCGCGAGAGACACTTCCAACCTTTTTTACCTGATGGTAGGAGGTCACTGCGGTCTTTTTATTGAAGTCTCGCGCCTATTAAAAATGTCATTTATTACTCCTGCACCGCCGCACTGTTAGTCCTGCACCGCCTTGCGGCCGCTACACCGAGACGACAGTTATTAGGTCTTATATACCTAGTAATTTCACTACCTTCAGTGCCCTTTCCCCGAAACACAGAAGTGCTTGACACACTTCTATTCCACGGTAAAATATCTGTTACTGCGGTGGTACCCGCCTAGACGGCCCAGTACAGGAACCTACCACTTGGTAAATGGACATCATCATCATTTTCTGCCCTTGTCCCACGCTAAGTAATGTCGGCGCAACTTGGTAAATGTACATAACAGGCCTATACAATGTTCTTACCGATATTGTGTGGCTGCGGCATGTTGTGAAGCGTGTGCGGGTGCGGGTGCTGCACCAGCTGCTGCTGCTCCAATAAGCCTAGCCGGACCTAAGCACAAAAACATATTGTAAAGAGTTGTCGTAGCTTAAGCAAGACGATCCTCGTAGATTACAATTTTGCAAATTTTTCCTTACGACTTCACATTTAAAATCAAACGTCAACTCTCTGTCTCGTGTCGGCCAATCGCGTGGCAGTGCTGCAGAGCGCTGCCGCAGTCTATCATATTAACGCGCTGCGATTGGCTGACGCGGCACGGTGCGAGCGTGGCACGCTGCGATTGGTCGAGGAGTCGCGCTAGGTCTCGAGTCCCTATATAACGTGCGTTACAATATTTTTTTTACTATAAGGCTGCATCCCCAGTAGGCAAACTGTTAGCGGCAGACTGAGTTTGCAGCTTATCGATTTAGTACGCCTTCCCATATCTTGAAATGGAGTGTCCACAGTTTGCTAGTTTTGCGCTCACTGTCGCAGTTTGCATCGTTACGCCCGCCGACTATCTCAATGCGCGGCCGACTCCCAGCAAAACGGGTTCCAGTTGGCAAAAATGTATCTAAGTTTGCAGCTTACTCAAATTTTAGTTCGCCACGAATTTGCGGCTCACTCAGTCTGCCGCTAACAGTTTGCCTACTGGGGACGTAGCCTAAAAGAGATCTGGTAAAGCAATAAAAAAACGCAAAAAAACTGTACTGCGTGTAACACCGCAGGCTATATTTATAGTGCCATTAGAATCAGATGACAGACATGGGACAGTACAATCAACACTATGTTTTCTTTTAGATCGTTCCTTTAGACACAAAAATATTCACTTGCAATTTGTATTGCAAATCAATAATAATAACATGTATTGTAAATAGATATTGTAATTTGTTTGCTCTGTTAGGATAATGAATGAATGAAGTTAAAAAGACCCATAGTAATATTGGTGGCATACAGCCAATGCTATTAGGCTGCCTGTTCACCGGCGCGGAGCGAAGAAACGGAGAAATATCAACCAATAGGATTGCAACTGCCTGTCTGAGATTAGATGTCGTGCAATCCTATTTTTCTAGGCAAGCATGTAACAGCTTAGGCCGCATCAACGCTTTCCATCAGATGTGAAGCCTATAAATACATTAAAAATAATAATAAATACATTTAAAAAAGAATTGTTAATATTTCTCCGATCCGCTGTCTCGCTCCGCGCCGGTGGACAGGCAGCCTAACATTGAACTACAATTACTAGCGTATGGAACCGACACCGCAAACCAAATTTTTGCGCGATGCTTTGTTGCCGACGGCAACTCATTTCAAACAAAACGCGAAAGCGCCGTGCTTTGCATAGCATACACTGTAAGCAATCTAGCGCTGCAAGTTTTATAGTTTGGTTAGACGACATCCGCTGTAGCAAATACATCAGTCAGTCCAGCGTGCCCATGACGGGCATTTTGCGACACATTTTTTGTTCCGTATAGGGTCAGTTGCAGAAACGTCCATTAAAGTTAATGTGTCATTAAAGCTATTGCTGTCACTTTTTATTTCATGACAACGAAAAGTGACAGCATTAGATTTAATGAAGCATTAACTTTAATGGAGCTTTCTGCAACAGGGTGTTAGCCTCTCTATACGTAGTACTTGTAACTCAATGCAGCCTAATGACGGCAGATTTCACCTGTTGAGGTTGCGGTAGTTGTTGGTGCGGGGGCGACGGCCCGTGACCCTGCTGCACCTGTTGCACTTGTGGCACTTGCGGCACTTGCTGCACTTGTGGCACTTGTTGCACTTGCTGCACTGCGCCGGGTCGGTGCACCTGCGAGATTAAATGCACATTCCACTTTATTTTATTATTGTAATACTAACATAGAAAATAAGTTAAATTGTTTCTAAAAAAATTGGGACTTGTTACCTGAATTAAAAAATATATTAAAATTATATTATATTATTTACGTAACTTGTGGCATGGGGTAGTAAAGTAAAACGGCACTGTGGGATTTATTTGTCTTCTTAAAAATAATATCGTCTTTTTCTCGTCACCTCGTATGTCCTTCACAGTCGTCATCCATCTCTCTCCTTCTTTTCTCAGTTTTTTTTTTTCATGCACCTTAACCTCAGGCCTCAATGCTAGCACTGCACACGTTAAAAAACGTGAAAATTTAGAAAAAGTTAAAATTGTCAATGTTTTGAAAACCGAGCAACTTTTGCTGAGGTCATGTTAGGCTTGTTCAATGCCTCTTGTGCTGGCCTACCCCCAGCGTCACTGTGTCGTGTCATTTTTGGGACACCCTGTATGATGATGTTAACTATAGGCGTGGTGATGATGATGATGATGTTAGTGAAGACATACCTTTTTTTTCTCGGAGGAGAATGCGTTTATGCACCATAACCGCAGGCTAGCTAGACCCGCGGCCGTGAGTGGGACTCGAGACTAAAGCGTCCACTACCCACTAAACTCCCCCGGTTTCTCCTTCAAACCCGATTAGGACGAGCCGGTGCCAGCTATGGCTATTAACCAGCCCAGTGAAGACATACCTGGTGCATGACTTGCTGAGGATGCGGGTGCGGCGCGGGGCTGCCCTGGTGCCCGCCGCCCGCCGGGTACTCTGCCGACAACACAACTACAGTATAACATTGACATTAAAGCATTGGTAGATCAGTAGGAAGACAGACACGCAGCCCACCTGACGGTTGAGCGGCCACTGCCGCATTCAGGCCACTTCCATTTGGGGACTTTTATCGACCCTGGCCGCTATTTTATACAAACTTTTTTAAAGCTTGACCAAGAAAATAAAAATCCTGCTCTGGAGGCGCCACATTAGCTATGGTTATAGCAACACTTGGTTGCTATGGTAATACTCACAAATAACTCACAATATCCATCAATGCACGGTTGACAATTGAGATCACACTCTGACAGACAGCATTATTGAATGTCATTTGTTTTTTTTTTATTTGAGTGTTGCCACTTGAAGAAGTTAGTTCCAATATTTTTCCGCAATATGGCAAGGTTTTTTTTTTATTTTATTTGTCGGGCTATACATTAAGTTCACAATGAAAGAATGTCCTAACCGGCATATCTTATTTGTTGTTGTTGCTGTTGTTGGGGCTGCGGCTGCTGCGGTTGCTGCTGTTGTTGTTGTTGTGGTTGTTGGGGCTGTTGCGGCGAGTACGTCTCGGCGAGCGGTCTTTGGCGTAAGCTGCTGTATCTTTTACTTCCACCACGGGCTTCCGCACCTATAAATATTCATGAATGGTTTATTGGGCATATCGAGTTTTAGAAATATGTAATAGGGCATTTATGAAGTTTCTACAATCGGAAATGTAAGTATTAATCTATACTAATATTATAAAGAAGAAAGATTTGATTGTTTGTTTGTATTGAATAGGCTCGGGCACAGAATAGTTATTATACAGTAGTTTAACTCAAGCCCGACCTTGAAATAAATACCTACAGCCCGCGCGGAACGTAAACACGCATAGGGCGCCCACCTACAGTAATTTAATTAGGTACTTCTGCCTGATTTGTGTTTCTATCTAGTTTTGTTAATGTATTTTGTGATTTTAAATATTTTTTTATTTAAACAAATAAAATACATTAATTAATTTTGATAAGTAGATTTAATTAAAAGCCATGGTTAGTTATAACAATATGTTTTGATTTAAGACTTAATACCTAACAAATCAGTTTTATTTTGCGACCGAAAAATACTTGCGACTCGACTGAGACAGTACGAAACACTTTATTATTAAATTTAATAGTATGAAAAATCCGCATTTGTATTTAAAACCTAATCATAAATCGTTTTGGAAACATGGACAAGGTGAAGAAAAAGTATGTAAGTACTTGTACTTATTTTTATAACAAAAATCGCACGCTCGCTGTTTAAAACAAGACGCTGTCCGTTCGTCACTGGCGGCACATCCGCGACCGGTTGCACCCGGAGCGCACCCCGAGATCGGAGGCGCGCAGGGTGACTCGCGCGCGCCCGGTTATATGAAGTTGGACTACTGTATATATCATTACCGTGGCTCGGGCATCCCCGGGTAACATAGGGTACTTTTTATTGGTTTTTTTATGGGGGGGGGGGGGTCATTGACAAAGGAAATTACGCGCGGGTGAAACCGCGGACGCGGTCGCTAGAAAACAATATATTATAGTGATACTAGCGACCCGCCCCGCCTTCGCGGGTTATTCCCTGAGTACCCCAATCCCCGAGGACCCCGTCCCGGAGAACCCCGATTTATATAAAATAAATATTATGCTTATTTAAAATAAATCGGGGTTCTCCGGGACGGGTGCCTCGGGGATCGGGGTACACTGGGAATAACCCGCTTCGCACGGATGCAATGGTGTTTTTCTACTATACGTAGTTTTAAAGATCTATACAATGGGACAGACAGCGGGAAGCGAGTTTGCTTTATACTATGTAGTGATGGCGATAGTCTCACCAGCGGGTTGCTGTGTCTGCTGCGGCTGAGGGGCCGGCTGGGGCTTATGCTGCGGCGGCGGCTGGGGCGGCGACTTATTCGCTGTGTTGTTGGCTTGCTGTTGCTATAAACATGACAAAAATCAACCTTAACTTTTTTGTTTGAGAACAAATGACAACAAACGATATTTATGTTACGCTCAAAGACCGAAAACGCTCACAACGCGTTGTGGCAAAGATCGAAAACGCTCACAACGCGTAGTGGCAAAGATCGAAAACGCTCACAACGCGTTGTGGTCACAAAGTTTTTTTCAGGTTTAAAAAAATAAATAAAAGATTTTCGCCTCCGACGTTGTTTTTGTTTAACTAAATATCTCTCAAAATATAGTCTCCTCTGTGTATCAGTACGTTGGATGTTTTACTGTGTGAGATAGTTCTGTTTGCTGATGATACTTCTTTGATATTTAAAACAGATAGAAATGAAAAAACATTTGACAAGGTAAACAGGGCTCTGTCGCGAGTGTCACAATGGTTTAACACAAACAACTTATTACTAAATGCAAAGAAAACGAAATGTGTTAAATTTATGATGCCTAATGTAAAACAGATGGATACATTCATTACTATGAATGATGAGCAATTAGAAATAGTTAATGATACTTTGTTTTTAGGAATTAATATTGATTCCAAACTTCAATGGGGTCCTCATATAACTGCATTAGCAGCAAGACTTAGCTCAGCTGCTTATGCAGTAAGAAGAATAAGATATATCACTGATGTTGAAACGGCAAGATTGGTTTATTTTAGTTATTTTCATAGTGTCATGTCATATGGTCTACTGTTGTGGGGCTCTGCTGCTGACATCGAGTCTATATTTATATTACAGAAAAGAGCTATTCGTGCAATCTACAACCTTAGACCTCGTGACTCGCTCAGAGGTCTATTTACACAAATTAACATTTTAACCGTTCCTTCGCAATACATTTTTAATTGTTTAATGTATGTTCGGAAGAATTACAATAATTTTCTAAAAAAATCCGACTGTCACAAATTTAACACAAGGAATAAGCACAGACTTGCCGTTCCTAATGTCAGGCTTCATAAAACAGGAAAGTCATTTGTTGGACTGAGCATTAAACTATTTAACAAAGTACCACAACGTCTTGTAGAATTACCTTTAAATAAATTTAAAGTCATAATTAAAGATTACCTTATGAGGAAAGGTTACTATAAAGTAGAAGATTACTTAAATGACAAGACTCTGTGGACATGAAACACATTTGCTTCTCTGCACATCTACTCTTATGCTTATTTATTGTACTTATTACATATATTATTATTAAGTTGACATTATATTGTTATTAATTTGACATTATATTATTATTAAGTTATTATTGTACAACACAAAATGATTTAAAAAAGGCTATCATATGTAACTGTTGAGTTTCTTGCGGCACTTCTTCTCAACAGCAGGCCATTCATTCACGTCGAAGTGCTGGTAGGAAAAAAAGTTTATGACGTGCAAAAGAATTTCTTGGTAAATCAAATTGCAAAATAAATACTTTGACTTTGACTTTGACTTTGACTTTGTGACCACAACACGTTGTGAGCTTTTTTTCCGCTCAATGAGCGTTTCCGATCTTTGAGCGTAACATTTATACCTAAAAGTATTGTGCTAAGAGTGATATTTGTCAAATGTTTAGATATTTTTGGTAGGTTTGAACGCTCAGATCATTTTGGCGCTGACTGTAAAACGGCGATTTATACAATTCGCCTACGTGCTTGTTCACGTTGAACGCTTGGCGCGGTGCTTGCTACATGTCCGATACTACGCCTTATGTTTGATATTTCGCGACCGCGCCCGCGCGTTCCACGTGAACAAGCGCTACGTTTTATGCATTGTATGTGGACAATAATAGTTATTTATGTGACTGTTGCATAATGAGGGTCTTTAAAATACGAATGTGGTTTTATGAAACGAACGAAGTGGGTTTCATAAAAGGATCACATGAGTATTTTAATGCCTAATTATGTACAGTCACATACATAACTTTATCTTCATTCATAAACTTTATCTTCATTCATACGATAAATGTCTATTTTAAAGTCAGGATCGATGTGAAACCGCGTGGAATATAATCCGTAGTACCAGGAGAGCAGAGAAGAACAAGAAGCTAGGCTAGCTCGCGTCTTTCAAACTCTTTGATTTAATGAATAGTTACGCTGCGGTTATGCTCTCCTGGTACCTTTGAAAATACATCAAGATGTTTTGCTTACATAATTATGTTAGCTTCAATCCATTAATTTTTACTTTTTAAGAAGACGTTCGAAATTTGAACGTAATTAAAGTATCGGTTACCGATACTAAAATGTAAACATTACGATGCAGCCACAGATACTTATATCTAAATGTAGGGCGTTTGCTCATCGCTCCTGACTATAAAATAGACATATTATGGTATGGATGTAGATAAAGATCATCATCATCATCCCAGCGTATTCCCGATTGCATCCAGTTTGGAGCTCAGGGTCCGCTTCGACTATGATCCTAGATTTGACAAGCCTGGTTATTACAATGGAGCGATTGCCATCTGACCTCCGTAACCCTTACAAGGGAAACCAGACCTACTTGGAACATAGTCGGGACCAACGGCTTAACGTGCCTTCCGAAGCACGGAATCATCATTCTTTTCAGACATTCAGGTGATTCAAGCCTGCAATGTCCTAACCAAACTGGAAACAATCACACAAAGTGATGTTCCCCGCGGGATTCGAACCCACGACCTCCGGGTTTTAGAGCCCAATGCTCTAACCACTGTACCACGGAGGCAGTCGGATGTAGATAAAGATATATTCTATTATTTTCTAGAACGAGGTGTATGTTACCTGATGTTGGTTGTTGGCCGGCGGCTGTGCGGCGGGCGGCTTCCTGCGGCCCAGGTCCGTGGGCACGGGCCGCTGCTGCGCCACCGCGCTCACCTTCCTCGGCGCCTGACCTTGGCTTCGCACCGACACGACACGACATTAATGCTCTCATACATATACAACTAATAGTCGAGTCATTTTAATAGGCCACATTTGACAGTTCATTTATGCAAAGAAAAATATCCCTTACAGCCCTTTCACACGGCATCCAGTTTTGCAGGACCGGCTTTTTACTGTATCCTGCAAAACAGGACGGTGTGTTCACATGGCAGTTCAGTTTTGCGGGATCCAGTAAAAAACTGTGGACTAAACGGTCCTGCAAAACTGGACTGCCGTGTGAAAGGGCCGTGAACACTGCTATATAAATATTTGTGCGACTAAACGGGATCCCGCTTTTTACTGGAAGACGGATCCAGTTTCTAGTGACAAAACCGAATGCCGGATCGGGTTTTTGCAGTATCCCGCATGCGGGATGCTCGTGTGAACGCTAGCATATAAACACATTCGCCATCAAACGGGATCCTGCAGAAAACGGGATCGTGCAAAAAACTGGACTGCCCGTGTGAAAGGGCTGTTACGCTAAAGGAATAAAACTTAAGAAAACATCAGTCAATTCATATTACATAATACAATTATTTATTTAGAAAATTAGACTCTGCTCCTGATGTTCATCAATAGCACTTTTCTTTGCATAATTAACTGTCAAATGTGGCCTATTAAAATTTCTCGACTATAGCTGCCGCTGAACTTACACCCGATCAAAGTTAGGCCGTATACAGAAAGAAAGCTGGAAACTTATAAGCGCTTACCGGCGCTTGCCAGCGCTGGTAACCCGCGCAGGAAAATATATGAACACGCGCCGATAAGCACTGATCGGCGCTGACAAGTGCCGACAAGCTTCAACACGCGCTGGTCAGCGCTGGGCGCTTCCATTTAAAATTAATATAAAAACCTGCTTCCTTTGTGTGGAAGGACCAGCGCTGGCAAGCGCCGGTAAGCGCTTATAAGTTTCCAGCTTTCTTTCTGTATACGGCCTTAGGCTTGACGCTATAACTGTACATTTCAGCAGTGTGTTGTCAGTAATTCAAATAGCATTACAGACGTAATCATGCCGAACTTCGGTCGCGTACATTGGCGTAGTGTGTGTGTTTAGACCCTTAGTATCACGTAATGGAATAGGCCCCTTACCATCAAGCTTGATGCGTGCCTGTCTGCAGTTATTTTTTTAAATATAAACCTCCTTTTTCCTGTAAACATTTCGTAGTTTAGCGGGAGAGGAGGTATTGGCACTTTACCGTCGATATACAAACACTCGTTCCAATATGAACTCTATTTGAATTTTTATTATTCAGATAATCTTATTATTATTGCTTGACTTGTTATAAGTTAATTAAGTAGGTACCGGGCCGTGATCTCGGCGTACTGGGTTCAATTTCCGGGTCAAACAAAATTAACGTCACTTTTTCGGAAAGCCTTTACTGAACCTTAATGAACCTTATTCTTAATACGATATTATGATTGATCATTAATACGACAACTAAACTCACTTATTGTTAACCGAAGTGGTGATGGTGAGATTCTCTAGGGGCGGCATCTTCTCCTTGGGCGGAGCTTGCGGCTTGGGCGGGGCCTTCGCCGGCGCCTTGCCCACGTTCGCTTTCACTGGGCGCTCATTCTTATTACCTACGATGGAAGGTTTATTTTAGCTTGAAGATTTATTCGCAGATGGGAAGAATTGAGGTGAATGTGGAGATTTTATTAGTAAATAAACATTGTACCAGTGTGTTATTCCGGGATGGGTTAAATAATTACATAATGAATTTGTTTGGAGAATATAAAGTAAGGATGCCCGAGTAATTTAAATTAATTAAAAGACAAATAAACAATGTGGTAATACCCAACAAAAAAACATACTTTTCGACATATTACATTTAGTTAATCATAGGACCGCCACATATGGCAAATACAATAGGTATAATAAAAATACATGAAGATGCTGTAATATTATTGTTATCAGGCCTAGACAAAGTAACATTTTGACAGCGGTAGCGAAATTCGCTAACTTCAAATTGTATGGATTTGACAGGTGCCTTAGAAAAATAACGTGGTCAATCGATATTGAAAGTACGTGTTTTGTCATTCGCTATCGCAAATTGAGCGATAGCGAACGTCATAAATGCCGCTTGTCTAGGGGGGCAGTTGTACCTCATTAATAAAACTATCTAGCTAGTAAAATTACTGGGTATATGAGACCTAATAACTGTCGTCTAAGGCGAGCAACGTGCCTGCGACCCCAAGGGGGTCTCGCTCGGGTGCTTATGGGCGGCGGTGATCACTTATCATCAGGTGACCCACTTGGCCGAAAAAAACAGTACTAACCTTTAGGAGACTTGATAGAAGCGTTCCTGCGAAGGTTGGAGCCGTTCTCCAGCGACTCGTTTGAAGGCGGCTGGGACTTGGATCGTGGTCGCGGCCCTCGGCCTCTCCTGCGCAACAAAATGATAACCGAGTGGTTGTAATAAGGTTCATTTTAGGGTATAACATTTGTAAAGATCGAACCAAAGTGCGAACTTTAATCTCGGAGGCCAAAATACACATCGGATTGCTAAGACAGCGAAGTAAGTAAGTATTTGTACCAAACGTTACATATAAAATTAACTAATAAGTATTTGCTTTCGCACAAACACGTGACCAGTATTCGCCTGTCCTTGTTGTAGCGCGACTGCACAGCACATTTGTGTTTATTACAGCGGTCATAGCACAGAGTCAGTAAAGTATTTCGTGTGCTATGTAATGTAGTGTGTGCACATGGTGTGCACACACACCTCGCCGTCGCAAAAGTCTTTCCAACTAATGTTTTATTAGTCTCTACCGTCTTCCAGCATTGCAGAATGTTGCGACGCACAGATATAACACTAAAACACTCTGTGCGTCACTCACCTGTGCCTGTGCACAGTGTCAGTGCACCACTCACCTGTGCTTGCCGGCGGCGGCGTCGAGGTCGGGGAACTCGTCCGGGTTGGGCGGCTTGCGCGCCGGCGCCTGCGCGGCCGTCTGCCGCCGGTACGCCTCCTCGTCCTCCCACGTGCGCGTGTATTTGTTGGGTCCGCGACTAAACACAATGGAATTGAAGGATTTTATATTGAAAGCATATTTTCAACCTCTTTTACAGGTACCGGCAAACTTGTTGAACATCGGTCGACGGAGAGGGGGAAAGTCCGCGCATGTGCACTTGCGTGTAACCAATAGCGCGCGCGAATCTCCAGAACGCCCGCGCGCGCTATTTGTTAGAGGTATGCTTCTGACCAATAGCGAGCAAGCGTGTCAAAATTCGTGTTCTGCGCAATCCCCACCCGATATTTAAGAAGTTTGCCGGCACTTGTAGCACCACGATCGATAAATCCACGAAAATATTTGTCGGATTATTCCAACCGTGGCGGTGAAAGGGTTAAAAAGGAACCGAAAAAGTGCATTTCTGACCCCAAAGTAGCGTAAGCACTTGTGTTTTGGTCCTCAAAAACAACACGGGTAACATTCAGACACAGAACGAACACAAATATTTAACACATGAATGTTTGCCATGATAGGTCTTGAATCCAGGACCCCTGGCATAGAGGGCAGCAATATAAAAAACTTGATTTTAACCTCGTTTTATAAGAAAAGTAACCTAAAAGTACATAAGACAGTAGACAATAATGCTACGTTCAAATATTCGTGCTTTACAATAAAATATTTAATTGCAACAAAATAAGACAGATATCTAACCATACGAAAGTCTGAATGACTGCTTTAATTAATTAAATATTACACAACGCTTCAAAAGTAAAAGTTAACGAGTAACATCATTGTTACGACATAGTATTTGCAACGGTGACATATTTAATTAAAAGTAAGCTGTATAAAAAATTTACAAATCCTTGTAAGACTTAATTCTATGCATGCAATAAACACAGTATAACAACACCTAGAAAGCAACGGAACGGAATATGCAAGGCCATGCAATTCTAATGCAAATGCATTTACATAACTAACCGCCAATGTCGGAACCTCCAGTTGGTATTGCGAGTGGAAAATACAAAACTTTTTGTTAGTTATAATTTTCTCCGTAAGTAAAAAAGGATAGCAGAGATTTGGCTAACCTTACTGATATATAACAACATAGGTCCCCTAAGCTTGGGCTGATTATTAGCCACAACATGGCTGGAACCAGCTCGTCCCAATTTGATGGAAAGGGGAAATCGGGGCAGTTTAATAGGACTTTAGCCCTTGTCCAGAAGGGCGTTTTTAACGCGTGAAGCGAGCCGATTTCGCAGCTAAACACGAAGCTCGTGGACGCAATGTATGGAGTCTTAGTACCTTTTTTTTGTGGACGGGAATGCATTTACGCACTATAACCTGTCTGGTGTAGGCGAGCCGTGCGTGGGACTCAGTGTAGCGCCATGCCCCAGTCAAGACTGGTGCACAGAAAATACCCACTAAACCCCCCCGCGCTCCTGCATCGACGTCGGCAGCGACCCTGGGCTTGATATGACTACCAGAAACGCCGCAGGGCGACTGGCCCGCCTCTTACAAGGCGGGCCCCGCTTATGAAGTCTTAGTACCTGGACAAGGCCTTAACCTCGAGACCCACGCACGACAGCAGGTCTAGCTAACCTGCAGTCATGGTGTCCAAACGCATTCTCCTGTGCCTTTGCGTGAATGCGCAACTACCTACTAAACTGCCACATTTTCCCTACACACCCAAAAGATTGCACAGCTTAGCTATCGCCTGGCCTGATGCAGTTGGCCGGAATGGCGCCTTAGGAGGACCACTTGATAATCTACGTGATCCCCAGACATGGTGTTGGAACTATTTGGTCCAATATGGACACCTGGCCGATATTTAAAAAGAAGACTTTCTATGTCATTATAAAAAATAATACGTAATGTCTCAAGTGTAAGATGTGTTTTAATCTTCCTAAAAGGAAATCCTCATTAACTATTGCATAAACAAAACATGGCATGTCCCCTACATATGAATTTTACCCGCAAGTTAAAGAAGGCGACGTGGCCACACTAAAGGAACTTCTGCCGTGGTTCGTAACTTGTTAATGTTTTTCGAATTAGAATGTCAGGCCACACAAGGAGTACATTTGCTTAATAGATGACGATGGATAGATGGAAGATATAGTTACCCATATCTTCTGTTGCGGCGCGCGTGAGGTGGCGCGTCCTCGTTGCGAATGTCGTACCCGTAGATGGCTACTAGTTCGTCTCGCGACTTCGGCATCTGTTCCAACAAAGAACATTTATGTCTCTTATCAACTAACATAATGGGCCCTCTTTCTAAACACAACTCGGGTTTGTGAATGAATTTTGCATTTGGCAAGCGTGGTGATTAAGCCAGTACCAATCATTGTGATAATAACTTGATTTTAATTTTTGAACCTTTTTTATAAGCCCGCTTTACTCCCCTAGTTTCCACTTCACTTTCGAGAAGAACAAGTCGGTGCCTGGTTTATTTTTCCATAAGGCAGGCACTGGCTTATAAGCCACACACACAGGCTTCTCTCAATGTTCGCCACTTTGTTTAATTTTTTGGCCACTCGCATACAGTTCCTGCCAGCCATTCTGCGTAAATACAAATCGTCATTCCATCTGGCCTGAGGGCGTTCTACACTACCTTTACAGGGATAGGTACGTAAGATGCGCTCTCCACTTCAGAACCCGTTTACCCCATGGTAACGGCTAGTTAGCAAACTATTTAATTAAAACAAAAAACGGCTACCTGTACAGTCGACAGCACATCAGACTACCCTAATCTGTCAAATTTCTACAACCAATTTTCAGCTTTATTCACTTCACATAGAGTTCTCTTTCAATAGAGAATTTTTGACAGATTAGGGTAGGTTGATCTGCTGCCGTCTGTACAATATACATGATTCACTGGAGGGTAGGCGATGGGTCCACGCGTCTTTTAGTTTTAAATCTTTTTATTTGTGATCTAGTGCAGGTTGGTGTTGAAAAGTGGTGTGATTTTCATTCAGTAAAGTGTAACGAAGTGTCATAAATAAGAAAATTGAAACAAATTGACTGAATGTGCGGGTATTGCGTGTAGTGTGTCTCATCGGTAGATGAGACGCTCTTACCGCAATGGCGTCCATTCCCCCGTGACCTTGAGAGTATCCTCCAGTGTTTCCATGAAGCGTTAAAACATCTTAACACCAATGTTTTAACGCAAGGAGAAACTCCCAATAATCTCTTGACATTGGCAGAATCACCGCGCCACAAACAGGCGCGGGATAGAGTCCATATAGAAAAAAAAAATACAATATACATACCTGTTCATTCTCGTTGTATTTGTCGTGCGACCACTTGTTGATAACGTCTGACTTGCGCGGCGCGCGGCGGCGCTCCGATGGCGTTTCACTGCCCTCCTTCTTCTCCGAGGCTGTCTCGGACGTCGTATTGCTTGATTCTTCTCCGCTGTGGACGATTTAATTTTATTTCATTTCTAATACCGACATTCTCTTCCAGCTCACGTGTTTCTTTCCTCCTATAATCCTTTTTTTTTTCGGAGGAGAATGCTTTTATGCACTCCAAGACTGAAGCGTCCACTACCCACTAAGCTCCCCCGGTTTCTCCTTCACACCCGATTAGGACGAGCCGGTGCTAGCCTTATGGCTATTGACCAGCCCATGTCCTCCTATAATCCTGGGCTTTTCAGGCGGTGCGTGAAGCGGCATCTCAGCAGGCCTCTAGGGTGAGGGTGGCTGGCTCAATGGGTATTACTATATTCTATTGAGCCAGTCAACCTTATATTTGGACCTTACTTACTATCAGGTGGAGTGGGGTCATCCTGACTGCTTCATTATAAAAAATACACAAACATTAGACATTTCACAAATAAGCATCGCTCAATCGCCGTGCTGCCCCAAGTGGAGACTTTTCTGATCTTCGAGCCTGATTGTACTAGCTCCCACATTATTGAGCTGTTATGGCTGCAGATTTCAGTTATAGCCTGTGGTAGCTAGCCAGTTCGTCTCTAAAAAAGTCCTACCACCAACCAGACAGAAGGCGGGAATCGAACTCTCTCTGGAACCTCCTCTCTCAGTGAAACAGTGTCTGAGGCGGCCATTTTATCTATAATATAAAAATGAATCGCAAAATGTGTTGGTAAGCGCATAACTCAACAACGCCTGGACCAATTTGGCCAATTTTTTTTTTAAATGTTCGTTGGAGTTTAAGGATGGTTTTTACGGCGAGAAAAATTGAATTGATTGATTGATCATTTCCCACGGGAACGGGAACCACGCGGGTGAAACCGCGGGCGCCCGCTAGTCTATAATATAAAAATGAATCGCAAAATGTGTTGGTAAGCGCATAACTCAACAACGCCTGGACCAATTCGGCCAAATTTTTTTTTAAAATGTTCGTTGGAGTTCAAGGATGGTTTTTACGGCGAGAAAAATTGAATTGATTGATTGATCAATTCCCACGGGAACGGGAACCACGCGGGTGAAACCGCGGGCGCCCGCTAGTTTCTAATACAAAACATTTACAGTCGGCCACAGATCTTAATCTGTCAGAAAGTCTTAACTGAAAGAGAACTCAATGTGATGGACATGAGGCAGAAAATGTTTTTTTTTAGTTCTACATTAGTTGGCAGACAGGCACACAGCACATCTGATGGTAAGCGGCCACTGCAGCTTATTCCACTGAGGGACATTTCACCAAGAAGCGTCGCTCTATGTTCTGCCACTGGCAGACTATAGGCTCATCTGATCTTCGAGCCTTTGATTGCAGGAATTTGACAGATTAGGGTAGTTTGTGCTTGCGACTGTACAAAACGATTTTGTCTTAATATCAAGAAGAGAGTTCACAACAGTTAAAGCCAAATAAATATAGGAAGATATCAAGGTCTTTATTGTATCTATAGATAGAAAAAAAAGACCACAAGTTAAAGAACAAGGTTGTTTAAAATAAAATAAAAATACAAAATGGTTTCTATTCCTTTGTTTTTAATACCAACTAAAGTACTATTATTTAGTGTTCAAATGGTTTTTTATGTACGCCTTGCCTCATCTATATTTATCTTCTTCTTCTTCGTTAGCCCGTTTTCACCCATTGTTGGGTATAGGCCTCTTCATGGTCTTTCCACTTTGGGCGGTTTTTAGCGTCGCGCATCCACTGCCGTCCCATCACCCTGGCGATGTCGTCGGCCCAGCGCATAGGTTGCCTTCCAACTTTCCTGCGACCCGTCCATGGCTGCCACTCCGCGACTCTACGCGTCCAGCGGCCATCCTCTCTCCTGCTCATATGGCCTGCCCATCTCCATTTCAACCTGGACACTACCAGTGCGATGTCAGTGACCTTGCGATGTCGGTGCGCTTCCTGATGGTAACGTTTGGGATACGGTCTATGAGTGATATACCCAGCATCGCTCTTTCCATGGCTCTTTGGGCTACTTGGAGCTTATGCACAAGTTTAGCGGTGAGTGTCCAGGTCTCAGCTCCGTAGGTGACCACTGGCAAGATGCATTGCTCGTACATGCGCCTTTTGAGGAAGATTGGCACTCTTTTGCTCTTGAGCACAATACTATCTTGAGCACTATATTTATCAATCGTGATAAATTCGAACGCTATTGTTAGTAATTTGCAAATAATAATTAATAACTTGATAGTGATAAACATAAGGCTTTTAATTAAACCTATAAGTGGAACTTTAAATTGGACTAAAGACCTTCTTATCAATACCCACAAAACTCCCCCAGTCATATACGATTATCATATCGGAAGAAGAACGAGCCGGCGACAGCATTGCATATATAAAAACGTATTTTTCGCTTATACAATCCGATAACTACTACGTGCTATAATTATTTATTGCCGTCGATATGTGTACTTTGCTTCAATTACACACGAAACCCCGGTTACCGCTCACAACTCGTCTTGAATTAATTCGCTGATTACTGAACGTCAATGACCAAACTGCGCAGTGGAGCGTCTCAGACATTGTAATGAGTGGTAGAAAGTTTCAACACTTTTTGATTACATTGACGTCTCAATAACAATTCGATCTCGAAATTAGCGGGATATCGCAGTATTGATATTCATAAACCTGCGAGATATCGCTTGAGCCCTGGGGGCTTAGACAAGATGACATCGCTTCATAGCTGGTGAAATTCGCTAACTTTAAATTGTATGGATTTGACAGATGCCATAGAAAAGTCACGTGGTGAAAGTATGGGTTTTTATGGGTTTGGATTCGCTATCGCAAATTGAGCTATAACGAACGTCATAAATGCCGCTTGTCTAGGGGGGCTGATCTCGCGAGATTTGCATTCCCTAGTGATGGGGTCACAAGAACCCTCGAACCTCTTCAATTGCGAAGAGACGTTAGTTCGCTAGGTGTTTTCTACCGCCTCTATCTAACTCTTCCTTATTCCCCCCTTCCCCTCACATTTCCGGGATCCAAAGTACCCTATGTCAGTCGGGAATAATGTAGCTTTTCATCAGTGAATTTTACAAATAGGTTCATTATTTTCGGAGCCTATTCAATACAAACAAACAAACAAATTAATCTTTCCTCTTTATAATATTAGTAAGTATAGATATAGGACAGTTCTTAAAGACAACATCTATTAAGGGAAGGCGACAACATAGAAATATCGTAGCCATATCGTAGATTTGATAATTTCATGAAATGCTAGAAATTTCACGAAATGATTGCATTTCATGAAATGCTTGAATATTTCACGAAATGGTTGCATTTCATGAAATGATCGACTGTCTTTTGGCCACATCACAACATCATGAAATGCGATCATTTCACGAACTGGTCGAGCATTTCATAAAGTGAGCAATTCAACGATTTGGCCACGACAGATACACTACATCCAATACATACCTATCGTAATATCGATGAAGTAGCTTCAATGACGGGGTCCTATGTCCAGCAGTGGGATACAATGAAGTTTTGTAAGCAACAACAGCCCTATATACTTAAATATCTTTACCTATGATATAAGCCTATTGTTGCTATCATATTGCCTAACTTTGGATCTAGCAAGTTACTCTCTGGCCTACGACCACTGCGGCCTACTCCACTGAGGGACACTTCGCCTGGAAGCGTCGCTCAATGTGCTGCCAAACCAGGGACCGGAACCACTTACCCTTAAAGGGGTATTTAATTGGGTATTTCATAGACTTGTTTTCAAAAACCCTATAAAATCGATAATTACATCGTCGACTTAGTCTAGCTAAAGGCTTACCAAATCAATTGAGTTAATTCGGGAAGCACTAACCGAATTCGAAAACCCCATTGAAGCTTACCCATTCATATGGGTTTTATAAGGCGCAATGCACTTAAAGAAGAAGTAGAGAGAAATCAACAGTACGAGTTCGGAAAAGAGATAAACATAAGGTAAAAAGAGAAAAACATAGGGTAACCCTATGATGCGGTAAGTGCTTAAAAACCCAGTATAATTGGGTAAGCGCATCAGAAAGTAGTTAACCCTATTCAAAAGGGTTTCCAAATCGATAGACTAACACTATCAATAAGTTACCTTTTCATTTGGGTAAGATTTCAAATAGGGTTTCCCTAAAAATAGGCTTAAGCAAATAAAGGGGCTTTCCGGTCCCTGTACCAGACTGTATTTTTAAATGATACATTTCTATTCTATCTATTACACTTAAAGCTGCTATGGCTACTTCTAGGTATAATTTTTTTAAATACTATCTTAGTTGGCAGACAAGCACGCAGATGGTAAGCGGTCACTGCCGCCTATTCTATTGAGGGACACTTCACCAGGAAGCGTCGCTCAACTCAGACTGTAGACTCATCTGACCTTCGAGTATGTTCCGGCAATAAAAAAAATATATTCAATGATTGGTGAATTGGTTTTATTTTTTAATTTAACTTGTGTACTTTGCTTTTTGAACCTTATATACCTTCATTAAATATTTGATAATGTACATATTTTGCTCTAGAACTACGTCTATATAATAGCTGTCGCATAATTATACTATCAAATGCTATTAGGATAATACCTTTTGGAGTTGCGTTACGCGACAGTGAAAACTGACACACACTGGCGCAATTAACATCATTTGTCGCTCAATTGCAAAAGGTATTATCGTAAATAGCATTTAAATCGGATAATACATGTTTTGATGTAGTAAATAAGGTTGACATTACCTCGCAGCGGTTCGGTCGTCATGTTCGTAGAACGTCCCCCTCTTGGGAATGTACTGGGGGTTGCTTCGGTCCTCGTCATCGTCCACTCGACGCTCTGTCTCCTGCAACGTGATGGCAGAATTAAGTATTGAAAGCCATACTATTAACTCTTTGACAGCCGGCCATTTTAAAGCAAGACTCATGTCACCTGTACCCAGTACGTGATCGGCTGTCAAAGTGTTAATACTAATACAAAATGGGCGATTTTCTTAAAGCCCTAACAAAACGGTTCTCAATAGATGGCGCCATTCCACCTATGCACGTTTTGTTTAAATGTCAGACGTCATTTTCATTCCCGAAAAAATTACAATTGGCGGGATTGTTAATAAAAAACACAAAGCAAGCCATTCATTATGAAGAAGAAGAAGAATGAGTCAAGATTATGGCTCCTAGATACAAAACCAGAGGTAACAATAGATGTTCATACTTCGTTCAACACCATCTAGTGAATGGCCTGTCAAAAAATCGCCCATTGACTGTGTCAGTAACACTTGCATGGTTAACTATTGAAACAATATTGAACAGAAATGGACAATTAGTCTAGTCTATGTATTTACCACATTACATCGAAGTTGGTTCAGTCGTTTAGGTGTGAAAGTGAGAGACAAAGTCACTTTTGCATTTATAATATTAGTAAGCCTTACTAACTTATCAAGAATGCTTTTCAATAGAGGCAGTAACATTCGATATAATTTTAAAAACTTGTATCCAATGCAAATAAATTACCTTTAAAAAAATCTAATTAGTACTTTTAAATATAAATTCAAACGTAACGGATTTAAAAAAAAAATCTAACTTCAGCACTTTTATCATTATGTTGTCCTGTCATTCATTAATTAAAAACTTTCATTACAATTAAACGTAAATATGTAAGAAGGACCAAAAAGGTGATTGTTTAAATACAAAAACAACTAATTATTTGTTACAACTTATTCAAACAAAACAACAGGGATTCCCGTTATTGTAACCAAAAACCTTATGTTACAGTCTTACACTTACTATGCATGCTTATTTGCATAAATCAATGGATCCACTCCACTAGACATAATGACTCATAGTACTATGCCCCACAATTACATAGTCTACATACATACATAACATCACTTACATAATTATTTAATGTTTTGTTTGTGTTTGCTAAAATATGGAGTAGTCTGTAGGACTAAATTTTTAATGGAAAATAAGGGATAGTTTCACCCCTGACAGATATTATAGTGATAATTTCTCATATTGGCTTTTTTAATTTTGCACCTTATTGCACTGACACCTGAGTTCAAAATTAACTACGAGTAATATCTTTTTAAATAAAGTCTAATGGTACTATTTTTTGTTTTTTTTTACATTACATTAAAATTTGGTTATAATGCTTTTCCCGAAATGGATCAATTTGAGTTAGAAGCTTTATTGTAAATTTTTTTAAATAAAGGCAGCTTCGTCTTTTTGTCTGAAGACTAGCGGCCGCCTTTTTCTTTTGTCAATTATCCCTACCTTCCCCCACATTTCCGGGATCATAATGTTACCCAGGGATAGTGTGGCTTTCCAACAGTAAAAGAATTTTTCAAATCAGTTTAGTTGTTTCGGAGCCCATTCAATACAAACAAACAATCAAATCTTTCCTCTTCATAAAATTAGTATAAATAAAGGTTATGTTTTCTGATTTAATTGTTTATTTTTGATAGGTATAAACATTCCTATGCTAAGGGTCATAATAAGCCTACATAAATAAAGAATGTTTTGAGTTTTTATTTTATCTGTTAATGGTAAAACAGGGATTAAAGTCTTGAAGATTGAAGGTATTTTCAAAGGACAATCTGCAGATTGGTACAATTTCCAATAGCAATGAGATATACATCGTTAGATAGGTTTAATTAAAGTATAAACACTAAGTTACTTGGTAAATAAATAACATTTCTGAGCAACTTAATATTTACTTTACCTTGGGACAGGAAACAGAATATAGAAAGTAGAATTAAAATAAAAGTAAAAATAAGACTTGATTGCTACCACTTACCACTAGAAAGTGGTGTGCAATTACTAGTTCTAACTCAATTCATATTATAAAATAACATGAATAAAATAAAATAAAAAATTAAAGACTTTTAGTAGATAGACACAAACCATTTATAGCTTGGTTAATTATGTGTTAATATAGATTAGTGGTATAATGTTTTAATGTGTCTGATGTGTGGCTTTGCCTTCTGTTTTTAACAAAGAACTGACTTTTACGAATAGCCTTCACAGCTGTGTGCAAAATACTAACACCAATATTTTATCAGTTTCAACAATTACTTCAATGTTAGTAGGCAGGAAGATAAGAAATTCATTAATTGTTTATGTAAAAAAGGAAGTTGAAATATTTACAAGTATTGGTAATTTTTTTGTTTTTGCTCCTGGTGGGATCGCTGATGAGATGAGGGATGTTGCGTCCGCAACTAATTCTAATTGAAAACTAGTTAGTAAAATTAATTCCTGAACCTTTTTTTGTGAAATTTCAAATACAGTGCCATTTCTATGAGAGGTATGTTATCACTCAGGAACATGTCTAACAGTGGGGAAACTGACTTTCAACAGGTCTGGTAATTGGTAATTGCTATTCCTCTGTTATCATCATCCCTATAAAATACTTTGATGAAGCCAAATTAGTTTGGTACACACATAAAATAAAATTTTAAGGTCAATGACCAAATCCTAGCTGTTTTTAGTTGTGCTTATGGACCTTACCTGGACTTAGACAAATAACACAATTACAGCATAACATGGCAAGGAAATTTTTAACTTCCAATGTAAATAATCTAATAAGAACCAGATAAGATTTGTTCATTAATAAAAATTGTGGGTGTACAGTAAACTAGTGGTCAATAGAAATAGTGACTTATTTTAATTACCCAAATTATTATGTCAGTAACATTGTTGGAAACAAAAGAATAGTGTTAGAATATATTAATTAACAGTTACAATACAGAAATCTTTCGTATCTGGTAACCAAATAGGCTAATAAATAAAATTGAAGGTACCCAGAAAAATTAAAAAATAATATCAAATACAAACCTGGCTTTCAGGATCCCTGTCGGAGCGTTCAGAGTCGCTGCCTTGAGAGTCATAATCAGACTCGTGCTGTCCCCCGTCCTGCAAACAATCCGCTACTTTCAACAACTGCATCCTACAATCATTAAGTTTACAAGGAACGTGGCGACTCAAAACTTAAGGTCCAAACACAACGGCGCCGTGATTGTGAGTGGTGCCCAAGACGTGACCTCAATAACACGAAAAGAAATGGGCATACCGTCACGCAAGACCGCGGGAGAAAGTGGCCACGGTCGCAACACTCTGAGCGCCAAAACGAAAGTCATTGTCTCAATCGCTCACCAGGAAAGGCGGATAGAACTCCGTACTCACGTTTCCAGAATTATTTTGCTCGATCTCCTGTGATGCATCCGAGAATTCGCCGGAATCGTCATGTTCTTGTCTCCGCGCAACGGACGTCATGTCGGCGTCCTCGCGTGTTACTTGTAAAACTTCCAGATTGACGAATTATCAAGAATAATAATCAAGCGATATGGCACTCGATTGTAATGATAAACGGGAAAATTGGGGAAAATCTTCACACGGACCACGGAAAATAAAAGAACGTCAAAACAAGGGAATCCGCGGCCATAAAAAAATTCGTTTCGTTTTATTCATCATAGATTCTACAAAGTTAATGCAATGTGTACACATGTACACTCCAAGTCCGAGACTGGCTGGAAACGCTAAGCATTCCGTATCTAAAAAATTAAAAAAGTAATAATTTATTTTAGAATCTGACTTGATCATTTATTTATAATTTATAAATTTTTCTTTTCTTTTCCGTGGCAATTCATTTATCGTGTAAAAACCGAACGCAGATAATGGTAGTGTTGCCTAACTATCGATAATTTTACTATCGACAGTTTTCATTTTAAAAAGGCGGTCCTATCGTTATGACTATCGATACTATCGATAGCTCAAATCCAGGCAAAACATCGCGTGTAAGCAATACTATCGATAGTATTGTTGCTCGATAGTAAAAACCTATTGATAGTATCGATACTATCGATAGTATCGTTGCTCAATAGTAAAAAGACCATCGATAGTCTCTTTGCCTGCCTGTAATGATTTCTTAACATGACTATTAAAACAGCCAATACTATTGCAAGGTGTCGGACTATATAGTCTAAAACAATCGATAGTATCGATACTATCGATGGTCTGTTTACTATAGAGCAACAATACTATCAAGTTTTTTTACTATCGAGCAACAATACTATCGATAGTATTGCTTACACGCGATAGTATTGCCTGGATTTGAACTATCGATTGTATCGATAGACTATCGATAGTCGACTATTGATCGGCAACACTAGATAATGGCTGTCAAGCAAGAGTGTCAAGTTGACATTGCAGTGAGTGACGTTTATTTTGTTTTCAATATTTTCTTTCAATTTATCTTTTTCAGGTCGCCTGTTTGACCTGTTTCTTTCGAAGAACTACGTTTGAAATTGTTGTGTTCTTGCTTTGCTATTCATAAAATGGAAACGGAAAGGTATAGAATACATTTCAGATCATAGTAGATAAAGATAACTAAAACTCAATACAGTTGTAGTAAGTAACTGTAACTTTCATTTGTAGTTCCAGTTCAGTAAGCCCTGAAGAAGTGAAGACTGTTCAGCTCCTAGCAAAAGGAGTTTTAGAACTGTATGAACCACCGCTTACCACCATTAACACCCATCTGAAGGAATTAACGTAAGAAATAATAACTTAACCTAGAAAAACCTAAGATATTTTTGTACTATAATTTGTATGTAATTATGTATTTTTTAATTCTTGATTAATTGTGCTGTTTACACAAGTATGTGAAGTTAGGGCTTTCGTCTGTATATTTTATCATGTCTTATTCCTAGCACTTAATGAAAAAATTGGTTTTCATAAAAATTACTTTGTTAAATAAATAAAACTCTTATTGAGCAGTGCAGGAGCTAGACTATCTATCAAAACTATAGACATCGCCATAATGATTATGGTAGCATTATAATCGTGCTTAAATGAAATATACGTATGACTTGTATTTAGTTTTTTTAATTTGAGATATCTATTTTCAGAGAAAAGCAAGAAACAGTCCATCTTATGCTTACCTCAGAAAGACGGAAATTAGAAGATTTACAGAATGATGCAATGCTTGATGCCCTTGTATGTATAAATATTGAAATTATTAATCTAAAAAGTAAAGTATCAGCCTTTTAATGTCCCACTGCAGGGCAAAGGCCTCCATCCTTGAAATCAAGTTATCGCTACAATGATGGGTATTGGCTTAATCACCACGCTTGCCAAATGCGCATTGGTTAGCTCGACCCGGGAATTGAACCCAGGACCCCGAGATCTTGGCCCGGTACTTAAACCACTAGACCATCGAGGCGGCGCTTTTAATAAAGAAATCCCAAAGTAAATAAATAATAATAATAAATAAATATCTCTGGAAAATATTTACACAGCACCATCTAGCCCCAAACGAAGCATTATCGGATAAACATTACCTCCCCCTGGTTCGATCCCCGCACGGTAGGAACATTTGTGTGCATGAACATATTGTCTGTTTGTATCGGGCTGGGTGATTCTACTTTCTATGTATAATACGTATGTATTTACAAAAAAAAAGTATACAAGTAATGTTTATCAGTTGTCTGGCACCCATAGCACAAGCTAATGCTTAGTTTAAGGCCAGATGTTGCTGTGTAAATAATGTCTAGACATGTGTGAATCAAGTAATGATAGTAGATTTTATCTGTTGTGTTTGTTTTCTTTCGCATTTTATTTTTCTTCTTACAGTTGGCAGACATTGCAACCAATAGAGAGAGACTTGTCTCTATATCCAGTACCATGATGAACTTGCACAAGAGAGTGCAATCTTTGCAGGTATGTTTACAATTTTTTTCTATAGTTTTATCACTATTTCTTTACATAGAGCATTATTTAAGGGAAATCAATACCACTTGGATATCAAATCTATACTATCATCAGAGTATACAGGGTGGAAAGTTTCAATGGGGCAGCCAAGGGAGGTACCTTAAGCGTTGCAGCTACAAGAAATTGGTCTTAGGAGACTATCCATAATTTTTCAAAAAAATTTCATTCCCTTTCACAGATTTAAAAAAAAATGTACGGTTAGCAAGAAAATTACCATTTTTCACAAAAAATCTTTTTGATGCTAATCGGTCCAGTTTTGTACGCTGATCAAAATCTTCTATGGGACCAACTGAGGTTTCAGTACTAGAAAAGTCACAAATCAAAAAAACTTTTCCCATACATTTTATAGTACTTAGATTTTTTGTGAGGCCATAAGAAGAGGTAACTTTTTGTTGTAGCTACAAAAAAATAATTAAGAAGAGGCATATGCAATCAAACAATAAAATTATTTAAAAAATAATAATTATTTTTATTTAGTAATTTTACTTTATGATATAAGGTGCTCAAAATGTTCTCCATTTTGATTAACGCATAAATGTATTCGTTTTTGTACTGACCGCGTGGCGGCCAATAATTATTTGGATGAATTCCATATAAAATTGTACAGAGCGAGTTTTTTAATTCTTCGACACTGTCATATTTCTTTTCATAAATTTCATTTTTTAAATAGCCCCACAGAAAGAAATCAAGCTCATTTTTGCAAAAAAAGAATAACTAAAAGCATCTACTCGCAAAAGCACACCACACGCAATCAGATTTTGATATAAGCAGCAAAAGAAGTACCTACGCATTATAAAAAGAAAACAAAGTTCGAAATTTAAATCTTATTTGAATTTGAACTAGGTAGGTAACTAAATCTTTTTTCAGAAAACTATCGAGGTTACGTAAGTTCCAATTGAAACAAAATTAATTGACTGATGTATGGGAAAAGTTTTTTTTGATTTGTGACTTTTCTAGTACTGAAACCTCAGTTGGTCCCATACAAGATTTTGATCAGCGTACAAAATTGGACCGATTAGCATCAAAAAGTTTTTTTGTGAAAAATGGTAATTTTCTTGCTAACCGTACATTTTTTTAAAAATCTGTGAATGGGAATGTAATTTTTTTGAAAAATTATGGATAGTCTCCTAAGACCAATTTCTTGTAGCTGCAACGATTAAGGTACCTCCCTTGGCTGCCCCATTGAAACTTTCCACCCTGTATAATGGGCCTTTAAAAGTAGAAGATCTGTCTCTGCTAGATCAACTGAATTCCCCTGAGTTGGTCCCTATCAGTGTAAAGTATCTTTGGTGTGTCATATATAAATCTATGCTAGCGAAAGACAACTATTTTGTTGCTTGTGCGATGCGTGACACCACACCAAATTGGAATCGTTTTGTCATCAGAACGCAATATAAAAAGATAATGTAGTTTGGCGCACTCTCTCTGTAGGTAATATGTACACATATCCATTTGGAATACTCCCTTTTTTAAATTGATAATATTATTAATATTTCACTTCATTTCTTTCAGACGCGAGCAGCAAACATCGAGAAAGCAGCCAAAAACAGGGTTTCGAGTCCAAGTCGTTCAGCTACAAGTTAGTACAAGGATAGCTATATTCAATACATATAAATAATTCTACCTTACTATCTCTTATTTTCTCTCCACTAAAAAAAACAAACAGCTTTAAAATGTCATTAGAAGTTGTAAGATTATGCAACTACCAGTTCTATATAATTTGCTCTTAACCTGTTAAGACAATCTCAAGATATGCATTTATAAAATATTTTATCTTAAGATACGGGTTTAGGGTTGGAACAAAAAAAAACTAATTTATTTAAATACTTTATTGCCTTAGTTACAATATGTAAGTACTAATGAACATGTTATAAATATTTGCTAAATTATAAGTCCTTATCTTAGCCACTATGGTACTTTTAAATTGTTTAATACAATATTCATTGTTGTTGTCAATATTATTGTTTTATACAAAATAAAAAAATATTGAAAACTCATAATAACAAAAGCTGTTTTACAAAAAAAAAAAAAATTAAAAAAATAAATATATATTTATTTGTAATTATTTCATTTGTGCAATACAATGACTGAATACTAAAATTTAAAATCAAATGTTTTAAAATATTGTTTATGTATTTAAAGTGTAGTTTATTAATGAAATATATGTATTTAAATAAAAATATGTTACTTAATTCTAAAATCTGTTTTGATCCTAAGACTAGTTAAACTTTTTATTATTTTATAATAGTACTTAAGTAAAGATTTAAGTAAATATGTATTTATGTAAATCTAAGTTATGGCTTTGCTTATAAATCTATTTTAATATTACTATTGAAATAAAATAAGATTATCTGAAATAATTAAATTTATCTCCATAAAATTTCAAAAAAATATACCGTTTGTATTTTTAATGTTATATTTTACTTTAAAAGAATAGTTAATCAACAAATAAGTTTATAAGCAAAAACTTTATCTAATCCTTTAAATGGCAGTTACAGATTCACTATGAATACAGTGTATAATACTGTACCTACAAAAAGAATATAAATAAATGTGAAAATAAAAGCGTTTCTTTAACATTACCTTAAAACCCTTCATACAGCACTATTAGAGTTGCCCAACTATCGATAGTTTCGGTATTGATAGTTGACCTTGAAAAATTATTACAATATCGATAGTGCTATCGATAGGCTTTTCTATTGACATGTCGTCACCTAACGATAGACTATCGTTTATTAAGCGATAGTTGACTATCGATAGGTGGCCTAAACCCTAGACTTGTATAGCAGAATAGTGTAAGTAGTAATAAAGGGCCTTTTTCCATTGAAATAGCTTCTAATTTTAATGGCTTACGGCCCAATTTTGCTTACAAAATGGTGATCATTTTGAACTGCTCTTATAAGTTGTATAGATCAAGATCTATGCTTGATTTTATCAGGCCTAGTGCATAGTGAGAGTAACGCCTCGATAACCAGGATATCGATACTATCGATATTAGGAAACTATCCATTGACTGTCTATTCTACCTTTCTATAGTAGCTATTATATTGTGGTTTTAACTGAAAAAATATCATCAGATCTTTTTTTAATATTGCCTAAAAATAGCATTGTCTGAGAAGGGTGCACCATACAACCATCAACAAATGTCACGCGTAGTGACTGTCATTGCAGATTCGTAAAAAAATATATTTTTACTTACACAGCTAATCTGTGGGAGATCGTACCTATTCTAACATGTACCGTATTACATTAATTTATCAAAAAACATTTTTTACTCATAATTTTAAGAGTCCTGCTTCATTTGGAAGCCTTGGCGCCATCGCCAGCTATGTATCCAAGCAAATAAAATCAAAATTGGGGATTTAAAAACCATCGCCAAGTGAGTTATGTGCAAGTAGGCATTTTAAGATACCTAAATAATAAAACATAAAAAAAACCGTTTTAAAAATACTTCAAACAAAAGCTCAAGACAATAATTGTATCTATAGAATTATGAGTAAAATACGTATTTTTAAGAAATGGTTCAACGTTACAACTCGTATAAGGTGTTCTTTCCATACTCCATACCTATAATTTTATCATTATTTCACAATCGACTAAGTTACATACATCACTATCGTTTAATGTGGTCGTTTAAATATTTAGGCACAAATGTGGCGTATTTTCTTTAAAAAAAAGTGTTTTATCGCATTTTGCCATATCTAAGGATATATTTTTTTGTTTTTTTTTTTTATTTTTCTACAATTTTAACTATTTCATTTTTTAAATATGCTAGACTGTGTCTGGCTGCCTATCGAGTTAATTCAAACTTGAAACCTATGCTTCATAATAATAAGACATTTTACAGTTGTATAGACGCGTTTTTACATTTTTTCTAAGAACTATGGTGAAACTAATTTCATATTTTGAAAACTCTAAATACAGTTTAGAATTCTTTTTGTCTATGAACTTTACATCTGAACACTAATTTCAAATAACCGACAGTTATGATTGCCTTGTGTACTTCTACGCAGATAAAATATATTTTCTAACTTTTATTAAGATTCAGCAATATTTTTAATTTTTATTCTGGCAACACTATTATCAACTGTCTCTTTTGAAAATTCTGGCACTGGTATAGAATCCAATAAAAAAAAACAGTTCAAAAAAAGTATTATCCAAAATCAGTGGTAACGTTTAACAGAACAACACCCTTGCGTGTGACTATCCTCTTAGTGTACACGCAGAGAGGTGTGATGAGGCTTGCCCGATGTTATTTCCTCTTGTAAGACTCGCTCACGTCACTCAGAACGGTCACCACGAACGATTCGATGTCGGACTCGTTGTTGCCACGTGCGATCTTGAAGTAGCCGTTTTCTCCCCACCAGGTGCCCCAGCTGTTTGCTACGATCTGTAAGCAATTAAATAAATAAATATTGGACAACATCTTATACATTGATCTGATCCCAAAGTAACTAGCGTAAGCACTTGTGTTCTGTGTGTGAGAAACGACGAAAATACCGCAAATATACAGATACAGAGACAAAAACACAAATGTTCATCACATAAATTTTAGTCCTGGGTGGGACTCGAACCCACGACCCCTGGCGTGTAGTGCAGGGTCACTACCAAATGCGCCATCGTGCCAGTAAATTGTGAGGTTTAAGTGGCAGTAGGTTAGGTACATTGCAAGGAGGACTGACAGCCGTTGGGGCGAAACGGTCCTCAAGTGGTCAAAACGTATCGTGATCAGTTTAGAGAATGTTAGGGAAGGCCTATGTCCACTGTCCAGCAATTCACGTCTTTTGGGTAAAATGATGATTGTGCTGAGTGGTAAATTTTGACTTTGACTTAGCTCGCCCGATTAGCAAGTCGAAGGGGCAGAAGGCTGGCCATACTATCAGCCGTAGAACCGATAACCGTTGGGGTAAACGGGTTACGGAGTTGAGACCGCGTCTCATTAAACGTAGTGTAGAACGTCCTCAGGCCAGATGGAGTAACGATTTGCGCAGAATGTCTGGCAGGAGCTGGATGCGATTGGCCGAGGATCGACCAGAATTTGAGGTTTGTGTGATATAGACTGATGTTGTTGTTGTTTTACTTACCCAGTACTTGTCGCCGTTCTCCTCGCCCCAGCCCACGATCCTAACGCTGTGGTAACCTTCGAAGCTGTTGTCACCGTATACGGAGCGACGGTAGATGCCGTCGCGGTAGTGGAAGAAGTCTTGGTGCACTGACATTATAGCTGAAAGAAAAAAAAATAATACTGGTCATCAAACGCCTCGATAATCGTACCAGGACAAGATCTCGGGGTCCTGGGTTCAATTCCCGGGTCGAGCTAACTTTGTGTCGGTTTTTTCGGACATAGCTCGGGTTTGTGATACTTAACCAATTCGCATTTGGCAAGCGTGGTGATTAAGCCAAAACCCATCATTATAACGATAACTTGATTTCAAGGATGGAGGCCTTTGCCCAGCAGTGGGACATTAATAGGCTGATACTTATAAATGTTAATTTTGAAAAAACTTATATGTGACAGATAAATTTACAAAACACATAAACACACACACATAACAATATTGCTGTCTTCTTTTTTGCACAATCCAGTTAGGTATAAGTATTATTTAACGTTTAACGATAAAAGATTTCCTAACAAAGACATAACAATGTAAATGAGAATACACTTCCCGCAACAATTTGTTTATTTATAGGTACTCTGTGACGGCAAAAGCGTGGGTGCCAATGCGAGAACTCCTTCAAAGGCACGTCAATAACAGTTATAAACAAACACAATTTACGGCTATATTTGTCAGTTCCAAGTGCTTTTGAGATTGATTGATATGACAGGTTCAATCAATGTTGTGATCAAAGTATTTAAGAATCTTCCTAAACTTAGTAAACTGCCAATAATGTTATTTGGAATTGAGTCTATATCATTGGTCTTGGTCCGTTTTTGTAGCCTGACCAGGAAAATAAAAAACCTGCTCTGGAGGCGCCACATTAGCTATGGTTATAGCAACACTTGGTTGCTATGGTTACACTTAGTTTACAAAAAACTGCAAATAACTCACAATCAGCGAACTTATATGACATGGAAGTACCCTGTTCATACTAAATGCCAGAAAATATCGACACCGACTCAAACAAATGCTTAAATAAACTATCCGCACGTAAAATGCAACGTTATTGTTGCCAAGTCTAAGTTGAAAATATATGAGACGTCAGTTACGGCATTTCGTACATGGAATGATACACGCGCTGCGATTTGCCGGCCGCCTCTCGTGACGCGCGAGACAAAATACAGATGAAAGAAAGAGAAGCCTGTGCTTACATCTGAGTACTGAAACATATGGAGATGGCATACCTACGAAAAATACGTGTATGCCTAAACTTGATTTGGAACAAAAAATGGCACCCGTCCGTACTCCGTAGTGCAACCATATTGCGTATAGATATTTTAATTATCGATACAATGATACAAGTTTACGTGATGATATTTTATAACAGCATTAACAGAATGCTATATAAATTTTAATGAAAAGAAATGAAGTAAAAACTTATTACGTGAGCTTTGTAACAGGACAGGCACTTAGAAATAGTCAAAATATCAATAGATAAGTACTTATAAAAGTAAAGTTAAGTATCGGCCTATTAATGTCCTCCTCCTCCTCGAGTCGATTCCCCAGTTGTGCTGGGGGTCGTGATCTCTTCACTGATGCTGGAGCGGGATAATTTTCTCTCTAATCATAGATCTCCATTTGTGGCGATCTTCCGCGACATGTAGGGCGCCGGCTAGATTGGAGTTGAGGGTGGTGCGGATCTGGTCGGACCATCGAATCGGGCTCCTGCCTCTAGGTCTTCTGCCGTCTACCTTCCCAGTCACTATCAGCCTGTCCAAGTTGTTAGTGGATTTGCGTGCGATGTGACCGAAGAGTTCGAGGATTCGGCTATTAATGTCCTACTGCAGGGCAAAGGCCTCCATCCTTGAAATCAAGTTATCGCTACAATGATGATGGGAGGCTATAGTAAGCGGTAACCTTTAAAACATATTTTGATGACATTTTAATATTATAAATTCTATGCAGCTGTTGTAGGCAGCCCATCGCCCACCAAAAAAAAAAACTAGGTACAGAAAAAAACTATCTAAAACGTATCGATACGTCAAAACATAGTATCCCATCACTAGATATCCAAAAATTGGAACAAAACAGCGACGCCGCGGCGGCACGCGACAAAAGTTTGTAACGGCACTAAAATGCTTTGTACCCATACCCACCCATAATTTATATCTGTCAATTTTTTTTTTCATACGCAACAATCACTTAGTTGAAAAGAGATAAGTGTATACCTATTTGTAATGACAGTGTCGATTCGATGTATATTTATATTATTTAAGTAATTTTTGGAAAAGATCAAAAGGGCGCCTCCATATGTTTCAGTACTCAGAGGTGCCTATCCAAAATTAAGTGAAAAATGGCCGTAATTACAGTTGAAACCTAAGTCCAGTAGACTTGGTGTGGTCCGTATGACTTTTGCACCACTTCACAACACATGAAGGCATTATTTCCTTCCAAAATCTATTTTTTTCAATGTGACATTTGACAGCGCTCTCCGCGGTGCCGTAAACCGACTGGTTCACTCACAGGTGCAGTTTTTAAGCTACGCCTACCGCGGTGCAGTTTACGTTACGCTATTTTGAAGCGGCAAGAATTCTTCCATGTCATTTAAGTTCGCTGCTCACAATATCCAATAGTAACAAGGCACGGTTGACAATTGACATCACACTTTGACAGAATAATTATGAATGACATCTTATTGTTTTTTTTTATTTGATTGTTGCCACTTGAAGAAATTAGTTCTAATATTTTTCCGCAATATGGCGAGGTTTTTTTATATTATTGGTCGGGCTATATAGCCCGACCAAGTCGAGCCGGGATATATATCAAGAAAAAAAACAAAATGTCACTGTAATAACAATATGCTATTATGTGGGTACATAGAAATATTATGTACTACATAGTAACTCAATGGGTGGTCAGTCAATGCTTAGAACCATGAAAAAGGCCAGACTGCATGATGTCTTACTTGTCTAGGAGTTTCACTGTCTTCCTTCACTAGGCCACTGGTCCACCGTGTTGGGGGCCTACCATGGATGTGGCGCAAGACCGACCAGTTTAGAGGTCGTTGGATGACGCCTATGTCAAACAGTGGGCGTCTTTTTGGCAGATGTAGCTCATTGCTTACCATGAACAGGTCCAGACTGCATGATGTCATACATGATGTCCTTCTCCTTCTGAAGACGGCCGGGCGGTCCGACCTTGTACCGGTTGGTGCGCTGGGGAATGGGGGGGATGCAGCCGTCGTCCTTTAATGTGCCCTTGCGACGCAGCTTGCACGGGGTCACTGCCGCTTCGTAGGGATAGCACTTCTCGTCCACTAGTCTGATGAAGAAAGTTAATATTATACCAAAGATAATTATTTTCACAACAAGTGACGCGTGACAGAGGTGGACCGTTGGGGAAGATGGCAAGCACAGAGAAAATATAAAGCAGAGTTTCCATAAAGTGTTTTGGTTAGCGGGGGTCGGTCGTTACGAAGTGCCTCTACGAATCATAAAAAAACTAGGTTCCTATTGGAACATTGTAATAGATAATCTTTTACCGATATCGGTATGGGACCACATTGAAAGAACCATTATCTAGATGACCACACTCACCCATGCTTCTTGGCGAAGTTCCAGGCCACGTCGATGTGTCCTCCGTCGCAACCCTGCTGCATCCTTCTGTTGCACGACAGCAGGCTCTGAGGAGCCAGGACCAGGTTCTCCGCTCCGTTAGACTGGATCGCGAATCTGGAAGGACAATATGGTTACAAACTGCTACTTTATCTACCTATCTATACTAATATTATAAAGCGGAAAGATTTGATTGTTTGTTTGTTTGTTTGAATCGAATTTGAATGATTCTTTCACTGTTGGATAGCTACACTATCCCCGGTGAACATAGGGTACTTTTATTCCCGGAAATGTAGGGGGAAAGGGGGGAATATTTGAAGAAAGAAGTTACGCGCGGGTGAAACCGCACAGGCGGAAGGCTAGTAAATAGATAAAACGTGTACGTATCAGCCTATTAATGTCCAGGACAAAGGCCTCCATCCTTGAAATCAAGTTTCCATTGATGGGTACTAAAATGATAATAAAGCGTGTAACTTAGGAAATCAACTGGAACGCAATCCCTTTCTTAAATATTTTTTATTTTTTCTTTGACACTGAGAACTGTATAATAATAAGACACAAAATACGGATATTATATTTGTTGAAAGATTATGGCGATTAAAAAGAGTTCGTTCGATTAACAACATGACTATATTTATTATTTATAATCTATCGCGTGGTCATCTCTTGGGTAATATGACTTGTTCCATTGTAAGTTGTAACTTATAAGTTATAACCCACAACAGTAATCCTCTCAAGTCACATGTTAACAAACGCTCAAAGAGAAGTTAAGAAGGAGCTCGCTTGTAACGCGAGCCTCCTCGAGGCGGCTTGAGCATGCCTCGCGCTCGAGTGGTTCTAAAATAAGAGCCTCGAGTGCGCTGTGTTCTTTCAACAAGGTTAGTTACCTCTCCGTATAGTTGATTAAAGAAATACTGCATTTTAATTAGGGGCGATCTCTTTTTCTACAACATCTTCAAATACTCCCCAAGAAAATGTTGCTCTTGATGGAATGTGTAAGGCTTGGAGAGGAACTTTAAAGTAAGTAGAGTTCACAATAAACCTAAATTGGTCGCAGAGGACACAGGATAGGTAATACCTATGTAAAATAGAAATACGGTTCTATCGATACGCTCTAAATATTGAGTATTTCTCTCTTTAATGACAGTACTTATCAGCTTACCGGCACAGATTACTAAATAGTTTGTCGGTCAGAAGTGATAGATGCAATGACTCCAGGTGGTGGCCATAGGGAATGTTTAAAAAACCGTGCTGCTGTCCACCAGTGGTGGCTAAGGAGAATTACATAGAAAGTTGTGCTGCTGTCCACCAGTGGTGGCTAACGGGAACTACTTAGAAAGTTGTGCTGTTGTCCACCAGTGGTGGCTATCGGGAATTACTTAGAAAGTTGTGCCGCTGTCCACCAGTGGTGGACAACGGGAACAATTTATAAAAGTTGTTTCGCTGTCCACCAGTGGTGGACAAACAGATGGTGGCCAACGGGAATAATCGACCACAGCCTAGTCGGAACCAGCCTTGGTCAACCACGGGCCAGATGAAATAGAATGATATAAAATATTATAGCTTCTGTAATTATTACATCGGAAACTATCATAAAATAAGCCAACACTGTTATAATGTTAGCTTATTTTATGATAGTTTATGATTTACTTACCGGTCAGAAGTGATAGTAGCAATGACCACGGCCCAGTCGGAGCCGCACCAGCCCTGGTCCACCACGGGCGAGATGAAGTTGGGCCACGCTTGTCTCACGTCGAAGTGGGCTGGGTGTGGTGTCCTTTACTTACCGGTCAGAAGTAATAGTAGCAATGACCACGGCCCAGTCGGAGCCGCACCAGCCCTGGTCCACCACGGGCGAGATGAAGTTGGGCCACGCTTGTCTCACGTCGAAGTGGGCTGGGTGTGGTGTCCTTTACTTACCGGTCAGAAGTAATAGTAGCAATGACCACGGCCCAGTCGGAGCCGCACCAGCCCTGGTCCACCACGGGCGAGATGAAGTTGGGCCACGCTTGTCTCGCGTCGAAGTGGGCTGGGATTGGTGACATTTACTTACCGGTCAGAAGTGATAGTAGCAATGACCACGGCCCAGTCGGAGCCGCACCAGCCCTGGTCCACCACGGGCGAGATGAAGTTGGGCCACGCTTGTCTCACGTCGAAGTGGGCTGGGTGTGGTGTCCTTTACTTACCGGTCAGAAGTAATAGTAGCAATGACCACGGCCCAGTCGGAGCCGCACCAGCCCTGGTCTACCACGGGCGAGATGAAGTTGGGCCACGCTTGTCTCACGTCGAAGTGGGCTGGGTGTGGTGTCCTTTACTTACCGGTCAGAAGTAATAGTAGCAATGACCACGGCCCAGTCGGAGCCGCACCAGCCCTGGTCTACCACGGGCGAGATGAAGTTGGGCCACGCTTGTCTCGCGTCGAAGTGGGCTGGGTAGATGGTGTCCTTGTCGTGGTTGATGGGGCCCATGCGGCGCGTCTCAGGAGAAAGAGGAAGGGTTCCTGGAAAGGTAACTTTTATTAGTGTATTTTTTCTTTTGTGAGATATTTCTGGACTGTGACACGCAGCTCATTTAATGGAATATGGAAAGTAGCTACTGAGGCCTGTTCCATGAAGGGACAGTCATTTAAGCATTGATGGGTTATTCCACAAATCCCCATCGGAAATCCTCGTCGATCCCCTAATTGATTTCAAGTCGTCGTTAGAATCAGGCCAAACGCCTTCATCATTGAATTCACCACGCTTGCCAAGTACTATTGGCTTACTTGCCTATGGCTATCACAAATCCGAGCTTCTTCAAAAAACCCGCCACTTTTTCAACCCGAAATTGAACCAGTACCTAGATATCACAGCGCGATACCCAAACCTCTAGATCATCGAGGCGAGGCGTTACTATTTTCAACTATCTCAGTCAGTTAGAGACCCTGCGTCCACTTGGATACACCTATACTTCGCTCCCATGGGATCCAAAACTTAATATTGTTCGCCTCTTGGATCCTATATTATATTGAAACACTAGGCTCCGTTATAGAAGGGTCATGACTTCTATGTCTTATACAAAAAATTGTAAAGCCAATTTGCAAAAGCTAGGTTGTGTGTGCTTTACTTTGAAATAGGTATGTAGCATTCGGCCAGCAACAGTCTTATCGATATCCATCCAGACAAAATCGATCACCCTGACATCGCGGCAATTCAGATAAAGTGAACAGCATTCGATTATCAATTATCTTTGATTAATTTTGAACCCTACTGCAACGGAATAAGACACGGCGCCGAATGAAAGTGCAGATTGATATCCTGTAACTTTCGCTGTACAAAGTTTAATTGCATTCAAATATGAACCTTATCCAGACAGCATAAGATTTGCATGCACGTTACATGCATTTGCATTATCTAATCTACTTTCGCATACTGAGCGGATTAAATGTTTTGTCTGTAAAAGCCACCAGTGGTTGCAGATATATTTATACATATGTAGATGCAATGATGATAACGTGGTAGGTATTTATGTTGTTGTGATGGTGAATGAAGATATTTTTTGTTGTTTGAGATAACTTTAAATAAACAATCATCATAAGGCTGTCACGTCCTGTAATCGGTGACCGATTGTTTGTAGGAGAAAAATAAAACGTACTGATTAAAATAGTGCAACTACTTAGTTAGAATTAGGGTACTGGGTACGCTCGCAACATAGTCCAGGATTCAGTTATTACGACTGCCATCCGACTTTGGGAACCAGACCAATTTAATTATAGTTAGGATGACTTAATTAAAGTGATGGGCCTTTGACTCATTACAGGTTAATATTAGAAAAAAACGTCGTGTTATTTAAAGCCAAAGCTACAGGGCCATTATACTAGACCGAGAAGCGACCCAGGACCTCTCGATCTATTTCGCCATGGAGGTGGGGATATAAAATGATATTTGGGTGACACCAACCCACCTGACTTTCAAGCGATGTTTATCGGATATTTTAATTCATAAGGCGTGTTCACAGTTCACGGCACTCTGTTGTATGCTAATCGTAAAGTGAGGTTTACACGATACGAAAAGTGTCGCGATAACGCTAGGCTGCGATTGCGTATTATTTACAAAGAACATTCCTCATATTTATTAAGTGCATCTCTGAAACCTACATGAATAAGATATGTTGTGAATTTTTGACCGCACAAGCTAAACACATTTTGGCACAGTCTCTAACTAAGATATAGATGTGATAATAAAAAAATGTTACACTTCTATGTAGAAGTCTGATACTTTACCATCAACCAAATAAACAGGTGCAGTGAGTGAAAGCAAACCCAATTTGATCACTTTTAAAGACATACCTTTAGGTTTCGTTTTAATATCTATTCTATTTTTATGAAATACTGTAGAGTTCGTCTTCAGGTGTAAATGTTGCGGATCAAAATCGTACTATTCGTGATTTCGCTGTCGCATTGTTAGCTCAACACGAATGTGACCTTATCTTTTATGGCAGCTTGGTGTCGGTCCAATTCCACCTTGCTCTCAGTTGTAATGATTTTCATAAATTAGAATGTCTGTCACAACTTTTAACTTACGTAATTGTATACTCAACTTAACTTAGGAGTTACGTAGTTGTACTCGACACTCGTTACAGACCTGTGGTTTGGGGTTCGTAAACAACCCCCATAAACAAACAAGGTGCAGACTTCAGAGTGGGGCAAAATATTTTTTATTTAGTGAAAACTTTCCTCTATATCATTCCACTATACGAATTTACACGACAGTTGCAGAGCGTTCTAGGTACTTAACACAACGTTCGCCTTAGCGGTCTCCACTCTTGAGACACGCTTGCTCCAACGATTTTTGGCTCTAGGTCAGACGATCAGTTGGCAGACAGGCACACAGTCTGCTTGATGGTAAACAGCTACTACTGCCTGTTCCATTGAGGAATACCCAATGTGCTACCACTCTGTAGGCTCCCATGATCTTCGAGCCAAACCCAAGTATTTCAAGCACAGCGTTGCCAGACGTCCCGATTTTGGCGAGACTGACAAAAAATGTCCCGCGCGGGACAGGCTCAGTCCCGCTTTTAGGGGAGAAATCGATCGTACGTGCATTGCTGAAAAATAAAGGCGCGTAATGAAGATAAGAACGTGGGAGAGAGAGGCTACTTGAGATGGCTACTTTTGCTATCTATTGTCACGTAAACGTAATCTTAAGACAAATAAAAAGATAAATATTTGAAAACTTAAGTTGAAAACCTTTGATTTTATATACGTTTTTTTACTATGTCCCGCTTTTGACGGAAGAATCCCGCTATTTTCACTCAAAAAGTACCGAAGTCCCGACTTGGCAAAAAAAAAAACTGGTAACGCTGTCAAGCATCCACTCACCAAGCTTATAAATGAGCGCGTCCTTAAGCTTCTTCCCGTGGAACTGGCTGTAGTTAGCGGCTCGCCAGGAGCTGCCATAGCGGTTCACGCCCTGCACCACGTCGGCTGACATCAGACATACGTCGGTCTCGCATCTCCAGTCTGCCACACCCTCGCTGACCTTGATGCATTCGCTGTGGAAGAAACAGGGTTTAGTTTAGTCTAAGGTCAAAAATTATGGTCATGATGTACGAGTACGTCATGTAAAGGCGTAACAAGGGTTGTATTGCTCTGTATATGTAAATACAGTCATCGACCTTTTTTTATCGAGAGGAAATGCTTGAGGAAACCACGAGGGTGGCCCATAGTGGCCTACGGCTTGCCTGATAGTAAGCAGATACAGCCACCTATGGACGTTTGTAACGTTACCGGCATCATTCGCGCGTTGCCGATCCGTGATCACTTATACCATCAGGTGATTCGAATAAAGAAAAAACAACGTTAGCAGCAAACAAACGTTCTTCCCTCTGCCAACATATTATTATTGATGTGCCACTCTCTCAATGTTGGGGCAAAAACTTGTGTGATGTGACCCAAGGATTAAATCCCGAACTCTAAGACCAAGTCCAGATACTAAAAACTTAGGTGAACGAAGCATTAACAATTTTAGAACAAAAAATCTAAAATTAAGTTTCAATTGATATCGTTTAGCAGCACTAAGTACCAGTATTAGCTACATTATCTCGATACCTCCAATGAACACTACGCTAACTCAAAATTTGCCATTTTTCGTTTTTTATAGAAATCGACCCACTTTTTTACTAATATTATGCCCCCAAATTTTCATGACAATATCTTTAAAAACAAAAAAGTTTTGAGATTTACATAACGCCAAGTAAAGGTACTTTCTTCAATTACGGGGTGGACAAGCCGCTGTCTTAATATAGCGGTGTGTATTCGGCTAGCGCGACTGCCGGCCCGCGGGAGATACGCCGCCAACTAGGAGTTGGCGGGGTGTTGCGCGGGAAAGTATTTGTTCATGTTACAGTTAGCGGTGTGTGTCGCCCGTTGAATGCACTTTTATACAAATAATTATATAACGTAGTGTAAATCAGAGTTAAACATTACTAAGTTTAATAATTTTCACTAACTTGTAGTAAATTAAAATCGAAATTAGCTGCATGAAATGCTACAATTATAATACAAGAGTTTTGTTTTCTAGTATAAAACGAACCGCTTAGCCCTTCGTCCATATTGGTAACTAAGCTTAAGTAACTAGTTACAAAATATTTTTTTTTGCTGTTTGGTAACTACCTAGTTGTGGAAGAAGAATAATTTTTCCATTTTTGTAACTTTTTGCTATCTAATATGAACGTTAAATGTTTGTGACTGGCCACTTCTATCGGAAAATAATTATTAGCATAATGAGTTACAGTCATTTATAATGATTGTTTATTATGTGTTGGGTGTCAAGGAAACCAAATATTAATAATTGTGAATTTTATTAGTTATGGAGGAAACGATTGTTTTTCATATTTTTATTGACTGATTAAAATGACGTTAGAATTTTGACGAAAAAGTTGTTACTTGCACTTTTGATTTTTTTTACTTTACCATTCACAGCTAGATTGTTATTACCCAAAAATAGTACCATTGTTTTTTGCCATCCTCCAAAACCAAGACAAGAAAAAAAAATCCTTTACAAATAATCAAAACTAAATTTCCTCTCTGGAAACCACGTAAAATGCTTGTTGCTTTTGAAGATTTGCTTTTAATGGCATTCAGAAACCATATCCTCAAACAGATGTAAAAGATTGTTTTAACCACTTTAGTCAAAGTCTTTTTAAAAAAGCGGAACAGCTAAGTATCAAGCCAGCTCAGAGGCGGCATGTTGCAAGATGTGCAGGTTTGGCCCAATTGCTTATAAAATATATTAGCTGATCTAATAGTACAATTAAATTTTTACTTCGATCGTAACTGGCTACAAGATTCATTAAAATCTGGTGTTGTGAAGGGGAACAGTTAAACAGTATTAAGGATGGCAGCCATTTAGAAGGATGGCATGCTAGAATTAATCGTTTTGTGGAAAATAATAACCCATCCATCGCATAAATGT